>CM060921.1:704568251-706011376 GCA_030737875.1 Allium sativum
GCTCTTACTTTAATAATTTATAACTGAAAAGAATTGAGATTTCTTAGGATAAAAGTCTTATCTTTTCGTTCATTAGCAGAAGCCATTTATACGTAACGTCCCATTCTGATTTTGTCAACAAATCACATAAATAGGGAAACTAGATATTACATCCCTAAACTTGATTTTGTCAACAAGTCACATAAATAGGGAAATTACAAATTACATCCCTAAATTTCACTAATTTCCTAATCACTGCCAGCTCACCATATCACATAATATCCATGATTTCCTAATACCTCTCCTCAAGTTTGAGCATGAGGGTTACGGATGCTCAATTTGCCTAGAAGATTATCAAACCGTTGGTTGTTCAGTAGTATGAACATGAGAGGGAGCGATGAGACTGTCTTGAATAGCCTCACATATGAAGTGGCAGTCAACTTCAATGTGCTTGGTATGCTCATGAAATACCGGGTTCTGCGCTATGTGCAACGTAGACTGACTATCAAAAAATAGAGGTATAGCTTTAGAATAATGGACTCCCATGCTCAACAATAATCATTTTAACCATTTCATCTCACAAGTAATTGCAGTCATGGGTTGAAACTCGGCCTCTATTGAAGATCTAGGCTATTGTATGTTGCTTCTTTATTTTCTGAGAAATTGGTGATTGCCCCAAAAATACTATCCACCCGGTAAGAGATCCTCGAATAATAGGACAAGCTGCCAATCCGAGTCACACCACCGCTATAGAGATAATTCACTATCCGAGCCTAAGAGAATACCTTGGCCTGGATTGCCCTTCAAGTACCTAAAAACTCGTATAACACCCTCCCAGTGCTCTTGTTGCGGCTCCTTCATGAATTGAGAAAGTACATGAATTGGATATGCTAAATTGAGACGAGTGACTACCAAATAGACTAAACGACCAACCAATCGCCTATAGGGACCTGGATCTGAAAGATACGACCCTCTAGCCCGTGCCAAACGATGATTTTCCTCTGTTGGAGAGGAAGCAGGTTTGGAACCTAACAGACATGTTTCAAAAATAATATCAAGAGCATATATTTTTTGATACAAAAGAACAAACCTGCATAACATCGTGCTACCTCAATGCCAAGAAAATATTTAAGCACTCCAAGATCTTTCATATGAAAAACATGAATTGAGGTAATTTTTAAAACTGGCTAATGCAGCAAAATCATTACCAGAAATAATTAGATCATCTATATATACAATCACATTAATCTGTATCGACCCTTTTGTATATGTAAAAAGAGAATAGTCAGAGAATGATTGTGAAAATCCATACCCTTTTAGAGCAGTCACAAGTTAAGTAAACCAATACCTAAGAGCCTGCTTTAAACCAGATAACGATTTAAGAAAATGACATACCAATCTAGGTTTATCAGCAATAAAGGCAGGAGGAAGTTTCATATACATCTATGACACCCGACGTCCGTTAATGTCACTCATTAAGAGAATGCATTAAGTTTCGTGAAGCGTTATAGGTAAACAGAATCAGAAACATTACTAGACAGATATAAAATAGCCACGGAATTTAAAACTTTTATCAAGCAGAAAACATTGTGGTTTAAATCATAATTAATCAAAAGTCTGAAATGCATAAGACCCAGTACATCAATTTAATACTTATGTCTTGTACTTAAATCATAAGAGTACAATAATAAAAGAAGCATAATCCACAAAACATAGCCATAGTAGAGAGATAAAAAATCAAGCAGTACATCTAAGCAGTTCCAAGAAGAAGGAAAGAAGAATCCTGATCAAGCTTGAGTATTCCCACCCTGAGAACCTTGGAGGGGGGGGGGGGAGAAAAAGAAGAGGAAACAAAATAGGTCAGACATAAAGTCTGGCGAGTCCAGTTACTTTTAGCATATAAATAAGTAAAATTATCATGACATGCATATAAACTGGAGAGATAGATAACAACACAATAAGGCAGGTATGACAAGGTAAACAGGAAAAACATGATATAATATATTGCGCTTCTCTAGTACTTTCTCTTTCTCCGCACCAACACTAGTATCGTATGAACGGGATGATCCCCAACAAGTATGAGATGGTAGACTTAGGCGTACTTCTAGTGAGAGGCTTTACCCCATACAATAAGAGGCAGCCCAACTTAACATACTGGAACTACCCCTAAGGATAATAACAGGCTCCTAAACATACCAGAGTCTAGATGTACCCTAACTACTACCCTAATCGATCGGCTCCTTACTCTGTAGATATCCTGTGTTGGCCCTACAGTAGGATATATCACTTCTTAAAGTGGCAACCCTTTATTTTCAGGATGTGCACAACCATATCTACCGATGTCACGACATCTTAGCCTTCTCTGCCGGACCCATGCATGCACATGACTCCTTCGGAATGCGCCGCCCACACCGTCCCCCAATTTTGGATCTCTTACAATCAACCCAGTAAGTGTGCCCCGACTCTGACCTAGTTCAGAATACTCGTTTGATACCTATATATGGGTTACTGACTGAAACGATTCCCACACACAAGATGAACGAGCTTCCCCCTACGCTTGCATCCCCACTACTAGGTTTTTCCAAAGGTTATGCCATACCAGAGTAAAAAGATTGCATGCCATAACGGAGTAAAAAGATTGCATGCCATACCAGTGTAAATAGATTGCATAACCCCACATGTTAAATTTGTGGGCCTATATATAAATATTACCCACCACCCCAAGATACACTTAACCCCTACTCAAGTTAACATGTTCATGGAATTCTTATGGATTCAACCAGGTTAAGTGTTCAAGTTCATTACCACTCATTCATTTATGGTTATAATTGCGCTAGACCTCCCACATTAAGCCTACAACTCGTGGATGCTAGATATGTTGGGCGGGTCCGGGCATACTTCTTCCACAAGTCGGACTTAACCTCGTGTCTTAGTGCATTACACGTTTATGCACTTAGACCCCTCACATTAGATTCACCACTTGTGGTCGCTGGATATGCCAAGCGGGTCCGGGCATACTTCTACCATAAGTGTAATCTAACCTCGTGTCTAAGTGCGGTTACAGTTTCTAATTACTGTAATTCTAGGCATTTTCCCTTCTTTAACAATTATCCCTATTTCATTATAGGTTTTAATGCCCCTTTTTCCAAGTCATATTTATCATGTACCATATGCCCCAAATTTAAGATCTAAATCACAATTGATTTATGCTCCAAATCCATATTCATGTACTTCATTCAATTTATTCCCAAATTTCCCAATACAAGTAATGCCCCAATTTTAACGTTTTCCCTTCATTCCCAGTTTCACACGTTTGAATATTTCAACGGTATGCCTAGGCTTGAAGGTAGCCTTACTATAAAATAAAAAGGGAAAAGAAAAAGGGAAGAGAACATAAATAATCATAATAACAAGATTTACATATGACGACAAAAATAGGCAAAGCAACTAATAAGCATACAGTGACAAAATTGGGCATAGTGACAAGATAGGCATATAGGAACAAATCTGATCAACATGTGATAATAGAACTAATTAGGCATAGTGTCATGATCATAAACAGGTATGATGAGATCTAATCAGTGAATTAGATATACAAATAATGGCAGATCTGACATGATAAATAGGCATAGCTTTAGATCCAATTCATAGTTATGTCAAAATAACTTAGATATACAGGTTATGGCAAATCTGATATGATTCAATTAGTCACGGGCTTAGATCAAATTTATAAACATGTTAAGATTATCTTTTAAGTATTCATATCTAAAAATAACGTAGACACACCGTGATTGGATATAAGAAATATAAGAGTAATTGCAGATGTTGAATCACATATCTCTAAACTTGAATGACTTGTTTGTTGAAGAAGAAGAAGACTAATTTAATCTGGGCAGAGGCATCACCTAGTTCTCCATTGTTTTCTTGTGTGTAAAAACAAGAAAAAAGGGGTCTTATTTATAGCCATTAGCCAATGAATCTTGCACATAAATTAGTGCACGTACAAAACCAGAAATATGCCCAGATCTGCGTGGGGGTCGACCCCCTCTCTTGGTGTGTCGACCCAGGGGTCGACACCCCCTTTATGGGGTTAGCACCCATGGGCGGGATTTTTCCTGCTCCTATTTCTGCTGTTCTATTTAGAATTTATTTGAATAATGGACTTATTTTATTCATATATATTTCTCTTATGCGTATACAAATTTCAACCCTTAATATCTTCTTTATACGGTGTCTGTTTTACGCAAACTCAGAGTCTATCTTAAGCAGAATTCCGAGATAAATGCAATGGCGCAGTCTGTTTCAATTAATTCTGAATATTAATTAAGTATTCCTTAATTTATCATCTTAATGTATTATAAAATTACAGGGAGTTACATTCTCCCATACTCAAAGGATTTCGTCCCCGAAATCTCTAAGTCAAGAAGAATGTATATCCTAACATCCATCATCCATCTACTCATCCACCAATCACGAGTATCCATTGTCCTTAAAGATTTTTAATGCTTATATGAACATATGCAAAGGTGTATGTATATGTCCCTACACTAATGCGAAAGATTAGGCGACCTACTGATTCAGTCGACCTCCTTAATGCAATGTATGTTAGCGCCCTTAATCCAACATGTATGCAAATAATCCTATTATAACATGTAAGTTCTATATGTGTGCACATTCATTCATCCAAATGCGACATCCATATGATGTTACATCCGCTTTCATCCATTAAAAGAAGAAAAATGCACACACGTCCATATGCAGTATGAGAGTGATTGAGTCGATCTAGTGCCTAACGTGTGTGTATATGCATCAAATAGCAACCACTAGCAAACACTAGCATCCATCAAACATAACATGTTTCAAAACACATGTTTTCATCCACGGAATTCCTACCTAAAGATCGAAGTTTCGATCGATAGGGTATACTTAAATGATAGAAATAATCGTAAATAAAAGCTTTGGAAAGGAAATTAAGGACATACCCTTGAAAAGAAAAGGGTACGAAGTGCGAATCTTGTCTTCGGTCTCCCAAGTTGCATCTTCTTGGTTATCTTCCCACTGAACCTTCATCAACCTGACTTCTTGGTTGTGGTTTTCTTAACCTCTAATCCAAGATACGGGTAGGAACTCGCCTAACTGTCGCCTCCCGTTATACCTTTACTTCCTCAAGCATACCAGCTCAACTGCTTTTGCAGTATCATGCAAGCACTTCCGCAAATGACAAATGTGGAAAACATCATGAACGTTGGACAGTCTCTTTGGTAGCTTTACTCTATAAGCCATTTGGCCAATCCTTTCTGTTATGGAAAATAACCCTACAAATCTTCATGCCAATTTCCCTACAGATCCAAAGCGAACCATATTCCTTAATGGTGATACCTTAATGAAAACCATGTCTCCTACCTCAAACTCAATATCAGTTCTTCTCCTATCTACATAGGATTTCTGCCTATCCTGAGCAGTTTTCATTCAGTGTCTAATAAGATCAATCTTTTCGGAAGTTTCTATAACCATATCCGGTCCAAGTAGAAGTCTTTCTGTTGATTCCCACCAACAAGTCGATGATCTACAAGGTCGTCCGTACAATGCTTCGAAGGGTGCCATGCTAATACTATCTTGATAACCGTTGTTGTAGGCGGACTCTACTAAAGGAAGGTGCTCTTCCCAAGTCCCTCCAGAGTCCAGGACACACAGTTTTAAAAGATCCACAAAGACTTTATTTACCCTTTCCATCTATCCATCGGTCTGAGAGTGATAAGCGGTGCTCAAACACAATTGAATACCTAATGCTTCTTGCAAGCTCCTCCAAAATTCACTGGTGAAAATGGGGTCACGATCACTTATGATACTGGAAGGTACTCCATGAAGACGGATAATTTCACGAATGTAAATTGCTGCCAACCAAGCTGTCGTCCTCTTGCTTTTAACTGGAATGAAGTAAGCGCTCTTAGTAAGTCTGTCTACTATAACCCAAATACTAGTGTTTCCTTTCCTCAATCTAAGAAAACCATCAATGAAATCCACGGAGACGCTCTCCTACTTCCATTGTGGAACCTCCAAATGATGAAGTAAACCACCAGGCTTCTTCTGTTATTCCTTGACTTGTTGGCAAATCAAAAATTGAGAAACAAACTCCGCAACATCTTTCTTCATCCCAGCTTAAAAGAAAACCCTCTTTATATCTCTATACATCTTATCACCACCTGGATGAATAGCCATCTTAGAATGATAGGCTTCCTCAAGGACTATCTTTAACAAACTTCCAACTCAGAGAACACAAAGCTTTCCATCACGTCACAACCACACTCTATCATATATGGAATATCTACTAAGGTGACTAGAAGTCTCCCCTCTACAGAGCCTATCCAATATGTCTGAAATTTGTGGATCCTCTGGCTGCTCTTATCTGATCCAATCGCACCTCCAGTGATGCTAATAAACTAGGTACAAACTCAGTGGAGGGTCTAAAGTCAAAAATTGATATAAACTTCAAGCTTTTCCTCTCAACAAACAGAGGACTTAAGGCCATCCTCTGCCTACTCAGTGTGTTTGTCACCACATTACCCTTGCCAGGGTTATAAGCAATCTCAAAGTCATAGGACGCTAGGAACTCCATCCATCTTTGTTAAGATCCTTCGGTGAGAACAATTACTTGAGAGAATTATGATCGGTATACAACTCGAACTTCTCTCCAAGTAAATAATTGCGCCATGTCTAAAGTGTGAATACTATGGCATCTAACTCTAAGTCATGGGTAGGGTAGTTCTTCTCATGAACTCTTAGCTGTCTACCTCCATAACATACTACCCTTCCCTCTTGCATCAGAAGCGCACCAAGCCTTTTACTACATGCATCAGTGCATACTGTAAACACTTCGTTTCCATCGGGCAAGGTCAAGATTTGGGTTGTTGTCAGAGGCCTCTTCAATCGCTGAATAGCATCGTCACATTCTACACCCTAAGAGAATATCAGATTCTTCTTTGTCAGCCTGGTGAGTGGGGCTAGTATCTTGGTGAAGTCCTTAATGAACTTCCTCTAATAGCCCGCTAAACCAAGATTACTTCTTACCTCTGTTTCATTCTTTGGGATCTGCCAATCTTGAACTGCAACTACCTTTGCGGGATCTACTACTATCCCATCTTTAGAGACCACAAACCCTAGAAATCTCACTTCTTTTCTCCAAGAATGACATTTGGAAAACTTGGCCTTATGCTGATGCGCACAGAGAGTTTTCAAAACTTCCTTAAATGTTGGGCATGCTCTTCCTCACTCTTCGAGAAAATCAAGATATCAATAACGAAGACCACAACGAACTTATTTAGAAACTCTCGGAACACCCTACTCATCGGATCATCAAAATAGGCGGGTGCATTCGTCAACCCAAAAGGCATAACGAGCCATTCGAAGAAACCGTCTGGAGTTCTAAAAGCGGTCTTGTCTATGCTGTCATCGGCCACCCTCAACTGATGAAACCCCATGGCCAAGTCTAACTGAGAGGAAACAAATGCACCAACAAGTTGGTCAAACAGATCATCTATCCTTGGAAGTGGTGCTTGTTCTTCTTGTTGAGTTTATTCAACTCTCTATAGTCTATACATAAGCGAAGCGAACCGTCCGCCTTAGTTGCGAATACCACCGGAGCACCCCACTCAGATATGCTTCGCCTAGTAAACTCTTTCTCAAGTAGCTCCCCTACTTACTTGCTAAGCTCCCTCCTTTTCTCTGGGAGCCATGTGGCGCATAGGCAATGCAACTGGCTTTGCATTGTCCACCAAGTATATATGGAAATCAATCCCGCGCCTCGGAGATAAGCCCCGAACCTCCTCAGAAACATCAGGATACTCACGGACTACGGGTACATATCGCAGATCATCGATAAATGCATCAAGTTACTCTAGGAAACTAAGCATGACAGACCCCTTTGGGTCATGAGAAATCTCGAGGGTCCTCCCATGGCAAGTCAAAAGTCTAACGACCCTCCTCTCACAATCTAGAATGGAACCATACATGGCTAGCCAATCCAACCCTAGAATCAATCCATAGCCCATGAAACCAAGCACATACGTGTTGCATTCAATTTCGACACCTAACACAGATATTTTCAAACCCCGACAAATCATAGACAGATGTACCGCACCCCTAATTAGGTTTGAGACAACAACGGGATCCAAAACCATACTAGTACTAAGGTGCAGAGACTTAACCACAGAAGCATATATAAAAGAATGTGAAGTGCTAGAATCAAAAAGAGTTCTAACTGGATGATTGGAAAGAGAAATCAAACCTTCAACGGAAACTTTCCTCCTCTATCTGGAGCACTGGTCACGAGAGCGTGCACTTTCTCTCTAGAAGCTCATGCCCTTTGACCTTGTCCTTGCTTCTTCGGGCACTCCTTAGAAAAGTATCTGACCTCTCCACAATTGAAACAAGCATTCTTCCTTCTTTTGCAATCCTTGATCAAGTGACCCTCGCATCCGCAGTTATGACATTTTCTCTTATCCTTATCCTTATCGTTCTTTCCGCCCTTCTTTTGTTGTTGTTGTTGTCCCTTCTTGGGCTATACTTTCTTGTTTTGTATTTCCTCCACCTTAGCTTCTTTCTTTTCAGCTTTATCTTCCTTATGCATGAATGACGTATCAAGGAGCCTTTCAAAAGTTGCTCCCATCGGAACATGAGACATAGCTAACCCATGGAGAGGTTCATTCAGTCCCTTAGCAAACAACAAAGCTTTCTTATGCGGGGTATCGACTAGCTCCAAACCAAACCTCGCTAGTTGGTTAAACTTGTTAACATATTCTTTGACAGTCATGCCTCCTTGCTTGAGTTCCAGAAACCTTTACATTTGCATACTTTTCTCAGCTTGAGAAAGAAACTTCATTTCAAACCTTTGTCGAAAATCATCCTAAGTCTCCACTGGAAGCCCTGCTTGCGTCACTTCCCACTAGAATGAAGCCTCATCCTTCAGCAGCCAAGTGGCTAACTGAATCTTCCTACGATCTTCAACTTCGAAAATTCCAAACAAATCCTCCGTCTCTTTAAACCAATTCCTTGCCTCTACGAAAGTTTCAGTTCCTCGGAATGACTTTCCGCCCATAGCACTTAAGTCTTTGCAGATCTTAGAGAAATTATCTACTAACGGAGGAGGAGGAGGAGGAACCGCGGGTGAAGCTGGGGGAGGAACGTCTACTTGGCCACCAGCAGGCGTCGTGGCCTCTAGATACATGCGGAACCAGCCTGGTATCTAACGCCCTCAGGAATATTAGGTTCCCCAAACATGCTGAAAAGAAAAGGAAAAAGGGGTTCAAACAGAGAAATGAAAGATATTACATATGGATTAGGGGAATATGTTTTTCAAAACAGATTTTGAAAATGCTTTCTTTTTAGACCTGTTTGAAAATAACTTTTAAAATCTTTTATTCGATCTACTAACCTTCAGCTCTAATACCAAGCGTGACACCCCACGTCCGTTAATGTCACTCGTTAAGAGAATGCATTAAATTTCGTGAAGCGTTATAGGTAAATAGAAACAGAAACATTACTAGACAGATATAAAATAGCAGCGAAATTTAAAACTTTTATTAAGCAGAAAATATCGTGGTTTAAATCATAATTAATAAAAAGTCTGAAATGCATAAAACCCAGTACATCAATTTAAAACTTCTGTCTTGAACTTAAATCATCAGAGTACAATAATAAAAGAAACATAATCCCCAAAACATAGCCATAGTAGAGAGATAAAAAAATCAAGCAGTACATCTAAGCAACTCCAAGCAGAAGGAAAGAAGAATCCTGATCAAGCTTGAGTATTCCCACCCTGAGAACCATGGGGGAGGAATGAAAGAGAAAGAAGAGGAAACAAAATAGGTTAGACATAAAGTCTAGCGAGTCTAGTTACTTTAAACATAAAATAAGTAAAAGTATCATGACAGGCATATAAACTGGAGAGACAGATAACAGCACAATAAGGCAGGTATGACAAGGTAAATAGGATAAACATGATAGAATATATTGCGCTTCTCTAGTACTTTCTCTTTCTCTGCACCAATACTAGTATTGTATGAACATGGTGATCCCCACCAAGTATAAGATGGTAGATTTAGGCGTACTTCTAGTGAGAGGTTTTACCCTATACAATAATATGCAGCCCAACTAAACATACCGGAGTTACCCCTAAATTTAAGACCTAAATCACAATTTTATTTATGTCCCAAATCCATATTCATGTAATTCATTCAATTTATGCCCAAATTTCCCAATACAAGTTATGCCCCAATTTTAACGTTTTCCCTTCGTTCCCAATTTCACCCGTTCGCATATTTCAGAGGTATGCCTAGGCTCGAAGGTAGCTTGGCTATAAAATAAAAAGGGAAAATAAGAAGGGAAGAGAATAGAAATAATCATAGTAACAAGATTGACATATGACAACAAAAATAGGCATAGCAACTATACAGTGACAAAAATGGGCATAGTGACAAGATAGGCATACAGGAACAGATCTGATGAACATGTGATAATAGAACTGATTGGGCATAGTGTCATGATCATAAACAGGCATGATGAGATCTAATCAGTGAACTGGATATACAAATAATGGCAGATCTAACATGATAAATAGGCATAGGCTTAGATCCAATTCATAATTATGTCAAAATAACTTAGATACACAGGTTATGGAAGATATTATATGATTCAATTTGTCACAGGCATAGATCCAGTTTATAAACATGTTAAGATTATCTTTTAAGTATTCATCTCTAAAAATAACGTAGACTCACCATGATTGGATCTAAGAAATAGAAGAGTAATTGCAGATGTTGAATCACAGATCTCTAAACTTGAATGACTTGTTTGTTGAAGAAGAAGAAGGCTAATTTAATTGAGGCAGCTTCTAGTTCTCCATTGTTTTTTGTGTGTAAAAACAAGAGAAATGGGGTCTTATTTATAGCAATTAGCCAATGAATCTTGCATAGAAATCATTCCACGTACGAAACCAGAAATCTGCCCAGATCTGCATGGGGGTCGACCCTCCCTTCGTGTGTCGACCCAGGGGTTGACATCCCCTTGATGGGCTCGACCCATTGGTCGACAACCCCTTGATAGGGTCGACACCCATAGGCGGGGTTTTTCCCGCTTCCCTTTCTGCTGTTCGATTTTGAATTTATTTGAATTCTGGACTTATTTTATTCATTTCTCTTATGTGTATACAAACTTCAAACCTTAATATCTTCTTCATACGATATCTGTTTTACGCAAACTCGGAGTCTATCTTAAGCAAAATTCCAAGACGAACGCAATGGCACAGTCCATCTCACTTAATTCTGTATTTAATTAAGTATTCCTTAATTTATCATCTTAATATGTTATAAAATTACGAGGTGTTGCACCTCCTCATCAAGATCACCATGCAGGAAAACATTACGTATATCCAATTGATGCAATGCCCAATGTTTAGAAGCCGCAATTGCAAGAAATGCACACATAATTGTCATTTGTGCCATTAGTGCTGAAGTCTCTTCACAATCTAATCCTTCCACTTTATGATTGCTGAAGACAACCAATCTTGCCTTCAGTCTCTCAATGTTGCCATCGGAGTTTCACTTGATTTTATATACCCACTTGCTTCCTTGAGCTTTCATCCCAGAAGGAAGGTTTTCCATTGTCCAGGTTCTGTTACCCTCCAAAAAACGAATTTCTTTTTGCATAGCACTACGCCACCCTGCATCTTTTAAAGCTTCTTTAACAGACTGCGTTTTTGCTCCTGCAATAAAATTTCGGTGTTTCGCAGAAAATTTGTCATAACTAACATAATGTGCTATGGGATAAGGAGTACCTAAGGGAGATTGTGAAGAGAAATCAATTCAAGCGGGAATCCAACTTTTCTTGATCAATGTATGAGTCACAAAATCACGCAATTTTACCGAGGGATAGTTGACATATATCCCACGATCCAAATTATCATCCAAACCTACACCATCACATGAATCCACCGTATCCACTTGCCCTTATAGCCAAAGGTAGGACTGGTTGTGCCTCATCCAGAACAGGAAAAAATTTCAACTCCATTTTCTCCTCACCAACATAGTCTAAGACATCAACAGTACTCCTATCTATATGCATCTCAGGTAATGGGCTCACATTTTAAGTTTCAGCCTCCAAATATTGTAAAATATTCTCATAAAATTTCACATCACGAGTGACAAAGAATTTCTTAGTATCTAAGTCAAGTAAGTTCCTACCCTTCTTACCAAACGAATGTCCTACAAAAACCCATTTACGACTTCTACTAGCGAATCTGTCACCCTTTTTCTTTTTGTTAAGAGGAAAATATAGACAACAAACACACCCAATTCTGTTAAGGATGGTGGATGACTAAACAATATCCAATATGGTGTCTTTTTGTGAAGAACACTAGAAGGGGTACGATTAATAACATGAGCAGCAGCTAAAACTCATTCCCCCCAAAAAGAAATAGGCAAACCACCTTGAAATCTTAAAGCTCTTGCAGCACTCAAAATATGTTTTTGTTTTCTTTCCACTCTCCTATTTTGTTGAGGAGTACCCACACAAGTAGTTTGAAACAAAATCTCAAATGCAAAAAATAATCCTTCAAAAGTTAACTTCTGTTCCATTATCACTATGAAATTTTTTCAAGTTTTGAGAAAATTGACGATCAATCATAGTAATAAATAACATAAACATATCAAAAACTTCAGTTTTATCCACCAACAAATAAACCCACACAACACGGGAAAATCATCCACTATTGTAAGAAAATAATGAGCGCCATAAGAAGAAGGTTCAACATACGGACCCCACAAATCACAATGTGCTAACTCAAAAATACATGTTGTTTTATTTTCACTCAAAAGAAAACTATCCCTAGGTTGCTTAGCACGATGGCATATTTCATATGCTTTATTCAAATTATCTTTAGAATCCAAAAAAAGGAAGCCACTTCGCTACTTATTCCGTAGGATGACCCAACCTATTACGCCAAAATTCAAATGATGACATATTTGCAACTGCAAGAGCTTAAATCGGTGTCTCTTCACACAAGTAGTAAAGTCCACCCGTCTTTCACCCATTCCAATCACCTACCTCGTCAGTCATCAGTTGGTCCTGAATAAGACACAAGTTAGAATTAAAAGTGACAAAACATTTTAAGTCATCATTCATCCTTGACACTGAAATTAGGTAAAAATTTAAATTCGGTACATAAAGCACATGATAAAGAATGATTTTCTCATTTAATTTAACTACTCCTTCCTTTGAGGCCATGACATTTCCACCATCAGGAAGCCTAATTGAACATGGAATTACATCTTTGACATCCTTCAAATAAGAAAGATTCCCTGTAACATGATGAGAGCAACCTGTATCAATGATCCACTCACCATTTAACCGAGTAGGAGATTGTGGAGTTGTTTCACCTTCCATGGATGAAGTTTAGAGAACTTTTTTTTCTTCTTTGAGTTTATCAGGCTCTGATACCATGATAAAAACCGAGATTTCTTAGGATAAAAGCCTTATATTCTCATTTATTAGCCGAAGCCATTTATATACAACGTCTCTCTCTAATTTTGTCAACAAATCACATAAATAGGGAAACAACAAATTACATCCCTAAACTTGATTTTGTAAACAAATCACATAAATAGGGAAACTACAAATTACATCCCTAAACTTAATTTTGTCAACAAATCACACAAATAAAGAACTACAAATTACATCCCTAAACTTCACTGATATCCTAATCACTGTCAGCTCACCATATCACATAATATCCGTGATTTCCAAATATAGCTAATTAAAAAAAACCAAACCACTTTTAAAATATCCTAATAAAAGTTAGAAAATAGAGTAGGCCGAATTTACTAAATGTTGTGGAAAACATAAAACTCCAAACCACTTTTAAAATATCCTAATATATGTAAGAAAATACAGTAGACAGAATTTACTGAATGCTATGAAAAGTCTTTGCAGTTGTTAAGAACATATAAAAAAATTAAAATTTACAAAGTAGAAGTTACAACAGTAGAAAGTGTTGTAAAAGTTTTCAAAACACCTTTAAAACATTTAAAAGCGAAATGTCATAGTAAACAACTTGAAGCTAAAAACAGAGGGAGGGTGAAGTGGTTACAAAATGCAGCAAAATGAATTTGAGTGTTATTACCACGCTTTATATGTGCTATTGTCGACCACTGTAAATGACTACGACCTTGGCTAGTTTTTAGTATTAGCAAAATTTGATCTACTTTTAGATATGCTAACAAATATTTATCATACAATCATTTTATAGTAACTAGCATACATATAATATTTCACAATAATGGTGAAAAACACCTAAAGATCTCTTTACAAAAATTTACTATAAAGGTCAAACACATGACATTTCTAAAGTGCGTTTATAAGACTGTAGCCATAAAATTATAACCAGATCAAATCAATTTTCAAAAACACTACGTAGTTTATCTCAAGGCAATGCACAAGTCATATAAAGTCATACAAGTCCAAACACATCATTTACATATGTCATTTGCTTTTCAAAGCAAGAATCAAGACAATTATCACAACATAAATCCAATCAGCATGTATGGTTAAAACAATCAAAAAATATGCTTCATATTCATGTAGTGGTGAGTTTGGTCACCCAAAACCAAGCAAGCAATCAAACTCAGGCTTTCATCTTCCTATCACAATCAAATAACTAGCAGAACTCTCCTATTCCCTCTCCTCTGCCATATTTGCTGATGGTTGTGACCTTGTTTCGACTTGGGTGCTTCTGATCTTCTATTTTGAGTCAGTGGAAGGTGTCGTAAATTTGTTACAAGCCTTATACTAGAGTTTGAGTTAATTTGGGATGTTTTGAGACATAATTTCCTTAGGAAATTATAAGGTTGAAAATGGATGAAACATTTGATTTTATATTTAACAAAACGTAGAAGTGATCCAAATATGCATGCACGAACTTATATAACTTTTAAGTAGCAACCTCATTACGTCTTCTCACTCCTTAGGTAGACCACGGAAGGCTTAACCCCTCCTCTCCCCTCCCCTCCCCTCCCCCTTTTAATGTTCCCATCACTTCTCATTTCCACCTTTACACGCATGAAAATATATACTTCTTCCATAGTCGATTACCATACTACCCCGTTTCCTTAAATATTTATCAACCACATCATCCTAATTTAGTCAGCCATAAATATAGAAAATATTTCTATTAAATAATTAATTACACCTTAATATATTAGGAAAGCACAAGTTCGAATGACTTTTATTGAGAGAAAAAGTTGTTTATCGATTAAATAATTTTCGATTACATTATCGATATTTCTCGGATGTATTTAATTTAATAAATATTTTTTCAAAACAAATTTATCATCGTTAATTATGAATAAAAAATGAGGGTTTACGAAGTTAAATAAATTTAATCGCATTAAATCCAAGATTCATATATTTAAATAATTCAAATAATTGAAAACGAAGTGTTAGAAATTCCTAATTGTTATAGTTGTGAAGTTGTTGGTAAGAGCAGTAGATGAAATGGATAGAAGGGCAGATTATATCGTAGGTTGTTAATTTGGTGTAATTTCTTATACCGTTATTTTATTGTTTATAAGTTAACGCTAATTATATTAAGGAAATGTAATTTTGATTAGATAATGCTGTAAAATAATTTTAATATTGATTTGATGTCCATCTATATCGATGTCTCCGCTATGAGTTCTCTCTTTTTGTTCGTTAATATAAAATTTTAACTTTACACACCCATGATCTACGACCTTAATGTCTAGATTTAATTGTAAGCATATTTTGACATTGCTTGTAATTGAATTTGTATGTTAAAAATAATGGTCATCATAAGTATAAAAGTCAAAAATCTTTCAGAATTTCTTCTGATCGATTGCATTTACAAATTGGTAATAAGCATGATATTGAACCGTGTTTAACATATAGTTTATCTTAAAATTTCCTGATCAAGATGTATTGAAATGATGATATCGATGTATCTATTTATTTTAATCGATGTATCTATCGATACTAGTGTATGTAAGGTTATCTATACCATGGAAAGTGAATTCTACATTACAGTTTGGAACACTAAAGAATAACCGATTGTTGTTTAGAACAATCAAAGAACGACTTGATAAGAGTCTTTTATTGGTTACTACAACTAAGTCAAATCTCATATAATAACGTGCAATGGTCTTTAGACCTAAGAGCATCCCTGATTTTAAATAACTAGAATGTACTTTGATTATGGTCAATCTTATGACATCATGATTATGTTACAATCATACTTGGGTACATTTAAACTAACTGAAGTGAAATACAACTCAAGAGAGGATCACTGTAGAAGGTTGGTATCATTTATTGATAATCAACTTAAAGTCAACATTTATGGTCAGAACAAAACTATTAGTCGATAAATGACATCAAATTGAACCATGAAATTTAAAGTAGTTTATACAGTTATCTACGTACATTGTTGGAGTTTTTGACCATCGACCAAGCTCTTGGTATCGTAGTGATCTACTGATAATGAAAAAAAAAACGTGCACAAAAAATTGTTACAATGTGTAGTTTGACAAGATCAAAAGTAAAATTATTCATTTAAGCAACTAAACTTGTGTTCAATACCGCATTTCAACAAAGTTCGTCCAAGATTTAATATTTAAGTTGTTTAAATATTAATTGAGGAACATGCGCACACTTTCAGAAAAGCCATGTTAGCAGCTACTTTATGAGTTTAACCAACATAAAATCGAGTTATAAAAATTACAAACCAATATAAATGTTGTACTGGATTTTCACCGTACTTTATTTATTTAATCAAGACCTAAGATTACATAAATAGTATACAAGTGTCTTACTTTATTTAGTTAAAAATGTAAGCTAAAATAAATAAATAATATGTGTCATATTGGTTGGATATGATGGCATAGAAGGCTATTAAAGAGCAAGGCCGCTATACACAGGGGATATGGGAGAATTGACTTGGTATAAGGTCCGGACTCGGAAGAAAGAGAATTGTGGAAAATATAATATCTTACAGTGAATATAAATAGCTCTACCATCTCCCATTCAGATTATACCGAAACTTCATATAAGATAACCTCCATTAGAAAGGTCGTGGAAGCCTAGATGTAGGGCTTTGCATATCAAGTACAAGGAGAAGCGGTAGAAGTCTTGAAGTTAAGATTGTGTATAACTTCAAGAGATGTAGTGGAAATCTAGAAACTCAGATTAGCACACAAAGTTGAAAGGAAAGGAGCGTCAGTTGAAAGAGGGACAACTAGCAACAAAAGTGTGGATAATCGACACCTCAAGAAAAAATGGACCTTTTCTTTTACATTGTAATAAATGAACTATACATAGTTTATTCTTTTTACATTGTAAGAAAGGGACACTTGGCACGTCTACCACAACCGCTCATTTAATATTAAATAAGTTAGTGGGGGAGGGAGTTAGTGGAAGGAGAGAGAAACGAGAATGTGTGGTGGAAATCAAATGGACTATAAAGGGTGCTCTTCATTCCCTCTTGGGGGACAAATGAGAGGAAATGACAGGAAGGATAACAGGAATAATAAGAAGTTCCGCTTTTTCAAACCCGTCGGGCTAACTCTTTTGACAGATACCCCGAAAAATATATACTCTGCTACTAAAAATATATAATATTATCCAGATCCGAAACCGATAAAAGTGGGATTCAAGGAAGAAAATTCTGGAAGATTCTGTCATTTCCACAACCAGCCCGGTTACAGCACCGATGAATGTAAGCATTTAAAGAGTCTGATTGGACAGTTGATCAGGAAGAATAGGTTGCAACAGTATGTGAGGAAGCCGCATATCATTCTCAAACTCCTTAAGGGAAAGGTACAGCTACTAATCACTTGGGTCCAAGAAATGGAGCTCCAGTGCAAGCTAATCCAAGGTTGGTGATTAATACCATTTCCGGTGGTCTTCATCTGGCAGGCAGTAACTAGGGAGATATTGAAAGGTATTTGAATGCTTTGAAGTATGTTCCGAAGGAGGAAAAGTTCTTAGTCCTCAGAAATACCATTCCCATTAAGCAGGAGAAGATTTCTCATGGTGATATTGCGCTTGGAGACAGAGCTACGGAAGGTGTGTTAGCTCCAACTCAAGATCCATGGTTGTTACAGTCGGGATGAGCCCAGTTATGGTAAGAAGGGTGCTTGTTAATTGCGGTGCCTCTATTAATGTCCTATTCCGAAAGACCTTCAAGCTGATGAATCTCTCAATTTCAAATGTTGAAGTTTGTCAAACAAAGATCCAAGGGTTCATGGGAGAGCCGAAGCAACAGATTGGAACTATTGACTTGCTTGTAGAGTTGGGAGAAGGAGAAAGGAGAGCTATCTTGAAGCAAACCTATGTATTTGTTGATGAAGTTTCCGCTTATAATGCATTCTTGGGCAAACCTGCATTGGCTGATTTCTGAATCGCACTAGTGCCATAGCTTTTGACTATGAAGTTTCCCACGGAGAAGGGCGTTGGTGTAGTAAAGGGAGATCGAAGCACTGCCAGAGAATGTTATCTCGTAGAGTTTCTTGAAGCCAATAAGAAAGACAGGGGAAAGAGTGTGGAGGGCTCCCTCCGCATTCATAAACCTTCACTATAGCAATTAAAGCACAGCCCCTGTACTGGAGAGCATAGTGGGGCTCAGAAAGAGATGGATCCGTGAAACTCCAGTGCATGGGAGAATTGAGTGGCACCAGCAGAGATTACAATTCCTATTGTAGTTCATCTGAAAGATCATGACCGAATGTTGAATGCAGGATCTCAGCGGGACCAAAAGTTGCAGAGAGAGTTGATTTGTTTCTTAAAGCTAATTTGGATGTATTCACATGGTGTCATGCAGATATGTGCGGAATTTCTCCAGAAGTAGTTGTTCATGCATTAAATATTGACCCTCGTGTTTCAGCAGTAAAGCAAAAGAGAATGATTCAAGGCCCCGAAAGATCATGGCTCTCAAGGAAGAAGTAGATCGACTAATGAAGAATCACTTCATTAGAGAGTCAACGCATCCCAATTGGGTGTCCAACCCTGTTCTATTGAAGAAACACAATGGCAAGTGGCATGTGTGCATTGATTATTCGGATCTCAACAAGGCATGGCCAAAAGATAGTTTCGTATTACCCAGAATTGATCAACTTATGGATTCGACAGGGGGGCATGAGTTGCTGACGCTTATCCAGGTTACAATCAGATAATGGTGCTTGAGCCAGATCAGGAGAATACAAGCTTTTTCAGAGATGTGGGTTTGTATTGCTACAAATTCATGCCGCTTGGGTTGAAGAATGCAGGAGCTTCTTACCAGCGCCTTGTCAATGCGATGTTCAAGTCCCAAATTGGCAAGACAGTGGAAGTCTATGTTGATGATATGCTAGTTAAGTCAAAGAGAGCGGCGGACCACATGGAGAATTTGGCTGAAATATTTATATTCTGAGAAGATACGACATGAAGTTGAATCTGCTCTCAAGTGTTCGTTTGGAGTCACATCTGGAACATTCTTGGGCTTTATGGCCAATGCCAGGGCCATCGAGGCAAATCCTACCCAGATCTTGGCATTTAGAGAAGTTCGAGTTCCAAGAACAAAGAAAGAACTTCAAAGTCTTAATGGGAAGATCGCTTCCTTGAGTAAACTTATATCCAGAGCAACTAATAGGTGTATTCCGTTCTTCAATGCATTAAGAAAAGGAAAGAAGGACTAGGAATGGAGTCCAGCTTGTTAAGCAGACTTCGAAGAATTAATCAAGCACATAGAATCACCTCCAATGCTTTCAAAGCCAGGTGATGGTGAGGATTTATTTTTATATTTGACAATAGCATCCCATGCTTTAAGTGCAGCTCTGGTACGAGAGGATGCGAAGATTCAACGGCCGGTATACTACATCAGCAAAAGGCTTACTGGAGCAGAGTTGAACAATTCGAAGTTAGAAAAGGTTGCATATTGTCTACTCGTCGCCTCAAAGAAGCTCAGGCCATATTTCCAAGCTCACTCAATTAAAGTGCTCACAGATCAGCCGCTAAAGCAAGTCGTGTTTCGTCCAGAAATTTCGGGAAGATTATTGAAGTGGAATATTGAGCTCAACCAGTATGATGTCACCTACCATCCCCGAAGAGCAATCAATGGACAAGATTTAGCAGACTTCATTGCCGAGTCACAGACAGAGGTGACGAGAAGGAAGATCCCATTCAAGTAGTGGTCCGATGGAAGTTGTTCGTTGATGGAGCTATGAATGAGTATTGTTCAGGGGGAGGAGTAGTGTTAGAGACTCCAGAAGGTCGTTCAGTATGCTATGCATTAAGGCTAGAATTTCCATCGATGAACTATGAAGCAGAATATGAGGCATTGATAGATGGATTGAAGATAACAAAGGAGTTGAATTTGAAACTTTGCAGATTTTCAGTGATTCACAATTAGTGGTGTGCTAGGTTCAGAGAGAGTTTGAAGCTAAAGGAGGAAACTTGCTAGCATATCTATCCAAAGCTTGGGAACTTCTCAACAACCTCGACTACAACACCATCTCTCATTTCACAAGGGAAGAGAATATAAAGGCGGATTCACTAGCTAAGTATACCAGCACCGGAGATGCTTAGCCATTCGGACTAGTGCCCGTTGAAGTTCTCTTAAATCCAAGTACCGATGACGTCGAAGTTGATTGGATCATGAAAACTGCTCAAGAGACAGAATCATGGATGATTTCGATCAAAGATTATCTTCTCAATTGAATGCTCCCTACAGATCCGAAGAAGCAGAGAAGCTGCCAAGAAAAGCTTCTATGTATCCAATGCAGGATGGTTGGTTGTACAAGCGAGGCTTTTCTATGACTTTGCTTCTATGTGTTTCCAGAGAGGAATCCAGAACAATCTTGGCAGAATTGCATGAAGGAGAGTGTGGAGGTCATATGGGCGGCCGGACATCGGCTAAGAAGATTCTTCGATATGGTTTTTTGGGGCCTAACTTAAGCAAAGATTCTGCAGCACATACCAGAATGTGGGACAGATGCCAGAGGTTCGCAAAGATTCCAAGAGCACCATCCATAGAATTGACTCAAATGGCCAGCCTATGGTCGTTTGCTTTCTGGGGCATTAATTTAATTGGAGCATTTCCAACTACAAAGTCCAATATGGGATATGCCATTGTCGTCGTCGATTATTTCACCAAGTGGGCTGAAGCAAAGCCACTAGCCACCATCACCTCAAAGAAAACTATTAATTTTGTGATGACGAATATTATTTGTAGGTTTGGTGTGCCGTACAAAATAATAACGGATTCGACAGTGAGGAATTCAAAGCCTTCTGCACTAAGTAAAAGATCCAAAAAAATCTTCGCAGCCGTGTCCCCATCCACAGGCAAACAGGAAAGTGGAAGCAGTCAACAAGATCATAAAGTTAACCATCAAAAAGCATCTCGAGAAATCTAAAGGTGGTTGGGTAGATGAGCTCCCTCTTGCACTATGGGCGTACAGGACGACTCACAAATCTACGATTGGGCGCACACCATTTTCCTTGGCCTTCGGCTCCGAAGCTATGATTCCTGTAGAGCTGGAAGTTCCCACTCACCGAAGAGTCCACTTCAGTCAAGCACAGAATGAGCAGCTACAGCTTGAAGCACTCAACCAACTTGAGGAAAGAAGAGATGAAGCAGAGCTCTGAATTACAACACAACAGCGAAGGATAGCCAGACACTTCAACAGCAAAGTTCGTCAGAGAACTTTCAAAGTTGGTGACCTTGTGCTAAAAAGGGTGATGACTGCCACATGTGTTCAGATCAAATTGGGAAGGACCGTACATCATAAGCCAGAAGCTCATGGACGACACATACAAGCTATCGACAGTTGATGGGATTCTAATACTTCGAGCTTGGAACAATGACCACCTGCTTTGATATTTTACTTGATGCTTTGTTTAAATTTCTTGTAAAAAATTATTGTAAATATTTTTGCAAATATTGCAATTGAACATCATATCTATGAATGAAAGCACGCATGCTTGTCCCAATCATATATTTGCAAATTTTTTTTTAAGTAATTCGAAAAAATTCTTTAAAATTGATTTAACGTTGCAGGCAACCTAAAGAGCACTTGCTTCCTCAAAATTCAACAAGATCTAGCAACTCTTGACAATGCATCCCAACAGAGACAACTCAAGAGCCGGGTGCCACAAACATCGATTTGAACAACTGCGAGGATTTAATGCACCGCCTTGTAAAGCAAAAAAGGGAGTCACTAGGAGTCAAGCGGTGAAGAGCAAGGCAAGCAAGCACGAAGCAAGAATTGCAGGTTCCACCAAAGAGGCACCTCCCCAAGTGTGAGGTCCTAGGCCTTAGTTCTCTAACTACGATAGCTTGCCAAGTCAAGCATCCGGTAAAAGGACTGACATCCTCCCCGTGGAACAACACAATGAATATAGCTTCCCAGAAAGGAACAAAGACCAAAAAGTTGTAAGTTTCACCAAAGGGGCTCCTCCCCAAGTGCGAGGTCCAGGGCCCTAATTCTCTAAGCTATGATCGCTTACCAAGTCAAGCATCCGGTGAAAGGATCGACGTTCGCCTCGTGGAATGATGAAATGATGAGCGCTTCCCAAGAGAAGCGAAAAGACCTTCCCAAGTGAAGGGAGCCTTCCTAAGTTAAGGTAAAAGACCTTCCCGCGGAACCCAATGAAGTCTCCGACGCCTGATTTAATTGCCTGAATTGTAGACGGACGCTGGGTTAAGTCAAAGACCTCTCCGGGCGAACCCAATGAAATCTCTGACGCCTGATTTAATCGACTGGATTGTAGACGAACACTGGGCTAAATCGGAGATCTCTCCCGGGGCACCCAATGAAATCTCCAACGCCTGATTTAATCGGCTATATTGTAGACGAACATTGGGTAAAATCAAAGACTTCTCCGGGGCATCCAATGAAGTCTCTGATGCCTGATTTAATCGACTGGATTATAAATGGGCGTGGGGCAAAAATATAAGACCTACCACGCAAGGTAAAATATATAAGACCTCCCACGCGAAGGCGAAAATTATAAGACCTCCCATGCGGGGGTACAAAAATATAAGACCTCCCTAAGTGGGGGCACAGGAACTAAATACTTCTCCAAGAAGAAGCACAAGATCAACCAATAAATCCCGATTTCCTAGATGCAGTGGCAGGCTCAGAAGCTTCCAACACACCAGCAAAAACAAAAGGACTTCGCAAACAAAGTAGAAGCTTCGAGACCCCTAGTTAGAATCAAAGAAACTCGACAAAGGTGATCACATCCAGCCTATGCAATTCATGATGACTTCTGGTATGGGGGCAACTCAACCACCTTAAGATGGAACAATGCTCAGAAGACATACCACAAGCTCATCGCGACATCGCAACAAACAAAAGACTTGTAATCTGCAAAGAGGAGAATGCAAGAAAGTACGACAAAGGTAAAGAAAGAGCTAAAGTACAGCAAACCAAATGCAGTATTATTACACCAAAGCAAGTTTCAGAAGCAAGTCTTTACAAATTCAAAAGTGAGGGCCGACACTCGCATAATATCCGGTTAAAAGAAATAACAAGTAAGAAAGTTAAGCAAGCAGAGTAAGCAGCCCAGCACATCAATCCTTCTTCTTCCCGCCTTTGAAAGAGCTGCTCGACCTAAGTATGAGCTTGTCAACTCTTGTTGGAGGAGGTGTAATAATGGGCTGACTCTCATCTTTAGCTTCTTCACCATTTTCATCATCCTCAGGAATGGCAGGGGAAAGTGAAGCAAGAACTTTCTTACGGGAACTACGCTTTTTCCCGTGCCTTTTTTATGGAGATTTGGCATTTATGCCTGAGCAAGCCTTAGCGCCCTTTTTCGGGCTTTCTTCAACATCATCCATGCCCCCTCCAGATAAGTCAATCGTGTCATCCAAGTCACAAAGTGCATGGATTTTCTCTGAATGGGACCCGGGTTGAGAACCAGACGTAGGGGTAGTTTGGAGAATTAACGAAGAATCACCTGGTAGAGGAACCGTAGTTAAAGCGCTTGTTGCCACCTGAATGGAAGGAGTAAAAATGGCTTCAGTTCCAGTTTCTTTAGGTATGGTTAGAGAAGGCTTCAGAGTAACCAGGCCTAATTCAAACAAATGATAATTAAGGAATTCATCGTATCCATATGGAGAGAATAAGAGGTCCAAATCCTGTAAGACTGAATCAATGCCAGTTTTACCTGAGGCACAAGAGCTTCTGAGCTTTACTTCAAAGACACTTGGATCCTCGTCATTTCCGTCATCGCTTCCTGAATGCTCCTCGGTAGTCTCCTTCTTTTCTTTAGGATTGTAGTGGGCTCTTTGGAAGACACAACAGGAGACTTGGGATCAGAAAGGATAGCTGAGGCAGAAGTAGCCTTAGTAGTGGTAGTGGTTGTATCAGAGATATGCATCTGATAAGGTCCAACTCCACCCGCTAGGTCACGCTCTTTCCTGAGTTCTTCTTTTCCCTTGGCAAGGGTAACACGACTTTCATCGTCCAAGTAATGCTTTAAAAGCCCCTCCTCCGTGTAATCACGGCCGGCGAGCTGGGCAAGAACAGACTCCCAAACCTCGGTCAAGTAATCAAAAATGCATCTTGCAGGAAAGATAAACTCCCTCTCCCCATGACGTTGAAAGTGTAGAACCTAAACAAGGTGTTGTTGAACCTGGCTTTGGTATCTGCATGTGCTCGCTTAGCTGCGGCCTTATCAAAAAGAGCCTGATTTCTCTCTTGCTCCATCCTCCACTCTGGCCCTCAGCGAGGAAATTTCTAAGTCTTGAGAATCGACTCTTTTCTCTAAGCGGGCAGTGCTTTGCTGCTCCACGGCCAATCAATCTTCAACATTCTTTTGAGTAGAATGAGCATCTTTAACTTTAGCAGTAAGCAAGGCTTCCTTCTGCTTATGAGAAGAAGTGGCGGTAGTAAGATCTTTAAGCCCCCTGTTTTCAGCCTCTAGATACTCGTTCTTCTTGGAGAGAGATTCAATGCGGGCATCACGAGCTTTGAGAGTTTTATTTCATTCAGTCTTATCGTTTTCTAGGTTAGCAGAGCTTCAATGTTGCATCCGTTGATTCTATGGACCTCATCAACTAGCTTTTGCCAGTAAGTCGGCTTCTCAATATCACCCTTCACTGTTTCCAAATTCTTAATCATGGCTTCTTTGTTTATTGAAGTTACGTCCAAATCAAAGCAGACTCCTCTCAAGAAACAGTGAGGAAAAAGGGAAGAGAGTGTGCTAGGTGTTGGTCCAAGAGAATAAGCTGGCCTTTGTACAATTTCCTAGATGTCAACTAGAGGAGAGGTAGTAGTTGGAGGTGCAACACGTGTAAGGGTCGTGGAAGTTTGAGTAGCAGAAGCAGGATCCTTATCGATTCTGGCACGTTTATCGTCTCCACCTAATCCTTATCCCTATCATCCCCCTCCCTCCTCTTCTAACGATCATCTCTCTCTTGTCTGTCCTGATCATGACCATCATCACGGGCTCTCCTGCTCCACTCATCCTTCTCTTGTTGGTCATGTGCCTCTTGAGCCTTTCTCGCTCTTCTTTGCTCATCAGTCTCTCCATAGGAACAGGATGGTCTGTAATGCCGCAGGTTATAAGAATTTGTATAGCGGTTGAATTCAGCCACATATGAGCAACTCATAGTTTGACCCTAAACAAAGGAAAACAAGAGTTTAGTCTTTAAAGCAGGAAGCACTGGGGAAAGACAATGTATATGCATGATATTGAAAGCTCTAAGTATGTATTGTGTGTGCTCTAATGTGCATCAAGCAACAAACCGCTTGTCACTGTCGGAGTCAAAAAAGTAGTAATTTCAGAGATGGGTTTTCGAGAAGGAGTGAGAGCCAATTCAGAAGACATCTTTGAAACCAATGCAGCAAGTTTGGAAGTTACAATATCTCCTGCAAAAAGCTCACCTGAATTGACATTAAGATCACTCAAACCCTCGTATACATCCAAAAAGTCATCCTCAGTGCGGTCGGAAGCATGGGTTTAGCATTATCTCTTTCAACAGCAAGCTCGCCTTTGCTCGCGATCTCTCCTTATTCAAGTTGTTCATCAGTCATTGTGGGACCTTTACCCTTACGGTGTATGATTTCTTCCTCTTCAATGGAAGGTAAATGAGGTTGGGCAGATGACTCAGCTCCACCCGCAGGATCTGTGCATTTCCTTAAAACAGGCTCCTCAACGGAATCTTTCAATGCAACATCCTCTCCAGAAGTTGCGACACCCAATGCTTCATGTGTAGAGTGAGGAGTAGAAGAAGTTTATTTAGAAAGAAAAGATTGGGTAGGATCAAGCAATCCAAATTGACGAAGAAATTCTTCATTGATTAAAGACTTCTTAGTCCTCTCTTGGTCTTTGATGGCCTTTAAGGACTCGAGAGTAGACTTAAAAAGAACAAAGTCTTTAATAAGAGATGGTATTTCTACAAAAGAAAAGGAAGGTATAATGATAGAGACTTAGAAAAATGCGTGATAAAAAGTTCTAAGCAAATAATGTCACCTCCTTCCATCCAGATTCCATAAAAGCTCTCTGGGCATCTAACATAAAAGAATTGATTCAGAAAACCCGAAGCACTATCTGATAAGTCAAGGATAAGCTTGCGATTTCGAGTGCCTTCAACAAATAAATAAAATGATGGTCCTTCCTCCACTTAAATGAGCACAAATAGCAGATATCCTGAAGAGTAGGCATACATCGCCTTGTCCTCATAGAAAACACACAAAACCCAATTAAAATGGCATAACCATTTGGGTATAACTGGAATGAGGCGATGCCACGTGTCAAAAGACAATTTGTAGAAATGCATTGAAAGGAGGAACGTCCCCTCTCATTAACATATAAAGGTTGACTACTACAAAGCTAAAGGGCGGATGATCAGTAGTTTCATCCTCCCCTGATAATCTAGCATCAACTTTAGGAATGCCAAACTGAGCACATATCTTCTTAAAAGC
The DNA here is from genome assembly GCA_030737875.1 of Allium sativum. Taxonomy (NCBI): domain Eukaryota; kingdom Viridiplantae; phylum Streptophyta; class Magnoliopsida; order Asparagales; family Amaryllidaceae; genus Allium; species Allium sativum. Next base: position 704,595,200 of record CM060921.1, read on the forward strand.
ATGCTAATAAAGTGTTGTATAACATCTCCCTGATAGATTACCGAGCGGACGGGGACCAAAAACAGGCTGATTTTCTTCCGACCCGGGAGCTGCAGTCGTCATAGCTCTAGATACTTGAATAGAAGCTCCGACTGGGGCAGAAGTAGTTCTAGCTTGAATAGAAGCAGTCACATCTTCAGATTGATGACGAGCTTTCTGTCGAGTATCCATTCTACACAAACAATTTTGTGACGATCGCCCACAACTCCTGCACTAAACAAAGAGAAATAATGCGCTGAAAGTGTGCCAAGCAACTATGGACGATCATCAAGGTATGATAACAGTTGGACCTATTGTAGAACTCACATCGCAAGGATAAAATATAATAAAACATATACAACTGGCAGAAATAGTGGAGAATCATATAGCAAACTTTTGAAAACTTTCACAACATCCGGAAAAGTTATCCATACATCATAGGAATATCAAAGTCTGTACATGAAGCCTCACTACAACACTCAGAGAGCAACTCAAACAACGGAAATAGAAATACTAGATAGTAAGTAAGATAATACGCCAGCCTCCTGTTCGCCTCTGAATTGCAACATCATCCTCGCTAAGCTATCACCTGCCAACTAGTCTGCTCATCCACAACTGGATGAACAACCCAAGATAATAAGAGGGAAAAATAAAACCTAGAGTTAGACAACAATCTTAGTGAGCGATAAAACAGCTAACATATATCAACAATAAAGTATATGAGAATGGATAGATAAACAGACTAATCTACTCACAACACCAGAGAAGAACTCAACCCCGTCTTCCCCACATCGGACAGTGATAACTTTTACATCAAACACTTCAACCATTCACCCATGGAAACCAGAACAACCATTTATTCATGGCAATCAGAAACAAGCATCAATAACACTCATAGCATCCAGATTATATGTATCTCACGTAAACCATCCTAATCGAATTCAACACCCCTCAAGCACAAGCCCCAGAGGCCTAAACCAATATCAGACAAGTACCCAAGGAAAATCTCCTTCGATGTTGGACATTCTACATGAGACGGTACAAACAAAGCAACCAATCATTCATGACTGACTCTGGCTATCACCGCCAATCCTACTTTGAAACTATCGCTAACCGTATGACGACCAACCTTGACATATGTCAAGGGCTAATGGCGACCTCGGTTCTAGCATAAACTCCATACGCCTTTCAACGATACGTATGTTTGTCCAACCTTGATAACTAGGCCTTTCAACGATAACCAAGGTACTCAACCAGCAATCTTCCGGTCTTTTTGGTTCCCCTATTGTACCCTACTTTGAGCCTGCTAGAACTTACGACAACGATAATTTCTCGACCTTCGTATTTCTAGTCATCTAACCCGATGACTTTTCATAGCTCAAGCAATCATTATCCACCAACTCACGACCTTTGAGTTGCCACCTCATTCGTTATTCTGCACCGATCAACGAACACATGCAACACTTCGAATATTCTCACTTGAATTTACTTCGAAGTCACAACATTACTGAGCTAAATTACATCACTGCATTACGGCTAGGGTTCAGACCTTTTTATTCAAATCTGGGTCGTATCCGAAAAATGTAATTTTTTAGAAATGACTCTATGCGACCGACCCACCCTCTTGGAGCTAACCGACCCATCACATCAAATTCCGACTGACCCATCATATACGTGACAGACAGGCCCATCATATATGTGACCGACCGACCCATCATACGTGTGACCGACCGACCCATGCTGACCGATCCATACCGACCGACCCATCTCCTTCAGCACCGACCGATCCACCCATTTCTTAGAAAGAAAGTCAGACCAACCCATACAATCCGACTGACCCATCTGCTGACTTGTTCCCCAAGCCATATTACAGCCGATCCATTCCCTACCGACCCATTTCCTGGTCGACCCAATACCTGGACAGACCCAAATCACCTTCAAACCAAAACTTCGTCAAACAATAAGTCCGATGAAATCAACTCAGAAAATTCATCCAATTCAACCACAAACATGTTCTGAACCTAACAACAACTTAAAAATGACGATTTCATCAATAATTATACAAACTTCACCAAAATCACGATAAATGAACATATGAACTAAATTATGGATCTACCTTGCATAAACATATGAAATAGCATAGAAATTACCGGTTTTAAGTTGCTAAATTAGATCCTATGGCGATTCATATGAAATAAAACTTACAATGATGTAGATCTGCGGAAAACGACTTGAATTTGATGAAAAACAAGATCAAACACTCATATACTTGATTGAATCCGTGTGAGAGATGCATATCACTCACCAAACGTTCGATCTAGCTTAGAAATGATGAAATATGAATCCGAACAGCGGAGACCTTGGTTCGGTCTGCTCGATTTGATGAAATCTATCGCCTCTCAATGTAGATCTAGTTTCAAATGTTGTAGATCTTCGATTCTCTAAGCTTTAATGGTGGAAAGGTGAAGAATGGAGGAATTGTAGCTTTTCCAAATGAGAGAATGGAGAAAGTAAATTATTCTCCATACCCTCTACTCCCTATTTATAGCCTCCCATCAGCCCACTAATGGACCTCCCCAAATCAGCCCATTATGACTTACCAAACCTGAACAGCCAATTGTTAAACCTTAAAACAACGATTCCTCACAAACCGCTGAGCCAAATCTTTAATGTGACCACTCTACGGAAAGAGAATCATCATTTCTTTTCCAATGGCACAGGTCTCAACATCTGATTCAACCCGAGTCAAAAGTTATGCCCTGTACAAGACTGTCAGGGGCAAAATGGTCACAAACCAAATTGGTAAAAATTATGAACATGTCCCACATCCCCATAAGCAATATATTAAAATATGAGAATGATCCAACCCTCAGGGAATTAAATAAAAATATTTTACGATCCTCCGATACGTAAAATGCGGACTATTACAAATTTTGTGTATAAATATGTGCGCATTTCCTAAATGTGAAGTGTTGTGCAAAACTATACAAGACATTAAGAAAAACGATGCTCGAAATCTACAGTTGGCATGCGTCGATTAGTTGATCTCAAGCATCGTTGTGAATTCAAAATAGAATGATGTATATATGTCGGCTATGTTCGACAAGTTATAAATGGTTGAATGAAAGGATTCTGTATAGGCACATCATTCAGTTTAAGTCAGGAAAATCGTTTTAATTCAATTTTTAATGATTAAACTAATCTGTCGTCGATGTGGGCAATCGATGGCAAAATATTCACCCAAAAACGTGCAAGTATTCTTGTTATTACAGGACAAGAAACAATGAAGTGCACATTCAATTTACAAGTTGGAAGTGTGGATTGTGAATCGCGTTTACACTTGGGTCGCTCATCTACCGTAGATCTAAAGAGTGTGCTCCAATACGGGTTGTTCTCCGATCCAAAAACATGGGTCGTTCACGAGCCGAAAACATAGGTCGTTCTTCGACCCAAAAGTACTTGTCGTTCTCGACCCAAGGGTACACAAAAGACGCAAGCTACATGGACCCATCAGTGTAGGCGATCAACAAAGAAGACTCATATTCACTAACGACCCAAATCCTAAACTACGAAGGTTGATTTAGCATCAATGATAGCAAAATCACCCAGTCCAATATCAAATGTTGATCATCGAGACAAAAGTGATCGACAATAAGAATTCATGTATCATCAACAAATCATGAGTGATCGTACTGGGAAGTGTTTATCAACACATGGACAATTGGATCAAACAAGTTGTCGAAATCAAACTGAAGAACGGTTAATCAAAAAAATACAAGGTCATGATCGAATTCTGTTACATCGAACATTGGATTGCCAAATCCAACGTCAAACACATTCCAACAGCTCAACATAAATCATCAAAACATGTATCTAACACAGGAAATGGCGATCGGACACCGTCCATATCATATATGGGTCGTAACTATCGACATGCAACAAATACTGGAATGCATACATCAAATTTTCGAGTTTTAAATCGAAATACAAGGTGTTGAAATACACAAGTAATCGAAACTAAAAAAATTGTATGTCATTTCAGATTCAACCCACAATCGATATAAACCCTAAACACCTGAATATCAAATCGACACGAAGCTCGAAGGTAAACAACACCTACGTTGAAGGCAGATGGTCAAATTCAGATGATGATGGTTTTTGAGAACTCGATGACCTCAGAATGGATCAGATTTGGAAGGGAAAGCCACGATTTGACTCAAATTGAGTAGATTCGAGATGGTTGTCAGGATTTGAATATGAATCAAAGGAGGTTGATCGGTGACAATATTTGGTCAGCGACGAAGGCAATCGATGGCAGAGTAGCGAATTCGGGCAGTGCGATTTTCTTAGAAAAAGGTTGTCCACCATTAAAATGTCTCTCGAGCAAGAAAAATAAGGTGAAAGAGGAATGGATCAGCAAAAAGATATAAGGACAAGGTCGTACAAAAACCTCCCCGATCCATCAAGTGGGCCACACAAGACCCATTAAGAAACACTCACATGCAGTCCATAGTTGAAAACACTTACGGTCCATGAAGAAGTCATCTGAACCGTTGAATTCGAAGCTCACATTTTCTACAAAAAACATGAACTTCAAGGGGCAAATGTTAATGCCGTTATAAAACACGATTCAAGAATAATACATCGGGTCGCATAAGTAACGGATCAGTTATAGAGTAAAAGCATGGATCGTTGATGGCATACACATGCATTGAAGTGGCAACTGGTCGCTCACATATCTATGGGTCGGTCACAAAATGACATCAATGGATCAGCTAGTTTTATATGCAGTGGGTCGTTTTGACAGCACATGGATCGTGCATGACATAAATAAGTGGATCGGGCTAAACAACCCAAACAAGGATCGGTTCTGCAAAACTTCAATGGATCAGTGACACAAGACTCATATTTGGGTCGGTAAGAATTATGGGTCGTGCACAACAAAAACATGTAGTCAGGTCGGTGGCACAATGTAGGTCGCGCACGTTCAAAATGTTAGGTCGATGATACACGACCTAAGGATGGACCACACAGAATACTATGGGTCGCTCCCGACCCGAAGGCATGGGTCGTGTAGAGTACAATGGTCGATGGCCAACCCAGGCAGCGCACAGATATTATTTCAAGCCTCCACTCTACTTTATTCTTCGCCTATAAATACACCACTACTTCACATTATGAGGACTGAATTTTCTCCTCCCAAAGGCTGCCATTTTCGATCTCCAACAATGCTTAAGCTTCTACAACTTCATCAAAGCTTGTTTGAGCATCATCTTAAGATCTTCATCATCACTTTCATCGAGAAATCATCAAAGACCATCAACGAGATCGATTATTGAAGATCAAGTTCAATAATCCCCGCTAATAGTGATAATTTGAAGATATTCAAGAGAGAGATAGAAGATATTCAAGAGAGATAGAGGATCTTCGATAGATTGAGAGAGAGAGAGAGAGAATCATTGTAAAAGAGAGAAAATGTATAAAATGAGATCAAATTTGTACCTTATGATGAAGAGAATGATGAAATCGTCATTCAAAGTGGACGTAGGCCAAAACTATGGCCGAAATTACTATAAATCTTCTCTACTCTTTGTTATTTTCTGCATTTACTTGTTCTTAACCTTGTTATTTGCGATTTGACGGTGTTAATACCCCTCTTGGGGTGTTAGTGTCATTTTTGGTATTAACAAGGTGTAAATCGAAATACGACCCAATGGCTAAACAAATAAATATTTCACTAACCATGTAGATAAATGACTATATTTCAGCAATTTCGCTGAGTACTAATGTAACACCCCACCTCCACCAGTGCCACTCTTGCAAGGGCACTGACTTTGGAGGGGCGTTTGAACCAGGTAAACATGCAAAATGATATATCAAGGCAGAACAAGAACATATGTATATATGTAAACAGAGTAAATAACATAGATAAAACAGCGGAAGATTTAAACCATTTCAAAACAAGTCTGGTACAACATAATATCAATTTTCCCAATAAACAAGTCTAGATAAAACAACATCGTCTGAAAACAGAAATACATAAAGTACTATCCCCAAAATGAAGTGATAAACCATAGCTAGCTCAATGTCCAAACCGTACATGAGCAAATCCAGTAAGCAAGCTGTAAAGATCCAAGCTAAGCTCCAATGTTCCCATCCTGAGAACCTGAGGGGGGGGGGGGAAACGGAAGAAAAGAGGCGAAAGAAAACAGGTCAGTCAAAAAGACTGAGTAAGCCCTACTACAATCAATGTAAACTGATAAAGTTAACTGGTATGGGCAACAAGGGATGAACATAAGGATAACAACATACTAGCATGATGATTAACTATCAAGGTAGATAAAAGTGTCATCGCATAATCAAGATTAAGGTTTTGCACCACAGGTGTACTAGTAAACTAACATGACTTGAATAAACGAGTATTGATCTCTTGGCCCAAGCTTTGGCCCAATAACATGAAGTGACCCCAATACGAGGTCCAAAGTGTAAACAAGAAGTGATCCCCAGGCCCAAGTTTGGCCCAACATCAAGAATGACCCAAACCAAGGTCCAACTAGCACGGTCTAGTCGATCGGCTCCCTATAAGCCTATCTCGTCAAGTGTCTGTGTCATACGGCCCAACTACGAAGTGTAGCTAAACTGTGCTAGGTCCACCCTAGGGTGTATCAAGTCCTAGGGTGTCAACCACCGACACAAACCAAGCACGCACAGTTTAAACCTACTGGTGCCCGTGCCTGCTTTTTCAACTCCGGACCATGTGCACGATCATGGCCGCCTGAACCCACACCGGCGCACCTACTTAGCCGTCGTTTGGTCGCTTACATGGCATCCCAGTAATCGTGCCCCTCCCTAGCCTAGTCCCTAGGGTGTCATGATACAACTAAGATGGTTACTGGTGCAAAGGACCACACAACTAGGGTTTCCTTAATGGGTTAAACGTGGTTAACCCCACTCATCCAAGTACCAAGTTGGTTAAGTGTACCCAAGGTTCATGACTTAACCCTATCAACCCATCGTGTTTAATTGGTTAAGTATTCAAGTGGTCCATGACTTAACCCTACCATGTGGCATTAATTAATTTAATGCACCCAACCTCTCACATTAGACCTTGTTGTGGTTACTAGTTAGGCCGGGCGGGTCCGGGTAGGTTTACACCACAACTTAGTCTAACCTCGGGTTTCACGTGCAACATGACCAACTTCTCACATTGGGTCTTATTGTTTGTAGCAACTAGTTAAGCCGGTCGGTTCCGGGTAGGTTTACGCTACAAACTCAACCCAACCTCGAGTTGGTCACACTTATCTTTTCTAAGTGTCATGTCCACCATGTTTCCAAAACACATTACAAGTTTTTCAAGCAATTGGGTAGACCTAACTTAATAGGTAAATTCCCAATGGGTAGACCTAACTTAATAGGTAAATTCCCAAGCTTACGTTTTTATGTCTTTTAAGTTTACCCAACCCCAAACGCAATCCCATCGCTTACATATCGCAATAGCGCATAAAGGATAGAAAGAGGGAACTTTGCATAATCATGACATAAAAGTGTTGAAGCCACAAGTTCAACATGGTGGCATATGAGACAAAGATGTGACCATAAACTTGCATATCTTGTTATCAACTTGCAAAATATTCATAAGCATGCATAACATCATTTTAACTTGCATAGTGTTCATATGCATACATAACATGGTTTCAACTTGCATAAAGTTCATATGCATGCATAACATCATTTTAACTTGCATAGTGTTCATATGCATACATAACATGGTTTCAACTTGCATAAAGTTCATATGCATGCATAACATCATTTTAACTTGCATAGTGTTCATATGCATACATAACATGGTTTCAACTTGCATAAAGTTCATATGCATGCATAACATCATTTTAACTTGCATAGTGTTCATATGCATGCATAACATGATAGCATGAACAAAATGTTCAACCCAAACTTGCATAACATACTTGCATACCATAACATGACATACTTGCCTATAAACTTGCATATTACAACATGATAAACTTGCATATCAACTTGCATATTACAACATGATAAACTTGCATAGCATATGACAACTTGCATATCATACTTGCATAATAAAACTTGCATGACATATGGCAACTTGCATATCATACTTGCATACTAAAACTTGCATAACATATGATAGAAAACTTGCATATCATAAATTTAACTTTAAAGTTCAAGTATGAAAGGAATAGGGCTTACAATGCTTATGCGGACTCAAATGAGTTTAGCAAATGTAAGAAACCCCTTATGCAACTAATTAAACCCCAAAAATGCAAGCAAACTTGATCAAGACTCCTTCTTTATGATGCCAATAGAGAAACAAGACTTTAATGCAAGCTAAAGAGGATCATACAAGCCTAAATACACTTGTATGCATGGAAATCTCTTAAAAATTTGATTTAGGAATTTATGAAGAGAGTGGAGGCCATGAGAGGTTTGATTTTGACATAGTTTAGTTGCTAGAATGAATAATGAATGATTTAGGGTAGGTTAGGGTCTTATTTATAGATTAGGCTAGTGTTTTAGGCCCTTAGATTAACCCTAAATTAGATTAGGACCCTTAGATTTCGGAGCCTTCCAGAAACCAGCCCTAAGACCAAGCCCAAACCCCAAACTGGTGCACCCAACCACAGAACTCTCTAGAAACTGTGCAGGTTTTCTGGCTCGACACGGGCGCACTTCCCAAGTGCGCCAGTGTAAAAATGTATTGGCGCACTTCACAAGTGCGCCAGTGCATTTATTGTGTTGGCGCACTTCACAAGTGCGCCAGTGCATTCTGGCTAGTTTTCGGGTTTTTCTGCCAAATTTCGTTCGTCCATATCTTCTTCATACGGACTCCGATTTTCGAAAACTCGGACTCTATTTCGCGTATTTTTCCGAGACGAACGCAATGGCATAGCACGTTTTCCTTGATTCAGATTTTAAAATTAAATTCTGCCTCAATTTATGTTATAACAGGTTATTGAAAATACGGGTTGTTACAACTAAAGTGTGTGTCGCTGAGTACTAAAGAGTGTGTGTCTAAGTGGGGTAAGGAGAACTAGTGGAAGGAAAGAGAAACATGATGTGGTGGAAACTAGGAAGGCTAAAGGGATGCTACATTATTTGAGGTGTCATTGAACGCTCCTCGTGTGTATGTATGTATGTATGTATGTATGTATATATATATATATATATATATATATATATATATATATATATATATATATATATATATGCAGGTTCAATGGCACCTCAAATAGTGAGCACCCCTTTAGCCTACCACTTTTCCACCACACATTTCCTCCCTCTCTCCTTCCACTAACTCTCTCACCTTCCACTCACATTAAAATAGTTTAAATGAAAGGTGGAAAATAGGAAGACTAATAGGGGGTGCAGAATAAGGGGTGTCATTGAACGTTCGTCATATATATATATATATATATATATATATATATATATATATATATATATACATGAAACAGACAAAATAGTATCTGAAACCACTTCCATTATGACTTTAAAAATGTAAAGAAGAAATCATTTCAGGTCTTCCAGTCCATCAAAATTGAAGCATGCCATTCCAACTCAGAAACTACAGTGGCTTCTGCTATTCTTTTAGCTTCTTCTAAAGAATCCGGTTTAAAAGGACAAATAATTCCTTGAATTCGTGCAATGTATAAACCATAAGACCAGCTTCTGGCCGCATACCGTACGACATGAGATCTCCTGTGTAAACTGAATTGGCTTTCATTTTTTATTTATTTACATACAAACTTAATTCGTACAATAAGAATAGATATACACACATATATCTTGTCGTGATGTTAAGTAGAAAAGCAGGAGAACAGCATTAGTGCTACTGATTTATTTAGAGCATCAACAACACAAGATTCGGGTTGAATCTTAAGCTTGAAACAAAAGCTCTGCAACAAAACAATACAAAACCTAATTTAACCGAATATTCAGTTTACAATACAGGATGATGAATCAAGCTAAATGCCTATTAGATAATCGTCTGATTTCATACTTTATTGAATAGAAACCTTAAGACACTTGTCACTTGTTTGATAAGCATATATGGTTAAGCATTTAGTAAACGTCTGAAATCCGATATCTGTCCGAATCCATATCCGAAATATCCGTTATTCGGCATTATCCGAAAAGCGGATACAGATATCCGATATTCGAAAAGCTTTTCGGATACAGATATAGTTATAGTGGTATTCATATCTGTCCGACTGATTGATGCAATATATATGAGAAATACAATTAATAATTATTTCGTAACTATTGGATGTTACTATGATATAAGAAAAATAGTAGTTTTAGTGCTTAATTTTGGAATATTTTTTGATATGTTTATGGATATTAGTATAAAACAATGTTTCCTCATTATATTTCTTTATTTCCTCGTTTTTTATAAACATTAATATAAAAATTATTTTATGTTGATCCAAATTTTTCTATTTATACTCTTGAATTTATTAATTATAGGCGGAACGGATAAATATCCGATATGCGTCCGTATCCGAAAATTAAGCGGATACGGATATCCGAAAATTAAACGGATACGAATACCCAATATCTGAAAATAATTTTGGATACGGATACGGCACTATCCATATCCGAAAGCATCCGTTGACAGTCCTAATAAAAACCTTTTAAATTCATGATTCTAGAATCTAAATATTAAGAGTTGAAGAAGGGTATCTAAATAAGTTCACTTGCTAATATAATTTCATATGCAGATAACTTAGGAAAAATACACAAATCTCGACATACCTCGGTAGATTCGGTTCTGGTTGGTGTTCCTCCTCCTGTGCCTACGTCGCATTAAATCGAAGTGGCAACAAATTTCAAGTCAAGTATCATAGTTTGTACAGCTGCATAGTAGCTTGACAGTCATAATTCATGTTCTATAAAATTAGTACATCTCAGTAATAATAGCGAAAGAGGTACAAAAATGATGTTAACATTAGTCTTCTGCACCAGTGTCCCTATGTGAAATAAGTGGCAAATTGACCCCAACAATTATGTGATATAATCAATAGGTAGGCACAAGTGAAATCAAGACATGAAGCACTGTTCATATTCCATGTCATTGATCATCGTCGATTAAGTAAATTGTCAGCAAACTCATTGACCCACTTCGGATATGGAAAAAAAGAAGAAGAATAATCAATCCTATTAATCACACGAACTCCATATGAAATTTTAAATATTCGATTGTGAAAGGTATTCTTAATATCATCATCATAACATTAATAAAACTAATGGTACACAATTTCTGAGAAGGGATTGAAGACATAACGTATTCCCACAACATCAGAAAAAAAGAAACACCAAAACTACATTAACCCGATAGCTTGCATATGTTACCTAATTTTGAGCTTTCCATAACCATGCAAGTGCATCAAAATAAACCAAAATAGATCTACCAAAAGAAAAGCACTCCACCCCCAAAACTCCTAAAAATTACCATATCGTTAATGCCATGATGAAACTGTTAGCAATGGCCTCTCCTCCCATGACAGAGACAAGAAACCCGTTAAAGAGTCCACAACCGTAAACTTTGAGCTGTAATTATATATCCAAAGCAACAGCTTAGCTTGACTTATAGCATAATTACTCAATGGCAATGTCTCGAATCCACACCCTTCCATCATCACCTTCCAATTCTCCCTTTCTTCCATTCTTTCTCTCCTCTTCTTATCAGTCTCACGCCCCACTACCTTCAAAATCCTATTACCAAGCAATAACCTCTCAACCCGAACTCGATCCATCGACTCTCGATCCAAACCCGGTTCAATCGACTCGAAAACAGTTAGGTAATACTCCAGTGCATTCTTAAACCTTGATAAAAACCCTACCTTGTTCAAGTTCACATCATATTCACCTAAGGTCACGACGCTAGGCTTCAAAGATTTCGCAATTCTTAAAATTCTCTCAACAAGAAATGGAGGGTCGTCCAAGTATGTGTAGAGTTGAAGCATGAAATTCACTGTAAGAGACTCGTTCTCTTCTACCCGGAACGTGGATTCTGTTATTTCACTAACGGGTGTTAATATGGAATCGAATTCGAAATCAAGACCAAGTAGCTGTGCGAAATTTTTAAGCCTAGCTGATGTTGCAACTAATGACTTTTCAGGTGATTCACCAAAAGCAGCAGCAGGGATGCCTGATATTCTGACTTTATCAGGCTTTCCGGTGGGCCGGGTCGCCAAAGCCTGCAGTAAGGCGGCCCACTGAACCCCTTGAACAATCCCAAAATCGATGATATGGATCCTACTTGATGTTTCTGAAGCTTCAAGAATTGCTTGATTTGCAGTTAAGTGAGCGAATTTTGAATACGGACATGCATCGTTTAACACCTTATAACATAAAGTGAAATCCTCGGGAGGCACGTACTCAGTGGAAGAGAAAGAGCAGACTCTGTTCAAACGTTGAGTCAGTGCTTCGTGGAAATAGAACGCTACTCGCTCCGTTGGATCTCCTAGATCGGAGGATAGTTCCTGGATTTTGGAGAGCGATTTCTCGGCCTGAAAGGGATCGGAGTCGATGATGTTTGCACAGTCGAGGAGACGTTTTATCACGGAATTAGACTGGTTGCTGTTGTCGTTGCTGGTGAAGGAGTCGGGCAAGAGTTTCGAGTGCTCGGGAACGGAGGTGGGGACGGCGGCGCCGAGGTTGACAGAGTCGGAGAAGACGACGGAGTTGAGATCGGATGGTTCAGTGGGGAAGTGCCAGGAATCGACGGGGAGGAGATCGGAGAAGGAGGAGTCCATCCAGCAGCTGACGTCGTCGTCGTGGAAGTCGAGGAAGGAGGAGTGGGGACCGGAAGGGAAGGGAGGGTGGGAATGTGGGTGCGGTTGGGAGGGTGCGTTTTGGAGAGCCCGGATTTGCTGCTGCTGCTGCTGTTGCTGCTGCTGCTTTTGCTGGATGAGCTGCTGAGCAATGGCCATGAGATTGCCGCTATCAGCGCACATGTACGCCATAGTTGATTTGGAAAGAAGTGTCTTTGCTGATTTTGATGGTCAGTTTCCCCCAAATTGATTTTGAAAAATAGAAAACAAAGAATAGGAATGGGAGAAGTAGGGCTTGTATGCAGGAATGGAGTGAGAGTGAATGTGTCAGAGAGGACAGAAAAAGAGCAAACAAAATTGGGCATTTAAATGAGAAATAGTACTTGACAGCAGAAGTCCTAGACGTCATCTGTGCCGTAATACATTTCTCTTTACTTTTCAAAAGAACAAAGAAATAGAAATATGATGCACAAATATAAAATTTGCATTATAATGAAAGGGATAGGAACAAGGACTCCTCCGAATTTCAGTCCTCCATTTACACCTAATTTTCAACCATTCATTTATATTAAAAAAAAAAGAATGAAAAGTGAGTAGGAGATGAGAGAATAAGTGGAAGAAGAGAGGAAGAAAATGTATGCTGGAAAAATGGTAGGCTAAAGGGGTACTCGCTATTTGGAGTGCCATTGAACCTGCCCATAATAAAATAATTGACAAAGCTAACCAAACATTCTAGTAAGCACATTACATGCACCCTTATTCATCATATTGTCTTTTGAATTACATATTCATGTCAAATTCAATCACTAACATAGGTACTTCCAGTGAATTTGTTGGTTAGCAATGTTAATTGCTTTGATTTTAACTTCATCCAAAATTTCCATTCTTAGACCTACCATGGAAAAGATCAAGTACAAAATTTGTTGTATTTTTAAAATTAATAAATAAATAAATAAAACACAATTGATTTAAGAAATTGTTGTATTTTTGAGTATTGTTGCATTTTCTAGTAATATATTTAGATCTGTTAAAGTATATTGCAGTAGAAAAATGGTATTACCAATAGATCTGAAGTCGATTTGAAATATAAGTATATTTTAAAGAAATTTTAGATATCAAATTTTGAACCGTTAAAAATATCGGAAAAAACAATTCTGAGAAAGGAGAAGTATTTTTTTGGCTTCACAAAAGTTTATTTTTGTCAAGTCAGAATCAGCAAATCTCCCATGTGGTCGGTTTGATCAAATTACACCCAAAATGCTATTGTAAAGACATACGATATGCGTGCAATTCAATGGACAAACCACAATTTCCCATCGTATCGGAAGAAAGTTGAACGGAGACAAATTAATGTCCAACCAATGTAGGACGTAACTGTAACATGTGTTTATGTTATTTCTCTTTTTCCTTTCCTTTACCCCCCTCATTTCCTTTTTTCTTCTGCTCTTTAGAGATGAACATTTATTGATTAAAACCAAATAAACCAATCAAATCAGTTGAGTTTGACCGATTTGATTTGGTTTTATTACTCAATTGGTTAATTTTGATTTCATTTTCATACTAATTATGTTTATTGATCGGCATTCATTTCCAATTTTTGAAAATCGAACCAACCAGTTAAACCAAATTTAAGAATTAAATTGTTATAAATTAAAAAAATTACTAGTGATGATGTTATTATTTACATGACAATATTAGTTTTCTTCCGATTCATATTAATATTATTTGAAATTCAAACTAATATTTTTGAAAATGAGTTTGCTTTTCAAATTATATGCATCATATTATGAACTCAATTAACAACTTTAATTTTATATTATATCTACAGTTGAAAAATCAAATTCATTTTAAGATAAACCAACCAAATCAAATCAAATATTATTGGTTTAGTGGTTTTCAATTATAAAATATATCGATTTGATTTGGTTTGATTTATATTTTACGAATATTTATTTTGATTCTAGTCTCTTTGATCGGTTTCAAATCGAACCAACCATTTGCTTACCCCTACTTCTCTATTATCGTCACCTCTGCTATACTGGGAATGTTTTTTTTTAATATGTACCTTTCATTAATATAAAGAAACAATACAAAGTCAAATATATAATACGTTGCAAATATCACATGCTCATGCCCATAGCCCAGATTCAACTAACAAAACAACCCACTTCTCCAAAAGCCATTAGCTACCGTCCTTCAGATCAATGCCCAAAAGCTGTAGCAGCATGATATTTTCCGTGATCATTCAGAAATGGAGCCATTATCACAAACCAGGTAAACAATCTCCTTCTCTATCTGTCTCGCTTTAGCTGTGCAGTGTGTCTTCTTGTTTGAGAAATTTTTTGCATTCCATTCTAGCTAAGAAAGTAAATAGTGGTGGTGAAAGCTCCAAAATCAAGATACATAGTTTGATCTTTCTTATTGAATCTGGATAGCAACAAATTAGCCTCATCCCCAAGCAATTGCAATGTGTTTGATGGAATGAGTAGCTTGCATTTCATCGAACACCAAACAAAAGCAGAATATTTACAGTTGAAAAATAAGTGATGGGTTGTTTTTGCTTCTTTCTCATATAATAAACAAATGCTATCTGTAGTGACTCCAAATCTCGCCAGTCTCTCCCTTGTACAATCTATCACATAAGGCCAAATAAAAAGTAAATGACATTCGCTTGTTATTTTGGTTATGCTAAATAACCCTGTAAATTGGTTTTTATTGGCCATTTTCTCTAGTTGTATCCATGCTTTCCTTAACGTGAATTTGTGGCATATACACCATTTATAGTGATCTGATAGGTCGAAAGGGTGGATTGTGACCAATTTGACCTCCATAGCTACCTCTCCAGTTGCAGGATGTTGTGATGGATCCAAAATATTAGAATGCATGATAATGGCGACTTTGTCGTCATCATCTCCTATGGCTTGAAATCTGCTAATGCCATGTAGATCTGCGGGACATTTACAATTTATCCAGTGTTCAAACCATAGTGAAGTTTGTGAACAATTTGAGATTGCCTTGTTCAAATATTGTTTGCCACTAGATCATAATCTCAGCATATTTTTCCAAGTGCTTGACGCATTATTATATATGGTCATAGACCAGAAATGTTTATTATATAATATTCCTTCCTCATCCACCAACACCAAAGGCTTTCTTTGGTTATGAAATTCCATAACAGTTTGAGGCAGCAAGCTTCTTTTAGATCTAAGGAGAGTCTGATGCCTATCCCTCCTAGTTTTGGTTTGCATAACGAATTCCAAGTAACTTTATGCTTTGAACCCCCCTAAAAAAAATCTGCACAAATCGATTGAATTTTATCCAACATGAATCCTGGTATCTGGTAAATAGTTAGCCAATAGATAATAATGGGAGTAACAACAGAATGGATAAGTTCTACTCTCCCAGCATAGCTTAACAAGTTTGTCTGCCATCCTTGTATTGTTTTTGTTGAATTCAGTGAATAAGCACTTTACACTAGCAATTGTACATCAGAATCAAATTTTGACTATGAAGATGTATAATATTTAGTTGTTGTATCATCGTACCTACGTGGAAAAAGAAATAATATTTGTCGAATTCAGGCATTAAACTATACATGTTTACACTGGATGACGATGGGCATCAAGAATGTTAGAAACATAATTTTAAAACAAAAATCTATATTTTATCTCATTCAACGATGTGCTAAAAAATTATGGTACAATTTTGACGAAAAATGCTAGTATTGAAGAAGCAGTTGTTATATTTGTATACGCCAATGCCACAGTACTCTAAAGCCAACAAATTAGTGAAAGGTTTCAACAGCCACGTATCACAAGCACAACCGGCCCTTTACCAAAGCCGGTAAAGCAACTGCTGAGAGCCACATCAAAACTAGGGCACCACAGCTTACAAAAAAATCGCATTAAATTCTCTAAAACCAAAACGAAATCGACCACGACGAGCGGCATCAGGATTTTCTCTCGACATCTGATTACTAGGAAAGGTGGCTGCGGCGAACTGCAACCTCCAGACTTTGCAATCGAATGGTTCATCTGATCTATCTAGGGCACATAAACTGCAGTGGCTCAATAGATCTTTGTGAGATTGACTATTTGCATTTCGAATTGAGGTGATTGAATTGAAACTTGCTACTTGAATTGAAACCTGAAAAGGTAACAAAATATATTTTTTGGATGTTTGTGTACTCACTTTTTATTTAATTCTAATTTTATTGAAAATTCCAAAGAGCAGTATGCCAATTCTATTCTATTTTCTCTGTTGTAATCTTTGGCCATTTATTTATATCTTAAGAATTGAACTGTATATATTTGTATGATAAGAACTCGACTAGATTGGTAATATGATTATTTTAATTAAAGTGATTAGTAAAATCTGAAATATTATGCTGGAAGTAATCAAGTTTTTTTTCAGAGGTAACCAAGTTTTTTAATTAGTTATTTTACTGAAATTGATTAGTGATCAGGTTACTTAGCCAAATTGAATTTTTGCTTTAAAAGTAGCATCTGCGATGTTGTGAGAAATTATGATCCGTAGATTTCAAAATTTATTTTTTTGTTTTGGCTTATTTATTTATATATAATGCTATTGGATGTTTTAAGTCTTTAGAAATGCACAAACAAGATTCCAGACATGTTGTAAGGTTAGAAAAAAAGCTAGATGAACTCGCTAATTCATAGACGCTCTCCAAATTTTTTTCATCAAAATAAACTAGAAAAAAGTTCGAGTTTGAATGCAGATAAAGCAAATGTTTCTTCATCATACGTATAATTGCACAACTTAATACTACTCTGATTACATTTATTTTGTTTTGCTCTCTTCTAATTATTTAATTAACATAAACATATTATGATTGTTTAATTGATGATATAGCATTAGTTTATGTATAACTATAAAGGCCTTGGTTTTGCGATTGGCTTTAGGCACCAAATCTTCTAGGGCCGGCCCTGATCACAAGTCAATTTAGTAAACTGTATTATTACTTGCTCCACTGCTTATACACAATTTTACATGAAAATATAATAATTGTTATCCATATTTTATGGTTTATGATGATGATCCTATTCTTGCTCCAAATGAATCCCAGTAGCAATGTTATAGTATGAGAACTACTGCAAAAAGAGCGAAGAACAAGTACGTCACGTAGGCAATGAAATGATGACAATGTAGGCAACAAAATGATAGCACGTTGGAATACCATAAAGATGAGATCATTACAGTCGGACAACACTAAAATATTATAGTTGTATCATTTTATCTATACACTTAAAATATTGTAGAACCAATTTAAACTAGTGTGTACCTCTGCACTACATATCACACTATCATTAAAACTATATATATATATATATATATATATATATATATATATTGACCTGTCTTTTAGCAAGGCAATCACATGACTTGAGTATGAGCTTAAATGAGCTCGAATGTGCATGATTGATGTGATGAAACATTCAAGGGCATGTGCTTTATAAACTTGGATTGCGGATCAGTGAGGATTGGTTCAACAACCGCAATAGCTTATTATATTTTGGATCGTAAGACATCGGTTCAATGTTCCTGGATCGGTGGAGTTTGGCTCGGTGAGTATATGTCACCACCATTATTAAATAGCATTTCCGAACCGAGAAACCTAGTTCAATTATGTCGAATCAAGCTATGCCGAATTGATTCTTGAGATATTTTCTAGAGACATGTTCTTCCCACTATCCTACTTTTTCGGATTGAAGGACACCTATTTTGGTCAAGCCAACTAGGTGTCCTCTACTACCTGAAGACACGTTCCACATCCTCTTATCGAATTAGATCTAGAGCCACGTGTCCCGGTCTGGAGATTAAGGCAACCTTTAAATACACCATTATTAGACAGATAAAAAGATCGAACTCAATAACAACTACCGAACCGAGTAAGGACATTGCTTGAGAGGAAATTACACTTCTTTCTCTATTTTTCTTTCGTTAAAATTAATTATATTGTAATCTACAGTATAAATAAAGTTTGATTACATTAAGTGGGCGTAGGCTTGATTGTTGAACTAATATAAAAACTTTGCATGCCTCCCTTATTTTATCGTGACCTGTGATTGCGAAATCCTATGATTATCCATGATACTGAATTTTGGGTGTGGAACGTCAAAGAATAACTTTTTGGCGTTAACACTTTGGTGCATCAGGAAGGGGGTTGAACCTATGATTTCCAGCTTAAAGTGATTACTTGTTTCAGGATTTGAAGATGGTGAAAAGGAAGAAGGATGGAACTTTCTCTCATGCTGAAGACGCTTGTAACGAAGGCACGAGGAACGAGGAAAGTCAAGAATCTTCCTCTCACGGTGATCCCTTCATCTACTTAACCAGAGAAGAGATGGATGGAGTGTTGGCTCATCTAAGGTCGCATTTGGAGTGGCAGGATGAACTACTCCGCAAGAAAGAGGATATGATGAACAACTTTTTCAGATAGATTGATGGATTTGGAAGGCCAGGCGGCCAGGATTCACTCGCTGGGGAAGGACCTAGTAATGCGGAAGTGGCTCAAGCAGAAGAAGAGCCATTGGTTGATTTGGTGGAAGCCTCGGTTTAACTTGCCTAAAATAACGATCTGGCTGGAGCAGGGGGTAAATGCCCCGGAGATGAAGGTTTACATTGTGATGCTTCGACTCGTGATGTTTTGAATGGAAATGCTGGAAATATTGGTCGAGTTCAGACCATTGCAACTCTGGATGGAAAAGATGCAATTGCATTAGGAACACTGTTCGACTATGTGGAACTGTAAATGGGGGGCACGGTCGAACCGAACTTAAATGCTACAGACATGCATCAGGCAACTAAAAGATTGCACGTTGGGGGCATCGGTGTCGGTTTGGGAAATTTTAACAACTATTCGAAGATGGAAATCAAATCGAAAACGAGATTCAAATTGATAGCAAGGCAGCCACATTATAGATTTTCGGCAATCGAAGTGCTTAGGACTTGAGTGTGAGCTAGATGAACTCGAGCATGATTAATGTAATGAAACATTCAAGGACATAGGCTTTACAGACTTGGATTTTGGATCAGTGAGGGCCGGTTCGATCAGCCTCAACAACATATCATATTTCAGATCGTACGACATCAGTTCGATGTTCCTAGATGGAGCTCAGCTCGGTGAGGCCCTGTCACCACCATTGTTAAATAGCATTTCTGGATCGACTTACCTGGTTCGACTATGTCGAACCGAGCTATGCCTAACGGGTTTTGGAGATATTTTATGGAGACATTTTCTTCCCACAATCCAACTTCTTCGGATCGAAGGACACGTATTTTTGTCGAGCCGACCTGGTGTCCTCCACTACCTAAAGACATGTTCCACAACCTCCTACCGAACCAGATCTAGATCCTCGTGTCCCAGTCGAACTAGAGATAGTGGCCACCTAAAAATACACCATTCTTAGACAGAAACAGAGATCAAACTCACTAACAACATTGAATCGAGCGAGGACATTGCTTGAGAGGAAAATACACTTCTTTCTCTATTTTTCTTTCGTTAAACTAAATATATTGTAGTCTACAATATAAATAACACTAAGTGGACAAAGGCCCGTTTGCCGAACCACTATAAAACTTTATGTGCCTCCTTTATTTTATCGTGATCGATGAAATCCTATGATTGTCTATGATATTTGTGATTTTGGGTGTTGAACGTCGAAAAATCACTTTTTGATGTATTTTTGGGTGTTGAACATTGAAGTACTACTTTTTGTGTCAACAATAGATATATATACACACACACACGCCCCATGACTCATTTTTAGAAAAAGTTATATTATGTAATATTTGATAAACTTAACAAGATAGCCAAATTGAGAATTTAAATGAAATGCAACATAAGGTAAATAATTCTATTCTTACAATAACATATCTATGTGGAAAGTGATGCACTAGATTAACGTACACCCTCCCCTCCTTTACATACATACAAGCACACCCTGCATTCACGCATACATATACATACATACATATATATATATATATATGCATATACACACAAATATATATATATATATATATATACACACATGTGTGTGTGTGTTTATACATATACATACATGTATTAAAATTGTTATTGTTGCATATGTAAATAGTTGATATTGTATGATATGCATATATATATATATATATATATATATGTATGTATGTATGTATGTATGTATATATTATAATTGAATTTGTTGAAATAGCCTATAAGAAGTTGAATTTAA
Source organism: Allium sativum (assembly GCA_030737875.1). NCBI lineage: Eukaryota > Viridiplantae > Streptophyta > Magnoliopsida > Asparagales > Amaryllidaceae > Allium > Allium sativum. Next base: position 704,616,270 of record CM060921.1, read on the forward strand.
AAAATGTGGAAAGAAATTGGGAAGAGCTTTAAATGTAATTGTAGTTGAAAAATAGTCTTATAACTGAACTATCTATAGGTAATTTTATTTATTATTTGAGATTTCAATTTTTAAACCAAATTAATTTCTCAGACTAACCATGGATTCCATGTCGTTAAAGTCTCAGGTTCACAAATTTTGTAATTTCAAAATAATTCCCTATAACATTTTTTTGTGTAACTAATTGGGCAAGGTTCAGTATTACGTTGGAACTTAGAATTTTATATAACCTAATTTTGTTGGTATAATACGTAGGTTTTATATTACAATTGTCGTTAATGTATAAATTTATTCTCCAGTAGGTGTCAAAACAATTTTTTTAAAGATAAATGAATTACGAATCAAAATATAATTTACATAGACAAATTACATTATTCAACTTATACATTATAAGCGAATAAAATATAACTTTACATTTTTATCCCTTATATATTAGTTCAGAATACATACTTAAATTGTTTTCTTTTTGGATTTATTAGATGAATCAATGAATATTAGTTAATTGAATTTACTTAAATAGTTACACTACAACAAAAATACCATATTACTACTGTAGTTTTACAACTGTCACAAAATCCTAGTTGTAATAAATGTTTTTTACAACTTTTTATTTTCGAAAGTTGTAGTAACTGGTTTTCAACAACCATTTTATTCAGCAAGTTGTAATACATGTCTGTTACAACTTTTCATTTTTGTGACTTGTAATAGATGCATATTTTTAAAAATAATAAATAATAATATATAAAATAGTTTTTACTAATAATTAGTAATTAATTATTTATCAATAAGTTAAATGAATAATAAATATTTAATTAATAATTGATAAATAACGATTATTATTAAATGATAGTAACTAATAATTAATATTTAATAATTTTTTATAATAAATTATAATTAAATGTTAAAAATCAATATAAAATAATAATGATAAATAATTGAAATAATAATAACTGGTAACTAATAAAAATAAGTAGTATTAGATAATAATAATTAAATATTTAACAAAAATATTGTTTGTATAAAACCGTCAATATTATCAAATTTTCAATTCTTGACTGTTTGTACGCAAAAGTACAAAAATGGCTTTATATCAGTTTAAGTAACGTCTGCTTACAGAAGTTTTAGTTTCCCTCTGAAGCTCGCTTTCAACATAGACTGAAATTTTCATCTTCCCTCCATACAGCGAAGCCCAACTGTAAGTCCTCCTAAACCTAAATAAAATAACATGACCCAACCAGAAAGGAAAAAAAATAAACTCTTTCAATCTTCTATCGCTGCCTCAGGAAAACCCTAGCTCTCGCGATGAAGTTGGAGTTTGGTTTCAAGCCATAGAATACTCCAGCTCTTTCGTGAACTGAATGGTCATCTTTTATTTATTTTTATTCATGCCCATCTCTTGCTTTTCTACAGTTGTAAAAGTCGATTTTTTCTCCTCTCGATTTCACGTCTATAGTTTTATGCCATACTTGATTTTATGGGAATTCGATTTTACATTTCTGATAAATTGGAATCAAATTACCGCATTTTTTTCAGATCTCACTGCTACTGGTTTCAATTTCACAATTATCGACTAGGAAACAGACGGTGACTCAGGGAGCTGAATACTTGAAAGCCGAACCCTGCTTCAGCTTTTAAATGTCGATTGTAAACTGATGGTTATTCATACAAAGGACAGAATATCCAGTTAGTAAAGGTATCGATTTTGTGAGATTTTTGAAGGATTTGATTGGGTTTAATTTTTTGGTTTTGCTTTTATTTCTTTAGTTTGGTCGAACTTTTTTCCCTTTAATTTTAGTTTTAAATTAGAATAAAATTGGGATGAAGCTACAAGTTTTGCATGTTCTAAGTTCTAATTTCTAACTTCAGTGAGTGTTATGCTGAGTAGAGTTAATCAAAGCATGTCACTGTAAGTGCCTGCGCTTCTTGCAGACATTTTTGGAATTTCAATAGTCACTTTTCTTGATATTGGGATTGGATTATTTGTTCTAAGGTATTGTAAATGTAGGAAGGCAAGTTCAATTGTATTTTGATACATTGCACTTTCTTGCGTAGCGTTAGTTGGGTTACATGGAAAGAAAAAACCAATTCGGATGCTCCATATTCCTTTCACTGGTTAACATCTACAATGCAAACAAATCAGATTCTAGTGTTTTTTCTTGTTTCCTAGGAAACTTAAATCATTTTATACTATTTTGGTAAAGGACTGAAGGGAGATTGTTCACACATGCCACTTGCTTTAAATAGTAAATCATTGTTTATACTTTAAAAACTGCTTTCAATAAACTTTTTGCCATGGGTAAATGTAAAGTGATAAACATCTTTATTTTATCAATCTTATAATAGTAAGAGATGTCAGTTACTGGCATACTGTTACAAATTCTAGGTTCACATTATCTCTTATGATGCTTCCGTTTTAGCATTCATCAGCCAAGTGCCTGCGCTATTTGCCAATAGTATTCACGAATATGATATGTTATGGGAAATAATATGCAACTGAGGCTGAGGTTAATCACCATTATTTGTTCTTACTTATGTCTGGTGTCTATAGTTAATGTTGTTTAAACTACATTTATGGCAATTATATCAAGTTTATTGGTTTGTAAAGGCCACTATTTAATTCAAAAACACCTACAAGATTGCGAGAAAATCTCAAATTTATTGGAAGTCAACTCAAGAATGAAGACCATTGAAAGACTAGTAGGATTGAGATAAAATCTCAATTTTATTATATTTTTATTACTCCTAGTGATGTATATTTATGAAAGATGGCTTCAAGTCATTTAGATTTTGGAGTCTTGGATAATGGGCTTTGTAGTTACTTTATGTACTTAAGATACTTGTACGATTTATAAAAAATGATGAGAGTTTGAAAATTCTAATATATTGTTTTGGTTCATGTTTTTAGTTTGTTAGATATCTTCAGTTTTATAGATAATATATACTGAAATGAATTCTTTAATTAGTTATATGTATATAATTTGTTCATATATTAAAACTTTAAATAATTCTTATAATAAAATATATTACAACGGTTATAAACAGTTGCAATAAAGTTTATTACAACGGTGGAAAACAGTTGTAAAATATACATTTCACAACGGTGTCGCAACGGTGCAAAAAAGTTGTAAAAGAGATTTTAGTCTATTACAACTTCTTAATAGACGACGGTGGCTCCACCGTTGTAAAAAGTCTTTTACAATTGTTTTCCACCATTGTAATATGGTGTTTTTGTTGTAGTGTTAAAATTTAGGTTTATATAATTAGTCAAATATATGAGCTTTAATATAAAATATTAAGAGAATCAAGGAAAAGTCTGCAAGTAATTTAAGATATTTTAAAATGCAGTTATTATAAGTTAAAATTAGAATTTCTACTGCAACGCATTAAGACTACGCTTAGTTAAACGAGTTCCGAAATTATTATTTTTATTAAGGTATATAATATTGTTATGTGATTTACATCTTTTTGTATCCAAACCAAAATTTCATTTTATCTTTTTTTTTTGATGTAATCATTGTATATGTACCATAGTTTTCATCTTTTAGGATTGATTTAATGGATCAAATGCTAATTACTTGAGTTTATAAAATGGACTAGAATCAAGATTATGTAAACAATTTAAATTTATAGGTTCGGGTATAAAATATAAGAAGAAAATTGAGAAGAGATTTGTAAAGGGGATTGTTATTTACACCCCAAGTATTGTTAAGGGGAGGTCAACTTTTTTTTTTAAATGTTAAGGAGAGTACCAATGTAGAGAGCACCCCCTTAACAAATAAAGTTTATTTTACCAAATTAGCCTTCTTTACAATAATTACTTTTTTTAGTTGTTAATCAAAAAAATTATATGGTAAATTTGTCGAACAACATCAGATTTTATACAAAATTATCAATAATCTCATTTTTTGGTACGCATCAAATCAGATGAAAATATGTCATTCATAGAAAAACTCTCTCTCTCTCTCTCTCTCTATATATATATATATATATATATATATATATATATATATATATATCGAACAATCTTTTATATACGGTATCCCACCACTGAGTTTTTCAATACATCTCATTTATTACGATTTTTTTTGTTTGTAAATAATTTAGAGATTTGGTTTTGTGCATTTGAAATTGATTGAGATTTGGGATGGTAACTGATGTTATTACGAGGGTAAACATAGGACATAAAAAATTAAGCACGTGACCCCCCAACGTTAATTTTATGATTGGAGTGTTTTTAAAATTTGACCTCCTCTTAACAATATTTGGAGTGTGAATAACAATGCCCTTTGAAAATAAATATAAGTTTTTTTTGAACAGTAAACATTTGGATAGAAAATGGTGTAATAGGCTTGTGGAATAATTATATAAATCTAAATCACAAAATATTGAAAAATAAACTATCATAAGAGTATTAAGGAGAATCGTGCAAACTCCTAGAATTAAGAAAAGAGTTAGAAATTCTTCCTCTTTATTATTAATTTAATAGATATTTTCGGTTTTGTACTTTTATTTCATTGTAATTAACCACATATTACGCAATTTAAGGCAAATAATTAATTAACTATAAATTAATAAATTAGAAATCACATTTAAATAATTCGCTCAAATAGCCCTTTTACATCACTAAATACATTCTACTTTCAACTAACTTCCTTGTTCAAATTACATGTTCACTTTGCCAAGAATAGACTCCAATCTTTACTCAGCTACAGAGCAATCTTTAGTTTTAAACACTAAAAGAGTTTGCAAACTGCAAACACGTTCTTGGGATACTGTAATATAAGTTACATTCGAACAAAATAAATTTACATATTAAACATAGTAATCAATGGGTGTGGCCCAATGGGTGTTTAGGCCTGAAATATACTCACGTTCAAGTCTTGCCTTGCACACGCTTCTTGCAAAACAAGTATCTAGGAATAATAGGTGTCATGAGTTGAAGCAAACAAGCTCAATGAATTTCCTAAATTATTTTAATGGTCTGTCATGTTCTTCTAAGTTATATTCAAAAAAATTTGTAAAATTAGGTTCTTGCGCAAACCAAAGGGAAGTCGATTGAATTCTAAACCAAGCACGAATTGAGAAAGTCCACTAAAATAAAAATGAGTACTTATGCTTTGAATAAGGGAGAGAAACAAGCAACAAATGAGAAGGAACTATTTGTAATTGTTTTATCATAACTAATGGAAATTATTTTGCAATTAAAAAATATCATAAATGAATGGAAATCCAGTATTAGAGGTTTGAGAGTTTATAATAAAAATAAATACAATAGTTTAAATATACAAAAAATAACTATATACAAGTAAGATAATATAAATTTGAAAATATATTTAGAGAAGCCCTGCATGTATAAGTTTGTTTCTTACCATATCATTGATAACATTAATAAGAACAAAACAAGATACATTGAAAGCTGAGGCTAATAGAAGAGAAAAGCCTTAACCCGAAAATAACACAAGAGGCCTTTATATATAGGCAAAACATAAAACAAAAGAATATATTGTCCTTTAGTAGAATATTAATTACGCTAACATCCCCCCTCAAACTCATGATGCGATAGCAATGAGCATCGAGAGTTTGTCAGTCAAAAAAAAAAACAGAAGCGTGAAGATGACAAAGATTTAGTGAACAAATCTGCAAGTTGCAAGGAGGAAGAGACAAATGGCAATGTCAATGTGCCATTCTGAAGGTGGTGGCGAGTAATATGGTAGTCAATCTCAATATGCTTGGTCCTTTCGTGAAAGACGGAGTTATGAGCAATCTGAATAGCACTTTTATTATCACAGTACAAAGGAGTTGGTCATCGCAAGAAGACACCCATATCAGCAAGCAACCATCGTAGCCAAACAATTTCACAAGTAGTAGAAGCCATAGCACGATATTCTGCCTCTGTTGAAGACCGAGATATAACATCCTGCTTCTTACTTTTCCAAGAGATTAGAGAATCTCCTAGAAAAATACAAAAGCCAGTAGTGGATTTGCGATCAGTAGGATCACCAGCCCAATCTGCGTCAGAGTAAGCACATAACTCTAAAGATGAAGAAGAAAAAGAAACCAAGTAGCCATTGTCACAAATTTGACCAACAGAAGCAAGATTTAATGCAAGTTTAGGAATGTAATAGACATTAGATAAGTACAGAGACGGTGTAATGACTAAACCAACACCTTGCACAGGCATAGATGTACTACTAGCACTCATGACAGACACAGAAACTTTATGAGCCAAAGAAGTGAAAGATGATAAATTTGGTGACATATGATTTGAAGCGCCTGTATCTAAAATCTAGGTAGAAGAAGATATACTTGATGAATTAGATGACAAACCTTGTTGAGATGTAGCTGACATAACATGTGGCTGAGATGCAAGGAATTTCTGAAATTGTTCAATCATTGATGAATCTAAAGTAGGAGCTGTAAGAGCATTATGAGGGTGAGGAAGAAGAGGAGGTCCATTATGAGGGATTGGTGGTTGAAAAATTTTCAATTGCTGAGGTTGCTGATAGAGCTGCTGCTGCTTTCTTTTCTGTGGACATTGAGATTTCCAATGACCTTTTTGTCTACAAAAACTGCATTCATCACGAGCAACTAGAACATAAGGTCTGACTTGTGAATTTGAATTTGGTCGTGTAGGCATGGCGAAGGCTGACGGAGTAGAGACTTCCTTTGCAACAGAGGACTAAAGACGAATTTCTTCTACCAAAAGTTCACTAACAACAGAATCAACAGAAGGTAGTGGATGACGATGCAGAATAGACCCACGAAGTCCTTCAAACTCGTCACGAAGAGCCATTAAAAACTGTACCAATCTTTGCTCCTCTCTTCGTGCAATATACGGTCCAAAGGCGCGTAATTCAGCAGATTCTGTGAGCGCCAACTGATCCCACAAATTTGTCATATCATCATAAAACTCCTGAATACTCATGCTTATCTGCTGCAGAGCACGAATATCAGACTCCAGTTGGTACTGTTTTGCAAAATTAGACCGTGTATACAATGTAGCCAGATGATCCCAAACCTCCTTAGTTGTCTCATATTTTGCTAATTGAGTACCTATCGAGTGCTTGACTGAATTATTAATCCAAGTAATAATCTTAGAATTTGCAACTTCCCACTTGTCAAACAAAGACACATAATTAGCAGCTGTGATATCCACAGGCTCGACAATGGCACCCGAAATATAGCCCCACATTTGTTTACCCTTCAAAAAAAATTTCATCACATAACTCCAATATGCATAATTTTTACCATCTAACTGAACACTGACTGCTTGAAGCGAATCATCTCTAGTTTTAGCCATATTAATAAATCAGAGAACAACTAAACAAATTTCCAAATTCAACACAGAGAAAACAAACCCAAAAAGAAAGAATTCGGGTCAGCAACTTTAACTTCAGGTCTGTTGGTCAACAACCAAACATATTGATCTGATAGGTGCTGGAAGTACTCCTCTTCATTATGCTGCATGTGGTGGGTCAAAATCAACAAAAATCAACACAGAGAAAACAAGCTCAACAAGGAATTCGGGTTCAAAGAAATCGGGTTCGGGTTCAATGAAATAGGGTTCAGGTCTGGTGCTTTGAGTACTGCGGATTAGGGCGGATTATGGCTGGTGCTTAGGGTTTGGTTGCTTCGATGGCTTCGGGTTCGGATCTGAACAGCAGTTGCTTGGAGTCTGGTTCTTCGGGATTCAGGATTATGGCGGATTGGGCTGTTTGCTTCAGATTTGAACGGGAAAGTGGGTTGCTTTGGATTATACGGGAACGATGGTTACTTCAGGGCTTCAGGGTCTGTTGCTTCAGGTCTGGTTGCTGAACGATGGTTACTTCGGTGGCTTCGGGTTTGGATCTGAACGAGATTAGGGCGGAGTAGAGATTTGAGAAGGCAGTCACATAAATCATCAAAAGAGAAGAATCGGCTCTAATACCATGATAACATTAATAAGAACAAAACAAGATACATTGAGAGCGGAGGCTAATAGAAGAGAAAAGCCTTAACCCTAAAATAACACAAGAGGCCTTTATATATAGGCAAAACATAAAACAAAAGACTATATTGTCCTTTAGTACAATATTAATTACGCTAACAATCATAAATAAAATTTACATTATTTTCTAACATTCTTTTAATTATTTCATTTTCTTTTTGACCCATGTCTCGATTACTATAGCATTACTTAAAGTATTCACCAAGAATAAGATAAGGATTGTCACCATATGACATAAAGTTTAAGCACCCCACCTCTATACCCATATTACTTAAGAGTGTTATTAAGTAATACTATTGAGTAATACAAAGAACGAGGCGATATAAGATACATATGTGAATAGTTCGTTGGCCTAGCACCGATATACATTTAAACATCGAATAAATAACTCACATATATGTACACAACATCAACATAAAGCAATAAACACATGTTTTTCTAAGATAGGATAATAAAAATTACAATATACAACAAAAGACAAAGTCAAGATGGTGGCGATAATATATAATACTGAATATTCAAGGTATGTTTTGGCAGGTTAGGAGTATGCCTTTGGGGAAATTATGCAATTTATTGCATATATCTAAAGAATTAACCAATGTTGTTTGAGAAAATGTAGTTTATTTATATTGTATAGTTGATATAATCACTACAAGAAAAGTGTCTATCCACAATAGTGAAAGGCAACATTTTACATCGGTTGTTGTGTAAATCAATTACTTTAACATTAAATTTTGTTGAATTCCCAAACAAACGTTGTATGATTAGGTGCACACATTTCATTTTCCCTCCCTTTATTTCGTGTTTCGTTGAAAAAAGCTCCCCTAATTTAGAATATCAAACCGAACGCTGAATTTAGAATTCCCAACCAATTTCCAACCTAACGCCGAATTCCATCGCCTCTAGATTGTTGGTAAAAGAGAATCGCCTCCTCCAGAATCGTCCTCCTTGTAATCGATTAGCTTCATAATCGTCCAAGCCGCAGTCGATCGACAACCATCATCTCTAGCAGTCAGTAGCAATCGCCAATGGCTTAGTAGTCATCATCGCCAATTGTAGTTGATTTTCAAACTCGACTTCATGTAAGATTTTATTAAAATTATCATTATGTTTATTTAGTTTAGTCATTACAGTTAATATTGAAGTTCAATTTCAACTGAATATTAGTTTCTCTAATTTACTATTAATGTCGATGTATGATTACAGTTAATATAGGGCACTTTATTCTAGTATATAACATATTTATGTTTATTTTACCTTGGTAAGGACAATATAGTTAGCTACCAGAATTGGATTAATGCACACTTGCAAAAATTAATCCTTAAATCCATGTATAGCTTATGTTTTGTGACTTTCAGGGTGCGAACTTGAGTGGTGCAATCTTGGGAGATATAGATCTTCAAAGAGCTTACTTAAAGGGATGCTGATTTACGTGACACTGTAAGTTTGTGGTGGTGATGTGTTTTACTGTGTATTTTACTTTGTTCCAGAGTTGTTTTGTAAACTTGTTAAAGTCTTAAATCTTTCCAGTATGTTTATAACTCAGAGACTTGATATGCTATTTTTTTAATATGATTTCTTTTAGATTGGATATCATCAACATATGCTCTTCCAAAAGAACCGTGGAATAAATTTTATTTGCTCTTGTAAGTTGAAATTTATTTTGGATAATGTATGTTTCTTCTATGTTATGTTTCTGTACAAGGTGAACTTATGCGTTTTATCACAAGGACATGAGGTCAAATCTTATTCTGATAAGTGGATAATAATACAATTGATTTGCTAAAGAAGGCATCTCCAACCAGTCTAAAGATCACTCTTCGAAATGTATGATTTACTCATTTCAATCCTAACACAGTTAGATAAATCAAAGGGGTTGCTCGGTCTTTCAACTATATGTTGTAGCGTGTGTATGAATATATGTACGCATGCACATATATACATAATGGCATAGCTAGTTAAGATATATTTTATTTGTTAAGATATTTTTATATTTTATTTATTGAGATATATTTATAACTGTATTACTAACTGTTTGAAATTTCTTTTCTTTTCAGAAACGAATATGAGAAGGAGCATAAGAAGATTTAAAAGAAAAATAGGAGCAAACCAATTTGGCAACACCAAAGATCACGACGTGTCCTTCCACTGGTATTTCGTGGTTTCCTATGTTGCAATGGTAATTGGTGCAACAATTATAGTGTATGTGCAGGATAACGTCCGTTGGAGCCTAGGATTTTGCATTTGTACCTTGGTTGCTATTGCCAGTTTGGTGCTTCTCATTATGGGCAAGATGTACTATCACTGCGTACGGCAAGGGAAAGTCCTTTTCTGGGTTTGACATGCATCCTTATTACTACATTTAAGAAGGGAAAGGCTTTTTTTTTGCTTTTCTCATTTATAAACCTGATTATGGTCGATGCGTATCCATAGTGGCATCTGCTTCTTTATGAGAAATGATTACATCTAGCGCTTTGGCTATTATGTCACCGATAGTTACCTATAGGTATTTCATCTGTATTGCATATCAACACAGTTCACAGTTTCTAATGAATATTATGTATTTTGTGATTCAGGATTTGTTTCAAGTTTATTGGGCGAAGCTATAGGTCAAAAGCTTCTAGGAGCGAAAGCAAAGACTTCAACGCTTATGTTTGCTACAGTGTATGATATCTTAATGGCTCTCTTTTTTAATACCACTGAAGGAGCTTGGGATAATGCAGATAAATACATTGAAACTGGTGCTCTTGGTGGAAAAGAAAGCGAATGCCATGGAGCTACAATTACAGTAGATACGTAAGCCTTATTGACTTCGTATATACACACATATTATGTCTGACTTTAAGAAAACTTTTGAGTTTTTTTGGGTCGATCGTTAGACTACTTGTGTAACCTTACATATTCCAAGTTTCAACAATAAAGTAATTTTCATGGAGATGTATGCACTTTTGTAATGTCCTTCTTCCATTTACAATCTTTATATGTAACTTGCATAGTACAAACATAGACCCAAGTAAAATATCTAAGCCATTAAGATATGTCAGCCAATACTTTTTACAATTTTTATATTATGTTACTTCATCAATCAGTATAAGTTATTTCCAAAGAAGCGATCTCCAAATTTGTTTATCTTATAGGCTTAGTTGTTGCAGTGTATATTTGCTCGATCTGTTATTCCTAAAATAAATATATTTTTGTAGTGTTGTCAGTGTGGATCACTTCTGGTAAGTTAGAAAAAAATCATGTGAATTATTCCCTGTTGTTGATAAAAAGGATTTTAAGCCTTAAGTTCGTACACTCTTAAAGTGTACTAATATAAAAACTGCACACCGTAACATTCTTGGACTTATTACCTAATCGACATTATTAGAAAAGAACCTTGTTTCTAATTCGAAAGTTGAACTAAACTTATTATTTGCCCTTCATTTTCAAGAGCAATATGAACATGTTATTCCAGAGACATGTATAATCATGTTCACTGCCTTTTGGTGTTGTTCATGAGGCATTTAGTGCATGTCAATTTCGGTGTTGTTCATAAAGTGAGTGTTTCTTAGAATCGGTGGTGTAGAGTCACGCAAATGTATAAATGTAGTGCATATGCGCTACTGTAAGTCACATATGATGTTTGATAGGAAATATAATAACCGATTTTTCAGGTTCGACTTAATTACAGTGTCTACTAATTTTTGTAATTCGTAGTGGACTCAACATTTTGTATCCATGGCTAAAATTTATTTTACTCTACAGCATTCAAATAAGTAGTAAGCAGTATGTAGGTAATTTAACTTCTGTCTGCTATCTATTTTTACGATTCCCGTATTTTTAATGTCATTGTTATCATTTTCACTATCTATTATCTGTTTCTATACGTTAACGCCGATCACCTACTCCAACATCTGGCAGATTGCACGATCACTACTACAATATTAAACAACAGCACCAGCACGCCCCCATACAACCAAAACTCCAATTAGTTGTTGAATTAAGTGGGAAGAGATGAATTCTTTTTTTAGAGCAAATTATTTAGTTGTTAAAATACAGTATATGTAAAATTTGACTTTATGTCAATGCAGCAAGAAGAATCAGATGTATTGCTGGGAGGTAATGGAGGCAATCAAACATAACAATCCAATCGGGTAAATAAACATATGTACTTTTAGAATTTGAAAACACGGTAGCTTTTATAATGCAGTTTGTTTCTAAATTTGTGTACATCAGACACAGTTTAAAATAGGTATTAGACACTTCCAGTGTAGTGGCTTTGATCAAAGACACCAAAGCAGCACAGGAGGTAATTTTGGATTAGTGTAAATTAAATATTTTCATATCCAGCTTCCTTTATTACAACATCATCTTCTACTTCAGATTATTTGGGTATTTTTGTTGTACTATATTCAGATTCTATTATTTGGTCACCCTTGATATCAAAGCAGGTCACACGTCTGAAATAAATTTCAGACATCTAAACCAGACCTAGAAATCGCTAGAGAATATTTTCAGATGTCTGAAGTAAAATTCAAATGTCTGAAATGGTCTTAGGGCGTTAGACGAAATCCATTTCAGACGTCTGAAACCTATTTTCAGATGTCTGAACCAGGTCAGAAGTCTGAAAATAGTTTCAGACGTCTGAAATTTGCCATTGTTTCTAGTTTTCCTTCTATCGATCGGTTGGTTGTATGTGATATCAACTTATTACTTGATTTTCTTATGAAGCTTATGGCCCTTTTGTTAATGAGACATGCCTTGAGCCTTTCCAATGGCGAAGATGATGACGATGCTTCAGCATATTTTTTTTGTAAGTAATTATATTCATCACTCTACATGTTCATGGCATTCATGTACTTCAATGTGTCACTTGTATTCCATTGGATTACTGTGGTACTTCTGATTAACCCTAGTGCATTTGGGGAAAAAATATATTTAGAAAATTGATTTGAATGAGTATGGTAGTCCTAAAAAGTAACATGTTTAGGGTAATAAGAAATATATGATGAATATTTAGGGTAATGAGATATATGTTTGTAGAATAACCAAATCAAGTAGATTAATTAATTTTTATAAAAATTAACAAGTTATTTTTGGAAAAATTAACAAAGTACATAAAAATACAAAATAGAACTAAATTTCTATAATAATAACAATAACAATAAAATTTATAATAGTAGTAATTTAACTAAGATTTATAAATATTAAACAAACTTATGAAAATTAACTAACTATTACAGAAATTAACTAAGTATTATAAAAATTAACGAACTATTAAAAAAATTTAACTAAGTTTACTAATTTTATAAAAACTAAGTATTATAAAAATTAACTAAATATTATAAAAAAATAACTAAGTTTACTAATTTTATTAAAATTAAGAGGTTTAGTTTATAAAAGTCAACCAATTACATAAAATATAAAATATTATGAACTATATTATTATAATAATAATAATAGCAGTAATTAAAAATTAACTAAGTATTATGAAAATTAATTAACTATTATAAAAAATTAACTAAGTTTATTAATTTTATAAAAATTAAGAAGTTTAGTTTATAAAAGTTAACTAAGTACATAAAAATATAAAATAGTATCAAGTATTCTATAATAATAATACCAATAATTAAAAATAACTAAGTATTATAAAAATTAACTAACTATTATAAAAAATTAACTAAGTTTACTAATTTTATAAAAACTAGGAGGTTTAGTTTATAAAAGTTAACTAAGAATATAAAAAATATAAAATATTATCAAGTATTCTATAATAATAATAACAATAATTAAAAATTAACAAAGTATTATAAAAATTAATTAACTATTATAAAAAGTTACTAAGTTTACTAATTTTATAAAAATTAAATAGTTTAGTTTATAAAAGTTAACTACATATATAAAAATGAAAAATATTACCAAGTATTCTATAATAATAATAATAATAGCAATAATTAAAAAATAACTAAGTATTATAAAAATTAACTAACTATTATCAAAATTTAACTAAGTTTAATAATTTTATAATAACTAAGAGGTTTAGTTTATGAAAGTTAACTAAGTATAAAAAATATATAAAATATTACCTAGTATTCTATTATAACAATAGAAATAATTAAAAATTAACAAAGTGTTATAAAAGTTAATTAACTATTACAAAACATTAACTAAAATTACTAGTTTTATAAAAATTAAGAAGTTTAGTTTATAAAAGTTAACTAAGTATGTAAAAATAAAAAATATTACCAAGTATTGTATGATAATAATAACAATAATTAAAAATTAACAAAGTATTATAAAAATTAATTAACCATTATAAAAAATTAACTAAGTTTACTAATTTTATAAAAATTAAGAAGTTTAGTTTATAAAAGTTAACTAAGTATGTAAAAATATAAAATATTACCAAGTATTCTATAATAATAATAGCAATAATTAAAAATTAACTAAGTATTATAAAAATTAACTAAGTTTACTAATTTTATAAAATTTAAGAAGTTTAATTCATAAAATTTAACTAAGTATATAAAAGTGTAAAATATTATCAAGTATTCTATAATAATAATAGCAATAATTAAAAATTAACGAAGTATTATAAAAATTAACTAACTATTATAAAAAATTAACTAAGTTTACTAATTTTATAAAAACTAAGAGTTTTAGTTTATAAAAGTTAACTAAATATATAAAAATATAAAATATTATCAAGTATTATATAATAATAATAGCAATAATTAAAAATTAACTAAGTATTATAAAAATTAATTAACTATTATAAAAAATTAACTAGGTTTACTAAATTTATAAAAATTAAGAAGTTTAATTTATAAAAGTTAACTAAGTATATAAAAATATAAAATATTATCAAGTATTCTATAATAATAATAGCAATAATTAAAAAGTAACTAAGTATTATAAAATTTAACTAACTATTAAATTAACTAAGTTTAATAATTTTATAAAAATTAAGAGGTTTAATTTATGAAAGTTAACTTAGTATATAAAAATATAAAATATTACCATGTATTCTATAATAATAGTAGCAGTAATTAAAAATTAACCAAGTATTATAAAAATTAATTAACTTTTATAAAAATTAACTAAGTGTACTAATTTTATAAAAATTACGAAGTTTAGTTTATATATGAAAAAATATAAAATATTACCAAGTATTATATAATAATAATAACAATAATTAAAAATTAACTAAGTATTATAAAAATTAATTAACTATTATAAAAAATTAACTAAGTTTACTAATTTTATAAAAATTAAGAAGTTTAGTTTATAAAAGTTTAAGTATATAAAAATAAGAAATATTACCAATTATTCTATAATAATAATAGCAATAATAATAATTAACTAAGATTTATAATAATAATAAGTTAACTAAGATTTATAAATATTAAATACTTTTATTAAAAGTAATTAAGTTAATAAAGGTCAACATCAGAGGTTTGAAAATTTATTCAGACGTCTAAGTGTTTCTTCAGACTTCATCTTTTAATCTGAGGAAAAATACAGACGTCCGGGATGTAATTCAGACGTCTGAATGCACTTCAGATAGTTTTTCGGGTCTTATTTCAGATGTTTGATATAATTTTCAAATGTCTAACACACTTGTGTCTGCTGTGATTGCCGTTGACCTATCTTTCTTCAGTCTTGTGCATACCTACGTTGTTATCTTCGATGTTACAACCCGGAAAATCTGAACCAGTTTGAAAATTTTAAATTGGCTAAAATAGCGAATTTTAAGTATTTAAAATAAATATTTTCAATAATAATGAGGAAAAGTAAGTTTGAATCGAAGTTTGAAAATGAAAATAATTACTTTGAATTATAAACAAGGCCTGAAATGGCGCGGCAGTTTCAAACTTTCATTTCAAACTTTGACTGACTGTACCGGGTGCAGAACAAAACGGATTTTAGTGAAACCAAAAATATTTAAATCTGTTAGTGAATATCTTTCTAACGAATCTGAAAAATCGAAGTTTCATAGTTGGAAGCAAAAGTTATGGCCAAATGAATTTTCAGAAATGCCGCTATAGAGTTTATATAGCCCGTGAAAATGGCCATTTTGCAAACGACCTCAGAATTCGACGAAACCACTTTTTTTGGATCCGGGATGTCAAATTATTGCTAGGTTTCAAATTTCATAATTTTTGAAGCTAGTATGTGAGCGTGGCAAAGGAAAATGTGTTTGGTCGATTTTTGTTAAATTGGATCGACCAGAAAAGGGCCATTTTTCAAACGATCTCAGAATTCGATGAAACTAGTTTTGTTGGGACCGTATCTTCAAAACATAGCTAGATTTATTTTTTGGGAATTTTTAGAATTAGTATGTGGTCCCGGCAAATTAAAATGTACGTTCAAATCAAGTATTGAATGTTTTATATTTTAATTTGGAGGGAAACTGACTCAAACAGTCGAATGGGCCTACGAAACATATCCCATTGTGTTCGAAATGTGGGTATTTAGCTAGGGACGACAGTCGTTTGGTTTGGATTGGAGTTCGTATGAGATAAGGGGTATTTTCGGATTTTTAAAATATATAAATATAAAAAAAATATCAACCAATTTTTAAAATTCTAAAATACCCCCTTCACACACGAACACCAATTCTAATCAACCATTCTCTATCAACCAATTTTCACACCAATCACAACCAATAAATATCGTCCATGGTTTGTGGTTGATGATCAAAGCACAGCCTGTGTGGCACAGCTTTGTGTAGCGTTAATTCGCGAGCCTCACACCCCGATTGTGAACCAGAAACGATAGAGGACATCAGGGAGGGCATGCGTTTCCTTCTAGCTAGAAGTGGCGTCAGTGGTTTTACACACCCTGACGAGTTTGACTTATGTGGTTGTTGCTGTTACGAGGCGCCTCAGATATATCGGTCGATCCGGGACCAATGGAGTCATTGGACTCATTGACACCCCAAAGGGTGGGGAAACGCAGTGTTCAGGAATTTTAATCCACATCGGTGGACCGGCCCTGACGATCCAAGGCTTGTCTGTGCGCTCGCCTGAGACACGGGCTAGAGCGTCTCGAATCGGTAGAGGACTATCTTTTGCCTCGGTTCACAGATGGAAATCCAACTTCCAGTACTTGACTTTGCGGTTTTATTTGTAGAGCCTAGTATGGCGACATAGTGGTATGGGGCACTTATGCCGTCTATGATTGATACTTATGATTAAAATTGTTTTATACACTATGCACTTATAATAGTATCAAATGATTTGTTTTTAGCGTATCAAGCATCCTTTGGCTATTATAAGGTAAAAACCCTATCCTCCGGCTTGTGTTGCATTGTGTGATGGGATCTGGGTCTTATAATAGCTTCATTGTTCTTTATTTAGCATTGCGCTGTTGTTTTATGCACTGGTATTCTTGGGAGGAAACCCGTTCTGTGTTATACGGCGTGGTCCCTTGATATACCTAACTTTAAAATAAAGATTAATAACTGTTTTAGTTCTCACACCAGTCACATGACTGACCTAGAGTTTATTGTTTTAACCTAAACTCTGGGTGCCCTTATTTTGACATGGACAGCTAGTAGTTTTGGTTTTGCATATTTATATTCACAGGATCTTGATTTACAGCTGGAATGATATCCGGAAAGCTCTGTATCCGTATATCTCCTTCAGTTGTGCGTTGTATTATTTTCCACTGCTATGTAATGTATTATAATCTCTGATATTTATCGAATGTGTAATATTTATTTATACTCTGTATATTCTTGTATTCTGATGAATTGTTGTAATTAACAATAAAATGTTCTTCTGTCTGTGTTCTGATCTGTCGTGTTCTCAAAACAATCAGGCGTTTCGTACGGTCTTGGTCGGTTTAGCGACTGATTCGGATCGAGCAAAATTACTTTTCGTTACATTTTCCGGTTTCGGAAAAATCCGATGGTCGGATCTCCCGCACTAATCATTTGAAATCACGGTTTCAAAACACGAACTGCAGCTTCGTTATTTGATTCGTTTAAATTATATATATATATAAACCTAATTAAATTAAATCGAATAACGACTCTGTAGTTCGTATTTTGAAATCGAAACTTCAAACGAGTGTACCGGGAGATCCGACCGTCGGATTTTCCCAAAACTGGAACCGATGGATTCGTTTTGAAAAGATCTTTCTAATGATATAAATTTTGTGATGATCCAACGTTAGATTTTCAGATATGTGTAAATCAAATCTGAAGAAAAACCGCGCCACGGCCGTGTTATGGCCTGAAGCGTCGTTTGAATAAATTAGCTATTTTTAAATAAATAAAAATAGCGATAAATCATTGTAAAATATTATAAACGATATGGAATGTGAAATTTAGAAACTAACTGAAGGTTAGCTAAGTCGAATGGTTTCCTGGAGTTTGATCTGATGTTGGTTTCGGCCTTCGGGGTTAATATTTGGGGAATCGTTCTCTTACTGATTTACGGTTAGTGACTAATGAATTGAAATAAGGCGTATGTTGTGTTTGTGTAGCACTTGTTTATTATATACGCGAGTTGCTCAGAAAGACCGGGTTTATCCCATTCTGAATAACTGAATTGACGATAAGAAATCGAAGAAGAAGACGGTGGTCAAAGACCGGAGATCTTCACCTCGTTTGGATGGTAACTGATGTCCTGATTGGGAGGAATCCCGAAATATGGATAATGAGTGGTGATCATCCAGACGTACGTGGAGATCAATGGGTATGCGAGGTATATAGTGCCTCCGGTTTCGTCCAGACCCAGAACGGACTTGCAAATAGACTGTGTGTTTGACATTGGAATTCATTCTGTGTGATTGATAGCCATCAGTTGCATGGTGTGAATTTCCTGTGTGGCATGCTAAGATGCAGTGATCAGGGCTTTTGTTGAAAAGCAAAGTCTTGTGGTTGATGATCAAAGCTCCGCCTGTGTGGTGTAGCTTTGTGTATAACGTGAATTCGCGAGCCTCACACCCCGGTATGAACCAGAAACAGGAGAGGACCTCAAGGAGGGCATGCGTTTCCTTCTAGCTAGAGGTGGTGTCAGTGCTTAAACTGGCTGACATTTATATTATTTTCACCTATGTGGTTGTTTCTGTTGCAAGGCGCCTCGGATATATCGGTGACTATGTGAAGCCAATGGAGTCATTCGTTGGCTCATTTACGCCCCAAAGGACGGGGAAACGTAGTGTTCAGGAATTTTAATCCACATCGGTGGACCGACCCTGTCGCTCCAAGGGTCGATGTGCTCTGACCCTGAGACATAGGCTAGATTGTCTTGAAGTCGGTAAGGACTATCTTTTGCCTTGGTTCATGACGGAAATCTAATTTCCAAATACGACACCATGCGGTTTTGATTGTATATATATATATATATATATATATATATATATATATATATATATATATATATGGCGACATGATATATGGTACCCATGCCGTCTATGATTGATAGTTATGATTGAAATTGTTTTTTTTGAAACCTATAAACACTAGTAATAATATCAAATGCTTTTGTTTTATTCGTATCAAGCATAGTTTGGCCATTATAAGGTAAAACTCTATCCTCCGGTTTGCGTTGCATTATGTGATGGGAACTGAGTTTTATAATGGCTTCATTTTTATAAAAAGCATTGCGATGTTTCAAAAGAATTACTTGTTTTAAAGCACTGGCAATCCAATGGAGTAAACCCGTTCCGCGAAAGTGGCATGGTCCTGTGATTAGCCATATTATAAATGTGTTACGTAGATTTCTCATACCAGTCCCATGACTGACTCGTAGTTTGTTTCACTTGCAAACTCGGGTACCCCCTTTTTCTACACGGGCAGCCTTGTCTTCAGGTTTTAGGTGGCTCTTTCTGGATAGCTGGAGCTGAAGATGGATTCTATCATTTATCTCTTTTTATGCTGTTCAGCTCCTATTGTACATATTATGTTTGTTTTCCGCTGTAGACATTTATGTATAGCTGAACTGTATTTGTACTAAGTATGATCCTGTATACTGTGTAACTTTGATGATTACGTTTATCCAGTGTATTATTTGTTCATTATCTGGTGTATTTATTTAATTCTGTTCTGCTATTATCTGTTTATGTGTTATATTCCAAAGATTACCCTTAACACCGTCGTACGAGGTTTTGGGGTCGTCACATTCGACCTGCTCCTTCTTGTATTCTTTTTTCTTATTATTGAGCATTGTTTTCTTGATAATGTGTAAGCATGACCAAATGCTAACATGAACACATGTGTATAGGTATTAAAGATGAGCATCATTGTGCATTCGGCTATAATAGTAAAATCGTTAGGCGCTTCTGAAGATCCCTCAACACTAAGACCGCTTGTGGCAACTGATTATGGAGAAAGCGACAACTTTTAGTTGTTCATTTTGTTGGTATTGGACGCAAACTTGTTTAATGGATATTTTGTTTTATTTATAGAAATCGTGACTTTGTTCGATGGATATTATGTAAATATAGGTTATGGTGTTATCTTTGTTTATGGAAATTATGTAAACTTGATTTATTGATGGTGTGATCTTTGTGTATGAGTATTTTGTTATATAATGTCACGCCTCGAAATCCCACGGTCTCCGAAGAGACGGAAAAGTTTGGATTGCGTGAGAACACGACGCATCAGAACACATAACAACAGAACTTTTCAATTCTTTCACCATAATTTACATCCGAGTACAAGAAAATCAGAGTGCGGGAAATAGGCATACAACGGAATTACAATAATCACAGAATAAAATAAATTACATAACTGCGGAAATGTTATATAAATATAAATATAAATACAATGCAGCGGAAAAAAATCAACTACCACAGCTAGAAGCAATACACAAATACAGAGCTTTCCGAGTATAGCTCCAATCGTAATCCAGGATTCTATGAATATAAACATTGCAAAACCAAAACTACTGACTTTCGGTGTGGAAAATATGGGCACTCGGAGTGTAGTTGAAACAATAAACTCCAGGTCAATCATGGGACTGGTGTCAGAGCTAAAAATTTAACAACTTGGTTTAAAATAGGGTAAATACAATGTGACCACGCCACATGTCACGAAACCGGATTGCTCCCATGAATACTAAAGCTTGAACTATAGTGATTGATAAACAACGTAACATTTTTTGTAAAATGAAGCTATTATAAGACTCAGGTCCCATCACACGATGCAACACAAGCCGAAGGATAAAGTTTTACCTTATAATAGCCAAAGATGTTTGGTACGTCTCAAAACAAGGATTTTGGATTTTACTATAAATGCATAGTGTGGCGAATGACTTCGAAAATAATTGTATCAATCATAGCCGGCATAGTACCCCATCCTACTATGTCGCCATATCGGTTTACAACGAAAACCGTGGAGTGTCATATTGGAAGTTGGATTTCCATCATGAGTCAAGGGAAGGGATGGTTCCTTACCGATTCAGGTCACCTCTAGCAAGGACCCAGGATCACACCTATGGGCAACCCAGGATCTTGCAGGGCCGATCCACACCTAACGTTTTTGGATTAGTTATTCCTGAACAATACGTTTCCCTGTCCTATCAGACCTATCACCTGGTCAGTATGTCGAACAATCATATTCGAGGGCCCTCGCTATCCATCATCCACAAAAGTAAATATGTCTGGGATCCATACCATGACACTACCTCTAGCTAGAAAGAAACGCATGCACTCCCTGCTGTCCCTAATACCGTTTTTGACTCATACCAGGGTGTGAGGCTCGCGAATCAACGCTATACACAAAGCGGTGCTAGTTAAAATTGGGATTTGATCATCTTCCACAAGGCTCTGCTTTTCAACAAAAGCTTTGATCATTGCATTTTATCATGCCACATTGTCAATCCATACCATACCATCGGTTTCCACCAATATATAACCTTTGAGCTCGTACATCTCAGAGAAGTGTGTTAAGTAAGAGAATAAATTCTCCGTCACTAAAAAGATATACATTTAGCAGAGATCAACGAAACAGTGCGAAGTACAACGTTGGACACACAATCCATTATCAAGTTCGTTCTTGGTTTGAACGAAACTAGAGGCACCTTATTCCTGATCCTATATGTTCGATACAGGAGAGAGACCCTCCCATATCCGGTCGATTTCCAAGTACGTTTTAAACTACCACCATTTATTACCTTGTCTTGGGTGTACGACCCAATCAAGACATCAGAACTAGCTCAAACAATGTGAAGATCTCTGGTATTCAACCACTGTCTTCATTATTGATCTTTAATCATCGTAATAATTATTCAGGATGGATAAAACCCAGTCTTTCCGGATAACTTGCGGATCTTTATAATCATGTGGTAAATACATAAAGATAATACTCATTTTATTCCAACCTAGAATATTCTTTTAAATTAAGTATTCATTACCTTTTAAAAAAAAGTTCTCATTAACTTTATCAAGGATCAAATTCCTTTAATCTTAAAAATCATACCCCAATGATTATACGAATGTTAGAAATTAATCTCATCTTAACCGAGTTAAAGAACAATTGCCATTTAAAAGCCTTGTCCACTATAAACCCAAAATGTCACTATCCATTCGAATCATAGAATCTTCATAAAAAAGTCCAGCTCGATTTAATAAATTGGGAAAAATTCCTAAATCTTATTTGAAAGATTCATCCATTTCTTGGTCGGGTTCAAGAATAATATTATTAAAGGTACTGTTCACTACGAACCCCAAATCAATTCATTACGTTCATATATTAAATCTTACCATAGTTGCAAAAATAGCAAATGTAGATAAAAATAATATTTAATTTTCAAATCGTAGAATATTTCACTCAAATTCTTTCGAAATCACTTATTATGATTTACCATAACTTATTTATATTTTTTTATAATTTTTATCAAGCCCCTTACAGTCGGTTTTCAATATCAGCCATGGTATTGCATCCATAGCAACCTTTTTTCAAAACTGATTTGGGCATAATTTAGGATCTAACCGTTCAAATTTAAATCACTTGTATTAATTGGAAAGATACTCTCGATACGAACCCAACCGCTCAAGTTTGAGGAGAATCCGACGGTCGGATCTCCAGCTACATTAGTTCGAAGTTATGGGTTGCGAACTGTCGTTGTGCGACGCGTTCTATTCAAGCCCAAATCGATTTCATAAATTATGAATAAATCGAAACATATCTAAACTTCTTTATTTAAGTATATAAAATTTATATAATTACTTTGGAAAATTCTTTTCATCCGTTTAGCTTCAAATTCAAATATCTCACTATTTGGTCCAATCTTATATTATTCTAATGAATAAAGTAATATTTTTTCGAATTTCGAAAGTCATCCATTTACACTTAAAATCTTTTTATATTCATAATAAAAATAAACGAGAAACTTCGAAAGAAAACTTTTTCTCAAACGTATGCTACATATTCTAACTGAACTTCACTTAGGAAAGTTACTATTCATTTAAAATTAAAATATTTTAACTACCCATAAGTATATTAAAAATACTTCAAAATCATCCTTCATAGTTACGAATATTCATTGATATTTCGATATAAACGTGTCCATCCAAAATCGAACATCGAATTGTTCTTTTTCAGTTTTCACCTCATATTTTATATTATCAAAATATGCAACTCTATTCTGGCTTGAAATAAAATTCAACCTAATACCATGCAATTCCCTTCATACAAATCCAATACATCCAACCATAGTTGCGAACAACTCCTTGACATCCAAATAACATCCAATGTGCAATTAGTTTCAGACAAGCTTCAAAATAATTTATTAAGGCTTATCTCGCCTATTTAATCAATCGATTAACACGCGAACTATAAACTTGGGAGATTTGTACATTAAAAATCATCCCAAGACCCATGTGGGGTTTTCAACCATTAAACAATTATTTAATTGATCATTTATTCCATCTTATTGATTTTATTTAAATAGGTGAACATAAACAAGTCGTTCGGCTAGAAAATGTATTTTTTTTCTCAAATTTCAATTACCACAAATAACATGACTGTAACGACCCGCATTCTACGCATCATAGGATCGTAGAATATTTATTTCTGTCACATACGAAGTCGTATGGTCATGTAACTTTGGGAGACGACTATTGGGGTCATTTCCCATGTTCATGATTTTTCCCGATTTTTAAATGACCATTTTACCCCTAGTTGCCACTGTTTTGGCCATAACTTTTGACTGGAAAGGAATTTTGACCTGAAACCACTTCCATTGGCTCCGGATGATGGTTTCTCTTTCCGTAGAGTGGTCACATTAGCCAAACGGACTTACCGTTTGGGAGATATGGCTGAAACAAGTTTCAGATGGTGAAAAACAGCTTAATTGGGCTTAAACGGGTGATTAGCAGCTAGGCCCAAGGGGAATTTCGGGTTTAGGGAGATATAGGTGCTGATTAGGGTTAGAAAACATTTCTTTAGACATTTTCCAGCCGCCACTTTCATTTCTCTTGACCTAGCCATGGCCTCCACTCTCTAAATCTCTCTAAAACACCCAAAAATCACCTTCTAATTGAAGATTAGGCTTAGCAAACATTAAATTAAGAAGAAAAAGCACCAAAGCAAGGTTGGAGCTGCTGTATAAGATTGGGAACAGCGCCAAATCAGAGAATATTTCAGTTTTGGGGTTCTAGTTGTGGCAAAGGTGAGTGATAGCATCATTTGACACTAATTACAGTTAATTAAGGGTAATTAGTGAAGATTAGCGGATTTATACATAAATAAATTATGGAAAAATTCTTAAAATTCTAAAATAATGTTTTAAGGCTCTGTTAGAAATTTGGGTTAATTTCAATGTGTTTTGCTAATCGTATGCTTAAACATGATTAAGAGGGATTATAGGAAAATGTGAGGTTTTGGCCACTTTTGATCCATTTTGATTCATTTAAATTATTGTTTGTTGCTTGTGGTTGCTGTTATATGTTGCTATGACTCTTTGGTATTCTTTGTGATTGATTCCAATAGTTAGATTGGTCGAAAACGCCGTCGAGAGGCGTATAAACAGTTGCTGGAAAGTTGCAGAAAACTGCAGGGTATCTAACCGGATCGGATCGGGTAGGGGATCGGGTCGGACATATCCGAACCGGACCGGGGCGTGGTACTTTCTGGAGCATGACGCAAAGAGGCAACAAGGAAGGCCTGGTCGGATCGGAGGGGCGTAGCGTGGGATCGGAAGGAACAAGGAGGATGAAGTGGAAGAAAGAGGAGCATGGATAACATATTCCGAACCGAATCGAGAGCAATATCCGAACCGAACCGCTTCAGAATCACCGAACCGAACCGCTTGAGGGAGAGCTCCGAACCGAACCGCATGAGGGAGAAGGACCCGAACCCAGAGGATGGTGGCATTCCGAACCGAACCGGGGGAACGTATCCGAACCGAACCGAGCATGGGGAACTGGACGTGTACTTTTACTACTTCGTGATGACTCTTCTGAAGACCAACTCCAATTCGACCAAACCCGAGATGCAAAGGGAGTCCAAATGAGAAGTTAGAGCTCAAGATTCAGAAGGGAATCAACGAGTTCGCTTCATGGTTGGGCTTTGCTACGGGACGTGTGTTAAGGGGTTATCGATGTCTATAGCTTAGGACCACTATGGTAGGAGGCACGAAGGCGGATTCAGGGCCATTATGGCATCGGTAGAACCAAGGGCTACGACCAATGAAGTGGGTCATTGAAATGTTTGGTCATGACCCCAAGTGTTTGGCTTGGTCACAGCAGGGTTTCTACAAGTCGGGATTCGTCGTTGCCTCAGTTTGTCTAGTGTTCCAAAGTGGTAGATATCGTATGCTTTACGCACTGAGTGAGAGATGTGAGGATGGTTGCTATGGATGGTTTGTTGCTATCATTATGACATACACACCCCACCCCCGTATTCTTTACACTATTCATTATGGCACCTTGGAGTATTGTACGGTATGTGGTACTAACTCTTTGGTTGCAGGTCCAGGTTCAGGTATGGTTTAGTATACCTGTTATTTCTCTGTTTAGATGCTTATCGCTCATACCAGGCTTTATGTCTGACCCAGAGTTTTATGTCTCTTCTTATTACTCTGGGTGCTCACACGAGCAGACTAGAGTCAGGTTAGCTGGTGATGCACGGGTAGATGATCCGGAGACGAGCAGGAGGCTTCCACGTAATATACATATATAATATTCTCCCTGTATTGTTGAAGATCACTGCTTGGGCATTGTTGGTGTATCTTCTACTTTAGCTTTCTTTTGTTTAGAGACAGTAAATTTGGAAAATTGTAATAAGCTGTATATGGATTTCCGCTGCTCTGATGATTGATGTTGATTTTAGTTATCAGCTTATGCACTGTCTCGCCTGTTTTATGTCAAGTATGTTATTATTATATTTTATCCCATGCGCTGTGAGACATTCTACAGGTTCCTTGATTAGTTCATTCTCTTCTTTCCTTTCTTTGGCGACCGTTCCGTACTAGTCGGGCATGTGTACAGCGCACTTTCGGAGGAAATGCAGACTGGTGCGGGGCGGGCCGTCACAATGACATTATTGTCAATAGATAAATTATTTAAATTCACATCCACATCACAACGTAACCAATCATTCATTGCCATTTATAGCGTCACAAAGTGTCCATTTACATTGTTTGAAATACGAATGTTGTATATTCAAACAATGCTTCCAATAAGAAATAAACTTATGTGAATCGTTCATGTGTTGAACTCAAAGGACATTACCTATAACAGATAAAATAACTGCATAAAATATTTTAATGTCGCTATAATGGTGACATAACCTGTTTTCTAACTTGCAACATACTTTGTTTTACCCAACTTGCAACTTACTTTGTTTTACCCCCATTAACTTATAACTTACAACGGTTAACTAATTAATTTTTTCGTAACTAATTAAACTACTCAAACACACTAGTTAAAGCAAGAATCTCTCACCCTAGCCATCAGAAAACTCTACACTGCAACGTCAGATGTTTTGATGCTCACTACCGCTTAAAAATCCCGTCTTTTTGGCTGAGAATGTCTTCAAACTTCTCGGCAGCCTTAGTACACCTTCCAACTAGTGAATGAAGCAAGAAAGGAAGGATCTTTGGCCAATTGGAGGTCTCTGGATCTTAGGGCTTCATTGTCCCATGAGGAAAAGAGGCTTAGGAGGCTCCATAAGTTGTCTCGGGGCACGTAGGGTTCACCAAGGAGGTTCTAAGGGTAGTATGTGAGGCTACGACCCTTAAATGCAACTTCTTTTCATGTCATGGAGCAATTGAAGGAAGAAAAGAGGAGAGAGAGGAGAGGAGGTGTCGATAGCTAAGGGTAGGGGGTAAGGTGTGGCGTGGGTGGAGGGTGGGAGTGGGGAGGGGGTGCGGTGGCTAGGGTTTAGGGGAGGAGGCCATTAAAAAGAAGAAGGAGGTAAGGAGGAAGAGAGAAAAGTGAGGGAAGAAAGTGGAGAAAGGAGATCAAAATATCATCTCCCTCTCTCCGATTGCTCGATAGTAAACTATCTCCGTTTGCTATGAAATTTCAAATTCTGATAATATATGTCATTACGATCCAACGAATTTGGTTTCGTCGAACTCCGAGTTCGTTTGCCCTTCCGTTTTATTTTTCAATCAAGCTCATGTTAGCTTAAAAAAATGTGATTTTAGCGTACATTTTCTTCTTGTATGCCGAGACGCAAAAATTATGAAATTTAGGATTCTTCCAATATTTCACGATACGATTCTAGAAAAAAAGTGTCATCAAATCGTGGGGTCATATGGACAACGTTTCTTTGTGAATTGATCGTCAGTTTTACCCCAAATGGTCTTATCGGACACGGCCACATACTAATTCCGTTTAGCGCTAAATTTGAAACTCAATAATGATCTCTTATTATGAATCCAACAAAATTGGTCTCGTTGAATTCTGAGCTCGCTAGTAAAATCTAAAGTCCTGTGCAGCGTTTGTTATTAATTCCTGCAAATTTATGCTCAAGGGAGATGTGAAAAAAATCATCCTTTGACCCAATGATGGGAATTAGTCATAATCCATGTGCCATATCTAAAACAAGAGAGACGTGTACATTTTTGTCATGTCAAGACCTGTGTAGGGTTTGTTATTAAATCCTACCAATTTTCTGTTATAAGTTATTAAGTCCATAATCAATCCTCAGTTCAACCTTTAGTTCAGTCCTCGCCATACAAGCATCTTGCTCATATGGTAATCCAAACCTTGTCATATAAGCACCAAATGCTCATATGGAATATGCTATGTTACGCTGTCCATGATGTATGTTGTGCGGTGTGGTCCATAATTTAGTGGTTACAATCCTATGGCGTATATTTAATTTCACACAGAGAAACCATCACAACGCATCCAAATCACTCACAGTAGTATAATAATAATAAAATTGCGCAACTAACTTATAAAGGTGCACCTGTTTGTTGGGCACGCAATTTATTTCTCTACTCAATGCTAAGCCAATAACCTACTCAACATACATACATACATACATACATATATATACACACACGCATTCAACTTAAAGTAATTGTCCATGTTTTATTTTGTCTTTAGGGTCCTTCTGGCCCCTTTCGTATAGGCACCAAGTAGTGATGGGCTCATATGGCTAATATATAGTTCGTAATATATGCTATGTGGTGAAGTCATATCTCATAAATATCTAAGCATGTACATCAACATCAACAAGTTATGACAAAAGATCAACGACCATCATCATATCATGTATAATATCGTAGTGAAATATCACCAAAAAGATCAACTATATCATAACATAGTGTATACCCTAGTGCGTAGTGCCACTTAAGGTATAAACAATGTATTTGTATCTGACAATTCATATCTATGCTCACCCGAGTATTTCTACGTACTTAAAGTAGCTCACAAAATATAATACATCCAAAATATACATATCAGGCTTCTATCGCACCAAAAAGAGATAATACACTGATATCCCATACACATATACATAAGACTCTGAGTACCATCATTGCTCTGTGCTGGAGCTCTGCACAAAGGGCCCTGATAAAGTCAACACGTCGGGCTCCTATGCCGGCTCCTCCTCAAATCCCTGATAAAGTCAACACCTCGATGTTACTATTACAATATATTCTATGCGTTCTGAGATGTGCAACAACTTTCTAGGTTGTTTTTTTTCTTTAACCTTGATGGTCCCTTTACATCGATCGAGCAACACAACAACACAATATTCGGGTGTTAGAGATGTAAGGTGCCTGTCACATGCGGTATCGGAGCCAAGGTTGCATAGCTTAACCTAATCAGGATACCTGGGGAAGGGATATATGTTAGTATATATACACTTATAAATGGAGTCACACTGTTCTTGAGCACCATTAAGTGGGATTCCTTGAAAGAAAGCTAACTGTCGTCATTACAGATTTAATATTGAATCACCAAACAAGGAACACCGCAAGGAACTCCACTTTTAGAGTTGAGGGAGGAGATAATACGGGAGCTAATAATTACTTAAATCAAGATATTCAAGCTATATTCACTTCCTTTCTAAGGGAGATGATAAGTAATGCTCGTGGATCCATTCTAATTTCCACTGAGGGAGGTACATTAGTGTAGAATCCTAGCACTGATTTTGCTCAGCTTAATTAGGATTATAACAGTCTGGATGGTAAGACGTTTTTGGAAATGGATTAAGTGATGGAAGTTCAAGATTGGATCGACACTTGCAAGTGCATTTTTTGAGGTCTCGAGCTCAATGATGCTTTGAAGAGGAAATTTGCCTTGTGCCAATTTTAATGAAGGGCTATAATTGGTGGGATGTTTTGAAGGGTGCTACTCCTGAGGTTTGGATTATTTGGGATATGTTCAAAACTCATTTAAGTGAGTGATCATTCTAGCTGGCAAGAAGTTGGAGTTTTTCAGAGTTTTGCAGAGCTTTAGCAAGGAGGCAGGATCAACTCCAAGTACATTAAAGAATTTGATGCTTTATCAAAGTATGGGATGTCTTTTATTGACACCTTGTGGAAGAATAATAAAAAGTTCATCATTGGCCTGGATAATCACTTAGGAGAGAACTCGTTAATTACATCGACAAGATCTTGGAGTCAATAATCAGAAAGGCTCTAAGGCAGGAAATCCTTTACCCCT
This sequence comes from Allium sativum, assembly GCA_030737875.1. NCBI lineage: Eukaryota > Viridiplantae > Streptophyta > Magnoliopsida > Asparagales > Amaryllidaceae > Allium > Allium sativum. Next base: position 704,646,364 of record CM060921.1, read on the forward strand.
TAAATAAAGGATACTGATAAGTTTGTCCCTGAGGATGAGAAGAATACTCACTCGAATGGAGGAAATAAGAAAAAGTGGGGTAATGAGAGGAAACCTTTCCAATCCAAAGGTGGATAGAAAAAGAAGGCCAAAAATGAGATTGCTTGCTATGGTTTTGGAAAGAAGGGTCATTATATCAAGATTGTATGTCTAGGGGAAGGAAGTACTTTCATTGTGTCAAGGAAAGACACCTCCATAAAGATTGTCCAGAACCCCAAAAGAAGAAACAGTTGGTGAAAGCATATACCCCTAATGTTGTTCCATCTTCGTCAAACACCCTATCAACGGCGCAAAAAGGAAAAAGCGTTATTATTCAAGATATGCTTTCTATTTATCAAGTTCCTATTTGCGCTTTATTTGATGCTTGAATTTTCATTCTTTTATATCTAGTGACCTAGTAGATATGCTAGTATATGAAAACAAAATAGTTGCCCGACTATTAATCGTTACAAACCCAATCGGTGGCTCCTCTAGCCTTTGTATATTTTTTTAGGTTAATTTCTTTATTGAGTCATGGGTGCACTTATGATTGTAATTTCCTTATTTTGGGCTTGTCGAGTTTAGTTTTATTTTGGAAGTTGATTGGCTTCAAAGGTACAGAGTAGTAGTGGATTGTGAGAGGTCCTTGATGACTGTAGGAATGGATGATGGGTGGAGAGTGGTGTTGGTCTGTTTATTTGGCTAGAAGGTGATTGCCAATTTTCTATATTCGCTTAATGTTCCGCGTGATGAGTTATCGAGTGTACATATTGCTAGGGAGTATCTGGACATATTTGAGGAGGGGATCGGGTTTCCTCTACATCGAGAGATTGAGTTCTATATCGATTTGATGAAAGATGCTAGAACCATAATTATGCCTCTTAGAATGATGGCTCTAAGGAATAAAGAGAACTTAAGGTGTGAGTAAATGACCTTTTCAGAAAAAAATTCACTTGGAGGATAATATTTGAGTGGGGAGCACGTATGGTATTCGCCATAAAGGTAGATGTTTTCATTAGGTTGTGTGCTGATTACCTTGAGTTGAAAAAAGTAACAAAGAACATGTACCTACTTCCGCGTATAAGTTATTTACTCGATCAACAATGCGGTACAAAGATACTTTCTCTGTTGGAACTTGCAATATGATTTCATAAGTTGTGAGTGGCAAAGGAGATATGCCCATTACAGCGTTTTATATGCTATTTGGATTTTATGAATACTTGGTTATGCCATTTGAGTTGACCAATGCATCAGCCTAATTTTTAGATCTTATGAATCGAGTCTTCATGAAGCTTGAAAAGTTTGTTCTTATGTTCATCAATGGTTTTCTCCTCTACTCATGAATAGAAGAGGAACATACGACACACATGAGGATTGTTTTAGAGATGTTAAGAGAACACCGATTAAAGGCTAAGTTTTATAGGGGTCACTTCTAGAGGAGAGAAATGAGGTTCTTGGGACATGTTGTGTTCGAGTAGGGTGCACTGTAGATCCTCCGAAAGTCACAGCTGTACAAGATTGGACTGCACCCAAGAATGCAAAGGATGTGAGAATTTTCTTGGGATTGGAAGGATATTATCGAGGATTTGTATAGAATTTCTCCCATTTAGCATCACAATTGACTCGACTAACCAATAAGAATCAAATTTTGCTTGGGAAGCGAGATATGAGCATGGGTAAGTCTGAAAGATAGGTTGATGCGTGCACCAGTATTGATTATTCCAAGTGGAAATGAAGAGATGACGATATATACAAATGCTTGTAGTACCGGGTAGGAGCAGTATTGGTTCAAAAGGGTATGGTTGTCGTCCATGCTAGTTGACAACTAAAACCTCATGAGAAAATTTACCCTACCCATGATTTGAATTTGGTAATGATCGTGTTTGCACTAAAAATATGTAGAGGCATTATCTTTGAGGAGAGAGGTTTGAGTTGTTCACTGACTATAAATCATTAAAGTAACTCTTTTCACAGAAATACCTTAACCTTCCCAACAATACTGGTTAGAATTTCATTCCTTATATGATTTTAGTAGTGCGTATACACCCGGAAAAGGTAATGCAGCCACATTTCTTTGAGTATGAGACATTCCATCCTAGGATATATGTTCTAGGAGTTAAAACAACATGAATATGTAGCTGGTTTCTTTCTACCTAGACGTGTGTTGGAAAATTTATAAAGAATTTGTCAATCAACCTACTATGATTGAGCATATTAGTTCTACTAAGAGGAGTGGTCCCCGAATGGCTAAGATCATTGCCAAGATTGAAAATGGTGCAATGTCGATATGAAGGCGTATAGAGTCGAACGTGATGGTTGGCTATGTAAAGGTGGGAGAATGTTTCTCATTGACATTGATGGATTAAGAGACGAAGTTCTTCGAGAGGGTCATCTCTCAACATTGACTATACATCCTGATAGTAAAATTATGTACCAGAATATGGGACAAACCTATTACTGGAAAGGGATGAAGAGAGATGTTCAGGTGTTTATCTATAAGCGCATGAATGTCAACTAGTCAAAGCTGAGAAAAAGAATCCTATGGTTTTCTACGACTACTAGATGTTCACAGGTGGAAGTGGCGATAAGTGTCAATGGATTTCTTTGATGGTCTTCCTGACACTCTAATAATATATGATAGCATTTGGGTCAATCGATTGACCACGTGCGCTAGACTTATACTCGTCAAGTCAAATAGAATGGTAACCAAGTTAGCAAAATTGTATGTGTTACAGATTATGCAATTTCATGAACTACCAAAAAACATTATGAGAAATTGAGACCCATTGTTCTCTAATGGGTTTTGGAAGAGTTTATGGGAAGATTTAAGGCCTAAGCTCACCTCGTTATAGCTTATAGCACTCAAACTAATGACCAATCCGAGAGAGTGAATCACATATTAGTAGATCTCTTAGGAGATGGTTTGTTAGATATTGGAGACTCATGGAATGGTCATCTGCATCTTGTTGAATTTGCATGCGATAACAGTTATCAATCTTGCATCGGTATGAAACCATATGAAGCTCTATATGGTCGACCATGTAATGCCCCTTCATGTTAGCTAGAAGCGAGTGGGAAACTGGTACTTAGGCCACATATGGTTAAAAAGACCTCAAAAGATTGAGATCGTTCGAAGATGGATGAAGGATGCTAAGGATTAGCAGAAGAGTTGGGCTGATAAGAAACGATGAGATCTAAAGTTCGTTGTTGGCGACATAGCATTTGTGAATATTTATCCATTTGGAAATGTGATTTAGTTTGGTTGAAAAGGAAAATTATCACCAAGTTTTGTCGGTTCCTTTTTGATTCATGAACGAATTGGAGTTGTAGCCCACAGAGTAGACTTACCCTAAAAGATAGTAGCAGTGCACAACGTATTCTAGGTGTCTCACCTAATAAAATATATGCACAACTCCAATGTAACTATCACAACGGATCAATTTGATGACACTGTGATTGAACCAGAAGCTTCGAGACCTCGTAGGACAGTCGGTTTTGCTGGGCATGATAAGAAACGGTTAAGGAGGAAGGTGGTAAAGTTAATGAATATTCAATGGAGCGAAAGTGAAAGTAAATGCACTTGGGGGATTGAGGAGAACAAGAGCAAGTGTATCCAAAGCTCTTTACTTGATAAGGTTTTCTTTTTATAGCTTTTCCTTACAAAGATGATGCCACTAATATGCCTTGGTGTAGTATCATGCATGCTAAAATAAGACATGGTTATTTATTTTATGTTGGTTGTTATGGATGCATGTTTTGTTTGGATGATTTTATATGGTTTTTAAGCATGCGTAATGACCATATTGAATTGTTTGTGTAATTTTGAGTGCGAAATTCTTAAGGGTGGGGGAAATACAACAACCCACAGTTTTGTGCATTTTTAGTGCATAAATAAGAAGTATTGTATTTGTATGAGGTTGTATGATTTTTTAATTCTAAGGAATGATTAATAGGCATACTTTCCATATATAGAATTTTTATAAAAAAAATTGGGATCATTTTGCCTCTGACAAAATCTTATTTCATCCATAACTTTTGAATGGATTGGAAATCGGACCAGAAACCACTTTCATTGAATTTGGATAATGATTTCATTTTTTCTATAAATTTAGCGTTTTCTTTTCTAACCCGTATTTCATGAAAACTGCTATCTTTCCATAGGTATGGAAGCCGTCTGGAGGAATCAAAATTAAATCCACAGGTAAGGTTTTCTTTTTCTTGTTTTCTGGTGTGGAGAATATGAATAGAATTCTTGCTGCTGATCCAGTTATTATTAGAAGTAAAGTTTTTGTGATTAAACCATGGGACATTGGAATCGGTAGTAATAGTGTAAAACCCGTGCCTGTTTGGTTAAAATTATCTGACCTACCATTGTATGCGTGGTCAAAATAGGGAATGAATTGGTTTGCTACTAGGATACGTCGTTTTTTATGTATGGGCAATGCGGAAAAAACCGTAGATCGGCTTCAATTAACGAAATGTTTAGTACAAATCACACAGGAATGTGATATGCCCGTAGAGTTCCTAGTAGAGCTCCCTGATGGAACTGGAATTATGATATAAGGTGAGTACTCATGGTAGCCCTATATTTGTTTTAAATGTAAAACCTTTGGGCATACTGGGGACAATTGTTCGAGTGTGAGTGTAAATGTGGAAGAAGCTTCTGTTCGGAGTGACAAACGTTCACGTGATAAGTGTAAGGAAACTAAGGCTTATAGGCTAAGCACTAAGGTTGACATGGTGAGATCTGTAGCTTTGGCTAATAGAAAGTTTGCATAGAAAAAATTTGCCAATAAGAAGTTAATGAATGTTGTGCCTCACAGCAACAGACCTTTAGAAACCAATTTTGAGATTGGCAAAAGAAATGTAGTGGAACCAGAAGGGAATTCTGCAAATTTTAATAGCAACAAATGCACTGCTCTGTCACCTAATGATGATGAAGATGAAAATATTGATGATGAACGTGAACTTGAAGAGGGAGAAATTAAGAGACTTAGTGAGATGCTCACCAATGTTTTCTCGAACAACTCAGGCAATTCAGTTGAAGCCGAAGGGCTACAAATAAGAATAATATTGATGGGGAAGAATATAGTGGTTCTGCCGCAACCAAACAGAAAAACATAGAGTGTGAAACCAATGTTGAAGTAAGTGCCGAATTAGTTGTTGATGTGGACAAACAGACGAGTAAGATCAAGAACAGAACTCCCCCACATCTCGCTTAAGCCCGGCTTCCTGAACACGCAGCATACTCCAATTTCAGTGAGCAAGCAACCAGATACCAAGACTAACTTTGTTGAGAGAAACGATGCATTAAAAGGAAAAGAAAACATAAACTAAGAAACTCAAAGAAAAACAGCCACATCCATATGCACATTTAGTTCCACCGGCAGACTACAAAGCCCCACTACCATGGCCTACTGACATCATGGGTTCCCAATCAGCCTCTTTCCTCTTTGCATCTCACCCAGGTTATATAACTCGGAGACAAAAGAGTATACTTGGAGTGGGGAGCCTCTCTGATAACGATTGAGCATTTGGAGTTAAGAATAGGGTATTATTAGCACGGTATGTATGCAATGTTATGGTTTGTTAGTATATTGGTGTTGCATTGTGGTAGTCTTTTCCATGCATAGAAGATTATTTTATAGTAGATATGCATATGGCATATCTCTTGTCCTTCATATATTATTATTTTTTAATAATAAAGTGTTACGGATCACTCTAAAAATAGGTCGACTCTGCCAAAAAAAAATTCGCTGCTCCCTAACCTTAGGGGGTCGACTTCCTCCCCTTAAGAGGGGTCGACTTGGTTGTCAACCATCCTCATAGGGAGGGTGTCAGTCGCTGGAAGATGAAATGACCCAAACCTCCCCTTACGTGAAAGCCCGGAGTGAGTTGAGAACACAGCAAATCAGAATGCAAACAGAAGAACATTTCATTGCTTATTGCCGCAATTTACATCAGAGTACAAGAATATACAAAGTATGATTAAATATATATACATTTGATAAATATCAGGGATTTAAAATTACAATGCAGCGGAAAAATAATACATAACACAACTTAAAGGAATACACAAATGCAGAGCGTTCCGAATATAGCTCTGGTTGTAAACTAGGATCCTGTAAAAATAAATAGGCAAGAACCAAAACTACTAGCTGCTCATGTGGAAAATAAGGGAACCCAGAGTTTAGGTTAAAACAATAAACTCTAGGTTAGTCATGTGACTGGTGTGAGAACTAAAACAGTTATTAACTTGATTTTAAAGTTAGGTGAATCAAGGGACCATGCCATATAACACGGAATGCGTTTACCCCCAAGAATACCAGTGCAAGAAACAAACAACGCAGTGCTAATTAAAAAATGAAGCTATTATAAGACTCAGTTCCCATTACACAATGCAACGCAAGCCGGAGGATAGAGTTTTCCCTTATATGAGCCAAACATGCTTGGTATGTTTAAAACAAATCATTTTAAGATTACTCTAAGTATATAGTAAATCACTTCAAATATAAACGTATCAATCATAGACGACATAGTATCCCATGCTACTACGCCGCCATACTAGGCTCTACAATAAAAACCAAAATGTCACGTATTGGAAGTTGGATTTCTATCATGAACCAAGGCAAGGGATCGTCCTTACCGAATTCGAAACAATCTAGCCCATGTCTTAGGATACATCCGCAATTGCACCTAGGAGCAACAAGGCCGGTCCACTGTTACGTTTGAGGATTGGCAATTCCTGAACAATACGTTCCCCCGCCCTATGGGGCGTAAATCTGGTCAGTATGTCGACCATGTCATCCATCGGTATCCAAGGTACCTCGCTTTTCATCATCCACATAAATAAAAATGTCTAGGCTCCATACCATGACACCACTCCTAGCTAAAAGCAAACGCATGTCCTCCCTGGGGTCCTTCTCCCATTTCTGGTTCACACCAGGGTGTGAGGCTCGCAAATTAACATTATACAAAAAGCTATGCTATTTAAAGTCGCGCTTTGATCATCAACCACAAGACTCTGCTTTTCAACAGAAGTCTTGATCATTTGCATCTCAGCATGCCACATTGACATTCCACGCCATGGAACTGATGTCTATCAATATATAACCTCTGAGCTCGTACGTCTCAGAGAAGGGTGTTAAGCAAGAGAATAAATTCTCTGCCACCAAACAGATATATATTTAATAGAAATCAATCAACACAGAATAAAATCCAATGTCAGACACACATCCATTTACCAGTTCATTCTGGGTATGAACGAAACTGGAAGCACCTTATTCTTTGTCCCATATATCCAATACAGGAGAGAGGTCCTTGCATATCCGGTCGATCTCCAAGTACGTCTGCACGATCACCACTTATTACCTTGTCTTGGGTATACAGCCCAATAAGACATCAGTAATCATCCAAACGATGTGAAGACCTCCGGTCTTCAACCACTGTCTTCATCGTTGACTTATCGTCGAATCAGTTATTCAGAATGGGTATAAACCCGGCCTTTTCGAATAACTCGCGTGTATTATAAACAAGTGCTACACAAACACAACATACGCCTCATTCCAATTCAGAATATTCTTTTATTAAAATATTCACATCATTTGAGAAATGTTCCCATTAATTTTATCTACGATAAATTCTTTAAATTTATTCTTTAATCTTCCTTTGGAAGTCAATTCAAACCAAATTAAGGTTTATGCAAACTATAGGGATTAGCGCACCTTACCAAAGTAATCATTTGTTTTTTTCCCAATCCCAACCTATTCATCCCATGGAGCAAAACTGGTAATACTCCATATCTAACACCACAGTGTTATTGGTAAAGTTAATTACCATTTCACGTTCAAATCTAATTAAAGATTTAACTATCGCTTGGAGCAAAACTGGTGACACTCCATTGTCGATCATTTCCCAAATTTGATAATTTTAAATTATCATATTCACTTTTCAATCTAATTAAAAATTCATTAAAACTCCACTTAGTTTTAATCTTCCCAAAAATCAATATTAATGATTATTTGACATTGGAAACATAAACATGCCACATTGACAATCTATACCATACCATTGGTTTCTGCCGATATATAACCTCTAAGCTCGTACGTCTTAGAGAAGGGTGTTAAGCAAGAGAATAAATTTTCCGCCACCAAACAGATGCATATTTAGCATAGATCAACAATATATTTCGAAATACAATGTTAGACATGTAGTCATGTCTTTAACCGGGTTAAAGAACTAATGTCATTTTAAATTCCATATATATTAACAGTCCTCTTCCACATAAACTCACTTCGATTATTACCAAATCGAATTCCATTCAATTCCAATTTAATATATTAAATTAGAAAACTTTACTTTGTAAATTTTCCATTAAATCTTAATAAAAAGATTTATAAATTCCAAATCACATTTCACTGTTAATCGGGTTAAAGAACAAATGTCGTTAAAAACCTAATTCACCATAAACCCAATTAACATTCCATTTTATTCCAATTAAATGTTAATTAACTGGAAACTCTAATAATCTTAATTAAAAGATTTATTATTTTCACACAGGGTTTAAGAACAGTGTTATTTAAGACACCATTTACGACAAACCCAAAATCCAATTCTTTTATTCAATTCCAATTAAATATCAATTAATTGGAAACCTTCACTAAATCTTAGATTAAAGATTTATTCTTTTCTCAACTGGGTTTAAGAACAGTGTTAGTAAAGGCACCGTTCGCGACAAATCCAAAATCCAATTTGATATCAAATACAAGGCTCCGAATAGAAATTATATCGGCTTATATTCAATATCAAATTCTAAAACCAATAAATATCGTATTGGAAATAACGATATAAATATATCTTCCAAATTTCCATAACAATATCCGTGTAATTACGGAATCCAATATTGAAATATTTCAAAGATGATTTCCACTCAAATATATTCCAATTCATATATTAGAAATTCTAGTTATATTAAAACCATTCACAAACCCAATTTATTTTATTTAAAAAAAATATTGGATTTCAAATCTAGTTAATAACTAGTTCATTTTGATAAAAATATATTTTTATCTTTCCAAATATGGAATTTTTCATCCTAATTCTTTTCAAATCATTTATTACGATTTTATACAAATTATTAGTATTTTTAATAATTTTATTAAGGCCCTTTCAGTCGATTTCCATAAATGGTCATCAAACTGCACTTACAACGACCTTTTCCAAATTTGATTTGGACATAATTCCAAATCCAACCGTTAGATTTCAAATCTCTTATGTTCGTTGGAAAGAATCTTTTCGATACAAACCCAAAGGTTCCAGTTTTAGGAGAATCCGACGGCCTGATCTCCCGTAATGTCAATTCGAAGTCAATGGTCGAAATTCGCGAACGGTCACCGCGTGGTGCATTCTATTCAAGCCATTAAATATATATAATATATATTATGTATATTTCGTCGATTTCCATTTAAAATGTGTTTTATAAATTCGTTTTAAAAACAATTTCCAGTTTCATTTCAATTTTAAATCAAATCGAATATTCCTTATCGTTATAATATATAAATGATAATATTTTCAAAAATCAGATTTTGAAATATTTTCCGTTTTGATATTCATTATAAAAATGAATGAAATCGATATAAATATCGTTCGCATCAAAATGGTGCATCTCTAATCAACACGGCTTCATATATTTCAATATTTTCGTGTCCATCCTTAATCAGACATTAAAAACAGATTTTAATCCTTTATTGAATATTACTTTAAAATATTTGTTATTCCTGAATTGGAATCAGACACCGTCAATTACCATATAATGTTAATTATATAGATTTCAGACAACACATGTATACAACAACCATGGTACACAATCAACCATCATCCAGAGTGCCTTACATAACTGCATAAGCATTAAATATAAATATTTAACGCTTACAACAGTCTGTCAGCCAATCCATTGACATACAACTAAACAATTGGGATTAGTGTACGTCAAATATCATTCCAATACCCGTGTGGAGTTTCAACCAACAAATACTGAATATTATATGTGCAGTTGAGCGATGTGTAAAATATATCGTCCCAATCCATGTCAGTCAAATAGGTGTATAAACAAATGGTCCGATTTGTAAATGAATATTTATTTTATTCATATACATGTTAAAAATTATATTTTTAACTATAAAATATTTATTTCAACACATGAATATTTTATACAGTTCATTTATCAATAAAAATGATATTTTTATTGTCCAAACAAATTTTTAGAAAATTTTGGCAGTATAACAGCGCGATACTAGAATCGGAATAAGGTCTAGCCTTATCCCTCGCCAAATACTGGCTCGCGCCATACACAAAACAAATTCAATCAATTTTATTCACATCCCAAACCGAATTCAACCAATTAAATCAATCAAAACAAACAACCAAACATCCATGGTTTCAATCAAAGGTGTCGGGTGCTACTAAGCACCGTTGCATCCTAGAATATAATAACTTAATTAAAAGTTGAGTGAGAAAATGTTCCCACGTTTTGAATCCACTCCGCCATTTTTATTTCTAAATTTCTAAACTGTTTGGATCTGCTTGAAATTCCAATGCAATCTTTTTCGCGCTATTCATAGTAAAATCACATTTTTAATATGATTTTATATATTTAAAAATCGCATTTTTCTATCGCTATATATATATATATATATATATATATATATATATATATAAGATCACATTTTGATATAATTAAAAATCGAATTTTTATCAAACTAAAAGTCGAATTTTTATCTAACTAAAAAAATCGAATTTTTATCACAAAGGTTTTCATATAAAAATCATATTTTTATATCTCTACTATTATGTAAAAATCACATCTTTATATTCATAAAAATCGGATTCTTATGCAACGATATTTATAAATAAAAATCATATTTTTATAACGCTATCCATATAATAAAAATCATATTTTTATGATGTTATTCATATAATAAAAAATATATTTTTTATGATGTTATTGTCCACATAAAAATCATATTTTTATCCACTAAAATTTATATTTTTATATCGCTTTTCATATAAACGTCACATTTTTACTTTAAAACCAATTTTTTTTAAAAACAATGTTTAATAACTAAATTAATTACATAAAAGAAAATATAATAATCAAAAACTCACTTTTTGCCAAACGAAGAGGGAGGAGGGACCATGGAGGTCGTGGGGGGTCGAGGTGGCGCCTGAGGCGGCGGTAGGGCCCACATTGGCTGAAGGAGCTGGGTTTGGCGCGGTTTTGGCCGGATTTAGAAGGGAAGAGGGATAACAGAGGGTAGTGGAGAAGCCAGAGGTGGTCGCGGCTCTGTTGGCTGGCGGCAGGCCATGGTGGCGGGCCCAGTGGGTGAAATGGCAGTGGCTACAAGGGAGTTTGGGGCTTGGGGTCCACGAGATGGCCTGAGGAGGAAGAAGGAGAGGCGATGACGACTGGGGAGGCGACGCAGTGAGGTGCGACACCTCGAGCAGCGGTGGCGGTGGTGAATTTGAGGTAGCGGCGGCGGATCGATTTGGAGAAGGGAGGCGTGACTTTGATCGGGTTTGAAAGTGATTAGGGTTGGGGAGTAAAGAGTTTATATATATATTATTTATTTTAGTTTATTTTTCTCCATAAAGTTGACTTTACATTTGAACTCCAAATCTGACCCAACGACTGTCGCTTCCAGCTAATTACCCCCATTTCGAACACAACGTGATATGTATCATAAACCAATTCGGCTTTTTCGATCAGTTTTCGTTTAAATTAAAATATAAATCAATATATATTTAATTTAAACGTACATTTTAATTTTCCGGGGCCACATACGGACTCCAAAAATTCCCAAAAAATAAATCTAGCTATGTTTTGACGATACGGTTCTAACAAAATTAATTTCATCTAATTTGGAGACCATTTGAAAAATGGTCATTTTCCAGTTGATTAAATTCAAATTGAATTGACCAAACACGTTTAAATTCACCATGCTCACATATTAATTCCAAAAATTATGAATTTTGGAATCTAGCAACAATTTGACATTCCCGATCCAACAAAAGTGGTTTCGTGTAAAATGGAGGTCGTTTGCAAAATGGTTATTTTTAAGGGCCATATATATATATTAAAATATATATAAATCCCATAGTGACTTTTCTAATTTTTAAACTGGACATATCTTTTTATTCTCGTTATGAAATCTGGATTTTTCACATTCATTAGAAAGATATAATTAACCAGATTCAAATATTTCTAGTTTTACTGAAATTTGATTTATTTTGAATTCTGTATATTCATTTGAAATTTGAAATCGAATTTCAAACTACCGCGCCATTTTAGGCTTGTTTTATAATTAAAATAAATTAATTCATTCTGACTTCCATTTAAATAAATTTTAAATTGTTATTATTTAAAATAAATCATTTTAAATATTCAAAATCCATAAAAATAGCTAAACTAAAAAAATTAAATTGGTTTTGAAATTTCGGGTTGTTACAGAAGAGAAGAATGATGGGTGGCAACTAGGTTTAGATTAGGTTTTATATGTTGTTTATTGACTTATACAGTCCATATTTGATAAGTTAAATCCAACGGTTCTCACAATTTCATGACCTATAAATAGGGCTTGTCCTTCTCTTTAAATCTCATATCTTCTCCATACACTTCCTCCATTCTTTCTCTTCTTCATTTTACATAAGTCTAGTTTAGGTCAGGTTAGTTCTTCTTCTTCCTCTATTCTAAACTATTTCTACAGAGAATTACTAGATCTAGACCATATATGTGTATTATTATATATTGATTCTAACACATGTATAATATTTTAGGAGAAAGAATTGGAGTATGTTTATTTACGGCTACAATTCAAAATTAGGTTTATTCACAGTTTTCTTCTTCTGTCTGTACCATGAAGTGGGAATTCTTTAAATTTAACCTATTTTTCTATAATTATTAGTATGAATCTGGATTGATTATACCTATAGGGATTTGGGATTTCACAAAAACAAAACATATTTAAATGCCCCATATTCAGATAATTCGGAAATAGTCAATCCAGATATTTGTTTGGGTTTTTAATTATGGATGTAAATAAAGAGGGATATTTTTATTGTTTTGGATGTGTAAGTAAATTCATTATCTAGTACATTTTACTTTTTTTTTATAAAACAGTTGGTTTATGCATAATAAAACACATGAGACTAAAATCTTGTTTTTGCACAAATCTTACAAGTGGAAGTAAAACAATACTACAAAGAGTATACATATAATATTGTTTATTCACTTTGTCCCTTTTCGTTTGTTGATCTAATCTTAAAGGCCTTGGTGACAAATTATCTTTGATTGTGTTATGTTATTTTCATTTTATTGCTTTAAGTTTGAAATGAAGATTTATGTGCTATGTTGTGCAATTTCGAAAATATGACTTGTAAACCTTATTAGCAGAAAAGATGGACATTTTAACGCTGAATGAGCTTTCTTTACGTGTGTCACTAGTTATATATATATATATATATATATATATATATATATATATATATATGTGTGTGTGTGTGTGTGTGTGTGTGTGTGTGTGTGTGTATAATATTAAGTAGCGTAATTCACGTATCATAAATGTGTATTTAATGCATTAAATTAGGAAATTCATATTAACTGTCCTCATTAGGAAAATTTATATGTTTTGTGTGTATTAATGGCCTTTTATAATATATTTACTGATAATGGACATGTGGTTAGCCCTTGCTTGTAGTAGAGGTCTGTCTAGAACCGCTTGGCAATTCCAGCAGCTACAAGAATTCTGGCTAATGTGAGACGTCTAAAGTCATGGGTTATTTAGTGTGTGAAGGGCCTGCTTTGAGAAGGTATTAAGTGGTTTATTCGCACTATTTAGGTATAAGTGGTTAGGACTTCGTCAGTTGCCAAGGGTTTAACTATTGGGTTTGGGTTAAAATCATGGGACCCGCTCTTATTAGGTGTTAAGTGGTCTATGGATCTTCCTTCCTCTAATAATTATGTGATATTAAATGGTCTTCAATGAGAAATTAAATGGTGTACGTATGAGTGGAGTAGTTCTCCAGAAGTTACTCGCTTCTTATCTAGGTGGGCATGCCTAGGTATGGGCTATTGACCTATCTAATGTAGTATTAAGTGATTAAGGGTTCGTCCACAATGACAACTAGAAAGTAACGTGGGGTTCACTAGGAGGGTCTTAAATGGCGTTAGTGTCTACCTAAAACCGATATTAAGTGATCAGTTATTATCTCTCGCATTACGTTGAGGGAATATTTATATAGTGTAACCTACTAGGAAATGAGATCTTAAGTGACTAGGGTCTGCCAAAGTGTATTAAATGATCATGGGTATCCACCGATATTCACAATAGCCTTAAGTGATCAGAAGGGTTCTCCTCTTTCCTTTAAATGTAGAAATTTGTATATCTATAGTATATATGTGTTTATATTCGCTTAGGCATACATATACCTGATAGTTTTATACTGCCATGTATAAGAAATAGGTTTCTATTTAAACTTAAAGAATTTTGACTTACCATAACTGTAGTTTTGACCCCCTCCTCTTAACAACCCAAGTTAGGTAGACGATAGCGTATGCTTGATGATAACATGGATAAAAGAGCTCAGCGATGGCGATCTTTGTCAAGTTGTTTATTATTATATATAGTATCTGATTATCTCTGAAATGGATAATAATGTACCATGACTTATCTAATATGATATTGGGATTTGGTTTGATGTCTTTTTCATTTATAAGATTTTATGATATCGTATATTTATTTTTGCCATTATATTTTTTCCATTCCTCTATGAGACCTGATTACATTTTAGTTTGGCTTTGTTAGTTTATTACTTATAGAAACAAATGACTTGCTTATAATGGATCTAAGTTTCAATTGGCCTTTTTATGATGGGATTTAGGCCCATTCCTAGTAGATTGTTACATTCGGTATTAGAGTTTGGGTTACCTGATTACAGTGAAATATACGTATGAGTGATGTACTTGTAATTTGAAAAGAAATTTCAAATTATATATATATATATACATATATGTATGTATGTATATTTTATAAGGAAATATCTCTTCCTTCTTTTTATTTTGCCTTGAATACTATCTTCGGGATTTCCACTAAAGGTTTTCCTCTTACATTTAGTAGAAATGGCAGAAAATCAATTTGACCAAGGGAATCAGATAAGACCTTAGTACTTACCTGAATGGTTCGAATAGCATGTAAGGACTATAAATGTAACACCCCTAATTTTTAACAATATTAAAGTGGATAAATTAAAGAATAATTAATTTAATACTCGGAATAAGAGGAAACGGACTATACCATTGTGTCCGTCTCCAAATTCTGATCAAGATAGACATTTGGTTTACGTAAAACGGACACCGTATGGGGAAGCTATGAGGGTTTTAAATTTGTATATATGCAGAAAAATTATATGTATATGCATGAGTTAGAATTTTATACAGAACGATTAAAATTCGAAAAATTCCTCTGAGCGGCAAAATTCCCGCTCTAGGGGTCGACTCATTTAGAGGGGTGTCGACCTAGGGGTTGACCCACCCACAGGGGTGTCAACACCCCTAGGGCTGAGGTGGCAGTCGGTTCAGAGGGCTCTACAGCTATAAATATGTGGCTATTTCGCATATTTTCTTCATTGGAATCATGGAGGCCATATGCTGCTAGAGTGCGAATTGAACCATTTTCTACAACAACATACTTTGCAAATCAAATTCAGAATTCAAGATCCATTCTCTCTATTCTATAAACCTAACGTTGTGATTTCTAGTTGCTTTTAGGTTTAGATAAATAAAAGTAAATTATGAAAGACTGTGATTTAGATATGTGTAAACCATGAATCTATGCTATTATCATATCCACTGTTTCAAATCTCGCAAATATCTCCCGAGATTTCCTCCGAGATCTCGTTTGGGCTCCTTCCGAAACGAAACAACAAATGTCACTATAAATCTCCTTTCGAATATATCGCCCGAAATATTGTAATATCGAATGATATATCGACCGAGATGAAATACTAGAATATCGTCTAAGATCTTATTTTTTTTGGTTAAAATTTAAATTTGTGCCTGAACTAGAACTATAATTAAAAAACTCAAATCTAGCCATATCAATCTTTTGTTATTTTACATTTGAATGTTAAATGACTATGTTGTATGTTCGTATATGTTTTACAAAGCTTATGATTTCATATTCGTCTTTTTACATACATGTTACTCATGAAATTATATATTTATGGTCTATTTATGCTGAAGTTTTTAATGTTTTGGATCCTTTTAATGTTTCCTGTCTAACAATATTCTTTTTTTAATCATATTATGATTTAGAGTATGAATGATCTTCCGCAAAATAAAGAATAATAAAGTTATTTTGCATTTTAAGTTTAAGATACTAGTTTTTGATAGCATTCATAAAAATCATTTTGTTAAAATATTATTTTTAACATATTATGTACCCCGAGATTGTCCCGATATGAACTTTCAGACCCAATATGAAAATCTGAGATGAACTCCCGAGTTAGACTCATCTCATCCGAGATCTCCCCCGATACGAGACCGAGTCTATAAAATCCCTAAGACGAAACGCGACCGATATCCGAGATTTAAAACCTTGATCATATCTGATACTATGTCGTGATAGATTTATTTCTTTAGATCCAATTCAATTGTGATTATTCTGCTATGTCATGATAGATCTATTTCTTTAGATCCAGTTCAATTGTGATTATCCTACTATGTTATTATTGTGGATCTTGGTTTGTAACTATATTGTGGTTAATATAAATCTGTTAATTTGAATAGTTATGTCATTGGATAGATCTAATCATTTATGTGAATCATGAACATATTACACCTTGAATTGGTTAGGATTGGATCTAAATCTTTATCTAAATTGTAACTTCTATGACATGCTATAATGTGAATTTGTGTAGATCTATTTCTAAACTAGTAGATCTAATTTATGTGGACATTGAAACGTTAGTCAGATCTAGATTATCAACATGTGTTATCACGTTAGATCTATTTTATGTGATCTAATTTATCACCTTGCTTTATCATGTTAGATCTATTTTATGTGATCTAATTTATCACCTTGTGTTATCATGTTAGATCTATTTTAACCTTTAGATCTGAATTATGTGATCTAGTCTATCACCATGCGTTATCATGTTAGGTCTAAACAAATTGGACATCGAAACTGCTGATTTAGATCTTACTATGCTTATTGAGACATCATGTTATGTTCACTAGTTTTATGTTCATCTTGTTATGATGATAATTACATGTCCATGCCAGTATGTTTGTCATGCTAAGTTTATGTTTATGCCAAGATGATTACTTTTGTTACATTCGTATTGTTTTTCCCTATTATCGTTTATGATTAGGATGTTGACTAGCCTAGGCATACTGCCAATTTTTTGAGGGCGCTAGTTAAGAAACGGGGGAAAAAGGGTTGATATTGGCATAATTTGAATATGAACATTTTTGGACATATAAATCAAATTATTGGGTAAAATGGACATTGACACCTAGAAAAGGAAAGGATTAATCAATTGGTTAATTAATTAAAATGGAATGTTTAGTAATTACAAATAGGAATTGTAATTATACTTATGACACGAGGTTAGGTTGCATTAGTAGCGGAAGTCTGCTCGGATCCGACCGGCATATCCAGCAGCCACTAATGCTGAACCTAACGTAGAAGGTCTAAGTACGTAAATACAAATCGGGCTATGACACGAGGTTAAGCCCAACTGTGGAATAAGACTACCTGGACTCGACCGGCATATCCAGCATCCACACGTTGTAGGCCTAATGTGGGAGGTCTATCTCATTATAAACCATAAATGGACATGGTAATAAAATTGGACTACTTAACCTAAACTAATCCATAAGGGATTGTATGAATAAGAACTGAAGTTAGGGTTAAGTAAAATTGATTGGATCAGTGGGAGGGTTAAGTAAATCTTGGGTAGGTGGGTAATATTAGTATATATAGGCCCACAAACATAACCATTAAACAAACATGCTTGGATTAGTGGGAGGGTTAAGTAAATCTTAGGTAGGTGAGTAATATTAGTATATATATGCCCACAAACTTAACCCGATAAGGTTATGTAATTAAAGACACCTAGTGGTATACATAATCGGTGGAAATAATAAAGTTATGTAATTAAAGACACCTTTTAGGGTTAACGTAACTTGTAGAAATGATAGGGTTATGTATTAAAGACACTTATAGGTAAACATTACCGGTTGGAAGACTGGGGATTATGAATTAAAGACACCTATAGGTAAGAATAACCGGTAGAAAGATTGGAGTTATGTAATTGAAGGCACCCTTTAAGGGTAAGCATAACTGACGTACGACTATGTAATTAAAGACACCTAAGGATATACATAGTCAGTGAAAAACCTAGTGGGGATACAAGACAAAAGGGGGAGCTTGTATCATGTTGTGGGACCCATTTCAGTCAGTAACCCGGAGTGGGTATCAAATAAAGAACTCCGTACTAGGAGGAGAAGGGGCACGCTTACTGATTGATTATAAGAGATCCAAACGAGACGGACGGTGTGGGCGACGCAAACCGACCGGGGACATGTGCGTGCATTGGCCGAGCAAAGGGGGAAAAGACGACTGTGACACCAGAAGGTATGGTTGTGCACACCTTAATGGTTGCCACTTTAGGAAGTAATACCTCTTACTGTGGGGCCTGCACGGAATATCTACGAGGTAGGGAGCCGATCGATTAGGGTAGTGGTTAAGGTACACTCGGACGTATGCCCTAGGTCTACCAACCAAGAGCGGAAGGGATCATCTCATTTTAGATATACTAATATTGGTGCAAAATAATCATTAGTGAGGCACATACACCTGATCCTGTCTACCTTGTCACACCTGCCATTTTTGTAGTGATCTCTCTTATCCACTTTATATGCCTATCATGTTA
Organism: Allium sativum; assembly: GCA_030737875.1. Classification (NCBI taxonomy): domain Eukaryota; kingdom Viridiplantae; phylum Streptophyta; class Magnoliopsida; order Asparagales; family Amaryllidaceae; genus Allium; species Allium sativum. The sequence goes on from CM060921.1 coordinate 704,665,372, forward strand.
CTTTTATTTATTTACTGGCTAAATGTAACTAGACTCGCCAGACTTTAAGTCTGACCCTTTTTGTTTTCCTTCTTTCTTTCGTTCCCCCTCCTAGGTTCTCAAGGGAGGGAATTCTCAGGCATAGTCAGGATTCTGCTATCGTCTTGCTTGGAGCTTCTAGACGTATTGCTCAAGATTCTATCTTTGCAACTATGGCTTATAATTTGGGGATTATGCTTTCTTTGTTATTGTACTCTGATATTTAAAGTACAAGACAGAAGTTTTAATGATGTACTGATTTTATGTATTTTCAGACATATGGTGTAACCGTGCTTTATGATTAATAAATTTTTTTAATTCTCCTGCTATTTTATATCTGTCTTGTAATTATTCTGTGTTTGTTTACCTATAGCGCTTCACAAAACCTAATGCATTCCCTTAGTGAGTGACATTAACGGACGTGGGGTGTCACACTTGGTATCAGAGCTGAAGGTTACCAGATTGGATAAGTTTTTGAAAGTTATTTTCAAAAAGGTTTTAAAAGAAAGCGTTTCAAAAAGAAAAGTCTATTTTGAAAAACATATTCCCTAAAGCCATAGGAAATATCTCTCGATTCTCCACTTGATTCCTTTTTCTTTTTTTTGTCTGGGGAACCGATTCATCCTGAAAGGTGTCCCCATTCCGGCACAATGTCGTAGGCATGTTTAAACCGCGGCACATTTCGAAGGGCAATGAAGTGCCTAACCCTCATCTGTAGCTGTAGTAGTATCAAATGCGGCTAATTTTCTCGAGCTTTGTAAGGATTTCCATGCGATGAAGGCAACTTTCGAGAGACTTGTTAACTTGTTACACAAGGATGGTAAAAAGGAGAACAAGGGAGTTAGGGCTAAGGATCACAGCCCAAGGATAAGAAAAATGATGGCCCAGGAACAGAACACATATAAAGTTCAAATAATTCTGAAAGGAAAAAGTTAAGATTGAGGAAACACAAAATAAAAAGGTATGGCCCAAGAAAGGACATTAACAATGATGGAAGAAGGGCTGAAAGAATGACAAAGCTAAGGGTAAGAAGAAGTGCCATAGTTGCGGGTGAGAGGGTCACTTGGCCTAGGAGTGCAGGAATAGGAAGAATTCTTGCTTCGTTTGTGAAGAGGTTGGACACTATTCTAGGGAGTGCCCAAGGAAGCAAGGACAAGGTCAAAGGACAGGAACCTCTAGAGGGCAAGCGAATGCTCTCGTGGCTAGCGCAACAGATAGAGGTAGGAAACTTTCCATGATGGTTTGATTTCTCTTTCCTGATCTTCCTATAAGAACTCTTTTTGATTCTAGTGCTTCACATTCATTTATATCTAGTTATGTAGTTGAATCTCTGCACTTAATTACTAGTATGGTAGTGGATCCCGTAGTTGTCTCAAACCCCATTGGTGGTTCACTCATTCATCTATGATTTGTCGGGGTTTGAGAATATCTGTGTTAAGCGTCGAGTTTGAATGCGACGCATATGTGCTCGGGTTTATGGGCTATCGGTTGATTCTAGGAATGGACTGGCTTACCACATATGATGCCATTCTGGACTGTGAGAGGAGAGTTGTTAGTATTCAGACTTGTCATGGGAGGACCATCGAGATTTCTTGTGACCCATAAGGCTCGGTTATGCTTAGTTTCCTAGAGTCTCTTGATGCATCTTTCAATGATCTGCAATATGTTCCAGTAGTCCAAGATTATTCTGATGTTTTTGATGAGGTACGGGGCTTACCTCCGAGGCACAAGATCGATTTTCGTATATGTCTGGTAGACAATGCAAAGCCAGTTGCATTACCAGTGCGCCATATGGCTCCAAGGGAAAGGAGGGAGCTGACTAAGCAAGTAGGGGAGCTACTTGAGAAAGTATTTTCCTTTGGGATGGGATGAAGAAAGATGTAGCAGCGTTGTTTCTCAATATATGATTTGACAACAAGTCAAAGCTGAGAAAAGGAAGCTCGGTGGTTTACTTCATCCTTTAGAGGTCCCGCAGTGGAATTAGGAGAGCGTCTCCATTGATTACATAGATGGTTTTCCCAGTTCAACGAGGGGCAACACCAGCATTTGGGTGGTAGAAGATAGACTTACTAAGAGCACCCATTTTATTTCCAGATAAGAGTAAGAGGACGACACCGTGGTTGGCAGTAATTTATGTCTGAGGGATAGTTCGTCTTCATGGATTACCTTCCATTATCGTAAGTGATCAAGATTCCATTTTTGCCAATGAATTTTAGAGGAGCTTGCAAGAAGCATTAGGTATAAAGTTGTGTTTGAGCACTGCTTATCATCCTCAGACCGATGGACAAACGGAGAGGGTGAATAGGATTCTTAAAGATCTTTTGAGGCTGTGTATCCTAGACTTCGGAGGGACTTGGGAAGAGCATCTTTCTTTAGTAGAGTTTGCCTATAATAACAGTTATCAAGCTAGCATCGGCATGACACCTTTCGAAGCATTGTACGGACGACCCTGTAGATCACCAACTTGTTGGTGGGAATCTACAGAAAGATTATTAGTTGGACCAGATATGGTTAGGGAAATGTCCGGAAAGATTTACCTTATTCGACGGCGGATGAAGACAGCTCAAGATAGGCAGAAGTACTATGCAGATAAGAGAAGGTCTGACATCGAATTCGAAGTGGGAGACTTGGTTTTTATAAAAGTATCGCCTTTAAGGAATGTGGTTCACTTCGGATCAATAGGGAAGTTGGCAACTAGGTTTGTAGGACCATTTCGCATAGGCCTACCAAGTAAAGCTCCCAGAAAATCTATTCGGTGTTCACGACGTTTTCCACGTTTCCCATCCGCGGAAGTGCCTGCATGACACCGCAGAAGTTGTTGAGCCAAGTATGTTGGAAGAAGTCGAAGTGGAATGGGAGGCGACAGTCAAACGAGTCCCTACCCGTATTCTTGGGTCAGAAGTTACGAAGCTGCGCAATAAGTAGATCAAGTTGCTAAAGGTTCAATAGGGAGATAACCCAGAAGAAGCGACTTAGGAGACCAAAGACAAGATTCGTGCTTCGTACCCTTTTCTTTTCGAGGGTATGTTCTTAACTCCTTTTCCTATGTTTTATCAGTGCTTGTTTCTCAATAGATTATATCTTATCCATAGTATTTTCGACCTTTAAATAGGAATCCTATGGATGTAAACATGTGTTTGAAACATGTTATGTTTGATGGATGCAAGTGTTTACTAGTGGTTATCTGTGGACGCATATACACACATTAGGCACTAAGATCGGCTCAATCACTTTAATACTGCATATGGATGTGTATGCATTTTCCTTTCTTCTGTGGATGGAAATGGATGAACCAGCATACGGATGTTGCATTTGGACGGATGGGTGTGCACACATATAGAACTTATATAATACAATAGGATTATTCGCATACATATTGGATTCATGGCACTAACATACATTGCAGTAAGGATGTCAACTGAACCAGTGGACCGCTTGATCTTCGCCTTAGTATTAGGACACATGCACACACCTTTGCATATACTCATATAAGCATTAGAAATCTTTAAGGACAGTGGATGCCAGTATTTGGTGGATGAGTAGATGGACGATGGCTGGTAGGATACATTCTTTTCAACTTAGAGATTTCGGGGACGAAATCCTTCGAGTTGGGGAGAATGTAATACCCCGAATTTTGAACAACATTAAAGTGGATAAATTAAAGAATAATTAATTTAGTACTTGGAATTAGAGGAAACGGACCACACCATTGCATCCGTCTCGAAATTCTGGTCAAGATAGGCATTTGGTTTGCGTAAAACAGACACCGTATGATGAAGTTATGAGGGTTTTAAGTTTGTATACGCATAGGAAAATTATATATATACGCATGAGTCAGAGATGAGTCAAAATTTAATCCAGAACGATTCAAATTCGAAAAATTCCTCTGAGCGGCAAAATTCCTGCTCTAAGGGGTCGACCCCCTTAGAGGGGTGTCGACCTAGAGGTCGACCCGCCCACAGGGGTGTCGACACCCTAGGGCTGAGATGGTAGTTGGTTTCAGAGGGCTCTGCAGCTATAAATATGTGGCTATTTCTCATATTTTCTTCATTGGAAGTCATGGAGGCCATATGCTGTTGGAGTGCGAACTGAACCGTTTTCTACAACAACATATTTTGCAAATCAAATTCAGAATTCAAGATCCATTCTCTCTATTCTCTAAACCTAATGTTGTGAGTTCTAGTTACTTTTAGGTTTAGATAAATAAAAGTAAATTATGAAAGACTGTGATTTGGATATATGTAAACCATGAATCTATGCTATTATCATATCTGATACTATGTCATGATAGATCTATTTCTTTAGATCCAATTAAATTGTGATTATTCTGCTATGTCATGATAGATCTATTTATTTAGATCCAATTCAATTGTGATTATCCTACTATGTTATTATTGTAGATCTTGGTTTGTAACTATATTGTGGTTAATATAAATATGTTAATGTGAATAGTTATGTCAGTGGATAGATCTAAACATTTATGTAAATCATGAACATATGCCACCTTGAATTGGTTAGGATTGGATCTAAATCTTTATCTAAATTGTAACTTCTATGGCATGCTATGGTGTGAATTTGTGTAGAACTATTTCTAAACTAGTAGATCTAATTTATGTGGACAATGAAACTGTTAGTCAGATCTAGATTATCACCTTTTGTTATCATGTTAGATCTATTTGATGTGATCTAATTTATCACCTTGCGTTATCATGTTAGATCTATTTTATGTGATCTAATTTATCACCTTGTGTTATCATGTTAGATTTATTTTAACCTTTAGATCTGAATTACATAATCTAATCTATCACCATGCGTTATCATGTTAGATCTAAACAATTTGGACATCTAAACTGCTGATTTAGATCTTACTATGCTTATTGAGACATCATGTTATGTTCACTAGTTTTATGTTCATCTTGTTATGATGATAATTACATGTCTATGCCGGTATGTATGTTCACATTGTCATGCTAAGTTTATGTTTATGCCAAGATGATCACTTTTGTTACATTCCTATTGTTTTTCCCTATTATCGTTTATGACTAAGTTGTTGTCTAGCCTAGGCATACTGCCAATTTTGTGAGGGCGCTAGTTAAGGAACGGGGGAAAAAGGGTTGATATTGGCATAATTTGAATATGAACATTTTTGGACATATACTTCAAACTATTGGGTAAAATGGGTATTGATACCTATAAAAGAAAAAGATTAATTAATTGGTTAATTAATTAAAACGGAATGTTTAGTAATTACAATTAGGAATTGTAATTGTACTTATGACACGAGGCTAGGTTGCATTAGTGGAGGAAGTCTGCCCGGACCCGATTGGCATATCCAGCAGCCACTATTGCTGAACCTAATGTAGGTGGTATAAGTACGTAAATACGAATCGGGTTATGACACAAGCTTAGGCCCAACTTTGAAATAAGACTTCCCGGACCACACCGGCATATCTAGCATCCACATGTTGTAGGCCTAATGTGGGTGGTCTAGCCCATTATAAACCATAAATGGACATGGTAATAAAATTGGACTACTTAACCTAAATTAATCCATGAAGGATTGTATGAATAAGAACTGAAGTTAGGGTTATGTAAAATTGATTGGATCAGTGGGAGGGTTAAGTAAATCTTGGGTAGGTGGGTAATATTAGTATACATAGTCCCATAAACTTAACCATTAAACAAACTTGCTTGGATCAGTGGTAGGGCTAAGTAAATCTTGGGTAGGTGGGTAATATTAGTATATATAGGCCCACAAACTTAAGCCGATAAGGTTATGTAATTAAAGACACCTAGTGGTATACATAATCGGTGGAAATAATAAAGTTATATAATTAAAGACACCTTTTAGGGTTAACATAACTTGTAGAAATGATAGGTTTATGTATTAAAGACACATATAGGTAACCGGTTGGAAGATTGGTGGTTATGAATTAAAGGCACATATAGGTAAGCATAACCGGTAGAAAGATTGGAGTTATGTAATTAAAGACACCCTTTAAGGGTAAGCATAACTGACATTGGGCTATGTAATTAAAGACACCTAAGGGTATACATAGTCAGTGGAAAACCTAGTGGGGATACAAGACAAAGGGGGGAGCTTGTATCATATTGTGTGGGACCCATTTCAGCCAGTAACCCGGAGTAGATATCAAATAAAGAACTCCGTACTAAGCGGAGAAGCGACACGCTTACTGATTGATTGTAAGAGATCCAAATGAGACGGACGGTATGGGCGACGTAAACCGACCGGGGACATGTGTGTGCATGGGCCGGCAGAGGGGGCTAAGACGACCGTGACACTAGTAGGTATGGTTGTGCACACCTTAATGGTTGCCACTTTAGGAAGTGATAGCTCCTACTGTGGGGTCGGCACAGGATATCTACGGGGTAGGGAGCCAATATATTAGAGTAGTGATTAAGGTACACTCGGACGTATGCCCTAGGTCTACCAACCAAGAGTGGAAGGGATCATCTCATTTTAGTTACACTAGTAATAGTGCAGAGTAGTCATTAGTGAGGCACATATACTTAATCCTGTCTACCTTGTCACACCTGCCATTTATGTAGTGATCTCTCTTATCCACTTTATATACCTATCGTGTTACTTTTATTTATTTACTGGCTAAATGTAACTAGACTCGCCAAACTTTATGTCTGACCCTTTTTGTTTCTCCTTCTTTCTTTCGTATCCCCAAGGTTCTAAAGGGAGGGAATCCTCAAGCTTAGTCAAGATTCTGCTATCGTCTTGCTTGGAGCTTCTAGACGTATTGCTCAAGCTTCTATCTTTTCTACTATGGCTTATAATTTGGGGATTATGCTTTCTTTGTTATTGTACTCTGATATTTAAAGTACAAGACAGAAGTTTTAATGATGTACTGATTTTATGTATTTTCAGACATATGGTGTAACTGTGCTTTATGATTAATAAAAGTTTTTAATTCTCCTGCTATTTTATATCTGTCTTGTAATTATTCTGTGTTTGTTTACCTATAGCGCTTCACGAAACTTAATGCATTCCCTTAGTGAGTGACATTAACGGACGTGGGGTGTCATAATAAAACAAAAATTTTTGTCCCCGTGGCCCCAGCAGAACCAGCAGCTCAGCCTGCTGTAGTGGTTCTTAATTTCCCTTGTCTTCGTAAGGACTTCGTTAGTCTTGGTCGTAAACCCTTTCTCGAAACTAAAGGATTTCTTGGATTCAATTCATGGCTATTAGAATGCGACCGCATCTTTGAGGCTACTAGATGGGAAGACTAGTTAAAGAGAAGAATAGTAGCATGGAATCTCAAAGGTGAAGCTTTTGAATGGTGGAATATGATCTTAAAGGAGAACGCGATAAGACGATACATAGGAATGAATTCAAAGGTTGATTCACAATTCTTTTTTCCTTATTGCTAAAGTATGTTTACAACTGGAGAAATTCACACAACTCAAGCGAGGAGAGTCTTCTGTGAGTGAGTACATCGCTAAGTTCACAGAGTGTTCAAATTTTGGGAGAAGTATAGTTGATACGCCTATGAGTAAAGCATTGAAGATTGTGAAAGGACTAATTCCCTTAAGGAGAGATATTATTGGCTCAAGTACCATTTGGAGCAACATTTAAAGTTCTTGTGGAAATTGTTACCTTGTATTTGGTGGAAGAGGAGGAGAAGGAGACTAGGTCGAGAAGAATGATGATACCTCAAGACATGGAAAGAGTAAGAAAAAGAGTTATTGGTTAAGGAAGAGGAATATGAGAAAGTTCGATAATGAAGATAGTTAATGTAAGAGGTGTCTTAAGAGGCCACGAGAGCAAAGACTGCAGTGTTAACCTGATGAGTCAAGAGTTCATACGATAGCTTATCATTTCCATATGGAAGTATATCTTGTTAAGAACCGACCAAAGCTTAAGGGAGGATCAAGTGACAATACAATGCTTTAGAGGTATCTATAGAGTTAGTAACCTAGAAACCAAGGACGTGCAGCCCTTAATTGTATTATTTCTATTTAAAGGACTTTTATTTGTACCCTATTTGATTTTGGAGCATCCCATTCCTTTATAGCTAGGAACGTTGTAGATTTCTTGAAATTTTCTACTTCTATCGCTAGTAGTCTGATAGTGGATTCTAATCCTATTGGAGGAGCTAAGCAACTTTTATTGATTTGCAAAGACCTAATGCTAGGCATCATGATGTTGATTTCATCTATAACGCGTATCTTTTGGATTTCGTGGGGAATGGGCTTATTCTAGGGATGAATTGGCTATCATATTATGGTGTCATCCTTGACTGTGGTTGGAAATTCATTTGCTTGAGGAATTGTAGAGGTCTTTATTTAGAAATATTTTGTACAATTAAAGATATAAGCATTGTAGCCTTATTGTAGTCTTTATCTTCTGATTTAAATGGGCTATCTGCAATTCCTGTCGTTTTTTTGTTTCTTGATGTCTTAGAGGAAGTTTTATAATTTTCTCCATACAGAGAAATTACATTTTTGATAGATCTCGAAAAGAATGCTAGACCAGTTGCATTGCCATTGAGGCATATGGCCTCCAAGCAGATAAACTAATTAGATAAGTAGATTTTAGAATTGCTACAAAAAGGATTCATTTGACTAAGTATCTCAGTATTGGAAGCACCGTGGTTTTTTCCATTAAGGCCGACGGATCACTAAGGCTATTGTAGACTATAGCAAATTTAAAAAGATGGCGAAGAAATATAGTTTTTCTTTGCCTAGGATAGATGAACTATTTGATCATTTAGGAAGCGCTATGGTCTTTTCTCAGTTGGACCTAACACAGGATCTCAACAGTTAAGAATTTCTGAGGAGAGAAAGCCTAAGACAACATTTAGGACACCCGTGTTAGAACCTGTATTTTGTAATATTTTGATTATGTCTACAATATATCGATAATACCGTATACTTACGATTATCTTAGGATAAATATTGGAGATTATGATTCAAATATAAGAAAATTTGAAGACATAGTTAATTGTTATATTTTATGTTATATTCGAGTCGGTACTATAGTTGGAAGTCTTGTTAAAATCTCTCCTAAAATATATGGATATATAATGTTTTATTTATAAATATTAAGGCTGTGAACATGCACAAAACAAATGCGCAAACAGCTGGACGAATTGTATATTCATCCTGCTAAATGACTGAATATTCATAATGTCATATGAATATTCTGCAAGCTGAATTTGTAGTCCAATTGGCTTAATATATGCCTTGTACATATGCACAACTAGTTTAAAAACTAGTTGTTCTTTAGCCAGCTAAAATCTATTCTCAGCCGGCTAAACCAAAGGGTTACGACTTCTAGAATAGACATAACTCCTTAATCAAAGAGTTATGTTCATAGCTTTAGATCATAACTATTTTCGAGTGATTGCGACCTTTTTATTTACTATAAATAAACTCTAGAGTCAATTGTTTTAGATCATCGATTACAACCGAACTTTCTTGATTCTATCATTTCTTCGATTCTAGAAATATTTCTATAATATTCTCTTGTGCTCTTACTTTCAATACTCTGTTATTATAAATCAATTTCCTTCTCAATTCTTCATAAACTTACCTATATATTTGTTTATTCAAAGGAGAAGATTATAGGAAGGATGTAATGTAGTCAAATAAATATTTGTATTATTACAAGTCCTGTTTCGCTCCTCAAGAAAGTGAAGACCTATTCGGTTGTTAAGACAAAATCTTGTTTTGTTGCTCAGGTCCTTGTTATGTTGCTCAGGTGTCATAATACCTATTCCTCCGGGTTAAGTGAGGGTTGTTGATGTGTTGAAATTTCAAAATAAGTCTAGAACTGGACGTAGGACGGTATTCCGAACCAGTATAAAAATCTTTGGTGTCTTTACTTTTTATTTGCTTCTTTTATATCATTTTATAGAAATTATTCACTAATTTTATTAGTCATAATTCCATATTACTCGACCCTACTCGTCTTTTCATTTGGAATCAGAGCCAGGTGTTCTATTGATCATAACAACATCTTAGAACAATGGCTAGAAAGAGAAGATACATCCAGAATTCAAAGAGTAAAAAGAGAAAATTCTGAAAAGCTAGCAACAAGACATAGAATCTCAACACAAGTCAACATGGCTACACTCAGATCTAAATCGGTAAGAAACGACTCTATTTATAGTGATCTTTTAGCATCACATGGCAATTTCCAAAAAGATTTCAAATTATTACAAAAAAATCAATTGTCTTGCCTTGAATAAGTTAAAAGATTATGAACAAGAAATTTTCGATTTAAAAGAGGAAAATAAATTTTTGGTCAAACAAACTAAATGTTTTAAAAATACCTTAGAAGAGCTTGTCTTCAAAAAAGTTTTCCTAAAAAAAGAAAATGAGGGTTAGAAGTTAAAAACAATGATATTTTAAAGTAATCAATGTTTTACAAGATAAAAATACATTTTTAGAAGATTCTTTAAATAGTTCTAGCTTTTTAATTTTATCAGTTGAAAAAGGGAATGAAGCTTTAATAGGAAAGAATTTAGAATAATGTAAAGAATATAAGATTTTAAAAGTTAATAATAATATTTTGCAAAAAGAAATTTGCAACTCAAAAGAAAACTTTGAAAAATTAAAATTATCTATAGGTAATACATAATCTCAAATTTATTGCCTTAAAAATGAGAACAGTACTTTAAAAAGTGTTAATTCTGAATTAAGTAAGGAAATTGATATTTTGAAAACTGGCAAAATTGCTTTTGAAAATTTTAATTATGACTTTAACACTAAATTTGAGTAATTTACAAATAAATTCAGGAAATTTAATAAAGATATAAATGAAGGAAATTTAATAAAGGTCTACATGATTTAAATGCGATTTTATATAACCTAAACATTTACACGATAAAAGCCGTTTAGGATATAATAAAACTGATCGTTATAATTGCACTATACTTATATATAGGAAAAATAGTACTGCTAGTACTAAAGCTCGAGTAAATCATAGATCCATTTTTTATAGAAATTCAAGTACTTCTATGACTAGAAATATTTATTGTATAGCTAGAAGTAGAAAATTATCGATTGGAAATACAAATAGAAATTACCTAAGTATTTGGTTCTTGTTAATAGAGAAAAAAATAGAGAATGATACATCAATGATTATTTTGATACAGTAGTTAATAACGAAAAATTTATTTTAAAAGGTACCAATAAACCCTTTTGGGTATGGTTGCCTTCCACCTAGCCCTGGACCCTAACATCAGAAGTAGGTACCAAAGTATATATATCGTTTGGAGGTACACCAAGAACAAACATGTGATTATTTAACTATCTCTAATACTTTGAAAATAGATCTAAAGATGAAGGAATAATCGAAGAAGCTGGTAAACTTATATTTTTATCTCATTTTTAAATCCAACTCTATTCTCCACAAGTCAAAATCTCATATTGCTCCTATCGATAATCATCCCCTTTTGTTAAAAGGGGGAGAGTACAATCATATCAACGGGGGTAGGTCATATCAATAGGGGAGTATAAATTTAGGAGAAGAAAGTCTATATTTTGATATGCATAACTCTTGAATAAGTATCACTATGACATCATATACTCATTGTTATGTAAGGTTTATGCTGTACATAATGATACCTTTTTATATAAATATAATCATATCAATGTCAAGATTTTTTACAAGTTTATGCCAATCTAAACACCATGATTTTCTACTTGTTTCATACGAATATACATCTAAATACCATGGTTCAGTATGCTTATGCTGAATTTTTCATACTCAAAAAATTTATTCTTGTGATATAACATGTCTAATATAAATATCATCCACTTATATGTCAACCCATGCAATTCTTTCATGGTACTGTCATGACATGTTTCATATGCAATTGTCTATGGTTAAATAACATTTCATTTAAAAAAAAAATACTTTTTCAGAAGATTTTAAAACTTTCAAATATCATGTGTTGTATCATTCTCATATATCAAGACTATAATTATTAACTAGTATTATAATTCATGTACTTCATATAAATATATAACTTCGTATGCTCATACTTATTAGATATAACTCCTTTTTGTCGAAAGACAATATGAAGAAAATTAAAATGTAGCATATAGACAGGGGAAGCAAAGGTAGAGTAAAATTAAAATGCTTATACTTATTTTGATATGCATTATCTTTTTGAATGGGAAGTGATGGCTTTTGGACTAACAAATGCCCCTACCTTCTTTGTTGTTTAATTAGTAGAGTGCTTAGAGGCACTCTTAAAAAGATAGTTGTTTGGTTTGATGATGACATATTTATATGCTCTAAGGATTATAACAAGCATGAGAATCACCTAAGGGAGGTCTTAGTGGTATTAAGGAAGGATCAGATCAAGTTCAAGTTTGCTAAGTGCCACTTTTGGAGAGAGGATGTTAAGTTTCTTGGAATTATAATTTCGGGAAAAGGTTTGGTTATTTACCTCACAAAGGTTGAAGCTGTTCAAGGATAGGGGATCCCTTATAATGTATTGGAAGTTAGATTTTCATACGATTAGCGGGCAACTATAGGAAGTTCATAAAAGACTTTGCAAGAATCAAAACCCCTTTAACCCATTTGACTATGAAGAATCTCGAGTTTTCTTGGAATGATAGTGTAGTAATGTCTTTGAGAAATTGAAGGAGTCTCTCACTAATGTACCAATTATTACCATCCCTGGCGTGACTAAGATATTAACTATTTTTACGAACACTTATGGCACAGAACTGGGAGCAGTACTTATGTACGAAGGTAGGGTAGTTTACTACGCAAGTAAACAACTGATGGATCATGAGAAGAGATATCATACCCTGTTCACAATTGGAGCTCAACGCAGTATTTTTCCCTTAAGATATGGAGATATTATCTCTTGGGAGATAAGTTTGAGCTTTATAAGGATCACAAATCTCTTAAATATTTATTTTCCTAATGTGATTCAAATCTTAAGATGTAGAGGTGGGTAAAGTATACAGCCTCATTTGATTTGGATATTCAGTACACTTCCGGAAAATGTATTGTTGTCGAGAATGCTTTTGTGCAGGAGAATTCTACCCTTAATAATATTGCTAATGGGAGACAATTGGAATTTCTTTCCAATTTTAACCTTCAAGTGTCATTTGAGTCATCTTAAGGATTTCTTGCTTTTTTGGAATAGACCGGCCTTGATAGATGTGACTAAGTTCGAGCAAGGCCTTGACAAGGAGTTGCAAGTATTGACGGAAAAGCTTGCTATAGGAGAACATTTCCCCTATTTCGATATATATTCTGTGGATAGTGATGGAAAAATTCGCTACTACCTTTGAAGGCTCCTATTTAAAAATAGGAACAAAATTTTATGAATTTCATAGAAGGGTTACCAAGGAGTTAGAAAGGGAATGAAGCTATTTGGATAATAATGGATCGACTGACAAAGAGTGCTCTCTTCATTTCAGTAAAGAAGAGTAGAACTATAGTTTTGTTAGCCAAACTTTATATCAAGGAAATAGTGTGACTACATGGAGCCCCCATGAGTAAAACGAGTGACTGAGGTCCTCTATTCACTAGTGAGTTTTGGAGGAGCATTCAAACAACTTTAGGGATGACACTAAATCTGAGAACCACATATCATCCGCAAACAAATGGAAAAACTGAGAGAGTCAACCGAGTCCTTGAAGATATATTTAGAGCTTGCATAATCGATTTTGGAGAAGCATGAGAGAAGCACTTATCATTCGACGAATTCTCTTATGATAATAGTTTTCAAGAGACGATTGGTATAGCTTCTTATGAGGCATTGTATGGATGACCATGCAAATTTCTTTCTTGTTAGTGGGAAACTAGCAAGAAGATCCTCCTCGAACCGGACTTCATCCATGATTACATGGATAAGATTCTTTTGATTCATCAAAGATTAAAGGCTGCCCAAAGCTGGAAGAAATCTTACACTGACAAGAGGAAAAAGGTACTCGAGTTTTGTATTCGTGATTTAGACTTTCTGAATGTTTCTCATCTTAGAAAATCCATCCGGTTTGGAAAGACTGGGATGTTAGCTCCATCGGACCATCCAAGATCGTTGATAGAATTGGGAAACTAGCTTATTGTGTGAAAACTTTTCGAGAGACTATGAGGTAGTGTTTTTAAAACCTGAGCCGACCGTGGTTCAACTGTGAATAACCTCGGACCTTGGACCACAAAGGCCCGGAACTCATTCAGACCTTCGTCAAGCACAAGCCCTGGTTCAACCCCTCTACCTTTGTCTGACCCATTGTTTGAACCGTCTTATATGTTGTTTCACACTCTCTTCAAATCACATGAAAATCACTATAACAGTTTTATACTTTTATAATTTTATTTCTCACACTGCAAAACCCTATTCTTAAAACGACATCGCCGCTGTTCATCATCACTACCGCTTCCGCCATCGCAAGCCCCTTCCAGTCAAATCCTAGACTAAATCGCAGTCATCACCACCTTCTCCTTCTTCTCCTTTACTCTCTTCTGGTTCATCGGTTAACCGATATTTTGGCCCGATTACCAGAAGCAGACTAGACCCACACGACTCGACACATCGCGGGGTTCAACGGCCTATAAGTGTTTCCAACATGTTTAAGAATCAAGCCAAAATGGGGTCGCATAGGAATAGTCGTCACGGCTCGTCAACCTGCTGTCACGTAGTACAAGTCTCGGATCAGATGTACGCACTCAGAACCATGTGGTAGGACTAAACAGATTAAGGCTCTGGCAGTGGAAGACTCGAGTCAGATCGCTAGCCGAATTTCATATCCCTCGAATATTGAATTCACCAACGTTAAAGATCGCTCGCCTGGCATGCGTCGATAACCTACAACGGCTGGGCAACGCAGCGATCTTCTCTAAAACATGGATCACCACATGCGGATCACCTTCAGAATTGTAACACCCTGTAATTCTAAGAACACAATAATGATAAACTATAGAATACTTAATTAAATTTTAAGAATTAAGTAAAACGGACTACGCCATTGCGTTCGTCTCAGAATTCTGCTTGATATAGACTCCGAATTTACTTAAAAGGACATCGTATGAAGAAATTATTAAGGTTTGAAGTTTACACATACATAAGCTAAACATATATAAATAAATATTCCATAAATCAGAAAATCGAAGGTGGGAAGGGGCGGGAATTCAGCTCGTTGGGGGTCGACCCCGTGCCCTATGGGTGTCGACCCATGGGTCGACCCCACAACAGGGGTGTCAACACCCATGTTGACACCCATATCGACCACCCCAGATCCGGGGCAGATCCAGTTCTGTGTACATGGACTTGTTTTCTGACCAGATTTGTTGACCTTTGGCTATAAATAGGACCTTAATCCCATTGTTTTATTCATCTAAATCAATGACGACAACGAGGTGCTACCCCAACTCAGATTAAAATAGCCTATTCTTCTTCAACAGCAAGAAATATGTATTCAGAGATCTGTGCTACAACATCTACAATCAAATCTTTGTTCTTTAGATCCAAGCACAGTGAGTAATTGTTATTTTAAGACGTAAACACATAAAATGTAAACTTGACATGCCTACAGTTTGGATCTAAGCCTGTGCCTATTAGTAATCTGAATTATAACAGACCTGTCTTTATTTGTATACCCAATTCACTACTTAGATCTTAGTATGCCTGTTTATGAGATCCCTATTTTGTTAGTTTGCCTAATCATGTCACCATATGCATATTATGTTACTTTGCCTAATTATGTCATCTTATGCCAATTTTTGTTAGCTATGCCTATTCTTGTTCTCTTCTCTCCCTCTTTCCCTTTTTGTTTTATAGCCAGGCTACCTTCAAGCCTAGGCGTTTCGCTGCAATACGCGACCGCACGAATTTGGGAACGATTGAGAATGGTTAATTTGGGGCATAATTTATACTGTAAACATGACTGGGAATTTTGGGCATAATTTGTACCTTGAGCCAAAACTTGGTATTTGGGGGCATAATCTATATCTTGATCTAAATCTAGGGCATAACTTGTATCGTATATCGGACGAGGATTTGGGGCATGATAAACATGAAAATTTGTTAGTAATGAAAATGCGTAGATTCATAGTAATTAGAAACTGTAACCGCGCTTAGACATGAGGTTAGATTACACTTGTGGTAGAAGTATACCCGGAACCGCCCGACAAATACAGCGTCCACAAGTGGTAAATCTAATGTGAGGGGTCTAAGTGCATAAACATACACGTGATGTACTAAGACACGAAGTTAAGCTCGACTAGTGGAAGAAGTCTGCTCAGACCCAATCGGCATATCCAACATCCACATGTTGTAGACTTAATATGGGAGGTCTAGCGTAGTAATAACCATAAATGAATGAATGGTGATGAACTAGTAATACTTAACCTATTTGAATCCATAAGGGTTACATGACCCTGTAAAATTAAGTAGGGGTTAAATAAACTTGTTTGAATCAGTGGGAGGGTTAAGTAAATCTTGTGGAGTGGGTAATATTTATTTATATAGGCCCAAAAACTTAACATGTTGGGGTTATACAACCTTGTTAAACTAGTAGGCATAACCTATTGAAAAACAAAAAGTGGGGATGCAAGCCTAGGGGGAAGCTTGTATCATCTGGTGTTTGGGACCCGTTTCAGTTAGTAACCCATCTTGGTATCAAACGGGGAACCCCGAACTAGGTTGGGGTTTGGGCACGCTTACTGGGATGATTATAAGAAGGCACTTGGGTATGGGTGTTTGATGCGTGTTCAAACGAGGACATGTGCGTGCATGGGCCCGCTTGCTAGGGAAGATAAGACGCTGTAAGACCAGTGGATATGGTTGCGCACATCTTGTAAACAAAAGGGTTGCCACTTTAAGAAGTGATACATTCTACTGTGGGGCCTGCCCAAGGTATCTACGAGTTAGGGAGCCGATCGATTGGGGTAGTAATTGGGGTACATCTAGTCTTGCTTGTTTAGGATCCCGCTCTTGTCGTTGGGGGTTAACACCCGTCAATTCTGTTAGGCTACCTGTTATTGTATGGGGTAAAACCTCTCACTAGAAGTACACCTAAGTCTACTATCTTTTACTTGTTGGGATCATCTTGTTCTTATTATACTAGTATTGGTGCAGAGAGAAAGAGAGAGAGAGAGAAAAGTATTAGAGAAGCGCAATGCATGTTCTGTTCTGTTTATCCTATTTACCTTGTCATACCTACCTTATACAATGTTATCTCTCTCTAACTTATATGCCTGTCATAATGCTTTTACTTATTTATATGCTAAAAGTAATTGGACTTACCAGACTTTATGTCTGACCCATTTTGTTTCCTCTCCTTCCTCTTTCGTTTCCCCCTCCAGGTTCTCAGGGTGGGAATACTCCAGCTTGATCAAGATTCTTCTTTTCTTCTTGGAGCTGCTTAGATGTATTGCTTGATTTCGCATTTGCTCTACTATGGCTATATTTTGGGGATTATGCTCTTTTTATATCATTGTACTCTAATGATGATTTTTGTATAAGGCAAATGTTTTATGTTTTCAGTATTTCAGACTTATTATGTAATTGGGTTTGAACCATGAAGCTTTTCTATTTAATAAAGTTTTAATTCCCTATTATTTTATATCTGTCTTGTAATGTTTCTTTTACTTTTTACCTATAAGGCTTCATAAAACTTAATGCATTCTGAAAAGAGTGACATTAACAGATATGGAGTGTCACATTTGGTATCAGAGCTGAAGGTTACCAGATTGGATAAAAGAATTTGAAATTATTTTCGAAAAGGTTTTAAAAGAAAGCATTTTCGAAAGAAAAGTCTGTTTTGAAAAACATATTCCGCAAAGCCATATGAAATATCTTTCGATTCTCTGTTTGAATCTTTTTTCCTTTTCTTTTTAGCATGTCTGGGGAACCTAATATTCCTGAGGGTGTTACGATACCGGGTAGGTTCCGCATGTATCTTGAGGCTACGACTTCTACTAGAGGCTAAGCAGACGCCCCTCCCCCAGCTGTAGTCGTCGTTCCTCCTCCTCCTCCGCGTGCCAATAATTTCTCTAAGATATGCAAAGATTTATATTCTATGGGTGAAAATCCCTTCCGAGGAACTGAGACTTTTGTAGAAGTAAGGAATTGGCTAAAAGAGACGGAGGATTTGTTTGGAATTTTCGAAGTTGATGACCGAAGGATGATTCAGTTGGCCGTTTGGCAGCTGAAAGACAAGGCTTCATTATGGTGGGAAGTGACGCAAGCATGGCATTTAGTGGAGACTTAGGATGATTTCCGACAGGGATTCGAAATGAAGTTTCTTTCTCAAGCCGAGCAAAGCATGCAAATGGAAAGGCTTTTTGCACATGAGCAAGGAGCCATGTCTGTGAAAGAGTGTTTTAAAAAGTTTAACCAATTGGCAAGGTTTGGTTTGGAGCTAGTGAATACCCGCACAAGAAAGCTTTGAGGTTTGCTAGAGGATTGAATGGACCCCTCTATGGTTTGGCTATGTCTCATATTCTGATGGGAGCAACTTTTGAGAAACTCGTTGATATGCCATTAATGCATGAAGAAGATAAGGGTGAAAAGAAAGAGGCTAAGGTTGAGGAAACAAAAAACAAGAAAATGTGGCCCAAGAAAGAACAACAGCAACAAAAGAAGGGCTGTAAGAACGGAAAAGCTCGAGATAAGAGAAAATGTCTTCATTGCGGACACGAGGGTCATATGATCAAGGATTGCAAGAAAATAAAGAACACTTGTTTCCATTATGGAGAGGTCGAACATCTTGTCAAGGATTGCCCGAAGAGGAAAGGACAGGGTCAAAGGGCAAGATTGTCTGGAGGGCAGGTGCATGCTCTCGTGGCTAGCGCACCAGATAGAGGTAAGAAATTTTCCATTGAAGGTTTGATTTCTCTTTCCAATCATCCTGTTAGAACTCTTTTTGATTTTGGCGCTTCACATTCTTTTATATTTGATTCTGTGGTTGAGTCTCTGCACCTTAATACTAGTATGATTTTGGATCCCGTTGTTGTCTCAAACCCCATTGGTGGTATGGCTCATTTGTCTATGATTTGTCGAGGTTTGAGAATATATGTGTTAGACGTCGAGTTTGAGTGCGACGCGTACGTGCTTGGTTTCATGGTCTATGGTTTGATTCTGGGTATGGATTGGCTAGCTATGAACGGTGCCATTCTGAATTGTGAAAGGAGGGCCGTCAGACATTTGACTTGCCATGGGAGGACCCTCGAGATTTCTTGTGACCCTAAAGGGTCTACCATGCTTAGTTTCCTAGAGTCGCTTGATGCATCTTGTAACACCCCGTGAATTCTATAACATTAAGCTTCACAAATTAAAGTGTAATTAATTCTAAATGAAAGAATTAAGGGAAATGGGTTACGCCTTTGCGTTCGTCTCAGAATTCTGCTTGAGATAGAGTCCGAGTTTGCATCAATCGGACTCCGTATGAAGGAGTTATGACCTTCGGAAGTTTCAGAATAAAATTTAAATTCAAACGGCTCAGTTTCAGATTCGAAATTCGAAAAACAGGTTCTAACTGGGCTGGGCGGGAAAATTCCCGCCCAGGGACCAGGTCGACCATAGGGTCGACCATGGTGTCGACCTGGCCACCCCAGGTCGACCATAGTGTCGACCTGGCCACCCCAGGTCGACCATAGAGTCGACCTAGGTGTCGACCTGCCAGTCGACCTAGGTGTCGACCTGCCAGTCGACCTGCCTGGTCGACCTGGCTGGCTAGGTCTGGCTCTGGCTCGAATTTCTATGGCTCGGTATGTCACTAGGGCTGACATGTCACCTCTTGATTAGCTCTTTGAACTTTGTATGGTCTAGATTCCTCCTGTCTTCATCTGACGGCTCAAAACAATTTAAAAATCTATAAATACACCCTAAGTCTCAACTGAAAATTCACATAAAAAAATAAGATGGGAGTCGTCATGCTGCCAGGGAGGAATTAAGCATAGCCGTCAAGAGAGAAAAGCTTAGAGACGAATCAAATTAAGAAGAAGATTAAAGTTTAATCAAATAAATCAACGCAACATTAGTCTACCCAAAGGAGCGCATCTCAATTTCAGAATTCAGAATTCAGAATTCAAGATTCTGCATTCGTTGTAAGTATAGTGACCTTTCAGAATATGAATAAAAAATGTGATGTGATTCGTTGTAAATGAAAATAGAATTGTGTTATTGTATGAATATGATATAAATTCTATGTATTGCAATGATTCTGTCATGACTTGTGTATTGATATTTGTGGCCTAAATTGATTGATGCAAGCCTATTGGACATTTGTATATGAAAGTAATAGCAATAGCAGGTTGTGACAAAAACTAGTAATTGATCCCTTTATGTTTATGTCGATGGCATGGACTATATACATTCACTAAGTCTAAATTAAGGCTTATGTAAACATGTTCTAGATTTGAAACCTTTTATGCCTACATGACCCAAAACCTATGATATCATTCTTATGTTAATTTGCAAGTATTATTGGATCTATGTTAAGTATCGTTTGGGTTTCATAAACTATGCAAGTTCATGTTGAAATAGGCTATGTGATTAGATGTTATAATTGGACATTTTGGCGAATATACAACAAGCTAGTTTTGTGGTTGACATTATGCCAAGTTAAACATGTTTAAACACAAGTTTGTATTAGCCTAAACTATGCCATTTCATATGTCACCTACTTAGTTATACTTTGATTTGACTGCAAGTTCACATGACCCATATTATATGTTAGTTGAATCGCTAAATTGCAAGTTCATGCGCCACACACCTTTATGTATTACATGTTCTTGATTTCCCCTTTTTCTCATGTTTATAAAGTTGGGCTGAATTGTGACAAGCCCAACACATGTTATAATGTTGCGAACGTACAAAAGGGGGTAATAACGTTGGGTGTAAAACATGAAAATATACGTTGGCATGGTTGGCACATGCCAACGACAATGACATTTAAGCGGTATGAATTGATATACCCAAGAATAAAAGATATGACATTTACATATATAATTGAGAAATAATAAAATATGTAAATTTAGAAAACACGATATGCTTAACCCGATGTTGGATTGAGTTGTGATGTAAACCTGCCCGGACCCGCCCGGCTGTCCAGTAGTCACAACAATACCTATCCAACGTGGGTGGTTAAGCATTGAGCCCAATAATGACCCGAGGTTAGACTGAGCTACGGTGTAAACCTGCCCGGAACCGACCGGCACATCCAGTAACCGTAGCAATATCTGTCTAATGTGAGTGGTCAGGTGCTCTAAGAGGCTAAGGACAGATGGTAGGGTTAAGTCAACTATAACACTTAACCAAATTCAACATGTTAACAAGAATTGATGGGTGGGGTTAGGTAAATACAGACACTTAACTACTTAACATGTATGACTAGGAAATCCTGGTAACGAGGGACCCGTTTCAGCAGTAACCCAAGTTAGGTATCATGGTACCCTGAAACTAGGCAGGGTGGGGCACGATTACTGGGCTGATTGTAAGCGGTCAAAGCGACGGCGGTGGGTGCAACAGTGTAGGTTCTAACGGGGTGCGGGCATGCACACACTTCGGAGCAGACAAACAGGGCACTGGGGGCACCAGTAGTATAACCTATGCCTTCTAGAATTTGTGTCGGGGCCGCCACCATGGGTCTTGATACACCCCATGGTGGGACCAGCATAGGTATCTACAATTCTTGGGGGCCGTATGACACATGTTTACGCGAGTAGGAGCCGATATTTAAATAAAAATGGGGATCACTTCACCCTCAGCATAGGGTGCCAGTTAAAGTAAGCTCAAGTAGGTGCAGAGATATAGTATGGGTGTGATAGTACATTCGACACTTCCTTAGCTTGTGACACTTTCCTGTTTTCAATTTATATCTATCATGCTCTTTTCTTATTCACATACTGAAGAGTTACTAGATTTACTCAGGCTTTATGTCTGACTCTATTTTCTTTTCGTCTTCTTTTCTTCCGTCCCCCCCCCCCAGGTCCACAGGGAGGAAACAGCACAGCTCAGTCAGACTCTGTACAAGCTCCAAGGCCGTAGATGTATGATTTGGATCTCTTTTGCTCAGATTATGGCTTTGGATATCACTATGGGGATTTTTGTCACTTTATTTATGTTTTATGCTTCTTTAATCAAGACAGTAATGAGGTTGTAATGTTGGAAGTATTTTGAGACAATTATGGAAATGTTTTGTTTGAACACGTATTGATGAAATAAAAGTATGTTTGGTTTCCGCTGTTTAAAATATGTGTATTTATATCTGTCTTGAGTTTATCTTTGGCTTTTACTTATAAACCTCCACCAAAATTAAGGCATTCCCTTTGTGAGTGACCTTAACGGAGGTGGGGTGTTTCACTTGGTATCAGAGCATAGGTTTACCAGATAAGATAAAAGTTTTTGAAATTGTTTTCAAAAGAAAGTTTAAAGAAGCATTTTTTCAAGAAAAAGTGTTACATTTTTTTAAAGAGGCATAATCCCCCAAAGCCATATGCACTATCTCTCTCTATCCTTCATTTTGAATCTTTCCTTTCTGTTTCAGCATGTCTGGGGACCTTACTTCCCAGCAACTGATGCTTTTACTCCTCCTCTACGTGAACCAGCAAACGGAAGAATCGCCGAACAAGAAGACGGATAATAGTCAAGGAGGAAAGGACCACAACAATAATAACAAGACACGTGAAAAAAGGAAATGTTATTTCTGTGGCATTGTTGGGCATGTGGTGAACGACTACAGAAAGAAGAAGAGGAAGATGAGTGCTACTTGCTTCCATTATGGTGAGGCTGGACACATGGCTAAGGACTGCCCTAAGAAGCAAGGGTAAGGCCTGCAAGCAGGACCTTCTGGGGGTACCTCTTTAACTTCTTCTCCTAGATGCTTTGTTTTATCCTGCTTATCTTCTCAATTCTATCTTGAGAACTTTAGGTAGTAATATTTCTGTAGAAAGTGTAGTTTATCTTTATGATCATCCAGTTCGCACACTTTTTGACTCTGGCGCATCACACTCTTTTATTTCATCTACATCAAAAGAATCTCTGCATCTAGACGCTAGTATGGTAGAAGATTCCTTAGTAGTTTCAAATCCAATTGGGGGCTCCTCTTACTTGTTAATGGTTTGTTTGGGATTGAATATCTCTATTCTCAGCGTTGAGTTTAGTTGTAATGCCTTTGTCTTGGGTTTCTCGGGTTATGGTTTGATCTTAGGCATGGTCTGGTTATCCAGTAATGGGGCCATCCTTGATTGTGAGAAAAGAGTAGTTAGACTCTTGACTCGTCTTGGTAACACTCTAGAAATTTCTTGTAATCCCTTGAATGCTGTTATGCTTAGTTATCTAGAGTCGCTTGATGCTTCTGATGAAAATTTGCAATCAGTTAGAGTAATCCGGGAATATCCGGATGTTTTTGAGGAGGTGAAAGGCTTACCTCCGAGGCGGGAAATAGACTTCCGCATATATCTTGTGGATAATGCAAAACCTGTAGCTTTACCAGTCAGACACATTGTTCCAAAGGAGAGAAAGGAGCTCAGCAAGCAGGTTAAAGAACTTCTCGAAAAGGGGTTCATTAGACGGAGCATTTCGGAATGGGGTGCTCAAGTGGTGCTCGCAACCAAAGAGGATGGTTCGCTTCGCCTTTGCGTCGACTATAGGGAGTTAAACAAATTGACCAAGAAAAATAGGCACCCTCTTCCCCGAATCGACGATTTGTTTGACCAGCTTGTAGGAGCGTCGGTCTTCTCCCAACTTGATCTTGCAACTGGGTTCCATCAGCTAAGAGTAGCTGAAGATAGCATTGATAAGACGGCGTTCAGAACCCCAGACGGTTTCTTCGAGTGGCTTGTCATGCCTTTCGGCTTGACAAATGCACCCGCTTATTTCGTAGACCTAATGAGTAGGGTGTTCAGGGAATTCCTCAACAAATTTATGGTTGTCTTCGTAGATGATATCTTAATCTTTTCAAAGAATGAGGAAGAGCATGCTCAGCATCTGAAAGAAATCATGGAAACTCTCCGTTCACATCAGCTAAAAGCCAAATTCTCCAAGTACCGCTTTTGGAGAAAGGAGGTAAGATTTCTGGGGCATATAGTGTCCAAAGAGGGGTTGGCTGTGGACCCCGCGAAAGTGGTGGCAGTACAAGATTGGAAGACACCAAGAAATGCAACTGAAGTTTGAAGCTTTCTTAGGCTAGCCGGTTTTTACCGAAAGTTTATTATGGATTTCGCAAAAATCTCAGCCCCACTCACAAGGCTAACAAAGAAGAATCTGGCATTCACTTGGGATTTGGACTGCGAGTTTTCTTTTCCAACGATTAAAAAGGGCTCTCACAACAGCCCCAGTTCTGACCTTGCCAGATGGAAGCAAAATGTTCACAGTATACACGGATGCATGTGGAACGGGACTAGGCGCTATTCTAATGCAAGAAGGAAGGGTAATAGCTTATGCCGGAAGAAAATTGAAAGTTCATGAAAAGAACTACCCAACCCACGATCTTGAGTTAGCCGCCATCGTCTTTGCACTGAAGTCTTGGCGCCATTATCTCCTAGGTGAGAAGTTCGAATTATACACTGACCATAAATCATTGAAATATCTCTTCTCATAGAAGGATCTTAACTTGAGGCAGCAAAGGTGGATGGAGTTTCTTGCCTCGTATGATTTTGAAATTTCCTATACTCCCGGCAAAGGCAACGTAGTAGCAGGCGCGTTGAGACGAAAGAAACCGACCTTAAGCCCTCTCTTTGTGGAAAGGCAAAACTTGGAGTATATAGCCAGTTTTAACTTTAGGCCCTCCTCAGATTTTGTACCGGGTTTGTTAGCATCTCTCGAAGTACGCCCTACTCTCTTGGACTCAATAGGGGCTGCACAACGTGAAGACCCTCAGCTTGTTGATGTGATTGATAAACTTATTAGGGGAGGGACTGCTAGTCACCTCAGTAGATACGCCATCGATGATAAGGGTTGGCTGAGGCGAGATGGAAGATTATGCGTCCCACAAGCAAGGGAGTTGACAAAGAAGGTTCTCGAGGAAGCGCATCATTCCAATATGACTATACACCCTGGCGGTGATAAGATGTACAAGGATATAAAAAGGACTTTTTTTTGGAGCGGCATGAAGCAAGACGTGGCGGTGATCAGATGCCTTAGACAGGTTCCAGCATGAGCTACAAGATTCAAATAAGCAAAAAGACTCAATAATGCTGAAATCCCAAACCCATACCAACAGGCATCAACAATCTCAACCACTCTGAAGCAGCGTACTCCCTGACGCACAACTCAATGAAAAAGTCATGACCAGTCGCTACGCACAACATGGAGATCTTTTTGGCCATCGCCAGACTTGTCCCATTTCGAAGTATGTCCCGTTAACACAAGACATACTTTGGGGGCCAAATGTTAACCGACATTTTGGTCCGGTTACAAGAAGTAGACCAAACCCACACGAGTTGGCCCATCGTGGGGCTCAACGGACCAGAAGTGTTGCTAACATCCTTATAGAATCAAGCCAAGATGGAGTCACACAGGAATAATCGTCACGGCTCGTCAACCTGCTGTCACTTAGTACAAGTCTCAGACCAGATGTACGCACTCAAAACCATGTGGTTGGACCGGGCAGATCAAGAGTACGGCACTGGAAGACTCGAGTTGGATCGCTAGCTGAATTTCGTATCCCTCGGATATAGAATTCACCAACACCGAAGATCCCTCGCCCGACACGCATTGATCACCTCCAACGGCTGCGCAACACAGCCCGATCATCCTGAAAACATAAATCACCACATGCAAATCACCTTCAAAATCTTGCTATGGAAACATCTAGGATCTTGCTTCCCCTTCACTCCGCCTTTAGTATCCACATCGAAAAATATCGCATCACTCTGACGCGATCCGCTCTAGTTCCTTGCCCCAGCAAATTCACGCATCGCATCCTGTGTCTCGCATCATCCTACCTTGACTCCACCTAGCTTCGCATCATGAGCTTCGCTTCATCGTTCTTCAAGTCACCATGCCTCGCATCACCTTGCCTTGCATCGCCACGCCACGTATCACCACGCCCTGCATCACCATGCCTCGCATTATCGCGCTTCGCATGACCATGCCTCGCATCACTTTGCGTCACGTTCCCTAACTCGCCTCCACCTTACATCCCCTCATCTCCCCAGCTGCTGTCTCGCATCCCTACTCGGGATGTGAATTCACATCCAACAAGGATGATAGATCGCATCCCACTAGGATGCAAGATCGCATAATGCGAATCTCGCATCCAAACAAGATGGAAAATCGCATCCCTCTGGAAGAGATTCTGCATCCCTGCTTGGGGTGCATGATCGCATCCAACCAGGATGTGAGTCTCGCATCCCTCCGGATGCGAATCTTGCATCCAACCGGGATGCAACATCACATCCCTCCAGATGCGAAACTCGCACCCTTCTGGGATGCGATTTCGCATCTCTCCGGATGCTAAACTCGCATCCCTCTGGGATGCTATTTTGCATCTCTAGGAGATACAAAATGTGCAAGGGGCCTACTTGCGGCATGTAACAGCCCGCATTTTACGAATCGGAAGATCGTAAAATATTTTTATTTTATTCCCTGAGGGTTGGATCATTCTCATCTTTTAATATGTTGCTTATGGGGATGTGAGACATGTCCATAATTTTTACCAATTTTGTTTGTGACCATTTTGCCACTGTCAATCTTGTACAGGGCATAACTTTTGACTCAGGTCGAATCAAAGGGTGATACCTGTGCCATTGGAAAGGAATTGATGATTGCCTTTCCTTAGAGTGGTTACACTAAGGATTTGTCTCAGTGGTTTGGGAGAAATCGTTGTTTTAAGGTTTTTAGTTGGTTGTTCAGGTTTGGAGAGCCTAATGAGCTGAATTGGGGAGGGCCATTAGTGGGTTGGTGGAAACTATAAATAGAGGGTGAGGGGTATGGAGAATAGGTTACTTCTCCCGTTCTCTCATTTGGAGACCTTGTGCTTCTTCTTCCTCTAACACCTTTCCACCATTAAAAATCCAAATCCAAGGAGGGAAATCAAAGATCTACACCATTCGAGGCTAGATCAACATCATTCCAAGGGAAAATTCATCAGATCAAGGAGCTTGGTTCAAAGTATTCGCTGTTCAGATTCATAATTCTATCATTTTAGCTTGTTTTGGAGAATCGGTGAGTAGTTTACATCTCTCACATGAATGCAATGAAGTATATGAGTGTTTGTGCATGTTTCTCATCAAATTTGAATGTTTTACCATAGATTTACACTATTAAATGTTCATTTTCGTATGCATCACCCTATGATCTAATCTAATTAGTTTTACTCGTTAATTTCATGTCATTTTTCATGTTTGTGTTAGTGAGATATCTCATTTTGATCATATGTTCATTTTAATGGTTTTTGGTGAGATTTACATCATTTTGTGGAAATTGTCATGTTCGTATGATTAGTAATGTTATGATATGTTTATGATTGTGTTTGATGATTTTTATTGAGTTGGTTTCGTCGGATTCGTCGTTTGGCAAAGTTTTTGTCGAAATCGGAGTTGAATTGTGATATGCAGAAGTTGGCTCGAGCAGAAATTGGCTCAGCCAGAAGTTGGATCGGGCAGAAGTTGGCTCAGCCAGAAGTTGTCCGGTAGAAGTTGGATCGTGCAGAAATTGGTTCGGGTAGAAGTTGGCTCAGCGAGAAGTTGGCTCAGCGAGAAGTTGGATCGGATAGAAGTTGGCTCGCCAGAAGTTGGCTTGGGCAGAAGTTGGCTCAGTCAGAAGTTGGATCGGGTAGAAGTTGGCTCAGCCAGAAGTTGGATTGGGTAGAAGTTGGCTTGGGCACAAGTTGGCTCAGCCAGAAGTTGG
The DNA here is from genome assembly GCA_030737875.1 of Allium sativum. Classification (NCBI taxonomy): domain Eukaryota; kingdom Viridiplantae; phylum Streptophyta; class Magnoliopsida; order Asparagales; family Amaryllidaceae; genus Allium; species Allium sativum. The sequence goes on from CM060921.1 coordinate 704,693,190, forward strand.
ATCGGGTAGAAGTTGGCTCGGGCAGAAGTTGGTTTGGGAAGAAGTTGGATCGGGAAGAAGTTGGATCGGGCAGAAGTTGGCTCAGCCAGAAGTTGGATCGGGCAGAAATTCGCTCAGCCAGAAGTTGGATCGGGCAGAAGTTGGCTCAGCCATAAGTTGGATCGGGCAGAAGTTGGATCGGGAACAAGTTGGCTCAGGCAGAAGTTGGATCGGGCAGAAGTTGGCTCGGTCAGAAGTTGGCTTGGGCAGAAGTTGGATCAGCCAGAAGTTGGATCGGGCAAAAGTTGGCTCGGCCAGAAGTTGGGCAGAAGTTGGATCGGGAAGAATTGGATTAGCCAGAAGTGATTCGGACTAAAGTGACCCGGACATTTCCAGTGATGGTGTGACTTCAAAGTAAATTTAATTGGAAAGTCAGGAAGTGCTAAAATAATGCTATGGATTGCTTTGAACCTTATAAAGATGTTAGTTGGTTCAACGATGGTGGTGGCTTCAACAAGAGTCCAGAAGGGGATGTTCGAAGTGATGTGATATGTTCGTTGATCGGTGAAAAACAATGAATAGGCAGACAACTCGAAGGTCGTGAGTTGGTAGATAATGGTTGCTCGAGAAGGTCGCTTGAGCAGTAAATAACCGTCAAGGTTGGACGACTTGAGATATTAAAGGCCGAGAGATTATCATTGTCGTAAGTTCTAGCAGGCTCAAAGCAGGGGTACGATAGGGGCACCCAAAAGACCAATTGTAGGTCGAGTACCTTGGGTATCGTTGAAAGGCCTAGTTGTCAAGGTTGGACATATGGAGTTTATGCTAGAATTGGGGTTACCATTAGCCCTTGACATATGGCAAGGTTGGTCGTCATACGATTAACGATGATTTCAAAGCAGGATTGGCGGTGATAGCTAGAGTCAGTCATGGATGATTAGTTGTTCTATTTATACTATCTCATATAGATTATCCAAAGTCGAGGGAGATGTTCTTTGAGTGCTTAACTTATATTGGTTCTGGGGAATGTTAAACTCGATTAGGGTTGTCTACGTGAGACCTATGTAATCTGGATGATATGAATGTTATCAATGCTTGTTCTGGTTCCCATGTATGAATTGTTATTCCTTTGGTTGAATAGATTGTAAAGGCTATCACTGTCCGATGTGGGGAAGATAAGGTTGAGTTCTTCTTTGGTGTCGTGGGTAGATTAGTACGTTTATCTATCCTTTCTCATACAATTTATTGTTGAAGTTTGTTAGCTGTTTTATCGCTCACTAAGACTGTTGTCTGACTCAAGGTTTTATGTTTCCTCTTATTAGCTTGGGTTGTTCATCCAGTTGTGGATGGGCAGACTAAGTAACAAGTGAGAGGTAATGCTTTAGTGAGGTTTACTATGCTGATCAATGGCGTGTAGGAGGCTCACGTACCAGTTTTACTACTATATAATAATTGGATTTCCGTTGTTTGCTTTTCTGAGTGATGTAGTGAGGCAACTTTGTACAAACACTATTTCCAAGTTGTGGATATTACTTTCTGGTTGTATGAAAGTCGTGTTTTTGTTTCACTATTACTACCTGTTGTATATGTTCTATTATATTTTATCCTTGCGCTGTGAGTTTACGACAGTTTACGCTTGTGTTTACCTACTCTGATGATCGTCCATGACTTCCTGGCACATCCTTTAGTGCATTATTCCCCTTGTATAGTGCGGGGGTTATAGGCGATCGTCACACGGGATGTGAAATACCACTCCTTTTTATCCCTTTTCCCACTAGTTTTTTACCTACTCACTTCCTATAAATACCCCTACCTCATTCTTTACAAGGGTTGGCAGTTCACTCTCCATACCTTAAGGAGTACCTTGGACTCATTGATGGCAACATGGCCTTTGAGGAAGAAAGAAGGTCTCGAACCTTAAATTTTCCCGGTGCACCCCTGGCCTCCGAATATCCTGGTACACCCGAACCTCCAAAATTCCCAGTACACCCTGGATCTCTTGAATTCCCGATACACCCTAGATCCTCTCGATACCACTTGGGCCTCAGAACCTCCCGACTTCTCCCGGACCTCGGCGACTCCCAATACCCTCCAAACCTCGGCGACTCCCGACACCTTCCGGACCTCGGCGACTCCCGACACCTTCCGAACCTCGGCGACTCCCGACACCTTCTGGACCTCTGTGACTCCCGACACCCTCCATATTTCGGCTACTCTCGACACCCTCCAAACCTTGAAGACTCCTAACAACTCCTGGATCTCGGCGACTCACGACACCTCCCGAACCTCGGCGACTCTTAACACCCTCCGAACCTCGGCAACTCCCGATAACTCTCAGACCCCGGCGACTCCCAACACCTCACGGACCTTAGCGACTCCCGACACCCTCCGGACCTCGGCGACCCCCGACACCTCCTGGACCTCGGGGACTCTCGACACCGTCCGGACCTCGGCGGCTCCTAACACCAACTGGACCTCGGAAACTCCCAACACCTTTTGGACATCGGTGACTCCCAGCACCCTTCGGACCTCGGAACTTCCCGACTCATCTCGGACCTCAGAAAATCCCGACACCCTCCGGCCCTTGGAACCTCCCGAAACATCCCGGATCTCGAAAAATTCTGACATCCTCCGGACCTTGGAACCACCCGACACATCCCGGACCTCGGAACCCCCTGAAACCCTCCGGACCTCGAAACTTTCCGACTCATCCCGGATCTCGGAAACTACGGACACTGCCCGGACCTTGGACCTTCCCGACACGCTCCAAACTTTCAAAACTCCTCGACTGCTCCCGGACGGCAAGGAATCTCGACAACAAGGATTAATCGAACATCGTCGATCATTGTAACATCTTGTAATGATGTCTCATTGTACTTTGTTGAAAGTGAATAAAAGCAGCAATGCTTTCAAAGTGGACGTAGGTTCAATCCGAAACCAACCACTATAAATTACCGTGCCCTTTACTTTCCTGCACATTACTATTGCATCTCGCATACTTTTCCACTCTAGACATTTAGTTTCAAAAAATTGGAACTCTCGGGCATTGACGACCATTTTGGGCGTCAACACATTGCGTGGTAGATTACTAAATAATTGTGTTGAACAAATGCACGATGAAGTAAAAAAAACACCAAGATTCATGAAAGGAAACCGGTTGTACGCGAATGGCAGATGGATGGTCGGACCAAAATGGTAGAAGTTTGATCAACTTCTTGGTTTATTCTCCTAAAGGTATATTATTTTTGGTACATACTTAATTAGCAATTTCACATTTTTGAAACATTTTCCTTTCTTGTTTCTGAACATTGTTTTTGAAATCCGTTGATGCATCAGATCCTTCTAAAACAGCTTTAGTTCTTTTCAACCTATTTAAAGAAGTTATTCTGTTGATTGGAGCTGAAAATATAATGTAAATAGTAACCGACAATGCGAAAAATTGTCTTGCTATTGGACAATTAATTGGCAGAAGTTCCAACCATTTCATAGTCCCCTTGTGCTGCTTATTACTTGAATTTGATGTTTAGTTATATTGGAAAAATTAAGCAAGTTTCTAATACAGTATCTCTAGCATCAATGATAACAAAGTTTGTCTATAATCATTGTTTTGTGTTGTTGATGATGCGACGATTCACAAATGGAATAAATTTACTTCATCCAGGTCCAACATGATTTGTGATGAATTGTCGCTTTACAAAGAATTTTTAGTCATAAAGATGAACTTATGGTCACGGTAACGAGTCGGGATTCGAAAACTTTCTCATATGCGAGAAATTCAAAAGGGAAACAATTTGTTAGTTATATTTTTGATTCAACATTTTGGAAAGAATGTTCTTTAATTGATAGTACTGCTGAACTGCTTGTTTGTGTTCCTCTACTTGTTGATAGTGATGAAAGACCTACAATGGGTTATTTTTTTGCTGCAATCCACACTGCAAGGGGTATATAATAAAAAAAATAGAAGGAACAAAAATATTCTAAAGCCATTCATTGATATCATTGATAGCCGTTGGGATAGAAAGTTGCATAAAAATCTACGCTCTGCTGGTTTTTGGTTTAATCCAGAATATCAGTATAACCATGACATTATAAAGAAGCATGTTTCTTGTCATTCAGCTATTTTAGATGTCATTGAGAAATATTCAAATTGAGATCCAAATTTGACTAGAGATCTTACAAAAGAGATTAAGTTTTACAAAAATGCAGAGGGTGATTTTGATAGGAGCTCGACCATAAATAATCGTAAACATATGCTTCTAGGTAAATGTTTAGATTTTAAATATTTTTAATTTTCATTATTATACTTATGTTCAATAAGTATAATAACGCTCTTTGTCAATATGTGTTCACATCTCAGTTCAGCCCTTGTCATTTCTGTGTTGTGGTTGGATTATTCAATGCCTCATTTTTGTGTTGTTGTTGGATATTCAATGCAAAAAGTATGACCAGCCCTTGCCATTTTAAGTGTTGTTACTAGATATTCAATGCAAAAAGTATGACCAACCCTTGTCATCTTTTTCTTTCATGTTACAACAATATTGACCGGCCCTTGTCATTTATCTAAAGCTCATGTATTTTTTTCAAATGCAAATGAATGGTGGTCGATTTATGGAAGTAGTACACCAAACTTAAACAAACTAACAATTCGACTGTTAAGCCAAACATGTAGCTCTTCCGGATGTGAAAGAAATTTGAGAGTTTTTGAACTCATTCATTCAAAGAAAAGGAATAGGTTAGAACACCAAAGGTTGAATGATCTGTTTTTCATACGTTATAATCTTCGACTTGGACAAAAGTTTTCTTAATGATCTTCAATTTGTTACTATATATTTATTATTATAAATAAAAATTAACTAATTCAAACTTAAACTCATTCAAATTTACGATGTATATTTAGGCGAGAATTAAAGGGGCGAAACTATGATCCTATTAGTTTTCTTGAGTTTGATGAGAACTATACATGGGTATAGGAGGATGAACCACCATTATTGACGATAGATGAAAGCAACACTTTGTACAATGAAGGAGGTGATGTTTATTTATTTTGAAAGATTATTTCATGTTTCCATTAATTAACAAATTGTTATATATATTTTCTGTTGATGCTAATATAGCGCTCGATATGGAAGGGTCATTGGTCGATATAGATGGTTCGCTAGATGATGTAGTGGTCGATGTCGTTGACATTGATGATAGCAGAGTGGACGTTACTCAGCTCTTTGGTAATGAAGCGGGCTTACAAGAAATAAACAGTGATAAAGAGACGTTCAACTATGATACGTTAATGTTGCATGATGTAATGTTACAAGTAACCAACGAAGATAGAGATAAAAGTAATCAACCATCGTTGTGGACAATGGATATTTAAGGTATGGTAGGGCGGTTGTATGTCGAAGTGCAGTTTGTTCATTTGTGACTTCTAATCGTGAGTAATGTTTGTTTTGTAATGAAACTTAATCTAAAAATGTTTATTCACAATTATATTTTGTTAAGCAACTTCTGGTAGTTGTGTTCTATTACGCAATTTGTTTAAATATTTTTAAAATTCCAACAAAAGTACATATGCGGTTCTTTGCGATTCGACCAGGTTAACCTTTGAAACCTGAGTCCTCACAGTTTGATTCATGGTCCAGTTATGGAAACATTGCTATCAGGTGTCCAAAACATTTTCCAAGTTTCTCACCTTAGGAAGTGCCTTCATGACTCTACCGTTAGACTCAAGCTTGATCGGATTGGGGATTTAGGGAACCTCGAGTTAAAGTCTAAGATACCATGTGCCAGCACACGTGTTGTGGAGCAAGGAGCCAAAAGGCTTCGCCACAAAATCGTAAACCTTGTTTGAGTACTATAGGGAGATAACCCTACGGAAAAGACAAGGGAACAGAGGAAAAGATGAGTCAAACTCATCTTGAACTTTTCACGAGTAATTATTTCCTCTAAATCTTTATTTTTGATTACGTTGTGGATGCTAGATTAGATGGTAAGAATTGACTATGATACAAATGCACAATCACTTATATAGAAATTATTTGCATCTTAGAATGTTTTGCATACATACAACATCACATATTACACTTTCATGTTCGGGCTAAGCTCGCTTTAGAGGGTATGCATTGCATAATCACATTAAGTATGGTCTTTCTATGAATGTGTAAGTAAATAACTTGGTTATATAACATATTCATTAGAGCAGGTTTTGTTTTTGCATCTTCGAAAATATTTCGGGATGAAATCTTTTTTAAGGTAGGAAATTATAGCACCCCAATAAATGCAACCTAAATAAAAATAGGTATTTAAATCAAGAATAATTAATAAAATAATAATAATAGGCTGAAAACATGAATATCTAATAGTTAGGAATTTGATGAAAAAAATACCATTGTATTTATGATGAGACTCTGGCCTGTTTCTATATTAATATACTAAAAAACAAAGTTCGTATGTAAAAGATATGCATATAACAAGTTTGAACAATAAAATAATATATACAGTTTTGAATTTGAAATTGTAAGGATAATTCTAGAATAAAATAAATACCATTGACATAGAGAATATTCCATTTTCAAACTCTAAGTTGTGTGTATATACATGTAATCGGGGACAACGTTTAAAAGAAACAAAAACAAATAAATGTAATTAATGAGTAATTAACAAGAAATCAAACAAGAACATGAAATAAATTCACTATGCCCGGACCCTAAGGGGGGTCAACCGTCACCCCTAAAGGTGGATCAACCTGGGTGTTCGCCATCCCGTTAGGGTGGGTGGTGGTTAGCTTTAGGTTAGGTTTTATACATTCTTTGTTGACTGGAATTGTACAAATTTAATGATTTAAATCCAAGGTTCTCACATGTTTCAGTATCTATAAAGCCAAGCCTCCTCTCAAAATCCCACATCTACTCTAGACTTTGCCACCATTCTTTCTCTTCTCCATTTTATTTAGGTCTAGTTTGGGTCAGTTTTGTTCTGCTTGTTCTTCCTCTATTCTAATATATTTCTATTTAGAATTACTGGATATAAACTTTATATGTGTATATGACTTTATATTGATTCCTTTACATGTATAATGTTTATGAGAAAGAACTAGTGATGTTCGTTCGAGGTTGCAATCCAGAGTTAGGGTTATTCATAGTTTCCTTTTTCTGTCTATACTGTTAGTGTGAATTCTTTCAAGTTTACCTATTTTTCTACAGTTGTTAGTATGAATCTGGATTGATTATGCCGACAGGTTTTCGGTATTTCACAAGAAAAAAAAACATATCTAGAACTATCAAATCTCTAATAAATTGAAAATGGCTAATATAGTTACTTATTTGGGTATTTTATTTATTGATGTAAATAAAGAGATTTTTTATTATTTTTGAGTGTGTAGGTATATTCATTATATAGTCCATTTTTGTAACACCCCGAATTTCAGTTAACACTGATATTCACTAATTGCAGAATAAATAATCTCAGATTTGATAATTGGGGGAAACGGGCTATGTCATTGCGTTCGTCTCGGAAAAATACGCGAAATAAAGTCCGAAATTTTGTAAATCGGAGTCCGTATGACCCGGTTAAGGCCCGAAGAAGTTTTCTGAAAATTCAAAATTCGAAACAGATTTCAAAAGAGCAGAAATGGGGCTATGCGGAAAACTTCCCGCCCAGGCCATGTCGACAGCCCTGTCGACAGGAGGGTCGACTTGTCACAGACCAAGTCGACAGCCATGTCGACTTGCCTGTCGACTTGTTAAAAACCTGGCTTGCTCGGCCAGGTTAGCCTGAGTGCACCAGTTTGAGTTTTGGGCTGTGTTTTGGAGGGCTGGACGAAATCTGACGGACCTAAACTAACCTAGGGTTAATCTAAGGGTCTAAAACACAACCTAATCCTATAAATACACCCTAAGACTACCCTAATCCATACTAAAAATAGAATCTATGCCGTCATGCCGCCAAAATGCAACTTAGAAGGAGCCTCCACTAATTAGAGAAGAGGATTGCAAGCTAATCAACTACTAATCCACCTCTACTTCAACTCTAGCAACTATCTAAGGAGCTAATCTTGGAGTTAGTGAGTTTCTATCACTTTAACAACCAATTGCTAAACTAAGTAGATGAGATATGATGAGATCATATGGTTTTGCTTGCGGATCAATGGGTTTTAGGTCATATGTTATGATGCTAGTTTGCTAATCACTATGTTTAACACTTATTCATGATGACACTATGTTTATGCAAGCTAAGTGTTTGGGGTTTATGCATGTTAAGTGGTGGGTTTTATGCATACTAAGTGTTTGGTTTTATGCATGCTAAGTGTTTGGTTTTATGCATGCTAAGTATGTGGTTTTATGCAAGTTAAATGCTTGGTTTTATGCTAGAATCATGTGTGAAATAAGTGACATGACATGCAAGTTTAACCTATGAGTTTGGATCTATAATATGCATAATCTATGCAAGTTGTTTGGATTAGTGATATGCATAACATATGTGATTTTACCTTTGTATGTCATACATACATATGCAAGTTCATATGTAACATGTTATGCAAGTTATGTGTTTGGTTATATGCGAGTTATGTGTTTGGTTATATGCAAGTTATGTGCATGATTATATGCAAGTTCATATGTAACATGTTATGCAAGTTATGTGTTTGGTTATATGCAAGTTATGTGTTTGGTTATATGAAAGTTATGTGCATGATTATATGCAAGTTCATAAGTAACATGTTATGCAAGTTATGTGTTTGGTTATATGCAAGTTAACATGTGACATGCTATGCAAGTTCACACCTTTGTATGACATAAGAATCATATGCAAGTTACCCCCTTTGTGACATAAGTGCTTCATGCAAGTTTGGGTTAAATGCTAGTTGGGTTTAATGTATGCTCATATATGCAAGTTGACACCTTTTAAACCCATGATAAAGTTATATGCTATGATTGGTTAAGCCCATGGCATTTGTGATGAGTCTTCCCTTTATTATGTCATGTTATGAGAACGAATTACGTGGGGAACGATGGGGTAAATATGCATGTTAATAAAATGATGTTAAATGGGTATGCTTAAGCATAACATAAAGTGAATGGACATAATTGGGAATTTACCTATTAAGTTAGGTCTACCCATATTATGGAATTGGGAATTTACCTATTAAGTTAGGTTTACCCATATTATGGAATTGGGAATTTACCTATTGAGTTAGGTCTACCCATATTCTTGAAATTGGTAATTAATTAAGGACAATTAATACAAATTATGGGGGTGATTAATTAGGTGTAATTAATCAACTAAGACACGAGGTTGGACCCTTTTGTAGCATAAGACTGCCCGGAACCGACCGGCAAATCCAGCGGCTACAAATGATTGGCCCAATGTGAGAGGTCTTAGTCATAAACTAAATACGTGACAAGTGTAAAGACATGAGGTTAGACTCTGTTATGGTGTAAGGCTGCCCGGAACCAACTGGCATATCCAGCTGCCATAAAAGACAGTCTAATGTGAGAGGTCTTTACAAAGGTTACGATCTTAATTAATTAAGAAACACTTAACCAAATTAGCATGTAGTGAGGCATGAGGGGTTAAGTGGGTGCCTTGGGTGGCATGTAGTAACTAGTGGGGGTGCCTTGGGTGGCATAAGGAAACTAGTGGGTTGCCTTGGGTGGCAATAGAAAATACGATTAAAATACTTAACCAAAGTGGAACATGTAATTAAACATGATTAAAGGGTTAAGTAAGTGCCTTGGGTGGCATGTGGGAATCAAGTAAGTGCCTTGGGTGGCATGTGGAAATCTAGTGGGTGCCTTAAGTGGCAATTGAAATATGATTAAATGACAAGCTTAAGTAGTAGCTTGTGGGGGCCTTGAGTGGCAATTGAAATATGATTAGATGACTTAACCAAACCTTAACATGTAAGTGGGCATGATTTTAAAAAAAAGGGTTAAGTGGGATGCACTAGATAAAATGACAAGCTTAAGTAGTAGCTTGTGGGGGGCCCATTTCAACCAATATCCCAAACGTATCTTTGTGGGCTCGACCCAAGTCGAGGACGGGACACGCATATTGGGCTTGACTGTAAGAGGCCAAAACGGGTTAGCGGTGGCAACGCAAGTCCAACGGGTTTCATATGCGTGTGTGGACCCAGGCTGGTAAGTAAGACGTTGTTGCATTGTGTAGGTATAAGCCGTGCACCGTTGATATTATCAGGTTGCCACTTTGGGGGATGATACACCCCACTGTGGGGCCAGCACGGGTATCTACGTTAGCGAGCCGATCGCTTGGGGAGTAGTGGGTACACCTAGTGGAGATAGGGGCAGACGGCACCTATGTAGTCAGCTAGGGGTACACGAAACTACTATTAAAAATTACTAAGTACACTTAGTGGGATCAACCTTTAAGTAGGAATTACCCTTGGGTGGGTAGAACTGGTGTGGTGCAGTGTAGGAATTACCCTTGGGTGGGTAGATCTGGGGTGGTGCAGTGTAATATTATCCTTGGGTGGGTAAATGCATCTTTACGGTTATCTTAGTTCATCCTAAGTCTAGTTGGCTGCTTAGTGTAGCCATTTATCCCCAGTCGTTACCGTATATCAAGCTTATGTCTTACTCTGGTTACTTTAATGATTGTATTGTTAAAGTTATAGGACTCGCTCAGACTTATGTCTGACCCCGTTGTTTTTATCTTTTTCCCAACCCTCAGGTTATCAGAGTGGGCCTAGCACTAGTGGGCATTGATCAGACTGCTTTATCTATCTTTTGGAGCTTGGTCCGTGGATGTAAAGCTCAGTTTATCTTTTCTATTATGGCTATTAAGTTATGTAGTAGGATTATGTACTTTTGTTTTATCAGGATGGATATTATGTACTTGACTCTTGTTTATGGTTTTGGTGTAACCAAACATGTTTTACTTTCCGCTGCAATGAAATGATGTTTTAAATTCTCAAGTATTACTTATATCTATCTTGTTGTAATTTTTCTGTTCTATATTCACTTAAAATACTCCACCGATGTTATGGCATTCCCTTAGTGAGTGACCGTAGCGGGTGTGGGGTGTTACACGTGGTATCAGAGCTTAAGGTTACCAGAACAGATAATTTTTTTAGAAAAACTATTTTTCTAAAACATTTTTGGAAGAAGTATTTTCAAAAACATGTCTTTTAAGAGAAAAGTTTTTGAATGAAAAGCATAATCCCCAATAGGCATATCTTTATCTTTTGAATTCTCCGTTTTGAATCTCTTCCTCTCTCTTTTTGAATTTCCCCTCCGTGTATAGATGATCTTTCTAAGATAGATAAGAAGGGAAAACCACTTCAAGGGACTTAGACATTAGTCGGACTAGAAGTTGGTTCAAGAAGGAGGAGGACTTGTAGGTACCTATTGGATAGACGATGGGAGGAAGGCTCAAGTAGTTGTTGTTTAATGAAGGACGAAACCTCATTTTGATGGGAGGTTACGAGTGGAGAATGGGAAGAAGAGGGCTAGTAGTTATCCTTTTGGAGGAATAGGACACCTTATTAGGATTGTCCAAAGGGGCAAGGGCAAGGTATGGAATCTCCTGGAGGGTAGTTGTATTCCCTCACAACTAGTGTACCAGATGGGGATAAGACCGTCTAGGTTGGAATTTGGATTTCTTTATTATCCGGTTCGAACTTTATTTGATTCTGACGCATCGAGTTCGTTTATCTCATCGTTGTTAGTTGAGTCACTGCACTTAGACACCAGTTTAGTAGATGATCCCTTAGTTGTTTCAAACCCAATTGGGGGCTCCATGATGTGTTTGGGTTTGAAAGTTTCTATACTTAGCGTTGAGTTTAGATGTGATGCTTCTTGGGCTTCACGGGCTATGGGTTAGTTTTGGGCATGGACTGGTTATCCAGTAATGGTGCCGTTCTTGTTTGTGGAAGGAGAGTTGTTAGGCTTACGACCCGCTTGGGTAACACTCTCGAGATCTCTTGTAATCCCATGGAATCTGTTATGCTGAGTTATCTAGAATCGCTTGACACGTCGGTCGAGAGTTTGCGATCAGTTAGAGTGGTCCGGGAATGCTCGGATGTGTTTGAGGAGGTGAAAGGCTTACCTCCGGAGCGGGAAATTGACTTCCGAATATATCTGGTAGACAATGCCAAACCAGTATCTTGGCCAGCGTGCCACATGGCTCCTCGTGGGAGGAGGGAACTCCCTAAGCAAGTAGGCGATTTGCTTGGGAAGGGGTTTAGAAGATGAAGCATATCGGAGTGGGGTGCTCCAGTAGTTTTTGCTACGAAGGCGGATGGGTCCCTCAGACTTTGTGTAGGCTAAAGAGAACTAAATAAACTCACAAAGAAGAATAGACACCCATTGTCGAGGATTGATGATCTCTTTAATCAGTTGGTTGGCGCCTCAGTGTTTTCGCAGTTGGACTTAGCCACGGGGTTTCGTCAGTTAAGAGTGGCTGAGGATAGTATAGAGAAGACTGCCTTTAGGACTCCGGATGGTTTTTATGAGTGGCTGGCGATGCCATTTGGTTTGACGAACGCCCCCGCTTACTTTATTGATTCGATGAGAAGGGTGTTCAGGGAGTACCTAAATAAGTTCGTGATAGTCTTTGTAAATGACATCTTGGTCTTTTCTAGGAGCGAAATAAGTTTTCATATTGTCTCAATAGGTTGAGCAAAGCCAGTTATGGGATAAACGGTGGTTTTGGAGCGAGACTGGCGAGGACATCCAGAGTTGGACAAGGGCTTAATTAGTTAGCCGTTTTTACTAGTATCATCTCACGTAGGTCGTCTGAATTCGAAGGAGGTATCCCTTGGTGTTTGTCTGATATTGGTTTAGGCCTTTGGGGCTTGCATTTGGGGGATGCCGAGTTCGACTAGGGTGGTCTGCGTGAGAGATGGACAGTTGTGATGATTTTGGATGGGGTAATATCCTGGTTTTCTCTAAAAGTGGAGAAGAGCATGCCCTACATCTTAGGGAAGTGTTGGAAACTCTTCGAGCGCATAGTCTTAGGACAGCAAAAGGGGATGGGATTCTTAGCATCCTATGAGTTTGAGATAGCGTATACCCCTGGTAAGGGTAACGTGGTAACGGATGCCTTAAGTAGAAAAAGGTTGTCCTTGAGTTCATTGTTCGTTGAACGACGGAGCTTGGAATTTATTTCGATGTTTGACTTTAGACCTTCCGTTGACTTTGTACCCGGTTTGCTAGCTTCCTTGGAAGTTAGACCTACTCTTTTGGGACGGATTGGTGAGGCACAGCGAGACGACCCACAGTTGGTTGAGTTAGTTGAGAAGCTCATAAGGGGGGGAGTCGTCCAGCTATTTGAGTAGGTACACCCAAGATGATAAGGGGTGGTTGCGTAGAGACGATAGACTTTGTGTACCGCAAGACGAGGGTTTGAGGAAGGTTATACTTGAGGAAGCACATCGTTCGAAGATGACCATTCATCCCGGTGGGGACAAGAAGTACCAAGACATGAAGCGAGTTTTCTTTTGGGCCGGTATGAAGGAAGACGTGGCCGAGTATGTCGCTAGATGCTCGGTGTGCCAACAAGTGAAAGCGGAGCAAAAGAAAGCCGGTGGGTTGCTTCACCTATTGGAAGTTCCGCTATGGAAGTGGGATAGTGTCTCGATGGATTTTGTCGATGGATTACCAAGATCGAGGAAGGGTAATACGGGAATTTGGGTTGTGGTAGACAGACTCACTAAGAGCGCCCATTTTATACCCGTGAAGAGTAAGAGAACTGCTCCATGGCTAGCTTCAGTGTACATTCGAGAGATTATTAGATTGCATGGTGTAACTTCCAGTATAGTGAGCGATCGAGATCCTATCTTCACTAGAGAGTTTTGGAAGAGTTTGCAAGAGGCGGTAAGGACTCAGTTGTGTTTGAGTACCGCATATCATCCTCAGACGGACGGCCAGACCGAGAGGGTGAATCGTATTATAGAAGACCTTTTGAGGCTATGTATCTTAGATTTTGGAGGTACATGAGAAGAGCATCTTCCATTGGTGGAGTTGCCCGACAGACTTAGTGGTGTACATGATGTATTCCATGTGAGGAAGTGCCTACATGAGACCGCAGAGGTGGTAGAGCCGAGCTTGCTTAGAGAAGTAGAGATAGAGCGTGATGCGACTATTCGATGAGCTCCTACACGCATCCTTGGGTCAGAGATTAAGAGGTTGAGAAACACGGAGGTTCAACTAGTCAAAGTGCAATGGGGAGAAGATGAGAGCAACGCTACGTAGGAGACGGAAGCGGAAAGGCGTTCATTATACCCATTCCTTTTTGAGGGTATGTCTTTTAACTTCTCCTTTATCGTTTGTCTAGTACTTATCTTATCCTTAGTATGTCCTCTTGTTAGTGCCTTTGACCTTTAGATAGGGTAAACCTATGGTTGAAACATGTGTTTGAGACATGTTATGATTGATGGATGCATGTGGATGCAAGTGTTTGCTAGTGGTTGCTCGTGGATGCATATACACACACTCTAGACACTAGATCGGCTCAATCACTTCATATTGCATATTGCATATAATTGTGTGTAGGTAGCTATATTTATGGATATATAATGGTTGTGTTATCATATGGATGATGCATTTTGGTGAATGATTGTGCACTCATGTAGATATAGTATGTGTCGATAGGGTTCTTTCGCATACATATTGGATGCATGGCACTATCACAGTCTGCATATGTTCATACATTAGATAGGGAACATATACACACACTTTTTGCATATGCTCATACATCAGTAGAAAGTGTTTTAAGGACAATGGATGCCCGTGTTTGATGGATTGAGTAGATGGTTGTTTGGATGGGAGGATATGCATTCTCCTTAACTTGGAAATTTCGGGGACGAAATCCTTTAAGGAGGGGAGAATGTAACACCCCAAATTTCAGTTAACACTGATATTCACTAATTGCAGAATAAATAATCTCAGATGTGAGAATTGGGGGAAACAGGCTACGTCATTGCGTTCGTCTCGGAAAAATACGCGAAATAGAGTCCGAAATTTTGTAAATCGGAGTCCGTATGACCCGGTTAAGGCCCGAAGAAGTTTTCTGAAAATTCAAAATTCGAAACAGATTTCAAAAAAGCAGAAATGGGGCTAGGCGGGAAACTTCCCGCCCAGGCCATGTCGACAGCCCTGTCGACAGGAGGGTCGACTTGTCACAGACCAAGTCGACAGCCCTGTCGACTTTCCTGTCGACTTGGGCAAAACCTGGCTTGCTCGGCCAGGTTAGCCTGAGTGCACCAGTTTGAGTTTTGGGCTGTGTTTTGGAGGGCTGGACGAAATCTGATGGACCTAAACTAACCTAGGGTTAATCTAAGGGTCTAAAACACAACCTAATCCTATAAATACACCCTAAGACTACCCTAATCCATACTAAAAATAGAATCTATGCCGTCATGCCGCCAAAATGCAACTTAGAAGGAGCCTCCACTAATTAGAGAAGAGGATTGCAAGCTAATCAACTACTAATCCACCTCTACTTCAACTCTAGCAACTATCTAAGGAGCTAATCTTGGAGTTAGTGAGTTTCTATCACTTTAACAACCAATTGCTAAACTAAGTAGATGAGATATGATGAGATCATATGGTTTTGCTTGCGGATCAATGGGTTTTAGGTCATATGTTATGATGCTAGTTTGCTAATCACTATGTTTAACACTTATTCATGATGACACTATGTTTATGCAAGCTAAGTGTTTGGGGTTTATGCATGTTAAGTGGTGGGTTTTATGCATACTAAGTGTTTGGTTTTATGCATGCTAAGTGTTTGGTTTTATGCATGCTAATTATGTGGTTTTATGCAAGTTAAATGCTTGGTTTTATGCTAGAATCATGTGTGAAATAAGTGACATGACATGCAAGTTTAACCTATGAGTTTGGATCTATAATATGCATAATCTATGCAAGTTGTTTGGATTAGTGATATGCATAACATATGCGAGTTTACCTTTGTATGTCATACATACATATGCAAGTTCATATGTAACATGTTATGCAAGTTATGTGTTTGGTTATATGCAAGTTATGTGTTTGGTTATATGCAAGATATGTGCATGATTATATGCAAGTTCATATGTAACATGTTATGCAAGTTATGTGTTTGGTTATATGCAAGTTATGTGTTTGGTTATATGCAAGTTATGTGCATGATTATACGCAAGTTCATAAGTAACATGTTATGCAAGTTATGTGTTTGGTTATATGCAAGTTAACATGTGACATGCTATGCAAGTTCACACCTTTGTATGACATAAGAATCATATGCAAGTTACCCCCTTTGTGACATAAGTGCTTCATGCAAGTTTGGATTAAATGCTAGTTGGGTTTAATGTATGCTCATATATGCAAGTTGACACCTTTTAAACCCATGATAAAGTTATATGCTATGATTGGTTAAGCCCATGGCATTTGTGATGAGTCTTCCCTTTATTATGTCATGTTATGAGAACGAATTACGTGGGGAACGATGGGGTAAATATGCATGTTAATAAAATGGTGTGAAATGGGTATGCTTAAGCATAACATAAAGTGAATGGACATAATTGGGAATTTACCTATTAAGTTAGGTCTACCCATATTATGGAATTGGGAATTTACCTATTAAGTTAGGTCTACCCATATTATGGAATTGGGAATTTACCTATTGAGTTAGGTCTACCCATATTCTTGAAATTGGTAATTAATTAGGGACAATTAATACAAATTATGGGGGTGATTAATTAGGTGTAATTAATCAACTAAGACACGAGGTTGGACCCTTTTGTAGCATAAGACTGCCCGGAACCGACCGGCAAATCCAGCGGCTACAAATGATTGGCCCAATGTGAGAGGTCTTAGTCATAAACTAAATACGTGACAAGTGTAAAGACACGAGGTTAGACTCTATTATGGTGTAAGGCTGCCCGGAACCAACCGGCATATCCAGCTGCCATAAAAGACAGTCTAATGTGAGAGGTCTTTACAAAGGTTACGATCTTAATTAATTAAGAAACACTTAACCAAATTAGCATGTAGTGAGGCATGAGGGGTTAAGTGGGTGCCTTGGGTGGCATGTAGTAACTAGTGGGGGTGCCTTGGGTGGCATAAGGAAACTAGTGGGTTGCCTTGGGTGGCAATAGAAAATACAATTAAAATACTTAACCAAAGTGGAACATGTAATTAAACATGATTAAAGGGTTAAGTAAGTGCCTTGGGTGGCATGTGGGAATCAAGTAAGTGCCTTGGGTGGCATGTGGAAATCTAGTGGGTGCCTTAAGTGGCAATTGAAATATGATTAAATGACAAGCTTAAGTAGTAGCTTGTGGGGGCCTTGAGTGGCAATTGAAATATGATTAGATGACTTAACCAAACCTTAACATGTAAGTGGGCATGATTTTAAAAAAAGGGGTTAAGTGGGATGCACTAGATAAAATGACAAGCTTAAGTAGTAGTAGCTTGTGGGGGGCCCATTTCAACCAATATCCCAAATGTATCTTTGTGGGCTCGACCCAAGTCGAGGACGGGACACGCATATTGGGCTTGACTGTAAGAGGCCAAAACGGGTTAGCGGTGGCAACGCAAGTCCAACGGGTTTCATATGCGTGTGTGGACCCGGGCTGCTAAGTAAGACGTTGTTGCATCGTGTAGGTATAAGCCGTGCACCGTTGATATTATCAGGTTGCCACTTTGGGGGATGATACACCCCACTGTGGGGCCAGCACGGGTATCTACGTTAGCGAGCCGATCGCTTGGGGAGTAGTGGGTACACCTAGTGGAGATAGGGGCAGACGGCACCTATGTAGTCAGCTAGGGGTACACGAAACTACTATTAAAAATTACTAAGTACACTTAGTGGGATCAACCTTTAAGTAGGAATTACCCTTGGGTGGGTAGAACTGGTGTGGTGCAGTGTAGGAATTACCCTTGGGTGGGTAGATCTGGGGTGGTGCAGTGTAGTAATTATCCTTGGGTGGGTAAATGCGTCTTTATGGTTATCTTAGTTCATCCTAAGTCTAGTTGGCTGCTTAGTGTAGCCATTTATCCCCAGTCATTACCGTATATCAAGCTTATGTCTTACTCTGGTTACTTTAATGATTGTATTGTTAAAGTTATAGGACTCGCTCAGACTTATGTCTGACCCCGTTGTTTTTATCTTTTTCCCAACCCTCAGGTTATCAGAGTGGGCCTAGCACTAGTGGGCTTTGATCAGACTGCTTTATCTATCTTTTGGAGCTTGGACCGTGGATGTAAAGCTCATTTATTTTTTCTATTATGGCTATTAAGTTATGTAGTGGGATTATGTACTTTTGTTTTATCAGGATGGATATTATGTACTTGACTCTTGTTTATGGTTTTGGTGTAACCAAACATGTTTTACTTTCTGCTGCAATGAAATGATGTTTTAAATTCCCAAGTATTACTTATATCTGTCTTGTTGTAATTTTTCTGTTCTATATTCACTTAAAATACTCCACCGATGTTATGGCATTCCCTTAGTGAGTGACCGTAGCGGGTGTGGGGTGTTACAATTTTACTTTCTTGTTGTTGTAAATCGTAAATTAACCCAAAGGGTAGATTTAGGTACTGTAACATATGTATGTTTAAACCTCTATTTTATATAAAATATTTGGTTTAGGCATAATAAGGCACATGTGACCAAAGTCCTTGCTTTTATACAATTCTCCTAAGTGGAATTAAAATAGTCTTGGAAATAATATACATATAATATTGTTTATTCACCTTGTCCCTTTCTGTTATTGTGATAATCTTAAAATCCAAGGTTATAACCTATCTTTTATTATGTTATGTTTAATTCCCTATTATGTTATGTTTAATTCCGTATTATTGCTTCAAATTTGAAATGAATATTTATGTTCTATGTTGCGGAAATTTGGTAATATGACTTGTATTCCTTATTCCGAGAAAAGGACTGACATGTCAACGCTTAGTGCGCTTTCCTTACATGCGCCACTAATTATGCCTTTATATATACATGTATATATATAATTATATGTGTATATATATATATTAAATAGCAAAATTCTCATATCATATATATTTAATCCGTTAAATTAGAATACTCATATTAAATATTCCCATAAGTAAAATTTATATGTCTTTTGTGTATGAATAACCTTTTTAAAAATATTAAATGACATATGGACATGAGGTTAACACCTACTTGTAGTAGAAGTCTACCCTGAACCACCCAGCAAATCCAACAGCCATAAGAAGTCGGGTTAATGTAAGACATTTAGTGTCGTATGTCATTTAGTGTGTGATAGGTATGCCTCGAGAAGGCATTAATTATTTGATCCCCATATTTAGGTATTAAGTGGTTTGGACTTGGTCCGTTCCTAAGGGTTCATCTCAAGGGTTTGGGTTAAAGTTATGGGACCATCCTTATTAGGTATTAAGTGGTCTATAGTCTACCTTTCTTTATAGTTATGAGGTATCGAATGGACTTGTATAAGAAATTAAATAGTGTACAATTAAGTGGGATAGTTCTCTAAAATTTGTCTGTGCCTTATATAGGGCTATGTGAAGGCATGCCTAGGGATGCTCTATTTACTTGTCTAAGGGAAGTATTAAGTGACTAGGAGTTCACTTTTACTGACAAACAAATAGTAATGTAGGGTACGTTGAGAGGGTCTTAAATGGCATTAGTGCTTACCTAAACCTGATATTAAGTAGTTAATCATTATCTCTCGCATTACGTTAAGGGAATATTTATGTACCGTATTCTACTAGGAGACAAGGTCTTAAGTGACTGGAGTCCATCAAAGGATATTAAGTGATTGTAGGAAACCGCCCATATTGATAATGGACTTTAGTAATCAAAACGGTTCGCCTTTTTCCATTAAATGTAGAAATTCATATATGTGTGTTTATATTCGCCTACACTTAAACCTGATAGGTTTTATACTACCTATTATAGGAAATAGGTTTCCTTTTAAAATTAAAGAATTTCTATTCACTAGAACAATTTTTCTGACCCCCTCCTCTTATCAACATATGTTAGGTAGATAGTAGCGCATGCTTGATGATGACATAGAAGTAGGAGCTTAGGGATGGCAATCTGTGTCTAGTTTATTATTACAATATCTAGTATTTTATTGTATCTATGAAATATTCAATTATGTACCTTAACTTATCAACTATGACACTGGGATTTGGTTTGATGTATTTGACATTTATGAGATATTATAACATGGTACATCTATTTTGATTATTATATTTTGTCAATTCCAATGTAAGATCTAATTTTCTTTTATTACGGATCTGTTTTTTTCTTATATAAATTATCGACTTGCTTAGAATGGCTCTATGTTCCGATAGGCCTTTTCGTTATTGGGATTTTGGCCCATTCCGGCTGGGTTGTTACAGTAATAACCCAAAATTTGGTCACTTTAACTAAACATATAAATCATTTTAAATATTCAAGTATGAATTATTTATGACTTATAATAAAATTTAAAGTGATAAATAATCAACTGGTTTTCGAAAATTATTCCAAAAATATTTCCATAGGAAAAATACTGATAAGATGTCCAAAACTATTTTATCAATAAAGTTGTTTTTAACCTTGAGCATCATGAACGATCTTGGATATTTACACTTATTTATATAATTAAACAATAATGTAAAATAAAATATTATATCTTATTGGTGAAAATAAAACTTGAAAACATCATCAATAAGTTAGTTATATTCAACATTTGATTTATGAATATAGATAAAGATATAATGATTTTTCATAAATGGAATTAAATAAAATGTTAACGTTAATGGTGGCTGTTAAAAACTAATAGATGCCCTTTTCTCACAATGCTCCTTTTTGTTCATATGGCTAAGAAGAAGCGATGTTCCTCCTGTTTGCAATCTTACGTAACTAGATCTAGTGAAGTTTTCTCTTTAACCCCTCTTTCTAGCTCATTTTTTTTTTCCTTTTAACTCTGCTCCTTTTTTTGATTTCGCCCAAGCTTCTGACTGTCGAGCTTCCCCTGTACTGGCATATCCGATCTACAAACTTCTCCTATTTATGGTGTGGTTACTACTGCGAAAGCGTGTGTTGGCAGTGATGAAGTTTCTGAAGCATGAATGTAATTTGGGTTAGGATTGTGGTATGAAGAGTGCAGTGCTTTGTGCCGGTTCAAAGAACTTAGATTTAATCCCTTGTTCTGGTAGCCCTATTGTAACACCCCGTAATTTTGTTAACATTAAGAGGGTAAATTAAATAACAATTAATTTAATGTTAAGAATTAAGGGAAACAGACATCGTCATTACGTTCGTCTCGAAATTCTAGTCAGGATAGACACCTCGTTTGCGTAAAACGGATAACATATGAAGAAGTTACAAATGATAAAAGTTTGAAAATCAAACTAGGTATAACTAGTGCACTTCACAAGTGCGCCAAGGCAATTTTACACTGGCGCACCTGTAAGTGCGCCCATAGGAGTTTTGGGTATTCAAGCATTTTTCCAAGTGGGAGGTGACCCGCAACCGGATTCACCCTAGGGGTTATGTGGCAGTCGGTTCCAGAGGGTTCTGCAACTATAAATATACCTCAATTCTCTTGTTTTCTTCACAAAGAATCAATGGCAGCCAAACTCTGCCAGTGTGTGAATTGAACTGGATCCCTTGTCTTCTTCTATAAACTAAGGCAAATCAAATCCAAAAATCCAAGATCCATTCTTTCTCTATTCTCTAAACCTAACGCAGTGAGTTTCTAGTTATTTTTAGGTTTAAATGAATAGAAGTAATTATCAAAGACTGTGATTTGGATACATTGTAAACCTTGAATCTATGCCATTGTTAGATCTGATACTATGTCGTGATAGATCTAATTCTTTAGATCTAATGCAATTGTGGTTACTATATTGTATTGCTTATGTGGATCTTGACTTGTAGTTATGTTGTGGTGAATGTAAATCTATTAATTTTGACAGTTACAACATTGGTTAGTACTAATTCTATATGTAAATCACCTTTCACATGTCATATTGCGATCAACTTAGATATGTTGTAAATTGGACATGAGAACTCATATTTCGATCTAAACATGCTATTATGTCACCCTGGTGGGGTTAGATCTATTTTAACCTCTAGATCTAAATTATGTGATCTAATTTATCATATTGTGTTATCATGTTAGATTTATTTTAACCTCTAGATCTGAATTATGTGATCTAATTTATCATCTTGTGTTATCATGTTAGATCTATTTTAACCTCTAGATCTGAGTTATGTGATCTAATTTATCACCTTGTGTTATCATGTTAGATCTATTTTAACCTCTAGATCTGAATTATGTGATCTAATTTATCACCTAGTGTTATCATGTAATTAAAGACACCTAGTGGTATACATAACCAGAGAAAATAATAAAGTTATGTAATTAAAGACACCTTTTAGGGTAAGCTTAACTGAATAGGGCTATGTAATTAAAGGCACCTAGTGGTATACATAGTCAGTGAAAAACCTAGTGGGGGGATACATGACAATAGGGAGAGCTTGTATCATATTGTGTGGGACCCATTTCAGTCAGTAACCAGGAGTTAGTATCAAATAAAATACTCCGTACTAGGCGGAGAGGGGACACGCTTACTAACTGATTGTAAGAGATCCAAACGTAAAGGATGGTGTGGGCGACGCAAACCGACTGGGCCATGTGCGTGCATGAGCTGAGCTCAGGGGGATAAGACGACCGTTACACCAATAGATATGGGACTGTGCATATCAGTGAAGGGTTGCCACTGTAGGACGTGATACATCCTACCGTGGGGCCGGCACAGAATATCTACGGAGTAGGGAGCCGATCGATTAGAGTAGTGCTTAGGGTATATTTTGGACATATGCCATAAGTCTACCATGTTATAGTGGAAAGGGCCATCTCATTATGGTTATATTAGTAATAGTGCAGGGTAATCATTAGAGAAGTGTATACACCTTACCTTGTCTACCTTGTCACACCTGCCATTTATGTAGTGATCTCTCTTATCCACTTTATATGCTTATCATGTTACTTTTATTTATTTACAGGCTAAAAGTGACTAGATGATCGACGCTAATCTATGAATTAGAAAAGCGCGACATTTGCAATAAATTCTGCAAGCATACAGGTGTGTAGCATACAGGTCGAACACAGGGAGGAAAGTTAAATTTTATTATTTATATGTTTCGTGGGCGTGTTAGACGAACTTTGGAGGTTGATTTTGCAAAACAAAACAAAATTAAAACTGTGATTTGATTCAGAACAGATCTAACTGAACCGACGATCAAATCACAATTTCAATGGAAAGCAAATGAAACTATGAATTAGATTTGAATCTAATCAAACCCAATTTGACATAAGAAAATAATAAAAAGCAGAAATTGAAATTGCAGAAATTGAAATAACAAACAAGAATTAAAATTAGGATTTCCGCTGAATCTAATCAGACGGTAAATCACTAATGCAAACAAGTGCAAAATACAAATAGTGTTCTACCGAATCTAATCGTATAGACAACACTAGTTGCTAAGAAAACAAAAAAATGCAGAAAAAAAAGAAGAACTTTTATTAGAACAATGGAATAAGAGATGAGATATGGTGGCTACAAGGTTATTACAAGGGTATATATAGGGTAGATAGCCAAACCCTAACCCTAACCCTAATGGTAAATGGGCCTGGTCATTACAACACTAATTAGTTACAATGAGAAACATAAATGGGCCTTAGATAAATAAAGCAATTTTGGGCCTTTTCTCTTTTTCCTCTTGCTTCCTTGACATTTCTTCATTGATTTGTGATGTTCAAAGCCTTTTTATCACTCCTTTTCTTGTCCAACAGCAACTAGATGTGATGTCTTCATCTACAATTCTTCAAAATGCAAATACACAGCAAATTGAACTCTATTTCTCTACATTTCTGGTTGCATGCGGGCTGGGTTGGAATATCTGTAAAAATAACAAAACAATACCCAAGTAATATTTATTTATATACAAAAGACAAGATATAAGAGCATAAAATAAACACATTTCTATGTCAATCACTAGACTCGCCAGAATTTATGTCTGACCCTTTTTTTCTCCTTCTTTCTTCTGTTTCTCCCCAGATTCTCAGGGATGAAACACTCAGGCTCAGTCAGGACTCAGATATCATCTTGATAGGAGATACTTCTGAAGTATGGCTCAAGTTCTTGTCTCTACTGTGGCTTAACTCTTTCAATTGAGGAATTATGTTTTTATATTCTAATCTATTCTGATGATACAAGACAGAAGTTATTTTATTGTAATGATTTTTGTGACTTAAGGTATTGTGGACCACGGTATTATGATTTATGTAGAAATAAAAATTTAAATTTCCTCTACTATCTTGTTTATATCTGTGTTGTAATTATTTTGTGTATATTTACCTACAACGCTTCACGAAACTTAATGCATTCCCTTAGTGAGTGACAATAACGGACGTGGGGTGTCACACCTATCTGATGCAAGGCTGGTGTTTGTGACAATGTGACTGTGAATTCATGTGTTTCTGGTATCGTCGGTGAAGTGCATGTTCCCCAACAGATAGGCCCATGCATGGTTGTTAACCCTGAGTTTCCAGGTCCTGATAGTGCAGAAAATATTTCAAATGCTAATATAAAGCCTGCCTGGTCTTTCCTCTTAAAAAATTTACCTACAAACACAAGATCTTACAAGTTAGATACATTTAGTACTTTGGTTGTTGATGGTGTGAGTGTTCTTCCTGCGAATGTCATCATAGGGGGGTGCGAGCTACTGGTTAGATCATTTTGTGGGTTTCTTCCTGGATGTCTCTATGTCTTTTAATGAAGTGTGACTTTAGTGTTTACATGTTTGGAAGCCGAGAGGTAAACTTCATGTCCAACTGTTCTATTTTCATTTCACGTTTAAGGAAGATCGACTTCATGCTCTGGAATCTAGTCCTTTTATTATAGAAGGAAAGCCTTTCATAATCACTCATTGAGGAATCAGAATAGACAAAGTCGGAGAGCAAGTTCGCTCCTTACTTGTATGGGCAACTTTCACTAATATTCCATCTATGCTTTAACCTTAATTGGCCTAAATTGTCTTGCGAGTCTTATTGGTGATTTCAAATGCTTTGACATATAGCAACGGAGATACGTAAAAGGATACTGTCAGCAAAAGCGATAATAGAAATTTCCCCATCTAAGCCTTTTCCAGAGAAGCTAAAAGTTAGAATTACTGAAGGGATTGACTTGGAAGTTGATGTTTGATATAGCTGGAAACCAGATATATGCATCTCCTGCTAATCCTTTAGCCACATCTCCATTTATTTTCCTAATGCTTATATGCTATTATCGACATACCTCCTCTTCCTAGCCAAAATTGATGTGGATCCCTAAGCCTCGTTTGCCTACGGTTTCCGATGTTTCTTCAGCCAATCCAGATAAAGCTCCAGTTGTTCCTCAAGAGTTTGTTGTGCCTATATAAGATGCCTTTTCAGTGGATAATCCTTCCTAAACTACTTTAATGGTTCTATAGATCAGTATGTGTACTGGAATGTTCATAAGGGTACTTGGTCGCATAAGACGTCTACGATGAGGTATGATCCTGCATAAGATAATTACCAGAAGTTTATAGGAGAGGAAGATGAATCTTGGCACTCGAGATATCAAGCTGATGGATACGTCATAGTTTTGATGACTGATGGTTTTCACAATTATCTGTTATTTATGCAACCTTCCTGGAGTAGGATTCTTTTGTACTTCCAACTTTCGAGATGTTATGATCCTTGTCTTGCGTCGTATTTCTCTATCTTTCGGTATGTCATAGGCCCAGGTACTGATGCTGACATCAGTAAAGAAACAAGGGACTAGTGATCCCCTTATTTAGCAGTTAGCCACTTTCGTCTATCTCCTACTTTCTTTTTATTTGTTCTGTGTGGACTGTCTACTTTGAATCCAATTTTTGTAGTTAGGCAGTTTGTCTAACTCCTGTGCTCATGAATTCATTATTTGTTGTAATGAAAAGCGGCTGCGACCATTATAAAATTGTTCTTCCTTTCCAAAAAAAGATTTAATGATTTGATAGCTATTATAATTACCAAAAATTGTTTGAATGATAATAAATAAATTTAAATGTGTTATATAGTAATAATAAATGGTTATAATGATTGCATAAAAGAATATACTTCGCTTGAAATCTATAAGAAAACTCGATATCACTTTGTTTGTATAATATCAAAATTTGAAAATGGTTGTTTAATATGGTTAATTCTGAAATACTAATTTTTTAAATTTATTTTAAGATGAAAATAAATTTATTCTCCATTTTTTACTTACATAAATAGTTTGACTAAAAAGTAAGTAGGTTTTGGATAAAGTAAATAAAGATTTCATTTTTATCTAAAAAATAGAGCAACACGTCATTTTCTATTACCATACCTCCTCACACAACTATATCCCTTGCACCACCATGTCACCTTACTTGTACTTGGTGAGAGAGGGGAGAGCATGGTTTGGTCGTGCGAAAGGGGGAGAAGTGGGGTTGTGATAATTTTGCACACAAAAATTATCTCCATTGGCCAATAAATATCTTCCTACTCTCTTCACAAATTTACACACAATTATCACCATCTTCTTACTCCATAAAACTGCAGAATACTATCAATAATGACTTCTTATTGTAAGAAAACTAAGAAGAAAATTTTGGTAGGAGGAAATTAAAGTGGAATAGCAAAGAAACGTTAGAAAATTCAATTTTCATCTCTGTTCTATCAACATTCACTATCTTCACCATCATCAATATCAGGCGGAAACCTCCTCGTCCTTAATAGGTCGAGAGAAGCTTCCTCTCCCCAAGACTAAGGCAAGCTCATTTTTATCCTGAAGATTAATTTTGTAAGCTCTTGTTCGATTGTAGCGAAGCCGTTGTCAATCTTAGATATATTTTAAGCCAAAGTAAGTGAGAAACTCTACATTAGATAATGATAATAAATCAATTTTCCATGGTAACATATAATGATTATATATATTCTTTTAAGATATTTTTTGTTATCTTTGAGTTGTAATATATTTGTTGAATATATAATTTAGCAAGTCATGTTAAATATACGTCCATAAGCATAAACGAAGCATTTTACTTCTATGAAGGAAACAAAGTGAATTGAATAATTAAACCTTTTAAAAATAGTTTAGATACTTTATAAAATTAAAAGTATGCAAAGAAAGTTTGAAAATAATTAAATTTGAGTAAAATCTAGTCATCGCGATATAGTAGTTAGCTATTCTGCACCATAAAAGGTAAAAACTCATATACTTGTAGTTATTCCGAACTCCTTGAAATAAGATTTTTCCAAACTATTATAACTATTATTTTCTAACGAATAAAAAAATAAAGTTTTTACCAAGTTGATTTTAAAATATGAGCTAACCAATTTTGAAATTACTCACATTTTTGCAATTCGAAACCCTGGAAATGAAATCCTTTAAATTCTTTAAAAATTAAAATAAATCTTTTAAATGTTTTAAAGGTGATTTGAGTTATATAAATGGATTTCCAAATAATAAAGTGATTGTTTTGATCAAATTAGCTAATATGGCTCTTTTCGCTACAATTTTAAATAACAATTGAAATATGAGTTTAAACTTAACAACTCATCTCTAAGCCTCATATGGATGTTCTCAAATGATAAATTAAGTATATCTAAGATTATAAAAAAAGTTATTTACTTTAAAATGTTATAAGTAAAAATTTAAACACTTGTTATTTTATGCTAATGTTTTAGTCTTGGCTCTGATAAGCCAATGATTATACTCGAATTTTCTATTTTTGATATCCAAACTTTGGTGTTTAATTAAGGAGATATTCAGGAGCAATCAGTCTCATGGCTCATGTGGCTTTTTTCTTGATTGATTGTTGGATAAGGCTAAAATGTCAAAAATCAGCTAAGCATAAAAGATTAAATTATCTAAATTTAAATAACCAAGATTACTTAGAAATGATCTTATTATACACAGTATAAAATTTTGATGGGAGAATATATACCATCCATAAGAGTTTAAAAGGTGATTTCACTATTTTCTGATGTATAGTAAAGGTTGAGCATGAAAACTGATTTCGAGTAAAATAGGAATGTTTTCTCTTGATCTATCTTACTAAAGTGGACTGACCAACCAAAGATGACATTATGAATGAACGGGGTTTAATAATTCCATATATATATATATATATATCCAAAAAAATATTTTAATGACACACATCTTTAAAACATGTTTTGAAAAGGAATGAATTAAGCAATAAGAACACCCTAAACTACTTTAACAGAATTTTCTTGATGAATGATTCGAAGAGACCGAGGTTGGATTATGGTGATTCGTAACTTAAAACCACATTTAACCAATCTATGTTTGAAAAGGAAAAGATATGGAATGATAAAGACTTGGAAGATTGAATGTAGGATTGTTTTCATTGAAATTGAGGGAATTTTCCCATATTATAAACAACAGTAGTTCTTCATTCAAATCTTCTATCTAAGGGTTTCTCTCTACTAATCACACGATGGAGTAGGAGAGGTGCGTTCGGCTTATCCAAACCCCGGATAACTTATATGGTTAGATATCTGACTTTGCATTTCTAATGTATGCATATTGATCTTCGTGAATGTACATTTGTTTGGTGGTATGGGAAGTAAATCTTTTGTAATATATATACCCTTCTCTAAGAAGTGTGAGCTCAGATATTGTACATTAGTGCCAATCAATTATGGGTGATGGAATTGGAAATGTGGCATTCAAAGTGAATTATGTGCTTAGTATAAGGTAATCGATGATCATAAGCTTCATCACTCGATAATGGTAGAAACATGGCACTTAATGAAGCGATCTAAATCGTTCCCATTTGGATATATCATTACCTTTCTTGATTACTCTTTGTATGTCAAATATGCAATTATGCTATGGGATATCTTGGATAGGTTGGTTTTGTCCGAGGTGATGTCATATTCGGCCAATGCACTAACTTCGGGTCTGTGTTGCTGGGCCGCTCTTACTAGGTAGCGAAGGTCAAAAGGCTCTTCATCCTCTAATAGTGTATCATACTAAAGGTAGTGTCTCACCTTGCTATTTTATAGAATTTGTTCTCAATAAGAGCATGTGTTTTTATTTATGTTGCATAACGTACATAGAATTTAATGATGGTAGCAATCTTGCATAGGTTATTTGATTTACTTTGTTGGTTTTATTTCTCAAGTCATTAAAGATAATATCATATTTTTGTGTTTCAAAATTTTATTTACCACAAGGGAAAACCTGTTATGTGTTTATGTGCAATCGTGGTCTTATTGGATACCATTTTATTTTTAAACATTTGATTTTGAGGTTTTCGCACTAGACCCATGACTGGCACAAAAATTAATTTTCTTTTCCTTTGAACTATAGGTTCCTAATTTTCTTTGGGGGACTATTAAGTCAGGTTTAACTTGGAACAACTAGATGGATCTTGGATTTGAAAATTCTTGTAGGTGGTTAACTATTCCTACCTTCACTATATCCTTACTTAGATTTCGTTAGCATTTGTGAGGACAAGATTTAAAACTATAAATAGTGACATTAGTTACACTCTGACACTCATGCCAAATTTCCGGCTATAAAGTTTTGTATATTGATATATATGTATATACACTTATGCAGATTTTTCCGTTGGGAGATATTTTGTATTTTCTACTTTCTTTATATTTCGTTTGTAATCACAAATAACCCATTGATCAGGCACTTGTATTGCAGCACATGAATACTGTAAACGAAATAATGTCAATTTTCATGGGTCAAGGAAGTGGGTCATTTCATTTGGAAACAGATCTTGGGTTTAGCTTACTCCTAAGCTTAATCTGGGTAAAGGTATCATTAAGGAAAAGGTTAGAAATATCTTAGGGTGAGTTACACATTTGAGAGGGGGATAGCAATACCATAGAATGAGTTGATAGAAATATAGATGAGTGCGTATATTAAGATATAAACAATTTCCCCTTGAAATTTGGTAAATGTTGACACCAAAAATTGGCACAACACCCAAAGAAAGGGTTATGTAGAGAATAAATGAAGATGAATAATTGAAAAACTGAAAATAGAGGGAATCATATGCAAGTTTATAGTGGTTCGGCGTTAATGAGCCTAAGTCCACTTTATAATCCCTTATATATTCTTTAAACTATCAGACAGAATAGATACAGAGACACTACAACAAGAGATTAACAAAGATTTGAAAGCTAGAATACTCAAACTTCCAAAAGTCCTTTCTTCTGAGTCCAGAAGGGGAATTTATAGGTGGTACAGTGCTTGAACTGGCTTGGACACGCGTTGTATGATCCAAAATAATAATTAAGCTTTAAGAAGTGTTCTCCTTCTATGGAATTGGCACTCCTTGAATTACCGGTGATAGTTGGCAATCGATCTGATCTATTCGGACGGCTTGGAACATGCAAGGCTGGGCATGAGCTATTCTTCAGGCGGACATTAGGTTCATAACTAGGTGCGACTGGACCGCGTCTGGTTTGATCACAGCGGGCTTCAGTTGGACCGCATCTGGCGTCAGTGATGAGTGATGAGCCTCATCGATCAGCCCGCTTCTTGACTTCGACCATTTATTTCGGGTATCCGAGGCACGGGCTCATGGCATTGTCAAGCCTTGATGGGCCAACCAAAAGGCCCATCTACACTTTGCCCCCCAAAGTACGTTGCCTTGGAGATAGGCATACTTTGTAAACATGGGTTTTGAATAACTTTTTCCATATCAATTAAAAAATTCCCTATAGGTTGATTTGAACCGTCTGTTCATGAGCTTCGTAAATCGAGGTTGGTCGACTAGACGTCTTGGAAACTTAAGCTGGCTCAGGTAATAATGATGCCTCACTCTCATATGTCTTTTCGGCTGACCTTGGCTCGATGGTGGCTTGACACGTCAGCCGAGTCTGATCCAACAGTCATGTCAATCGAATACGAATAGCCACCCCATTATATTATAAAAGGGAAACCCTCTTTACTTTTTTCTTTTTACCTTTTTACAGCAAAAACCAATTTACTGTTCCAGAGGAAGAAGAAGAAAGAACAGCTTTGTCTTTAACCAAGATCATCTTTTTCAGGTAAGAATTGATTCGTCATCTTTTTCAAAACATACCGACATAATTCTCGTGTATAATCTCTTCTTTCTCCACCTTCTTGTTATAACTTTGGCTACACGTAATCCGTAATTAGGATTACCAGTGTTAGATCGCCGGAGTCAGCGGCGATGCGATTGTCCGTGGTGGTTCTAATACCATTGTAGTTAAATCCGATGGTGTTGGAGCTGCTAGTCTGAAATGGCATGGAGGTGGAAAGGTGTCCTGCTTTTTCAAAGTGTCTTGTGTATCAGGGTTTTGTTAAACACTAGGACACATGGCAGTGTTTGAGAGGGATGGTGATAAAGATAGCTATCTTTGTACAGTTTGGCATATGAGAACAAAAATGATTTTGTGGTTTGTCATTTATCGAGATAGCACTATAAAGTGAAACTAATCGCTTTCAAATCAATCTCCAATTTTAGCTCGATAACATCTTTAATCGACAATGGTCAAGGCACGAGGCACTCATAAGTACGGGATGGGTAAGGAATTTACCCTCTTTGTCAGAGTAGACAGCACCTCTGAGTCTTCAGCTAGTTCTATTTGATTCTGATAATAACTCCCAAGGCCGATAGATGAGTTTACGGCCTCCTTCTGAGGTTATGGTAGAGTCAAGTGAAGTAGCATCTGTACCGATAGCACCTGACATGCTTCCAGGTGCAGAAATTGTGAGAAACCCTCCGGATGCCAAGGGGTCCGAAATAACTCTCAAACAGCTACAAAACCTGACCGTTAAGCCTAACATTCCTTGGGGGGACGTCCTTATTCCCGAAGAAACTGATCGACCTCACACTCTCCCAGAGGTCTACATGGCACTATCTCTTCCCATGTGTAATGTAGGAGCTATCCCCCTTTTTCCTTCATTTATCGTCAACTTCTTATTGCGGATGAACCTGGCACCGATGCAGTTCCATCCAATTGTGTATGGAAACCTGTTATCTTTCTACAACCTATACATGAGGTATTCGGGGCACCCTTCGACCTTTGATGACTTGGCCTTCTTTTTTAATTTCAAGAACAACGAGAAGCAATCCCCTTCCTTTCTTTACTTCAAGGCTATCCAAGGTTGGAAAATTATTGAAAAGGTCCCGAGCAAGGTGGGCGACCCAAAGCGGGAATGGTTTTACATTAAATAGCAGCCAGGATGTGCTCGATATTGGCTCCAGTGCAGTAAGTTTCTTTGTTGCCCGATATATCAAAAATGGAGTTCTTTATATCGACCATTTCTTTTGTAGGGGGTGAGCCAATAAAGCCTGAGGAGAAAGTGTTTGAAAAACTCTTCAGATAGCTGGTTAAGTTGAAGCCTAGGCGGTGGAGGTTTTGGGAGTGTTTATCCGACGATCATCTATATCAGTATGCTCTTCTTGGCAAGGGCAGAACAATCGGGCCTCAAAAGGAGGAGTTTGGATCGACAATCCCGAGCCATGGTGAGATGCCCCTAACCAAAAGAAAATCAGATGGTACACATGCAACCCATTTGGTCGGGGAATCTTCCGTCTGTTCCTCGTCTGGGGGAAAAAAGAAACTCCATCCGTTCGAAAGAAAACCTGCTCTCAAATGACGAAATCAAGAGTCCGAACGTCAAAAAAGGCATAAAGGTTCTGTCGTGGAAACTCCAAAGAAAGTACAAGGGGAGTTAGCCGAGGAAGTCTCTGTTGAGCATCACTCGAGAAAATCTGGAATTGAGAAAGATTTTTGTACGGTTCATGGCTCGCAGGAAGAACAGGCTACGCCCCCTTTCTATGACCTAAATAAGGTGAAGATGCCTGAGACCATCATCTCTCCACTAAGCTTAAATCTGAACCAATTTTTTGCTAACCAGT
Source organism: Allium sativum (assembly GCA_030737875.1). NCBI lineage: Eukaryota > Viridiplantae > Streptophyta > Magnoliopsida > Asparagales > Amaryllidaceae > Allium > Allium sativum. The sequence goes on from CM060921.1 coordinate 704,726,067, forward strand.
CCGTGGAGATCTCTTCTCCGGTTGAACTAAAAGGTGTCGAAGGTATGAGTCTAACTTTAGTATGGGGTCAACCTAAATAATTTGTTACATATTATTAGCACTGCACGTCATGGTATCATTTTCCCTTGTGTAAATTGAATATTGACTGCACTCATTATGGTTTCTCTTCTTTTATCAAAGAAAATAAACGACGAGTTTTGTTGCAAACTTTTTGCCTCCATCCTGATTGAAGTCAGGCTAGTCGGGATGGCCTTGCAACAAGTTAGGCAAGGGGACGAGGATGGTGATGACAACAACAAGAAGAGGAAGGAGAAGAAAGACAAAGACAGAGAAATAGAAAGAAAAAGAGAAGAATCGAGAGCAAGATGAGTGGAGAAAAATAAATTTGGGAAAGCATAAGCGGGCGCCGGAGGAGAAAGAAGGATACTGGAGCAAGTCCTAGATTCGGCGTTCCCCCCTCCCTCAAGATAAGACCCCCAAGGGTGGTGATAAAGCCGAAGATTCTCGGGTCGCACTAAGTCACTTCAGACTCGCGGTCGACCCTTCCTCCACCAATCGAATTAAAGAGCCAGAGCGAGATTTTCTTGATCTCATTTTAACTAGAATTGAACCTTCTTCTGAGTTACAACTGCTATCACAGAGTATCTTCCGACGAATTCGAAACAACCTTGACCATGGTCTTTCCCAATATGACACGATGTACGAGTACGCCAAGCATGTAAGTGGGGTATTAAAGAACAAGCTAACCGAGATTGTTGGTCTGAAGAGGGATATGGATTTCAGCAAGAGAACCTTCAGGTTAATTGAGAAGAAAATAACAGACTATGAATCACAGGCGGTGGCCACTAAGGAAAATATGAAAAGGCTGCCGAGGATCTGAATGCTCATTTCGAGCTGAAAAGCCAAGAGTGTGATACTTTAAAGGGCAAAGTTGAAATTCTGAAGGGTGAGAAAGGTCGGCTGGACCTAGAGGTGCAAAAGCTCAAGGCCCGTCTTGATTCATCTGAGTTAGCCAAAAGACATTCCGAGGAGAATGCTGATATAGCAATCGAGTCCACTAACAATTTGAATCTTCAACACGACATCAATGTTCAAACCATCAAACCTGAGCATGCTCGGGAGACATCCAAAATAAAGCAGGCACACGGGCATCAATATCTTACATTCTTTGAAAGGGTCCTTCATTACAGGAACTTGTCTTGGTTACCGAGATATTCCACGGTGTTGACCGATACATAGAAAATCATCTTGAAGGAAGAAAGAGTGCAGAAAAATGGAAACTAGTGGATGAGGAAGCCTTGATGACTCGATTTCTGGATGATGATGAACGAGCAGTGTAGGATGAGGTTAAAAGCCAAGAGAAGGGGGCGGCAGAGGCTGAACGCCTCAAAGTGAAGGGGAAGTCGGTCCCCAAAAGAGAAGTTGGCAGCAGTCGAACTAAGGCATCCCTTTCTTTCCCTTCCGCAAACGTGGAGATGGGTTTGACGTTTGTCCCTCTCCTCGAGCCATCTAGAGTTGTGGAGGAGCAACCGACCAAGTCCGACGTAGGAGGTAAGCTTATGCATTTCTTTTTAGTCCCATGTTTACTAATTCGACCATGATTTATATCTTTCATTGTAGGTACTTCATTGGTGAAGGAAGGTGTTAAGGTCGAAATAGTGATGGAAGAGAAGGATGAAGCTAGAGCGGCAATTGAAGCCATGGGGAGGAAAAGCGAAGATAAAGATCCAATAGAGAACGACGAGCTTGAGTTGATAAAGGAGTCCAAGAATAGCAGTCAGCTATCCATAGCTGAGATGAAAGCCCAATGCGAGAAAGACATTTCATCCATGAAGCCCGAGCTATCTGAAGAAACATTGAACATTCGGCCCATCCAAGCCATCCCCTCGACCATCCTTTCTTCGATCGTGGTTCCTCCTTTCGTGGACTCAATTATCCCATAAGAAAAAGATTAAGCACCTGTCCCTTATTCCTTCGGAAGTACGCTTGGGTGATCGAGACATAGGCCGACCACCAAGGAAATGTTGAAAATGGTTAAGCACAAAGAGAAGGCAGAGATGATTGAGCGAGGAGGGATACCACCTCCATTTTAGAGCTCTTTTGATGTAAATTCACTTTTAGGCTCTTTGGAAATATTATGCGAGTGTGGCCCTCGTGCTTTTGTTATCGTCTAGCCTTGTATTTTGGTGGACGATATTTAAGTAGTACTTATACGCCGTAATATTTTGTGAACAAGTTATTTCGATGTAAATAAAAATCCACTTGCTTTTAAATACTTATGCCCACAACATGCTGAAATGTTGTAAAAATGGAAGCGACATCAGCGTCCCAAAAAAATTTCTACCTCCAAGGGCTATATAAACATAGCCCTCGTTTGGGTCATTTATCGACCCTCTTTCCCCCAGTGTCTGTGTATTTTGCTTGGTTAGCAAGTTCTTCGGTCATACTTAAGGTGGACTCAACCCAAACCGGGAGTCAGATGTTCCTAAGTAGGAGTGTCTTTAGTCCTTTATAATCATCCTCTAGTCGGCGAGGGTTAGAGTTCCAGGGATCGAGCGGTCTCTTGTCGGGTGCACCTTTCACATTCGCCCAAATTTTTGTACTCCTCTCCAAGTCTTGAGGGTCGGGGTTATTCTAAACAGATTGTCATACTATTTAAATTGGGACCATCTCATTTTCAGTTTCAAAAGGAGGTCCGAGGGCATGAGTATCCGCATTAGATTCAAAGTCATCCAACCTAGTATGTTTCTTATTCCATAACCAAGTCAGTTCATTGAAATGTAGTCGGGTGAAGGGGTCATACAATAAGCATTATATTGAACATATGTCGGTCGGATCACAACATAGAGTCATAGTCGTTAGAACAGAGCAAGAAATGAGCTTTTATTTATAAATAACAACGGGTGATTGGAAACACCATATTACAACACCTAAATAAAATAACTGAAAAATTAAAAATTCTATGAAAAAAAATGTCTCAAATGCTCAGCATTCCATGCTCTTTTGTATGGGTCGCCCTCAACAATTGAATGCTTGAAGCTTCCATCATCAAGCTTTTGTTGAATGACGTATGGCCCTTCCCACTTGGGGCCCATATTGATAGGAGTCGGAAAGACCCGTTTCAAAACAAGATCGCCAATATTGAAGGTCTTCGGCCAGAACTTTTTGTTATAGTATCATGCAACCCTTTGCTTATGGACTTTGGCACGAAGATTTGTCTCTTCTTTTTTCTCGTCAGTCGTGTCTAATGATGTCAAGATAAGTGCTTTATAGACAATGGATCATAATAAGTCATCCGATGAGAAGGGACCTCGAGTTCTATCGGAAGAACAACTTCCAAGCTATAAGATAGAGCGAAAGGAGTATGACCAGTAGTTGTCTTATGGGTAGTACAATATGCCCAAAGAGCTAGAGGCAATTCGTCGACCCATATACCCTTAGCTCGCTCTAATCATTTCTCCAAAATGGTTTTGATAATTTTGTTGACAGCTTCAACTGTCCATTTGACTATGGATCCACGACCGATGTATACTTCTTTTCAATATGATATTGCTCGCAGAAGTTTCTAAATTTCAAGCTGTCAAATTGGGTCCCATTGTCAGTGATAATCATCCGGGCTACACCATAGCGACATATAATATTCCTCATGATGAAACTGATGACACGCTTTGTAGTAATTGTGGTTAGCTTCTCGTCCTCCGCCAACTTTGTGAAGTAATCCACATCCACGATCGCATATCTGGCACCCCCTTTTCAAATTGGCAAGGTCCCTATTATGTTGATTCCCCAATCATCGAATGGCCAAGGACTAGTAATCTGAGTAAGCTCTGTGGATGGAGATTAGGGTATTTAGGCAAATCTGTGGCATCTATCACATCATTTAGAGTAATTTGCTGCATCTTTGCTGACAATAGGCCAGAAATACCCATATCTCAACACCTTCTTCGCTAAAGTCTACCCTCCTGTAAGAGCGTCGCATACTCCTGCATGAACCTATCTGAGCAGCTTTTTAATGTCACCATTTGCCACAGACCTAAACAATGGGACTGAGAAGCTTCTTCAATAGAGCTGACCTTGTTGGATAATATATCTGGAGGCTTATCGCACATGGGCGCGTCTCCCGTTCTTTCTCTCCGGGAGGTTCCCATATAGTAGGTAATTTTTGATGAGGGTCATCCAGGATTCTCTTTCGGGCTTTATCTCCGACTAATCGACCTCTATTTGATCTTATACTCGGGATGTTCAAAGTTTCAATGGGGACTAATTCGGTCTCACTCGGATTGTCGGAGCTAGCTAATTTTGCCAAACGGTCTGCTTTCTGATTCTGATCTCTGGGGATATGGGAAATGCTATACTGACTAAAGCCATTTTGTAAATTATCAACCTGTTTAAGATATAAGGACATTCGATCTCCCCTGGTTTGAAATTCTTTCTTACCTGAAACACAATCAACTATGAATCGAAAAAAAGGTCAAGTGACATTACTTTAAAGTCCTTCGCAAGTTTGAGCCCGGCGGTCAGGGCTTCATACTCAGAATCATTATTAGTACCTATGAAGTTTAATATCAAAGCGCAATAGATCGATTGTCCCTCGGGTGATGACAACACTACCCCGACACCAGAACGTCGATCATTGCGGGTCCCATCGGTATACAACTTCCATGTGTGGGATCTCAATCCTATATCTGGGAGCTCAGCCCCCTCTCCTGAATCATTATCTTCTAGGACGGTAAACTAGGTTACAAACTCTGCCAACACTTGTCCTTGGATCGACTTCCATAGGACAAAATTCAGGTCGGATTGGCTCAGCTTGATGTTCCATTTGAGAAGTCTCCACTGGCTTCAGGTAGTTGCAGGACCTATCAATAGGGTTGATCCGTGAATACCTTAATAGGATGAGCCTAAAAGTAACGACGAAGCTTCCGAGATGCAATCAAAAAACCGTATGCAAGTTTTTTAATTTTTGGATAGTTGCGCTTAGCTCTAGTTAGTTTCTTACTGATATAGTAAACTGGACGTTGTACTCGGTCACCGAGCTGAGAGCATTAGCAGATACAGCCAGATATACGAACAGTTCTTCATGGGCGACCGGTTTGGATAGAATGGGAGGTTTTTATAAATGATTAAGTAATTTCTAAAAGGCTTCGACATAGTCGGGCATCCAAGAAAAATTCCGCTTTCCTCTCTTGATTAATTCAACGAAGGGTAAACATTTGTCGGTTGCCTTTGATATGAACCGACCCATAGCCGCAACCTTTCCTGCCAAAATTTGCACATCCTTAATCCTTCTCGGCTCTTGGATATTCTTGATAGTCGAGATCTAGTCGAGATTAATTTCAATGCCTCGAGAACTAATTATAAATCCTAGGAACTTTCCCGATGCTACCTCGAAAGATCATTTTAGGGCGTTAAGCTTCATCCCATACTTCTGTAAGGTGTCGAACATCTCTGCCAAGTCCTTTACGTGGTCGATAGAATGTCTTGACTTTGACAACATATCATCAACGTAAACTATTGTCTTTCCGATCTGATCGTGAAACATGCAATTATCCAATCGTTGGTATGTTACCCCCGCATTCTTCAGGTCCAAAGGGCATAACTGCGTAACAATGCAGTCCAAGGTCAGTGGTGAAGCTGGTTTGTTCTTGGTCGGGGATATGCATGGAGATCTGGTTGTATCCTGAGTATGCATCCATGAAAAATAAGAGTTCATGCCCAGCGGTCGAGTCTACCAACTGGTCGATCCTAGGCAATGGGAAGCTATCCTTAAGGCAATCTTTATTCAAGTCAAAAAAATCAATACATGTTCTCCACTTACTATTGGCATTCTTTACCAACACAGGATTTTCTATCCACTTGGGATAATTTTCATCTCGGATAAAACCATTAAATTGGAGTTTTCCAATCTCTTCTTTTAAGGCCGCGGATCTCTCTGGATCAAGCATCGGCCTTTTCTATTTGATAGGGGTATACTTTGGGTTGATGTTAAGAGCGTGGGTTATAACAGAAGTTGAGACCTCACACATATCAACATGGGTCCACGCGAATACATCAAGGTTACCATGGAGAAACTCCGACGATTCCCTCGTCCGGATGGGGTCGAGATGGGATCCAATTTTTAACACCCTAGTTGGGTCGTCATCATCAGTAGGTATCTCGACTATGGTTTCATTTGGCGCTACCTTTCAGCATCCCAACTCTTCGTCCTCTCTTGGATCGCTGTCCTCGAATCAACAAGCGAACGGTCCTGGCCGGGATGCCCTCTGTAGTTGCTATGCTTCCTTCTCCTCCATAGGCGGAGGAACGTCTTTCTGTCCTCTGCTACTCTTGTTCTATGGGTCTTTCCACTCCGCCAAAAAGCAAGCTCGCCCCGTCACTTGGTCCTCACGCACTATTTCAATTCCTCCGTTGGTTGGGAACTTCAAGCGCATGCACCAAAGGGTGATATAGGCTCTGAACTCAGATAGGGCTAGTGAGAAAACCCTCCTTAATTTTACATTAAATTAACTAATTCAACAAATTCCTGGGTCCTTCTCTAACTGGGGTTCCATATAATCACTAGTGATATTGCTATTTTTTTCTTTCCAGGATCAATCTCTACTAGTATATACATACTAGTATGTGAATGGTATTCAGTCTCCAGATTAAGGTTTTCTACTAAGGAAATCAGAGTTTTGATTAGTTAAATAAAGGAGATTAAATAAGGTTTTAACCCCTTTATTTTCACACAACATAAGGAACTTGATGTCATTGATCATGTCTCTAATTTGCTTAATATACTCGGATTAGTTAGTAGTTTATATCTTAAAATCCCATAGATAATGTGACGACCGCCCATGACCCCTGCAATAAACAAGAGGAAAAGTGCACTGAAAGGTGTGCTAGGCAGCTATGGACGATCATCAAGGTATGATAACATAAGTGGGACATGACGTAAATCTCACGGCGCAAGGATAAAATATAATAGAACATATACAACAGGTAATATTAGTGAAGCATATTTAAGCAGAAATCTCAAATTTTCAAAACAAGAAAATATATCCTTACACCATGATTGCAACATATGTCTGTACAAATTTGCCTCACAACAGCACTCAGAGAAGAATAAAAAATAGCGAAAACCCAAATACTATATAGTAAGAGAGATAGTACGCCGGCCTCCTGCTCGTATCTGAACTGCTAAATCGTCCTTACTAAGCTATCACCTGTCACATGCCACCTAGTTTGCCCATCCAAAATCGGATGAACCACCCAAGGTAATAAGAGAGAAACATAAAACCTTGAGTCAGACAACAGTCTTAGTGAGCGATAAATAGCCAACTAACATCATCAATAAAGTATGAGAATGGGTAAATAAACGAACTAATCTACCCACATCACCAGAGAAGAACTCGACTCCTGCCTTCCCACATCGGACAGTGATAGCCTTTACAATCCAAACAACCGAAGGAGTAACAATTCAATTATAGTAATCAGAACGACCATTCAATTATGGCAAACAGAAGAACAACCATCAGTAACACTCATAGCATCTAGATTATATATCTCACGTAAACCGTCTTAATCGAATTCAACATCCCTCAATCATAAGCCCCAAAGGCCTAAACCAATATCAGACAAGCACCCAAGGAACATCTCCTCCGACGTCGGACAATCTACATGAGACGGTACAAGCAAATCAATCAAACATACAAGACAGACTCCGGCTATCACCCCCGACCCTGCTTCGAAACTATCGTTAATCATATGAATGGACACATCATATTGCCATCCATCAAGGTCTAATGGTAACCCCGGTTCTAGCAAAAAACTCATACGCCTTTCAACAATACGTACCTAGGCCTTTCAACGATACCCAGGGTATTCGACCTACATCTGGTCTTTTAGGTGCCCCTATTATACCCATGCTTTGGGCTCGCTAGAACCTACGACAATGATAATTCCTCGGCCTTTAGTATCTCTAGTCATCATCAATGACGACTTTCCAACCATTATCACCCCACTCAGAACACCGTTGAGTTGTCATACCATTCGTCGTTCTACACCAATCAACGAACACATTCAACACTTCGAATATTGTCACTTGAATTTACTTCTAAGTCACCATATCACTGAGCCAAATTTCATTACTGCGTTGCAGCTAGGGTTCGGGGGGTTGCCCCTAAAAAATAATTTTTCTAGGCCCTTTTGTTAAAATATGGGTCGTTCCCGAAAATATAATTTTTCAGAAATGACCATGTGCAACCGACCCCTGGTGCGACCGACCCATATGTGCTCAACCCCATTCGACCCACCCTGGCATGCTTGACCACCACACGACCGATCCTTGCCCAATATCATGACCGACCGACGTCCCAGGGTGCACGACCGTCCTTACCACCTCTGCGTCATCACCGACCCGAGCTTCAGAATGACCCGTGTGTGTGACCAACCCTTCTTCTTTTGTTATGACCGACCCAACCGATCCTACCTAGCTTGAACCCATGCTGCTTGACCCAATCTTCAGCTAGACTCGAATTAGAGCTCTACCGACCCTACCCTATGTGCTATCGACCCCCTGTTGTATTGCACATTGTACTACATGTTTGTACTATGCGCTCGACCCGTAACCTGCACAGCCCCAATTCAAGTCCAAATTCGACCAAAACTTCGCCATTCAACACAATTAATGAAATATACTCGTTTAATTCATCCAACACAATCACAAGCATGTTAAGAGATCAACAACATGAATATGACAATTCTCATCAAAATTATACAATTTTCACCAAAAATCATAATAAATGAACATATGATCTAAATTGTGGATCTAACCTGCATAAACATACGAAATAGCTTAGAAATTACCGGTTCAAAACTTGTTAGATTAGATCCTGTAGTGATTCATATGAAAATGGACTTACCAAGGTGTAGATCAATGAGAAAATGCTTGAATTTGATGAAAAACATGATCAAGCATTCATATCCCTGATTGAATCCATGTGAGAAATGCATATCACTCACCAATTCTCCAAATCAAGCTAAAATCAATGAATTAAGATTCCGGACAACAAGCAATTTGATCCAAACTCTTGATCCGATGAGCTCTTCCTTACAATGTGTAGATCTAGCCTTAAATGGTGTAGATCATCTACTTCCTGAACTTTAATGGTGGAAAGATTGCGAATTGGAGGATCCCTTGGGTCTTCCAAATGAGAGAATGGGGAAAGAAAACCATTTCCCATACCTCCCACCCCCAATTTATAGCCTTCCACCAGCGTACTAATGGGCCTCTTCAAATCAGCCCATTATGGCTTTAACACCTGAACAACCAACTGTTAAACCTTAAAACAGCGATTCCTCCCAAATCGCTTAGCAAAATCTTTAATGTAACCACTCTATGGAAAGGCAATAATCATTTCCTTTCCAATGGCGCAGGTCTCACCACCTGATTCTACCTAAGTCAAAAGTTATGCTATGTACAAGACTGATAGGGGCGAAATGGTCGCAAACAAAATTGGTAAAAATTATGGACTTGTCTCACATCTCCATAAACAACACATTAAAATATGAGAATGATCCAACCCTTAGGGAATAAAATAAAAATATTTTACAATCTTCCGATACGTAAAATGCGGGGTGTTATAGATAACTCATGTGTGAGTAATAATACAAACCAATTAAGAGTAGTTAAGATATGTAGGTAGACATAGCTACATATAAATGCGCTTAATTAGTCATTGCATCGTGATAGTTCTACTTGACCACTAACTTTTCCTTTTGTTATCCAATTCAGGAATCACCTCTTAGCAATTTAAACTCTTGTGTAGGTTACTTATGTGCACTTTGAATCTGTAATAAGCTCCTAGATTTTCACTGAACTTCATTAGCAAAGACAAGGCAAGTTTCCTAGTAATATTTTGAGTGTTACCCTATGCAAAAGAGGCTATTACATATCTGAATTTTGGTACATAAACCATGATCAATTCTGCATTAGTACATGTAGTGATAATGTACAAATAAACTACATGCATCAGTGATTATATCATGGTCCATTTACCCCTTTTATCCTGAAGCTTTTTGCCTCTTATAGATAGGTATACCATCACAATTGATACGTGCCTTGTTTAACTACACAAATTCAGTAATAAAATCCATAGATAAATACATTTATTTCCATATCCAGACATCATTAATTTACTTCAGCAAACACAAACCGGATAGCATAATTTCCAAATAAGTTTAAGTCTAAAACTGCCTGGTTCAGCTAATACATTGCAGCCATTACATTAATAAAAGATGCAAATATACCATATAACATTTAACCAACTAATTCTTTCTTATATTTAACTTTATAGATAACAACAAGCATAACACTTCATATTTCCAACAACCTTTCACACTTCTTCTAATTAACTTCCATATTATCTGCAAATGCATTTGAGGCTGCTCCATTTGAATTGAGACACCCCCATATGCCGTTGAGCAAATAAGGTCAAACATAATGTTTGGTATGAGTATAACTAAATTTTACATTAAACTGCTTATCTACATATTCTCATGCACTACTTTATAACCTTATCTTTTTATGTGAAATACCTCATCATACTAGGTTTTTAGCCACTAAATCTTTATAAGCATACTTCAAGAATTAATCATATGAATAACGTATTATAACTATGGGAACATACATTAAATCAATACATAAATAAGTAGTGTTTGGTATATGTTCATATGCTAAATTATCCTTAACATAAACATAACATTGTTCCTTTTCCCCAACCTTAATCCCCTTACTCAGGTTATCAGAATTTTCTTTTTTTGAGCCTTTTCCCTTACATTGAACACCAATGTGCACATTGTGTGGGATCCCCCTATCTGTTAACCCATCACACTAAGGCCTCAGGGCATTAACATGACATGTACATGTCTGGTTTTACCACTAGAAACCCAGACAGATCAATGTATCTTGTGATCATCCTAACCACACTGGCTCCCTCATTTCAATGATTTATTCCTTATATTTAATCTGCTATTTGCTTCTCACATTACCCCAACATCCCCAGGGCTTGTCCCACAGATTATAGCATCCTCATTGTGACTTATATAACTGCATCCACGGTTATATAATTTCAAAAGCATTCTACACATAATGTAGTATCAAACAACCATGCGCAAAAGTATTTGGGAATTCATATAAACACATCATGCAGTCACTTAAAATAATCCTTCCAACTTAGTTTTCATTACCCAATAGTTTCCTTTTTACTTACTTGTAAATCTGCAATTACAAAACATTATTAAGAGCATATGATTAGAGGAATAGGGTTCCACTAGATCCCATAGTTTTCTTATTAACCACTTCTATAAAAAGGCGATTTATCAGAAAAATATTGTATAAAGAAGATTGACAATTATATAAGATATTGCTCCTCTTCATCCTATTTACATGAAAATAGGCATAAGCATGTGACCCCTTGCCCATACTGCCATATTCCACGTCAAAATCCTACCTCTCAATTAACATATTTTTCTATTATTTTTCATGTAGATATTACACAATATTTACTAGTGATATAGTATCATTTTGGCGAATTAGTTATCCCTGCCTTTAACAGAGTAAATCATATCCAAAGAAAATACTGAACATATATACTTAATGCCAACATAAAAATAGTATATACTCACAATAGTGTTTTCTCCTTTTTAATCCTTGAATACTTGATATTGGCTAGAGCTCCTAGGTGCTATAGCTATTATTTGCTTCTGGTTAATTTTATTTAGAGGAAAATTAGTCTAGTTCACAAGCCTAGGGTTTTATATTAGGTTAACTAGGGTTTAAGGCTACCTAATGTCATATTTACCCATTCAAGAAAAATCATTTGCTGATCATATAAAAACACTCGTAACCATACCCATTCTCCTTTTTATCTTTTTAGAGAAATAATATATACCCTACTATACCATGTCATCTTCTTTTATCTGTACTATGCACTCTAATTTCCCTTTTTATCCCGACTATAATGCTTCTTGCATGATTTTACTAGCCACGAATTATGAATGCACATATATTTTCATAATCCATATATGTGAGAGTCCTTGAGTTTATTCCTGGATTTTCTAATTAGGTGTGAAGGTTTATTTACATGCTTATGCTGTATTTATAAGTTATCATATCTATGCATACAATTTGCTTAACTATATAAGAAACATGATAAAATAAATTCAGCCAATATAACATCCTATTTCTCATGTGTATAGAGCATCCTTGTGCACCTTGCACCACATACATGCACACATAAATCTTTATATATGCCTCACATTTACATGCATAGAAATCATTATTTCCTATTTTAATTATTGGAATATTTCTAGGTTACCACATTTTCCCATTCTTTTAAAAATCGTGTCCCACAATTTAGCATATTTCATTAAGCCCAATTCTTTAAATTATCATTTCCTGATTTAAAATTTTTCCCTTTGTTATTTTCTCTTATAAATAGAACTCTTAACATGATAAATTAAATCAGAAATTTTAGTACCTTTCTCCCATTTAGAAAACACTTTGGGATACTTGCTCTCAACTTCATTCTCTACCTCCCAGGTACATTCATTCGAATCAAGACTCCACTGAACCTTCACTAGTCTTACTATTTTATTCCTTCACTTCTTTTCCTCTTTGCTTACTATCCCTACCGGCTCTCTATCATACACTAGGCTAGGGTTAATTTTCAATTTAGTTGGTGTTTTTAATGTTGTCTTCCTATCATGTTCCCATCTCCTTAATTGAGATACATCAAATACATTATGTATAGCAGCCTTTTCCTCTAGTAGCTCTAATTTATAGGCAACTGACCCAACCCTTTCCAATATTTTATAAGGTCCAATATATCTAGGAGTCAGTTTACCTTGTTTTCCAAATCTGGAAATTCTCTTCATTGGAGACACCTTCAAAAATACAAAATCACCCACTGCATATTCAGTCTGTTTCCTCTTTTGATCAGCATACATTTTCTGCCTACTTTGTGCAGCAGCCATTCTTTTCCTTAACAAAGAAATCTTTTCTGATGTCTCTTTCACATGCTCAGAACCTAAAATAATTTTGTCCCCAGTTTCCATCCAATTAGCAGGTGATAAGCAAGGCTTCCCATATAAAGCTTCAAAGGGTGTCATTCATATTGTTCTCCGATAACTATTGTTGTATGAAAACTCAGCCAAATGGAGGTAATCTTCCCAGCTACCTCCCCAGTCTAACACACATGCTCTCAATATATCTTCTAATATTTTATTTACTATCTAAGTTTTTCCATGTGATTGAGGATGGTATGTTGTCCTCATGCATAGTTCTGTACGCATGGCTTCCTGAAAACTGCTCAAAAATTTAGAAGTAAACAATGTATCCCTATCACTCATAATAGATTTCGGAATACCATGCAGTCCCACTATTTCTTTCATAAATAGTTGAGCTAGTTTGGGTGCACTTCTTTCTGATTTTATAGATATGAAATGAGCTACTTTTGTCAATCTATCAACCACTACCCAAATACTATCATTCCCCCTCTTAGATCTTGGTAGGCCATCTATGAAATCCATGGAAATTTCTTTCCATTTCCATTCAGGAACACTCAGAGGTTGTAATAATCTAGATGGCTTTTGGTATTTTGCTTTAACCTGTTGGAAATTAATTCCTTCAACTACATGTTTGCCTACATCCCCTTTCATTCCTTTCCACGAAAAGTTTCTTTTTAAATTATGATACATTTTTGTTCCTCCTGGGTGATTGATGTACTTATTTCTATGGTAAATATCTAATATTTCTTTCTTTAATTCTGCATTCAAAGGAACACACAACCATTTCTTATTTATCAAATATCCCTGATCATCTAGCTGAAAATTATTCATTTCCTCTCCCTTGTTTAAAACCGTTTTCTTATCCCTTAAAAATGGATCTTGATCATGTAGTTATCCTACCCTCTTAACCAAATCATACTGGATGATAATGATACTTAATTGCCCTTGATCAATTGATGGTCCACTGGTCCATTGGCATTTCTCGTTTGATACCCTTTATGTCCCCCTCAGAAAGCAAAGACAAAGTTCTGAATTCATTTATCTTCAGTGCAGCTACTCTAGCATGTTGTCTACTCAATGCATCAATAACCTTATTAGCTTTTCCAAGTGTGTACAATATATCCAAATCATAAGCTGCTAGGAATTCTACCCACCTATGTTGTCTCATGTTCATTTCTTTTTGAGAAAACTAATATTTTAGTGATTTATGATCAGTATATAATTCAAATTTTGCTCCAAATAAATAATGTCTCCATATTTTTAAAGCATAAACCACTGCAGTCAATTCCAAATCATGTGTAGCATATCTTATTTCATTTGCTTTTTACTGCCGAAAAGTATAGGTTATCACTTGCTCGTTTTTCATTAATACTGCTCCTAGCCCATTTCCACTAGCATCAGTATAAACTATAAGTCCTTCATTACCCTCTAGAACCTTCAATATTGGTGCTTATATTTAAGCCTCTTTCAATCTTAGGAATGCTTTTTCACACTTTTTTGTCCAAACAAAGGGATGATCTTTTCTGGTTAGCTGTGTGAGGGGAAATACAATTTTGCAAAACCTTTTATAAACCTTCTATAATAGCCTGCCATACCCATGAATGATCTTACATCAGTCACTGTTCTAGGCCTCTTCCAAGCTTGTATTGCTATGACCTTACTTGGTTCCACTGAAATTCCTTTTTCAAAAACAATGTGACCTAGAAAACCGACATCATTTTTCCAAAAATTACATTTTGAAAATTTTGCTTTAAGGTCATACTTCTTTAGTCTACTCAGTACTAAATGTAAATGTTGTTTACTCTCCTCTTCTGTTTTAGAATATAACAAAATGTCATCTATAAAAATCATCACAAACCTATCCAAATAGTCTCTAAACATTTTGTTCATTTAATCTACAAAGTACGATGGGGCATTTGTAAGTTCAAATGGCATAACTAAGAACTCAAATAATCCATACTTTATGTTGAAAGTTGTATGTTTAATACTTTCCTCTTCTACCTTCATTTTATGAAAGCCAGATGCTAAATCCAATATAGAAAATATTTTAGCATCACTCAATTAACCAAAAAGATCATCTATTCTTGGCAATGGGTATTTTTTCTTTATTGTGACTTTGTTAAGCTCTCTATAATCTATACACATTCTTAGTGTACCATCATGTTTCTTAACAAAGACTACTGGTGACCCCAAACAAGAACAACTTGGCCTTATGAAACTCTTTTCTTCTAACTCTTGCAACTGCTTTTTCAACTTAGTTAACTCCTTAGGCCCCCTCCTTGTTTGTTTCTTTATTATGGGACTTGCACCAGGAATTAGCCTGATTTGAAACTCAACTGGTCTATGGTGAGTACCCCCTTCACCTCAACAAAAAATCTGGATATTGATTCACTATAGGCGCTTGTTCTAGTGTTATATCTTTTTTCTTGATTTCCATTGTATTAAAATGTTTAGTCCCTTTGTCGTTACTTGTTTCACACCATATTAATACCCTTTTACCCCTAGCAAGTTTCAAGGAAATTATAGAATGTTCTAAATTAATGGTAGCCTTATATTTTTTCAACCAATCAACCCAAAGTATAACCCCTATACCTGGGTAATTCAACACAAATAAATCTGGAATAAAAAGTCTACCACCAATATTTAATTCTACCTGATAACACATCATCCCTAGCTCACATGAGCTACCTAATGGACTGGTTATAAATATGGGTTTTTCAACTATCATACAAGCTAATTTTAATTGTTGTGCTATGTCAGTGGAAATCAGTGAATGTGTAGCCCCAGTATCATATATCACATGTATGGGAACCTATTTAATAAGTAGAATACCTTCCACTTGTCCATGCACTTCATTGTTTGATCTAACCACTGACTTGCCTTTTTCATTCTATAACTCTAACTTTTCCATGTTTGTATTCAGGGCAGTTTCTCTTCAGGTGTCCCTCTTTTCCACAATTAAAACACTTAAAAGTGGCAACTTGTCCAGCTTGGCACCTAGATTTTATATGACCCTCCTTGCCACAGTTATAACATATAACTTTCTTCTTGCCATATGTTGCAAGGGAAATCCCCGAACCTTTCTTATCCGCTACTTCAGTTCTTGCCTTTCTTGTTATTGTTATTCTTCATGTTCCTAAATTTCTCTCTGATATTATCATGTTGCTCAAAACTTAAAGTCAAATTCAGTACTTTATCAAAAAAATTCTCAATGCATGGCAACATTGCTTTGCTCAGACCTGCATTTAATCCTTGTATATACCTGCCATTCTTTGAAGTTTCGTCAACAACTAGTGTAACAACCCGTATTTCTGATAACCTGTTATATCGTAAATTGAGGCAGAATTTAATTTATAAATCTAAATCAAGGGAAATGGGCTATGCCATTGCGTTCGTCTCGGAAAAATACGCGAAATAGAGTTCGAGTTTTCGGAAATCGGAGTCCGTATGGCCCGGTTAAGGCCCGAAGAAGTTTTCTGAAAATTCAAAGTTCAAAACAGATTTAAAATTCAGGTTCAAATTTCGAAATTGGGGCCATTGGGCGCAGGGGGGAAAATTCCCGCCTAGCTACCCCAGTCGACAGGCCTGTCGACTGGGCAGTCGACTTGGCTAGGACCAAGTCGACAGCCCTGTCGACTTGGGTGTCGACAGGGGGTGCTCGGCCAGTTTGGCCTGATGCACCATTTTTGGGCTTGGCTCTGTTTTGGGGCTGTTTTCTGGAAGCTTCCGAGATCTAATGGTCCTAATCTAACCTAGGGTTAATCTAAGGGTCTAAAACACATACTAATCCTATAAATAAACCCCTAACCTAACCCTAAATCATCATTATTCATTCAAGTAACTAAACTATGGCAAAATCAATTCTCTCATGGCCTCCACTCTCTTCATAAAATTCCTAAATAGATTTCTATGAGAGATTTTCCATGCATACAAGTGTTTTAAAGCTTGTATGAGCATCATTAGCTTGCATTCAAGTCAAGTTTCTATATTTGCATCATAAAGCAAGGGTTTTGATCATTTTGGCTCAAGGGATTTTCTATTAGAGCTTGCATTTTGGGTCTATTTGATTGCATAAGGACTTTGTCATATTTTTGTGTCTTCATAAGCATTGTAAGCCCTATTCTACTTTCATACTTAAACTCTAAAGTTAAATGTATGATATGCAAGTTTGCCATGATATGCAAGTTTACTAAGTTATGTTATGCAAGTTTGATATGTTATGATATGCAAGCTTATCATGTTATGCTATGCAAGTTTGCCATGTTATGATATGCAAGCTTATCATGTTATGCTATGCAAGTTTGCCATGTTATGATATGCAAGCTTATCATGTTATGCTATGCAAGTTTGCCATGTTATGATATGCAAGTATATCATGTTATGTTATGCAAGTTTGATATGCAAGTTCGTCATATGATATGCAAGTATGTTATGCAAGTTTGGGATGATCATTTTGTTCATGTTATCATGTTATGCAAGCTTATCTTGAGTATATGAACATAAAGCTTCATGCTTTATGCTAAAGGTTGCATTTTGGCAACATGTAAGTTATCATATCCCTTATGATAACTTGTATGTGAGGCTAAATGCGAACTTATGGCCATTTCTACATGTCATTTATCGCCATGTATCACCAATATGCTAAGTTTGGTTTTATGCATGCTTTTGAGGCC
This sequence comes from Allium sativum, assembly GCA_030737875.1. NCBI lineage: Eukaryota > Viridiplantae > Streptophyta > Magnoliopsida > Asparagales > Amaryllidaceae > Allium > Allium sativum. The sequence goes on from CM060921.1 coordinate 704,743,790, forward strand.
TAAAAATGTAATATGCAAGTATATGAACATATGTACATTTCATATGCCACCATGATTAAACTTGTGGCTTCAACACCTTTATGTCATGATTATGCCAAGTTCCCTCTTTCTATCCTTTATGCGCTATTGCGATATGTAAGCGATGGGATTGCGTTTGGGGTTGGGTAAACTTAAAGGACATAAAAACATAAGATTGGGAATTTACCTATTAAGTTAGGTCTACCCATTGGGAATTTACCTATTAAGTTAGGTCTACCCAAATTCTTGGGAAAAAAACGTGTAATATGTTTTGGAAACATAATGGACATGACACTTAGAAAATATAAGTGTGGCCAACTCGAGGTTGGGTTGAGTTTGTAGCATAAATCTACCCGGAACCAATCGGCTTAACTAGTGGCTACAAACAATAGGACCCAATGTGAGAAGTTGGTCAAGTTGTGCTTGAACCCGAGGTTAGACTAGGTTGTGGTGTAAAGCTACCCGGACCCGCCCGGCTTAACTAGTAACCACAACGAGGTCTAATGTGAGAGGTTAAGGTGCATTAAATTAATTAATGCTACATGATAAGGTTAAGTAAATTTGATTTATGACACTTAACCAATTTGACATGAATGGGTAGGTTAAGTGAAACCGGGCTTGATTTCTTAATGACACTTAACCGTAAAATACGACTAGTGGTTAGGGTTAAGTTAACCTACACTTAACCAATCTGAACTCGGTAATTTAACGGGGTTAAGTTGAACTATACTTAACCAATCCAACTCAGTAATTTGATAAGGCTGAGAACCGATTTGATACCTGGTCTGGATAAACTAACTTGATTGATAAATTAAACGAACCTGTTTTGCGGATCTACAAGACCCACACCAAGTTAGGCAAGTTTGTAAATCTGTTATCTTATCCGTTAGTCTGAAAACTGATCGTCTGAACTTTGTATGTCTGAACTCTGTTAATAAGTTAATCTGAATCTGATAGTCTGGGGACACAAGGGGGAATACTTGTGTCATTTGTTGTTTGGGACCCATATTAGTCAGTAACCCTTTCTGGTATCAAAACTTTGACCCAACTGTAGGTAGGGTCCGGGCACGCTTACTGAACTAATTATAAGTGGTTCATTCTGATAATGGCGATGGGTGTTGATGGTGCGTTCCAACCGGGTCTTGTGCGTGCATGGATCCCGGTCTGCCTCTGAGGATGTAAGACGCCGTGACATCTGTAAATATGCCTGTGCCAATTGGTTGCCACTTTAGGGAGTGATACACCCTATCGTGGGGCCGACATAGGGTATTTATGTATTAGGGAGCCGATCGCTTGTGTAGGATTTAGGGTACACTTAGCTCTGTCTGATTCTGTTGGTACCGTCTATTTTGTTGGGTGGTAACATCCGTCTATTTCTGCGTGGTACCGTCTGTTAGGGTGGTAAAGGCGCACTACTAGTGTACACCTAATTGTAGTATTCTGTTTCTGTACTCTGTTCTGTTAGCGTGGTAAAGGCCCATTTTTGTTAGCATTCCATTTCTGTACTTTATCTGTTAGGGTGGTAAAAGCCCATTTTTCCGGAACTCTATCTGTGGACCATTCTGTTCCGTCCTGTTTCGATGTAGACATTAGGGTAACACCTAATCCTGTTATACTAGTATTGGTACTAAGAAGTTGGATCTTGACTTAGGTCAACACCTGATATTGGGCCAAGTTTAGGCCAAGGGATAAATTCTTGTTTATACATGACATGTTAGAATGCTGGTACACCTGTGGTGAAAAACTTCACCTTGATTATGTGATGACTCCTTTGAACTATCTGTTAGATATTCACCATGCTAGTATGTAATTATCCTTATGTTCATCCCTGCTTCTCATGCCAGTTAACTTTATCAGTTTACATTGATTGTAGTAGGGCTTACTCAGTCTTTTTGACTGACATGTTTTCCTTTCGCCTCTTTTCTTCCGTTCCCCCCCCCCCCGGGTTCTCAGGGTGGGAATACTGGAGCTTAGCTTGGATTTCTGATCACTTGCTTGTGGGATTTTAGCTCATGTACGGTCTTGACATGGAGCTAGCTATGGTTATCACTTATTTTGGGGATAGTACTTATGTATTTCAGTTTTTCCAGTGATGTTGTTTTTATCTAGACTTGTGTATTTGGAAAGTTGACATTATGATGTACCAGACTTGTTTTGAAATAGTTTGAAATCTTCCGCTGTTTTACTTATCTTATTTACTCTGTTTACATATATACATATGTTCTTGTTCTGCCTTGATATATCATTATGCATGTTTACATGATTCAAACGCCCCTCCAAAGTCAGAGTGCTTGTAAGAGACACCCTGGCGGAGGCGGAGTGTTACATTTGGTATCAGAGCATATGGTTTACGAGAAGGAACAAAAAGGTTTTCGAAACTTTTGGAAATTTATTTTCAAAACCAAGTATAAAGTATTTTCCAAAGAAAAGTCTAGTTTATTTTAAAGGCTATTCCCCAAAAAAGCCATTAGCACAATCCTTAGTTATCTATTCTTAGTTCCCTCGTTCTAAATCTATCTTTTCCTTCGTTTCAGTATGGCAGATAGCTTTGTTATCTCAGAGGGAGTGCAAGTTCCTGTTTGGTATAGGAGACTTATGGAGGCTAGGGCGACCGAAGCCGGCCCCGCAAATGTTACTCCTCCTCCGGTGGTTAATGTTCCTCCTCCTCCTGTCGCTGAGGTTCCTCATCCTCCTCCCCCTCAGCATCCTCCAGTAGAGTTCACGAAGATTTGCAAGGATTTCAAAGCAATGGGTGGCAAGAACTTTCTAGGTACTGAGACTTTTGTGGAGGCCCGGAATTGGTTGAAAGAGACCGAGGATTTATTCGCTATCTTTGGATTAGATGATCAGAGAAAGATCTTGTTGGCGGTTTGGCTTATGAGGGATGAAGCCGCTTATTGGTGGGAAGTCACCAATGGTACTAGACCCGTTAAGACTTGGGCCGATTTCAGGACAAGATTCGGGCTTAAGTTTCTGTCTTCTGCTGAAGAGATTTGCAAATGGAGAGGTTTATTGCTTTGAAGCAAGGAGACATGTCTGTCAAAGAATATGTGAACAAGTTCAATCAGTTAGCTCGTTTTGGCTTGGATATGGTGAGTACTACTCAGAAGAAGGCTCTTCGCTTTGCTAGAGGATTGAATGAGCCCTTACAGGAGTTAGCTATGTCTCATGTGCCCATGGGGGCCACGTTTGAGAGTTTGGTAGATATGGCCCTACTCAATGAAGAGAACAAGTGTGCAAAGAAGGAGGTCAAGGTGAATGAGTCTCAAAACAAGAAAACGGGGCCCAAAAAGGAAATGCAAAAGAAGGAGGAGAGGTCTGAAGATAAGAAGGAAAAGAAGTGCTTTACTTATGGAAGCTCAACTCATCTAAACAAGGATTGCAGAAAGAGGAAGGGCACTTGCTTTAACTGTGGAGAGATGGGACACTTCACTAGGGACTGCCCGAAGAAGAAAGGGACTACATTGGAAGGAACGGTGAATACTCGCATGGCGAGTGAATAGATTAGGGCTAGAATAATTTGTCTGTAGGATGTTTAATTTTCTTTGTCTGATTTTCAGTTTGAAACTCTTTTTTCTGGTATTTTGATTCTGTAATGGAAACTCGGTACTTTAATGCTAGTCTTGCTTCTGATCTGGTAATAGTATCAAACTCCCTGAGAGTTATAACTCATCTGTTTGTGATAAATTGGGGTTTGAGAGTATCTGTGTTGTGCATGAGGGTGACTATGACGAATACATTCTGGGTTTCTACCATGCTTAGTTTTCTAAGAATCATTTAGGGAAAATCTGATCTGTACTAGTAGTCTGTAAGTATAGGTACCAAGTTTTTGTTTTATCTGTGCTCGCTTCCATCACTCGACTGTATCTTGTTGAGATAGGAATCCTATGGATGTAAACATGTGTTTGAGACATGTTATGTTTGATGGTTGCAAGTGGATGCAAGTGGTTGCTAGTGGTTGCTCGTGGATGCATAAACACACACTAGGCACTAGATCGGCTTGAAATACACTCTCATATTGCATATGGACGTGTGTACATTTTCAATTCTTATGGTTGCAAGATGGTTAATTCAGCACATGGATGTTGCATATGGACGAATGTTTGTGCACACATATAGTATTATATGATCAGGACTATTTGCATACATAATGGATTCCTTTCACTAACATACTTTGCATTGAGGATCTTTGCATTAGATAAGAACATATACACACACCTTTTGCATATGTTCATACCGCATTAGAATCTTTAAGGACAATGATTGCTCGTGAATGATGATTTGAGTAGATAGATGATGGATGGTAGGATGCGTTCTTCCTAACTTGAAGATTTCGAGGACGAAATCCTTTAAGGAGGGGAGAATGTAACGACCCGTATTTCTGATAACCTGTTATATCGTAAATCGAGGCAGAATTTAATTTATAAATCTGAATCAAGGGAAATGGGCTATGCCATTGCGTTCGTCTCGGAAAAATACGCGAAATAGAGTCCGAGTTTTCGGAAATCGGAGTCCGTATGGCCCGGTTAAGGCCCGAAGAAGTTTTCTGAAAATTCAAAGTTCAAAACAGATTTAAAATTCAGGTTCAAATTTCGAAATTGGGGCCATTGGGCGCAGGGGGGAAAATTCCCGCCTAGCTACCCCAGTCGACAGGCCTGTCGACTGGGCAGTCGACTTGACTAGGACCAAGTCGACAGCCCTGTCGACTTGGGTGTCGACAGGGGGTGCTCGGCCAGTTTGGCCTGATGCACCATTTTTGGGCTTGGCTGTGTTTTGGGGCTGTTTTCTGGAAGCTTCCGAGATCTGATGGTCCTAATCTAACCTAGGGTTAATCTAAGGGTCTAAAACACATCCTAATCCTATAAATAAACCCCTAACCTAACCCTAAATCATCATTATTCATTCAAGTAACTAAACTATGGCAAAATCAATTGTCTCATGGCCTCCACTCTCTTCATAAAGTTCCTAAATAGATTTCTATGAGAGATTTTCCATGCATACAAGTGTTTTAAAGCTTGTATGAGCATCATTAGCTTGCATTCAAGTCAAGTTTCTATATTTGCATCATAAAGCAAGGGTTTTGATCATTTTGGCTTAAGGGATTTTCTATTAGAGCTTGCATTTTGGGTCTATTTGATTGCATAAGGGCTTTGTCATATTTTTGTGTCTTCATAAGCATTGTACGCCCTATTCTACTTTCATACTTAAACTCTAAAGTTAAATGTATGATATGCAAGTTTGCCATGATATGCAAGTTTACTAAGTTATGTTATGCAAGTTTGATATGTTATGATATGCAAGCTTATCATGTTATGCTATGCAAGTTTGCCATGTTATGATATGCAAGCTTATCATGTTATGCTATGCAAGTTTGCCATGTTATGATATGCAAGCTTATCATGTTATGCTATGCAAGTTTGCCATGTTATGATATGCAAATATGCAAGTTTGATATGCAAGTTCGTCATATGATATGCAAGTATGTTATGCAAGTTTGGGATGATCATTTTGTTCATGTTATCATGTTATGCAAGCTTATCTTGAGTATATGAACATAAAACTTCAAGCTTTATGCTAAAGGTTGCATTTTGGCAACATGTAAGTTATCATATCCCTTATGATAACTTGTATGTGAGGCTAAATGCGAACTTATGGCCATTTCTACATGTCATTTATCGCCATGTATCACCAATATGCTAAGTTTGGTTTTATGCATGCTTTTGAGGCCTAAAAATGTAATATGCAAGTATATGAACATATGTACATTTCATATGCCACCATGATTAAACTTGTGGCTTCAACACCTTTATGTCATGATTATGCCAAGTTCCCTCTTTCTATCCTTTATGCGCTATTGCGATATGTAAGCGATGGGATTGCGTTTGGGGTTGGGTAAACTTAAAGGACATAAAAACATAAGATTGGGAATTTACCTATTAAGTTAGGTCTACCCATTGGGAATTTACCTATTAAGTTAGGTCTACCCAAATTCTTGGGAAAAAAACGTGTAATATGTTTTGGAAACATAATGGACATGACACTTAGAAAATATAAGTGTGGCCAACTCGAGGTTGGGTTGAGTTTGTAGCATAAATCTACCCGGAACCAATCGGCTTAACTAGTGGCTACAAACAATAGGACCCAATGTGAGAAGTTGGTCATGTTGTGCTTGAACCCGAGGTTAGACTAGGTTATGGTGTAAAGCTACCCGGACCCGCCCGACTTAACTAGTAACCACAACGAGGTCTAATGTGAGAGGTTAAGGTGCATTAAATTAATTAATGCTACATGATAAGGTTAAGTAAATTTGATTTATGACACTTAACCAATTTGACATGAATGGGTAGGTTAAGTGAAACCGGGCTTGATTTCTTAATGACACTTAACCGTAAAATACGACTAGTGGTTAGGGTTAAGTTAACCTACACTTAACCAATCTGAACTCGGTAATTTAACGGGGTTAAGTTGAACTATACTTAACCAATCCAACTCAGTAATTTGATAAGGCTGAGAACCGATTTGATACCTGGTCTCGATAAACTAACCTGATTGATAAATTAAACGAACCTGTTTTGCGGATCTACAGGACCCACACCAAGTTAGGCAAGTTTGTAAATCTGTTATCTTATCCGTTAGTCTGAAAACTGATCGTCTGAACTTTGTATGTCTGAACTCTGTTAATAAGTTAATCTGAATCTGATAGTCTGGGGACACAAGGGGGAATACTTGTGTCATTTGTTGTTTGGGACCCATATTAGTCAGTAACCCTTTCTGGTATCAAAACTTTGACCCAACTGTAGGTAGGGTCCGGGCACGCTTACTGAACTAATTATAAGTGGTTCATTCTGATAATGGAAATGGGTGTTGATGGTGCGTTCCAACCGGGTCATGTGCGTGCATGGATCCCGGTCTGCCTCTGAGGATGTAAGACGCCGTGACATCTGTAAATATGCCTGTGCCAATTGGTTGCCACTTTAGGGAGTGATACACCCTATCGTGGGGCCGACATAGGGTATTTATGTATTAGGGAGCCGATCGCTTGGGTAGGATTTAGGGTACACTTAGCTCTGTCTGATTCTGTTGGTACCGTCTATTTTGTTGGGTGGAAACACCCGTCTATTTCTGCGTGGTACCGTCCGTTAGGGTGGTAAAGGCCCACTACTAGTGTACACCTAATTGTAGTATTCCGTTTCTGTACTCTGTTCTATTAGGGTGGTAAAGGCCCATTATTGTTAGCATTCCATTTCTGTACTTTATCTGTTAGGGTGGTAAAAGCCCATTTTTCCCGAACTCTATCTGTGGACCATTCTGTTCCGTCCTGTTTCGATGTAGACATTAGGGTAACACCTAATCCTGTTATACTAGTATTGGTACTAAGAAGTTGGATCTTGACTTAGGTCAACACCTGATATTGGGCCAAGTTTAGGCCAAGGGATAAATTCTTGTTTATACATGACATGTTAGAATGCTGGTACACCTGTGGTGAAAAACTTCACCTTGATTATGTGATGACTCCTTTGAACTATCTGTTAGATATTCACCATGCTAGTATGTAATTATCCTTATGTTCATCCCTGCTTCTCATGCCAGTTAACTTTATCAGTTTACATTGATTGTAGTAGGGCTTACTCAGTCTTTTTGACTGACCTGTTTTCCTTTCGCCTCTTCCCCCCCCCCCCCCCGGGTTCTCAGGGTGGGAATACTGGAGCTTAGCTTGGATTTCTGATCACTTGCTTGTGGGATTTTAGCTCATGTACGGTCTTGACATGGAGCTAGCTATGGTTACCACTTATTTTGGGGATAGTACTTATGTATTTCAGTTTTTCCAGTGATGTTGTTTTTATCTAGACTTGTGTATTTGGAAAGTTGACATTATGATGTACCAGACTTGTTTTGAAATAGTTTGAAATCTTCCGCTGTTTTACTTATCTTATTTACTCTGTTTACATATATACATATGTTCTTGTTCTGCCTTGATATATCATTATGCATGTTTACCTGATTCAAACGCCCCTCCAAAGTCAGAGTGCTTGCAAGAGACACCCTGGCGGAGGCGGGGTGTTACATTTGGTATCAGAGCATATGGTTTACGAGAAGGAACAAAAAGGTTTTTGAAACTTTTGGAAATTTATTTTCAAAACCAAGTATAAAGTATTTTCCAAAGAAAAGTCTAGTTTATTTTAAAGGCTATTCCCCAAAAAAGCCATTAGCACAATCCTTAGTTATCTATTCTTAGTTCCCTCGTTCTAAATCTATCTTTTCCTTCGTTTCAGTATGGCAGATAACTTTGTTATCCCAGAGGGAGTGCAAGTTCCTATTTGGTATAGGAGACTTATGGAGGCTAGGGCGACCGAAGCCGGCCCCGCAAATGTTACTCCTCCTCCGGTGGTTAATGTTCCTCCTCCTCCTGTCGCTGAGGTTCCTCCTCCTCCTCCCCCTCAGCATCCTCCAGTAGAGTTCACGAAGATTTGCAAGGATTTCAAAGCAATGGGTGGCAAGAACTTTCTAGGTACCGAGACTTTTGTAGAGGCCCGGAATTGGTTGAAAGAGACCGAGGATTTATTCGCTATCTTTGGATTAGATGATCAGAGAAAGATCTTGTTGGCGGTTTAGCTTATGAGGGATGAAGCCGCTTATTGGTGGGAAGTCACCAATGGTACTAGACCCGTTGAGACTTGGGCCGATTTCAGGACAAGATTCGGGCTTAAGTTTCTGTCTTCTGCTGAAGAGAATTTGCAAATGGAGAGGTTTATTGCTTTGAAGCAAGGTGACATGTCTATCAAAGAATATGTGAACAAGTTCAATCAGTTAGCTCGTTTTGGCTTGGATATGGTGAGTACTACTCAGAAGAAGGCTATGGGTTGATTCAAGGCATGGATTGGTTAGCTAGTAATTGTGAAAGGAGGGTAGTTAGACTTTCGACTTGCCTCGAGAATACCGTCGAGATTTCGTGCGATCCTAAGGGATCAGTCTAACATAGCTACCTAGAATCACTTGATGCATCTATCGACGTTTTGCGATCCACTGGAGTAGTCCATGAGTGCGCAGATGTTTTTGATTAGGTTAGGGGTTTGTCCCCTAAAACGTGAGATAGACTTCCGCATATATCTAGTTGACAATGCAAAGCCAGTTGCATTACCTGTATGACACATGGCTCCAAGGGAAAGTAAGGGCTTAGTAAACAAGTAAAAGATTACTTGGGAAAGGGTTCATAAGGCGAAGTATTTATGAATAGGGGTGCTCCAGTTGTTTTCACTACAAAGGCGGATGGTTCACTTCGCTTGTGCATAGATGATATTTTGGTTTTCTCTAAGGGTGAGGAAGAACATGCTTTGCATCTAAGGGAAGTCTCGGATACCCTCCGAGCACATCAACTCAAAGCTAAGTTCTCCAAATGTCATTTCTGGAGGAAAGAGGTGAGGTTCTAAAGACACATGGTCTCTAAGGAAGGGATAGCAACGGATCCTGAAAAGGTGGTGGCAATCCAAGATTGGAAGATTCCTAAGAACACAACGGAAGTACGAAGTTTTCTAGGACTAGCAGGATAATATAGGAAGTTCATTAAGGAATTTGCGAAGGTACTAGCCCCACTTACAAGATTGACGAAGAAGAATCTAACCTTTGCTCCGGATATTGGTTGTGATGTCGCTTTCCAACAATCGAAGAGGGCTCTTACAACGGCCCCAGTTTTGACTTTTACCTCACGGTAGTAAAAGGTTTACGGTATACACGGATGCATGCGGTACGGGGCAAGGCACCATTTTGATATAAGAAGGAAGGGTAGCGGATGCCTTAAGAAGAAAAGGTTGACTTCAAGTCCTCTTTTTTTTTTTGAAAAGGAAATGTTTAGAATACATATCAAACTTTGATTTTAAAACCTTCGGTTAAGTTAGTAGTTGGCATCGATAGGAGTAAGACCTACGCTTTTGAATTAAATAGGGACTTCACAAAGAAAAGACTCTCAGATAGCTGACGCAATGGATAAGTTAAGTAAAGAAGAGACCTCTAACCACCTTAATAAATACACTTGGTAAAATGGTTAGCATCTGTTTATTTTCAAGAGATAGTTCTTCTACATGGAGTACCCTCTAGTGAATTTTGGAAGAAGCCATGAGTACGCAGTTATGTTTGAGCACCGCTTATCATCCTCTGACAGAAAGAGTGAATAGGATTTGGGACGACCTTTTGAGGAAATGTTAGCATGACATAGCAGAAGTTGTAGTGCCGAGTATACTAGAAGAAGAAGAAGAAGAGGTGGAACGAGAGGCGAAAGTGAAATGAGTTCCAACTCATATTCTGGAAACAGAAATTAAGAAGCTACGAAATCGTGAAGTTAATACAGTCAGAGCGCTATAGAGTGAAGCTCAAGAAGATGCGACTTAGAAGACTGAAGACTAGATACACGCATCATACCCTTTTTGAGGGTATATCCTTGATCTCTCTTTTTCTGTAAAGTTTATTTGCATGCTAGTCATTATCTTTTAAGTATATCCTCTCGATCCTATCCTCGATCCTTAGGTAGAAGCCAATGGATGTAAACATGTGTTTGAGACATGTTATGTTTGGTGGATGCAATTGGATGTAAGTGTTTTGTAACACCCCACACCCGCTACGGTCACTCACTAAGGGAATGCCATAACATCGGTGGAGTATTTTAAGTGAATATAGAACAGAAAAATTACAACAAGACAGATATAAGTAATACTTGAGAATTTTAAACATCATTTCATTGCAGCGGAAAGTAAAACATGTTTGGTTACACCAAAACCATAAACAAGAGTCAAGTACATAATATCCATCCTGATAATACAAAAGTACATAATCCCACTACATAACTTAATAGCCATAATAGAAAAGATAAACTGAGCTTTACATCCACGGTCCAAGCTCCAAAAGAGAGATAAAGCAGTCTGATCAAAGCCCGCTAGTGCTAGGCCCACTCTGATAACCTGAGGGTTGGGAAAAAAAAGATAAAAACAACGGGGTCAGACATAAGTCTGAGCAAGTCCTATAACTTTAACAATTCAATCATTAAAGTAACCAGAGTAAGACATAAGCTTGATATACGGTAACGACTGGGGATAAATGGCTACACTAAGCAGCCCACTAGACTTAGGATGAACTAAGATAACCGTAAAGACGCGCCTATCCGCCCAAGAATAATTACTATATTGCACCACCCCAGATCTACCCACCCAAGGGTAATTCCTACACTGCACCACACCAGTTCTACCCACCAAGGGTAATTCCTATTTAATGGTTGATCCCACTAAGTGTACTTAGTAATTTTACCCAGTAGTTTCTTGTACCCCTAGCTGACTACATAGGTGCCGTCTGCCCCTATCTCCGCTAGGTGTACCCACTACTCCCCAAGCGATCGGCTCCCTAACGTAGATACCCGTGCTGGCCCCACAGTGGGGTGTATCACTCCCCAAAGTGGCAACCCGATAATCAATGGTGCACGGCTTATACCTACACGATGCAACAACGTCTTACCTACCAGCCCGGGTCCACACACGCATATGAAACCCGTTGGACTTGCGTTGCCACCGCTACCCCGTTTTGGCCTCTTATAGTCAAGCCCAATATGCGTGTCCCGTCCTCGACTTGGGTCGAGCCCACAAAGATACGTTTGGGATATTGGTTGAAATGGGCCCCCACAAGCTACTACTTAAGCTTGTCATTTTATCTAGTGCATCCCACTTAACCCCTTTTATAATCATGCCCACTTACATGTTAAGGTTTGGTTAAGTCATCCAATCATATTTCAATTGCCACTTAAGGCCCCCACAAGCTACTACTTAAGCTTGTCATTTAATTATATTTCAATTGCCACTTAAGGCCCCCACAAGCTACTACTTAAGCTTGTCATTTAATTATATTTCAATTGCCACTTAAGGCCCCCACAAGCTACTACTTAAGCTTGTCATTTAATCATATTTCAATTGCCACTTAAGGCCCCCACAAGCTACTACTTAAGCTTGTCATTTAATCATATTTCAATTGCCACTTAAGGCACCCACTAGATTTCCACATGCCACCCAAGGCACTTACTTGATTCCCTCATGCCACCCAAGGCATTTACTTAACCCTTTAATCATGTTTAATTACATGTTCCACTTTGGTTAAGTATTCTAATCGTATTTTCTATTGCCACCCAAGGCAACCCACTAGTTTCCTCATGCCACCCAAGGCACCCCCACTAGTTACTACATGCCACCCAAGGCACCCACTTAACCCCTCATGCCTCACTACATGCTAATTTGGTTAAGTGTTTCTTAATTAATGAAGATCGTAACCTTTGTAAAGACCACTCACATTAGACTGTCTTTTATGGTAGCTGGATATGCCGGTTGGTTCCGGGCAGCCTTACACCATAACAGAGTCTAACCTCGTGTCTTTACACTTGTCACGTATTTAGTTTATGACTAAGACCTCTCACATTGGGCAAATCATTTGTAGCCGCTGGATTTGCCGGTCGGTTCCGGGCAGTCTTATGCAACAAAAGGGTCCAACCTCTTGTCTTAGTAGATTAATTACACCTAATTAATCACCCCCATAATTTGTATTAATTATCCCTAATTAATTACAAATATTTAAGAATATGGGTAGACCTAACTCAATAGGTAAATTCCCAATTCCATAATATGGGTAGACCTAACTTAATAGGTAAATTCCCAATTATGTCCATCCACTTTATGGTATGTTTAATCATACCCACTTCACACAATTTTATGTGTTCATTAATTTTTACCCCATCGTCCCCACGTAAATACGTTAACATGACATACTTTAAAAGAGAAGATTCATCATACACACAATGGGTTCAACTTAGCATATCATTAGCATTATCATGGGTTTAAAAGGTGTCAACTTGCATATATGACCATAAATTCAACTTGCATAAATAACCAACCCAAACTTGCATGAATCACATATGTCATAAAGATGGTAACTTGCATAAATGTTCATGTCATAGACCTATCATAAAGGTGTCAACTTGCATACATGTCATAGGTCTAAAAGGGATGAACTTGCACATGTACTTATGTCATACATAGAGGCAAACTTGTATATATTATGCATATCATAAAAAGAGACAAACTTGCATATGAACTTGCATCATAACTTGCATATGAACTTGCATCATAACTTGCATATGAACTTGCATCATAACTTGCATATGAACTTGCATAACATGCCAAACTTAGAGGCAAACTTGCATATATTATGCATATCATAAAAAGAGACAAACTTGCATATGAACTTGCATCATAACTTGCATATGAACTTGCATCATAACTTGCATATGAACATGCATTATAACTTGCATAAAACCAAACACTTAGCATGCATAAAACCAAACTACTTAGCATGCATAAAACCCTCCACTTAACATGCATAAACCCAAACACTTAACTTGCATAAACATAGTGTCATCATGAATAAGTGTTAAACATAGTGATTAGCAAACTAGAATCATAACATATGGCCTAAAACCAATTGATCCGCAAGCAAAACCATATGATCTCATCACATCTCATCTACTTAGTTTAACAATTGGTTATTAAAGTGATAGAAACTCACAAACTCCAAGATTAGCTCCTTAGATAGTTGCTAGAGTTGAAGTAGAGGTGGATTAGTAGTTGATTAGCTTGCAATCCTCTTCACAAATTAGTGGAGGCTCCTTCTAAGTTGCATTTTGGCGGCATGATGGAACAAATTCTATTTTTAGTATGGATTAGGGTAGTCTTAGGGTGTATTTATAGAATTAGGTTGTGTTTTAGACCCTTAGATTAACCCTAGGTTAGTTTAGGTCCGTCAGATTTCGTCCCAAGCCCTCCAACCCAGCCCAAAACTCAATCAGGTGCACCCAGGCCAGAATCAGCCGACAGGGCAAGTCGACAGCCCTGTCGACTGCCAAGTCGACAGGCATGTCGACAGGCAGGTCGACAGCCCTGTCGACAGCCAAGTCGACTTGGCTGGGCGGGAGTTTTCCCGCCTGGCCCCCATTTCTGCATGTTTCGAAATTCAAATTTCCCGAAAATTTCTTTGGGCCTTAACCGGGTCATACGGACTCCGATTTACAAAATTTCGGACTCTATTTCGCGTATTTTTCCGAGATGAACACAATGACGTAACCCGGTTCCCTTGATTCTCACTTCTGAGATTACTAATTCTTTAATTAGTGAATATCAGTGTTAACTGAAATTCGGGGTGTTACATTCTCCCCTCCTTAAAGGATTTCGTCCCCGAAATCTCCAAGTTAAGGAGAATGCATATCCTAACATCCAAACAACCATCTACTCAATCCATCAAACACGGGCATCCATTGTCCTTAAAACAATTTCTACTGATGTATGAGCATATGCAAAAAGTGTGTGTATATGTTCCCTATCTAATGTATGAACATATGCAAACCGTGATAGTGCCATGCATCCAATATGTATGCGAAAGATCCCTATCGACACATACTATTTCTATATGAGTGCACAATCATTCACCAAAATGCATCATCCATGTGATAACACAACCATTATACATCCATTAATATAGCTACCTACACACAATTTTATGCAATATGCAATATGAAGTGATTGAGCCGATCTAGTGCCTAGAGTGTGTATATATGCATCCACGAGCAACCACTAGCAACCATTCGCATCCACATGCATCCATCAAACATAACATGTCTCAAACACATGTTTCAACCATAGGTTTACCCTATCTAAAGGTCAAAGGTACTAATGAGAGGACATACTAAAGATAAGATAAGCACTAGACAAACGATAAAGGAGACGTTTAAAGGACATACCCTCAAAAAGGAATGGGTATAACGAACGCATCTTCGCTTCTGTCTCCCAAGTAGCATTGCTCTCACCTTCTCCCCTTTTCACTTTGACTAGTCGAACCTCTCTGTTTCTCAACTTCCTAATCTCTGACCCAAGGATGCGGGTAGGAGCTCGTCGAATAATCACATCACGCTCTACCTTTACTTCTTTAAGCAAGCTCGGCTCTACCGCCTCTGCGGTGTCATGTAGGAACTTCCTCAAATGTGACACATGGAATACGTCATGTTCCCTATGCAACCGAACTATCTCTCGAATATAAACTAAAGCTAGACTTGGAACAGTCCTCTTGCTCTTCACGGGTATGAAATGGGCACTCTTAGTAAGTCTATCTACCACAACCCAAATTCCCGTATTACCCTTCCTCAATCTCGGTAATCCATCGAGACTCTATCCCACTTCCATAGCGGAACCTCCAATGGGTGAAGCAACCAACCGGGTTTCTTTTGCTCCGCTTTTACTTTTTGGCACACCAAGCATCTAGCGACATACTCGGCCGCGTCTTTCTTCATACCGGCCCAAAAGAAAACTCGCTTCATGTCTTGGTACATCTTGTCCCCACCGGGATGAATGGTCATCTTCGACTGATGTGCATCATCAAGTATAGCCTTCCTCAAACCCTCGCCTTGCTGTACACAAAGTCTACTGTCTCTACGCAACCATCCCTTACCATCTAGGGTGTACCTACTCAAATGGCTGGACGACTCCCCCTCCTCATGAGCTTCTCTACTAACTCAACCAACTGTGGGTCGTCTCGCTGCGCTCCGCCAATCCGCCCCAAAAGAGTAGGCCTAACCTACAAGGAGGCTAGCAAACCGGGTACAAAGTCAACGGAAGGTCTAAAGTCAAACATAGAAATAAACTCTAAGCTCCGTCGTTCAACGAACAATGAACTCAATGACAGCCTTTTTCTACTTAAGGCGTCCGCTACCACGTTACCCTTGCCATGGGTATACGCTATCTCAAACTCATAGGATGATGAGAATCCCATCCACTTTTTGCTGTCCTAAGACTATGCGCTCGAAGGGTCTCCAACACTTCCCTAAGATGTAGGGCATGCTCTTCTCCACTTTTGGAGAAAACCAGGAAATTACCCCATCCAAAATCATCACAACTGTCCATCTCTCACGCAGACCACCCTAGTCGAACTCGACATCCCCCAAATGCAAGCCCCAAAGGCCTAAACCAATATCAGACAAACACCCAAGGGATACCTCCTTCGAATTCAGACGACCTACGTGAGATGATACTAGCAAAAACGGCTAAATAATTAAGCCCTTGTCCAACTCTGGATGTCCTCGCCAGTCTCGCTCCAAAAACCACCGTTTATCCCATAACTGGCTTTGCTCAACCTATTGAGCACATACGAAAACTTATTTCGCTCCTAGAAAAGACCAAGATGTCATTTACAAAGACCATCACGAACTTATTTAGGTACTCCCTGAACACCCTTCTCATCAAATCAATATGCGGGGGCGTTCGTCAAACCAAATGGCATCACCAGCCACTCATAAAAACCATCCGGAGTCCTAAAGGCAGTCTTCTCTATACTATCCTCAGCCACTCTCAACTGACGAAACCCCGTGGCTAAGTCCAACTGCGAAAATACTGAGGCGCCAACTAACTGATCAAAGAGATCATCAATCCTCGGCAATGGGTGTCTATTCTTCTTTGTGAGTTTATTTAGTTTTCTTTAGCCTACACAAAGTCTGAGGGACCCATCCTCCTTCGTGGCAAAAACTACTGGAGCACCCCACTCCGATATACTTCGTCTTATGAACCCCTTCTCAAGCAAATCGCCTACTTGCTTATGGAGTTCCCTCCTCTCACGAGGAGCCATGTGGCACACTGGCCAAGATACTGGTTTGGCATTGTCTACCAGATATATTCGGAAGTCAATCTCTCGCTCCGGAGGTAAGACCTTTACCCCCTCAAACACATCCGAGTATTCCCGGACCACTCTAACAGATCACAAACTCTCGACCGACGTGTCAAGCGATTCTAGATAACTTAGCATAACAGAATCCATGGAATTACAAGAGATCTCGAGAGTGTTACCCAAGCGGGTCATAAGCCTAACAACTTTCCCTTCAAAATCAAGAACGACACCCCTACTGGATAACCAGTCCATGCCCAAAACTATCCCATAGCCCGTGAAGACCAAAAAGCATCACATCTAAACTCAACGCTAAGTATAGCAACTTTCAAACCCAAACACATCATGGAGCCCAAATTGGGTTTGAAACAACTAAGGGATCATCTACTAAACTGGTGTCTAAGTGCAGTGACTCAACTAACAATGATGAGATAAACGAACTCGACACATCAGAATAAAGTTCGAACCAGATAAAAAAGAAATCCAAATTCCAACCTAGACTGTCCTATCCCCATCTGGTACACTAGCCATGAGGGAATACAACTACCCTCCAGGAGATTCCGTACCTTGCCCTTGCCTCTTTGGACAATCCTAATAAGGTGTCCTATTCCTCCAAAAAGGATAACTACTAGCCCTCTTCTTCCCATTCTCCACTCGTAACCTCCCATCAAAATGAGGTTTCGCTCTTCATTAAACAAACAACTATTTGAGCCTTCCCCCCATCGTCTATCCAATAGGTACCTACAAGTCCTCCTCCTTCTTGAACCAACTTCTAGTCCGACTAATGTCTAAGTCCCTTCAAGTGGTTTTCCATTCTTATCTATCTTAGAAAGATCATCCATACGCGGAGGGGAAACTCAAAACGAGAGAGGAAGAGATTCAAAACGGAGAATTTGAAAGATATAGATATGGCTATTGGGGATTATGCTTTTCTTTCAAAAACTTTTTCTCTTAAAAGACATGTTTTTGAAAATACTCCTTTCAAAAATATTCTTAGAAAATAGTTTTTCTAAAAATTTTATCTGTTCTGGTAACCTTAAGCTCTGATACCACGTGTAACACCCCACACCCGCTACGGTCACTCACTAAGGGAATGCCATAACATCGGTGGAGTATTTTAAGTGAATATAGAACAGAAAAATTACAACAAGACAGATATAAGTAATACTTGAGAATTTAAAACATCATTTCATTGCAGCGGAAAGTAAAACATGTTTGGTTACACCAAAACCATTAACAAGAGTCAAGTACATAATATCCATCCTGATAAAACAAAAGTACATAATCCCACTACATAACTTAATAGCCATAATAGAAAAGATAAACTGAGCTTTACATCCACGGTCCAAGCTCCAAAAGAGAGATAAAGCAGTCTGATCAAAGCCCACTAGTGCTAGGCCCACTCTGATAACCTGAGGGTTGGGAAAAAAAGATAAAAACAACGGGGTCAGACATAAGTCTGAGCGAGTCCTATAACTTTAACAATCCAATCATTAAAGTAACCAGAGTAAGACATAAGCTTGATATACGGTAACGACTAGGGATAAATGGCTACACTAAGCAGCCCACTAGACTTAGGATGAACTAAGATAACCGTAAAGACGCGCCTATCCACCCAAGAATAATTGCTATATTGCACCACCCCAGATCTACCCACCCAAGGGTAATTCCTACACTGCACCACACCAGTTCTACCCACCAAGGGTAATTCCTACTTAAAGGTTGATCCCACTAAGTGTACTTAGTAATTTTACCCAGTAGTTTCTTGTACCCCTAGCTGACTACATAGGTGCCGTCTGCCTCTATCTCCGCTAGGTGTACCCACTACTCCCCAAGCGATCAGCTCCCTAACGTAGATACCCGTGCTGGCCCCACAGTGGGGTGTATCACTCCCCAAAGTGGCAACCCGATAATCAATGGTGCACGGCTTATACCTACACGATGCAACAACGTCTTACCTACCAGCCCGGGTCCATACACGCATATGAAACCCGTTGGACTCGCGTTGCCACCGCTACCCCGTTTTGGCCTCTTATAGTCAAGCCCAATATGCGTGTCTCGTCCTCGACTTGGGTCGAGCCCACAAAGATACGTTTGGGATATTGGTTGAAATGGGCCCCCACAAGCTACTACTTAAGCTTGTCATTTTATCTAGTGCATCCCACTTAACCCCTTTTATAATCATGCCCACTTACATGTTAAGGTTTGGTTAAGTCATCCAATCATATTTCAATTGCCACTCAAGGCCCCCACAAGCTACTACTTAAGCTTGTCATTTAATTATATTTCAATTGCCACTTAAGGCCCCCACAAGCTACTACTTAAGCTTGTCATTTAACTATATTTCAATTGCCACTTAAGGCCCCCACAAGCTACTACTTAAGCTTGTCATTTAATCATATTTCAATTGCCACTTAAGGCCCCCACAAGCTACTACTTAAGCTTGTCATTTAATCATATTTCAATTGCCACTTAAGGCACCCACTAGATTTCCACATGCCACCCAAGGCACTTACTTGATTCCCTCATGCCACCCAAGGCACTTACTTAACCCTTTAATCATGTTTAATTACATGTTCCACTTTGGTTAAGTATTCTAATCGTATTTTCTATTGTCACCCAAGGCAACCCACTAGTTTCCTCATGCCACCCAAGGCACCCCCACTAGTTACTACATGCCACCCAAGGCACCCCCACTAGTTACTACATGCCACCCAAGGCACCCACTTAACCCCTCATGCCTCACTACATGCTAATTTGGTTAAGTGTTTCTTAATTAATTAAGATCGTAACCTTTGTAAAGACCTCTCACATTAGACTGTCTTTTATGGTAGCTGGATATGCCGGTTGGTTCCGGGCAGCCTTACACCATAACAGAGTCTAACCTCGTGTCTTTACACTTGTCACGTATTTAGTTTATGACTAAGACCTCTCACATTGGGCCAATCATTTGTAGCCGCTGGATTTGCTGGTCGGTTCCGGGCAGTCTTATGCTACAAAAAGGTCCAACCTCGTGTCTTAGTAGATTAATTACACCTAATTAATCACCCCCATAATTTGTATTAATTATCCCTAATTAATTACAAATATTTAAGAATATGGGTAGACCTAACTCAATAGGTAAATTCCCAATTCCATAATATGGGTAGACCTAACTTAATAGGTAAATTCCCAATTATGTCCATCCACTTTATGGTATGTATAATCATACCCACTTCACACAATTTTATGTGTTCATTAATTTTTACCCCATCGTCCCCACGTAAATACGTTAACATGACATACTTTAAAAGAGAAGATTCATCATACACACAATGGGTTCAACTTAGCATATCATTAGCATTATCATGGGTTTAAAAGGTGTCAACTTGCATATATGACCATAAACCCAACTTGCATAAATAACCAACCCAAACTTGCATGAATCACATACGTCATAAAGATGGTAACTTGCATAAATGTTCATGTCATAGACCTATCATAAAGGTGTCAACTTGCATACATGTCATAGGTCTAAAAGGGATGAACTTGCACATGTACTTATGTCATACATAGAGGCAAACTTGCATATATTATGCATATCATAAAAAGAGACAAACTTGCATATGAACTTGCATCATAACTTGCATATGAACTTGCATCATAACTTGCATATGAACTTGCATAACATGCCATACTTAGAGGCAAACTTGCATATATTATGCATATCATAAAAAGAGACAAACTTGCATATGAACTTGCATCATAACTTGCATATGAACTTGCATCATAACTTGCATATGAACTTGCATCATAACTTGCGTAAAACCAAACACTTAGCATGCATAAAACCAAACTACTTAGCATGCATAAAACCCACCACTTAACATGCATAAACCCAAACACTTAACTTGCATAAACATAGTGTCATCATGAATAAGTGTTAAACATAGTGATTAGCAAACTAGCATCATAACATATGGCCTAAAACCCATTGATCCGCAAGCAAAACCATATGATCTCATCACATCTCATCTACTTAGTTTAACAATTGGTTATCAAAGTGATAGAAACTCACAAACTCCAAGATTAGCTCCTTAGATAGTTGCTAGAGTTGAAGTAGAGGTGGATTAGTAGTTGATTAGCTTGCAATCCTCTTCACAAATTAGTGGAGGCTCCTTCTAAGTTGCATTTTGGCGGCATGATGGCACAAATTCTATTTTTAGTATGGATTAGGGTAGTCTTAGGGTGTATTTATAGGATTAGGTTGTGTTTTAGACCCTTTGATTAACCGTAGGTTAGTTTAGGTCCGTCAGATTTCGTCCCAAGCCCTCCAACCCAGCCCAAAACTCAATCAGGTGCACCCAGGCCAGAATCAGCCGACAGGGCAAGTCGACAGCCCTGTCGACTGCCAAGTCGACAGGCATGTCGACAGGCAAGTCGACAGCCCTGTCGACTTGGCTAGGCGGGAGTTTTCCCGCCTGGCCCCCATTTCTGCATGTTTCGAAATTCAAATTTCCCGAAAACTTCTTCGGGCCTTAACCGGGTCATACGGACTCCGATTTACAAAATTTCGGACTCTATTTCGCGTATTTTTCCGAGACGAACACAATGACGTAACCCGTTTCCCCTGATTCTCACTTCTGAGATTATTAATTCTTTAATTAGTGAATATCAGTGTTAACTTAAATTCGGGGTGTTACATGTTTGCTAGTGGTTTCTCGTGGATGCATATACACACATTAGGCACTAGATCAGCTCCGTCACTTCCATATTGCATATGCATGAGTGAATTTTTATATATATGGATTGAAACTTGATGTGTTATCATATGGATGTTGCAATTGTATGAATGATTGTGCACTCATGTTGAAGTTATAAAGTACGATTAGGAATAATTGCATACATGATGACATAATGGCACAAACATAATTAGCATTAAGGAGGTCAACTGAATCAGTAGACCGCCTGATTTTGCATTTGGGTAAGGACATATACACACACTATGCATATGTTCATGAAAAGCATTAGAGACCTTTTAAGGATGATGGATGCCTGTGATTGAATGGTTGAGTAGATGGATGTTGGATGGTAGGATAAACATTCTTCTTGACTTGGAGATTTCGGGGACGAAATCCTTTAAGGAATGGAGAATGTAACACCCCGTAATTTTAAAATGGGACATAAGAGATAATTAAAGAATAATTAATCTTTAAAAGAAGAATTAAGGGAAACGGTTTGCGCGGTTGCGTTCTCGGAATTCTACTTGATATAGAGCCCGAGTTTGCGTAAAACGGATGCAGTATGAAGAAGTTATGGAGGTTAGAAGATTTTAGTTTAAACCAGAATTAAAATAAAATTTTCAAAACAACGAAGACGGGAGGAGGAAACGCGGAACCGACCACGTTTTATGTGTCGACCCGAGGGTCAACACCTATGTCGACTCAGGCTCTTTGGGGTCGACACCGGGGTCGACATAGATGTCCACCCCCCTTGTATGAGTCGACCCCATCAGCCAGATCTGGGCAGTGATGAATTTTGGCAACCCTGTGCTGATGTGGCCTTCTCTGATTGGCCAATGACTGATTTCTGAGGTATAAGGGCATATGTGTCAAGCTACGGTTGGCTGGATGACACATCTCTTTGATTTGATGGCTCTGATTTCCCCCAGACTAATCTAAAGGCTAGAAATAATCCTAGACATCTATATATACGTAGCCAAACCTAGACCTTAACCTCATAACCTTAAGACTATGGTACCGTCATGCTGTTCGTCTTCAAGCTAGCCTAGCCTCTTCCATTTTCTAAATAAAATCCAAACTAGTAATCGACTAAAAAGAACATCAAATCAAACATCTACATCAAAGGATAGCTTTTCAAATTCAGAAATCAGATCCCAGAAATCAAGATCCGTCTTTTTTTGTAAGTACAGTTATTGTTTAGATGTAAACACCTAATAAGAAATCATGACTGTAATAACTAGATCTAGAACTATGCCTACTTCTATTCGTGCCTATCCTTTTGTCAATTCTGAATTGCTTATGCCTATTGGACTGTTGTGACTGACATAGAAAAGCCTATCATGCCTATTGGACTGTTGTGACTGACATAGAAAAGCCTATCATGCCTATTGGACTATTGTGACTGACATAGAAAAGCCTATCATGCCTATTGGACTGTTGTGACTGACATAGTAAAACCTATCATGCCTATTGGACTGTTGTGACTGACATAGTAAAACTTATCATGCCTATGAGACTATTGGGTCTGATACAATTGAACCTGTCATATTGTATTAAATTTGTGGTTCTTTTATGTATGTAAGTTGCATGCTAAGTTATGTTTATACATGTTATATGTTTAGATCCAAGCTAGTACCCATGTTTAAGATCTATATAAGTCCATGCTTATACAATTAGATCTATGCTAGTTCGCATGTTAATTGGATCTAATTTAAATGTAAGATCATATTCATGTGCTTAATTAAGTTTATGTCGTTCTATCCCAAATTTATACTACGCATGTTGATCTATATTGTTTATGCCTGTTGGATTGTTACATGCCCGTTTCTTTTCCCTTTTGTTTATAAGTTAGGCTAATTTGCGAGCCATTGTTCTGTGTGAATTATGTGAACGAATAACGGGGAAGACGTTGGGAAAAAATATTAAACTACATGCTATTGGCATAGATTGGCTCATAATCATGTAAATGATTAGTAGCATGAAATGATAGAATTTGTATACCTAGAATTATGGACATAATTTAGAGGGTAAAAGGGGGCATGACTTGAATTGACAACACTTGTGGACAATTTACATATGAACATAAATTGTAAATATGTAAATTAATTACAAGAAGAACATGCCTAACCGGAGGTTAGATTGAGTTGCGATGTAAAACTGCCCGGTATCGCCCGGCACATCTAGCAACGCAACAACACAGATCTAATGTAAGAGGTTAGCGCATTTAGCCCAAAACCCGAGGTTAGAATGAGTTTGCGGTAGAAGTCTGCCCGGAACCGCCCGGCACATCCAGCAACCGCAAACAACAGTTCTAATGTGAGAGGTTAAGGCATTAATGAATGAATTAAGGCTAATAAACAGGACATGCTAAGAATGGTAAGGTTAAGTAACATACGAATAGGCGACACTTAACCAATACAACATGACGACTGAATAGGGTTAAGTTAATAGTTGACACTTTACCCATACACCATGATGAATGAGTAGGGTTAAGTTAATAAGAAACACTTAACCAATATAACATGATGAATGATTGGGGTGAAGTTAATAAGAAACACTTAACCAATATAACATGATGAATCAGTGGGATTAAGTTAATAAGAAACACTTAACCAATATAACATGATGAATGAGTGGGGTTAAGTTAATAAGAAACACTTAACCAATATGACATGATGAACAAGTAGGGTTGAGTTAATAAGAAACACTCAACCAATATAACATGATGAACAAGTGGGGCTAAGTTAATGGGAAACACTTAACCAATATAACAAGATGAATGAACAGGGTTAAGTTAATAGGAAACACTTAACCAATACAACATGATGTGTGGGTGGGTTAAGTTAACATGAATGGACAATACTAAACCAATTTTACATGAACAAGGTGGATAGGGTTAAGGCAAGCTTAACCAACAATACAAATTGACTTGATAAGTAGGAGGGTTAAGTAAACCTGGGGTAAGTGGGTAATATTAGTATATATATAAGCCCACAAACTTAACCATTAAATAAACATGTTTGAACCAGTGGGAGGGTTAAGTACAACTCGTGTAGGTGGGTAATATTTGTATATATAGGCCCACAAACTTAACCAGTAGGAAACCCTAGTAACGGGGACCCATTTCAGCAGTAAGCCACAAAGATGTATCATGGCACCCTGAACTAGGCAGGGTGGGGCACGATTAATGGGCTGATTATAAGCGGTTAAAATAGCGGTAGGTGGTGCAGCAGTGTAGGTTCCGGCGGAGTATGGGCGTGCACGTACTCTGGAGTGGAAAAAGCAGGCATTGGGCATTAGTAGTATACACTGCATCTTGAATCGTGTTGGGTTGCTATCATAGGGATTGATACACCTCATGGTGGGACCAGCATAGGGTATCTACACGCAAGAGAGGGCCGATTGACACAGACACAAGGAAAATTAATACAAGTAGGGAGTCGATCGGTTAAGGTAGTAAGGATACATCTAAAATCTTCATGGCAATTAGGTTGATTGAGGTAAGATTCTCATACTAGATGTACACTTGAAGGCTACCACAATTTCGGGGTTGGGATCACCTTATTATGTAACACAGGATACTAGTTGGGACACTAGTAGGGAATACTAATCACTCTATAAAAGACACTAGTTAGGATACCAGTTAGTTGGTGCAGAGATATAAAAATCAGAATAACATGGTAGTAGCGAAGCAGAGAAAGAGTAGAAGCACATTCGGTTTATCTTGCCTTATCATATCTTATGTTAATCTTATGTTATCTTGTTTTCCCTGTTATCACGGTATTGTCTTATATTCAGTTTATCCATGTCATGTTACTTTTACCTGTTTACATACTGAAAGTCACTGGACTTACCTGGCTTATGTCTGACCTAGTTTGTTTCGCCTCTTTTCTTCCATTTCCCCCAAGTAGTCAGGGAGGGAATAGCTCAGCTTAGTTTGGATCATTTATCTTTCCAAGCTCAAAGATAGTCGATGTATTGCTCTCTTTTCCACTGCTATGGCTGGCTCTTGCTTTATTGGGGAATATCATTGTCATTTTATGCTTCTTTATTTTGTTAAACTAGATAGATACATTGTTGTATTGGGTATTGGTGTTTAGGTATAGGAAAAGCTGCTATTTTATCAATCAAGTAAAGTTTTATTTATTTTCCGCTGCTTTATTTGTCTATCTTGTAATTTATCTGCATCTTTTACCTATAACGCTCCATAGAAGTTAATGCATTCCCTTTGTAAGTGATCTTAATGTAGGTGGGGTGTTTCACATGTCTTGTTTAGCTACAAAAATTCAGTAATAAAATCCATAGATAAGTACATTTATTTCCATATCCAGACATCATTAATTTACTTCAGCAAAAACAAACCAGATAGCATAATTTCCAAATAAGTTTAAGTCTAAAACTGCCTAGTTCAGCTTTTACATTGCAGTCATTACATTAATAAAAGATGCAAATATCTTACTTAACATTTTAACTAACTAATTCTTTCTTCTATCTAACTTCATAGATAACAAAAAGCATAACACTTCATTTTTCCAATAACCTTTCACACTTCTTCTATTAACTTCCATATTACTTGCAGATGCATTTGAGGCTGCCCCATTTGGATTGAGACACCCCCATATGCCATTGAGCAAATAAGGTCAAACATAATGTTTGGTACGAGTATAACTAAATTTTACATTAAACTGCTTATCTACATATTCTCATGCACTACTTTATGACCTTATCTTTTTAAGTGAAAAAACTTACCATACTAGGTTTTTAGGCTCTAAACCTTTCTAAGCATACTTCCAGAATTAATCATATAAATAACATATTAAACTATGGGAACATACATTTAAATCAATGCATAAATAATCAGTCTCTGGTATATGTTCATATGCTAAATTATCCTTAACATAAACATAACATTGTTCCTTTTCCACAACCTTAATCCCCTTATTCAGGTATCAGATTTTTCTTTTCTTGAGCCTTTTCCCTTACATTGAACACCAATGTGCACATTGTGTGGGATCCCCCTATCATTTAGCCCATCACACTAAGGCCTCAGGGAATTAACATGCCATGTACATGCCTGGTTTTACCACTTGAAACCCAGACAGATCAACGCATCTTGTGATCATCCCAACCCTACTGGCTCCCTTATTTCATTGATTTATTCCTTATATTTAATATGCTACTCTCACATTACCCAATCATCCCTAGGGTTTGTCCAACAAATTAATGCACCCTCAATGTGACTTATATAATTGTATCCATGGTTTTACAATTTCGCATGCATTCTGCACATAATGCAGTATCAAACAACCATGCCCAAAAGTATTTGGGACTTCATACAAACACATAATGCAGTCACTTAAATAATCCTTCCAATTTAGTTTTCGTTACCCATTTATTTCCTTTTTACTTACTAGTAAATCTGTAATTACTAAACAATATTGAGAGAATATGATTAGAGGAATAAGGTTCCTCCAGATCCCATAATTTTCTTATTAACCACTTCTATAAAAAGGTGATTTATCACAAAAATATTGGATAAAGAAGATCAACAATTATATGAAAAATCGGTGTGTGACTTAAGTAGGATCTTTCTATACGGATATAGCGGAAATGTATATGACATGCTAACTTGTAAGCTACAATAGTTATGCAGGTAAAAATAAGCTGGATAGAATATTTCAAATAAGTAAAAGTAATATGTGAAAACACCACGAATTTTATACTGGTTCGGACTTCCCATCCTACGTCCAGTGCCGAAGCTCCTCTTCGAAATTCACTAACACACCCTCTCTTAACTCGAAGGAATAGGTCATAATACACCCGAGCACCAACAAGGATGTCCTCGCGTGAGCACCCACACAGGACTTCACAAATTACAAAAGAGTTTTGACTTCTGAATGTGTTCTTGAATCAACACTGAATAGCCAGCGAATAAGTACACCCTTCCTATAATCTTATCCTCAAGTATTTGATGTGTATGTGAAGATTAAAGGAAGCACGTTGCTTGTTGAATCAAGAGATATGAGATAACTTCAAAGATTCAACAAGAAACTTGAATTTTAGAGAGCTTTTAGAATGTGGTGAGTATAGAGATGTAAATTAGAAATTAGATTAAAATAAGTGAGAATCGGTGATTTGGAAATCATGTTTGAAGTGTATTTATGATTGTAGTAGAGTAGTTATCTTTCATGAAGAGTTTCAGCAAAGAATTGCATCCATTTCTGTTCATAAATGAAGAGGAATCTCTTCATGAAAGAAAGCAATTCTTCACAAATACGACTGTTATTTCGTGATCAGTCGACTGGTAGGAAAATCACTATTAGACTAGTCAACTGGAGAAATCGTGTATATATATATGTATGTATGTATGAAAAGAAACTAGTTGTTACTGGACTCTGGATCCCTGACCAGTCGACCGGTCAGTTTTCCACCAGTCGACTAGTTAGGTGAAACCAGTCCAGTAATGTTATTTTCTAACCATACATTCATACACACACACACACACACACACACACACACATATATATATATATACACACACATGCATTTGTGTTATACTATGAGGATAAATTATAACATATTTCTAACACAACTAGAAAATCATATATACACAAACTTAGCTCTTTGATACGATCTTTATTAATCTCTATTTTGTTATCATGAATCGAAAATATCGTGAATCAACATTCTCCCCCTTTTTGATTGATGACAACATCTCTCATTATATTGAAATATTGAACTTGCTCCCCCTGAGTGTATGCGTGTATATATATTTAGCTCCCCCTGAAACTCTACAACATTTTGTTCATTGATAATATAGTATATACTTACTGTGTGACTTCCTGTAACAAAATGTTAACATACAACATATATATTTGATATATATAACCATATAACCAATTAAATTGATACACTGTTGTCCCATTTTGTCATAGATAAAAAAATACATGCTATGAGACAAACATAGTAATCAAGAGTAGTATAAGTCTTCAGAGATCTTTATATGAACCAATTCCTAGTTCTCTTTGAAGTCTTATGAAAGTATTCTCTAATAGGGGTTTAGTAAATATATCAGCAATTTGATTTTCTGAATTTACAAACTCTAAGTTAATGATTTGTTTTTAAATATTATCTCTCAAGAAATGATGTCGTATATCAATATGTTTAGTTCTAGAATGGTTTACCAGATTTTTAGACGAATTTATTGCACTTGTGTTGTCACAATAAATTGTGGAATTAGTGAAGTGAACGTTAAAATCTTAAAGTATTTGCTGCATATATATTACTTGAGCATAGGCTAATGCCGTAGATATATACTCAGCTTCACATGTTGATAGTGAAATGCAATTTTGTTTCTTGCTGAACCAAGATATAAGTGATTTACCGAAAAAGTGACAAGTTTCACTTCTACTTTGACGATCCATCCGTGATCCTCCAAAATCAGCGTCACTATATGAAACTAATTCGAAGGAACAATCTTTCGGATAGAAAAGTCCGAAATCTTTGGTACTACTAAGATAACGTAATATATGTTTTACTACGCTCAAATGTGATTCTTTTGGATTACCTTGAAAATGGGCACATAAGCAAACACTCATAATAATATCCGGTCTAATAGCAGTTAAATATAAAAGTGAACCTATCATGCTTCGACATAACTTTTGATCGACACTTTTACCATTTTCATCTTTATCTAAATGTGTCGTCGTACTTGTTGGTGCAGGTTCACTTGAAGTATGTTCCATTCCGAATCTCTTGTGCAATATTTTTCTTGATTAATGAAAATTCCATTTGATAATTGTTTAATCTGTAAACCCAGAAAATAAGATATTTCTCCCATGTGTGACATTTCAAATTCATTGGTTATTATATTTGAAAATTCCTGACATAATTTATCATTTGTTGATCCAAAAATAGTGTCATCAACATGTATTTGCACTATTAAAATATCTTTATCAACTTTCTCAATAAAAAGTGTTTGATCAACCTTTCCAATTTGAAATCCTGAATCTAATAAATAGTTCTTGAGACGTTCATACCAAGAACGAGGTGCTTGTTTTAAACCATATAATGCCTTTTTCAATTTAAAAACATGATCAGGAAATTTTTCATGAGCAAACAGTGGAGGTTATTCAAGATATACTCTTTCTTTAATATAGCTATTTAAGAAAGCACTCTTAACATCCATTTGATATAATTTAAAGTTATGAAAACATGCATATGCTAATAAAATTCGAATTACTTCGAATCGAGCGACATGAGCAAATGTTTCTTCATAACTATATCTTCCTTTTGGTTATAACCTTGTGCCATAAGCCTAGCTTTGTTTCTAGTAATATTACCCAATTCATCTGCTTTATTTTGTAAACCCATTTTGTTCCGATGACAGTTTGATCACTTGGCCTTGGAACTAATTCCCAAACTTCATTGCGTTCAAACTGATTTAATTCTTCTTGCATAGAAATTATCCAATTTTCATCTGTTGATGCTTCTTTTGGATTTTTGGGTTCAATAGTTGATAAAAAGGCGACATTACTTACTAAGTTAAGTTAACTTCTTATTCATACATTTGAAGTTATTTCTCTAATGATATTTTGAGTAGGATGGTCTCGTAATATTCTTGGTGGAGATCTAACTTCATTAACTTGATTATTTTGGTTATTATTATTATCAAAATTATCTTGATTTTCTATAATATTTTTATCTGTATTATTATGAACAATGTTTTCATTTTCTCTATACATTTCAATATCGTCGTCATGAGAATAATTACTTTTAACAATATCTGAACTAAAAGAATATTGAGTAAAATTTTCGTCAAATGAAACATGAAGTGATTCTTCAATTTTACTAGTTCTCTTATTGAAAATACGGTAAGCATTGCTATGCTTAGAATATCCCAAGAATATTCCTTTGTCGGATTTTGAATCAAATTTTCCAAGCTGATCTTTTGTATTTAAAATAAAGCATTTTGAACCAAAAACTGAAATATTTGGTTTTCTTCTAGTAAAAAGTTCGCATGGAGTGTTTTTAGTTAGAGGTCGAATGGAGACACAATTCAAAAAATAATAGGTCGTTGCAACAGCTTTAGCCCAAAAATGTTTTGGCAGTGTACTTCCATTTAATAGCGTTCTGGCACATTCTTGTAATGTTCTATTCTTACGTTCTACTACTCCATTTTGTTGTGGAGTTCTAGGAAAAGAGAAATTATGAAAAAATCCTTTTTTTTGACAAAATAAATCAAATTTCTCATTTTCAAATTCTCCTCCATGATCACTTCGTATATTCTTTATTTTTAAATCTGTCAAATTTTGAATTTGTTTGACAAAAGTTTTAAAGAGATCAAAAGTATCACCTTTATTCTTTAGAAACATACTCCAAGTATATCTTGAAAAGTCATCAACAATTACAAACACATATCTACTATGGTTTATGGACTGAACCTGAGTTGGTTCGAACAAATCCATATGTACTAATTCAAGTGGTTGTAATGTTGATATAACCTTTTTAGATTTAAAAGAGGATTTAGTCACCTTCCCAAGTTGACAAGCATCGCAAAAAATTTCAGTTTTGAATTTTATTTTGGGTAAACCTCTTACAAGTTCATTTTCAGAAATCGTGTTTATTGTTTTAAAGTTAATATGACAAAATCGTTTGTTCCATAACCAAGAATCATTATCTCTGGCTAATAAACAAGTACTTGGATTATTAATAACTGCCATATTCAAAATATAAATATTTTTATCTCTGTTTCCCTCAAAAATAAGATTCTAATTTGAATCTAATGTACTGCATTTAATTTCGAAAAACGATATTTTAAACCTTTATCACATAATTGACTAATTCTTTGTAAATTATGTTTTCAATTTTTAACTAATAAAACATCAGAAATAAGAGGTGAATTAGATATACCGTAATTGCCCATACTGCCTTTGTCGATGATATATCCTTTGGAGTTATCTCCAAACGTGACAGTTCCTCCTTTTGATTGGGTAATATTAGTTAACATCTCTTTATCTCATGTCATGTGTTTTGAGCAACCACAGTCGAGTATCCATTTTCCTCTGTTTTTGTTGAGTAGGACCTCTGTTTGTTTTCCATGAAGCATACATATGCTTGTTCGTTGTCACTATCTGAAGATGATGAATCCGAATTATCCCAAGTGACTGAAAAAGCTCGTCTTTTTCTTCTTCTTTTTGTTGCGATTCTTCTTTAATTATGGACAATTCTTTTGATAATGTCTAGTCTTGTGACAGTTGAAACATTCCACCCAAGGCCGGGTAAGGTTCTTTTGTTGAATTCTTTTCCATATTCTTAATTTGGTCTTTTCTATATTTCGGAAATTTTCTGAAATTCTTTGCTACAAATGCAATATCTTCTTTGTCTGAATCCGACTCATCCTTCTCAGCATGGAAAGCTAAATTTTAATTGTCTTGAACATGTGCTTTCTTTGCCTGTAAATTTACTTTGTAGGATATGAGATTACTAATTAACTCTTTGGGTTTCGTGGAAGAAAGATCATTAGCCTCTTCAATAGCTAAAACCTTTCTTTCCCATTCATCCATCAAAGAGTTTAATATTTTTGAAACTATATCAAAATCAGAGTATTTTTCTCCTAATCCTAATAGAGAATGATAAATATTTTGAAATCGGGAGTACATGTCATTTATAGACTCATTCTCGTTCATTCTGAAATTTTGAAACTGGTTTTTAAGCATGGATATTTTGCTTTGTTTGACCTTGCTAGTTCCTTCATGAGTTACTTTGAGTGTTCGCCAGATTTCATATGTTGTGTTGCACATAGGGGTGGCAATTAGACCCGACCCGATGGACCCGGACCCAACCCGACGGGTCTCGGTTCTAGGCGGGTCTAGTTTTGTCGGGTCTAAACTATACATTTCAAAAATCTGGACTCAACCCGACCCGAGCTTCGGTTCGGGTCGGTTCGGATTCGGTTGAATAATAACACAAAAAATACATATATTTCAATGTTTTTGGTCGTGCCTTTCATGTTGGGTCTATGAAGGTCGGGTTTGATCTCGTCTTGAGGGTATTTTTCATCACCTGGACCCGACCCGAGACCCATCGGGTTCGATTTAGGTCTTTTCGGGTCGGTTCGGGTCGGGTTTTTGGTTCTCGGTTCTAATTGCCAGCCCTAGTTGCACATACCAACCCGGTTAAACTCGTTTCCATCCAAGGCATAATGCAACATATTCATGGCTTTAGCATTGGCAGTAGTAGCCTTTGCTTTTTTAGATGTAGACCATTCAGTATACAGTGTAGTGGGTTGTGTATATTCTTTCTATGTAGTAGTCCAAGCTTCAAATCTATTGGCTTGCATATATATTCTCATACGAGTAGCCTAATAAATAAAATTCATGCCATTGAAAAAGGGTGGTCTTGCCGTAGATTAGCCTTCAGTATATCTAGTATTAGTGCTAGTACTAGTGTTATTATCCATATTAACTAATTATCAAATAACGGTTTTACGGTTAAATGATTGCCTTGCTCTGATACCAAATGAAAAGTCGGTGTGTGACTTAAAGTAGAATCTTTCTATATTGATATATCAAAAATGTATATGACAAGCTAAGTTACAATAGTGGTGCAGGTAAAACTAAGCTAGATAGAATATTTCAAATAAGTAAAAGTAGTAAGTAAAGACACCAGGAATTTTATACTGGTTCGGACTTCCCGTTGTACGTCCAGTCCTGAAGCTCCTCTTTGGAATTCACTAACATTCCCTCTCTTAACTTGGAGGTATAGGTCACCATACACCCGAGCACCAACAAGAGTGTCCTCGCCTGAGCACCCACATAGGGCTTCACAAATTACAAAAGAGTTTTGACTTCTGAATGTGTTCTTGAATCAACACTGAATAGCCAATGATTAAGTACACCATTCCTATAATCTTATCCTCAAGTATTTGATGTGTATGTGAAGATTGAAGGAAATATGTTGCTTGCTGAATCAAGAGATATGAGATAAATTCAAAGATTCCACAAGTAACTTGAATTTTAGAGAGCTTTTAAAATGAGGTGGTTATAGAGATTTAAAGCAAAAATTAGATTAAAATAAGTGAGAATCGGTGATTTGGAAGTCATGTTTGAAGTGTATTTATAATTGTAGAAGAGTAGTAATCTTTCACGAAGAGTTTTAGTAAAGAATTGCATCCATTTATGTTCATAAATGAAGAGGAATCTCTTCATAAAAGAAAGCAACTCTTCACAAATATGACTGTTACTTCCTGATAAGTCGACTGGTAGGAAAATCACTAGTTGACTGGTTAACCGAGAAAATTGTATATATATTTAAAGAAGAAAAGAAACTGGGCGTTACTGGACTTTGGATCCGTGACCAGTCGATTGGTCAGTTTTCCACCAGTCGACTGATTAGGTGAAACCAGTCCAGTAATGCTATTTTCTAACCATACATTCATACACACACACACATATATATACACACACATGCATTTGTGTTATACTATGAGGATAAATTATAAAATATTTCTAACACAACTAGAAAATCATATATACAAGAACTTAGCTCTTTGATACGATCTTCATTAATCTCTATTTTGTTGTCATGAATCAAAAATATCGTGAATCAACATTATATCCCATATTGCTCCTATTCATCTTATTTACATGAAAATAGGCATAAGTATGTGACCCCTTGTCCATACTATCATATTCCATGTCAAAATCCTACCTCCCAATAACATATTTTCCTATTATTTTTCATGCAGATATTACACAATATTTACTACTGATATAGTATCATTTTGGAAAATTAGTTATCCCTGCCTTTAACAGAGTAAATCATTTCCATAGAAAATATTGAACATATATATATATATATATATATATATATATAATTGAAAAAGGCTGCCTTAAAGGACTTAATGCCAACATAAAAATAGTATATACTTACTATAGTGTTTTCTCCTTTTTAATCCTTGAATACTTGATGATGGCTCGAGCTCCTAGGTGCTATATATATTATTTGCTTCTGGTTAATTTTATTTAGGAAAAATAGTCTAGCTCACAAGCCTAGGGTATTATATTAGGTAAACTAGGGTTTAAGGCTACCTAATGGCTTATTTACCCATTCAAGAAAAATCATTTGCTGATTATATAAAAACACTCATAAGCATCCCTATTCTCCTTTATATCTTTTTAGAGAAATAAAATAAACCCCCCATACCATGTCATCTTCTTTTAGCTGTACTATGCATCCTAATTTCCCTTTTTACCCCAACTATCATGCTTCCTGCATGATTTTACTAGCCATGAGTTATGAATGTACATATATTTTCATAATCCGTATATGTGGGATTCTTTGAGTTTATCCCTGGATTTTCTAATCAGATGTAAAGGTTTATTTACATGCTTATGCAGTATTTATAAGCTATCATATCTATGCCTACATTTTGCTTAACTATATTAGAAAAATTATAAAATAAATTCAGCAAATATAACATCCTATTTCTCATGTGTACTGAGCATCCTTGTGCACCTTGCACCACATACATGCACACAAAAATCTTCATATATGCCTCACACATACATGCATAGAAATCATTATTTCCTACTTTAATCATTGGAAAACTTCTGGATTACCACATCTAGCTGCCGTAATAACGCATTGTATCAGGAGTTTATATTCATAACAACAAAGGGCAGCATTCACACTCGCCAACGATCTCCGTCTCCTAATTCAACGGATGCCTTAATTAGTCCGATTGGCTCGGCAGATGAACCATTGAAGCCACATATCTGACCAGTACATGGCTCCAAATCCTTCAAATCCAATTTCATCTGCTTATAAGCCTGCTTAAACAGCATGTTTATTGAACTACCATTGTCAATTAGGACCTTTCTTACAGTAGCCGGTCCTATGATGGCTGTTATTACTAAAGGATCGACCGTTGGAGCTTCTATACTGATCGATTCCCGTTCATAGAAGATGACATCTTCCATTTTCGTTTTCCTTTGTTTTATGGGACAAGAGGCTTCAAGGGCACTAGTTTCGGTGACGTCGAGGTGTTTTGCAGAGTTAACATATCGTTCCGTAGCCCGAATACTGCGTTTGGCCAGATGAGGTCCTCCAACAATGGCATTGATGACCATTCCTTTTGCCCTCTCCTGGGCTATGGCTCGAATCTCCACCTGTTTTTGTGTAAGCTCCGAGCTTACTTGCCCATGTCCCTTGGAGCCACCTTGTATTCATCAAGCTTTCCTTCTCGATGTAGCTTCTCAACTATGTCCCGGATCGGCAGTCATTTTTCAAATGCCCATAAATTTCATGGAGCAAACAGAAATTCCTTGTTGCCCTCTCTTTCTCCATGGCTTCTCATAGGGGCGCCTTCTTGTACGGGATCATACTACATGTATCAAAATAACTTTTCTCAAGCGTATCATTTGTTGCGGTATAACTCTCAAAGACTTTGAACCATGGTCGCTTTCTGGAATTCCTCCTCTGACCGGGTTTCCATTGGTTCCCTTCGATTCATCACCATTCCTTTTGCCGGGGTTTCCGACGTTTACTTCTACTTTCCCAGAACTATCTCTGTATTGTTTGACCACTACATTACTTTGAGTCGGTCGAGCGGGTAAATCCTTCGACCCATCCTCATCCTCCAACTGTGCATCCTCCTGCATTAGCCGGACGTTGGCTTTTTCAAAGAACATTTCAATTGTTGTAGGAGGCTTCCCAATCAAAAAAATTTCGAACACTGTTCGTTTATCAACGTCGTCGACCATGGTCATCAGGACGGTTTCATGATTAGGGTTGCTCATTTCAGTGGCAGCCCGGTTGAATCGATTAAGATAGTTTCTCAGGAATTCGCCCCTTCCTTGTTTGACTTCCGAAAGAGCCATGAAATGCTTCGATTTGGAGGCATGGAGACCGAATTGATTCAATAATTTCTCACTCAAGTCTTTACAGCTTGGGATCGATCTTGAAGGCAGATGCACGAACCATATGAGTGCCACTTCGCTCAAGGAAATTCAAAAGGCTTTACATTTGATGGTGTCAGGAGCTACTGCCACCTCCATTTGCCATGAGTATCTCATCAGATGTTGTTGCGGATCGGTGGTTCCATCATAGTGGTTCATTTGGGGAATATTGAATCTTCTAGGGAATTCAACTCGTAAGGTGCCATCAGTGAATGGCGTATGGCTTCGGTCGACTCCCCAGTCCTCATTCTTGTGTCCTCTGCTGTCATTCATGATTTTCCATACCATGGCGGTCAGGTTCAGAGGAATGATTGCGTCTCGATCGGTTTCCTCAACCGATTGACTTCTCCTTGCTCTCTCCACAGGTAACGTCATCTGACTTGCCATCCGGGCAATCCTTCTTCTTCCCTGGGTATCTCGGTCGATCACAAGATTTTGGGAGGGTTGAATAGGGGCCCTACCTACCTGGATAGCATTCTGATGAGAAGGAGGAAAGGCTTCTCGGTTTTGTGAGGTTATAGGGCCGTCGGTTTCCACATCGGCCTGAGTCTGACCTCCTGCCCCCAACTGGTCTGATTGTCCTTCAAGATGCAACTAGCGAATATTCTCTTCTCTCTCTAATAGACGCTGAGGTTGACGTGATTTCGCTTCCCCGGATGATGATAAGCTCTCCGAAATAGGGCCTAACTGGGGAGGGGGAGTAGATCATCCCTGAACTCCCGAGCTTGTTGATTCCTGAACTCATCCCATTGCCTTGACATACGATTCATACCCGGTCGCATCGTAGCATTCTCCCGAGCATGAACTTTTAAGGCATCCGTAGTTTCCCGGAGCTGATTCAACACGGTTATATATTTATCTCGGTTGGCAATGGCTGAGGATGGAGCCGAATCTGCCATGGGGGTAGTGCAGGTTGATCCAGAGTAGTTTTATGTGGAGCAGATCCACCGGCTGTGTCCGCAGATGTCCCAACTTGCGGTTGTTTCCCGGCATTGCGATTTGTATTTCCAGCCATAACTCAACAATATAAGAAAAATGGTAGGATTTCCTCTCAGACTTGGTGATTCGAAAGTAGAGCAAAAATCCGTCTTAGGCTGAGAACATCACTTCTCAATGAAAGCACCAAAATGTTGACACCAAAAATTGGCACAAGACCCAAAGAAAGGGTTATGCATGGAATAAATGAAGATGAATAATTGAAAAACAGAAAATAGAGGGAATCACATGCAAGTTCATAGTGGTTCGGCGTTAATGAGCCTACGTCCACTATATAATCTCTTATATATTCTTTAAACTATCATACAGAATAGTTACAACGACAGTACAACAAGGGATTAACAAATATTTGAAATTTAGAATACTCAAACTTCCAAAAGTCCTTTCTTTTGATTCCATAAGGGGAATATATAGGTGGTACAGTTCTAGAGCTGGCTTGGACACGTGTTGTATGATCCAAAATAATAGTTAAGCTTGAAGAAGTGTTCCCCTCCTATGGAATTGGCACTCTTTGAAATACTGGTGATAGGTGGCAATCGATCCGATCTTTTCAGATGGCCTGGAATGAGCAAGGCTGGGCATGAGCTATTCTTTAGGCGAACATTTGGTTCGTAACTAGGTGCAACCTAGCTCAGTTGGTCTTATCACAACGGGCTTCAACTGGACTGCATATGGCGTCGGTGATGAGCTTAAGTTATGGGCCTAATCGGTCGACCCACTTCTTGACTTCGGCCATCTACTTCGGGTATCCGAGGCACGGGGTCATGGCATTGTCGAGACTTGATGGGCTAGCCAAAAGGCCCGTCAACAGTAAATAAGTTTACCTAGGATTTATTTTCGATACAAAATATATCTTTGTAAAGTATAGATATTAAATAATAATATACAAAACCATATGCACCAAACATATTATTATTAGGTCATAATTTGATAACTCAGCCGAGCACTTTATACCTCCCTAAACCCCTAAATTTGTCATCTTATTAAGGATGATGAATTGGAACCAATCGTATAGATTATGGAATCTAAGACAATCGAGGATGAACCCAAGAAAGAAGAATAGGCTGAACTAAATAGCCAAAACACTACATTTTATGATTCCTGGGTGGATGATATATCAGGAGACGATATAAAGAGTAGTCAAAATTGTAACACTATTTGGTCCTTGGGTAGAAACAATGTTAAATGGAAAATAAACCAGAAGAGAACACGGAGGAAGATGTGGAGAATGCAATCCTAGTGGAAGAGGAGGTAGGCCCGGAAGTTGAAGAGATCAGGGAGGATAAATAATGAAGGAAATGCTCGTAGCAATGGGTCATGTTCCTTAGAACCAACCTTAGCTACCATATGTCGAGGACCAACCTCAAGTAGTAGGAGAGGATAATAAAGAAGATGGCGGATGAGAAAGACGAAGAAATGTCCTTCAAAGTGGACTAAAGGTATAATTGGGCTTTATCTGATTCAGAAGAGTAAAGAGTTGGAAGTAAAAAAATTAAAGTATCAAGCTAGTCATAGCATGAACATAGTGCGTGTGGTTTAGCATGCAAGAACATTTTATTTTAGTGAATGAAATTATTATTCTCTTACACTTTACATCAATCTTTAACAAAGATCATTGAGGATCTGGAATCCACGAATATAGAAGGAAATTCCCTAAAAAGGTAAAAGTTATGAAAAGATTAAAGAAACATCTTTTGTTGAAGATTCGTCATCGAAAGATAAACGAGAAAAAATGAAAGGATTATGTGATAATTAGAAATAGGATTTTTTAAAAAATGATAGTGAAAAACTCAAAAATAGCTTAGAAATTAATGAATATTTGTGGTTTATAAAGCGAGTTTAACACCTACATTAAGAAGATAATAATTTAAAACCAAATTTGAAGTATAATGAACCTACTTGTTAAGAAAATTTGAAATTTGCATATTTTTAAAAATAATAAAGTATTTAACAAGTATAAACTTATATGTAAAAATAAAAACTTGTAAGAGTAACCCACTATTTTGTATATAAAAGAAAATAAAAAGTTTCACAGTAAGAAACAAATATGATTAACACGCGATTTATGTGTAGATAGTTTATTCTTATCTAGATCTAATTTGATTCTGGTTTATGATTGAGTACTTGAATTTTCTATCATAATTAAGATTTTGCAATGAAAACAAAGGTTTTTGATCAAAGGGGCTTATCAGAGTCTGGACTAAAGGATCGGAGGATCGATATTAGTTCGTAAGGAGAAGTTGTGAGTTAGAATAGAAAATTGAATCAAATATTGCGTATGGATGATTTATATTCGTCATACAGGAAGAAGCAAAATAACATTTTGAACACTTCAGAATGTGCCTATAATTTCGGGGACGAAATTCTTTTAAGATGGGCCAAACGTAATAGCTAGGAACTTGATACTTTAAATAGGGATATTTAAATTGTTTTAAATATTAAAATATGAGTTATTTATATCTTAATAAATTTCAAAGCGACAAATAATGAGATTGTTTGGGAAATTATTCCAAAAAAATATTTCCTTAAGGGAAATGCAAACAGAATGGCAAAAATCAGTTTTTCAATAATGCTCCTTTTTAACCATGAAAATTCTAAATAAATACATTTATCATTATAATTAAAAAATAATTTAAAATAAAATTTTACATCTCATTGTTGAAAATAAATTGTATTAAGACAATCAATATGGATATTATATCCAATAATTGATTTATGGATCTAAATGATGATTAAAGATTTGAAAATTATTGTAATTATTAAAATAACAGTTTTATTTTAAATGTGTTATATAGTGAGAACTAACCACTATAATAAGTTGTATAAAGGAGTATACTTAGCTTAAAATGTATGAAAAGTTAATATCGCTTTATTGGTATAATACCAAATTTCAAAAATAATAACTTAACATTATTTAATATGTTTTGAATACTTAAATAATCATGTTTTAATTAAGTAAAAATGATAATAAATTTATTTTCAATTTTTTACCTAAATAAATACTTTGATAAAAAATTGAAAATATGACTGAAAAGTTGATTTTCGATAATTAACGGTTTAACAAATGAAAGTTGTACAATATTGCAGACTATATGTGACACGCATACACATGAACATATGTACACATATATCTCCTATGTTAACAAGAGATCTACAAAAAGTAAGTAGGATCTGGAAAAAGTAAGTAAAGGTTTTACATTTAACTAAAAAAACAAAATAACATATCATCTTGTGCAACAATACCTCCTTACACAACTATATCCCTTACACCGCCATGTCGAATTACTTGCACTTGGAGAGATGGGAGAAGGTTTCGAACCGATGGAAGGGGCAAAGGAGAGGGTTTTGATTAGTTTTTCACCTAATAAAGTATTGTCTCCATTTTTCTACAAATACATATCTACTAGCTTCACAAATTTACACACAATTATCATCATATTCTTCCTCCTTAAAACTCCCAAACACTAATAAGATTAGCTAATTATCTTAATAAAATGATGAAGAAAAATTTGGCAAGAAGAAATTAAAGTGGGGTAGCAAAGAAACATTAGCAAATCTTCTCAAACCACTTCAACGGTCATCTCTCTTTTGTCTACATTCCCACTATCATCAACATCAAGGTGAATGCCTCCTCCTCTGCAAGAAGAGATTTGATCCTCTCAGCTTAGGTCGAGATCATTTGGATCTTGAGGATCAATTTTGTATGCTCCCATTCAATCATAGTATATTTGTAGTCAATATTAAGAATGTTAAAAAATCAAGAAAAATGAGAAATCCTACTTAAAATTGTAATAACAAATCTATATGTCATTCAGTCGGTTTTTCCTTTCCCATGGTAGCTCACTCTCCTTTCATACCATGTTATCCTCTTTTTTCAAACCTCCCACCCTGTCAAGTCACAGTTCCGCCTCCCATCCCCTTACCAGTCATAGCATCGCCTACCGTTTATCTTGCTCTTGACCCACCTCCCATTCTCAAGCTTCCTTCTTCCTCTTTTCTCCCCAAATTGAAGTTTGCCTCCCTCTTTCAAAATAAACCACGCAATGCTAGATCTTTCTCGACCCTTGACATCCCCTTTGTTTTTAATGGCAGTGCCATTATTCCTTCTGAAATTGTCGTCAAGACGCGAGATGATATCTGGAAAAACTCCATTATTGGATTCTTTCTGAACAAACCCTTGTCTTATACAACTTTGATTTCTCATCTCAATAGGATATGGAAAATAAAAGGGTTCTATTCGAGTGAAGTCAAATAGGTACTTGTTCCTTTTCATTTTATCTTGTGCAGAAGGTAGATGGATAATTCTTGAATCAGGCCTTGTGGTCATGAGGAACAAGTTGTTCATAGTTAAAAGTTGGGATCCTTCAGTTGGAAATAGTAGTAGAGATACAAAAGCAATGCCAATGTGGATTAAATTGTTTAAAATCCCAATGTTTGCTTAGTCCCTACTAGGAATGGACTAGCTTGCAACTCGAATAGGAAAGTTTTTGTACATGGATGAGTCCACTGAAAAGTTGGAAAGATTGAATTTGGTAAGTGCTCGGTGGAAATTTCTCCTCTTTAGATCTTCCTAATGAATTTCCAGCCCAAATGTTTGTGGTAGTGTACACCATATACAGGTTCAGTA
Organism: Allium sativum; assembly: GCA_030737875.1. NCBI lineage: Eukaryota > Viridiplantae > Streptophyta > Magnoliopsida > Asparagales > Amaryllidaceae > Allium > Allium sativum. The sequence goes on from CM060921.1 coordinate 704,785,837, forward strand.
TTTATGAAGGCTAGAAATATGTAGTCACTGTAATTTTTTGGCCACGCTTTTGAAAATTTCAGCAAAACCTCAAAGGAAAAAAAGGAATGTAACTGAAGAAAAGAAGTTAACTCCTAGTGCTGAAGCTAAAAGTGTTGGTATTCCGAAGACAGTGCAAGCTGATGTTAGTTTTTATAAAATCAAACTTGTGATTGTTCCTCAAGTGAATAATATGCAGATTTGGATGACGGTAAAAAGAAACAAGTACCGGAAAGTAGGAAAAAAAAGAGGATAATGTGATGGAGGTTGAAGAAAGTGTTTTGCTACATGTGCAGAATGCTAATGCAATTTAGGTGAAGAATTTGTGTGAAAATGCTTTATCCAAAGGAAAAGTTTTGAGGTTGAAAAGAATAATGATAACAGTGAAAAAACAGGTGCCTTTTTGAATGCATCGGGTAAATTACAAAAACGAAAGGAAATGCTCAAAGATACAAGTTCACTTTGTAGGATATTTGACTTGGCTAACAGATTTGATTTATTGTCAATTGATGCAACCGAAGATGTTATTTTGAGTAATCAGGACTTAGATAATAATGTTGAAGATGAAGAAATGTTAACTCATCTAACTCCGAAGTTGGAATTGCTAACTCAAATGTTGATACCCCTCTAACCATTGATACCATGCACAATAGTGTGCACATGCACATTAATGCAAGAAACCTAATCATTAAAAATTCTTCTCTTTTTTCCATCCATGCTGCTTCTTTTTTACCAATCCCTTCCACCTCTCAAACTATCTCCTTACCAAGTTTATCTGATGATCCATCCTATTTTGAAGCATTAATTTGTGATGCTCTGGGAAAAGAAATATTGCAAATTTGCCACTTTAATTCTTTCTCAACTTCTTTGCCTTTGCATTCAATGCCTTTACCGTCAACTCCTGACCCTTTTTACCTTGATTAATGCTAAAGTACATTTTCCATGCAACATCTCTCAATCCATGCAAGTGATTTCCTCTTTAAGCAATCTTGGCAGGTCGTCCCTTTCTACCACAAACTCCTCATCATACAACTTTAAGGGTTCGATCCTTGGTTGGGATAATCCAAACATTACCCTCCTCCACCAAATGTGCCTCTCTCTTGTGCCATTACAAGCCCCAGAAAAAAGAAAACCCCACCTACAAAATTTCCTAACTACCAATCTTCTACAAGTAGAAGTAAGTCGTAAGCTAATCCCCACGCAATTTATTTTGTCCAATGTGTCACAACATAGTTGTTTGGAATATAAGGGTTGCCCATAACCCTCTTAAACTTGATCAAAGAAGAAATCTACAACATCTTAACAATCTTCACCTCTTTGCCATTCTTGAAATTAAACTTAACTTACCCTCACTATTTCTTTCGCCTCCTATATTAAACGAACCTGGTCTCTTTCCTACAACCTGGTTCATGCTCCCTACTGCAGAATCATGGTCATCCATAATCCCTTCTCCATGTCACTTAACCTTCTTCTATCCATAAAGCAACTCATGCACTACCATCTAAACTTTTACACTTTCTACTTAACCATTATTTATGCTGATAACTCTATCAATTCGAGGCATATCCTCTTCAATCTATTGCCTGCCTTTAGAAAAGAAACTCATCATTGGGTGGTATTAGGGGATTTTTATTGCTTCCTAAATCTTCAAGACAAGTATGGGGGATTTCCTTTGCCCCTAAGAGATATAATGCCTTTAAATAATGCAGTGATTGTTGATGATCTCATTGGTAAAAATAGATCTGGAGTTCAACTCTCATGGAACTATAGGGGTATGAGTGGTATAAGAACTTTTCCAAACATTGACCATGCCTTTTGCAACTTCAAAGTTCTTTCAAACTGGCCATCCATTCATGCCACTTTACCCCATCTAATCCTTTCTAATCATTCCCCTATCCAATTAACCTTTGGGCATCCATTCAGTGGAGAAAAGAGAAGTTATAATTTTTTTTAAACCTTGATCGTTGATCCTAAATATTCTTCTTTACTTTGCACTTCTTGGTATCTGTGACTGTATTTCGATAGACCGTAATTTTTTTCAAAATTCCAATCTATCGAAACTCGGATTGGTTTGCTCTAGTATCCTGCAGAAAAGACAGCGACATAAAACATGTCAGATCCTAGAAATTATCTCACAGCGTAATGAATAAAATATAATATAGTCAAAATATAGCCTTGCCGTATTAATATTACTGACTAACCAGTATCCAAGGCTATCATGTCCCTGCCACATAATTAACCTGAGAGTATGAGGGGGTCAGAACACAAGTTATGGTGACTAGATTTAAACTATACACTTTGGATAATCCAACATATACCATTCAATCATGTTATCTTATTTATTAGGTTACTTGGGTTATCAGCACTCAAGGCTTACACAAACGTCGTACCCATTTACTTCCCAGTGGATTAACCTAATATAGTGTATATGTAGCTACCCTCAATATTGAGGTACACCCCACGGTACCCCACTCGCATGGTCTTTGCCGTAACACCATCGAAATATATGCAGTCCCTCATCCTACACCATAGTGACGTACGAATAACAATATTACGCTCCGCATATATCTGTCATTACTATGCTAAGCAAACGTACGTACTGCCGCCTTTGTTCGGATCCGAATTCATACTGAAGTAATGCCTTTAAGCCTACGATACACCACCTAGAGCCAACATGCATGTATCTAGACTGTCCACCATACGTATCTTCAGTTGTAGCTCAATGCCTCAATCGCACGTCCGCTAATGTGCATCGAGTTCCATGGCAGGGCGGTACAAGAAATACGGAACTCGGTCAGGAGCTTTTCCATATCTGTACAGTCCCGTCTTTAAAGAGCCTCTATATATAGATATACCTAGGGTCTGTTTTCACGGTGGCTATGGCCCCACCTCGACCCCTCCCTCAACAAGTAAAGACTACAAGAGCAAAGCGACTACCCCTAATAACAAGTAATCTAAACATCCATTTTGCCTCTCCCCTTAACCCCTTACCCTGATAGTGAAGGGTGAATGGTATCTTGGGTTTAGCTCTAGTCTTTTCGCATTCCACTGGCTGCCGATGACGGGTATCCGACGATCTCTATCCTTCTTAGTCGTGACCCTCTACCGCCCCATTGAGGCAACCGCCGAATCACCCTAGTGTCACCGCGTCACAGCATTCTGATTGCATAGCTATTTCTGCAGTCATGGCCCACACACCTAGTAGTTACGCGCAGGCCCAACCTCTGCGAGCATAGCCTAAGACATCTGTCACCGCACAGAGGACTACTAGGAGCACCTTATGTATCACAGGAATCCACGTGCTTCCCCTTCCAGTCCTTTTGAGCCGCCAGAACAATCAGATGCATGTGCACTTCCCTCGTGCCTTATAACACCTCGATGATCTAACCCGTTGGGTTATTCACACTCAAATGTACGGACTGGTCCAACCGCATCACTTTACTATGTTGTTAGACCCTATGTCTAAACATTCTTTTACGCGCTTGCTTTTCCTTACTAGGTTTTCTTTTAACTTAGTTATTCCCATTCACGTTGAATTCTTATTCAAATTACCAAGTTTCTGTTGCTTATTAATTTCAGTATAACTTAACCCATTTAAGTTTATTAATAAGACCACAACACGTTATTCTCCAGGTTGTGGCCTAAGGTCTGTAATCCACAATCTCTTTTATATTCTTGTTTGATTTCAAGGTCACAATAACATGTTATACTTAATATGTTGTTAAGTATCTCTTAGTTCAGATGTTTTCCAATTAACATATCACTTACCATTTATGATTAGATATAACTTATTTCATTTCGTAAGTTTTCCTCATCATTTCTCATTTAATCATAATTCCACTTTACATCGTCAATACAACTTATCGTTGTTTACTTATTAACTTAGTTCTATTAACTAAGGACCATTAATAAGTTTCTCTACCCATTTATTATAACCTATGTTATAATTTTCCTTTGTCCCTAGGACAAGTCTGAACATGTTATTCTTATCAGCGGTTTTCAGACTTCCTAGTTTAGTGATTACTTAATTTATGACTAAGTACAATATATTTTCCCCCTTTTCTTAACTGATTTCAAGTTTTCCCCTTATTCTGATTACTTAATTTATAATTAAGTGTCCCTTAACTCAATTCACCAGTTATCTCATTCCCTTACTAGTTTATTATAACCTAAGTTATAATATTCCCCTGTCCCTAGGACAAGTCTACCTATTATACAACATTTTCATTAATGTTATTTATTATAATAGGTTATTATCATTCCCCTTTTTAAACCTTTTACTTTTGTAAACCATTACTCTTTATTCACTGTAATATATACATATATTCCTTATTATATCAAGGAAAACACTTCATGCACCTTATCAGTTTGATAGAAGGAATCAATGATTTATTTTCGTAACGTATTCCTATTTAAATCAGTGGTAGCAAGTAATTTCTTTACTTTTGTTACTTTATTTATTGTGGCTTCCTTGCAATCATGTTCTCAGAAATAGGTCATTTATGGAAATACATCACTTTTCCTTCGCATCACACTAACTTAGTCCACTACGTCCCTTCCTTTCTTATTTTCTTAGTTAGACATTTAATTACCATTATTACCATTTGTTCATATCTGGTTATATACATATATATATACATACATACATATGCCTAGACCTCTCACATTAAGCCTACACTTGTGGACGCTGGATATGTCGGGCGGGTCCCGACAGAATTCTACCACAAGTCGACTTAACCTCGTGTCTTAGTACCATTTTTAGTTATGCACTTAGACCTCTCACATTAGATTTACCACTTGTGACTGCTGGATATGCCGGGCGGGTCTGGGCAGACTTCTATCAAAAGTGCAATCTAACCTCGTGTCTAAGGCATTACAGTTTCAAATTACCGCGTATTTAGGCATGTCCATGTTTTAATAATTATCCCTTTTTCCATGTAAATTTTTGGCATATTATCCTCTTCATATGCTTACTGTAATCCAATTTACATATCATCAAGTTATGCCTATATTTTGGCGCATGTCACTTTTAACATGTATTTAATTCTAATTTTTGACATGTAAGCATTTAATCGGGTAATTATTCAAATCTAGCAAGTTACATGTCAATTACTCAATAATATGTCATAAGTAAATCATGTAGTTACAATCACTGAATTGGCTGCTCATATCCTAACAAGTTTATTTTCTCCAACGTGTCAACATTCAATATTTTAGCCAGTTCAACATAGGAATTTCCTGACATATTTATATTAACATTCAGTTCGTTACAACGGCAATTTATAATAAATTTGGCAATTTCACAATTAATAAAAGGGGGAATGCTAAACGATTATGTACCATTATCTAAAATAACATTGCTTAAATCCACTCACCTTGTAAGCTTTCCAAATTGTGGATCTGGTTCAGATTTAATCTTCCCTGATTTTCCCCTAATTGAATTCTGAACCTAATAACCCTGGATTCACTATTTTTACTAAAAGAGAAAAGGGAAAAGAAAGAGAAGAAAAATTGAACAGATCGAATTTGGAACATTACCTTGATTTCAAGATTCAATAATCTTTTTTTTATTAATGTTGATTCTCTCTTCCAGATCTGGTTTCAAAATCTTCCTAGGCTAATATTTTAATTTTTCAAAATAGAATTGAGAAGAGAGAGAGTTTAACGGCAGAGCTCCAGCATAGCTACCGAATTATGAGATTTAGGGTTAGGTCTAGTGTTTTACTTATAGGAGTATTGGAGCAACTAGGATCCTCAGATTGGACTAAAAGCCATCAGAATCATCCACGTCAAAGAAAAAATTTCCAGATCCGCGGGTGGGTCGACCCCTCTTTGGGTGGGTCGACCCCAAGGTCCAACCCCAATGGTCTAAATTCCCTCCACATTTTCCCGCTCGTGAATTTTGATTTTTGAATGATTTTCGAATTTTTTGGATATATTTATTTAATATATATACATATAAGCTCCTTATATGTATACAAACTTCTAATGCTCATAGCTTCTTCATACGGTGTCCGTTTTACGCAAACCAGGTTCTATCTTGACTAGAATTTCGAGACAGACGCAATGGCGCAGTCCGTTTTAGTTAATTCTGAATATTTAATTAAGTTATCCATATTTTATTATCTTAAAAGTACGGGGTGTTACATTCTCCTACCCGTAAGAAATTTCGTCCTCGAAATTCGATAAGGGAAAAATCAATTAACCCCTCGCATAATATACATCCATCATGTGTGCATCCAATTTTTGCAAACATTGTGCACTTATGCAAAGTGAAGTACAACATAATAATGCATGTATGCCTAAGCGGTACCTCCTATGTGTATGCAAGTTTTCTCAAAAACCCTTTCAAAATATGATGCTCACATCTTAAATATTCTGGTCGTTCTACATGAATGCAATATTTTGAAAATAAAAAAGCTTTTTCATCCAAATTTTCCCATACTCTTACTGAGTAAGAGCATAGCTCATCCAATTGTTGCATCCATAATCCTACCAACCAACTTTATTTTTCGAATTTCAGAAAAATCTAATTTTCTAAATTCGATTACCTATGTCATAAAAAGGTGGAAAACGGAAAATTCCGCATATCCCGCTTTTTTTCCAACCTTTTTCTAACCGTACTTCGATTTTTATGTAACTATTTATAAAGATTTTCTATTTTCCTATCCAAGCATAGCACACACAAAAAAATTCATTGTTACTAATTTTCTTTTTCATCTTATCTTGGAAAGTTTATCTTTATCCATCTACTCTCACAATTTTCCATTTTTGTTGCTTTACTGAATTTTCTGTTCCCTTTCAGTTATAACTTTTGTCTTTTCTTAGTTTATTTAATTATCTGGTCTTAGATTAAATTTAAATAAGCCTCTAGTCTTTCAACTAAAACAGGAGAACAGACAACCTACACAGCTACTACTAAGGGCTAAGAATCTCGGGACTATGTCCCCCTCTGTCAGAAAAGTCCAAACCATGGGATCCACAACAAATTCAGGTGTTACCCTATCTTCCTAACAAGAACAATATAATGGAACGATCCCAACCGAAATGTAGTAACGGGTTTTACCCTTAACCTGAAAATTAGTGACAGGGTCTAAATACTTACCTGCCCTTTTTCTATCTAGTAGTCGCCACTTGTCCTAGTTGTGTACCAACAGTTATTCCAAGCAACATCCTAGGCTATTCAATGCTTACGCATTTACGGGAAATCACTATTATTCCAAGATAATTCTTGCTATTTAATTTATAGCCTCAAGACTTTTCCCGTCTTTCCTAGGCACTAACCCTTACTTACTCCATACTTTTTTTAAACATGGTTTGGCCCTTTTTCCTTCCAAAAATTAAGAGTGCCAAAACTTTATTTTCCTCATGAAAACTTTCTTTTGCCAAACCATAAAAACATGTAATCTAAAAAAATGTAAATCATCATTTATTTTCAAATCAAGTAGATACGGAAAACTATTTTCTCCATCGGGTTTATGACTTGTTCTTACCTATAAGGTCGGTTTAGTCTCTAACTACAAGGTGCAAACATCCACTCTATTCTTATTTCTACAACTTATTTACTCCACCCACAAAATTATCTTAAAATAATTTATCGAATAGGGTTGTCATAAGAATAGAGATTTAAAATATTTCTTTATTAAAAATTATGTATGAAATATAACAAGAAAACTAGCGAGCTATACATGCTCTATAATATGCACCTTTTTGCTGAGAGAATTTTACTTTAAAACTCAATATGTACTTCTTTACATATTTTAAAACTATAACTTTTAAGATTAAAACTTGAAAACACCATAAACCATTTTCCCTAAACTTTTATAATTTCAAGTTCTTAAAAGTTAATAATGGGGTTAGACTCAAAGCGGATTTCCAATTTTCTAGGCTTTCCTAGACACTCCCCAAGGTCAATTCTCTCAACTATATATATTCCTAATCCATTTTTTTCTCTTTAACCTTTTCTCAATCTATAATGTTTTACTGCCAAACCCACTAACCCAAAATACTAATTATATGGGATTCACCTACCTTCCATACAAAATTACATTGTACACTTTCCACCCAAATTACCTGAGGGTCTCATATTCTTTCTTTAGTGTACAAAACAAACATCCCATTTCTCACCATTTTATACTCTTTCTATTTAGTGGGTTCCTCTATGGATCTAGGTATATATATAATATATTTATTTATTTTTTTAAAATACAAATACATTCACTCACTATTTATATAGGAATCCTAAACCATGCTCAGATACCAGATATGACAACCCCAAATTCGACAGACCAATTTTTTTTCAAAATTCCAATCTATCGAAACTCGGATTGGTTTGCTCTGGTATCCTGCAGAAAAGACAGAGACATAAAACATGTCAGAGCTCAGAAATTATCTCACAGCGGAATGGATAAAATATAATATAGTAAAATATGGCCTTATCGTATTAATATTTCTGCCTAACCAGTGTCCAAAGCTATCATGGCCCTACCATAAATCTAACCTGCGAGTATGTTATGAGGAGGGGGTCAAAACACAAGTTCTGGTGACTGGATTTAAACTGTACACTTTGGATAATCCTACATATACCGTTCAATCATGTTATCTTATTTATTAGGTTACTTGGGTTATCAGCACTCAAGGCTTACACACACGTCGTACCCATTTACTTCCTAGTGGATTAACCTAATATAGTGTATATGTAGCTACCTCCAATATTCAGGTACACCCCATGGTACCCCACTCACACGGTCTCCGCCGTAACATCATCGAAATATACGCAGTCCCTCATCCTACGCTGTAGTAACGTACGTATAACAATATTACGTTCTGCATATATTTGTCATTACTATGCTACGCAAATGTACGGACTGCCGCCTTTGTTCGGATCCGAATTCATACCGGAGTAATGCCCTCAAGCCTACGATACACCACCCAGAGCCGACATGCATGTATCTAGACTGTCCACCATACATATCCTCAATTGTAAATCGATGCCTCAATTACACGTCCTCTAATGTTCACCTAGTTACATGGCAGGACGACACAAGAAACACGGAACTCGGTCGGGAGATTTTCCATATCCGTATAGGCCCCTCTTTAAAGAGCCTCTATATACAGATATACCAAGTGTCTGTTTTCACGGTGGCTATGGCCCACCTCGGCCCCTCCCTCAACTAGTAAAGACTACAGGAGCTAAGCGACTGCCCCTTATAACAAAAGAAATAAACATCCATTTGGCATCTCCCCTCAACCCCTTACCCGATAGTGAAGGGTGATTGGTATCTTGGGTTTAGCTCTAGTCTTTTCACATCCCACTGGCTGCCGATGACGGGTTTCCGACGATCTACTATCCTTGTTGGTCGTGACCCTCTACCTCCCCGTTGAGGCAACCGACGAATCACCCTAGTGTTACCGCGTCATGGCATTCTGACTGTATAGCTACTTTTGCAGTCAAGACCCACCTACCTAGTAATTACACGCAGCCCAACCTCTACGAGCACAACCTAAGACATCTATCACCGCAAAGAGGACTATTAGGAGCACCTTACGTACCTCAGGAAGCCGCATGTTTCCCCTTCTAGTCCTTTGGAGCCTTTAGAACAATCAGATGAATGTGCGCTCCCTCGTGCCTTATAACACCTCGATGATCTATCCTGTAGGGTTATTCACCCTCAATCGTACGGACTGGTCCAACCGCCTCACTTTACTATGTTGTTAGACCCTATGTCTAAACATTCTTTTACGCGCTTACTTTTCCTTACCAGGTTTCCTTTTAACTTGGTTATTCCCATTCACATTGAATTCTTATTCAAATTACCATGTTTCTCTTGCTTATTAATTTCAATTATAACTTAACCCATTTAAGATTATTAATAAGCCCCAACACGTTATTCTCCAGATTGTGGCCCAAGATCTATAATCCACAATCTCTTTTATATTCTTTTTTGATTTCAGGGTCACAATAACATGTTATACTTAATATGTTATTAAGTATCTCTTAGTTCACACGTTTTCCAATTAACAAGTCACTTACCATTTATTATTAAATATAACTTATTTCATTTCATAAGTTTTCCTTATCCTTTCTCATTTAATCATAATTGCACTTTACATCGTCAATACAACTTATCATTGTTTACTTATTAACTTATTTCTATTAGTTAAGGCCATTAATAAGTTTCTCTAACCATTTATTATAACCTATGTTATAATTTCCCTTTGTCCCTAAGACAAGTCTGAATATGTTATCATTATCAGCGGGTTTCAGACTTCCTAGTTTATGGATTACTTAATTTATAGTTAAGTACAATATATTTTCCCCCTTTTCTGAACTGGTTTCAGGTTTGCCCCCTATTCTGATTACTTAATTTACTATTAAGTGTCCCTTAACTCAATTCACCAGTTATCCCATTCCCTTACTAGTTTAGTATAACCTAAGTTATAATATTCCCCTGTCCCTAGGACAAGTCTACCTATTATACAACATTTTCATTATTGTTATTTATTATAATAGGTTATTATCATTCCCCTTTTTAAACCTTTTACTGTTGTAAACCATTATTCTTCATTCACTATAACACCCCGTATTTTTAAGATAATAAAATAAGAATAACTTAATTAAATAATAAGAATTAAGTAAAATGGACTGCGCCATAGAGTCCATCTCGAAATTCTGGTCAAGATAGACACCTGCTTTGCGTAAAACGGACATCATATGAAGAAGTTATTAAGCCTAGAAGTTTGTATACACACAAGAGAAGTATATATATATATACACACAAACAAATTAAAATGTAAAATAAAGAATAAAATAAGGATTTCAAGTAATAAATACATGCACTAAAAAAATGTAATGCATGCATTGAAAGAAAGAAAGGATCGGTTGCATGTAATGTAAATATGTTGCATGCAATGATTTGCAAACACAATGCATTAACATTAAAAGAAAAAGATTCATCTAATGGTTTAATTTAAGTATTGTAACTAATATGAAAAAGAGAAGTAAGTGGAGAACAATAATTATCATTGTTCTAAGATTTATTAACAAAAGAATTCATAGATCAGTTGGTTAAGGCATTGGATTTGTAACATAGAGGTCAGGGGTTCAAACCCCGGCAGTGGCATAATTTTTATCTTCGTTTTAGGGAGGGCCAACTGAACATGCAAATATATGTACGTATACAAATTCAAAATTTGAAAGGATAAGAACGTACATATAAAGAAATAAAGAAAATATATGTATATATATGAGAATATATATATATATATATATATATATATATATATATGCATAAATATATGCATACAAAAGATAAAATTCAAGATAAGGCTACAGTCAATGAAATATGGCAAGAATCAAATAACGGTGCAACATCATTTGAATTTTAAAAATAAAACGAAAATTGTGCGTATATATATACGCATAAAATGGTCGGTAGAGGAATTGTATACATATAAGAATATTTCATGTAAATAAAACAGTTAAATAAATTCTAGATATTCAAAAGTTCAAAATTCAAATTTCTGCGCCAAAACAGCTTGCTGGACCCAAAGCTGACCTAGCACTGCATGTACGATAAGATTTGGCTAGATTCATTTGCGTACCTAGACTATTTTCTTAACTGGGTTCAATGCTGACAAACCACTGCGTGTACGATAAGGTCTTGAGCACCTATAAATAAGACCCTAGACTTAACCCTAAACATCGTACTTCAGCGGCTGAGCTGGAGCTTTGCCAAGGCTCCCTCTCTCTCTCTCCTCCCCCCCGCCTCAAATCTATTCTGAAATTAAAATGTTAGCCTAGGAGGATTATGAAGTCAGATCTGGAAGAGGGAATCAACGTTAATAAAAAGATTATTGAATCATGAAAGCAAGGTAAACCTCTAAGAACCAATCTATTTAAATTATTTCTCTTTCCCTTCTCTTTTCATGAAATAATAAATCCATGGTCGTTAGGTCATGAATCAAATTAAAGGGAAAAGGAAAACCATGGATGATACAACGGATCAGATCCAAAATTTAGGCAATGCTTAAAGGTGAGTGCGTTTAAGCTATAGCCTTTAGATAATGTTATGACTATCGTTTAGCATTCCCCTTTTTAATGAATTTTCAACTGGCCAGTTTAATTATAAATTGCTGTTGTAACGAATTGAAATGTTGATATGAATATGTCAGAAAATTCCTATGTTGAATTGGCTAAGTTATTGAATGTTTACATGTCGGAGAAAATAAACTTGTTAGGATATGAATAGCCAATTCAGTGATTACAATTACATGCTTTACTTGGGACATATTATTGATTGAATGACATGTTAAAATAATTACCCAATTGAATGGTTACATATCCTAGTAGAATTAAACATATGTTGAAAATGACATGCGACAAAATATAGGCAAAAATTGGACGACATGTATAGATTACTGTAAACTATATTACAGTAAAAAGGATAATATGTCTGAAATTTTCATGTAATCAACATAACATATATTATGTTTTGAGATTTTAATTTGGAAGTGCAATTTGATATGAGCATAAGTGACTGAATGAAAATGAATATGCCTAGGATTACAATTAGAAATTGTAAATACACTTATGGCACGAGGTTAGGTGGCATTAGTGGCGAAAGTCTGGCTGGACCCGACCGGCATATCCAGCAGCCACTAATGTTGAACCTAATGTGAGAGGCCTAAGTGCAAGTATTAACAACATGTGCTAAGAAATGAGGTTAAGTCAGCTTGTGGTAGAAGTCTGCCCGGACCCGCCCAGCAAATACAGCGTCCACAAGTGTAGGCTTAATGTGAGAGGTCTAGTGCTTATATATATATATATATAACAAGATATGAATAAATGGCAAGGATGGTAATTAAATGTCTAACTCATAAAATAAGAAAGGAAGGGATGTAATGAACTAAGTTAGTGTGATAAGAGGGAAAAGTGATGTATTTCCCTAAATGACTTATTTCTGAAAACGTTGTTGCAAGTAAGCCACAATAAATATAGAAAAGTAAAGAAATTACTTACTACCACGGATTTAGATGGGAAAACGTTATGAAAATAAATCATTGATTCCTTCTATCAAATTGATAAGGTGCACGAAGCATTTTCCTTAATATAATTAGGAACAAATATTACAGAGAAAGAAGAATAATGGTTTATAACAGTAAATGCTTTAGAAGGGAAATGATAATAACCTATTATAAATAAATAACATTAATGAAAATGTTGTATAATAGGTATACTTATCCTAGGGACAAGTGAATATTATAACTTAGGTTATAATAAACTAGTAAGGGAATGAGATAACTGGTGAATTAAGTTAAGTGACACTTAATTGTAAAATTAAGTAATCAGAAAAGGGGAAAACCTAAAACCAGTTAAGAAAAAGGGGGAAAAATATATTGTACTTAATTATAAATTAAGTAGTCTGAAACCCGTTGGTAAGAATAACATGTTTAGACTTGTCCTGGGGACAAGGGGAAATTATAACATAGGTTATAATAAATGGGTAGAGAAATTTGTTAATGGGCCTTAGTTAAATGACTAATTTTATAAGTAAACAACGATAAGTTGTATTTACGACATAAAGTGGAATTATGATTAAATGAGAGAGGATGAGGAAAACTTATGAAATGAAATAAGTTATATATAATCATAAGTGGTAAGTGACATGTTAATTGGAAACATGTGAATTAGATATACTTAATTACATATTAAGTGAAACATGTTATTGAATCAAACAAGAATATAAAAGGGATTGTGGATCACAGACCTTGAGCCACAATCTAGAGAATAACATGTTGTAAGCTTATTAATAAACTTAAATGAATTAAGTTGTATGACCGAAATTAATAAGCAAGAGAAATTTGGTAATTTGAATAAGAATTCAATATGAATTGGAATTACCAAGTTAATTGGAAACCTGGTGACGTGAGACAATCGCATAAAAGAATGTTTAGACATAAGATCTAACAACATGCTAAAGTAAGGCGCTTAGACCAGTCCGTGCGGTTGAGGGTGAATAACCCAACAGGGTAGATCATCGAGGTGTTATAAGGCACGAGGGGAACGCACATTCATCTGATTGTTTGACGGCTCCAAAGGATTGAAAGGGGAAGCACGCGGCTTCCGGGGATGTAAGGTACTCTTGGTATTCCTCTGTGAGTGGCAGATGATCTGCGTGTACTCACAGAGGTTAGGTCTGCGTAGCTGAACCAATGAGTATGCCTTGATTGCAATAATATGGGGCAATCAAAAGACTAAGATGGACCACCGTGATTTGGCGAGACCAGTTAGTGCCCTGTGATAGCAACTCATCGTCTACCTACCATCTTTAGTCAGTACGTAAAGCGGAAAGGCGGAGAACTCCAAAAGACCATATACTTTTCTATCTAGTTATGGGTGAGGTTGGCTAATAGGTTTGAAGGGCATAGGGGCTGGGGTTAAGTTCACAATCTTGATATTCTTGGGTGCCTTTCATTAGTTGAGGGAGGGGTCTAGTGGGACCATAGCCACTGTAAAAGCAAAACTCAACATCTACAATCGGCAGATATTTGAAAGCTCCCGACTGAGTTGCGTGTTTCTTGATTAGCCCTGCCATGGGACTCGGGCGCATATATAAAGAACATGTGCAATAGACATCGAGAACAATTGACGATGCGTACGTGGGAAAGTCTAAGTACACTCATGTCGCTCTGGGTGGTGTATCATAAGACTAGAGGGCATTATTCGAGGATGGAAACTAATTCGATCGAATGGTTCAAAGATGGCAGTTCGAACGCTTACATAATATAGAAGTAGTGGTTCTTTGCAGACGTAGCGTTGACATATATACAGAAATCCGTATGACATTCGGGCATAGGATTAGGGACTGCTATATTCCGGCGATGATACGGTGGAGACCGTGCAAGTGGGGTACCATGGGGTGTATCTCAATATTGAGAGATAGCTACATATACTGTATTAGGTTAATTCACTGGGAAGTAAATGGGCACGACGTGTATGTAAGCCTTGAGTGTTGTTAACCCAAGTAACCTAATAAATAAGAAAATATGATTGAACAATATATGTAAGATTATCCAAAGTGTACACTTTAAATCCAATCACCAGAACTTGTGTTTTGACCCCCTCCTCATAACACACTCGCAGGTTAGATTGTGGTAGAGACAAGATAGCTTTGGATACTGGTTAGGTAGTATTAATAATACGGTAAGGCTATGTTTTGATTATGCTATATTTTATCCTTTCCGCTGTGAGGTATTTTTCTGAGCTCTAACATGTTTTATGTCTTTGTCGTTTCTACAGGATACTAGAGCAAACCAATCCGAGTTTTGATAGATTGGAATTTTGAAAAAAAAATCGGTCTGTTGAAATTGGGGTTGTCACATCTTGTATCAGAGCTTAGGTTTAGAATTCCTATATAAATAGTGAGTGAACGTATTTATATTTTTTAAAATATAAATATATTATATATATACCTAGATCCATAGAGGAACCCACTAAATAAAAAGAGTATAATATTGTATGAAATGGGATGTTTGTTTTGTACACTAATGGAATGAATAAGGAAATTTGAGACCCTTAGGAAGTTTGGTTGGGAAGTGTACAATATACTTTGTACGAAAGAAAAATAAATCCCATATAATTATTATTTTGGAAAAAGTCGAACAGAGAAAAATGGATTAGGAATATACATAGTTGAGAGAATTGACCTTGGGGAGTGTCTAGGAGAGTCTAGAAAAATTGGAAACCCACTTTGAGTCTAACCCCATTATTAACTTTTAAGAACTTGAGATTATAAGAGTTTGAAAAAAAACGGTTTATGGTGTTTTCAAGTTTTAATCTTAAAAGTTATGGTTTTAAAATATGTAAAGAAGTACATATTGAATTTTAAAGTAACATTCTCTCAATAAAAGGGGCATATTATAGAGCATGCATAGCTCGCTAGTTTTTCTACTTATATTTCATACAAGAATTTTTAATCAAGAATGTTTCGAAGTCTCCATTCTTTTGAAAATTATTTTTGATAAATTGTTTAGAAGAGAATTTTGTTGGGTGGACAAAATAAGTTGTAGAAAATGAGAATGGAGTGGATGTTGGCACCTTGTAGTAGGAGACTGAACTGGCTTTATAGGTAAGAACAAGTCATAAACCCGATTAAGGAAAATAGTTGTCCGTATCTACCCTAGTTTTGCGGTTTGAATTTTTTTTTTTGCAAGATAAGACGAAAAATAAAAGCTACAACAAAGAAATTTTTTTAATGTAGGATGTGCTTGGATAGGAAAATAGGAAATCTTTATACATTGTTTCATAAAATCCAAGTACGGTTGGAAAAAGTTATATAAAAGAAAAACGGAAGGTGTGAAATTTTCCATTTTTCACCTTTTTGTAACATAAGAAATCAAATTTAGAAAATTAGATTTTTCTGAAATTCGAAAAATAAAGTCGGTTAGTAGGATTATGGATGCAATAATTGGATGAACTATGCTCTTACTCAATAAGAGTGTGGGAAAATTTGGATGAAAAAGCATTTTGATTTTCAAAATATTGTATTCATGTAGAACTGCCAGTATATCTAGGATGTGAGCATCATATTTTAAAAAGGATTTTTGAGAAATTTTCATACACATGGGAGGTACCACTTAGGCATACATGCATTATTATGTTGTATTTCACTTTGCACAAGTGCACAATGTTTGCTAAAATTGGATGCACACATGATAGATGTATATTATGCGAGGGGTTAATTGATTTTACCCTTTAAATTTCGGGGATGAAATTTCCTAAGGGTGGGAGAATGTAACACCCCGTATTTCTAAGATAATAAAATAATAATAACTTAATTAAATAATGAGAATTAAGTAAAATGGACTGCGCCATTACGTTCGTCTCGGAATTCTGGTCAAGATAAACACCCGCTTTGCGTAAAACGGACATCATATTAAGAAGTTATTAAGCCTAGAAGTTTGTATATATATGCACAAGAGAAATATATATATATATATATATATATATATACATACAAACAAATTAAAATGTAAAATAAAGAATAAAGTATGGATTGCGTGTAATAAATACATGCACTGAAAAAAAATGTAATGCATGCATTGAAAGAAAGAAAGGATTTTTTGCATGCAATGTAAATATGTTGCATGCACTGATTTACAAATATAATGCATTAACATTAAAAGAAAAAGATTCATGCAATGGTTTAATTTAAGTATTGTAACTAACATGAAAAAGAGAAGTCAGGAGAGAACAATAATTACCATTGTTCTAAGATTTATTAACAAAAGACTTCATAGCTCAGTTGCTTAAGGCATTGGATTTGTAACAAAGAGGTCGGGGATTCGAACCCTGGCGGTGGCATAATTTTTATCTTTGTTTTAGAGAGGGCCAATAGAACATGCAAATATATGTACGTATACAAATTCAAAATTTGAAAGGATAAGAATGTACATATAAGGAAATAAAGAAAATATATGTATATATATGAGAATATATATATATATATATATGCATAAATATATGTGTACAAAAGATAAAATTCAAGATAAGGCTACAGTCAATGAAATATGGCAAGAATCAAATAACGGTGCAACATCATTTGAATTTTAAAAATAAAACGAAAATTGTGCGTATATATATACGTATAAAATGGTCGGTAGAGGAATTGTATACATATAAGAATATTTCATGTGAATAAAACAGTTAAATAAATTCCAGATATTCAAAAGTTCAAAATTCAAATTTCTACGCCAAAACAGCTTGCGGGACCCAAAGCTGACTCAGCACTGCATGTACGATAAGATTTGGCAAGATTCATTTGCGTACCTAGACTATTTTCTTAACTGGGTTCAATGCTGACAAACCGCTGCGTGTACGATCGATAAGGTCTTGAGCACCTATAAATAAGACCCTAGACCTGACCCTAAACATCGTAATTCGGCGGCTGCGCTGGAACTCTTCCATGGCTCCCTCTCTCTCTCTCTCTCTTCTCAAATCTATTCTAAAATTAAAATGTTAGCCTAGGAGGATTATGAATTCAGATCTGGAAGAGGGAATCAACATTAATAAAAAGATTATTGAATTATGAAAGCAAGGTAAACCTCTAAGAACCAATCTATTTAAATTATTACTCCATCCCTTCTCTTTTCTTGAAATAATAAATCCATGGTCGTTAGGTCGTGAATCAAATTAAAGGGAAAAGGAAAACCATGGATGATATAACGGATCAGATCCAAAATTTGGGGAAAGCTTAAAGGTGAGAGGGTTTAAGCTATAGCCTTTAGATAATGTTATGACTATCGTTTAGCATTCCTCTTTTTAATAAATTTTGAAATGGCCAGTTTAATTATAAATTGCTATTGTAACGAATTGAAATGTTGATATGAATACGTTAGGAAATTCCTATGTTGAATTAGTTAAGTTATTGAATGTTTACATGTTGGAGAAAATAAAACTGTTAGGATATGAAAAGCCAATTCAGTGATTGCAATTACATGCTTTACTTGGGACATATTATTGATTGAACGACATGCTAAAATAATTACCCAATTAAATGTTTACGTGTCCTAGTAGAATTAAACATATGTTGAAAATGACATGTGACAAAATATAGGCAAAAATTGGATGACATGTAAATTAGATTACTGTAAACTATATTACAATAAAAAGGATAATATGTCTAAAATTTTCATGTAATGAACATAACATATATTATGTTTTGATATTTTAATTTGGAAGCGCAATTTGATATGAACATAAGTGATTGAATGAAAATGAATATGCCTAGGATTAAAATTAGAAATTTTAAATACACTTATGGGACGAGGTTAGGTTGCATTAGTGGCGGAAGTCTACCCGGACCCGACCGGCATACCCAGCAGCCACTAATGTTGAACCTAATGCGAGAGGCCAAAGTGCAAGAACTAGCAACATGTGCTAAGACATGAGGTTATGTCAGCTTGTGGTAAAAGTCTGCCCGGACCCGCCTGGAAAATCCAGTGTTCACAAGTGTTGGTTTAATGTGAGTGGTCTTGTGCTTTTATATATATATATATATGTATGTATGTATGTATGTATATAACAAGATATGAATAAATGGCAAGGATGGTAATTAAATGTCTAACTCAGAAAATAAGAAAGGAAGGGATATAATGAACTAAGTTAGTGTGATAAGAGGGAAAAGTGATGTATTTCCCTAAATGACTTATTTCTGAAAATGTTGTTGCAAGTAAGCCACAATAAATATAGAAAAGTAAAGAAATTACTTGCTACCACGGATTTAGATGGGAAAACGTTATGAAAATAAATCATTGATTCCTTCTATCAAACTGATAAGGTGCATGAAGAGTTTTCCTTAATATAATAAGTAACATATATTAAAGAGAATGAAGAATAATGGTTTACAACCGTAAATGGTTTAAAAGGATAATGATAATAACCTATTATAAATAAATAACATTAATGAAAATGTTGTATAACGGGTAGACTTGTCGTAGGGACGAGTGAATATTATAACATAGGTTATAATAAACTAGTAAGGGAATGGGATAACTAGTGAATTAAGTTAAGTGACACTTAATTGTAAATTAAGTAATCAGAAAAGGGGAAAACCTAAAACCAGTTAAGAAAAGGGGGGAAAATACATTGTACTTAATTATAAATTAAGTAGTCTGGGAATCTCAAACCCATTGGTAAGAATAACATGTTCAGACTTGTCCTAGGGACAAGGGGAAATTATAACATAAGTTATAATAAATGGGTAGAGAAACTTGTTAATGGGCCTTAGTTAATAGAATTAAGTTAATAAGTAAACAACGATAAGTCGTATTGACGACGTAAAGTGAAATTATGATTAATTGAGAGAGGATGAGGAAAATTTATGAAATGAAAAAAGTTATATATAATCATAAGTGGTAAGTGACATGTTAATTGGAAACATGTGAATTAGATAAACTTAATTACATATTAAGTAAAACATGTTATTGAAATCAAACAAGAATATAAAAGGGATTGTGGATCACAGACCTTGGGCCACAATCTAGAGACTAACATGTTGTAAGCTTATTAATAAATATGACTGAAATTAATAAGCGAGAGAAACTTGGTAATTTGAATAAGAATTCAATATGAATTGGTATAACCAAGTTAACTGGAAACCTGGTGAGGTGAGACAAGCGCTTAAAAGAATGTTTAGGCATAGGGTCTAACAACATGCTAAAGTAAGGCGCTTAGACCTGTCCGTACGGTTGAGGGTGAATAACCCAATAGGGTAGATCATCGAGGTGTTATAAGGCACGAGGGGAACGCACATTCATCTGATTGTTTGACGGCTCCAAAGGACTGGAAGGGGAAGCACGCGGCTTTCGGGGACGTAGGGTACTCTTGGTATTCCTCTGTGAGTGGAAGATGATCCGCCTGTACTCACGGAGGTTAGGTATGCGTAGGTGAACCAATGAGTATGCCTTGATTGAAATAATAAGGGGCAATCAAAAGACTAAGATGGACCAGCGTGGTTCGGCGAGACTAGTTAGTGCCCTGTGATAGCAACTCGTCGTCTACCTACCATCTTCAGTCAGTAGGTAAAGCGGAAAGGCGGAGAACTCCAAAAGATCATATACTTTGTTATTTAGTTATGGGTGAGGTTGGCCAATAGATTTGAAGGGCATAGAGGGCCGGGGTTAAGTTCTCATTCTTGATACTCTTGGGTGCCTTTCATTAGTTGAGGGAGGGGTCTAGTGGGACCATAGCCACTGTAAAAGCATACCTTAGCCTTTGCAATCGGCAGATATCTGAAAGATCCCGACTGAGTTCCGTGTTTCTTGATTAGCCCTGCCACGGGACTCGGGCGCACATATAGAGAACATGTGCAATAAACATCGAGAACGATTGATGATACGTACGTGGGAAAGTCTAGGTACACTCATGTCGCTCTGGGTGGTGTATCATAAGACTCGAGGGCATTATTCAAGGATGGAGCCTAATTCGATCGAATGGTTCAAAGACAGCAGTCCGAACACTTACGTAATATAGATGTAGTGGTTCTTTGCAGACGTAGCATTGGCATATATACAGAAATCCGTACGACATTCGGGTATAGGATTAGGGACTGCTACATTCCTGCGATGATAAAGTGGAGACCGTGCGAGTGGGGTACCATGCGGTGTATCTTAATATTGAGAGAGAGCTACATATACTGTATTAGGTTAATTCACTGGGAAGTAAATGGGTATGATGTGTGTGTAAGCCCTGAGTGCTGTTAACCTTTGTAACCTAATAAATAAGAAAATATGATTGGACAGTGTATGTAAGATTATCCAAAGTGTATAGTTTAAATCCTGTCACCAGAACTTGTGTTCTGACCCCCTCCTCATAACACACTCGTAGGTTAGATTGTGGCAGAGACATGATAGCTTTGGATACTGGTTAAGCAGTATTAATAATACGCTAAGGCTATGTTTTGATTATACTATATTTTATCCTTTTCGCTGTGAGATATTTTTCTAAGCTCTGACATGTTTTATGTCTCTGTCTTTTCTGTAGGATACCAGAGCAAACCAATCCGAGTTTCGATAGATTGGAATTTTGAAGAAAAAAAAATCGTTCTGTCGAAATTGGGGTTGTCACATTCACTATAATATATATTCCTTATTATATTAAGGAAAACACTTCATGCACCTTATCAGTTTGATGAATCAATGATTTATTTTCATAACGTATTCCCAACTAAATCCATGGTAGCAAGTAATTTCTTTACTTTTCTTACTTTATTTATTGTGGCTTACTTGCAATCATTCTCAGAAATAGGTCATTTAGGGAAATACATCACTTTTCCTTTGCATCACACTAACTTAGTCCACAACGTCCCTTCCTTTCTTATTTTCTGAGTTAGACATTTAATTACCATTTGTTCATATCTGGTTATGTACATATATATATATATATATATATATATATATACGTGTATGTACATACATATGCCTAGACCTCTCACATTAAGCCTACACTTGTAGACGCTAGATTTGTCGGGCGGGTCCGGGGAGACTTCTACCATAAGTCGACTTAACCTCGTGTCTTAGCACCATTTTTAGTTATGCACTTAGACCTCTCACATTAGATTTACCATTTGTGACTGCTGGATAACCGGGCGGGTTCGGGCAGACTTCTATCACAAGTGCAATCTAACCTCGTGTATAAAGCGTTACCGTTTCAAATTACCACGTATTTAGGCATGTCCATATTTTAATAGTTGTTCCTTTTTCCATGTAAATATTTGGCATATTATCCTCTTCATATGCTTACTGTAATCCAATTTACATATTGTCAAGTTATGCCAATATTTTGGCGCATGTCCCTTTTAACATGTATTTAATTCTAATTTTTGGCATGTAAGCATTTAATCGGGTAATTATTCAAATCTAGCAAGTTACATGTCAATTACTCAATAATATGTCATAAGTAAATCATGTAGTTACAATCACTGAATTGGATATTCATATCCTAAAAAGTTTATTTTCTCGAACATGTAAACATTCAATATTTTAGACAATTCAACATAGGAATTTCCTGACATATTCATATTAACATTTCAATTTGTTACAACAATAACTTATAATAAATCTGACAATTTCACAATTAATAAAAAGGGGAATGCTAAATGATTATTGTTAACCGGCCTTTTGGTCTGGTTACCAAAATTACTCAAGACACGCTCGACTCAACTCTTCGCGTGAAGACAGGGCCAAGGGCGAAGCTCAGGACGTGCAGGAGGAAGACTGAAGAGAGATCGCGCCAACGAGCCTCGACCACATCCCTCACCAAACATACTTCGCACCAAGCCAGGTGCGAAATTTCGTACCAAGCAGGTGCTAAATTCCGAACCTACCAGGTGCGAAATTTTGCATCTGGAAATTTCGCACCTTACAGATGTGAAATTTCGCACCTGCCAGGTGCGAAATTTCGACCAAGCAGGTGCAAAATTTCGCGCCCGGCAGGTGCGAAATTTCGCACCTAGCAGGTGGAGGCGTGAATTTCGCAACTCTATCCAGGTACGAATTTCCAGTGGCCGACAGCTGGAGGCGCGAATTTCCTATAGATGGTCCCCATTTCTACCTACTCCTTTCTAACCCCTACTTAACCACTTCTTATAAATACCCCATGGCCTCACACTTCAAAAGGGTTGGATTCTTGAGTGTGGAAACCTCCATAGAGCTTCATTAATGGCATCTCCTCTTTGAGGAAGAAGAAGGACAAAATTGTCTTTTTTTCTCATTTATTCAATATATGATGATTATGACATCATATATCATGAAAAGTGAATGTAATGAGATATCATTAGATAGTCTCAACCTTGTAATCTTCCAAGTGATCAATAAAATTCCAACGACTCTTCAAAGTGGACGTAGGCCCTCACTGAGGCCGAACCACTATAAATTCCTTGTGTTATTTACTGCTTATGTTCTTGTCTATGCGACCCTATTTATAATTCCAAGTAATTGGGAATCCTTGGTGTTTACGACATTTTTTGCCGTCAACATTTTGGTGCTTTCACTGAGAAAACTTGGATATTGCGTCTTTCTCACATATTACCATCTCGACTTCGCCGAGCTTAAGGTTCCCTGCATAACCCGCCGTCGAGTCCATTTACGATGGTAAAAAAGTCAAAGAATGCAATGATCGACTCTTCAGCCGCAACCGAGGGAGGTACATCTCAAAAAACTTGACCGGCGGACATGCCGGCCACTATTGAAAGTGAACCTCCATTTGCGGACCCCCGAAGTGCCCGCAACCCAAGCGCAAGTCCGCGCGCTTACTGAAAAATATGAAAATACAATTGTCAAGCTTAACCAAGCTCTAAGGAATAACATCGACCTTATGCGGAAACTCCAGGAAAGTCAGCGCGTCGTTGCTCTGCTACAACTAGCTCGAAACAATGCTCGACCTCAACCACCAACATCGGAGACTTCTCTTCCGAGTCTAGGTGCCCGCACCAAAGAAGGAGCTTTAATCTCATTAACAACCTCGTCGTTCGAGCAAACGCCCTCGACAATGGCCATGGCAATGGGTATGCCAACAGGAACGGCGGCCGGACCACGGTTACCTATAGCGAGGACGCCCAATATCGGGACCGTTCTCACTCAGTCATCAATGAAGGAACCGCTCCAGCTAACCAACCTCCTCCTCGACAAGACTCAAACGCCGCCCGTCGAGACAATAAACCTATTATTTTGACGGCCCGTGCCTTTCCGGACCCGGAGCCGCGTGACCCTGCTCCACGTCATTACGCACACCAGGATCCCATTATAGATGTCGAGGACATGGAAGAAGACGATCCAGACATCCAACCGAGAAGACGCCCTCGCGCTAGAACCTCGAAACCTCGCCAAAACCCATGGGTCTCGATGGCGGACCCCATCCGACCTAGCTTCTCAACATGGTTTGAAGAATCATGAGGGAGATGCGAGGGAATGTGCATGATTCATGAGATGCGCACATTAGGCGCAACCATTTCACTCGAAGAGTCAATGAAGCAAAATGGCCGCGACGCTTCAGCATGCCGCAGATGCCGCTTTATAACGACACCTGTAACGACCCGGAATTTTCGAATAGTTTATTTTAAATATTTAATATTGTTTTAAATATTGAATTAATAATATAAAAGAATTTTTGTATTGAATTGTCGATTTAAAAATCTAAACACGGTTTATTTCGAATATATATATATATATAATTATTGAAATACGAGAACTAAAATAATTCAATTCGAAGTTAAAAACTGAAATAAAATAGTTCAGATGATCAGTGTCAGTTCTGTTTGAATATAAAAGCGATAATAATAATTTATTACCAAAGAATTTATTTGTTTTGAATTTAAAATATATCGATTTAAATTTATATCTTCTCCATATGATCAGATTAGACTTCGTAGCTTATTCCAGTGTGTTCAGAATAGGGGAATAACCCTAAAAATGTCAGTTGTTGGGTTCAGAGAGGAGTCCAGAATCATGGGGTATTTTAATTTAAAGGATACAGGTTCAAAAACAAATTTAAATAAAATAACTCGTGGCCTTCTTCATTCCACCGTTCACACCTATGTGTTCCTTTTCTCACCTGTAATTAAAACAAATCGTGGCCTATTCCTTTCCATCAGTCACTCTATAAAATCACGACATCCTCTTCCAATATTTCCTTTAATTCTCTTATGGAAGTAAAACTAGAATGGCCACTACTGCCTCGTACCAAATCAGATATCTAAAGTTTATAAATAGTAGTCATCGCTACTTTTCTTCATTGTAAATCTACACCAATACACACCCTCGTCCTTTAAATTGCAAAATCAAAACCGAACTCCAAATAAAAAGAAATGGTTGTTATTCCAAATCGAGTTCAATGTTAGAATAAAAGGGTAAATCGACTTCAAATCTGAAGCAAGACTCACGCGCGACTGAGAAGGATCGATTCAAGACTTCTGGCTTCAGCGTCGAGTTAGGGTTCGTACTCGTAGAAGATAAGGGTGAAAAAATAGGGTGTGCGGTAGTGATAGTTTGTGGATTTTGGGAAATCGCGATTTAAAACATTGAGATTTCTGGAGCTCGACAATGATCTGGAGGTAATGGGTGTTGTTTGAATGGTGCGGTGGTGTTAATGACAATAAGGGATCATCGGTGGGAGTATTTTTTGTTGTCCGATCATTGATTTGGGGACCGCGACAATTGTCTATCGCCTGAAGATAAAATTCGAGATGAAAAAGAGGAGTGCGATGATTGATTCAAGGATGACAGGATAGGGAGGAGTAGTTCGACGTTCAAAGGTTTGGGCTCACGATGGTGTAAGTTTGGGGATGACATGATGTTGAGTGATGGAGTTGGGATATCGTACGGCTGTTGTGTGGGAAAGGGAGTAAAAGGGAATAACATGGACTTAAAGAAAAGGAGCTTGGCAGATCACTATTGAAGGGGGTGACCAATGAGCGGTGGGAAGGAGGTAATCTGGTTACTGTGATAAATGGATTGGTTTGAATCCCGTAGTGCTGTAGATGGTGAAACACTACTGCAGTGGTAAGCCAGACAGCGAGGGTGTGAACCGCAGTAAGGAGCAGCAGATGCTCGACAGGATGCTACAACGGATGTAGGGGCTGTTAAAAGATTTGTAAAGATGAGGCTTATAACTAAATTTTTACTTAATTTAAAATTTGGGTTTAACATTAAAATGGTTGACTTATATAAGCGGTAAATGAATTTATGCGAGGTCCAAAATTCACGAACAAGACTAAATTGGATGGTAGCTTTGAAATTACAATATGGAATTTTATTTAGAAATGATAGGAATCAATGCAAAGGAATACCAATTTGGAATCAATGGAATACAAATAAAATCACGGTGAGTAAATCTCACTCAATGCTTTATTTAGAATTATTTTTATTCGTTAAAAATAATTGTTTGAATGCTTTCTGGTTGTTTTAAATATATTAGTTATTTAGGCTTGACTATTATATATGTATATATATATATTGGGTGGTTGAATTGTTCCCGCAGTCTCAATAGCGGATGCCCGCGGTACCATTAGCGGATGATTTCCTTATGCGCCCCACAATATATATAGTGGATGACCTTCATACCACGATATCCTGCCTCGAAGCAGGATGGGTATTATTCATGTTGGCTAACGTCTGTGGATGCAGGAAAACAGGTTGGAGGGGTCCAACTGGATTCCTCAAAAATATTATCGTTGTTGTTTCACATATATTATCATATATGATGTGTTAGAAATCCTATGATTTGTAATGGAGTGTTTTGATTGTTTGAAATAGAACTGGGTCTAAATGTTGATTTATAAAAATATCATGAAAGAGATTTTGAGATTTAAAAAGGAAAATTCTATTTTCTAAAATAGAATTTGAATTAGAATGGGCTAAAAATATTTACTTGTTTTGAAAATAAATAAAACAAGTATTGAATTTATAAACAATGTTTATAAATTAAATAATACAAGAAATTGAAGTGAATTTATAAATAGTGTTTATAAATAAAATAGATTGATATTCATTGGATAATCAAATAATTGAAATGAAATTATAAACAGTGTTTATAAATAAAGTGGAAAAATTATCATTGGATTGTTTGAATATTTAATTTCAAATTTGAATTTAAAAATGGAAATGGGGAAATCGTTTTAAAGAAATAAACGATGGGATTTATTCTGATGTTCAGAATATAAATTGAACTAAAATAATTCCGTAAGGATTTATGATTTGAATTCAATTAATTCAAATTTATTTAAATAGAAGTTAAATCGAATATGAAACTTGAATTGAAATTAGAATTAAATTAGTTTATAAGTAAGTTGAAATATTTTTTAGCATGTTATATTCAAATATGTAAGTGAAATAGGCAAAAGAGTTGATTAACGAATTTATTAACAAGTTGAGTTAAAAAAGTGTATTAAGTTGAAATGAATTAGAAATGTATGGATATACATGAGACAGGTTTGGAATGAAGTGTTAGAAGAGATATAAATAGAATGCTCGACAAAAAGGTACGTATTTAAATTGAGTATGAGATTTTATGCGCCGTATCGGCAAGCCGCTTGGCTTTTTGATTTTCTTTTTGAATGGAGAGGCCTGTGTGACAGGGTTTGACTTTTTCCGGTAACCCCGTACAAAGGTGGTTATGGCGAATTTTTCTGGAAATTTAAGGAGTTAGAATATTTTTAAGAAGATTTGATAAACTAGAAATCGATATATTGATATATATAGAATTCGATAATGAAACGAACTTAAAATAGAATATTATAAACAAAAAGGAATTTTATAAATAAAATCCTGGGAGATATACGTTTAAAGTGAACAATGATTTAAAAGCAAATGATTTGCAGATTTAAAATGATCGTGTTAATAAGAAGTTAATCAAATGAAGTTAAAGAAATAGAGTTAAGCAGAATTAGAAATTGACTGGTAATTAGTTGAGTTGAACGACTTTTTGAGTATCGATCTGATGTTGGATTCGGCCTTCGGGGTTTATACTTAGGAAGTTGTTCTCTTACAAGTTTACAGTTAAAGTCTGATAGATGCGGAAGAATAGTGATATGTAAATATGCAATGGGAATATTTTCCAGAGTTAATAACATATATTTTCTAAACATAGAAAATTAGGAAATATGGATATATATACATATATATATATGTTTGATGATGTGATCGATAATTCCATTTAGAAATAAGATCGTTGTGTGTACAGGGACATTTTTCATTTGATAGTTAAATCACCGACTATCAAAGTTTCGACCGTTTTAGCGTTGTTAATATGGAGAGACCGGTTGGATTATTATCCGAAGAACCACTCCATATTGGCATAAGCATTGCGAATCATGTATACCAAAGATAATTGAAGACGGAGTAAAGTGCAAGGGCTGTTGTATAAATCCTAGGTCGAAATTGCCTAGGATGGATGTACGAAATAGTGCCTTCGGTTTCGTTCAATCCCAGAACGAACGTATATGGACGAATGTCTGACAGAATATTTCCAATGATCGCATTTTGGACTGTACAAATATATATGGTGGCAACGGATTTATTCCCTTATCATAATATCCAGAATATTTGTGCAAACCCAATTAATGATTAACGGATCTGATAATGTGGCATTCAAAGTAATTGTGTTATAAATGAGCGAAGTAATCGTAGCCTCAGGCCTCAACAACCGGGACATGACAAAAATCGGGCAGGCAGCATGGCTACGTGGTTAGCTCCCATTAGGGTGTATCATCACCTATTTGGAGAAATTCCATTTTAATTCTTAAATTTATCGATGTTGTCCCATTCGGGAAACGGTTGCTGATCCCAATCGTTGGTGATATACATTCGATACACTCAAGCGAAATGAGTGGTCATTCATGTGTGGCCGGGTTGCAAGATGTTCTTGTTGAACCCAGTGTATTCTCCTCTAGAGATACACTATCGGAAGGTGGCTCCATACCTTGTCATAGTTGGAAATTCATTACCCAATAAGTGCTTGCGGTTTTGATTGTATATAATATATGTGGAACGTGAGATGCAAGTGTTCCACTAGATTTCTATTTATTTGATTTAGACACTATCATAATATCAAACGAGTTTTGATATAAAGATTATTTTGGATTCTCATAAGGGAAAAACCCGTTCCGTTATACGACGTAGTCTTATGAGATATCGTTTAGTTTCTCAAACTATTTTATATTGTTTACTCATACCAGTCCCATGACTGACCCAGAGTTTATTTTGTTTCGTTTTACCTAAACTCTTGGGTGCCTAAATTTGTACGGGCAGTCAAGTAGTTCAGGATTTTACAGATTTATATGAAGGAGCATGGAGTAGGAGGCTTCAATGTTAGTTATCTAGTGTTATTTCCGCTGTATTGTAAGTGTTGCACTCTGATGATAAATGTTATGTATATAGAATCAAATTTTGTATTTCAAAAGCTGTTATATATTATATTTTATTCTGCTGCGATGTGAGATTCTGTGTTGTGTTTCTGTTCTTCTTCATCTATTCTAATTTTCTTTCTTTCTATTTCTTACCCTCTAACTTCTTTCTATTAATGATTCATATTTTCATGATATTTGGGTTGGACGTATGTTGTATTTAGTCGACTCAGATATTGCGGATTTGCGGGACATTATAGCACCACTGACCCTTATGCTTTCTTGAACCGTTATGAATGATAAATGGACTCAAGCAGAGGCGACGATCCTGTCAAGTGCAAATGCTTTCCAGTCTTCTTATCAGGGACGGCTCTATTGTGGTTCTCTCGTCTTCCGCTTAACTCCATCAATAACTTTGGCCAATTGGCGACATAGTTGGTTAAGCAGTTCAGGATACATATCCCGACTCCGAAGAATTCCCTCACCATTTCCAACCTATACCAAGGGCCCTTAGAGTCACTCAAAATCTACCTTTCCAGGTTCAACATCGCCCTCGCCGAGGTCGAGGATCAGGATCAGGATCCGCGCACCGTACTCTTCCAGCTAGCTAAACGCGTCCTTCCAACTTTTGAATTTGGGGCATGCATCAACCGAAAACAACCAAAGAGTCTCGATGCTTTCTATGAGAAAGTGGGGCAGTTCTTATGCTAAGAAGAAGCAAGACGGAACCGCATCTCCGAGACCAGTCGCCCCAATATCCCCCGACCGGACACCGCCAATAACCGTCCTAGGGGGCGAGTAGCGGGAGGACCCTCTAATCCGAACACGGAGGCAA
Organism: Allium sativum; assembly: GCA_030737875.1. Taxonomy (NCBI): domain Eukaryota; kingdom Viridiplantae; phylum Streptophyta; class Magnoliopsida; order Asparagales; family Amaryllidaceae; genus Allium; species Allium sativum. The sequence goes on from CM060921.1 coordinate 704,816,089, forward strand.
GACCACCCAGACAAAGACCAAACATTGGGGGGGCAAGGCGGTCGAAGCAACAATCAGGTCCAGACAGAGTTGAGGAAGCCCGACCCTTACCATGCCTACGAGACATACACTCCACTAAACGAATAACCAGAAACTATCTACTTAGAGACATGTAACACCTTGTCGTACAAGAAACCCCGCGTCATGGAATCAACCGATGCCAAGAAGAACTCGGGGAGGTACTGCTGATATCATGATATGTATGGGCACAATACGAATGAATGTCGCTAGCTAAGGGATGCAATTGAAAAGCTTATCCGAGAAAAGCGACTTGAACAATACATCCAAGAGCCCTTCCCACCGAGAGCAATCCAAAACCTCCAACGCTGACTCCTCAGGCGGCCGCCAAGACAGCCCCAGGACCATCTAACTCGAGGCGAGGAATCATGATCAACACTATATGCGGTGGGCCTGGCCCCACGCATGACAACTTCCGAATGATGGAGGAATATGTGGGCTCCATTAAGCATGCAACCTACGAGTCTTGCTCTGCTCCCAATGAGTCTGTCCCGGCCAAGCTCCAAAAAACCATGCGGGATGACATTATCTTCAATGGAAGGGAGTCAACGGGAATTGAAATCCCGACCACCGATCCTTTGGTCATCACCCAAATTGGCGCTACAGCTGTTCGAAAAATATTGGTCGATTCAGGAAGCTCGGTCAACATCATTTTCAAAGCCGCCTATGACCAGATGAAATTAGAGGCAAGAGATCTCAAACCATGCCATTCCACGATCCACGGTTTTAATAGGGCATTCAGATGTCTGGTAGGAGTCATCAACCTACGCGTCGAACTCGGTATAGGGGATCAAAGCCGAGTCTGAATCCTCACCTTCATGGTTATCGACATTATCTCGCCATATAACGTCTTCTTTGGGCATCCATTCCTTGCAGAATTTCGCGTCTGCCTATCACCATGGTCGCTCCTGATGAAGTTTCCAACAAAACAGGGATCAGAACAATCAGAGGTGACCAAGTTAATGCTAGAGAATGTTATGCAATAGAATGAAGAACGCGCGCAATAAGGACAAGGTCAAGGCAGCGCCCGTAGCCTTTTACGCCAAGATCGCCTCCGCATAGCAATCAGTGGCGTCTGGGCCATGGCTCAGACGCCACTCCTGTATTTCCGATGACCTCGATCCAAGGAAAGACGAAGAGCCCAAGTACGAGATACTACTCCTGTCGAGCCCACAGTAGATGTACCCGTCAGTCTCTATGATCCATCGTGAGTATTAAAGATAGGATCACACCTTCACCCAGCAGTCAAAAGATGATCTTGTGGACTTCCTAAAGGAGAATCTGGACATATTCGCATGGACTCATTCCGACATGAAAGGCATAGACCTAGCAATTGCCTGCCACTCCCTATGCATAGATCCTACGATGCCTCCAGTCAAACAAAAGTGTCGCTTCCTGGGACCCGAGAGATCCAAGGCACTCGAGGAAGAGGTAGATCGCCTGCTAAACAACAACTTCATCCGTGAAGCCGATTACCCCGAATGGGTCTCCAATCCGGTCCTAGTCAAAAAGGCCAATGGAAAATGGCGAAAGTGTATCGACTTTTCTGATTTAAACAAAGCATGTCCCAAGGACAGCTTCCCTCTCCCAAAGATCGATCGGCTAGTCGATTCAACCGCTGGATACCAATTGATGTCTTTCATGGACGCCTACTCCAGTTACAACAAGATCCCGATGAATCTCTGCGATCAGGACCATACCTCCTTCATAACCCACCTCGGAATTTATTGCTATCGCGTCATGCCTTTCGGCCTCAAGAACGCCAGCGCCACGAATCAGCAGATGGTTAATCGACTCTTCAAAAATCAAATCGGGAAATCCATGGAGGTATACGTGGATGATATGCTAGTTAAATCAAAAATTTCTAGCGACCACGTTCACGACCTCTCCGAAATGTTCAATGTCCTCTGTCAATACGACATGAAACTCAACCCTCTTAAATGTTCCTTTGGCGTTGCTACAGGAAAGTTTTTGGGTGTCATCGTCAACGCCCGGGGCATTGAAGCTAACCGCGAGAAAATCCAAGCCATTCGAGATATCTAAGTCCCTGAAAATATCAAAGATGTTCAAAGATTAAACGGAAAGGTCGCTGCTTTAAGTCGATTTGTAACAAACCCGAATTTTAACAACTTGTTAAAATCATAAATCAAGGCAGAATTAAATTTTAAGATCATAATCAAGGGAAACGGGTTGCGCCATTGCGTCCGTCTCGAAATTCTGCTTGGAAACGAGTCCGAGTTTGCGAGAATCGGAGTCCGTATGAGGGAGATATGACCCTCCGAGGTTTCAGGAATTTTCAGAGTTCAAAACAGCTCGAATTCGAATGCAAAATTCGAATTTCAAACGCAGAACAGACTGGGCGGGAAATTTCCCGCCCAGACCCAGGTCTACTGGGGAGTCGACTGGGCAGTCGACCCCCCCCCCCCCCAGGTCGACTGGGCAGTCGACTTGGGTGTCGACCTGGTCCCCGAGCCCATTTTTTGGCCAGTGTTCGTTTTGATTTATCTAGTCCGATTTCTGTCCAGATTCATCTGCCTAAACCTATTTAAACAGCCCCAAACCTAGCCTTCTCTACACACAATTCTATTCTGCTTCTACTCTGCCTCTGTTCTAAATAAAAATAAAAATGGCATCGCTACTCTGCTGGAATCAAAACTAGAAGCTAATCAACATCAACCTAAGCAACTCAATTCAAGTAAAGATTCAATGGCTGCAAGCAACGACGCCTAGACCATGTTGAATCAAATCAGAAGATTAATCAAGTTAGACGTTTCAACGCGATAACGAATCGATTTGTCCTCTCTTAGCCAATCAATATAAGTTCAAGTTACTTTTAGATAAAAACTGTAAACTTAATATCCATGTTGTAAATTGGAATTGGATCTATGTATGGTGATTGATTCTTATTTATTCTTGTTCGTCTTGGATCTTGACTTTCGGACCTATTCATGTTGTAAATCAAATTCTCTCATGTCTATAACCTTAACATGCTTATGATGTTGAATGTATTGTTAATGGATAAGGACTATGACAGAGAACATAAGACTGCCTATGAATAATATGACTATGACGGTGAACATAAGACCGCCTATGACTAATAAGACTATACCTATGCCTATGACAGTGAACGTAAGACTGTTGCCTATGACTATGACAAGGACAATTGTGGTTAATCACCTATGACTGTTGACTATGAGGATTATTACCTATGATTATGAACATAAGACCATTATCTATGACCATGACTTTGAAACTATTACTGTTAATTGTCCATGACTATTTGCCTAGAACTATTTTCGATAATTATCCATGATCATTGTGAAGAGTCGCTTATGATTCATAGCTATGAGATTTGTACCAATGACTGTTGGGGTTAATTGCCTAAGGCTATTATAGTTGATTGTTCATGCCCGTGACACCATAGTTGAAAACAATGTTGTGCACCGAATTGACATTTTGTTGAATCATATACCTAGGGTGTGACTTGCTTAGTTTATTCGCAATTATGTACACCAAAACTACTAGATCCATTATTCTTGTATTTGGTTTGCTTTTGCATGCCTATTCTTTTATGTCGGTGTTTATCATGACCATCGCCTTATCTTGCTAGATTTGGAATCCAATATGTTAGCGATGTGGTAACCAATTATCTCAAGTTATGTCATGCTAGTCTTGTAACCCCCTTTTTATCGCTTTATGCTCATCTCTTTTGCCTATCATAGTTTCGATGCTATTCCCTCTATTTCGAGATTTGGATTTGTTTGTAGTATAGAACGATTCACGTTCACGTGCGATGGGAATACGATTTGGGTAGAATAGGCAAAAACATGAGTTGGTTATGAACATGAATTATGAACTCGATAATAGGCAAAACTTGAAACATGAACGCTGTTATAACTTGAACCTGGATATGGACACGAACCTGACATCGACTTGATATGAAACTTGCCTTGAAAACTTGACACGACTCGACATGAATTTTGACATGAAAACTCGAATGTGGGCATGACAATTAGAAAAACTTGAAAATGGCCAACTCGAGGTTGGATTGAGTTTGCAGTGTAAATCAGCCCAGAACCGCCCGACAAATCCAGTGGCTGCAAACAATAGGATCCAATGTGGGTAGTTGGTCATATCGCACGTAAAACCCGAGGTTAGACTATGTTGTGGTGTAAATCTGCCCAGAACCGCCCGGCAAATCCAGTGACCACAACAGTTAGTCTAATGTGAGAGGTTGAATTGCATTAATGAATTAATGCCACGTGATAGGGTTAAGTCATGAGCCGCTTGAATATACTTAACCAATTTGACACGATGACTTGATAGGGTTAAGTCCTGAACCACTTGAATATACTTAACCAATTTGACACGATGACTTGATAGGGTTAAGTCCTGAACCACTTGAATATACTTAACCAATTTGACACGATGATTTGATCGGGTTAAGTCCTTAACCACTTGAATATACTTAACCAATTTGACACGATGACTTGATAGGGTTAAGTCCTGAACCACTTGAATATACTTAACCAATTTGACAAGATGGTTTGGTAGGGTTAAGTCACGAACCGCTTGAACATACTTAACCAACTTGACACATGATTCGTAGGGCTAAGTCATGAAATTGAACGACAACACTTAGCCAATTTGACATGACTCGTAGACGGGTTAACTCACGAACTTGAATGACCACACTTAACAAACTTGACATGCTATGATGATGGGGTTAAGTCTTGAATTTAAATGACAACACTTAACCTGCTGGACAGAAACCCTAGTTACGCGGTCCTTTTCAGCAGTAACCCACTAGATGTATCATGGTACCCTGGAACTAGGCAGGGTGGGGCACGATTACTGGGCTGATTGTAAGCGACCAGAACGACGGCTGAGTTGGTGCGCCATTGTAGGTTCAGGCGGACTACGGTTGTGCACGTAGTCCGGAGTTGAAAAAGCAGGCATTGGGCACCAGTAGGTTTACACTCTGCGTGCTTGATTCGTGTCGGTGGTTGGCATCCTAGGGCTTGACACACCCTATGGTGGACCTAGCACAGGTGACTACATTCGTGATAAGGCCGTAAGACACAGACACATGAACGAGATAGGACATGTAGGGAGCCGATCGATTAATAGATCGTTTCATGAGACCAAGTAATGGATCATTTCATGACATTGGGCAAGGGATCATTTTATAGTCAACACATGACACGGGTTGGGATACTAGTACGGTTGGTGCAGAGCAAATAGATATCATAGAAATATTTTAATGGTAAAGCAGAGAAATCTTGCGATGCTTGATAGAAATCTTGCGAAATTATACTTAGTTTATCTTGAATGGAAACCTAGCGATGTTATACTTGACAAAAATCATATGAGGTTATTCTTAGTTATCTTTCATGTAGCTTATCTTGTCATCATGCTTATGTTTACTTTCAGTTTATTCATGCCATGTTATCTTTACCTATTTTTATGCTGAATGTCACTAGGACTTACTCAGTCTATATGACTGACCCGTTTTGTTTCGCCTCTTTTTCTTTCGTCCCCCCCCTAGGTTCGCAGAGTGGGAATACAGCTTAGTTCGGATCTTACCAAGCTCCAAAGCTCTTTCATGTACGGCTTGGATTTCTCTTAGCTGTGGCTTGCTTTGCTTTATTGGGGAATGATTTATAACTATGGTTTTATGCTTCTTTACTATTGCAAGACAGATTTCGATGTAATTGACTTAATAGCATTTTGATGTAAAAGGCTTTAGACCTTACTAGATTTTAAAGCAATGAAATTTGGGTTTTCCTTCCGCTGTTTTATTTATGTTCTGTCTTGTAATATTTCTGTGTATGTTTACCTAGATAATACTCCACCAAAGCTAGTGCATTCCCTTTGTGAGTGACCATAGCGGAGGTGGGGTGTTACAATTTGGTATCAGAGCAGAAGGTTACCAGACTGGGCAAAAGCTTTTAGAAAAAAAAACCTTCTGGAACTATTTCCAAAACGTTTACAAAGAAGCCTTTTTCTAAAGAAAAGTTTTTTTTTACGAAAGGCATGTTCCCCAAAGCCATATGCACTATCTTTTGATTCTCTCCTTGAGTCTCTTCTCTCTTTCTTTTTCACCATAGTATGTAGGCATACAACACATGTCGGAGGGAAAAGTAGTGCACAACTTCCATCTGTAGCCGCAGTAGTTCCATCTGTGACTAATCTTATTTCAAGCTTTGTAGGGTTGCCGTGCGATGGAGGTAGCTTTCGAGAAACTTGTCAACAAGCTATACAAGGATAGTAAGAACGAGGATAAATAACACAAGCCTAAGGATGAGAAACTTGTTGATAAGGCGTAATCCACGAAGGAGGAAAAGGTGAAAGGGAAGTAGTCAAAGTAAAATAATAATAAACCCCATGATAAGAAAGAACATCATTGGTATGGTAAAAAGGGACATGTAGTTAACTATCATAGGATAAGGACAAGGGTAAAGAACAAGATCGTCGAGAGGGAAATTGTATGCTCTCACTACTAGCATACCTAAGAGAGGTGGTAACGTTTCTATTAAAAGTTTAGCTTCTCTTTTCTATCATACCATGGGAACTTTGTTTTTATACATCACATCCTTTTAATTCTGCCTCGATAGTTGAGTCTCTGCACCTTAGTACTAGCATAGTAGAGGATCCCATTTTTGTCTCAAATCCTATTGGGGAATCGGCTCATGTATTCATGATTTGTTTGGATTTGAGAATGTCTATGCTAAGTGTTGAGTTTAGAAGTAATGCTTATGTTTATGTTTTGGGCTATGGGTTGATTCTAGTGATGGAGTAGTTATCCAGTAAGGGTGACATTCTCGGTTTTGAAAAGAGGGTAGTTAGACTCTTGACTTGCCTCGGTAATACCCTCGAAGTTGCGTGTAACCTTTAGGGTTCTCTCATGATTAGTTACCTATAATCTCTTGATACATTTATTGATCCGCTCGAGTAGTGTTCACCACTAAGGCGGATGGTTCATTTCACTTATGCATGAGTTGTAGAAAGTCACCTTAGTAAGTACATTTGGCAACATGGTTGATAAATGTTATTTTCAAGAGATAGTTCTTCTACGTGGAATACCTCCTAGTAAGTGAACGAGATCCAAGATTCACTAGTGAATTTTGGAGAGCTTGCATGAAACCATGAGTACGTAGTTAAGTTTTAGCCGAGTATACTAGAAGGAGGATAAGTGAAAGTGGAAGGAGAGGCAACAGTGAAATGAGTTCCAACTTATATTTTGGAAACAAGAATTAAGAATCTGTGAAGTTAAAGACGGTCAAAGCACAATGAAGTTAAGCTCAAGGAAACGCGACTTAGAAGATTGAAAACTAGATACGTTCATCATATCTCTTTTTAAGAGTATGTCCTTGGTCCCTCGTTTCCTATAAAGCTTACTTGCATGTTATCTTTTTCCTCTCGGACCTATTCTCAATCAAATTTCTGTTGCAAACCCCATAGGGAGTACGACTCATCTGTTAGTAATACATTTTGGGGCTTGAGGGTGTCCGTTGGGTTGACTAAACTCTTTGGGTTTTATAGGATACGGGTTGGTTTTAGGAAGGGATTCCCTTGTGACCTAAAAGGAGTCCATCATGCTTAGTTTCCTCGAAACATATATTGGTATGATTGAGTAATTCTTTGGGTGTCAGCCTGATGTTGATTTCGGTCTCCGAGGCTGGTGCTTAGGGAGTTCTTCTCCTGATCAGTATATATGTGACATATATTTCCAGTTTTGACATGACCTAATGGGCACAAGGTTTTTACTTGCTTCTATCATTCGGCCATACCTTTAGGTAGGAAAAATTGGGTGTAAACATGTGTTTGAGACATGTTATGATTGATGGTTGCAGTGGCTGCAAGTGGCTGCTAGTGTTTGCTAGTGGATGCATTTACTCGTTAGGCACTAGATCGGCTTAGTCACCTTTCATATTGCATATGCATGAGTGTTTATACTTGTTTATGGATGAATTTGAATGTGTTATCATGTGGATGTTGCATATGGATGGATATTTGTGCACACACGTAGTGTTATTATGACTAGGACTATTTGCATACATGTTGGATTCATGGCACTTAAACATATTTTGCATTAGAAAGATCAATCAGGCCTGATCATTTGCATTAGACAAGGAACATATACACACACTTTCCGCATATGTTCATACAACATTAGAAATCTATTAAGGACGATGGATGCCTGTGATTGATGATTGAGTAGATGGATGATTGGATGGTAGGACACATTCTCCTTAACTTGAAGATTTCAGGGAAGAAATCCTGTAAGGAGGGGAGAATGTAACAACCCGAATTTTAACAACATGTTAAAATCATAAATCAAGGCAGAATTAAATTTTAAGGTCAGAATCAAGGGAAACGGGTTGCGCCATTGCGTCCGTCTCGAAATTCTACTTGGAAACGAGTCCGAGTTTGCGAGAATCGGAGTCCGTATGAGGGAGATATGACCCTCCGAAGTTTCAGGAATTTTCAGAGTTCAAAACAGCTCGAATTCGAATACAAAATTCGAATTTCAAATGCAGAACAGACTGGGCGGGAAATTTCCCGCCCAGACCCTGGTCGACTGGGGAGTCGACCCCCCCCCCCCCCCAGGTCGACTGGGCAGTCGACTTGGGTGTCGACCTGTTCCCCGAGCCCATTTTTGGGCCAGTGTTCGTTCTGATGTATCTAGTCCGATTTCTGTCCAGATTCATCTGCCTAAGCCTATTTAAACAGCCCCAAACCTAGCTTTCTCTACACACAATTCTATTCTTCTTCTACTCTGCCTCTGTTCTAAATAAAAATAAAAATGGCATCGCTACTCTGCTGGAATCAAAACTAGAAGCTAATCAACATCAACCTAAGCAACTCAATTCAAGTAAAGATTCAACGGCTGCAAGCAACGATGCCTAGATCATGTTGAATCAAATCAGAAGATTAATCAAGTTAGACGTTTCAACGCGATAACGAATCAATTTGTCCTCTCTTAGCCAATCAATGTAAGTTCAAGTTACTTTTAGATAAAAACTGTAAACTTAATATCCATGTTGTAAATTGGAATTGGATCTATGTATGGTGATTGATTCTTATTTATTCTTGTTCGTCTTGGATCTTGACTTTCGAACCTATTCATGTTGTAAATCAAATTCTCTCGTGTCTATGACCTTAACATGCCTATGACATTGAATGTATTGTTAATGGACAAGGACTATGACTGTGAACATAAGACTGCCTATGACTAATATGACTATGCCTGTGACTATGACGGTGAACATAAGACCGCCTATGACCAATAAGACTATGCCTATGCCTATGACGGTGAACGTAAGACTGTTGCCTATGACTATGACAAGGACAATCGTGGTTAATCACCTATGACTCTTGACTACGAGGATTATTACCTATGATTATGAACATAAGACCATTATCTATGACCATGACTTTGAAACTATTATTGTTATTTGTCCATGAATATTTGCCTAGAACTATTTTCGATAATTATCCATGATCATTGTGATGAGTCGCTTATGATTCATAGCTATGAGATTTGTACCAATGACTGTTGGGGTTAATTGCCTAAGGCTATTATAGTTGATTGTTCATGCCCATGACACCATAGTTGAAAACCATGTTGTGCACCGAATTGACATTTTGTCGAATCGTATACTTAGGGTGTGACTTGCTTAGTTTATTCGCAATTATGTACACAAAAACCACTAGATCCATTATTCTTGTATTTTGTTTGCTTTTGCATGCCTATTCTTTTATGTCGGTGTTTATCATGACCATCGCCTTATCTTGCTAGATTTGGAATCCAATATGTCAGTGATGTGGTAACCAATTATCTCAAGTTATGTCATGCTAGTCTTGTAACCCCCCTTTTTATCGCTTTATGCTCATCTCTTTTGCCTATCATAGTTTCGATGCTATTCCCTCTATTTCGAGATTTGGATTTGTTTGTAGTATAGAACGATTCATGTTCACGTGCGATGGGAATACAATTTGGGTAGAATAGGTAAAAACATGAGTTGGTTATGAAAACGAATTATGAACTCGATAATAGGCAAAACTTGAAACATGAACGCTGTTATAACCTGAACCTGGATATGGACACGAACCTGACATCGACTTGATATGAAACTTGCCTTGAAAACTTGACACGACTCGACATGAATTTTGACATGAAAACTCGAATGTGGGCATGACAATTAGAAAAACTTGAAAATGGCCAACTCGAGGTTGGATTGAGTTTGCAGTGTAAATCTGCCCGGAACCGCCCGGCAAATCCAGTGGCTGCAAACAATAGGATCCAATGTGGGTAGTTGGTCATATCGCACGTAAAACCCGAGGTTAGACTATGTTGTGGTGTAAATCTGCCCGGAACCGCCCGGCAAATCCAGTGACCACAACAGTTAGTCTAATGTGAGAGGTTGAAGTGCATTAATGAATTAATGCCACGTGATAGGGTTAAGTCATGAACCGCTTGAATATTCTTAACCAATTTGACACGATGACTTGATAAGGTTAAGTCCTGAACCACTTGAATATACTTAACCAATTTGACACGATGACTTGATAGGGTTAAGTCCTGAACCACTTGAATATACTTAACCAATTTGACACGATGATTTGATAGGGTTAAGTCCTGAACCACTTGAATATACTTAACCAATTTGACACGATGACTTGATAGGGTTAAGTCCTGAACCACTTGAATATATTTAACCAATTTGACAAGATGGTTTGGTAGGGTTAAGTCACGAACCGCTTGAACATACTTAACCAACTTGACACATGATTCGTAGGGCTAAGTCATGAACTTGAACGACAACACTTAGCCAATTTGACATGACTCGTAGACGGGTTAAGTCACGAACTTGAATGACCACACTTAACAAACTTGGCATGCTAGGATGATGGGGTTAAGTCTCGAATTTAAATGACAACACTTAACCTGCTGGAACGAAACCCAAGTTACGCGGTCCTTTTCAGCAGTAACCCACTAGATGTATCATGGTACCCTGGAACTAGGCAGGGTGGGGCACGATTGCTGGGCTGATTGTAAGCGACCAGAACGACGGCTGAGTTGGTGCGCCATTGTAGGTTCAGGCGTACTACGGTCGTGCACGTAGTCCGGAGTTGAAAAAGCAGGCATTGGGCACCAGTAGGTTTACACTGTGCATGCTTGATTCGTGTCGGTGTTTGGCATCCTAGGGCTTGACACACCCTATGGTGGACCTAGCACAGGTGACTACATTCTTGATAGGGCCGTAAGACACAGACACATGAACGAGATATGACTTGTAGGGAGCCGATCGATTAATAGATCGTTTCATGAGACCAAGTAATGGATCATTTCATGACATTGGGCAAGGGATCATTTTATAGTCAACACATGACACGGGTTGGGATACAAGTACGGTTGGTGCAGAGCAAATAGATATCATAGAAATATTTTAATGGTAAAACAGAGAAATCTTGCGATGCTTGATAGAAATCTTGCGAAATTATACTTAGTTTATCTTGAATGGAAACCTAGCGATTTTATACTTGACAAAAATCATATGAGGTTATTCTTAGTTATCTTTCCTGTAGCTTATCTTGTCATCATGCTTATGTTTACTTTCAGTTTATTCATGCCATGTTATCTTTACCTATTTTTATGCTGAAAGTCACTAGGACTTACTCAGTCTTTATGACTGACCCGTTTTGTTTCGCCTCTTTTTCTTCCGTTCCCCCCCCAGGTTCGCAGGGTTGGAATACAGCTTAGTTCGGATCTTACCAAGCTCCAAAGCTCTTTCATGTACGGCTTGGATTTCTCTTAGCTATGGCTTGCTTTGCTTTATTGGGGAATGATTTATAACTATGGTTTTATGCTTTTTACTACTGCAAGACAGATTTCGATGTAATTGACTTAATAGCATTTTGATGTAAAAGGCTTTAGACCTTACTAGATTTTAAAGCAATGAAATTTGGGTTTTCCTTCCGCTGTTTTATTTATGTTATGTCTTGTAATATTTCTGTGTATGTTTACCAAGATAATACTCCACCAAAGCTAGTGCATTCCCTTTGTGAGTGACCCTAGCGGAGGTGGGGTGTTACAATTTGGTATCAGAGCAGAAGGTTACCAGACTGGGCAAAAGCTTTTAGAAAAAAACCTTCTGAAACTATTTTCAAAACGTTTACAAAGAAGCCTTTTTCTAAAGAAAAGTTTTGTTTTACGAAAGGCATGTTCCCCAAAGCCATATGCACTATCTTTTGATTCTCTCCTTGAGTCTCTTCTCTCTTTCTTTTTCACCATAGTTTGTAGGCATACAACACATGTCGGAGGGCAAAGTAGTGCCCAACTTCCATCTGTAGCCGCAGTAGTTCCATCTGCGACTAATCTTATTTCAAGCTTTGTAGGGTTGCCGTGCGATGGAGGTAGCTTTCGAGAAACTTGTCAACAAGCTATACAAGGATAGTAAGAACGAGGATAAAGAACATAAGCCTAAGGATGAGAAACTTGTTGATAAGGCGTAATCCACGAAGGAGGAAAAGGTGAAAGGGAAGTGGTCAAAGTAAAATAATAATAAACCCCATGATAAGAAAGAACATCGTTGGTATGGTAAAAAGGGACATGTAGTTAACTATCATAGGATAAGGACAAGGGTAAAGAACAAGATCGTCGAGAGGGAAATTGTATGCTCTCACTACTAGCATACCTAAGAGAGGTGGTAACGTTTCTATTAAAAGTTTAGCTTCTCTTTTCTATCATACCATGGGAACTTTGTTTTTATACATCGCATCCTTTTAATTCTGCCTCGATAGTTGAGTCTCTGCACCTTAGTACTAGCGTAGTAGAGGATCCCGTTTTTGTCTCAAATCCTATTGGGGAATCGGCTCATGTATTCATGATTTGTTTGGATTTGAGAATGTCTATGCTAAATGTTGAGTTTAGAAGTAATGCTTATGTTTATGTTTTGGGCTATGGGTTGATTCTAGTGATGAAGTAGTTATCCAGTAAGGGTGACATTCTCGGTTTTGAAAAGAGGGTAGTTAGACTCTTGACTTGCCTCGGTAATACCCTCGAAGTTGCGTGTAACCTTTAGGGTTCTCTCATGATTAGTTACCTAGAATCTCTTGATACATTTATTGATCCGCTCGAGTAGTGTTCACCACTAAGGCGGATGGTTCATTTCACTTATGCATGAGTTGTAGAAAGTCACCTTAGTAAGTACATTTGGCAACATGGTTGATAAATGTTATTTTCAAGAGATAGTTCTTCTGCGTGGAATACCTCCTAGTAAGTGAACGAGATCCAAGATTCACTAGTGAATTTTGGAGAGCTTGCATGAAACCATGAGTACGTAGTTAAGTTTGAGCCGAGTATACTAGAAGGAGGATAAGTGAAAGTGGAACGAGAGGCAACAGTGAAATGAGTTCCAACTCATATTTTGGAAACAAGAATTAAGAATCTGTGAAGTTAAAGACGGTCAAAGCACAATGAAGTTAAGATCAAGGAAACGCGACTTAGAAGATTGAAAACTAGATACATTCATCATATCTCTTTTTAAGAGTATATCCTTGGTCCCTCGTTTCCTTTAAAGCTTACTTGCATGTTATCTTTTTCCTCTCGGTCCTATTCTCAATCAAATTTCTGTTGCAAACCCCATAGGGAGTATGACTCATCTGTTAGTAATACATTTTGGGGCTTGAGGGTGTCCGTTGGGTTGACTAAACTCTTTGGGTTTTATAGGATACGGGTTGGTTTTAGGAAGGGATTCCCTTGTGACCTAAAAGGAGTCCATCATGCTTAGTTTCCTCGAAACGTATATTGGTTTGATTGAGTAATTCTTTGGGTGTCAGCCTGATGTTGATTTCGGTCTCCGGGGATGGTGCTTAGGGAGTTCTTCTCCTGATCAGTATATATGTGACATATATTTCCAGTTTTGACATGACCTAATGGGCACAAGGTTTTTACTTGCTTCTATCATTTGGCCATACCTTTAGGTAGGAACAATTGGGTGTAAACATGTGTTTGAGACATGTTATGATTGATGGTTGCAGTGGCTGCAAGTGTTTGCTAGTGGATGCATTTACACATTAGGCACTAGATCGGCTTAGTCACCTTTCATATTGCATATGCATGAGTGTTTATACTTGTTTATGGATGAATTTGAATGTGTTATCATGTGGATGTTGCATATGGATGGATATTTGTGCACACATGTAGTGTTATTATGACTAGGACTATTTGCATACATGTTGGATTCATGGCACTTAACATATTTTGCATTAGAAAGATCAATCAGGCCTGATCATTTGCATTAGACAAGGAACATATACACACACTTTCCGCATATGTTCATACAGCATTAGAAATCTATTAAGGACGATGGATGCCTGTGACTGATGATTGAGTAGATGGATGATTGGATGGTAGGACACATTCTCCTTAACTTGAAGATTTTAGGGACGAAATCCTGTAAGGAGGGGAGAATGTAACAACCCGAATTTTAACAACATGTTAAAATCATAAATCAAGGCAGAATTAAATTTTAAGTTCAAAATCAAGGGAAACGGGTTGCGCCATTGCGTCCGTCTCGAAATTCTACTTGGAAACGAGTCCGAGTTTGCGAGAATCGGAGTCCGTATGAGGGAGATATGACCCTCCGAAGTTTCAGTAATTTTCAGAGTTCAAAACAGCTCGAATTCGAATGCAAAATTCGAATTTCAAACGCAGAACAGACTTGGCGGGAAATTTCCCGCCCAGACCCTGGTCGACTGGGCAGTCGTTCCCCCCCCCCCCCCTCCAGGTCGACTGGGCAGTCGACTTGGGTGTCGACCTGTTCCTCGAGCCCATTTTGGGCCAGTGTTCGTTCTGATGTATCTAGTCCGATTTCTGTCCAGATTCATCTGCCTAAACCTATTTAAACAGCCTCAAACCTAGCTTTCTCTACACACAATTCTATTCTTCTTCTACTCTGCCTCTGTTCTAAATAAAAATAAAAATGGCATCGCTACTCTGCTGGAATCAAAACTAGAAGCTAATCAACATCAACCTAAGCAACTCAATTCAAGTAAAGATTCAACGGCTGCAAGCAACGACGCCTAGACCATGTTGAATCAAATCAGAAGATTAATCAAGTTAGATGTTTCAACGCGATAACGAATCAATTTTTCCTCTCTTAGCCAATCAATGTAAGTTCAAGTTACTTTTAGATAAAAACTATAAACTTTATATCCATGTTGTAAATTGGAATTGGATCTATGTATGGTGATTGATTCTTATTTATTCTTGTTCGTCTTGGATCTTGACTTTCGATCCTATTCATGTTGTAAATCAAATTCTCTCGTGTCTATAACCTTAACATGCCTATGACGTTGAATGTATTGTTAATGGACAAGGACTATGACTGTGAACATAAGACTGCCTATGACTAATATGACTATGCCTGTGACTATGACGGTGAACATAAGACCGCCTATGACCAATAAGACTATGCCTATGCCTATGACGGTGAACGTAAGACTGTTGCCTATGACTATGAAAAGGACAATTGTGGTTAATCACCTATGACTCTTGACTACGAGGATTATTACCTATGATTATGAACATAAAACCATTATCTATGACCATGACTTTGAAACTATTATTGTTATTTGTCCATGAATATTTGCCTAGAACTATTTTCGATAATTATCCATGATCATTGTGATGAGTCGCTTATGATTCATAGCTATGAGATTTGTACCAATGACTGTTGGGGTTAATTGCCTAAGGCTATTATAGTTGATTGTTCATGCCCATGACACCATAGTTGAAAACCATGTTGTGCACCGAATTGACATTTTGTTGAATCATATACTTAGGGTGTGACTTGCTTAGTTTATTCGCAATTATGTACACCAAAACCACTAGATCCATTATTCTTGTATTTTGTTTGCTTTTGCATGCCTATTCTTTTATGTCGGTGTTTATCATGACCATCGCCTTATCTTGCTAGATTTGGAATCCAATATGTCAGTGATGTGGTAACCAATTATCTCAAGTTATGTCAAGCTAGTCTTGTAACCCCCCTTTTTATCGCTTTATGCTCATCTCTTTTGCCTATCATAGTTTCGATGCTATTCCCTCTATTTCGAGATTTGGATTTGTTTGTAGTATAGAAAGATTCACGTTCATGTGCGATGGGAATACAATTTGGGTAGAATAGGTAAAAACATGAGTTGGTTATGAACATGAATTATGAACTCGATAATAGGCAAAACTTGAAACATGAACGCTGTTATAACCTGAACCTGGATATGGACACGAACCTGACATCGACTTGATATGAAACTTGCCTTGAAAACTTGACACGACTCGACATGAATTTTGACATGAAAACTCGAACGTGGGCATGACAATTAGAAAAAGTTGAAAATGGCCAACTCGAGGTTGGATTGAGTTTGCAGTGTAAATCTGCCCGGAACCGCCCGGCAAATCCAGTGGCTGCAAACAATAGGATCCAATGTGGGTAGTTGGTCATATCGCACGTAAAACCCGAGGTTAGACTATGTTGTGGTGTAAATCTGCTCGGAACCACCCGGCAAATCCAGTGACCACAACAGTTAGTCTAATGTGAGAGGTTGAAGTGCATTAATGAATTAATGCCACGTGATAGGGTTAAGTCATGAACCGCTTGAATATAATTAACCAATTTGACACGATGAGTTGATAGGGTTAAGTCCTGAACCACTTGAATATACTTAACCAATTTGACACGATGACTTGATAGGGTTAAGTCCTGAACCACTTGAATATACTTAACCAATTTGACACGATGACTTGATAGGGTTAAGTCCTGAACCACTTGAATATACTTAGCCAATTTGACACGATGACTTGATAGGGTTAAGTCCTGAACCACTTGAATATACTTAACCAATTTGACAAGATGGTTTGGTAGGGTTAAGTCATGAACCACTTGAACATACTTAACCCACTTGACACATGATTCGTAGGGCTAAGTCATGAACTTGAACGACAACACTTAGCCAATTTAACATGACTCGTAGACGGGTTAAGTCACGAACTTGAATGACCACACTTAACCAACTTGACATGCTAGGCTGATGGGGTTAAGTCTCGAATTTAAATGACAACACTTAACCTGCTGGACGGAAACCCTAGTTACGTGGTCCTTTTCAGCAGTAACCCACCAGATGTATCATGGTACCCTGGAACTAGGCAGGGTGGGGCACGATTACTGGGCTGATTGTAAGCGACCAGAACGACGGCTGAGTTGGTGCGCCATTGTAGGTTCAGGCGGACTACGGTCGTGCACGTAGTCCGGAGTTGAAAAAGCAGGCATTGGGCACCAGTAGGTTTACACTGTGCGTGCTTGATTCGTGTCGGTGGATGGCACCCTAGGGCTTGATGCACCCTATGGTGGACCTAGAACAGGTGACTACATTCGTGATAGGGCCGTATGACACAGACACATGAACGAGATAGGACTTGTAGGGAGCCGATCGATTAATAGATCGTTTCGTGAGACCAAGTAATGGATCATTTCATGACATTGGGCAAGGGATCATTTTATAGTCAACACATGACACGGGTTGGGATACTAGTACGGTTGGTGAAGAGCAAATAGATATCATAGAAATATTTTAATGGTAAAGCAGAGAAATCTTGCGATGCTTGATAGAAATCTTGCGAAATTATACTTAGTTTATCTTGAATGGAAACCTGGCGATGTTATACTTGACAAAAACCATATGAGGTTATTCTTGGTTATCTTTCCTGTTGCTTATCTTGTCATCATGCTTATGTTTACTTTCAGTTTATTCATGCCATGTTATCTTTACCTGTTTTTATGCTGAAAGTCACTAGGACTTACTCAGTCTTTATGACTGACCTGTTTTGTTTCGCCTCTTTTTCTTCCGTTCCCCCCCCCCCCAGGTTCGCAGGGTGGGAATACAGCTTCGTTTAGATCTTACCAAGCTCCAAAGCTCTTTCATGTACGGCTTGGATTTCTCTTGGCTATGGCTTGCTTTGCTTTATTGGGGAATGATTTATAACTATGGTTTTATGCTTCTTTACTATTGTAAGACAGATTTCGATGTAATTGACTTAATAGCATTTTGATGTAAAAGGCTTTAGACCTTACTAGATTTTAAAGCAATGAAATTTGGGTTTTCCTTCCGCTGTTTTATTTATGTTCTGTCTTGCAATATTTCTGTGTATGTTTACCTAGATAATACTCCACCAATACTAGTGCATTCCCTTTGTGAGTGACCCTAGCGGAGGTGGTGTGTTACACGATTCATCTCACAGGCCACCGACAAGTGCATCCCTTTCTTCGATTTGCTTCGAAAGGGGAAGCGCAACTTCAAGTGGACCTCTGAGTGTGTATTCGCATTCAAGGAACTTGTAACGACCCGTATTCTACGCATCATAGAATCGTAGGAAATTTATTTTTTTCACATACAAAGTCGTATGGTCATGTTACTTTGGGAGATGACTATTGGGGTCATTTCCCATGTTCATGATTTTTCCCGGTTTTTAAATGACCATTTTACCCCTAGTTGGTACTGTTTTGGCCATAACTTTTGACTGGAAAGGAATTTTGACCTGAAACCACTTCCATTGGCCCCGGATGATGGTTTTTCTTTCCGTAGAGTGGTCACATTAGCCAAACGGATTCACCGTTTGGGAGATATGGCCGAACTAAGATTTAGAGGGTTAATTTCAGCTTAATTGGGCTTAACCGGGTGATTAACAGCTAGGCCCAAAGGGAAATTTCGCGATTAGGAGTTTAAAAGAGCTGTTAGGGTTTGGAGAATACATTTTTCTCATTTTTCAGCCGTCACTATTCATTCCTCTTAACCTAGCCATGGCCTCCACCCTCTAATTCTCTTCAAAACACCTCTTAATCACTTTCTAATTGAAGATTAGGCTTAGCAAACATCAAATCAAGGAGTATTAGCACGAGAACCGAGGTAGAGCTGCTGTGTAAGATTGGGAACAGCGCCAAATCAGAGAATAATTCAGTTTTGGGGTTTTAGTTGTGGCAAAGGTGAGTGATAGCATCGTTTTGACACTAATTACAGTTAATTAAGGGTAATTAGTGAAGATTAGCGAATTTATACACTAATAAATTCTGGAAAAATGTTTAGAAATTCTTAAATAATGTTGTATGCTTCTATTAGAAATTTGGTTCGATTTGATTAAGTTTTGTTAACCCTATGATTAGTTCTACTTAAACATGCTATGGGAAAATATGAAGTTTTAGGCACATTTGATCCATTTTGACATGTAAATTCATTGTTTTGGTGTTTGTGGTTACCCTTACATATTGTTATGACTCCATGGTATGTTTTGTGATTGATTAGAATAGTTAGATTAGTCGAAAACGCCGTCGAATGGCGTAGAAAGCTCGCTGCAAAGTTGCAGAAATGTGCAGGTTCCGAACCGGATCGGATCGGAGTAGGGGGTCGGATCGGATTTGTGAACTGACCGAGGGAATTCGAACTGGATTGGAACTTGTCACTGGAGGAGGCTTGGCGAGAAGGAAGGCCGTTTACTTTGAGTTGGAGTGGACGAGGGGATCGGATCGGAACTATAGAGAGCGGGTCGGATCAGAGTAGGCTAGAGGGCGGATCGGATCGGAGTAGGCTAGAGGGCGGATCGGATCGGAGTAGGCTAGAGGGCGGATCGGATCGGGGTAAGCTAGGGAGCGGAGCGGATCGGAGGGAGCGGATCGGAGGGAGTGGATCGGGCAAACGAAGAAGAACAGGATCGGAGAATATGCACTACACTTCCGAACCGAACCGAGAAGAGATGGAGCATTGACTCAGGCATGGACTAGGACCACCGAACCGAACCGAGTAGGGAGGTTACACCGAACTGAACCGAGCTGGACCAGGAGCACCGAACCGAACCGTACGTGGGCTATTACTACTACGCGACAATTTTTCTGAAGACCCACTCCAATTCGACCAAACCCGAGATGCAAAGGAAGTCCAAATGAGAAGTTAGAGCTCAAGATTCAGATGGAAATCAACGAGTTCGCTTCATGGTTGGGCTTTGCTGCGGGACGCGTGCCAAGGAGTTATCGACGTCTATAGCTTTGGACCACTATGGTAGGAGGTATGAAGGCGGATTCAGGGCCATTATGGCATCGGTAGGACCAAGGGCTACAACCAATGAAGTGGGTCATTGAAATGTTTGGTCATGACTCCATATGTTTAGCTTGGTCATAGTAGGGTCTCTACAAGTCGGGATTCATCGTTACCTCAGTTTGTCTAGTGTTCCAAAGTGGTAGATATCGTACGCTTTACGCACTGAGTGAGAAATGTGAGGATGGTTGCTATGGATGATTTGTTTGCTATCATTGTGACATGCACACCCCACCCCCGTATTCTTACACTATTTATTATGGCACCTTAGAGTATTGTACGGTATGTGGTACTAACTCTTTGGTTGCAGGTCCAGGTTTAGGTATGGTTTAGTATACCTGTTATTATTCTATTTAGATGCTTATCGCTCATACCAGGCTTTATGTCTGACCCAGAGTTTTATGTCTCCTCTTATTACTCTGGGTGCTCACACGAGCAGACTAGAGACAGGTTAGCTGGTGATGCACGGGTAGATGATCCGGAGACGAGCAGGAGGCTTCCACGTAATATATACATAATATTCTCCCTGTGTTGTTGAAGATCACTGCTTGGGCATTGGTGGTGCATCTTCTACTTTTGCTTTCTTTTGTTTAGAGACAGTAAATTTGGAAAATTGTAATAAGCTGTATTTGGATTTCCGCTGCTCTGATGATTGATGTTGATTTTAGTTATCAGTTTATGCACTGTCTCACCTGTTTTATGTCAAGTATGTTATTATTATATTTTATTCCATGCGCTGTGAGACATTCTGCAGGTTTCTTGATTAGTTCATTCCCTTCTTTCCTTTCTTTGGCGACCGTTCCGTGCTAGTCGGGCATGTGTACAGCGCACTTTTGGAGTAAATGTCAGTTGGTGCGGGGCGGGCCGTCACATTTGGTATCAGAGCTCTAGGTTGCGTAGTTAACCTAGGGAAGTTATCAGGGAGAGATAATATACGTATACGAGAGAGCGTATTTGTGATTACTTTGGTTTTTAAGAGCTATATATATATATATATATATATATATTATTAGTAGTATAAGGATGAAGTCGTACTGCACTAGCGCCATTATGGAGTCGTTAATCGTTTCCTTTTTCAGATTGACGATGAGTCGATACACTAGAGGTGCTGGTAGGGGAGCCAATAATGGGAATGCTGCTGACATGAGGACGATGTTTACTAACCTCATGAGAGAGATGCTTAGAGATGTACAGAGGGCAGCTCCCAATGGTGGAAATGGTGGTGGTCCAATAGTGCAGGCGCCAAGAGTCGACTTCGCCAAGCTGAATAAGGACTATACTAGCCTTGGTGGGAAGCCGTTCCACGGAACGGAGTCGGCTACGGATGTTCAGGATTGGTTGGGTAGTTGCGAACGTATCTTCGAGGATTTGGGTATCGAGGATGCAATAAAGAGAAAGTTAGCGTCCCATCAGTTGCAAGGGCGGGCAATGAATTGGTCGAATGCTATAAAGGCAGCTACTCCCGAAGATCAGATTACTTGGGAGCAGTTTAAGGCTCGCTTTAGCGAGAAGTTCATTCCAGCTGCTCAGAAGTCAGTGCTGTTTAAGAAATTCTCAGAGCTCAAGCAGAATGGAAGAGCTGTCTCGGAGTATATTGCTGAATTTGACACTTTGTCAAAATATGGGTTATCTCTTATTGATACTGCCGAGAAAAAGAATGAGAAATTCATAACTGGTCTGGATCAGTACTTGGGTGAAAAACTTATTAACCACATCGATGAGACGTTTGAATCGATTGTGGGGAAAGCATTAAGATCAGAAAGTCTCTACCCTAAGCCGAAGACGGAGGTTACATCCGCAGATGAGCCAAAACCACAAGCAAGTGGTGGAGGCAAGGGTGGTTCCCAGAATAAAAGAAAGCAGAATCAGATTGAGGATGGCCAGAAGAAAAAGAATAAGCAAGATGTTGAGTGCTTCAGCTGTGGTAAGAAGGGCCATTATGCTAGTAATTGTCGGGCCAAGCCAGCGGATAGGAAGTGCTTCAACTGTGGCCAGATGGGACATCACAAGGACAAGTGTCTGCAACCCCTTAAAGAAAAGCAAATGGTGAAAGCCTACGCCCTTAATGCTATTCCTTCTTCATAGAATGCCCCAACTGCGGCGGAGAAGGGAAAGAGTGTCGTCATTCAAGGTATGCTTTCTGTTTACGATGTTCCTGTTAGAGTTTTGTTTAATACCGGAGCTTCCAGTTCTTTCGTATCTAGTGACCTGGTAGATAGGTTGGGATTGGAGCCCGAGATTGTCGACAGACCTTTAGTAGTGACGAACCCGATTGGTGGTTCGACTAGCCTTAGCATGATTTGCCATAATGTGGTCTTATCGAGTCATGGATGCATGTTTGTTTGTGATTGCTTTGTTTTGGGCTTTACTGGGTTTGGCATTATTTTGGGAGTAGATTGGCTCCGAAGGTACGGGGTGGTGGTAGACTGTGAGGGCTTTTTGGTGACAGCTAGAGCGGATGATGGGCGGAGGACAGTGTTTGGTGGTCTGCCCAGTGAGGGGGTATTGGCTAGTTTTCTAAACTCCCTCGACATTCCGCATAGTGAGTTGTCAGGTTTTCCCGTGGTTGGCCAGTATCCGGATGTTTTTGAAGAAGTGACCGGACTTCCACCACACCGAGAGATTGAGTTCCGTATTGATTTGGTAAAAGATACCAGACCTATAGTGATGCCACTTCCTCATATGGCACCAAGAGAGCAGCGAGAGCTCGAGGTGCAAGTCAGCGATCTTTTGAGGAAGGGATTTATCAGAAGGAGTGTTTCTGAATGGGGAGCACCAGTTGTGTTTGCTACCAAGGCGGATGGTTCCCTTCGGTTGTGTGTAGACTACCGCGAGTTGAATAAAGTGACGAGGAAGAACAAGTATCCTCTGCTGCGGATAGATGATTTGTTCGATCAGTTAAGTGGCGCGAGAGTATTTTCTCAGTTGGATCTCGCGACAGGTTTTCATCAGCTTAGAGTGGAAGCTGAGAGTATAGCTAAAACGGCATTTCGAACGCCGTCTGGATTTTATGAATGGTTGGTCATGCCATTCGGGCTGACCAATGCCCCAGCATATTTTGTGGATCTTATGAATAGGGTATTCAGAGATCAGTTGAATAAGTTTGTCCTTGTGTTCATTGATGATATTTTGGTCTATTCGAGGACAAAGGAAGAACACAAGGAACATTTAAGAGTAGCGATGGAGGTGTTGAGAAAATACCAATTGAAAGCAAAGTTTTCTAAGTGTCACTTCTGGAAGAGGGAAGTGAGGTTCTTGGGCCATGTTGTATCAGAGGATGGTATTGCCGTGGACCCGACGAAGGTGGCTACGGTACAAGATTGGCCTACGCCCAAGAACGCAACAGATGTAAGAAGTTTCTTGGGATTAGCTGGATATTATCGTTAGTTTATCCAAGGTTTCTCCAAGATAGCAGCACCATTGACCCAGTTGACCAAGAAGAATCAAGCTTTTGTCTGGGATGAAAGGTGCGAGAATGCATTCAAAAGTCTAAAGGACAAGTCGGCAAGCGCACCAGTGTTAGTCATTCCTAAGGGGGATGAAGAGATGACGGTATACACGGATGCCTGTGGTACCGGACTGGGTGCTGTATTGATGCAAGGCGGTAGGGTTGTAGCTTACGCAAGTCGGCAATTGAAACCGCACGAGAGAAGATACCCTACCCATGATTTAGAATTGGCAGCGACCGTGTTCGCGTTAAAGATGTGGAGACACTATCTCTTGGGAGAAAGATTTGAGCTGTTTACAGATCATAAGTCGTTAAAGTATCTCTTCTCTCAGAAAGATCTGAATCTCCGTCAGCAGAGATGGTTAGAGTTCTTAGCCTCCTATGATTTTGACATCGCATACACACCGGGAAAGGGCAATGCGGTGGCTGATGCATTGAGTAGAAGACATGCCAGCTTAGGGGCTATGTTCCTTGAACGGAAGCAACTGGAGTATATCGCGGGGTTTGATTTCAGACCAAAGTGCGAATTGGATCCAGAAATGTTAGCAAGTTTGATGATCAGACCCACTTTAATTGAGCGGATCGGCTCTAGTCAGAGGGACGATCCTAACCTATTGGAAATCATCTCCAAGTTAGAGATGTGTGTCGATGAGGAGATGAACAAGTATGGGCTTGATCGAGATGGATGGCTTAGAAAGAATGGAAAGCCTTTTGTACCCAATGTCAATGGATTAAGAGATGAAGTGCTTAGAGAGTGTCATCACTCAAAACTGACTATACACCCCGGTGGTAGTAAGATGTATCGAGATATGAAGCAGACCTACTACTGGGAAGGGATGAAAAGAGACGTTGGGAAGTTTATATCCAAATGCATGAATTGCCAGCTAGTTAAAGCCGAGCAAAAGAAGCCTAGTGGGTTGTTACAGCCATTAGAAATTCCCGAATGGAAATGGGAGCAAGTCTCGATGGATTTCATCGATGGTTTACCAAGGACTAGATCGGGAAATGATAGCATATGGGTAATTGTGGATCGGTTGACTAAGAGTGCAAGATTCATACCAGTCAAATCGACCAGAACGGCAGCTAAGTTAGCAGAATTGTATACGAAGTGGGTAGTGAGATTTCATGGAGTACCTAAAAGCATTGTGAGCGACCGAGACCCGTTGTTCACTAGTGGGTTTTGGAAGAGCTTACAAGAGGCTCTACGGTCAGAGTTACATCTCAGTACCGCATATCATCCTCAGACCGACGGTCAGACGGAAAGGGTGAATCGTAT
Organism: Allium sativum; assembly: GCA_030737875.1. Taxonomy (NCBI): domain Eukaryota; kingdom Viridiplantae; phylum Streptophyta; class Magnoliopsida; order Asparagales; family Amaryllidaceae; genus Allium; species Allium sativum. Next base: position 704,841,021 of record CM060921.1, read on the forward strand.
TTTGGAAGATCTCTTGAGAGCATGTATATTGGATTTTGGTGGATCATGGGATGACCATTTGCATCTAGTAGAGTTTGCATATAATAATAGCTACCAATCCAGTATCGGTATGGCTCCGTTTGAAGCTTTGTACGGAAGACCGTGTAACTCACCATCATGTTGGATAGAGACTAGCGAGAAGTTTATGCTTGGGCCAGATGTGGTGAGGGAAACTTCAGATAAGATCAAGATCATTCAACAACGAATGAAGGCAGCCCAAGATAGGCAGAAGAGTTATGCTGATAAGAGGAGAAGAGACCTAAAATTCTCCATTGGTGACTTGGTGTTTGTCAAGATTTCTCCGTTGAAGAGCGTAATACGATTTGGCAGGAAAGGCAAGTTGGCACCAAGATTTGTTGGCCCATTCCCTGTTCTTGAACTAGTCGGGAATTTGGCATACAGAATTGACTTACTAGAGAAGATGGCGGGAGTTCACAACGTATTTCATGTTTCCCAACTAAGGAAGTTCATTCACAACTCAGATATGACTATTTCACCTGATCAGTTAGAGGACTTCGAAGTAGAACCCGAGGCGGTTGGGAACCGCAGGCCAGCCCGTATTGTCGTGCACGACATGAAGCAACTTCGAAGGAAGGCGGTGAAGCTAGTCAAGGTACAGTGGAGCGAGGACGAGAATGATTGTACTTGGGAGACAGAGGAGGACATTAGGAAGACACACCCATAACTCTTTGCCTGGTAAGATTTTGACTTCGATTTAGTTTTCCGCATGCTAGGATAGGCTTGCTTGCTTGTTTTGCATGTTTGATTATTGTATGTGGTTGTTAGGCATGCGGGATCCTTTGTATGTTTTGGGTTAAGGAATTTCGGGGGCGAAATTTCTTAAGGGGGGAAGAGTGTAACGACCCGTATTCTACGCATCATAGGATCGTAGGATATTTATTTCTTTCACATACAAAGTCGTATGGTCATGTAACTTTGGGAGACGACTATTGGGGTCATTTCCCATGTTCAAGATTTTTCCCGGTTTTTAAATGACCATTTTACCCCTAGTTGGTACTGTTTTGGCCATAACTTTTGACTGGAAAGGAATTTTGACCTGAAGCCACTTCCATTGGCCCCGGATGATGGTTTCTCTTTCCGTAGAGTGGTCACATTAGCCAAACGGACTCACCGATTGGGAGATATGGCGAATTAAGATTTAGAGGGTTAATTTCAGCTTAATTGGGCTTAACCGGGTGATTAACAGCAAGGCCCAAAGGGAAATTTCGGGATTAGGAGTTTAAAAGAGCTGCTAGGGTTTGGAGAATACCTTTTTCTCATTTTTCAGCCGTCACTATTCATTCCTCTTAACCTAGCCATGGCCTCCACCCTCTAATTCTCTTCAAAACACCTCTTAATCACTTTCTAATTGAAGATTAGGCTTAGCAAACATCAAATCAAGGAGTATTAGCACGAGAACCGAGGTAGAGCTGCTGTGTAAGATTGGGAACAGTGCCAAATCAGAGAATATTTCAGTTTTGGGGTTTTAGTTGTGGCAAAGGTGAGTGATAGCATCGTTTTGACACTAATTACAGTTAATTAAGGGTAATTAGTGAAGATTAGCGAATTTATACACTAATAAATTCTGGAAAAATGTTTAGAAATTCTTAAATAATGTTGTATGCTTCTGTTAGAAATTTGGTTCGATTTGATTAAGTTTTGTTAACCCTATGATTAGTTCTACTTAAACATGCTATGGGAAAATATGAAGTTTTAGGCACATTTGATCCATTTTGACATGTAAATTCATTGTTTTGGTGTTTGTGGTTACCCTTACATATTGCTATGATTCTATGGTATGTTTTGTGATTGATTAGAATAGTTAGATTAGTCGAAAACACCGTCGAATGGCGTAGAAAGCTCGCTGGAAAGTTGCAGAAATGTGCAGGTTCCGAACCGGATCGGATCGGAGTAGGGGGTCGGATCGGATTTGTGAACTGACCGAGGGAATTCGAACTGGATTGGAACTTGTCACTAGAGGAGGCTTGGCGAGAAGGAAGGCCGTTTACTTTGAGTTGGAGTGGACGAGGGAATCGGATCGGAACTATAGAGAGCGGGTCGGATCGGAGTAGGCTAGAGGGCGGATCGGATCGGAGTAGGCTAGAGGGCAGATCGGATCGGAGTAGGCTAGAGGGCGGATCGGATCGGGGTAAGCTAGGGAGCGGAGCGGATCGGAGGGAGCGGATCGGTCAAACGAAGAAGAACAGGATCGGAGAATATGCACTACACTTCCGAACCGAACCGAGAAGAGATGGAGCATTGACTCAGGCATGGACTAGGACCACCGAACCGAACCGAGTAGGGAGGTTACACCGAACCGAACCGAGCTGGACCAGGAGCACCGAACCGAACCGTACGTGGGCTATTACTACTACGCGACAATTCTTCTGAAGACCCACTCCAATTCGACCAAACCCGAGATGCAAAGGAAGTCCAAATGAGAAGTTAGAGCTCAAGATTCAGATGGAAATCAACGAGTTCGCTTCATGGTTGGGCTTTGCTGCGGGACGCGTGCCAAGGAGTTATCGACGTCTATAGCTTTGGACCACTATGGTAGGAGGTATGAAGGCGGATTCAGGGCCATTATGGCATCGGTAGGACCAAGGGCTACAACCAATGAAGTGGGTCATTGAAATGTTTGGTCATGACTCCATATGTTTAGCTTGGTCATAGCAGGGTCTCTACAAGTCGGGATTCGTCGTTACCTCAGTTTGTCTAGTGTTCCAAAGTGGTAGATATCGTACTCTTTACGCACTGAGTGAGAAATGTGAGGATGGTTGCTATGGATGATTTGTTTGCTATCATTGTGACATGCACACCCCACCCCCGTATTCTTACACTATTTATTATGGCACCTTAGAGTATTGTACGGTATGTGGTACTAACTCTTTGGTTGCAGGTCCAGGTTCAGGTATGGTTTAGTATACCTGTTATTATTCTATTTAGATGCTTATCGCTCATACCAGGCTTTATGTCTGACCCAGAGTTTTATGTCTCCTCTTATTACTCTGGGTGCTCACACGAGCAGACTAGAGACAGGTTAGCTGGTGATGCACGGGTAGATGATCCGGAGACGAGCAGGAGGCTTCCACGTAATATATACATAATATTCTCCCTGTGTTGTTGAAGATCACTGCTTGGGCATTGGTGGTGCATCTTCTACTTTAGCTTTCTTTTGTTTAGAGACAGTAAATTTGGAAAATTGTAATAAGCTGTATTTGGATTTCCGCTGCTCTGATGATTGATGTTGATTTTAGTTATCAGCTTATGCACTGTCTCACCTGTTTTATGTCAAGTATGTTATTATTATATTTTATTCCATGCGCTGTGAGACATTCTACAGGTTCCTTGATTAGTTCATTCCCTTCTTTCCTTTCTTTGGCGACCGTTCCGTGCTAGTCGGGCATGTGTACAGCGCACTTTTGGAGCAAATGTCAGTTGGTGCGGGGCGGGCCGTCACAGAACTCCTGGACCACTTAGAGCAACCACCTATCTTGTCTAAGCCTTTAGACTATGAAGATTTATATGTTTATTTGGCTGTTTCTGCGCAGACAATCAGCTCAGCATTAATACGGCTCGAAGATCGCATTCAACGACCTGTCTACTACATAAGCAAGCGATTGACGGGGGCGGAAAAGAACTACCCGAAGCTCGAAAAACTGGCATTCTGCTTACTAATCTCCTCCCGGAAGCTTCGGTCATATTTTCAGGCTCATCCCATAAAGGTCTTCACCGACCGGCCGCTGCGTCCAGTTCTACAACGACCCTAGGCATCCGGTCGACTGCTAAAGTGGAGCATGGAACTAAGTCAGTTCGAGATAACATTCATCCCCCGTCGAGCCATCCTCGGACAAGCCCTCGCCTACTTCATAGTAGAGTTCATGACCTTGGAGGAAACTTCAACAGAGAACGCTGAGGCCCTCGACAGTAGGTGGAAGTTGTTTGTGGATGGGTCCTCCAGCAACAAGTGTTCGGGAGCCGGCATCGTGCTCATCACTCCCGAGGGGCGCTCGATACACTATGCGCTAAAGCTAAATTTCCCCACTACCAGCAACGATGCAGAATATGAGGCACTGATAGCCGGACTAAGGATCGCGGTCGAACTCAATCTAAAGATTATTCAAATTTTCTCCGATTCATAGCTCATCGTGCGCCAGGTGAAGGAAGAATTCCAAACTAAGGGGGAAAGACTTGTTCTCTACCTAGCTCAAGTACAGAAACTACTCACTCACTTTGACCACTACATTATCGCTCACATTCCGCGAGAGCAAAATGAAAGGGCCAACTCGCTGGTTAGATTAGCAAGTTCAGAGGATCCGCAGCTGTTGGGGTTCGCCCCCGTCGAGGTGCTCAATACCCCCAGTACCAAGCCATTACCAACCATTACGGCCATGGGCGCCGAACCCAAGCCGGAATCTTGGATGACACCAATCAAAGACTACCTGCGACAGGGGATTCTCCTAAAAAGCCGCAAAGAAAGGTGAGCGCTCACCCGTCAGTCAATCCGTTATATCCTTATGGATGGGGTACTCTATCGAAGAGGCTTCTCTGTCCCCTTACTCAGATGTGTGGCCCATGAGGATGCCATCAAGGTTCTAGTCAGCGTACATGAAGGAGAACACCGAGTGGCAAACCCTGGCTAGGAAGATACTCCGACATGGCTACTACTGGCCCACACTCGACGAGGATGCCACCGATTACGCTCGCAAGTGCGACAAATGCCAACGCTTCTCATATATCCCGAGAGCCCCGCCTACGGAACTGACGCAGATGACCAGCCCATGGCCATTCGCCATGTGGGGAATCGACATCATTGGGGCTTTTCCCATGGCCAGATGCGGGGGCACGATACGCTGTCGTCGTTGTCGATTATTTTACCAAATGGGAAAGGGCTGAAGCCCTCGACACAATCACTACTAAGAAAATGATCAACTTCATGGTACGCAACATCATCACCCGATACAGGGTCCCCTAGGCCATCATTTCAGACAATGGCACTCAGTTCGAGAGTGCGGAATTCAAATCTTTTTGTCAGCGGCATGACATCGAAAAGTGGTTCTTGACCGTAGCACTCCCCCAGGCTAACGGACAAGTTGAGGCAGTTAACAAAGTTATCAAGTCCATCATCAAGAAGCGCCTCGAGAAGGTCGGGGGCATATGGGCAGATGAACTTCCTTTAGCCCTATGGGCCTGCCGAACAACCCACAAGACAGTGACCGGGCACACTCAGTTCGCCCCCGCCTACGGGTCCGAAGCCATCATCCCCATTGAGCTCGAGCTTTAGTCTTATTGAGTCACCTATTTTGATCCAAAGACGAACCAAAATTTACTCACGGGATCACTTGACCTGCTTGAAGAAAAAAGGAATGAAGCCGACCTCCGAGATGTTGTCCAACGACAACGAGTCGCTCGGTACTTCAACTCTCGAGTCCGCCACAAGGAACTCAACATCGTCGACCTCGTCCTAAAACGGGTATTCCCTCCGCCAACAGGCCTTGCTCCTCGTTGGGAAGGCCCGTACTCTGTCCTATGAAGGTTCAGCGATGGAACTTTCAAGCTAGCGACCGTGGACGGAGCTGAACTGCCAAGGGCTTAGAACAGTAAACATCTCCGCTGCTACTTCTCAGAACTTAGTGCATGGTTGTTTATGCTTTCCATCGATTTTTTGTAGCAATTCAAGCTGTTGTAAAGGCTATTCATGCCAAAAGTTATTAGTGGAAATGATGTTCATCTTTCTGTCTCTCTATTTTTGTGTTTACTCCTAGCGTGACATGTTTGATTAATCCTGACAGCTAGCTTTCGTGCGAACTCCCGACCGTTGTGTCGACCTCTAGAATAGGGGCCGACATCGCCATTCGGGCCACGAGCCAACCTCGCGGCCTAATCACATTGGCACCGACCGACACCCCGAGCACGGGAGCCGGCAACACTGCTCGAGTTGTCGGCCCGCGGCACGACCGAGTATAAATAACCTCTAACTCGGACCTAGGCCGAAGTCGAGAATAAATCGTTCACCCGAGTCCCACGCGACTTGGGGCCACCCAACAGCTAGACGGGGCGATACAAACCCCCTCTGAACTACGAGTGATGGTCGAATCTTGGCGCAGCACCGAGACCGACCCTTAAATTGTTACTTCCCTGAAGCTCTCAAGGCTAAGGGGTAGCCCACGGCCACGATCGGACCCTACGGCCTGATGATCCGGTCTTCTCTTCCCAGGCGAACAACGACGCCTACAGGCTCACCTCAACCCGATGAACGACGGGAGATCCTACACCGGACGGACCACACAATGTGACATCATACACCTTCTCTACACTTAGGATTAACCCCGGGCAACCCAACTACAGCAGGGCACTTAGCCTGGCTTCACAAACTATAGGTTTCCTGAGCTGAGGGAAACTTACTAGAAGCCTACGCACTACTACTCCTCCCTGGAACTGTTAATCCAGGGCACAACACTCACAATCGCTTTTTTGTTAAGTGTAACGATAAGTAGGCCTATGCAAGTATGGGACGCCCGAAAACATAGGAAGAACATCCGAACATTTAACATAAAATGCGATCTTTCTAATTCATATTTCGTTACAACACACACACACACACACACACATTACAACTAACTACACAACTAATATCTTTCTTTCTAATAACAGGGTGTACATGAGAACCACACCATGTTTTGAAAAACCAAAAGCGACGGCCGAACTCACGTAAACTACCGGCCTACACTACCAAAATGAGCACTAAACCTACACTTAAGCAATTAACGCTAACTGTGCTTCTTCTTGTTGTCTTTATGCTTTTCCTTTAAAGATTCGGCACTCAATGGTTCATCCTTGGAGCTCGGCTTTCTCTTGCCAGACCCGCCTTTTTCACTTCGGCTCCTTTGGGAGGTGGTCGACTCGTGAGAAGCTGGGAGACGCCACTCGTCCGCTCCGTCGCCGCTAGAAATCTCAGTGACGTCAGCAAGGGCAACATGCGGCAGAGATCGAGGGGCACCCCCGGCAGGAGAACCGATCACTGCGACACTCATCTCTGGGATAGTATTCCCTTCCCGTCTAGCTTTCTACCTGGCTTCTTTAGCGGCCTGTCGCTCAATAAGCTTTTCGGACTTATGCTCTAGATCGCCGGCCCTGGTTTTCTCCTGAGTCTCGAGGGCCCTCCGTTAAGCCTCCTCATCCTCTCTCTTCTACTGAGCCTCATCCGCCGCCCTCTTCTTCTCCGCCTCATCATCGGCCTTCCTCTGAGCAACAGTCGCGGGGCCCTCTTTTTGGCATCCTCCCTGGTCTTGGCTATGACCTCCCTCCTGGTAGCTTCATCCTGCCTCCACTTTTCCTCCACTTCCTCACTTTTGGCTACCACCTTAGCTTTCTGCGCACTCACCATGGCGGCCATCAAGGACACATCGGCCTCCACCGGACCACGGGCAGTCGCACTCCGCCTATCTACCTCTTATCCTTCATCAACAAGGTTGTCGTAGAGGCTGGGAGTTACCCTTATCCCCGTAAGGGTGTCAAGATGATCTCCGATCTCTCCAAACTGAACCCCCTCAAGTCCGGGCCCAAACTCAGTCACTTCGGGAATCACGGGGGTATGGTTCAATGTCGTGGTCGATTCAGAAGGGACTGCACAATGAAAACACAATCTTTAAGTCCGCAAACTCGGTAATCACGTCATCCTCGGGGATGCAATGTAAAGGAACTTTACCTCCTGCCAAGGGTGGTGCCGAAAGCGCGGAGAGGGCACCCGGCATAACGGGCAGCGTAAATCCAATCTCTCCTGACTCCAGTTGATCAGGATCTTGGTCAGTCGAAGCCCGAGTCAGAGCTGTGGGGTCAATCGCAGTGACCGATTCAGGAATGGATGACCGACAATAGCTTCCCTCCGCAGGATCCTCCGCTACCACAATGCTCTCAGTGACGATAAACTTCCCTTTTTCGGCAGCAAGCCTTTCCAATCTCTCTCTCTCTCCGCATCCTCAAGCTACAACTTCCTACCCTCCTCCAACTTCTTGCGCTCCTCCTCGGTCAAGAGATTAATCATAAGTTGTCGTTCATCCAAGGTTCCAACATCCACATCGTGCAGGAAAGCCTCGTACAGAACCAGCCTTTCCCAGGTTCGAGCTAGCTCACGAGAGTAGTCATCCATCCAAGAAATTCAACGGAATTTTAGGACCTTGACGAGCATGTCTTTAATGTCTTCCTCTACAGATGACTGTGCCCGGTACTCTACATCCGCTAACTCGTCTTTTAATTGCTCCACTTCTCTCTGGAACTCGGCTTTCGATCCTTTTACGGTGCCCAGCACATCCTGATTGGTGGCTTCCACGTCCTCCTTCGCCTTCTCCGTCGCCTCAAGCTCCCTCTTTAGGCGGTCATTCTCCGCTTGTAAAGCTTTGTTATCCTCCTGAAGTTGGAAGACCCTGGCGTTTTCTCTCTCCAATTCAATGCAAGCCCGGTCCACCTCAGTCTTTTCCTTCTTCAAGATCATGTTCTGGGTGGGTAAGTCGGCTATAGTCTCTGTGAACAAAGAGCGAGAGTCATCGGCCTCCTTATTGAGCGTCTCATACCCCTGAGATTCAGCTCCGCTGAAAGACCACGAGACCAGTAAGCCAGTGTTTAAAGATACAAGAACAAAAGACTTCTAATAAACTTGAAAGGAGGAGAACGAGGAAGACATACCGATTTCGGTATTCAATTTAGCAACAAATGTCTTCTCAGAATCAATGGTTAGTTTGTGGTTCAGGTGGTGTAGGTTCTTCTGCCTAATCATGTCCGATAGGTGTTGAGAGTATTTGGTAAGTTCATTGACCTGGTGATACGCGGACTCCACGTGCATCCGTATCTCTCCGGATGCCCTATCAGGAGCTGGACAAAGATCAAGGAGAGATGGCAGCTCGTCGAAGTAAATACAAGGGAAGTGATGCTTCAAGAATGCCATCTTCTCCTCTGGGGAAAGCTCTTGGACTTGGGGTTCCGTCAAATTTTGTGTTTCTACGACAGTCGCCTTGTCTGATCTCGGCTGGGCAAGCGGCGGCTCTCTCCCCTTTGAATTCTGAACGGGAGCCAATGAAGCAGTGATGAGTGGAGTTGTTGACGACGTATGACTCGACCCTCCTAGATCAAGCCGTGAATCTCCTCTGGGCACCCGAATCGAGGGAGGAGGGGGAGGAGTAGTGAAAGACTGAGGCTTATCCTGGGGATGACTCCCACTTTCGCAACCCCGTGGGGGCGGAACATTGCCATATAAACTAGCTCCCCTCCTGAAGGAGCTGATAAAAGCACTTTTGGGGCAATGGCGGTCTCCGCGACCTCGTCCTCCACTTCCTCTGGCCATGTCACCTGCCAAAGAAATGAAGCGAAATAAGTCAGGCAACACGCACAGGCACTCTTCTATGAAGTGTGGTGTGTATAAGTGTATGCCCTAAGTGTTCTCTCAACAGACCAGATTGTTCCCCAATCGAGGGAGGTAGCCCTCCGCGGCATGAGCTAGATCCTCCATACTAGTTGCGCTCGGCCACAGAGACAAGTCCATAGGGACGGTACCCAGACAAGCAAACTGGTCTACTTTTTCGAGAGAAGCGGTAGCACCTAGAGAGGTCACAGGAGAATGAGGGTTGGTCAATGCTTCTTCTCCCGTCCCTCCCACCGGGGGCGGGACATAAGTGTCAATTAGCCACTCATCCTGAATAGCCATCTCCGCGATACCAACTTTTCTACTGCCAACATTTACTTGGAACTTAACGGCCTTTTTTGGCCTAGGCCCGGTAGAAGCTATTTTCCTCTTCAAACCAGAAACAGTGGGGCCTTCCGTCATTTTCCCTTTCAATGCACCACTCGCCACGGCAGGCCTGATTATGGCCCGGTTGGTCGAAAGCAACCCAGCACGCTGAAGGCGGTCCTGATCTACCACAGCATCCGTCTTGTGAGAGCCTTCAGGAATAGCACGCAGTGCATCGAGATGTTGCCTATACTCGTCAGCAGTAGGCGCCTTGGGATTTCCTACCACAATCAGAAAACAGTGAGACACGGAACCCGACAACGTTATAAAACGAGATCGAAGGTACTCACTCCCGTGTATCCACCTCCTCGCAAACCCAGGCGGACATCGAACAAAGAACCAATCGTACTTGATCACGGACATCTTGGGCCACTTTACAACAAAGAATCTAGTAGTGGGAGACGCTTCCAAGAACCATTGGGAGGACGATCCACCAGTTCATCGCCTAAAGTGAAAGAGATACCGAATAACCTCTCCGGTAGGATCCCGGTGTAGAAATTCTTGATAAAGAACACAAGTACCCAAGAGCAAAGAATAAGCGTTCGGGTGTAGCTGTGAAGGGGCGGGGAGGAAGTATAATAGCATTTACCGAATAAAGCCATTAGCCGGGGGCACGCACCTCACAAAGAAAGTATGTCGATTCCAAGCAGTAAAGCCCTCTGGTGGTGCTTGGGCCCTTTCGCTCGGTCCAGGGGCAAGAGCTTCTCCATCCGGGATGCTAAACTACAATGCCAACTTCCTAACTGTCGTGGCATCCAAACGTGACGGTATCGAGTCCGGTGGATTGTCCAAAATAACCGTGTCAGGTAGCATGTCCGGAGCTACTAGGGTAGGCGGCTCACCGTCGTCCATAATATCCACATTCTCCATCTTGGCATGTACGATGGTAGAATGTAGCCTCTCAACGTGTCCCCCGTGCTCTGACACCTCAAGCGAGCTCCCCGACTTGGAAGGAACCGACTCTTCGGTAGTCTCAAGCTCACTGCTTCCGGAGCTGGCATTATTCGTAGAATCAGAAGGGTGAGACGATGGCGGGCAAGACTCGGCTTCCAGAAGTTTCCCAGTCCTTGATCATGTTTACATGGTTCGCTATACTTTAATGCACCAGTATTAGACATCGCAGTGACATAACCTATACCCCTCGCGCTGGTGAAAATTAACAAGTGTGTGCAGTGTCATGCAAGAATCAGAATGTACATAGAAACTTTAAAGACCCTAGCAGTTCGGTTACAGTCCAAATATATGCTCTATCCTATGTGGAAGATTCGAGTCCCTGTCTGTACAGTTATCTATGTGCGCCTTGGTACATTAATGCAATTAAATAGGAAGTATATAAGTTCAAGGATAGGCAGTCCAGAAATCGAAGTTCGAAGCGGCAAATACCGGCATCCAGCCAAGGCAACACTATCAAGCCCACCCCCGGGCTCGAAAATTCGAACCACTTAGGTCCGAAGATCCGCGCCTAGGTGGCTCGAAAATTCGAACCACTATGGGATCGAACATTCCAACCTAAGTGGCTCGAAAATTCGAACCGCGGCGGCTCGAAAACTCGAACCCCTCTGGTTCGAACTTTCGGGCTCTCGGAGTTCAGAATTTCGAGGCCTTGGGTTCGAAGTCTCGAGCCCCAGTACTCGAAAAATCTTGGGCGTAGGGTATCAAAAATTCGAGCCCAAGGCTCGAAATTTCGAACCATACAGGGTTCGAAAAATCGAGCCCCATCAGGTTTGAATTTCTGAACCTCCCCTACCAGGCTCGAAATCTCGAGCCTCCTCTGACCACTGTACTTCAACCTCCCTTCTTCCTTCCCTCCTTTGACCAAGTCCATTACCTAATTTTTTTTTTGAAAGGGTCGAGTAACAAAGCTTTCAGAGTAGTGGCAGCTGATGGCGTAAAAATGAAAAAGGAAGAGAAATGAAGGGGGGAGGGGCCTATTTATAATAAAAAGGAAAAAGTCCCTTTGCATTCCGACCCAAGGCTTGAAACTTCGAACCTGCGGGTTCGAAATTTCAAACCTCCAGGGCACGAATTCCGAGCCTTGTGGTTCGAAGTTTCGAACCACCACGGTTCGAAGTTTCGAACCTATACGGTTCGAAATTTCGAACCCTAGTGGTTTGGAATTTCATACCAAAAAAAAACAAAGAGAGAGAGAGTAGGTACATATAGACCCTCTCAGCCCTTACGCTCGCATACGCCTATTCCCCTCAAGTGTCGAATTACCTAAAAACGCGCGATGACGACACCATGCGAATACCCAACGACGCGAATGTGGCACCAACAGCGGCTCACTCACGATTCCCCAACGATCAAGCCTGGTAGCTAACATGTCTTTTCCTATAACTTGTAGGATAAATCAGCAACCCAACTACCATCTCAACTTTCATTCCAAAGCATATCATGTCAAGACAGGAGGAACTTTGGGGGGCAAATGTTAACCGACCTTCTGGTCCGGTTACCAAAAGTACTCAAGACATGCTCGACTCAACTCATTGCGTGAAGACAGGGCCAAGGGCGAAGCTCAGGAAGTGCAGGAGGAAGACCGAAGAGAGATCGTGCCAACGAGGCTCGACCACATCCCTCACCAAACATACTTCGCACCAAGACAGATGCGAAATTTCGTACCTGGTAGGTGCGAAATTCCACACCTACCAGGTGCGAAATTTCGCACCTTACATATGCGAAATTTTGCACTTGGCAGGTGCGAAATTTCGCACCTGGAAGGTGCGAAATTTCGCACCTCTGTCCAGATACGAATTTCCAGTGGTCGACAGCTGGAGGCACGAATTTCCTGTAGATGGTCCCCATTTCTACCTACTCCTACCTAACCACTTCCTATAAATACCCCATGTCCTCATAATTCAAAAGGGTTGGATTCTTGAGCTTGGAAACCTCCATAAAGCTTCATTAAGGGAATCTCCTCTTTGAGGAAGAAGACGAACAAAATTGTCTTTTTCCTTATTTATTCAATATATGATGATTATGACATCATATATCATGAAAAGTGAATGTAATGAGATATCATGAGATAGTCTCAACCTTGTAATCTTCTAAGTGATCAATAAAATTCCAACGACTCTTCAAAGTTGACGTAGACCCTCACTGAGGCCATACCACTATAAACTCCTTGTATTATTTACTGCTTATGTTCTTGTTTATGCGACCATATTTATAATTCCTAGTAATTGGGAATCTTCGGTGTTTACAACATTTTTTGCCGTCAACAATTATGTACCATTATCTAAAATAATATGGCATAAGTCCACTCACCTCGTAAGCTTTCCAAATTATGGATCTGGTCCAGATTTAATCTTCCATGATTTTCCCCTAATTGAATTCAGAACCTAATAATCATGGATTCACTATTTTTACTAAAAGAGAAAGGGGAAAAGAAAGAGGCGGAAAAATTGAATAGATCGAATCTAGAACATTTCCTTGCTTTCACGATTCAATAATCTTTTTTTTATTAATGTTGATTCTCTCTTCCAGATCTGCATTCATTATCTTCCTAGGCTAATATTTTAATTTATTAGAATAGATTTGAGAAGAGAGAGAGTGTAATGGCATAGCTCCGGCGTAGCTACCGAATTATGAGATTTAGGGTTAGGTCTGGGGTCTAACTTATAGGAGTATTGGAGCAACCAAGACCCTCAGATTGGACCAAAAGCCATCAGAATCATCCGCGTCAGAGAAGAAGTTTCCAAATCCACGGGTGGGTCAAGCCCTAGGTCAACCCCCCCTCCGTTGGTGGGTTGACCTACCCCAACGGTCTAAATTCCCTCCACATTTTCCCGCTTGTGAATTTTGGTTTTTGAACTGATTTTCGAATTTTTTTGGATATATTTATTTTATATATATATATATATATATATATATATATATATATAAGCTCCTTATATGCACACAAAAGCACATAACTTCTTCATACGGTGTCCATTTTACGCAAACCATGTGTCTATCTTCACCAGAATTTCGAGACGGATGCAATGGCGCAATCCATTTAACTTAATTCTGAATATCTAATTAAGTCATCCTTATTTTATTATCTTAAAAATATGGGGTGTTACAGTATCCTCATTTCTTTGGTAACCCTATGTTCATTTTTTATGGGAAATCAAAGGCAACTAAGAATGCTTTAAGGATTTGGGCTAAAGAGAAATTTGGCTATGGCACAAAATTTTTTGACAAAATTATATATATATATATATATATATATATAAGCTCCTTATATGCATACAAACTTCTAAAGCACATAACTTCTTCATACGGTGTCCGTTTTACGCAAACCATGTGTCTATCTTCACCAGAATTTCGAGACGGATGCAATGGCGCAATCCATTTTACTTAATTCTGAATATCTAATTAAGTCATCCTTATTTTATTATCTTAAAAATATGGGGTGTTACAGTATCCTCATTTCTTTGGTAACCCTATGTTCATTTTTTATGGGAAATCAAAGGCAACTAAGAATGCTTTAAGGATTTGGGCTAAAGAGAAATTTGGCTATGGCACGAAATTTTTTGACAAAATTAAAATATCCTCACTGCAGGCTCAAACAAATACATTGAATGCTCCTATTGACCCCATCGTGGCAAGTGAAGAAAACTAACACGTTGGTGAACTCAATAAAGCCCTCCAGATTGAAGAAAACTTGAAAATGCAGAAGTTAATTACAAGTGGATAACTTATGGTGATACAAACACTGATTTCGATCATGCTGCAGTGAAAGTTAAATAAACCAAGGATTACATCCATTGCATCAATGATGAACGTGGTAATTTCTTTGATAAAACTAATGATGTAGACTCAGCCTTACTTATTTATTTACTAATTTACTCGGTAAGAGCAATGACTTTAGCCCCAACCTCCTTTTGATTGATGAGATTCCTTTGCCTTGTTTATACCTTAGACAAGAAAAAATATTATACCCAGAGTTACCAATGAGGAAATTAAGAATGCAATCTTTTCCATGAACAAAAAAACAAGTGGGGAGCCTGGTGGTTTTAATGTTAATTTTTTTCATTAGTAGTTCGGATATTAATGCCACCAACTTTTACGAATCTATATGTAACTTCTTCGAAAAATTCAAACTCCTCTCTGAAGTTAAATCCACCAACCTTGTCCGAATACCTAAAACAAGCCATCCTACCTCTGTTTCTTCTTTTAGACCCATTTCATGTTGTAATGTCATCTATAAACGTGTTTCCAAAATTCTATCTAATAGACTTGTTGTTCTGCTCCCTTCACTTATTTCGAATAACCAAGCTGCCTTCTTGCCTAGTAGAAATATTCTTGACAATGTCATGCTTACTCATGAGCTTATTAAAGGGTATAGAAGAAGCCAAGCCGCTCCTCGTGCGTTGCTGAAACTTGACATTAGTAAAGCTTATAATAGTATACATTGGACTTCCGTTATTATAATTATGGCCATAATGAATTTCCCAAAAGCCAATGTTGCTTGGATATACACTTGTATTTCCACCCCTCATTTCTCTTTGATTTACAATGGAAAATCCTTTAGTTATTTCAAGAGTAATCAAGGCAATAGGCAAGGAGACCATATATCTTCCTATATATTTATTTTGGTCATGGAGGTCTTGACTTCTACGTTTAGGCTAAGTATAACCAAGACTTGATACTCTACCATCCAAAGTGTAGAAGCATCTCCTTAACACACTTCTTTTTGCTAACGATATCATGGTTTTTACCAAACCAAGAAGATCTTTGTTAATTGCCATTCTTGAGACTCTTCAATGCTTCTATCCTATGGTCGATCTGGAATTAAACACTGAAAAATCCCCATCTATGTTTTCTGGCATTCCAAAAGCCACCAGTGTTGAATTATATGCTTTGCTTGCTATGCAACCTTTGGAGAAAGTAACAACCTATTTAGGGTTGCCTTTATGTTCCTCTAGAATCACCAAAGCTAACTGCCTTCCCTTATATAGTAAAATTATTTCTTCCCTGAATAGTTGGGCTTATAGGTTCCTAACTCAAACTGTTAGGCTTGTTTTAACTAAGAGTATTCAGTTCTCTATGACATCGTATTGGGCTAGAACTTTTATTCTCCCAAAAAGCTCCTTTCCATAATTAAGTATGCTTTGCTCAATTTTCTATGGACTGGTAATGTGAGTGGCAAAAAGCCCACACTTTGTGTTTATGATAAAATGATGCTGCCAAAATTTTGGGGAGGACTTGGTATCTCATCTTTGGACAACTGGAATATTGTTGCCAACACTGTGCATTTTAATAACTTGGTTATTATAAAAGATAGTTTATGGGTCGAGTCGGGTTGGAGACAAAATGTAAAAAATAACAAGTTTTGGATCATGGAAATTCCTCAGAACTATAGTTGGATATGGAGAAAAATCTTGATCTACATGATATTTTGTTTCCTAATATCAAATATTCCATTTCTTCTGCCAATCCTTTTGGGATGATCCTTGGATAGACAAAAAGGTTATTCTTTCTAAAGTAATGTCGTACCACCTGATAGCCCAGACTAATATTCATTAAAATGCTCTTACTTCTAGCTTTGTTGTCAATGTCCAAATTTCACTACCATATTCTTCCAATTTTGCAACGAGAACTTTTGTGGGAAATCCTCACTTAAAATGTTATTTTTTATACTCAGGACATAGTTTTATGGCACGATAAAGATCATAGTATCAGGCCCGTTTATGATATGTTTATTAATTATGATATCATGCCTTCTTGTAGGTGGTTCAAGTTAGTTTGGAGTTCTTTTTGGCAACTAAACGACAATTTCACGATGTGGAAGGCCATTCATAAATCCTTGTTAACTAAATTAAAATTGTGTAACTTTGGTATGCAACTTGATCCAAGTGTCTGTTTTGTGGATTATGCGATGAATGTGTGGTTCACCTATTCTTTGAATGCAACTTACTTTTTGATATATGGAGAAGAACGGTGAGTACATTTGGTATAATTAATGTTCCAACTAATTCAGAATTTCAGTGGCATATTCTTTTGCAGTCGACTAAATAGGAAGGAGAGGCATTTTCATTTTTTGATATGCAACAAGAAACTTGTCAATCTCATATGGCAAGAAAGAAATAGCAGTGTATTCTTATTGAAGGCAGAAAGTATGGAAGAAATATGGAGAAATCTGAAGCATGACATTAGGAAAGGTCTTATAACTTACAACTATCCTTTTGATAGTTTCGTTGTTGATTGTTGGCTGTAAATGTTTTTTGTTTTGTGTTATGTGCCTGTTTGTTTATGTTGTTTCCTTTGTGTGTTTAGAGTGTGTGTAACACCCCGTATTTTTTAATACTCGAATTAACTAAATTAAAGAATAATTAATACCAGACGTGAGAATTATGGGGATTGGGTTGCGCCATTGTGTTCGTCTCGGAATTCTGGTTGAAATAGAGTCCGAGTTTGCGGGAAACGAGTACGGATGAAGGAGTTATGGACGAACGAAGTTTGGTGGCAAAGTAGAAAAAAATGCACTGGCGCACTTGGGAAGTGCGCCAGTACATATTTGCACTGGCGCACCTGCCAAGTGCGCCCAGGCCGAGGCAGGAGCCTGCACAACTTTCTGGTTCGGGCTGACCCATGTTGTTGAGTCCTTTCTGACTCCTTGCTGAGTCATTAGGGCTGACTCATCACCCGATCATGATAGAGTGGTTTTGATTAACCCTAAGATCATCCGACGGCTTAAAATAATTCAAAATTCTATAAAAAGACCCATAGACTCAAAACCTAAATCAGAATTAAAATTGAAACTATGGCCGTCATGTTGTTGTCTTGAACCCTAGAGCAGCCGCCACCAAATTAAAGAGGAAGAACAGCGAACCAAATCAGAACTACTCAACCCTAATAGTGAATTTTCATCAAAGGAGAGCTAATTCAACTCCAGAAATCAGAATTCAGAACTCAAGACTGCTTTTGAGTTGTGAGTTCGATAGTTTTAATAAAATAATTAGTAATTTAATTGGATTAAGTAATAATGCGGATTGTATGGATGTGATATGAAGTATTGATTTCATGTTGTAATTATGTTGTAGGATTGTGATTGAAATCTCTATGACGTTATGTTGTGATGCTATCATTTATGATGTAAAGTTATGTTGCTATCATCCATGTTGGAATTTTATATACAAGCAAATCATCATGTTTCTTATGCTAGTTGGTTATGTTGATTCATATGATAAATCATATGTAGGCAAGTTTAGATGTTGATTCAAACATGAACCTTATACAAGTTTGGGTAGAATTATATGTGACCTTACATGGTTATGGCACCTAGTTTACGTGAAAATTGAATTGAAAGTTAGGCTATGATTCTACATGATACTTTACATGTTAGATACTTGTTTACACCATTGTTGCGATGTATAAATCACATATGTGAGTTTATGAGTTGGATATGAATCATGTTAGGTTATTACCTATGCAAGTTTACCCCCTTTAGGTATAGATCTATGACATACGTTGTTTATGCAAGTTTGTGGCCATTATTTCATCAAGTTCACACCTTTAGATTTGGATCCATGACATATGATGTTTATGCAAGTTTGTGGCCATTATCGCATCAAGTTCACACCTTTAGATTTGGATCCATGACATATGTTGTTTATGCAAGTTGTAACTTTGTCCTATGCAAGTTTTAGATGTAGAACATCATTCACATATGCAAGTTCACCCCTATGTTAGATCTATGTTTTAATTATGTGTATATATTGTGATGTTTTCTTTTATTTCATGAGTTAGACTATCCGAGTCTAACGTATATTTTACGTTAAACGAACAAACGTACAACGTGGGGGTAAAAGGAGATAATATTAAAAAGATTTAATTGGCATAAATGCCTTAAAAGGCATAAAATAAAATTGTGATGAAAATTGGTATGATTTTACATACCATAAATGGATGGACATAATTGAGTCAATTATGGACATCTTTAAATTTGGAATTGATTGATAATTTGAATAGGGAAAGTAATTCAAATTGGGGAATGGTTAATTAGGAGTAATTAATCGTCTAAGACACGAGGTTAGGCTCTTTTATGGTGTAAGACTGCCCGGACCCGCTTGACAAATCCAGCTGCCACAAATGCCAGTCTAATGTGAGAGGTCTTAGGCATAAACTAAATACGTAACAATTGTAAAGACACGAGGTTAGGCTCTTCTGTGGTGTAAGACTGCCCGGACCCGCCCGGCAAATCCAGCTGCCACAAGTGTCAGTCTAATGTGAGAGGTCTTTATGAGGTTACGGTCTTAATGAATTAAGAAACACTCAACCAGATAAGCATGTAGTGGGACATGAGGGGGATAAGTGGGTGCCTTGGGTGGCATGTGGAATCCAGTGGGTGCCTTGGGTGGCAATTGGAAATACGATTAGAAACACTTAACCAAAATATGAAACATGTAATTGAAACATGAATAAGAAGTGGGTTAAGTGGGATGTACTAGAGGGGGCCAAGCTTAGGTGGATAGCTTGTGTCAAGTAATAGGGGCCCGTTTCAACCAGTAACCCATAGGTATCTTTGTGGGCTCGACCCAAGTCGAGGACGGGACACGCATATTGGGCTTGACTGTAAGAGGCCAAACCGGGTTAGCGGTGGCAACGCAAGTCCAACGGGTTCATATGCGTGTGTTGACCCGGGCTCGTAGGTAAGACGTTGTTGCATCATGTAGGTATAAGCCGTGCATTGTTGGTTGTATCGGGTTGCCACTTTGGGGAGTGATACACCCCACTGTGGGGCCAGCACGGGTATCTACGAGTTAGGGATCCGATCGCTTGGGGGTAGTGGGTACACCTAGTGGAGATAGGGGCAGGCGGCACCTATGAAGGCAGCTTGGGGTGCACGAAACTACCAAAATCATTATTAAGTCTGTAGGCGGGATCAACCTTAGTGGGACCAGTGGTGGTGCAGTATAGCAATTATCCTATAGTGTTGGTGTAGTTTAGTAATCATCCTATAGTGGTTTAGGTGCGCTTAACGATATCGTTGTTCATCCTGTTTCCTTATTTACTCTGCCATACCCAATGGTTCATGATCATTTCCTTATTTTCCAACTTATGCCTTAGCCTAGTTACTTTGTTAATTATATTGTTAAAGTTATAGCACTCGCCAGACTTTATGTCTGACCCCCTTTGTTTCCTCCTCTTTTCTCCCACCCCCCCCCCCCCCCCAGGTGCTCAGGTTGGAACTAGCACCGGTGGAGCTTGATTTTGGACTGCTTTTAGAAGATTTCTTGGATCGCTGAAGTAAAGTTCAGCTTCTCTTTATTTATGGCTATTATAATGTTGGGGATTATGTCTTTCAGTTTATGTACTTTGTTTTATCAAGATGGATATGATGTACTTGACTTTGGTTTATGGTTTTGATGATGTAACCAAACATATTTACCTTCTGCTGCAATAAATAAAGTTTTAAATTTTCAAGTACTGCTTTATATATGTCTTGTTGTGATTTTCTGTTTTATATTCACTTAAAATGCTCCATGGAAGTTAATGCATTCCCTTTGCGAGTGACATTAATGGAAGTGGGGTGTTACAGTGTGCATGGGTCTCTCCTATGTATTCTCTTGTCAATATTTTTTAATAAGGTGGTATAGGACTAGTCAACCCCGCTTGATATGTCAAAAAAAAAAATCCATATGCTATGATGATATATAATGATGTATATGTCAGTTATCATGTTTGATTGATAATATGAGTGTTGGATGGATGATTTAACAAGTCACGTTAAATACACGTCGATAAGCAGAAAAGAATTACTTTAATTTAAATACACATCGATAAGCATAAAGGAAATCACTTTCCTTCCATGAATGAAATTACGTAAATGAAATGGTTAAACCTCTTTAATATGACTTAATATATTTTTAAAATATTTTCTTAACATTTAAAAGTATTCAAACAAAAATTGAAAAGTAAAATTTGGTGTGTTGCATAATGGTAATTTCTTATTTCAAACCATAAAATGTTAAATATATATATGACAAATTAGAAGTCCAAAATCTTTGAAACAAGATCTTTCCGAACTCTTATAACCATAGTTTTCCAATGAAACAAGAATATCAAAAATTTAGCAAGTATAATTTAAAATATGAGAAAATCAAGTTTTAAACGTAGTCGCTGTTTTGCAGTTTGAAATTGTTAGAATAAATCCTTTGAGATTTAGGTTTCAAATCTTTGAAAATATGGATTAAAGCTTATGAATTTTCTAAAATTGATTCAAGTTACATAAATGAATTTCCAAATGATAGAAAAGTCGTTTTGATTGAATAAGCTAATATACTCCTTCCGTACCACATTTCAATAACGATTAAAATATGTGTTTAAACTTAACAACTCTTCTCTAGGCATCATATGAATGTTTTCAAATGAAAAATTACGTATTTTTAAGTAAGTTCTACAAAAACTATTCTAAGGTAATCTTTTAATCTTAGCTCAAATAAGTTGACAAGCGAACCTAGTTTTTCTAAAGTTGAGATCTGGATGTGGGAAACTTAACTAAAGAGATATTCAAGTAACCAGTGCTCGGGTCCACTTGACCCTTTTCTTGGATGAGGGATGGATAAGGCTAAAATGTAGGAAAGGAGCTAAGTATAAAAGATTAAATTTTCCAAATTCAAAGTAGTAGATCACCTAGAGATCTCATTTATAATTAGCACTAAATTTCAAGGAGGGAATCCATACCATTCGTAAGAATTTAAAAGGTTAAATCACCGTTATTCAATGAATAATAAAGGTTGAACACGAAAATTGATATCAAGTAAAATGAGTATGACTTATTTAGATCTATCTTACTTAAAATGAACTTACCATCCAAAGATGGAATAATGAATGATTGGAAGAGGTTTAATGATTCCATATATATACCCTATGAAATATTTGAGCGAAACACATCCATAAAAGATGCCTTGACAAGAATGAACTAGAATAAGAAGCACCTAAAACTATTTAAATAGTATTTTCTCGATGATTGGTTCGAAGTGACCGGGACGGATTTGGGAGATTACCACATAAAACCACTTTGAACCAATCAATGTTTCAGAAGCAAAAGATATTGAAAGACAAAGATTTAGAAAATTGAATATAGGGCTTTTGACCCTTGAGGAATTTCACGTATTATAAATTACAATAGTTATTTTGTCAAATCTTCGATGCACGGATCTTCTCTGCTAATCACACAATGAAGTAGGAGACGTGCGTTCGGTTTATCCAAACCCAAGATAACTTGTATGGTCTGATGTCTGATGTTGCACTTTTAATGAGTGAATGTTGATCTTCATGAATGTGCATCGTGAAAGTGATGCAGATTAAGGGTCTCAAATATAGTTTAATACTAAAGGGAGGGTGAATAATGTTTATATAAATTTATGAATCTTCTAGAAATCATTTGCGATATGATTATGAGTATATGTATAGTGATCATGAAATCAAATAAATAAATAAAATGCAAGTGCATTAAACGTAGTGAAGGGAGAACACACCGAGATTTTTATATTAGTTCAGAGTTACCCTAAATCCAGTTCCACACTACATATGTTCATTAATCAATATCAATAACTACACTCGTTGATTTCAAGGCCGCAACGACACACCTGCTAGAACATAGAACTTTGGGTAAGCCAACCTTATTTATGGGCCATTAATCCACATCCAACTTGATTTCTGATCAAAAAAATCACTCCAAATAGCTTTTCACTAGACATAATCAAACGTAACTAGATTCAGTGCTACTTAGACGTACCCGTATGGATTTTTGAGTTATTTGTACAAAGAATATGGACATGGATCTTTCGATCTTAACTATAGTACTCCTACAACTCTTAATTGCACTTTGATCTTGGTATAATTCACAATGTTTGATCTAAAATCAAATTGAAAAAGAATTGACTTGATTCGATTTGTAAATCGACCGAGTATAGTTATAGATTTGTTAGAATTTACGGTATAAGAGAAAGGAGTGAAGAAAAATGAAATGAGAAGTTGAAAATTCGTTTTTGGAAGAATGACATATACAGTGGTGAAGAGAAATAACTGTTGGGGAAACCTTATGGCGAATAGACACATCCATTCAAATTTAAATTTTGAAAAATACTGGTCTATTTCGACATATTTTTTAGGCCATGTCGGCATGCCTTAGTTCAAAATGAACTGGCTTATTTTGAAACTATTACGAAAATATAAAATTATATTTAATGATTTGAAACTTTACAAAACTATTTAGACATTGTAAATATATATTTTTTAAACATAGTAAAGCAAAAGAAAACTTATTAAAAATAAATTAAAAGAGTTTAAACAGAAATATAATATATATACATATACATATATTAAAACTATATGTAATCAGACATATAAAATTTAAATATAAATATCAGAACCATAAAGATGGTGATCACATTAGTGAAACTAGTATTTACATAAATTCTAATACTCGATATTTCCTAAAATCTTGAGATCTTGAAATATTTAAATCTTGAAACGCATGATCCTTCATACTCCTGAACCGTTAACCTGGATCTTCAATATTGATACTATACAGTATTCGTGTTCAATATCTTGCACTATATATGATTAATATCAAAATAATAATTAGTGCATGCATAAATATAAAATATTCATTATCCGAAGTTGTTATCATCAAAACTAACATCCATGATACTACCTATATCCCACTTTTTAATGATGACAATCGATTTATAAAATATCTCCTTAACTCCTTTTGAGATCATTCTTAGCTCCCCTTTATTTTGTACTCCACCATAATCTATGCATTTTAATATTTCTCCCCCTTTGTCATCAGAAAAACAACAACAATTCAAGAATAAACTATCCTAGATACTGATTTTATTAATAACTTTAACAGTGGCTCAAATACTAATTTACTTTTCATTTTAACACATACCGACTGACTCAAATATGAGGCAAACATAGAAATTAAAGATAAGCATATTAAAGTATCATATGAAAACATATACTTAAAATAAGCATTTCAATCCAATATAAACATACATATATTAAACAAGTCATTTCAACAAATCAATCAAATTTATCCAACAAATCACATGTTTTAAGTTGTTTAATACAAACCAATCTATCAATATGTGTTAATAAATCCAAACTTAAATATTATTAAACAAGTAATTTTAAACATAACGTGGAACTTCAAACCAAAAGTCTTTGTTGAAGATGGGGTTTGCCTTATAGCATTCCAATTGTCGTTATCTTTGATTGTAGTGTATTCAAGAGTCTTTAGAAGGTAAAAATAACATACATCGAATCGAATAGAAGTGCCTCTCTTATTCCTTAGTCATCGATATTTAACTTAGTTCTAAATGCCTCTGATTTCAGAGAATGAGTGAGAGCATATTCTTGAATGTTTCAAGTGTTTCTTCTAAGTCCTCACTAAGATTTTGGATAGGATTATCTATTATTTTGTTTCAGGGTTAAGGAATGAAAAGTGAAGAAACTAACGAAGTTTTGATTCGTTTTTATCGCATGGAATAGAATTTATAAGGGTAGAAAGTCACTTGAAATGAATAGACACAAGTTAGTTATTCTGTAACAACCCGGAATTTTGAAAATAGATTAGTTATTTAATTAGATTCTAAAAAACTAGGACTCTCCGCAAATGGTGGAATTTGACCATGAAACTTTAACTAATGCGTTCGTCTTGGAATTCTGGTCAACTTTCGTGTTTGGAGTTTCGCGAACGGAACCCATATGAAAAAGTTACGAGCGAAATACGAAAAATGGACGGAAATAAATAAATAGAACGAACAATATATTAGTTTCCCTCTTTAACTAGCCCTCACCAAGAATTTTGGCTAAAGGGCGGTCGACCACTCTTAGGGAGGGTGTCGACTGCCTCGGGCCCGTAGTGTCCAGTGACGAGTAGGTTTTGATGGGCAATTTTGTTATATTATATAATATAAACGAATGGACGTTATTAAAATAAATCTAATGGTTCATGGCCAATGCCACTCCTATAAATAAAGGGGTAAGGCCTTACTCTTCTCCACATAAATATGTAGGCAGCAACGAAGCTCTGCCATTTCCCTTTCTCTTCCAATCAAATTACTTAATTAAAATTATATTCATATACAACCAATCAAATACAAATCATATAGAATTGTAAGGGTTATCATATCCAATGGAAAAGAGTGTGAATTGACATCTAAAGTGGTTCCACATTAGATTCTCCCCTCTTCTCATATTTTCTTGCATGTCTACAGACCTGAAAGTCTCCCCTTTTCAGATTGATTGTAGATCTGTAAGAATTTGGGAATCGTAGACCTAAAAGATTATTCAAATTTCAGATTTGGATGCTTTCAGGTGAGTGGGAAATTTACATACAAAGTTATAATAGCCTATTTATCTCATTTGAGTAAGATCTCAAAATATATGATTGTCATCATCGGATCTGTTCATAATATTATTGAATTTGAATTGACACCTATCAGATCTATTAATAAATATTGTCAAAACTTGGAAATTGTGACTTGTGGTAAGGATTGATATTAATTGTAGGTTTATTAAAAAAAAATTCATATTGTTAGATAATATATTGTAGTTGTAGTGAAGATTTGGAAATCATTCCCAATAACATTGTTTAGATGTTGTTTTATTCCAAATCTCTAGTTTCAGTGTTAAATAACAAATTTGTGTAATTCTGATTAAAAAGATACAACGGTGAATTATGTGATTTTAATTTAAAAGACACATGCCTATTTGTGTTCAATGTTGTTGAGGTTTTGGTTTAGTTGTTCTCAATATGTTGTTTTCCTCTCTTTAAATAAAAAGACATCATTTTGAATTCACAAGAGATATGACTAAAAGATTGAAAGAGGGAAAAGTTGCGCAAATGTACGTATAAATATAAATATACATAATTGTGTGTAGTTTGCATCAACTATTCCAAAAATACATAGACACATATTTCTTGTGATTTTAAAATATGTCAATTCCACTAATTAGGCATAATTTACAATAACTACAGCTAATAGTCTTTTTGTAAGATTTGGAACATTTTGGCAAGATTGAATGCAAAAAGGAACATTTGGTTATTAATTAAACCAAATTATTAAATTTAACAACAAATAATAATAAAGAAAGATAATCACGTTGACCGTGCCAAAATATAAATATAAATATATACACAGTATCCGTCTGAATCTACATAAAGCGACAAAATATACATTGTATCGAATGTTTGAATGTATTCAATTATGAAATTATACAGATAATTGTAATCCATATTAAATGGATATATTTGTGGTGACCATTGTAGCAATCAATGTAATTGATTGTTAAAAATAGGGCCGTAAATATATAAATAACCATTGTAAGCAATGTTGATTTGGGGAAAGAAAACTTTATAGAGAAATTAAGTAAAATTGTTACAATTCCTAAGATTTATTACGATTAATGTTGTAAACCCCAATTAGGGAATTTAATCAAAATCACATTTAGACACGAGGTTAGGCTCAACTTGTGGTAGAAGTCTGCCCGGAACCAACCGACAAATCCGGCATCCACAAGTGGTTAGCTTAATGTGAGGGGGCTAGTGCATAAATATAATTATACTAAGACACGAGGTAAAGTTCAATTTATGGCAGAAGTTTGGCTGGAACCCATTGGCAAATCCAGCATCCATAAGTGGTCAGCTTAATGTGAGGGGTTTGGTGCACAAAAATATATACATAACAGACAATAAATAAAATTAGTATGTCTGTTGGGGTACCACAAAAAGATATATTCGGCACCGATAAGATAAGGATATCCATTGTGAATTAATGCCTTAGGAAATTTATGGATGTTAGGCTCATAAATGACGTTAATTATAATCAATGGAAATAAAATGGAAATTAGGAATTTTATGATTGCCTTAGGAAATTATGACCGTTATGGTTATAAATGGCAATTAAGCTATGAACAGAAGCAAATGGAATAAAAGGGGATATAATGGGTATTGATTGCCATTTTAAATACCAAGTCCAACTAGGGAATATATATATATATATATATATATCCTAGGGTATAACTAAGTGGAAGAATGGCGACATCACCTGGAAACCCTAATTCGAATTCAACCTCAATCGGATTTGGAAAAGAAATTAATGAAGATGATGTGACTGAAGAGCATTGGTAGGAGGTTAGACGTAGAAAAGGTAAGAACCCTATAACGGTAGAGAGGAGAGACACTGGCTTGCACTGGAGAAGAGCTGTTATTGGATCAAATTCGCAGGGCATCAAAATTGGCAATACTACTAGATCATTGGTTCAAGCGTTAGCGGGTAATACAAGAATCAATGGAGGAGTGGTGATTTGCAATTTTGAGACAGACGAGGAAGGAAATTATGCGGATTTGGATGATCCAGTTTTTGATGAAGCAAATAAAATGTGGAATAATTCGATCTACATATACTTGACTGGGAAGCGACCTTATTACATTCATTTGAATGCACACATCAAAAGGGAGTGGAAGCCTACAGGAAGTTGGGAGATTTTTACTCGAGAAAATGGTTTTTACCTTGTAAAATTTACAAATGAATTTGATTGTAAGCGAGTTCTTGATGAAGGTCCATGGTTCATGGATAGCAAACTAATTTTCATCAAGAAATGGGAACCAAATTTCAGACTCGAACGGGATATGCTTGAAACTCATCTGATTTGGGTTAAGATGCCAAACCTAGATTTAGCTCTATGGAATGCACGTGGTATCAGCAAACTTGCTAGTTTACTTGGTACGCCCCTAGCGATGGATGATTAACAAAAAACATAAAGAGATTGAAATATGCAAGAGTACTAGTGGATATGAAAGCAACTGATGAATTTAAAAAACAGGTGAGAGCGAAGGACAAGTATGGACACGTGTATTTGCAGAAGGTAGAATATGAATACGTTCCTCCGATATGTAAACACTGCATGTGTTTCGGTCATGAAACTGAACAGTGCTGCATAGTGCCTAAGGTCAAACAAGTTTGGCAAATAAAAGAAAATGCTACACTAGACACAGCCATTAATATTGACATAGACAATAATACACATACGGAGACTGCAGAGGATAATTACGTGTCAGATACAAGCACTACTAATATTTACATGACAAAAAAGGTAGATAATTTACATAATGAGGCAACATCCAATGAAACTTCTAATTCTACATCCCAAATGGAAAAAGGGATTTCTCCACAGTTGGTGGAAGGGGAGAGCTCTGTTGAGGCAGTGCAGCTGAATTCTGAGGATCCTGCACAGGTGGAAAATCAGAATATGTCAGACACTCCTATTAATGTAGAACAACTAAAAGACTTGGATATAAATTTGACAAATGAGGATGATGACATAGAAGACAACAATGAAAATTCAGGAAAATATACAAAGCTAAACAAGAACTATGTACAACAATTCAGGAAAGGGGACGATAAGAAAAGCTTGGCGACGAATTCGCGTGGACCTACTCCTAGGATAACGAGGAGCAGCTCCACCACCTCCAAATGACAATAATTAGTTGTAATGTTAGAGGTTTAAATGGTGACTCTCGCCAATTAGACCTCTATAATATTAGAAGGAACCATGATCCTTCTATGTTAAGTATTCTTGAAAGCACACTTGAAGTTGATAATGTTAATTTTTTCACTGCAAGTTTTGGTGATGAATGGCAATTTGTTCATAATAATGATACTGGTTGCAAAGGCACGATTTTATGTATGTGGAGAAAATCAATTTGGCAAATGCAAGTAATAGACAAAGACACTCAACAAATTACTTTGCTTGCTAACAATACAGGAGGCTTACTTATGCATTTCACCGTAGTTTACGCAAGTAATTTTGCTGCAGGTAGAACCAGTCTATGGGAGAAAATTAAACAACTTTCCAATGTAATTAACACACCATGGTTGATAATGGGAAATTTTAATGTAGTTCTTAATGTTGATGAAAAAAGTGGAAGACTTACATTGAGAGTTTCACAGCTAGAAGAATTCAACAATTGCGTCATCGGTGCTGGGCAGCTGGAACCCATCCACACAGGCCTAAAATTCACTTGGAGGAGTGGGGAAAGTAAGAAATATCATGTAAATTAGACAGAGTTCTTGTTAATGCTAACTGCATTAATAAATTTCCAGAAATCAAAATTAAAATTCTGCACAATTCTACGAGTGATCATAGTCCCCTGTAAATTATTTTGATTGAAAAAGAGGAGAATGCAAAAGGCAAGCCTTTCAAATATGTCAATGACTGGTTTATGAAAGATGGGTATAAGGAAGCTGTGGATTTCAATAAATGTGTGTTACAACCAGGTTGTGCATCTTACATTTTACTTCAAATGTTAAAATTTGCAAAAACCAGACTGAAGAAGTGGAACAAGGAAAGACCAAAAGAAAATGATCAAATTATGAAGTTGGAAAGCAGCATTGGAGACTATCTAAATCAAATTGATGAAGGCAAAGCTAATGATTCAATATGAACGATGTACTATAATGCTCAAAACAAACAAAAGGAGCTGCTCAAAGCCAAAGCCATTAAATTAAAACAAAAAGCGAAAGAGCATTGGCTGACGGAAGGAGATGAATGCACAAAATTCTTCTACACTAAAATGGCTATTCGTACTCAAATGAATAATAATTTTCAGTTGATAAATCCAGATGGTTCCTGGTCCAATTAGAAGAACATAATGGAATCTGCAGCTTTAAACTATTATTTTAATCTATATAATGGCATTAGTGAAACTAACTTACCCCGTATCCATTGCAGACGGTTAGTCAATGAAAATAGGAGGAGGATGCTGGGTGCCAGGGTCAGTGACACTGAAGTTTGGAAGGCTGTCCGGTCCATCCCTATTGATGCATCCCCGGGTCCTGATGGCTTGGGATCTAGTTTCTACATAAGGCACTGGGAAGTCCTGCAAAAATATGTAATTGATTCAATTCAAGAAGCTTTGGACACAGGGAAAATTCTGAAGGAAATAAATCACACATTAATTTATCTCATTCCTAAAATCAAAAATCCCACCAGAATTGAAGAATACAGACCTATTGCTTGCTGTAATGTTATTTATAAAATATTAAGCAAGATACTGTGCAATAGAATGAAGAAAATATTACCAGACATTATTGCCGAGTCTCAGAGTGCATTTATCAAAGGGCGTAGTATTTCAGAGAATTCACTTCTCGCACATGAGATGGTAAGAAATTTCAATAAGTAAGGCGCAGATAAATTTTGCCTAAAAGTGGGCCTCCACAAAGCGTATGATAAAATCAACCGTAACTTCATCATACATATGCTTTTGGCTATTGGGTTTCCAAGAAAATTTGTTAATCTCATCAAAGAATGTATTGAATCCCCTACTTTCTCTATACTAATTAATGGTGTTCCTAAAGGACATATTAATTCTAATCGGGGTATCAGGCAAGGAGATCCTCTATCTCCGTACCTTTTCACAGTTGCGATGGAGTTTTTTTCATTGCAAATGGAGTTAGCAGAATTTGAAGGTAACATCCAGCCTATTTATAATTTTCAGCCAAGTCTCACACATTTGCTTTATGCAGATGACTTGATAATATGTACAAAGGCTACAGATAAAACTGCTGGAACTATTATTAGAATTTTTGATGAGCTGGAAAAGTTTGTGGGATTGAAGATGAATGAACAAAAATCCAAATGTTATTTTAATAAATTTTGCAAATGTAAAGATGTCATCAAAAGAATCTTGGGGGTTGAAGAAGGCGAATTACCGGTGAAATACTTGGGAGTTCCATTATTCAATAATAAAATCACGGACAGAGAATGTGCAGCTCTGATCTCTAACATTAGAGAAAAATTACAAGGTCGGAGCTCAAAACTACTATCGTTTGCTGGTAGAATTGAACTGATTCACACTGTCATCCATCCAAAGATTAATTTCTGGATGCAGTCTTTACAAATTCCAGATGCCTCAATAAATAAGATTGAAAAGGTGTGTGCGGACTTCATTTGGAAGGGGGATGCATTATATAAAATTTTCTGATTTGTGCAGTCCAAAAAAGGAAGGTGGTGTTGGTTTAAGAAACTTTCGAGACATGAGACAAGTTTTTATTCTAAAACAGGGATGGAAAATTATTCAATCTGGTTGTTTATGGGCTAGATGGATGAGAGGGAGATACTTGAAACGAAATTTTTGGCATGCAAGTATAGATAATAATGCTTCAGCCAATTGGAAAGCAATTCTCAGAATTAGAAACCTGTTAGCAAAAAATTGTGAATGCCAATTGGCAAGAGGAACAGAAACTGATTTATGGCTTGATCCATGGACAGACGGTGAAGCTTTGG
Organism: Allium sativum; assembly: GCA_030737875.1. Taxonomy (NCBI): domain Eukaryota; kingdom Viridiplantae; phylum Streptophyta; class Magnoliopsida; order Asparagales; family Amaryllidaceae; genus Allium; species Allium sativum. The sequence continues at coordinate 704,872,132 of CM060921.1, forward strand.
TAGATAAACTGGGATGGGACACATTCTCTGCTTATGGTTGTCCTGTTTCTAAGGTGAATGAATTGATAGTTAACAACGATTGGAGATGTGAGCAATTGCCTTGCAACGCAGAAATCAAAGGAAAAATCGAAGGAATACCACTATTCTTTAACAGGGACACTGATATATGGAGATGGAAATACAATAAAGAAGGTTTCACAACTAAAACATCTTGGGAAAACACTCGATACAGAGGAAATGTAGTGAATTGGAGCTCAACGGTTTAGGATTCTGTAATTAGTCCTAAAATGTCTATTACTCTGTATAAGGCTATACTTCAGCGTCTTCCTACCAGAGATAGATTAGGCAGTTGGGGAATCACTAATGATAAGCTATGTGTTCTATGTCATAATAATGATGAAATCACGATCACATTTTCTTTGCATGTGATTATTCGAAGGCGGTATTACACTACTGCTGTAGTTACCTCTCAACTACAATTGAAGGCAATCAAATTCAGGAAATAGTCAATTACCTGTCCTTCGACAACCATGTGGTGGATCTGGAGACCAAATTCAAGTGATCCATTGTTGCATGCAATGTGTGGATGATATGGGGAGAGAGAAATCGCGGAATTTTTAAGAAAAAAGGAGTATAAAGATCACCGATAGCTTGAGACGTAGACTAGATGGGTACAGAGAAGAGGATCGTCGTGTGGTAGAGGAAGAAATTCTCGGAACCAGCTATACGAACGTGGAGCTTCTTCCATTGAAGAGCTCTGGAGGTATACGACAAGACACTGGAGTGGGATAATGAGTGTTTCTCTGTTTAATTAAGTTAATGTATAGTTAGTGTGCCACATGGGCTGTTAGCCATGATGTACATATTGTTTTGTCACTAGTTGCCTAATAAAAGTTTAACCAATTTCCAATATATATATATATATATATATATATATATCCTAGGGTAAGGAGGATATAACTTTCCTTATTTGTATTAGTTAATATAGAACTTATAATTAGAAGTTAGAGTTAGATATAGTAGGTTAACCATAGGAACCCGTGACAATAAACCGTGTGCGTATAGTATTTCCATGAAGAGAAACTACACAGGAAGGACTTAATAATGTAGCCCCCTTTATCCCAATAGGGAAAGGTATCAAAGGATAATGGGGTACAAACCTAATAACCTTCGCGTATAATCCGCTTACTAGGTCTTAAGCGGCTGGGGTTGAAGAATCCACCAGGAAGTAGGTCTTTCTGTTTAGTGGCTTAAAAGGCGTGATTGTGTGGGGCCTACCTAAACCTGAAAACTTAAAACGTCAGATATGGCTACCTATCCTAGGGAAGTAGTAAGTAACTAAGGAGGTTATCCAGTAAGGTCAACTAGATGGTATAGTAAGCGATAAAATACCATTTTTCACCTTACACGAGGTAAGGTTATATGCGTGAATGACGGAAGCCTTAACTAGTAAGGACCGTAGCTAGTGCCCTCTAGTTTATATTAACGTTGAATATATTATCGAGGAATAATAAGTGACCAATAGGTCCACCTAGGGTCTTAAGCGATCAAGGAGAATCCACCATGTCTATCATTAATAGTGAGGCATTAAATAATAAAGGATGAGAGAATAAATATATAAATATATATATATATATATATATATATATATATAAACTCTGTAATTAGGGGTCCACCCTCGATTAAACAACTTGCCATGTTCTGGTATAAAGGCTTCACAAACATTTATGTAAACATGCTATCTCGGTAATATATTTTGGGAAGTTTACCATATGAAGGGTAGTTAGAGTCATGCGTAATAATATCTACAAGGTTAGGCTAAAATTACAAACCTTTGTAGGCATACATCTTGGGTTAAACCAAACGTGATACATCTATGTATTATAATCTGTGTTGTGCATTTATTGTTCACCAGAATCTTGTTGTTCTGACCCCCCTTCCTCATTACAACACCCAAGTTTTCTAGAGAAGGTCGGGTTCTCACAGGTGTTTTAGTTTGGCTTTCGGTTCTCGTTCTCTCTCATGCTCGGTATTGGCAAAATGACTTACTTTAAAAAGGTAGTTACTTGAGTTAATACTATTATATCCTATTTTGTTTCCACTGTGAGTTATCTTTATCGTACCCTGATTACGCTCATGCTCATTTATTTGTAAGTACCAGATTTACACGCTCCATGCTTGGATGTGTTCGAGTTTCAATTATTGTCGAAATTTGGGCCTAGAAAAGTGTGGGATGTTACATATTCAAAATTCAAAATTTTAAAAATCTTAAATCTGGACATTATATGTTGACATGGAGTTAAGGGTAATGTCGACAGACTCCACGAAAATTTGATATTTGTCTTATTTTTGAGTTTTTAAGCAATATATCGTTGTTTTATTGATTTACAGAAATTTTTATAGGTATTTGACAGCGAAAACAAGGATTTTCATTCATACTAAACATGATTACATAATAGAGACTAAAGTAATACAATGCTTGATAAACTAAAATCCAAGGCTAATACAACATATATAAAGATAGATGATCTAAGAAAGTAGCGGATGAAGATGATAACGATGATAGTCCAGGCATCCTTCAAGTCATCCTAAAGAACTTGTCCATATTGCTTGAGATCTTGTTAAATTTCTTGCTCATGGGTCGTTTAAGGGTCTTTTGGTTCTTGGATGAGCTAAAAGATTTATATTTTCATGGGAAGTTTCCTCCTCTTCTTCTCCCCTTCTTTGTCAATATCCATTTCTTATCCTTACTCCTTTTCTTCTCCTATTTGTTGTTGTCTGTGAGCGAGACTTTGTTCCTTTTCAGTATGTGCCTCATAATGCTCAAAAGTCATGAAAATATGCATGAGATGGATATTGGCTAGAGTAAAAAAATTCAAGGTGAAAATTCCTCTCCTTCTAAATCGACGCTAAAATAGAAAAGATACAAATAAGGTAGATACTTTAAAAGAGACTATATTCATGGCTAGAAATATTGTTGTGATAAAATTCTTCAATTATAACTTGTGCCCAATTTGTATCTTAATAATCTAAAAGAGCAAAAAAAAAATCTTTACAAACTTTAAAAATCTATTTATTGTAATTTCTCGATCTTGGGGTAATAGATTGTTGCAAAAGAAGAGTAACAATTTTTGCTGGTACAAAAAATGTGATTTTTAAATACAAAATGGTCAACACTTCAAAAATGTGATAGAAAGTCTCTTTATTGGTTTCATCGATTTGAAACGTTCAATGATCTATTCCGCTAAATTTACAACCAGGCATGTGATCCAAAAGTTCGCAATCTAAAGCAATTTTCATTCCTTTAAAGTTACTCCAAACTTGGTTTTCATTTCATTTATAAAACGTTCAGATTGGCATAAAACATTTTGACAAGAAGAGGATAGTAAATAGAACCATTTTGAGTTGTGTCATCAACAGAAACAACGAAATTATTGTTGAAAAGAGAATTAAGTTAATAAGAAGGAAAATAACTAAAAATGGCAAACCTTTTAGAATGGACTTTGTCATAGTTGATGTACTAGACATAGGCATTGATGGTCTCTTGATCATTGAAATGATGTGTTTTAACAGTTCACGAGAGTCTCATTGTAACGACAATTTTTTTTAACCCACCTTATTTAATATTTAAAAATAGTTTTAAATATTAGTTTGAAATTTAAATAGCTTGAATTTAATAACTTTGAATATTTTATTAATATAAATAGCATGATAATAAATTAATTTTGAAATAATCAGAATTAGTTAAATTTGTTTTATAATGTGAACTGGACAATATATAAATGTTTATTTAAGTTTTTTTTATTTATATAAACGATTTCTTTTATTAAACGATATTAGAACATTTGATATATAATTTAATTATAAAACGAACTACACCGGCATGGTAGTTCGTAATATAACGTTTTAAACTTTAATTGGACGTACGAGATCCAATATTAGTCGGAATCTCTTGAAACAAGAAACATCTGAATCTATTGGATTCTATTTTCCTAGTGGAAGAGAAAAATCAAGTTTTCATGTTGTAGATCATGTTTTATGTCCAAATCAAATTTTCAAATAGTCACTATAGAATTTGTTTATAAATTATAACGATTTATTATATAAAATAAAAGGATTTTTATTTTATTTTATATCGATTTGGCTTGTAATTCAATCCGGAGTAATTTATACTGGAACTACATGAAATTCGGATCAAGTATGGCCGATTATAAAATTTCAATACTATTATACTGAGATATTTAAAAAATGATTTATTTTAATTTAAATTGGACCCTTAAAAAGGGACTTTATCCAATTGACCTTCGTTTTCAATAAAACAAATTTTATTGAGACCGTAATATCTAATTACAGCTAGATTTCAAGTTTCACTTCAATTGGAGTTATTTCATGAGCATGGCAAAATTAAATGCAAATTAATCGACCGTTTGAACATGAACGAGTGTAGTTTTTGCAAATAGACTCTGAATTTGATGAAATAAGTTTAATTAGGACCGTAACGCCAAATTATACTATGACGTCCATTTTTGTAGCGAACGGAGTTTGTATGTGTCCACAAAAATCAATAAACGATGTTCGGAAATAGCGATAGACACGGATAAAATTTGTCAGCTACTTCAACAAAATATCATTCGTCTACATCACGAAAATATCTCTGTATCACCTTTCTTTTGACTTCGCACATTTCTTCTAAAATCTGTTGTTCGCAATTTCGTTCTTTCATTTCAAAACAGGAAGCTTGCATTATAAAATAATCTATCCTGTACGTGTTGAAAACGACGTTGATTTTATCTTTATTCCTTTCTTTATCTATATGTATGCGGCCTATTTGTTTCTCTCCGGCAAGAAAGCAAATCAAACAACGAAGAAACTGAAACACCAGTTTCTTCCAGCCTTTCAATATATATATAATCAAATAAAACTCTATAAAATACAATATTAAATCCGTTGAACTCGTGTGACATAGCTCTTCAATCTGGCATTGATATCTCTTTCGCACTGGTTAAGAACTCCAGAAGACCTCATCTGCACTAATATATATTCGAACATATCAAACTCCCGAAGTTCTCTAAGGGGAAACTCCATGAAAATGTACTTTTCTTTATACTAACCTAGAAACGAGAGAAATGGAGTAAAAGCGTGGTGATTGTGGAGTACGGGAAAGGCGCGTCACTCTAGTAAGTGGGGAGAAGTTTAACACGTTCCAATTATTGTTCGCGCCTGATGGAGCAGCATAGCGGAAAGCTTGGGTCGGTCTTTGGTACAGACTTTGGTATGGACGAGGGGTTTCCGGGTGGTGCACGTGTTGAAGAGAGGGACTGGAAGTATTGGTGAGTTAGTCATATGATTCGGGGTTGTCGGAATGGTGATGGCAGCACGTTGTAAGGAGAGAAAGTGTGGTCTGCATGGCTCTTTGGCATGTGTCACATAATAATTGGAATATTTGAAGCAGTTGGGTTTTTACGGGACTTGAGATGGTGGTGAATGGTTTCAAGGAAAGAGTGACAAGCTGTGGGTGGCAATGACATGGTGACATGGTGACACGGCGTGAGGGGAGATTGAGGGAGGAGAACGGTAGGGAAGGAGTTTACACTAGGAAATGGTGTACTGACAGGTGATGTACTAGGTGGAAGGGGTTCATCGAGGTGAAGAGATTGGTAGGGCAGTGTCAGGAACCTGGTTGTGGACGCGACAATTAGAGGAGGGAGCCGATTTTCTTCGATTAATAAGGTAGCAGGCGGTATGATTAATGGAGATAACAGGAGTAGCATGTTTTAACTTTTAGGTGGGAAGAAAAATAACTGTAGCTATAATATTTGTACGTGGAGAAGTGTTAGCGGGCTGGAATGTGTGGGAAAAGGTCCAATGTGATTAAAAAGGAAAAAAGAATGAAGGTGGCGGGCTGTAATACGTGATTCGTGGGCTTTGGGCTTAGAAAAAAAAGTATAAAAGAAAAAGGGGAAATTTGTGCTGGCTAAGATAGCTTCAGTCAAGCTTTGGTAAAGAAAGAGAATCGCAATGGATTCGTGTACTAACCATAATACGTGACGAAGGGACGCTAATGATAAAATTACAGTTAATCAATTGAAGCTAATATCATTAGTTATCTTAAAATATGTTAAGAACTTGTAACGACAATAATTTAATCGTTCGTTAACAGAATTAGACGAAACTGGATTCGTGGTAAAAAGCACTACGATGCTAAGCTATTCCGAAAGGGATTGGAAGCTGTCGGATTTTCATTTAATTTTAAACGTTAGTTTGAAATTTATCAAAACAATTCACTAAGTTCATCAATCAAAATAAATTGGTGAGTTAACTCTCACACTTTTCTAGAATCCTATGATGTGATAAAATCATATAATTAAAATTAATTGTTGATAATTGGTTGACTGGATACCTTGGATGCCTATGGTTGATTACATGGTTGACATAAATTATATTATCTTCGGTTTGAATTTAAATTATCTGCGGTTATAAAATGTATTATGAAATGTGATACAGGGAAGAACAGGTTGGAGGGATCCAACCGGATTCCTCAAATATTTTGTATACTGTTTTATTTCATATTATTTATATATGAACCGATTGAACCCCCGTGTTATTGGAAACCTGTTGGATGTTGACGTTGAATTAAATACAATGTTGTTGTGATTGGAATCAATAAATGGTATTGATTAAGGGATTGGCAGCAAACGGCCCAGAATCCACTTTTCGTTAAAACGTTGATTTGCCGTTAAGGCAAATTAACTAAGTTAAGTTATAAAATTTATTTTTATAACTTAAGAAGGGTTTTAATAGTATTTTATACATTATAATGAAATTTCAAAATAAAATCGATATTTATAAATAGTTTTTTTATAAAAATATTATAAATGGTTTTATGATAAGAATTCGACGTTTAAATCAGTTTTATAAGTAAGTGAAGCTGTAATTAACCGATGGGCTAATATTTTTAAAATAATTATTTTTAAGTAAATAATTAAGTAGTATTATTAGATTAATTTTATTAATCTAATAAAAAGGGGACATTGAAATCGATTAACGAATTAACAAATGGTTTAAGTTGGTTAAGTCAACAGTTTGATTATAAGTATTGAATAGTTGTTTGAAATTAATAGGATTTCGTAATTATAATTTATCTTTTAATAAATAATGTTTAAAGTTAATAATGTGATTTGTTATTTAATTTTAAAGGTGATTAACTAAATTGTTTAGTCAATGAAGATGTAAATTGTTTTACTTCAGTAAATAATGAAGTTAATTATATTTGAAGTGATTACTTCTTAAATGAAATTACTTAAGAAGATATCAAGCAGGTAATAAGATTGGTTAATTTTGAAAGGGATTTATGAAGGGGTCAAATAATATAAATGAGGTTATAAAAGGAGACTAAGCTAATGCGATAACCTTAAAATAAATATTTTGTTTAAACTCGAGTTGGGATAAAGGAAAGGTTTTTGCAAAATAAAAAGGAAATTGCTTATCGGTTTGGGTAAAGGAGTATTAAATGGATTTTTATTATAGAATCTAAAATCTAGTTTTTATAGCATAATGTAAATCGTTTTGGATAAGGTATTAATAAATGGATTTTTATAATCCAAGTTATAAATGGGATGGTATAACGAGATTTGAAGCAATATACTCAACAGACGAGTTAAGTAAAATGGTTATAATTAACCAAGACTTTTCAATGTAAAGGTATGGTTTATAAAAACCATGTTTTTATAATAAATAAGATATACTATATATGTTTTGGTTTTTAAGTTACGAACTATTATATATTCTAAGATAAGAACGTTGTTGATCAAGGTCTGAGAGGTAAATAAAATACCGCAACTTGAACGACTTCACTATTATCGAGGAATGATATTAGTTCGTAATGAGTAAATGATGTTAAAATTAGTTTATTATTCCATAAGAACAATAATGCAACATAAGTTGCGAGATTTTGAAATAGAAATAATATTGTTTGGTTTTAAAGTAAATAATTTGACATTATTGGCCTGTATAAGAATCGGTAATTGGTTTTGTACCATTAAGTTTTGATATATATCGAAATATCCAAATTTAGGGAATACTAAGGTGTTGTTAAGAATGCAAGGCATATTTCTAAAAAAAGGAAATGGAAGAGTTTATGGGAATATGATAATAAATTCAAGTAAGGGGAAATAAAAAGGAGATTTGTAAGTGCATATATACACAAGAATTAACAAAATAGTTATATCGAGATAAGTAAGTGAAATCGATTTTAAATCGATGAAATGATTTTAAAGATCGATAGGGAGTTTTAATGAATGATAAGGACCTGAGCTGCCAATGTACTTAACAGTACTAGTTTGAGTTGATAGTTTAAACACCAACTATCAATGAAATATTATTGGACCTTTTTGATGTGTTGTTTTCGAAGAGATCGGGATGGGAACTAGACCCAAAACCACTTCGAATCAACATTGCATACAAAACTAATCTGCAGAGATAAAGATGGAGCATTGAATACCATAGATCTTCCTAAAGCGGGGGAATTACTTGAAATCTCAAGTTGATCCCTAGAGATATATTGTGGTTCTTTCATGATTGAAATATATGGATTTGCAAGGACTGCTCGCTACTGATCTATAGGGTGATTCCTAGGATGCAGTAGAAGGGTGCCTTCGGTTCATCCATTCATGGACGACTTATATAGATGAATGTCTAACATAGTATTTCATGAAACTCACGTACGTTGATTTTTACAAATATACCAAGTTTGGTGGTGGAGAAGTGTGACGATCCCAAAATCCGAGGTGCGGTATTAAGGAAATCATCGGAATATAACACATCAATCATCATAGCAGAGTACAGATAATAGCAAAGACAATAAAATAGAATAATTTTACATAGATATGACAGCGGAATCATAACATGTAACAACATCAGAATAGCACAACGTAGGATATAACTTAGTAATAAAAAGGGAAGTGATCAGTCACCATTGCCAGAGGCGAAATATATACATGCAGTGAGACATAATATGGGTATCAGTCTACATCGCCGAAGGCGGTACATATACATACGATAATAAGTACTGAAAAGTAAAGCAGTCTGCATCGCCTGTGGTGGAATCATAATACAAGTACAATAATGGCGGAAAAAGTCAAAGTCATCTCTGCGAAGTCAGCCTCGCCATGAGCCAAAATGCACTCTATGCAACAGTGCAGAGCCAAAAACAACCTGTCACCTGTGAACTAGGTTGCCCGTGTGAAAATAAGGGCACCCGCGTTTACAAAGTGAAACAAACAATGAGTCAGTCATGGGGACTGGTATGAGAAATCTACTTTACCGTTTAAACAATAGTAATAAGCAAATCATAGGACCACGCCACTTTCGCAGAACGGGTTTACTCCAGTGATTGCATATGCATTTAAAACAAAGCAAATTCTTTAAAACAACGCAATGCTTTTAAAAAGAATGAAGCTATTATAAGACTCAAGTCCCATCATACAATGCAACGCAAGCCGGAGGATAAAGTTTTACCTTATAATGGCCAAATATGCTTGATACGTGTAAAGCAAAATCATTTGATATTATTACTAGTGCATATATGTTTCAAAACGAATAGCATCATAAATATCAATCATAGTCGGCATAGCTACCATCTACTATGTCGCCATACTATCTCTACAATCGAGTCCGTTATTTCGTATTGGAAATTGGATTTCCGTCATGAGTCGAGGCAAGGGGCAAGCTCCTCTCCACTTCGAGACATTCTAGCAAATGCCTCAGGACTACACACTCTGGGTAACCCCTGGATGCTTCAGGTCCGGTCCTCTCTTACGTTTGAGGATGAGTATTCCTGAACACACATTTCCCGGTCCTTACAGACCTATAATCGAGGCGCCTCGCATTCCAACAACCACATAGGTGAAAAATAGATATATATGTCAGGGCTGGTAAGTCACTGACACCACCATAGCTAGAAAGAAACGTCGTGCTGTCCCTGCAGTCCTTATCCCGTTTTTAACTCATACCGGGGTGTGAGGCTCGCGAATCCACGCTATACACAAAGCCAGGCCACGTAGGCCGTGCTTTGATCATCAACCACAAGACTTTGCTTTGCAACAGAAGCCTTGATCATAGCATCTTGGCATGCCACATAGGCAGTCCACTCCATACAACTGATTTCTATCGATATATAACCTCTGAGCTCGTACGTCTCAGAGAAGGGCATTATGCAAAAGAATAAATTCTCCGCCGCCAAACAGATATATATTTAACAAAGATCAATCATTATAGAACAAAATCCAATGTCAGACACACAGTCCATTTACAAGTCCGTTCTGGGTCTGAACGAAACCGGAGGCGTCAAATTCCTCGTATATCCGTACAGACGGCTACTACTTCCGTTCCTCCACGGTAGCTACTCTGGTCAGGAACCTTAGCAGTGCCCATCCAACCGATACGAAGATCGTCGGTCTTGAATCGTCTTTGTATTTTCCAATTCGAATCGATCGATAAATTATTTGAAATGAGGGTTAGCTCGGCCTTTTCAAATAACTCACGTAATTAGAATTTAAATCAATTCTTTCCATGGATATATTATTCGACATCCATATTTCAGTTCTTTAGTGTTATTTTCGTGTCAAACACATACAACAATCAAATATCAAACAAATCAAGCCAAATTGGTTTATTTCCAATCTATGGTGCTTATAATATTTTATAACGATTTTTCGCCATTTTTATTTATTTAAAAATGGTCATATTTAATTAAACGACGTTTCAGGTCGTACCGGGGCACTGGCGCTGTTTTTCCTCAATTTATTTTACACATATCGGAAAATCTAACCGTTGGATTTATACAAAGTCTATATCAGTGGGAAGATATTCCAAAAGTGAACCCAACGGTTCCAGTTTCGTGAAAATCCGAAGGTCGGATCTTCCACACTAGTCGTTTGAAGTTACGGTTTCAAAATTCGAACTGCAGCGTCGTTATTTGATTTAATTTAATTATATTTATATTTATATATAAATATAAACGATTCTGGCGCTGTTTTTCTTCAGATTTGAATTAAACATTCCAGACAATCCAACCGTTGGATTTTTACAAGGTTGGTGCCGTTGGAAAGATATTTCCAAGGCGAACCCAACGGTTGTGGTTTCGGGAAAATCCGATGGTCGGATTTCTCGTACTAATCGTTTCAAATTACGATTCCAAAACACGAACTGCACTGCTTCGATTCCTTTTAATTTTATTTATATTTATATATATAAATATAGTTCATCCTATAATTTCAAATATAGTTCATTCATTATTTTCAACTTCGTCTTCACTTCAAATATTTCTCTAATGCCTTAATATTTCAAAAAATTTCGCCATAACCTCCTTTGTACGGGAAGGGGTTTGGAAATTTATTGGGCCGTGTTAGGTACCCAATAAATCCTATAAAGCATCCACATATTTATAGTGATATATTCTTGTGTTTACGGGGGAGCGTGTATAGATAATAATTCCAGAGAATAAATTCTCGTCACCCCGCTCCATTTGGAAATAAATAGTCCATGTGCCGTATCTAATAACTAGAGAGACGTGATTATTGTCAACTCCAGACCCGTATGCGGTTTTTATTAATCTGGCAATTTATCGTTATATTTTATATAGTCCATATCAGTCATCAGTTCAACCTGTAGTATATGATCATCGCCATACAAGCCTCTCGCTCGTATGGTAAATCTTCCACCTCGTCACACAAGCTCCAATTGCTTATGTGGAATATGATGAAGTATGCCTATCGTCAAGAAGTATGCCATGTAGTGTAGTTCAAAATTAATTGTTACTATCCTATGGCGATGTTTATTATTTCACACAGAATAACCAACACTCCGCATCCAATGGCATTCACAGGAGTTGATATAAAAATAAAATTGCACAGCCAACTCATCAAGGCTTACCTATTTGTCGGGCACGCAAATAATTTCTTTACTCTACAGCTAATCCATTTTCCCTGTTCAACACATGTATATATATGCAGAACAAAGCTAATAATAGTATTTCTAGCAAACTATTATTTATTTCGACACGTGTGTATTTTTATCAAAGCGTATACATGATAAAAGAAATATTTTTATCATCAAAAATATTTATTCAACACGTGAATGTTTTTTAACACTTCATATTCACAATAAAGATGTAGTTTTTATTGTCTATTCATTTTATTTTAAAATACGATAACATTCAACACATGAATTTCAATTCGCTAATGAATTTCAATTCAACACATGAATATTGGTTATAGTTTGTATATATATAAAAATGTGATTTTTATCGCTAAAGCTATTTGTTTATCTTCAAATAATATTCAACACATGAATTTCGATTCAACGAATGAATTTCAACTCAACACATGAATATTTTCTATAGTTTGTATATATATAAAAATGTGATTTTTATCGCTAAAGCTATTTGTTTAAATTCAAATAATATTCAACACATGAATTTCGATTCAACGAATGAATTTCAACTCAACACATGAATATTAGTTTCAACATATGTAATTAATTTCAATGAATGAAAATTATTCTAACACATGAATTTTTCAGAAAATTTCAGCAACATAACGGCAGGGTAGTTAAAACCGGGACCGTCCCTAGTACGGCTCCTCGCTCTACCTTAAAACCTCGCGGTTTTTGACAATAGGGATCATGCATCTAGTTCGCACGCAGGCGGCATGTTTTATTTTCAATTCCACAATCCTATTCTAATTTGTTTCAACCACAAGAGGGTATTTTTCAACCACAAAGGTATTTTTCAACCACAATATCAACCACAAACAATTATTTCCAACCATTCGTCATACCATATAATATCACGTCAATAACAAGCAATAAATATCGTCCATGGTCTGTGGACGAGGGGATTATATATATATATATATATATATATATATATATATATATATATTATATCTATAATTCACTTGCATTTCATCCCAATTCAAAGCATATATGTTTCATACAACGCTTGTATAACTTATACATCGCTAATATAACTCATACAACACATGTACATGAAGTATACAATGCGTATATAATTTACACTTCGCTTATATAATTTATACAACGCGATTCCATTCATACAATTTAGTTTAGATTCCTCACATTGGTTTTTGTAGTGCTAAAAATCGTAGGAAGATCAGAAAAATCCGCGGCTTCTGCTAGATGGTAGAGAGCCTCCTTGCGGTCACGGTGTCTCCTGTTTCATCAAATTTCGTTAACGAACGAAAAAAGATATTATTTTTCAAAGTTTTGCAACACTTAAAAGTGTTATTTTCAATTCAGAATAATAAAGGTCGAACCTTTATATTTCGTTCAGAACTAGGTTTTGGATTTTCGCGAAATCGGTGGAGTATTGGGATGATCGGCGGTGCTGACGTGAAAGAGGGGGGTGGGGGCTTCCTATCGACGGCGGTGCGGTCCTCTCCGATGGCCTGTGGCATCGTCGGCGGCGCTGGGAAGTCTCGAAGTTTGGGGGCTCGATTCAGGCGGAAGAGGTGATGGTGGAGGTCGTGTTGGGGTCGGATGTGAAGAGGGGCGAAGGGGCTTTCGAGGGCAGGTGGTGGCGCGACCTGGTTTCGCCTGTGGCGGCGGGAAAACAAGGGGGAAGGACAGAGCTCGATGAACCGTCGAGAGCGAGAGGCGACTAGGGTTTCCGTGGTTTTTTTTTTTGAAAGAAAAAATCCTATTGGCCGAGGATTTATAGTAAATTTTTAAATAGTGTTTTTACAAACGAACTCCTTTTCCAACCCAACGACTGTCGCCCCTAGCTAAATAACCCCCATTCCGGACACAATGGGATATGTTTCGTTATTTCGACTGTTACAGTCAGTTATTTTTCAAATTAAAGTATAAAACATTTTATATTCAATTTGAACGTACATTTCAATTTGCCAGGGCCACAAACTGAAACGAAAAATTCCAGAAAAATAAATCTAGCTTTGTTTTGACGATACGGTCGCAACAAAACCAGTTTCGTCAAATTCTGAGCTCATATGCAAAATGTCCTTTTTCAGGTCGATCCATTTTAGCAGAAATTGACCAATCACATTTTCTTTTGCCCCGCTCACATGTTAGCTTCAAAAATTATGAAATTTGAAACCTAGGAATAATTTGACATCCCAGACCCCACAAAAGTGGTTTCGTCGAATTCTGAGGTCGTATGCAAAATATCTATTTTCAAGGACTATATATGCTACATAGCGACCTTTCTGAAAATTCATTTGACCATAACTTTTGATTCCCGTTATGAAACTTCGATTTTTCAGATTCGTTAGAAAGGTATTCATAAACAGATTTAAATATTTTCAGTTTCGCTAAAATCCGTTATATTTTCCACCTGGTACAGTCAGACAAAGTATGTATTCAAATTTTTAAACTGCCATACTAGTCCCAATCCATTATTTTATTGAAATAAGCTATTTCAATTATTCAAATTCTTTGGTAATAACCAATTTTAAAAATTTTAAATTGGTTCACATTTTCTGGGTTATTACAATCTCCCCCACTTAAAACTTTTAGTCCTCGAAAAGGAAATAACAGCAAAGTTGGAAACAAAATGTAAATGCAAAGTATCGTAAAGGTACCTTGCACCGGAGTTAGTCAGAGATGTCCACTCTGCATTTGGGTAGGCTTGTTTAATGCTTTCCTCAGTCTCCCAAGTACAGTCTCTAGGATCACTACTCCACTGCACTTTGACTAAATGAATCTTTTTGCTCTCTAGTTTCTTTGCCAACTATCTTTAATGGCTCCCTTATGAGCGCTAATTCTGAAGTTATGTCTATATCCTGTTGCGCTGCTTCTTCTACAATAAGATCGGGATCATGCACATGTTTTCTGAGTTGAGACACATGGAACACATCATGCACTCCAGGTAGCCAATCCGGTAATTAAACTCTATATGCCAGAGTTCCAATCCGTTCAAGAATAGGAAAGGAACCAATAAATCTCGGTGCCAACTTCCCAGTCTTGCCAAATCTGATTACTCCTCCATTGGAGAAACTCTTAAATAAACATAATCGCCAACGGCAAATGATAAATCTCTTCTTCTCGCATCAGCATAACTTTTCTGTCGGCTTTGTGCGGTTTCAATCGCTTCTTAATGAAATCGACTTTATCTGATGCTTCTCGAATCATATCGGGTCCTAACACAAGTCTGTTGCCAGGTTCTACCCAACATGCGGGAGATCTGCACGGTCTACCATATAACGCTTCGAATGGAGACATTCCCAAACTTGCTTGATAGCTATTGTTATAAGAGAATTCGGCTAAATGTAAGTGATCTTCCCATGAGCCTCCAAAATCGATAACGCAAGCCCGCAGTAAATCTTCTATAATTCTATTCACCCGCTCGGTTTGGCCGTCTGTCTGAGGGTGATAAGCGGTGCTTAGATTCAATTTGGTTCCTAATTCATTCTGGAATGCTTCCCAAAATTTGCTAGTAAATAGGGGATCTCTATCACTGACTATATTGAGCGGCACTCCATGTAGTTTAACTATTTCTTTGAAGTAAATCTGTGCTAAACTTTGAGTCGTTCTGTTGGATCGGACAGGTATGAAATGGGCAGTCTTCGTGAAGCGATCTACGATTACCCATATACTGTCGTTTCCCTTCTTAGTTCGAGGCAAGCCATCAATGAAGTCCATCGAAATTTGCTCCCACTTCCATCCTGGAATTTCTAAAGGTTGTAATAGTCCAGCCAATTTCTGCTGATCGCTCTTAACTAGATGACAAGTGAAGCATCTGCTAACATATAATGAAATATCTCTTTTCAAAGCCCTCCACCAAAATGTGCGCTTGATATCATTATACATTTTTCTCACACCGGGATGGATGCTGAGTTTGGACTTGTGGCACTCATCAAGTATTTCTCTTCGAAGCTCTGGAAGATTTGGGATACAAATTCTGCCCTTTAATCTAAGAACTCCTTTGTCATCGAGTCGGAAACTAGTGGATTCACCTCCCTTGACTCTCTGACTGATTCTTTGAATAAATTCATCATCTTTCTGAAGGGTCGAGATCCTGTCAATTAATGAAGACGGGATGACAAAACTGGCGATGATTTCATTCTTTCTGCTGAGTGCATCTTCTACAACATTGGCTTTCCCTTCAGTGTATAGAATTTCAAAATCGTATGCTGCAAGGAATTCTAACCAACGCTGTTGTCTTAAGTTTAGATCTTTCTGAGTGAATAGATATTTCAAGGATTGATGATCGGTAAATAGTTCGAACTTCTCACCCAGTAAATAATGCCTCCAGATTCTAAAAGCAAACACGATAGCTAATAACTCAAGATCATGAGTTGCATAGTTTCTTTCATGCGGCTTCAGCTGACGGCTGGCATAAGCGACCACTTGACCTTTTTGCGTTAATACTGCGCCCAGCCCTCTAATAGAAGCATCTGTCCATACAGTCAAGTCTTGGTTGCCTTCTATAATTGTCAATACTGGAGCAGTTGTCAACTTCAGTTTCAGCTCCTGGAAAGCTTCTTCACATTCGGGAGTCCATTTGAATTTCTCATGCTTCTTTGTAAGCTTTGTCAATATACCAGATATCTTTGAAAAATCCTGAATGAATTTCCGATAGTAACTAGCCAATCCAAGGAAACTTTGAACTTCTGTGGGGGTACTAGGTTGTTTCTAGTTCTGAATCGCTGTAATTTTGCTTGGATCTACAGCAATCCCTTCTTTTGATACGACATGGCCTAGGAACTTAACTTCATCCTGCCAGAAGACACATTTAGAAAATTTAGCTTTCAAGACATTTCTCCTCAGAATTTTCAAACACTTGTTCTAAATGTTTTGCATGCTCGCCTTCCGACTTGGAGTAGATTAAAATGTCATCGATGAAGACTAGAACAAATTTATTCAATACCCCACGGAACTCTCTATTCATAAGATCGACGAAGTATGCCAGAGCGTTACACAAGCCGAACGGCATTACTAACCATTCGTAGAATAAATCGGGACCCCTGAATGCTGTCAAAGGAACACAGTCTTCTGCTATACGTAATTGGTGGAAACCTGTAGCTAGGTCCATTCTGGAGAATACTGTTGCCCCATTTGATTAATCTAACAGATCGTCTATTCGAGGCAAGGGATATTTGTTCTTCAGTGTCTGCTTGTTGAGATCTCGGTAATCAACACAAAGTCTTAGAGTACCGTCTGATTTCGGGACAAATACTGCTGCTACTCCCCAAGCTGAAAAGCTCGGTTTGATCAGACCTTTCCAGAGCAATTCTCGGGTTTGACTTCCTAACTCTTCTTTTTCTTTCGGGGCCATTCTTCTAATTGGATGTACTACTGGTCGGGCGTTAGGAATTAGATCTATCCTAAATTCAATTTCTCTTTGCGGCGGTAAGTTTTCTACTTCTTCAAACACATCCGCATAGTTTTTAACGACCGGTATCTTTTCTAATGAAGGGGGAGTAACTTCTAAAGAAGACCAAAATTCTGTTCTATTAATTTCTGAACCGAGACATGGTATATATATAGGTCCAAGCTTCGTTTCGACTTTAACGATTCTTTCGGCACATCTAACTTCGGCCTTATATTTTGTCAACCAGTCCAAATCGAGAATAACATCGAATTCCGATAAATCCATGACGATTACTTTAAAAGGAAATCGATAACAAGAATATGAGGTGGGTACATTACAATATGAGCCGAGAATAGTAGACCCTCCTATCGGATTTTGAAATTTAATTGGTTCCTTAAGCTTCCTTGGGTTCAATTTTAACTTGTGAACAATGTTACTAGAAATGAAGCTACGTGATGCACCAGTATCAAAAAGTACAGAAACATGAATATTTTTAATGGTAAGGGTACCTCCCAAGACATCGGGTTTACCTGATCCTTCGGTGGTAGCTGGCGGGGTCTCCCCGTCATACACATGAGCCACTTGTGCATTCTGCTTCAGAGGACAGTTCCTGCTATAGTGCCCTTTCTTATGGCAGTTGTAGCATTCGGCTGAGTTGTGGTCTGGATTTGCCTTTGGTTTCCTCGGGGCTTTGCACACATTAGAAAAATGTCCTAGCTTCCCGTAGTTGTAGCAATTCCCTTTCGGTATCTTTCCAGGTTTCTGAGTAGCGGCCGCTGTAATGCTAGACTCTGGCTGATCTGCTGAAGCTTTGCGCTTATTTCCAGCTTGGCTTTTGGCGCGGTCTTGGTTGGCATGTCTTTCATCCATATCTTCATAATTGCAGGCCATTTCTACTAATTCTGAGAAGGAGAGTTTGATGTTGCTCATGGCTCTGTCATGGTACTTGCGCTTTAGCCCAAATATAAACCTCTTGTTCTTAGCTTTGTTAGTCATAATATGCTCTGGAGCATAGTGCGACAACTGAGTGAATTTATTGAGGTAATCCTGGATAGAGAGATCTCCCTGCTGGAGATTAGCAAACTGCTCTCGCATCCTCTCTAAGGCCTGCTCAGGTACAAACTTCTCGTTGAGCATGGTCTTGAATTGCTCCCAGGTCCTGACAGTACCTGATGCATCTTCTGAGGTGATGGCATCCCACCACAACTCTGCTTCCTCCTGTAGGAGCCAAATACCTAGTCGTGCTTTGTTGTTGGTCCCCAAACCCATGCCTTCAAAAATCTTTTCACATGTCTTCAACCAAGCAATAGCCTCTGTCACTGTGCCAAGGCCAGAAAAGGGTTTTCCCCCCCAGGTTCCTATACCTCTTCGCTACTCTGTCTAGCTCAAAGTCCTGGGGTGCTGATGGCTGAATAATAGGGCCCTCCTCAACTACGGGGATATTCCCCCGTCCTCCTGCTACTCCTGCTCGGCCTCCACGGCCTCCTCTAGCTGCTGCTGCTCATGTAGCCATCAGAGAGAGTACTGTATAAGAAAGAAAAGAGTCAAGCTCACAGATTTGATAATTTTCATATGAGATAAAGCAGGGGAACATAAGGAAAGGTAATGATGTACTGATCAAATTGTTTTGCTAATCTGCTTAGCTTATGCTAGGACATTGCTAATCCTATCTCTAATGAGCTGCTCGCCTTAGAACACTACTGATTCTATTCTGATGAGGTGTTTAATGTGTTAGATCCCGGAACTAAGGTTAACCAAAGCTCTGATACCAACTGTGACGATCCCAAAATCCGAGGTGCGGTAATAAGGATAATCATTGGAATATAACACATCAATCATCATAGCAGAGTACAGATAATAGCAAAGACAATAAAATAGAATAATTTTACATAGATATGACAGTGGAATCATAACATGTAACAACATCAGAATAGCACAACGTAGGATATAACTTAGTAATAAAAAGGGAAGTGATCAGTCACCATCGCCAGAGGCGGAATATATACATGCAGTGAGACATAATAAGGGTATCAGTCTACATCGCCGAAGGCGGTACATATACGTACGATAATAAGTACTGAAAAGTAAAGCAGTCTGCATCGCCTGTGGCGGAATCATAATACAAGTACAATAATGGCGGAAAAAGTCAAATTCATCTCTGCGAAGTCAGCCTCGCCATGAGCCAAAATGCACTCTATGCAACAGTGCAGAGCCAAAAACAACCTGTCACCTTTGAACTAGGCTGCCCGTGTGAAAATAAGGGCACCCGCGTTTGCAAAGTGAAACAAACAACGAGTCAGTCATGGGGACTGGTATGAGAAATCTACTTTACCGTTTAAACAATAGTAATAAGCAAATCATAGGACCACGCCACTTTCGCGGAACGGGTTTACTCCAGTGATTGCTCGTGCATTTAAAACAAAGTAAATTCTTCAAAACAACGCAATGCTTTTAAAAAGAATGAAGCCATTATAAGACTCAAGTCCCATCATACAATGCAACGCAAGCCGGAGGATAGAGTTTTACCTTATAACGGCCAAATATGCTTGATACGTGTAAAGCAAAATCATTTGATATTATTACTAGTGCATATATGTTTCAAAACGAATAGCATCATAAATATCAATCATAGGCGGCATAGCTACCATCTACTATGTCGCCATACTAGTTCTACAATCGAGTCCGTTATTTCGTATTGGAAATTGGATTTCCGTCATGAGTCGAGGCAAGGGGCAAGCTCCTCTCTGCTTCGAGACATTCTAGCAAATGCCTCAGGACTACACACCCTGGGTAACCCCCGGATGCTTCAGGGCCGGTCCTCTCTTACGTTTGAGGATTAGTATTCCTGAACACACATTTCCCGGTCCTTACAGACCTATAATCGAGGCGCCTCGCATTCCAACAACCACATAGGTGAAAAATAGATATATATGTCAGGGCTGGTAAGTCACTAACACCACCATAGCTAGAAAGAAACGTCGTGCTGTCCCTGCAGTCCTTATCCCGTTTTTAACTCATACCGGGGTGTGAGGCTCGCGAATCCACGCTATACACAAAGCCAGGCCACGTAGGTCGTGCTTTGATCATCAACCACAAGACTTTGCTTTGCAACAGAAGCCTTGATCATAGCATCTTGGCATGCCACATAGGCAGTCCACTCCATACAACTGATTTCTATCGATATATAACCTCTGAGCTCGTACGTCTCAGAGAAGGGCGTTAAGCAAAAGAATAAATTCTCCGCTGCCAAACAGATATATATTTAACAGAGATCAATCAGTATAGAACAAAATCCAATGTCAGACACACAGTCCATTTACAAGTCCGTTCTGGGTCTAAACGAAACCGGAGGCGTCAAATTCCTCGTATATCCGTACAATCAACACATACGTTCAGACGGCTACTACTTCTGTTCCTTCACGGTATCTACTCCGGTCAGTAACCTCAGCAGCGCCCATCCAACCGATACAAAGATCGTCGGTCTTGAATCGTCTTTGTATTTTCCAATTCGAATCGATCGATAAATTATTTGAAATGAGGGTTAGCTCGGCCTTTTCAAATAATTCACGTAATTAGAATTCAAATCAATTCTTTCCATGGTTTTATTATTCGACATCCATATTTCAGTTCTTTAGTGTTATTTTCGTGTCAAACACATACAACCATCAAATATCAAACAAATCATGCCAAATTGGTTTATTTCCAATCTATGGTGCTTATAATATTTTATAACGATTTTTCGCCATTTTTATTTATTTCAAAATGGTCATATTTAATTAAACGACGATTCAGGTCGTGCCGGGGCACTGGCGCTGTTTTTCCTCTAATTTGTTTTACACATATCGGAAAATCTAACCGTTGGATTTATAAAAAGTCTATATCAATGGGAAGATATTCCCAAAGCGAACCCAACGGTTCCAGTTTCGTGAAAATCCGACGGTTGGATCTTCCACACTAGTCGTTTGAAGTTACGGTTTCAAAATTCGAACTACAGCGTTGTTATTCGATTTAATTTAATTATATTTATATGTATATATAAATATAAACGATTCTGGCGCTGTTTTTCTTCAGATTTGAATTAAACATTCCAGACAATCCAACCGTTGGATTTTTACAAGGTTGGTGCCGTTGGAAAGATATTTCCAAGGCGAACCCAACGGTTGTGGTTTCGGGAAAATCCGATGGTCGGATTTCTCGTACTAATTGTTTCAAATTACGATTCCAAAACACGAACTGCACGGCTTCGATTCCTTTTAATTATATTTATATTTATATATATAAATATAGTTCATCCTATAATTTCAAATATAGTTCATTCATTAATTTCAACTTCGTCTTCACTTCAAATATTTCACTAACTCCTTAATATTTCGAAAAATTTCGCCATAACCTCCTTTGTACGGGAAGGGGTTTGGAAATTTATTGGGCCGTGTTAGGTACCCAATAAATCCTATAAAGCATCCACATATTTACAGTGATATATTCTGGTGTTTACGGTGGAGCGTGTATAGATAATAACTCCAGAGAATAAATTCTCGTCACCCCGCTCCATGTGGAAATAAATAGTCCATGTGCCGTATCTAATAACTAGAGAGACGTGATTATTGTCAACTCCAGACCCGTGTGGGGTTTTTATTAATCTGACAATTTATCGTTATATTTTATATAGTCCATATCAGTCATCAGTTCAACCTGTAGTATATGATCATCGCCATACAAGCCTCTCGCTCGTATGGTAAATCTTCCACCTCGTCACACAAGCTCCAATTGCTTATGTGGAATATGATGAAGTATGCCTATCGTCAAGAAGTATGCCATGTAGTGTAGTTCAAAATTAATTGTTACTATCCTATTGCGATGTTTATTATTTCACACAGAATAACCAGCACTCTGCATCCAATGGCATTCACAGGAGTTGATATAAAAATAAAATTGCGTAACCAACTCATCAAGCCTTACCTATTTGTCGGGCACGCAAGAAATTTTTTACTCTACAGCTAATCCATTTTCCCTGTTTAACACATGTATATATATGCAGAACAAAGCTAATAATAGTATTTCTAGCAAACTATTATTTATTTCGACACGTGTGTATTTTTATCAAAGCGTATACATGATAAAAGAAATATTTTTATCATCAAAAATATTTATTCAACACGTGAATGTTTTTAACACTTCATATTCACAATAAAGATGTAGTTTTTATTGTCCATTCATTTTATTTTAAAATACGATAACATTCAACACATGAATTTCAATTCGCTAATGAATTTCAATTCAACACATGAATATTGGTTATAGTTTGTATATATATAAAAATGTGATTTTTATCGCTAAAGCTATTTGTTTACCTTCAAATAATATTCGACACATGAATTTCGATTCAACGAATGAATTTCAACTCAACACATGAATATTTTCTATAGTTTGTATATATATAAAAATGTGATTTTTATCGCTAAAGCTATTTGTTTAAATTCAAATAATATTCAACACATGAATTTCGATTCAACGAATGAATTTCAACTCAACACATGAATATTTGTTTCAACATATGTAATTAATTTCAACGAATGAAAATTATTCTAACACATGAATTTTTTAGAAAATTTCGGCAGCATAACGGCAGGGTAGTTAAAACCTGGACCGTCCCTAGTACGGCTCCTCGCTCTACCTTAAAACCTCGCGGTTTTTGACAATGGGGATCATGCATCTAGTTCGCACGCAGGCGGCATGTTTTATTTTCAATTCCACAATCCTATTCTAATTTGTTTCAACCACAAGAGGGTATTTTTCAACAACAATATCAACCACAAACAATTATTTCCAACCATTCGTCATACCATATAATATCACGTCAATCACAAGCAATAAATATCGTCCATGGTCTGTGGACGAGGGGAGTGTGTATATATATATATATATTATTTCTATACTTCACTTGCATTTCATCACAATTCAAAGCATATATGTTTCATACAACGCTTGTATAACTTATACATCGCTAATATAACTCATACAACACATGTACATGAGGTATACAATGCGTATATAATTTACACTTCGCTTATATAATTTATACAACGCGATTCCATTCACACAATTTAGTTTAGATTCCTCACATTGGTTTTTGTAGTGCTAAAAATCGTAGGAAGATCAGAAAAATCCGCGGCTTCTGCTAGATGGTAGAGAGCCTCCTTGCAGTCACGGTGTCTCCTGTTTCATCAAATTTCGTTAACGAGCGAAAAAGATATTATTTTTCAAAGTTTTGCAACACTTAAAAGTGTTATTTTCAATTCAGAATAATAAAGGCCGAACCTTTATATTTCGTTCAGAACTAGGTTTGGGATTTTCGCGAAATCGGTGGAGTATTGGGATGATCGGCGGTGCTGACGTGAAAGAGGGGGGTGGGGGCTTCCTGTCGACGGTGGTGCGGTCCTCGCCGGTGGCCTGTGGCGTCGTCGGCGGCGCTGGGAAGTCTCGAAGTTTGGGTGCTCGATTCGGGCGGAGGAGGAGATGGTGGAGGTCGTGTTGGGGTCGGATGTGAAAAGGGGCTTTCGAGGGCAGGTGGTGGCGTGGCCTGGTTTCGCCTGTGGCGGCGGGAAAACGAGGGGGAAGGACGGAGCTCGATGAACCGTCGAGAGCGAGAGGCGGCTAGGGTTTCCGTGGTTTTTTTTTTGAAAGAAAAAATCCTATTGGCTGATGATTTATAGTAAATTTTTAAATAGTGTTTTTACAAACGAACTCCTTTTCCAACCCAACGACTGTCGCCCCTGGCTAAATATCCCCATTCCGAACACAATGGGATATGTTTCGTTAGCCATTTCGACTGTTACAGTCAGTTATTTTTCAAATTAAAGTATAAAACATTTTATATTCAATTTGAACGTACATTTCAATTTGCTAGGGCCACAAACTGAATCGAAAAATTCCAGAAAAATAAATCTAGCTTTGTTTTGACGATACGGTCCCAACAAAACCAGTTTCGTCAAATTCTGAGCTCATATGCAAAATGTCCTTTTTCAGGTCGATCCATTTTAGCAGAAATTGACCAATCACATTTTCTTTTGCCCCGCTCACATACTAGCTTCTAAAATTATGAAATTTGAAACCTAGGAATAATTTGACATCCCAGACCCCACAAAAGTGGTTTCGTCGAATTCCGAGGTTGTATACAAAATATCTATTTTCAAGGGCTATATGCTATATAGCGACCTTTCTAAAAATTCATTTGGCCATAACTTTTGATTCCCGTTATGAAACTTCAATTTTTCAGATTCGTTAGAAAGGTATTCATAAACAGATTTAAATATTTTCAGTTTCGCTAAGATCCGTTATATTTTCCACCCGGTACAGTCAGACAAAGTTTGTATTCAAATTTTTAAACTGCCATACTAGTCCCAATCCATTATTTTATTGAAATAAGCTATTTCAATTATTCAAATTCTTTGGTAATAACCAATTATAAAAAATTTAAATTAGTTCACATTTTCCGGGTTATTACAAGAAGTTCTCTTGCTTAACACCCAGAGTATATTTTTGGAGGTCAATTAGTGATTTGACAGTTTGACGATGTGGCATTTAAAGCGAATGATGGCCAATGTTCTAAAATATAAACCTACCCTCAAGCCTCACAACCGGGAAATGACAAAAATCGGGCAGGCAGCATGGCTAGTTAGGTCATTCCCAAGTAGGGTATATTGTCACCAATCTAGAGAAAATCCTTATTTGTTCTTATTTTGCTTCTGTATCTTCCTAGAATTATGGTGGTCGCGACAAAAGCCATAAGGGTGACAATATACTCGGTACACTCAAGTTAAATGAGTGGCTGGTCATGTGTGGCTAGGTTGCAAGATGTTCTTGTTGAACCCCAGTGTATACCCTTTAGAGTACACTTGTAAGGAGCCGTAACTTCCCCGTGAAGGAAAGAGCGGTTTGCTTTGAGAACGACACACATCAGAACGTAAACAAAAGAACATTTCATTGTTAATTACAACAATTCCATCAGAATACAAGAATATACAGAGTATGAATATATATTATACATCAGAGAAATATCAGAGATTTAAATACATTACTGCAGCGGAAAAATGATACAATACACAACTGAAAGAGATATACGGATACAGAGCTTTCCGGATATAATTCCAGCTGTAAACTAGGTTCCTGTGAATATAAATCTACAAAACCAAAACTACTAGCTGCTCGTGTGGAAAATAGGGGCACCCAGAGTTTAGGTTAAAACAATAAACTCCAGGTCAGTCATGTGACTAGTGTGAGAACTAAAACAGTTATTAATCTTTATTTTAAAGTTCGGTAAATCAAGGGACCACGCCGTATGCCACGGAACGGATTTCCTCCCAAGAATACCAGTGTATAAAACAACAGCGCAATGCTAAATAAAGAACAATGAAGCTATTATAAAACCCAGGTCCCATCACACAATGCAACACAAGCTGGAGGATAGCCAAAGAATGCTTGATACGCTAAATTTCATCTTTTATTATTACTATAAGTGCATAGTATTAAAACAATTTCAATCATAAGTATCAATCATAGACGACATAAGTGCCCCATAACACTGTGTCGCCATATATAGGTTCTACAATCAAAACCACAAAGTCACGTATTGGAAGTTGGATTTCCATCTGTGAACCAAGGCAAGGGATCGTCATTACCGCTTCGAGACTCTCTATCCCGAGCCTCAGGGTCAGAGCGCATCGACCAATGGATCGTCAGGGCCAGTCCATCGATGTGGATTAAAATGCCTGAACACTACGTTTCCTCGTCATTTGGGGTGTAAATGAGTCCTATGACTCCATCGGCTCCACATAGTCACCGATATATCTGAGGCGCCTCGCAATCCAACAACCACACAGGTGAAAATAATATAAATGTCAGGGCTGGTAGGTCACTGACACCACCCTAGCTAGAAGGAAATGCATGTCCTCCCTGAAGTCCTCTCCCGTTTTTGGTTCACACCGGGATGTGAGGTGTAACACCCCACCTCCGCCAGTGCCACTCTTACAAGGACACTAGCTTTGGAGGGGGGTTTAAACAAGGTAAACATGCATGCAGATATCACAAGACAGAACATATAAGTAAAACAGAGTAGTAAAGCAGCGGATAAAACTTGCGTTTCCAAAACCACAGTTAAGTTACAATAAAGTACTTAGTCATTATTTTCCAACAAACAAAGTCTAGATAAAAGCATAAACTGAAAAACTGAAATACATAAAGTACTATCCCCAAAGTGAAGTGATAAACCATAGCTAGCTCAATGTCCAAACCCGTACATGAGCAAATCCAGTAAGCAAGCTAGAAAGATCCAAGCTAAGCTCCAATGTTCCCACCCTGAGGACCTGAGGGGGGGGGGGAAACGGAAGACAAGAGGCGAAAGAAAACAGGTCAGTCAAAAAGACCGGTAAGCCCTACTACTATATGTCCATGAACAAGTAAAGTTAACTGGCATGAGAAGCTGAGATGAACATGAGGATAACAACATACTGGCATGATGATTAACTAACAAGATAGATAAAGGTGTCATCGCATAATCAAGGTTAAGTTTTACACCACGGGTGTACTAGCATTCTAACATGTCAAGTAAAAACAAGAATTGATCCCTTGGCCCAAGCTTGGCCCAACATCATGAGATGACCTAAATTAAGGTCCAACTACTCGGTCTAGTCGATTGGCTCCCTATAAGCCTAACTAGTCAAGTGTCGGTGTCATACGGCTTAATCATGTAATGTAGTTGACTGTGCAGGGTCCACCCTAGGGTGTATCAGGCCCTATGGTGTAACCCTCTGACACCATACCATGATGCACAGTCCAAACCTACCGGTGCCCGTGTTCAACTCTGGACTTAATGATATTTTCTAAGTGTCATGTCCATTATGTTTCCAAAACATAATTACAAGTTAACAAATCACGTCATGTTACAAAAATCATGTTCATGTCATTATGTACCCAATCCCAACGTAATCCCATCGTTTACATAATCGCAACAACGCATAAATGATAAAATAGGGAACTTGGCATAACCATGACATAAAGGTGTTGAAGCCACAAGTTTAACATGGTGGCATATGAAATGTACATATGTTCATATACTTGCATATTGCATTATTAGGCTTCAAAAGCATGCATAAAACCAAGCTTAGCATATGAGTGATACATGGTGATAAATGACATGTAGAAGTTGCTAGAAGTTCGCATTTTGCCTCACATGCAAGTTATCATAAGGGATATGATAACTTTCATGTTGCCAAAATGCAACCTTTAATATAAAGCTTGGAGCTTTATGCTCAAAACCTCAAGTTTAACTTGCATAACATGATAACATGATTAACCCAAACTTGCATAACATAGCAACATGTGTCATACATAATGATTAAACCAACTTGCATAATGATCATCCAAACTTGCATATAATGATCAACCAAACTTGCATATAATGATCAACCAAACTTGCATATAATGACCAACCAAACTTGCATATAATGATCAACCAAACTTGCATATAATGATCAACCAAACTTGCATATAATGATCAACCAAACTTGCATATAATGACCAACCAAACTTGCATATAATGACCAACCAAACTTGCATATAATGACCAACCAAACTTGCATATAATGATCAACCAAACTTGCATATAATGATCAACCCCAAACTTGCATCATTCATTTAACTTTAGAGTTCAAAGAATGAAAGTAGAAAAGGGCTTACAATGCTATGAAGACACAAATAAATATTTATTATAAAGATTGAGACGAAGCCCTTATGCAAGCACCAAAAACCCAAATATGCAAGCTCCAAATGAAAAACCCTTGAGCCAAATCAATAAAAACCCTTGCTTTGAAATAGAAATGTTGCAACTTGACTTGAATGCAAACTAAGAACACTCATACAAGCTTGGAAACACTTGTATGAACTCACAATCTCTCATAGAAATAGACTTAGGAATTTTAGCATGAGAGTGGAGGCCATGAGAGGAACAAATTTGACATAGTTTAGTTGTAGGATTGAATAATTGTGATTTAGGCTAGGTTTAGGGGTCTTTTTATAGAGGATTAGGATAGTATTAGCCATAGGATTAACCCTAGATTCAATCCAAGCCATCAAAGCATGTCTTGGGGAAGAAGTCAAGTGTAGGAACCAACTAGGGCCTTTAGATTAAAGCTGAACCATGAGAACCATTCAAATGCAAAATCTGCATTTGAGCGAATCGGCCCACGGGTTGACAGCCAAACACCCTGGATTAACCCCTAGTCGACCCAGCGAGCTCGGGTCGACCTCAAAAATCGGCCGGTTCGGTTATTCCCCTCTCCCAATTCGCTGTTTTGAACATTTTTGCATATTTATTTATTTAATTTTCAATTATATATATATATATCAATATATATATATATTTCTCTGCGCAACCCATTTCACTTAATTAAGTATACTTTAATTTGTGAATTTTTATGTTCAAATTACGGGGTGTTACATTCTCCCCTCCTTAAAGGATTTCGTCCCCGAAATCTCCAAGTTAGGAAGAACGTATCCTACTATCCATCATCCATCTACTCAAAACATCATCCACGTGCAGTCATTGTCCTTAAAGGATTCTAAATGTTGTATGATCATATGCAAAGGTGTGTGTATATGTACTTATCTAATGCAAAAATCAGGCGGTTACTGATATAGTAAACCTCCTTAATGCAAAATATGTTAGTGAAATGAGTCCATATGTATGCAAATTCCTAACATAATTTATAATCTCTACATGAGTGCACATAATATTCATCCATATGCAACATCCACGTGATAGCTCAACAAGTTTCATCCACGAATAAGTATAAGCACTCATGCATATGCAACATGAAAGTGTGTGAGCCGATCTTAGTGCCTAATGTGTATCATGCATCCACGAGTATCCACGTGCAAACACATGCAACCACTTGCAACCATCAAGCATAACATGTTTCAAATACATGTTTCAACCAAGGGTTTCTACCTAAGGTTCACATGACAAGATCTAGAAACAAGATAAACTAGATAAACGCGGATAAAAAGAAAG
The DNA here is from genome assembly GCA_030737875.1 of Allium sativum. NCBI lineage: Eukaryota > Viridiplantae > Streptophyta > Magnoliopsida > Asparagales > Amaryllidaceae > Allium > Allium sativum. The sequence goes on from CM060921.1 coordinate 704,901,549, forward strand.
ATATGCTAATTAGGAAAAGAGATCGAGAATGTACCCTCAAAAAAGAAATGGATAAAGCCCACGCATCTTCTCCTCGGTTTCCCAAGTTGCATCTTCGTCGGCTTCACCCCACTGAACTTTCACCAACTTGACCTCTCGATTCCTTAGCTTCTTGATCTATGTTCCCAAGATACGAATCGGAGCTCTTCTCAAGGTTGCTTCTTTCTATACCCCAATGTCTTCAAGAATGCTTGGTTCAATAACCTCAGCGGACTCATGTAGGCACTTTCGGAGATGCGAGACATGAAAGACATTATGCACTCCGGCTAGCTTCTCGGGCAATCCCACCTTATAGGTCATCTTTCCAATTCTCTCTATGATAGGGAAGGGTCCTACGAACCTTGGTGCCAGCTTCCCCACTGCTCCAAAACGTACCACATTTCGCAAAGGAGAAACCTTCACGAAAACCATGTCTCCCACTTCGAATTCCAAATCTGCCCTTCGCTTGTAAGCATAGGATTTCTGTCTATCTTGGGCCGCTTTCATCCTTCTTCTCACCAATTCAACTTTCTCGAATGTGTCCCGTATCATATCGGGCCCAAGTATAAGTCTATCTGTTGTCTCCCACCAACAAGATGGTGACCTACACGGCCTCCCATACAAAGCTTCAAATGGTGCCATCCCTATGCTGGCTTGATAGCTATTATTATAAGCAAACTCCACAAGAGGCAGGTGGTCTTCCCAAGTACCACCAAAGTCAAGAACACAAAGTCTCAAGAGATCTTCTAGTACTCTATTCACCCTTTCGGTTTGGCCATCCGTCTGGAGGTGATAGGCTGTACTCATATTTAATCGCGTACCCATCGCTTCTTGCAAACTGTTCCAGAACTGGCTAGTGAAAATCGGGTCACGATCGCTAACTATGCTAGAAGGAACTCCATGCAACCGCACTATTTCTCGGAGATAAATAGACGCCAGCCCTGATGCGGTCCTCTTGCCCTTTACTGGGATGAAGTGAGCACTCTTCGTAAGTCTGTCAACTATGACCCATATGCTTGTGTTCCCTCTCCTTGACCTAGGCAATCCATCCACAAAATCCATAGAAATACTCTCCCACTTCCATTGTGGGACCTCCAATGGACGTAATAGCCCACCTGGTTTCTTTGACTCGGCCTTCACTTGTTGGCACACCATGCACCTTGAAACATACTCTGCCACATCTTTCTTCATTCCATCCCAAAAGAAACTGCGCTTCATATCTCTATACATCTTATCTCCTCCCGGATGTATAGTCATCTTCGAGTGATGCGCTTCTTCAAGAACTCTATGGACCAAATCTCCCACCCGAGGAACACATAATCTCCCATCACGCCTTAGCCATCCTTTATCATCAATAGTATATCTGGCAAGGTGACTAGACGTCTCACCCCGAATCAACTTGTCCATAACTTCGACTATCTGTGGATCTTCCCTATGCGAAGCCCCAACTTGATCAAGAAGTGTGGGTCTAAGCTCAAGGGATGCTAATGAACCCGTCATCAACTCAACAGCCGTCGTGAAATCAAAGGTTGCCAAGAATTCCAAGTTCTTCATCTCAATGAACAAGGGGCTTAAAGTCAATCTCCTTCTGCTTAGTGCATCCGCCACAACATTACCCTTGCCAGGGGTATAAGCTATCTCGAAGTCATAAGATGCCAAAAATTCCATCCACCTTTGCTGCCTTAGATTCAGATCTTTTTGCGAGAAGAGGTATTTGAGTGACTTGTGATCAGTATACAACTCAAACCTTTCGCCTAGAAGATAGTGGCGCCAGGATTTGAGTGCAAAGACGATCGCCGCTAACTCCAAATCATGAGTGGGATAGTTCTTCTCATGAACTTTAAGTTACCTACCCCCATAACATATCACTCTTCCCTCTTGCATCAGAACAGCTCCTAACCCCGTGCCACATGCATCTGTGTACACGGTAAACATCTTACCACTATCGGGTAATGCCAAAACTGGAGCTGAGGTAAGGGCTTTTTGAGCTTTTCAAAAGCAAGCTCACACTCCAAGTCCCATGCAAAGACTAAGTTCTTCTTCGTCAACTTAGTGAGAGGGGACGAAATCTTAGCGAAGTCTCTGATGAACTTCCTATAGTAGCCCGCCAAACCGAGAAAGCTTCTTACTTCGGTCGCATTCCTAGGAGTCTTCCAATCTTGAACCACAACCACTTTCGCGGGATCCAACGCTATGCCTTGCTTAGAAACTATATGTCCAAGAAACCGAACTTCCCTTCTCCAGAAATGACATTTGGAGAACTTGGCTTTCAACTGATGCGCTCTAAGCGTATCCATCACTTCCTTGAGATGTCTGGCATGTTCTTCCTCGTCCTTTGAGAAGATCAGAATATCATCCACGAAGACAACAACAAACTTGTTGAGGAACTCCCTGAACACCCTACTCATCAAGTATATGAAGTAGGCGGGTGCAGTAGTCAATCCGAATGGCATGACAAGCCATTCAAAGAATTCATCCGGAGTCCTAAACGCAGTTTTATCAATGCTATCCTCAGCTACTCTAAGCTGATGGAATCCGGTGGCTAGATCGAGCTGAGAGAAAACAGAAGCACCTACAAGCTGGTCAAAGAGATCATCAATCCTCGGTAACGGGTGCCTATTCTTCTTTGTCAGCTTGTTCAACTCTCGATAATCAACACATAGACGAAGCGAACCATCCGCCTTATTAATGAATACCACCGGAGCACCCCATTCGGAAATGCTTCGTCTAATAAAACCCTTCTCAAGCAGCTCCTTGATTTGCTTACTGAGCTCCCTTCTCTCACGAGGGGCCATGTGCCTAACGGGAAATGATACTGGCTTGGCATTATCGACTAGATAAATGCGGGAAATCTATCTCTCATTTAGGGGGTAACCCCTTAACTTCTTCAAAGCCATCAGGGTAGTCTCGGACCACCCTTACAGATTGCAGATCATCGATGGACAAGTCGAGAGATTCAAGATAGCATAACATGACGGGACCTCTAGGGTTACAAGAAATTTCTAGGGTATTACCGAGGCGGGTCATGAGCCTCACCACCCTATGTTCACAATCGAGAATGGCTCCATAACTGGACAACCAATCCATGAACAAGATTAACCCATATCCCGTGAATCCGAGAACATAAGCATTACACGCGAATTCTACAGTCAAGATAGAAATCTTCAAATCCACACAAATCATAGATAGATGGGCGGAACCCCCAATTGGATTTGAAGCACAAACGGGATCCTCAACTAAGCTAGTACTTAGGTGCAAACTTTCAACAATGTCAGAAGAAATAAAACTATGCGATGCGCCAGAATTAAATAAGGTGCGAACAGGATAATCAGAAATATAAACAAGACTTTCTACAGAAATGCTACCTCGATCCTGAACTGGAGCGGCGTTGAGAGCATGCACTTGCCCTCCAGAAGGTCCTTCATGCTGATTCTGCCCTTGCTTCTTGGGGCAATCCTTGCTAAAATGTCCGGTCTCTCCACAATGAAAGCATTCGCCCGACTTCCTCTTCCTTTTCTTACAGTCTTTAGCTATGTGCCCTACATTCCCACAGTAGTGGCATTTTCTTGGGTCCTTTGCCTTGGCCTTGTTGCCCTTGTTGTTCTTGTTGTTTTTGTTGTTCTGATTGCTCTGATTTCCTCCCCACTTGGAGTCTGTCTTCTTGGCTTGGGTCTCATTAGCCTTCACTTCCTTCTTGCCATTCTTATCGTCTCCTTGAAGCAATGCCATGTCTACTAGACCTTCGAAAGTGGCCCCCATAGGTATATGAGATAGGGCTAAACCTTGTAGTGGCTCATTCAACCCTCGTGCAAAGCGCAAAGCCTTCTTCTGGGGAGTATTAATCATGTCCAAACTAAATCGGGCGAGCTTGTTAAACTCATTCACGTACTCCCTCACTGTCATGTCTCCTTGCTTCAAAGATATAAACTTCTCCAATTGCAAATTCGCCTCAGCTGATGATAGAAACTTAAGCCCAAATCTTGTCGTAAATCGGCCCAAGTCTCTATAGGCCTCGTAGCATTGGTGACCTCCCACCAATAAGCAGCTTCTTCTTTCAATAACCATGCTGCCAATAGAACCCTTCTATGATCTTGCACATCAAAGATGGCGAAGAGATCTTCAGTTTCTTTCAACCAATTTCTTTCCTCCACAAACGTCTCCGTCCCAATAAAGTTCTTGCCACCCATCGCCTTAAAGTCTTTGCAAATCTTAGCGAAATCTGCTTGTGGGTTCTGAGGAGGAGGAGGAGGAACCTCGGTTATATTGGGGGTATTTACTGGGCCCACATCGTTGGCCCTAGCTTCCAAGTATCTCCGGAACCATCCGGGAATGGTCACTCCCTCGGGAAGGTTAAGATCGGCCATACTGAAAAAAGAAAACGATAGATTCAGAACGAAGAAACGAAGGATAGTGCAATGGATTTTGGGGAATAGCCTTTTTAAAATAACTAGACTTTTCTTGGAAAATACTTAATTGGTTTTGAAAATAGTTTTTCAGAAGGTAAGTTTCAAAAACACTTTTGCTCAAATCTTGTAAACCTTATGCTCTGATACCAAATGTAACACCCCACCTCCGCCAGTGCCACTCTTCCAAGGACACTAGCTTTGGAGGGGCGTTTAAACAAGGTAAACATGCATGCAGATATCACAAGATAGAACATATAAGTAAAACAGAGTAGTAAAGCAGCGGATAAAACTTGCATTTCCAAAACCACAGTTAAGTTACAATAAAGTACTTAGTCAATATTTTCCAACAAACAAAGTCTAGATAAAAGCATAAACTGAAAAACTGAAATACATAAAGTACTATCCCCAAAGTGAAGTGATAAACCATAGCTAGCTCAATGTCCAAACCTGTACATGAGCAAATCCAGTAAGCAAGCTAGAAAGATCCAAGCTAAGCTCCAATGTTCCCACCCTGAGGACCTGAGGGGGAGGGAACGGAAGACAGGAGGCGAAAGAAAACAGGTCAGTCAAAAAGACTGGTAAGCCCTACTATTATCTGTCCATGAACTAGTAAAGTTAACTGGCATGAGAAGCTGAGATGAACATGAGGATAACAACATACTGGCATGATGATTAACTAACAAGATAGATAAAGGTGTCATTGCATAATCAAGGTTAAGTTTTGCACCACGGGTGTACTAGCATTCTAACATGTCAAGTAAAAACAAGAATTGATCCCTTGGCCCAAGCTTGGCCCAACATCATGAGATGACCTAAATCAAGGTCCAACTACTCGGTCTAGTCGATCGGCTCCCTATAAGCCTAACTCGTCAAGTGTCGGTGTCATACGGCTTAATCATGTAATGTAGTTGACTGTGCAGGGTCCACCCTAGGGTGTATCAGGCCCTATGGTGTAATCCTCTGACACCATACCATGATGCACAGTCCAAACCTACCGGTGCCCGTGTTCAACTCTGGACTTAATGTGCACGACCATGGTCCGCCTGAACAACCGGGGCATCATTCAGCCGTCTCTTTTGGTCTCTTACAATCAGCCCAGTAATCGTGCCCCCACCCTAGCCTAGTCCTAGGGTCATATGATACTACCTAGAAGGTTACTGCTGAAAAGGACCACGCAACTAGGGTTTCTTAACGGGTTAAATGTGGTTAACCCGATCCAAACGTGGATTAAATCAGTTAAGAGTACCCAAGGCTCCTGACTTAACCTCGATTAATCCATCAAGCCCAAATTGGTTAAGTATTAAGTGGACCATGACTTAACCCTAATCAGGAGGCATTAATTAACTTAATGCGCTTTAACCTCTCACATTAGACTTTGTTGTGGTTACTAGTTAAGCCAGGCGGGTCCGGGCAGCTTTACACCACAACTAGGTCTAACCTCGGGTTCGAGCACAACATGACCAACTTCTCACATTGGGTCCTATTGTTTGTAGCCACTAGTTAAGACGGGCGGGTCCGGGTAGATTTATGCTACAAACTCAACCCAACCTCGAGTTGGCCACACTCTTATTTTCTAAGTGTCATGTCCATTATGTTTCCAAAACATAATTACATGTTAACATGTCACGTCATGTTATAAAAATCATGTTCATGTCATTATGTTACCCAACCCCAACGTAATCCCATCGTTTACATAATCGCAACAACGCATAAAGGATAAAATAGGGAACTTGACATAACCATGACATAAAGGTGTTGAAGCCACAAATTTAACATGGTGGCATATGAAATGTACGTATGTTCATATACTTGCATATTGCATTATTAGGCTTCAAAAGCATGCATAAAACCAAACTTAGCATATGAGTGATACATGGTGATAAATAACATGTAGAAGTTGCTAGAAGTTCGCATTTAGCCTCACATGCAAGTTATCATAAGGGATATGATAACTTTCATGTTGCCAAAATGCAACCTTTGATATAAAGCTTGGAGCTTTATGCTCACAACATCAAGTTTAACTTGCATAACATAGCAATATGTGTCATACATAATGATTAAACCAACTTGCATAGCATAATGATTAACCAAACTTGCATATCATAATAATCTACCAAACTTGCATATCATAATGATCAACCAAACTTGCATATCATAATGATCAACCCCAAACTTGCATCATTCATTTAACTTTAGAGTTCAATAAAAAGAAAGTAGAAAAGGGCTTACTATGCTATGAAGGCACAAATAAATATTTATTATAAAGATTGAGACGAAGCCCTTATGCAAGCACCAAAAACCCAAATATGCAAGCTCCAAATGAAAACCCTTGAGCCAAATCAATAAAAACCCTTGCTTTGAAATAGAAATGTTGCAACTTGACTTGAATGCAAACTAAGAACACTCATACAAGCTTGGAAACACTTGTATGAACTCACAATCTCTCATAGAAATAGACTTAGGAATTTTAGCATGAGAGTGGAGGCCATGAGAGGAACAAATTTGACATAGTTTAGTTGTAGGATTGAATAATGGTGATTTAGGCTAGGTTTAGGGGTCTTTTTATAGAGGATTAGGATAGTATTAGCTATAGGATTAACCCTAGATTCAATCCAAGCCATTAAAGCATGTCTTGGGGAAGAAGTCAAGTGTAGGAACCAACTAGGGCCTTTAGATTAAAGCTGAACCATGAGAACCATTCAAATGCAAAATCTGCATTTGAGCGAATCGGCCCACGGGTTGACAGCCAAACACCCTGGATTAACCCCTAGTCGACCCAGCGAGCTCGGGTCGACCTCAAAAATCGGCCGGTTCGGTTATTCCCCTCTCCCAATTCGCTGTTTTGAACATTTTTGCATATTTATTTATTTAATTTTCAATTATATATATATATACCAATATATATATATCTCTACGCAACCCATTTCACTTAATTAAGTATACTTTAATTTGTGAATTTTTATGTTCAAATTACGGGGTGTTACATGAGGCTCGCGAATTAACGCTACACAAAGGCCGTGCTTTGGCCATCAACCACAAGACTCTGCTTTTCAATAGAAGCCTTGATCATTTGCATCTCAGCATGCCACACAGGAAAACCACTCCATGCCACCGATATCCATCAATCACACAGAATGATATCCAATGTTAGACACACAGTCCATTTACAAGTCCGTTCTGGGTCTGAACGAAATCGGAGGCACCTTGTACCTCGCATATCCATCGATCTCCAAGTACGTCTGGACGATCACCAACTGATTCCCTCCTCTTGGGTGTACAGCCCAATCAAGATCATCAGTAATTATCCAAATGATGTGAAGACCTCCACTCTTCAACCACCGTCTTCATCCTTGACATATCGTCGAATCAGTTATTCAGAATGGGATAAACCCGGTCTTTCTGAATAACTCGCGTATATAATAAAAAAGTGTTACACAAACACAACATACGCCTTATTCCAATTCAGAATATTCTTTTATTCAAATATTCTTATACTTTGGGAAAGGTTCCCATTAATTTTATCAAAGATAAATTCTTTCAATTTATTCTTTAATCTTCTTTTGAATATCAATTCAAACCAAATTATGGTTTATCCAAACTAGTCGGGATTAACAAACCCTACCGAAGTAATCATTTGTTTTAATTTCCCAATCCCATCCTATTCATCCCATGAAGTAAAACTGGTAATACTTCATATCTAACACCACGGTGTTATTGGTAAATTCAATTACCATTTCACGTTCAAATCTAATTAAAGATTTAACTATCGCTTGGAGCAAAACTAGTGATACTCCATTCTCGATCATTTCAATCTAATTAAAGATTCATTAAAACTACACTTGGTTTTAATCTTCCCAAAAGTCACCATCAATGATTATTTAACTTGGGAAATCATATCCTGTCTTTAACTGGGTTAAAGAGCCAATGTCATTTAAAACACGGTTCACTATAAACCCAAAATCACATTCCATTCCATCAGCCTTTAACCTTAAATTAGCAAGTGAACAATTCCCTAAGTAGTAACCCCGAAGGCCGAAACCATCATCAGATCAATACCCAGGAAACCATTCAACTTAACTAATCTTCAGTTAGTTTCTGATTTCCTTAACTCCGTTGGGTCTAAGAACAACATTATTAAAGATACAGTTCACGACAACCCAAAATCACATTCCATTTACAATGGAATATTCATGGAAAACAAATCGATATATATAATCGATATAAACTTCCATATCCGACTAATAATATAAATGGAATAACGGCAAAGCCTTTTAAATTCCAGATATATTAGTTATCTTCATCCACAGAAATTCACTTCGATTATTAACAAATCGAATTCCATTCCATTCCTATTTATTTTATTAAATTGGGAAACTTTACTTTGGAAAATCTCCTTTAAATCTTAATAAAAGATTTATAAATTCCAAATCACATTTCACTGTAAATCGGGTTAAAGAATGAATGTCGCTAAAACACAGTTCACGATAAACCCAATTCACATTCCATTAATTATTTGGTTAAAGAACAAGTGTTATTTAAAACACCGTTCACGATAAACCCAAAAATCAATTCAAATTCAATTCCAATTAAATACCATTTAATTGGTATACTTCATTAAATCTAAATAAAATGATTTAATCTTTTTCTCAACTGGGTTTAAGAACAGTGTTAATGAAGACACCATTCACGAAAAACCCAAATCCCATTTGATATTAAATACAAGGCTCTGAATAGAAAATATATTGGCTTATATTCAATATCAAATTCTATGATCCACAAATATCGTATTGGAAATAACGATATAAATATATCTTTCAAATTTCCATAACAATATCTGTATAATCATGAAATCCAACATTGAAATATTCCAAAGATAATTTCGATTCAAATCCATTCCAATTCAATTATTGGAAATTCTGGTTACTTTTAAAACCCTTTCAAATCCAATTTATTTATTTCAAAAATAAATGGATTATAATTCTAGTTCAAAACTAGTTCATTTCGATAAAAATCTATTTCTATCTTTTCAAATATGGAGCTTTTCATCCCAATTCTTTCCATATCACTTCTTATGATTTTACACAAATTATTACTATTTTTAATAATTTTATTAAGGCCCGTACAGTCGATTTCCATAAACGGCCATCAAACTGCACTTACAGCGACCTTTTCCAAATTTGATTTGGAAATAATTCCAAATCCAACCGTTAGATTTCAAATCTTTAATATTCGTTAGAAATCTATTTTCGAAACGAACCCAACGGTTCCGAATTTAGGAGAATCCGACGGTCGGATCTCCCGGAATATCCATTCGAAATCAATGGTCGAAATTCGTGAACTACCGCGGCGCGGCGTGTTTTAATCAGGCCATTATATATATATAATATATATTATAGGGTGCGTTTTTTAGAGGTCCCTATTAAGTTTCAAAATATAAAAAAAACCCGGTCATAAACTTATTGTAAATTTAGTCCCTATTTTTCGAAAATTCATAAAAAATATATAAAAAATCACGATAATTCGTATTTAAATTAAACATGTACTCGCCCAAAAATTCAGATCATAATAAAATCAAAACATGCATCAAAATCAAAAAAATACAGAAAACAACGAAAAATGCAGTAATTTGCATCAAATCATGCACATATTTGGAATACTTGCATTCATCTGTGCAAGTATTTCTCTGTTATATTTTTACATGCAATACTTGCATACATGTGTGCAAGTATTTAAAATAGTTGCATACATGTATGCAAGTTTCTGCACACATTTTATTTCCACATGTAAATACTTGCATACATGTGTGCAAGTATTTCAAATAGTTGCACACATGTATGCAAGTTTCTGCATACATTTTCAACTAAAACAGCTTCAGAAATACTTGCATACATGTATGCAACTATTGGCAAAAGTTGCATACATGTATGCAACTATTTGCAAGTTTTAAATTCACACCACATCCCTGTAATGTTTTCTCTGTAAACCCGCCCCCTATTTTAGTTGCCGCCTGGAATCTTCCGCCTGCCACTTTCCATACCTCCGCCTCTTTCGTTTTCTGTCCAAATTTTCAGGCGCTATCACTTAAAAAAAAAAATCTAAAATCTATAAATATTATCGGAAGTCCACAGAAATTAAAAAAAAAAAGTTGCATAAATGTATGCAACTTTTACGAATAGTTGCATACATTTATGCAACTATTCGAATACATGCATATATTTATGCACGCCTGTTTGAAAAATTGCATACATGTATGCGGTTTTTCTATATAACTGCATACATGTGTGCATATATGTCAAAATATATGCAAACGTGAATAAGTTGCACGTAGGTATGCAGTTTTTAAATAAATGCATCAGCAGATGCATGTTTTAACAATATGTGCATACATGTATGCATTTATACTGCAGTTTTGACGCATATTTGAAATAAATGCATACATGTATGCAACTAATCGATTTATATGCATGTTTTGATGCAATTTACTGCATTTCGTTGATTTTCTGTATTTCATGATTTTGACGTTGTTTTTAATGTTTTTTTGATCTGATTTTTTTCACGATTAATTGTTTTAATTAAATACGAATTTACATGGTTTTTTAAATTTTTTTTTTTGTATTTTTTTGATGAATTTTCAAAAAATAGGGACTAAATTTACAATAAGTTTATGACCGGGGGTGAGCCTAATTAAGTTTCGTTTTAGGGATGTGTGCCTAATATTATATATATATTTCGTCGATTTCCTTTTAAAACGTATTTTATAATCATTTTAAATTCGTTTTCAAAATGATTTCAACTTCATATTCAATTTCAAATCAAAATTGAATATTCCATATCATCGATATATAAATGATAATACTTTCAAAACATTATATTTTGAAATCACTTCCTTCTCTATATTCATTATAGAAATGAATATAATCGATATAATTATCGTTCGCGTCAAAATGACGCATATCTAATCAACACGGCTTTATATATTTCAATAACTTCGTTATTCTATTCAACAAATGAATATTGTCTTCAACACATGAATATATATTTTATTCAACACATGAATATTCTTTTATTCAACACATGAATATTCTTTTATTCAACACATGAATTTTCTTTTATTCAACACATGAATTTTCATTATGTAATATTCTTTATTTTCCAAATTGGAATGTGGCCCAATCAATTACCATATAATGTTAATTATATGGATTCCCTACAACACACGTATATAATAGCAACGATAAATAATCAACCATCAGCCAGAGTGCACCACACAACTGCATAAGCATTAAATATAAATAATTAATGCTTACACAGTCTGTCAACCAATCGATCGACATACAGCTGAATAATTGGGATTAGTGTACGCCAAATATCATCCCAACACCCGTGTGGGGTTTCAAATCAACCAACACAGATTTTTATTTGTGCAGTTGGGCGATGTGTAAAATTTATCGTTCAAATCAATATCAGTCAAATGGGTGTACATAAACAAATCGTCTGATTTGTTTATAAATATTTATTTTATATACACGTTAAAAATTATATTTTTAACTATAAAATATTTATTCATTCCACATCACACAATAAAATTTCACAACACATCAATCAAACAAACAAGTCATCCATGGTCTGTGGACGACGGGTGTCGGGTGCTGCTAAGCACCGTCTGCATCCTAGTATATATTTCAACTAGAAAAATAAATTAAAAGTGAGGAGTTCTCACCTTAGGGATCCACTCTGCCAGTCTTTATTTCTGAACGATTTGGATTCCATTTGCTTTCATTCGGTTCCATCGCAGTCTGTTTCACACGGTTTCTGCATTAAAAATCACATTTTTAGCTCAACATATATATAATAAAAATCAGATTTTTATTTCTCCACATATATAGAAATCATATTTTTATATATCCTATTATATAAAAATTCTATTTTTAATCCACTACTCATATAAATATCGAATTTTTATTCTCTCTACGTCATGATAAAGATCGAATTTTTATCCTATATTAAAATCTAAACTTCTTGTAAACACGTTAAAAACTATAGCTTTATATAATATAAAAATCATAACTTTATATTCGCTATATATATAATCTAATTTTTAATCGTTATTTTTTTCTTTCATAACATAAAAATACTATCTTTGGATAATCAAAAATCATATCTTTTTCCTTTCAAAAATTTAATCTTTTTCTAAATAAAAAGAAAATCGTATTTTTAAACACTTGAAAATCATATTTTTTTTTAAACACTGTATAATTAAGGAGTAATTAAATTTAAATTGGCAACGCTATTAATAACGTTAATAATGTTACCTTCCTCCTTCATTACTTCCAGGCGGAAAAGAACCCCTTGCTCCAAAACTAGGTTTGCATTTCTAGGCCGCCACACCCACTTCCACGACGATCACCCCCCACCACGTGGAAGAGCCTCGAAGGGCGCGCCTGTGGGGCCCAATCTCGTCAGACTTGGTGGCGGTAGGAGGGAGCAGCGCGACGGCGAACGGCGAAGCTTCCCGTGGTGATTTCGAACCAAATACCAAACGATTGAACACCAAACTTATATGGATTTGTAGAGGAGGATTAGATCTTCAAAATTATTCAAGAATTTCGTGATTTCATTGAGTAGGTTTTGAGAAAATTGGATCCAAAGTTTTGAACCCAATCCGCCGTTAATCGCTTCTGAATGGTTTGGAGCGCGTTGACCACGCGAGAGGGAAGAAGAGGGTTTTGACCAATCCGAAAATTCCTATATATATTTATATAAATTATTTTTATTTCCAAAATTACCCATTTGTTGCTACAAACCCCAAATCAACCCCAACGACCGTCGCCCCTAGCTAAATATCCCAATTCCGAACACAATTGGATATGTTTCGTAGGCCAATTCTAATGTTTCGATCAATTTTTATCAAATTCGAAATATAAATCAATATGTATTGAATTTGAACGCACATTATAATTTACGGGGGCCACATACGAACTCTAAAAATTCTCGAAAAATATTTTCTAGCTTTGTATTGACAATACGGTTCTAACAAAACTAATTTCATCAAATTCTGAGACCGTTTGAAAAATGGTCATTTTCCAGTCGATTAAAATTAACTATAACTGGTCAAACGCGTTTAACTTCGCTACGCTCACATATTGATTCAGAAAATTATGAATTTTGGAATCTAGCAATAACATGACATCCTGGATCCAACAAAAGTGGTTTTGTCGAAAATGAAGGTCGTTTGCAAAATTTCCATTTTTAAGGGCCAGAATTCCATAGCGACTATTCTGAATTTTCAACTGGGCGTAACTTTTGATTACCGCTATGAAATTTTGATTTTTCGAATTCGTTGGAAATATATTCTCAATTAGATTCTAATATTTTTGGTTTCGCTAAAATGCGGTTTGTTTTGAATCCTGTGCATTCATTTGAATTTTGAAATCGAATTTCCAAACTACCGCGCAATTTTCAATTCCATTTAAAATTAAAATAAAATATTTATATTCAATGACGATTCAAATAAATATATATGTTCAATTTCTATTCAAAAAAAAATTCTTGTCGTTATTATTTAAAATAAATCATTTTAAATATTCAAAATTCATCAAAATTGCCAAAATAAAATTTTTAAATTGGTTCGGATTTCCGGGTTATTACAACACTGATCGGAAGATAGTCCCATACCTTGTCATAGTTTAAATCCAATCTCCAACAAGCGCCCGGTTTCTTTGATTTTATATTATATATGGAGCATTAAATGCAAGCATTCCGCTAGATTGTAATTTATTTGTGATAGACACTATTGTAATATCACTAGATTTTTTATATATCAAAAATGTTTTGGGTTATAGTAAAGTAAAAACCATCCGTGTTTATGTGTGGGCTGGTCTTACTATTATCCTTTTCTCTCAAAAGGATTTTCAAAGTTAAACAAGTTGTGCTATGAATTTATCACTGAAAGTATTCCAGACTGATCCAGGTGAAATTTGTTTTACGTCAAATGTGCTCGGGTCAGACCGAGTATATTTCCAGGTTAGGTTTCGCCTGGAGTTCCAGAGAAGGAGTTAAAGTCAAGACGTATTCTATATATTTACTGGTACTAGATTATTTTCAACGTGTGTTGTCTTGATTTGAAGGTAAACTTTAATGTTGTAATCATATATATGCGTGTGTATATACAGTTCATTTTGTATAAACAATTATTGATTATTATAATTTTTCCATTCCGCCGTGAGACTCTGGTCTTCTTATTCTTCTATTCTAACTTCTTTCTTTCCTATCTCATCCTTTAATTTCTTTCTACTAGCTTTTTGAGTTCTCGATACTTGAGTTTGGACACGGGATGTATTAATGTCTGAATTTGAGTGTCGAAAATTCTCCGGGACGCTACAGTTGGTATCAGAGCAATGGTTTGGGAATAACCTTGGCTCTGTGGTGTAACTCAATAGAGATTGGGTTAGTAATACCCTAGTTTGAGTTTAAGTGTATATATATACTGTAGCGCATTGTAATTCAATATAAAATTATTTTAAATTATTTTGACTATTATATTTTGAAGATATAGTCATGTTTTTCTCAAATTTTTACTATTGATTAACCAATGTTGATTTCAATAAGAATTTCATACTTATTCTGAAGTTGGATAAAATAAATTTGATTGAAACAAATCTGAATTAACTGAAATAAATTCAAGTAAAATGGAACTAGAATGATTTTAATTGTAAATATAATTCATGTGCATTGAATGGTATGTGATATTGATTGGGATGGATGGCTTGAATCTTCGAAACTAACTTGATGATTATAGAGCTAATGAATTTAATTTGAGTTAAGAAAAGGTGCAGAGAATATTCCATCTTTAAACCTGTTCAAGAAAATTTTGGAGCTGAATGAATCCAGTTTGTTTAGAGCTGCATAATACTTGAGCAAGCTCGAGTATAATTTATCGCTTATCGTGTAATAACGCTCGCAAAAAGGTATGCCTATGCAAAGTATAAATTTTTGGTATTTGATTTGGGTTTTGAATTGGATTTTCTGACCGTGTGGGTCGTTGGATTTATTTTTGTTCCTGCAATACTGTAGAAGTCCCTCCGTTTAGAGGAGACTCTACCAAAAAAATTTCTAAAATTTAAAGTGTTAGAAAGCTTTCAAATCTTTTTGGAAAATTTTGGAAACTGTTTTCTATAGAAATTAATTGGTTTTTCAATTAAAACTAACCGATTTAGTTAAAAAAATTGAAGTGCGGTTTTTAGTTAATTGGATTTTTGAAAAGTTACTGAGTTTGCAGCATTATTCCTACCTTAGTAATTTTGAGGGCGAAATTCTTTCAAAGTGAAGGGAATGTAACGACCCAGGTTTTTTTTACCTGTCTTATTTAATATTTAAAAATGGTTTTAGATATTGGTTTTAAAATTTAAATAGCATGAATTTAATAATTTTGAATATTTTATTAATATAAATAGCATGATAATAATTTATTCCAAAATAATCAGAATTTGTTGAATTTGCTATATAATGTGAATTGGACAATATATAAATATTTATTTAAGTTCGTTTTGATTTATATAAACGATTTCGTTTACTAAACGATATTAGTACGTTTAATTTATAATTTAATTATAAAATGAACTATAGCGGCATGATTATTCATAATATAACGTTTTGAACTTTAATTGGACATACATGATCCAATATTAGTCGTAATATCTTTAAACAAGGAATGTCTGAATCTATTGGATTATATTATTCTAATGGAAGGGAAAAATCAAGTTTTCATGTTGTAGATTCTGTTTTATGTCCAAGTCAAATTTTTAAATAGTCGCTACGGAATTCGTTTTTTAATTATAATGACTAATTATATAAAATAAAAGGATTTTTATTTTATTTTATATTGATTTGGCTTGTAATTCAATCCGAAGTAATTTATTTTGGAACTACATGAAATTCTAATCAAGTATGGTCGATTATAATATTTTAATACTATTATATTGAGATAATTTAAAATTGATTTATTTTAATTTAAATTAGACCCTTAAAAAGGGACTTTACTCAAACGGCCTCTATTTTCAATGAAACAAATTTTATTGAGATCGTAATATCTAATTATTGCTAGATTTCAGGTTTCGCGTCAATTGGAGTTATTTCGTGACAATGGAAAAATTAAATGCAAATAAATCGACCGTTTGAATATGAACGAGCGTTGTTTTTGCAAATGGACTCGGAATTCGACGAAACAAGTTTCACTAGGACCGTAACGTCAAATTATTTTATGACATCCATTTTTGTAGCGAACAGAGTTTGTATATGACCATAAAAATCAATAAACATTGTTTGGAAATAGCGATAGGCATGGATAAAAATATATCAGTCACCTCAACAAAATATCGTTCGTTTACATGACGAAAATGTCTCTAAATCGCCTTTCTTCTGACTTCGCACATGGCTTCTGAAAACTGTTGTTCGCAATTTCGTTCTTTCATTTCAAAACAGGAATCTTGCATTATATAATAACCTATTCTGCACATGTTGAAAACGACGTCGATTCTACCGTGATTCCTTTCTTTATCTATATATATGCGGTCTATTTGTTTCTCTCCAGCAACAAAGCAAAGCAAACAAAGAAGCAACTGAAGCACCAGTTTCTTCCAAACTTTCAAAATATATAAAAAATCATATAAAACTCTATAAAATACAATGTTAAATCCGTTGAACTCACGTGGCACGACTCTTCAATCTGGCATCGATATCTCTTCTTCATCAGTAGAGAACTCCAGAAGGCCTCGTCTGCACCAGTGTATATTCGAACATATCAAGCTCCCGAAGATCTCCAAGGGGAAATTCCATAAAAACACACTTTGCTTTATACTAACCTAGAAACGAGAGATACCGAGTGAAAGCGTGGTGATGATGGAGTCCCGAGAGGCTCGTCACTCTAGTAAGTGGGGAGGAGTTTGACACGTTCTAATTCTTCTTCGCACCTGATGGAGCCGCATGGTGGAAAGCTTGGGTCAGTCTTCGATAGAGACTTCGATATGGACGAGAGGTTTCCGGATGGCGAACGTGAACGAGAGTCGTTTTTGCAAATAGGCTCGGAATTTGATGAAACAAGTTTCATTAGAACCATAACGCCAAATTATACTATGACGTCCATTTTTGTAGTGAACGGAGTATGTATGTGACCACAAAAATCAATAAACGATGTTCGGAAATAGCGATAGGCACGGATAAAAATATGTCAGCTACCTCAACAAAATATCATTCGTCTACATCACGAAAATATCTCTGTATCACCTTTCTTCTGACTTCGCACATTTCTTCTGAAATCTGTTGTTCGCAATTTCGTTCTTTCATTTCAAAACAGGAAGCTTGCATTATAAAATAATCTATCCTGTACGTGCTGAAAACGATGTCGATTTTATCTTTATCCCTTTCTTTATCTATATGTGTGCGGCCTATTTGTTTCTCTCTGGCAACAAAGAAAAGCAAACAATGAAGAAACTAAAATACCAGTTTCTTCCAACCTTTCAAAATATATATAAAATCAAATAAAACACTATAAAATACAATATTAAATCCGTTGAACTCGTGTGACATAGCTCTTCAATCTGGCATTGATATCTCTTCCGCACTGGTTGAGAACTCCAGAAGACCTCGTCTGCACTAGTGTATATTCGAACATATCAAACTCCCGAAGATCTCTAAGGGGAAACTCCATGAAAATGTACTTTTCTTTATACTAACCTAGAAACGAGAGAAATGGAGTAAAAGCGTGGTGATTGTGGAGTCCGGGAGAGGCACGTCACTCTAGTAAGTGGGGAGAAGTTTGACATGTTCTAATTCTTGTTCGTGCCTGATGGAGCAGCATGGCGGAAAGCTTGGGTCGGTCTTTGGTAGAGATTTCAGTATGGACGAGGGGTTTCCGGGTGGTGCACGTGACGAAGAAAGGGACTGGAAGTATTGGTGAGTTAGTCATATGATTCGGGGTGGTCGGAATGGTGATGGAAGCACGTTGTAAGGAGGGAAAGTGTGGTCTGCATGGCTCTTTGGCATGTGTCACGTAATCATGGGAATATTTGAAGCAGTTGGGTTTTTACGGGACTTGAGATGGTGGTGAACGGTTTCAAGGAGAGAGTGACAAGCTGTGGGTGGCAATGACATGGTGACGCGGCGTGAGGGGAGATTGAGGGAGGAGAACGGTGGGGAAGGAGTTTACACTAGGAAATTGTGTACTGACAGGCGATGTACTAGGTGGAGAGGGGTTCGTCGGGGTGAAGAGTTTGGTAGGGTAATGTCAAGAACCTGGTTGTGGCCGCGACAATTAGAGGAGGGAGCCGAGTTTTCTTCGATTAATGAGGTAGCAGGCGGTCCGATTAATGGAGATAACAGGAGTAGCAGGTTTTAACTTTTAGGTGGGAATAAAAATAACTGTAGCTAAAATATTTGTACGTGGAAAAGTGTTAGCGGGCTCGAATGTGTGGGCAAAGGTCCAATGTGATTAAAAAGGAAAAAAGAATGAAGGTGGCGGGCTGAAATACATAGTTCGTGGGCTTTGGTCTTAGAAAAAAAAGTATAGAAGAAAAAGGGGAAATTTATGCTGGCCAAGATAGCTTCAGTCAAGCTTTGGTAGAGAACGAGAATCGCAATGGATTCGTGTACTAACCGTAATATGTGACGAAGGAACGCTAACGATAAAATTGCAGTTAATCAACTGAAGCTAATATCATTAGTTATCTTAAAATATGTTAAGAACTTGTAACGACAATAATTTAATTGTTCGTTAACAGAATTAGACGAAACTGGATTTGTAGAAATCGTCGTAAAAAGCAATACGATGCTGAGCTATTCCGAAAGGGATTGGAAGCTGTCGAATTTTCATTTAATTTTAAATGTTAGTTTGCAATTTATCAAAACAATTCACTAAGTTCATCAATCGAAATAAATTGTTGAGTTAACTCTCACACTTTTCTAGAATCCTATAATGTGATAAAATCATATAATTAAAATTAATTGTTGATAATTGGTTGATTGGATGCCTTGGATGCCTATGGTTGATTACATGGTTGACGTTAATTATATTATCTTCGGTTTGAATTTAAATTAGCTGCGGTTATAAAATGTATTATGAACTATGATGCAGGGAAGAACAGGCTGGAGGATCCAACAGGATTCCTCAAATATTTTGTATGTTGTTTTATTTCATATTATTTATATATGAACTGATTGAACCCTCGTGATACTGAAAGCCTATTTGGATGTTGACATTGAATGAAATTCAACGTTGTTGTGATTAGAATCAACAAATGGTATTTATTAAGGGATTGGCAGCAAATGGCCTAGAATCCACTTTTTGTTGAAACGTTGATTTGTCGGTAAGGCGAGTTAACGAAGTTAAGTTATAAAATTTAATTTTGTAATTTAAGCACGTTTTAATTATATTTTATACATTATAATGAAGTTTCAAAATAAAATCAATGTTTATAACTAGTTTTTTTATAAAGATATTATGAATGGTTTTATGATAAGAATTCGACGTTTAAATCAGTTTTATAAGTAAGTGAAGCTATAGTGAACCAATAGGTTAATATCTTAAAATAATTATTTTTAAGTAAATAATTAAGCAGTATTACTAGATTAATCTAATAAGAAGGGTAAATTGAAATCGATTAACGAATTAACCACTGGTTTAAGTTGACTAAGTCAACTGTTTGATCATAAGTAATGAATAATAGTTTGAAATTAATAAGATTTCATAAATATAATTTATCTTTTAATAAACAATGTTTAAAGTTAATAATGTGATTGGTTATTTAATTTCAAAGGTGATTAACTAAACTGTTTTAGTCAATGAAGATGTAAATTGTGTTACTTTTGTAAATATTGAAGTTAATTACATTTGAAGCGATATCTTCTTAATTGAAATTACTTAAGAAGATATTGAGTAGGTAATAAGATTGGTTAATTTGAAATGGATTTATGAAGGGATCGAATAATATAGATGAGGTTATAAAAGGAGAGTTAGCTAACGCGATAAGCTTAAAATAAATATATTGTTCAAATTCGAGTTAGGATAAAGAAAGGTTTTTTCAGAATTAAAAGGAAATTGCTTATCAGTTGGGGTAAAGGAGTGTTAAATGGATTTTTATTATAAAATCTTAAATCTAGTTTTTATAACATAATGTAAATCGTTTTGGGTAAGGTATTAATAAATGGATTTTTATAATCAAAGTTATAAATGGGATGGTATAACGAGATTTGAAGCGATATACTCAACAGGCGAGTTAAGTAAAATGGTTATAATTAACTGAGACTTTTCACTGTAAAGGTATGGTTTATAAAAACCATGTTTTTATAATAAATGAGATATAGTAGATATGTTTTGGTTTTTAAGTTACGAACTATTATCTATTCTAAGATAAGGACATTGTTAATAAGGTCTGAGAGGTAAATAAAATATCCCAACTTGAACGACTTTACTATTATCGAGGAATGATATTAGTTTGTAATGAGTAAAGGACGTCAAGATTAGTTTATTATTCCATAAGAATAGTAATGCAATATTAGTTGCGAGATTTTGAAATAGAAATAATGTTGTTTGGTTTTAAAGTAAATAATTTGACATTATTGGCCTGTATAAGAACCGGTAATTGGTTTTATACCATTAAGTTTTGATATATATCGAGATATCCAAATTTAGGGAAAACTAAGGCATTGTGAAGAATGCAAGGCAATATTTCTGAAAAAAGGAAACGGAAGAGTTTATGGGAATGTGATAACAAATTCAAGCAAGCAGAAATAAAAAGGAGATTGGTAACGTGAACGAGTGTCATTTTTGCAAATAGACTCAGAATTTGATGAAACAAGTTTCATTAGGACCGTAATGCCAAATTATACTATGACATCCATTTTTGTAGCGAACGGAGTTTGTATGTGGCCACAAAAATCAATAAACGATGTTCGGAAATAGCGATAGGCACAGATAAAAATATGTCAGCTACTCCATAAAATATCATTCGTCTACATCACGAAAATATCTCCGTATCACCTTTCTTCTGACTTCGCACATTTCTTCTAAAATCTGTTGTTCGCAATTTCGTTCTTTCATTTCAAAATAGGAAGCTTGCATTATAAAATAATCTATCCTGTACGAGTTGAAAACGACGTCGATTTTATCTTTATTCCTTTCTTTATCTATATGTATGCGGCCTATTTGTTTCTCTCAAGCAACAAAGCAAAGCAAACAACGAAGAAATTGAAACACCAGTTTCTTCCAACCTTTCAAAATATATATAATATCAAATAAAACTCTATAAAATACAATATTAAATTCGTTGTACTCGTGTGACACAACTCTTCAATCTGGCATTGATATCTCTTCCGCACTGGTTGAGAACTCCAGAAGACCTCGTCTGTACTAGTGTATATTCTAACATATCAAACTCCCAAAGATCTCTAAGGGGAAACTCCACGAAAATGTACTTTTCTTTATACTAACCTAGAAACGAGAGAAACAGAGTAAAAGCATGGTGATTATGGAGTCCAGAAGAGGCGCGTCGCTCTAGTAAGTGGGAAGAAGTTTGACACGTTATAATTCTTGTTCGCGCCTGATGGAGCAGCATGGCGGAAAGCTTGAACGTGAACGAGTGTCGTTTTTGGGAATGTGATAATAAATTCAAGTAAGGGGAAATAAAAAGGAGATTGGTAAGTGCATATATTCACAAGAATTAACAAAATAGTTATATCGAGATAAGTAACTGAAATCGATTTTAAATCGATGAAAATGATTTTAAAGATCGATAAGGAGTTTTAATGAATGATAAGGACCTGAGCTGCCAATGTACTTAACAATGCTAGTTTGAGTTGATAGTTTAAACACTGACTATCAATGAAATATTATTGGACCTTTTTGATGTGTTGTTTTTGAAGAGACCGGGATGGGAACTAGACCCAAAACCACTTCGAATCAACGTGGCGTACGAAACTAATCTACGGGGATAAAGATGGAGCATTGAATACCATAGATCTTCCTAAAGCGGGGGAATTACTTGAAATCTCTAGTTGATCCCTAGAGATATATTGTGGTTCTGTCATGATTGAAATATATGGATTTGCAAGGACTACTCGCTATTGATCTATATGGTGATTCCTAGGATGCAGTAGAAGGGTGCCTTCGGTTCATCCATTTCTGGATGACTTGTATGGATGAATGTCTAACATAGTATTTCATGAAACTCATGTACATTGATTTTTACAAATATACCAAGTTTGGTGGTGGAGAAGTTCTCTTGCTTAACACCCAGAGTATATTTGTGGAGGTCAATTAGTGATTTGACAGTTTGACGATGTGGCATTCAAAGTGAATGATGGCCAATGTTCTAAAATGTAAACCTAGCCTCAAGCCTCACAACCGGGAAATGACAAAAATCGGGCAGGCAGCATGGCTAGTTAGGTCATTCCCAAGGAGGGTATATTGTCACCAATCTAGAGAAAATCCTTATTTGTTATTATTTTGCATCTGTATCTTCCTAGAATTATGGTGGTCGCGACAAAAGCCAAAAGGGTGACAATATACTCGGTACACTCAAGTTAAATGAGTGGTTGGTCATATGTGGCCAGGTTGCAAGATGTTCTTGCTGAACCCCAGTGTATACCCTTTAGAGTACACTGATCGGAAGGTAGTCCCATACCTTATCACAGTTGAAATCCAATCTCCAATAAGCGCCCGGTTTCTTTGATTTTATATTATATATGGAGCGTGAGATGCAAGCGTTCCGCTAGATTGTAATTTATTTGTGATAGACACTATTCTAATATCACTAGATTTTGATATATCAAAAAAAAAATTGGTTATTGTAAAGTAAAAACCGCCAGTGTTAATGTGTGGGCTAGTCTTACTATTATCATTTTCTCTCAAAAGGATTTTCAAAGTTAAACAAGTTGTTGTGCTATGAATTTATCACTGAAAGTATTCCAGACTGATCCAGGTGAATTTTGTTTTACGTCAAATGTGCTCGAGTCAGACCGAGTATATTTCCAGGTTAGGTTTCGCCTGGAGTTCCAGAGAAGGAGTTAAAGTCGAGACGTATTCTATATATTTACTAGTACTAGATTATTTTCGACGTGTGTTGTCTTGATCTGAATGTAAACTCTGATGTTGTAATCATATATATATGTGTATATATATACAATTCATTTTGTATAAACAATTATTGATTATTATAATTTTTCCATTCCGCCGTGAGACTCTGGTCTTCTTATTCTTCTATTCTAACTTCTTTCTTTCCTATCTCATCCTCTAATTTCTTTCTACTAGCTTTTTGAGTTCTCGATACTTGAGTTTGTACACGGGATGTATTAATGTCTGAATTCGAGTGTCGAAAATTCCCCGGGATGCTACAGTTGGTATCATAGCAATGGTTTGGGAATAATCTTGGCTCTGTGGTGTAACTCAATAGAAAATGGGTTAGTAATACCCTAGTTTGAGTTTAAGTGTATATATATACTGTAGCGCATTGTAATTCGATATAAAATTATTTTAAATTATTTTGACTATTATATTTTGAAGATATAGTAATGTTTTTCTCAAATTTTTATTATTGATTGACGAATGTTGATTTCAATAAGAATTTCAGATTTATTCTGAAGTTGGATAAAATAAATTTGATTGAAACAAATCTGAATTAATTTAAATAAATTCAAGCAAAATGGAACTAGAATGATTTTGGTTATAAATATAATTCATGTGAATTGAATGGTATGTGAAATTGAGTAGGATGGATGGCTTGAATGTTTGAATCTAACTTGATGATTCTAGAGCTAATGAATTTAATCTGAGTTAAGAAAAGGCGCAGAGAATATTCCATCTTTAAACCTGTTCAAGAAAATTTTGGAGCTGAATGAATCCAGTTTGTTTAGAGCTGCATAATAATTGAGCAAGCTCGAGTATAATTTATCGCTTATCGCGTAACAACGCTCGCAAAAAGGTACGCCTATGCAAAATATAAATTTTTGGTATTTTATTTGGGTTTTGAATTGGATTTTCTGACCGTGTGGGTTGTTGGATTTATTTTTGTTCCTGTAATACTATAGAAGTCCCTCCGTATAGAGGAGACTCTACCAAATTTTTTTCTAAAATTTAAAGTGTTAGAAAGCTTTCAAATCTTTTTGGAAATTTTTGGAAACTGTTTTCTATGGAAATTAATTGGTTTTTCAATTAAAACTAATCGATTTAGTTAAAAAGTGGAAGTGCAGTTTTTAATTAATTGGATTTTTGAAAAGTTACTGGGTTTGCAGCATTTTTCCTACCTTAGTAATTTTGAGGGCGAAATTCTTTCAAGGGGGAGGGAATGTAACGACCCAGGTTTTTTTTTACCTGTCTTATTTAATATTTAAAAATGGTTTTAGATATTGGTTTAAAATTTAAATAGCTTGAATTTAATAATTTTTAATATTTTATTAATATAAATAGCATGATAATAATTTATTCCGAAATAATCAGAATTTGCTATATAATGTGAATTAGACAATATATAAATATCTATTTAAGTTTGTTTTGATTTATATAAACGATTTCGTTTATTAAACGATATTAGTACGTTTAATTTAAAATTTAATTATAAAATGAACTACAGTGGCGCGACTGTTCATAATATAACGTTTTGAACTTTAATTGGACGTTCATGATCCAATATTAGTCGTAATAGCTTGAAACAAGAAATGTCTGAATCTATTGGATTACATTATTCTAATGGAAGGGAAAAATCAAGTTTTCATGTTGTAGATTCTGTTTTATGTCCAAATCAAATTTTCAAATAGTCGCTACGGAATTCGTTTTTTAATTATAATGATTTATTATATAAAATAAAAGGATTTTTATTTTATTTTATATTGATTTGGCTTGTAATTCAATCCGAAGTAATTTATTTTGGAACTACATGTAATTTTAATTAAGTATGGCCGATTATAATATTTAATACTATTATATTGAGATAATTTAAAATTGATTTATTTTAATTTAAATTAGACCCTTAAAAAGGGACTTTACTCAAACGACCTCTATTTTCAATGAAACAAATTTTATTGAGACCGTAATATTTAATTATTGCTAGATTTCAAGTTTTACGTCAATTGGAGTTATTTCGGGACAATGGAAAATTTAAATGCAAATAAATCGACCGTTTGAACGTGAATGAGCGTTGTTTTTGCAAACGAACTCGGAATTCGACGAAACAAGTTTCACTAGGACCGTAACGTCAAATTATTTTATGTCATCCATTTTTGTAGCGAACGGAGTTTGTATATGACCATAAAAATCAATAAACATTGTTCGGAAATAGCGATAGGCATGAATAAAAATATATCAGTCACCTCAACAAAATTTCGTTCGTTTACATGACGAAAATGTCTCTAAATCGCCTTTCTTCTGACTTCGCACATGGCTTCTGAAATCTGTTGTTCGTAGTTTCTTCTTTCATTTCAAAACAGGAAGCTTGCATTATATAATAACCTATTCTGCATGTGTCGAAAACGACGTCGATTCTATCTTGATTCCTTTCTTTATCTATATATATGCGGTCTATTTGTTTCTCTCCAGCAACAAAGCAAATCAAACAACGAAGCAACTGAAGCATCGGTTTCTTCCATACTTTCAAAATATATATAAAATCATATAAAACTCTATAAAATACAATGTTAAATCCGTTAAACTCACGTGACACGGCTCTTCAATCTGGCATCGGTATCTCTTCTTCATTAGTAGAGAACTCCAGAAGGCCTCGTCTGCACCAGTGTATATTCGAACATATCAAACTCCCGAAGATCTCCAAGGGGAAACTCCATGAAAACGCACTTTGATTTATACTAACCTAGAAACAAGAGATACCGAGTGAAAGCGTGGTGATGATGGAGTCCCGAGAGGATCGACACTCTCTAGTAAGTGGGGAGGAGTTCGACACGTTCTAATTCTTCTTCGCGCCTGATGGAGCAGCATGGTGGAAAGCTTGGGTTGGTCTTCGATAGAGACTTCGGTATGGACGAGGGGTTTCCGAATGGCGAACGTGATGAGGAGAGGGACTGGAAGTACTGGTTAGTTGGTCATAAGATTCGAGGTGGTCGGAATGGTGATGGCAACACGTTGTAAGGAGGGAAAGTGTGGTATGCATGGCTCTTTGGCTTGTGTCATGTAATAATAGGAATATTTGAAGCAGTTGGGTTTTTGGGGGACTTGAGATGGTGATGAACGGTTTCAAGGAGAGAGTGACGAGCTGTGGGTGGCAATGACACGGTGACCCGGCGTGAGGGGAGAGAGATGGAGGAGAACAGTGGGGAAGGAGTTTACTCTAGGAAATGTATAGTTACAGGCAATGGTACTGGGTGGAGAGGGGTTCGTCGCGGTGAAGAGTTCGGTGGGGGGTGTCAGGACCCTGGTTGTTGTCGCGACAATCAGAGGAGGGAGCGGAGTTTTCTTCGATTAATGGGGTAGCAGGCGGTTCGATTAATGGAGAAAATCGGAATAGCAGGTTTTAACATTTAGATGGGAAGAATGAATAACTGTAACTAAAATATTTGTACGTGGAGAAGTGTTAGCGGGCTGGAATGTGTGGTGGAAGGTCTAATGTGATTGAAATGAAAAAAAAGAGTGAAGGTGGTGGGCTGAAATACATGGTTAGTGGCTTTGGGCTTAGAAAAAAATGTATAGAAGAAAAAGGGGAAATTAATGTTAGCCAAGACAGCTTCAGGCAAGCTTTCGTAGAGAACGAGAATCACAATGGATTTCATGTACTGACTGTAATACATGACTAAGGTACGCTAATGATAAAATTACGGTTAATCAATTGATGCTAATATCATTAGTTATCTTAATTTATGTTAAGAACTTGTAACGACAATAATTTAACCGTTCGTTAATAGAATTAGACGAAGCTGGATTTGTAGAAATCGCAGTAAAAAGCACTACGATGCTGAGCTATTCCAGAAGGGATTGGAAGCAATCGGATTTTCGTTTAATTCAAATGTCAGTTTAAAATTTAACGAAAATATTCGCTGAGTTCATCTATCGAAATAAATCGGTGAGTTAACTCTCACACTTTTTTGGAATCCTATGATGTGATTAAATTCATATAATTAAAATTAATTGTTAATAATTGGTTTATTGGATGCCTTGGATGCCTATGTTTGACTGGATGGTTAATGTTAATTATATTATCGTCGGTTTGAATTTAAATTATATGCTGTTATAAAATGTATTATGAACTATGATGCAGGGAAGAACAGGCTGGAGGATCCAACAGGATTCTTCAAATATTATGTATGTTGTTTTATTTCACATTATTTATATATGAACTGATTGAACCCTCGTGATATTGAAAGCCTATTTGGATGTTGACGTTGAATGAAATTCAACGTTGCTGTGATTAGAATCAACAAATGGTATTGATTAAGGGATTGGCAGCAAATGGCCTAGAATCCACTTTTTGTTGAAACGTTGATTTGTCTTTAAGGCGAGTTAACGAAGTTAAGTTATAAAATTTATTTTTATAACTTAAGCACGGTTTTAATTATATTTTATATATTATAATGAAGTTTCAAAATAAAATCAATGTTTATAAATAGTTTTTTTATAAAGATATTATGAATGGTTTTATGATAAGAATTCGACGTTTAAATCAGTTTTATAAGTAAGTGAAGCTATAGTGAACCAATAGGTTAATATCTTAAAATAATTATTTTTAAGTAAATAATTAAGCAGTATTACTAGATTAATTTTATTAATCTAATAAGAAGGGGAAATTGAAATCGATTAACGAATTAACCACTGGTTTAAGTTGACTAAGTCAACTGTTTGATCATAAGTAATGAATAATAGTTTGAAATTAATAAGATTTCATAAATATAATTTATCTTTTAATAAACAATGTTTAAAGTTAATAATGTGATTGGTTATTTAATTTCAAAGGTGATTAACTAAACTGTTTTAGTCAATGAAGATGTAAAATGTGTTACTTTAGTAAATACTGAAGTTAATTACATTTGAAGCGATATCTTCTTAAATGAAATTACTTAAGAAGATATTGAGTAGGTAATAAGATTGGTTAATTTGAAATGGATTTATGAAGGGATCGAATAATATAGATGAGGTTATAAAAGGAGAGTTAGCTAACGCAATAAGCTTAAAATAAATATTTTGGTTAAATTCGAGTTAGGATAAAGAAAGGTTTTTTCAAAATTAAAAGGAAATTGCTTATCAGTTTGGGTAAAGGAGTGTTAAATGGATTTTTATTATAAAATCTAAAATCTAGTTTTTATAACATAATGTAAATCGTTTTGGGTAAGGTATTAATAAATGGATTTTTATTATCAAAGTTATAAATGGGATGGTATAACGAGATTTGAAGCGATATACTCAATAGGCGAGTTAAGTAAAATGGTTATAATTAGCCGAGACTTTTCACTGTAAAGGTATTGTTTATAAAAACCATGTTTTTATAATAAATGAGATATAGTAGATATGTTTTGGTTTTTAAGTTACGAACTATTATCTATTCTAAGATAAGGACATTGTTAATAAGGTCTGAGAGGTAAATAAAATATCCCAACTTGAATGACTTCACTATTATCGAGGAATGATATTAGTTTGTAATGAGTAAAGGACGTCAAGATTAGTTTATTATTCCATAAGAATAATAATGCAATATTAGTTGCGAGATTTTGAAATAGAAATAATGTTGTTTGGTTTTAAAGTAAATAATTTGACATTATTGGCTTGTATAAGAACCGGTAATTGGTTTTATACCATTAAGTTTTGATATATATCGAGATATCCAAATTCAGGGAAAACTAAGGCATTGTTAAGAATGCAAGGCAATATTTCTAAAAAAAGGAAATGGAAGAGTTTATGGGAATGTGACAATAAATTCAAGCAAGGAGAAATAAAAAGGAGATTGGTAAGTGCATATATTCATAAGAATTAAGAAAATCGTTTTATCAAGATAAGTAAGTGAAATCGATTTTAAATTGATGAAATGATTTTAAAGATAGATAAGGAGTTTTAATGAATGATAAGGACCTAAGCTGCCAATATACTTGACAATACTAGTTTGAGTTGATAGTTTAAACACCGACTATCAATGAAATATTATTGGACATTTTTTAGTGTTGTTTTCGAAGAGACCGGGATGGGAACTAGACCCAAAACCCCTTCGAATCAACGTTGCGTACGAAACTAATCTGCAGGTATAAAGATGGAGCATTGAAGACCATTGATCTTCATAAAACGAGGAATTACTTAAAATGTCTAATTGATCCGTAGAGATATACTGTGGTTCTGTCGTGGCTGAAATCTATGGATTTGCAAGGACTACTCACTACTGATCTATAGGTTGATTCTTAGGATGCAGTAGGAGGGTGCCTTTGGTTCATCATGTTCCTGGATGACTTGTATGGACGAATGTCTGAAAGAGTATTTCTTGAAACTCACGTACGTTGTTTTTTACAAATATACCAAGTTTGGTGGCGAAGAAGTTCTCTTGCTTAACACCCAGAGTATATTTATGGGCTTCAATTTGTGATTTGACGGATTTGAAGATGTGGCATTCAAAATGGATGATGGCCAGATGTTCTAAAATGTAAATGTAGCCTCAAGGCTCAAAACCGGAAATGACAAAAAATGGCCAAGCAGCATGGCTATGTGGGTCATTCCCAAGTAGGGTATATTGTCACCAATCTAGAGAAAATCCTTATTTGATCTTCTTTCGCTTCATTATCTCCCGGGAATCATGGTGGTCCTGACAAAATCCATAATGGTGACAATATATTTGGTACACCCAAGTTAAATGAGGGTCGGTCATGTGTCGCCGAGTTGCAAGATGTTCTTGCCGAACCCAGTGTACACCCTCTAGAGTACACTGATCAGAAGGTGGTCCCATACCTTATCATAGTTGGAATCCAATCTCCAGTAAGCACCTAGTTTTTTTGATTTTATATTATATGTGGAGCATGAGATGCAAGCGTTCCACTAGATTGTAAATTATTTGTGATAGACACTATCATAGTATCACTGAATTTTGACATGTCAAAAATGTTTTGGGTTATAGTAAGGTAAAAACCATCCGTGTTTATGTGTGGGCTGGTCGTACTATTATCATTTTCTCTCAAAAGGATTTATAAAGTTAAACAAGTTGTTGTGCTATGAATTTAACACTGAAAGTATTCCAGACTGATCCAGGTGAATTTTGCTTTGCTTCAAATGTGCTTAGGTTATACCGAGTATGTTTCCAGGTCAGGTTTCACTTGGAGTTCTAGAGAAGGAGTTAAAGTCGAGACGTATTCCATATATTTACTGATACTAGATTATTTCCGATGTGTGTTGTCTTGACCTGAATGTATACTCTAATGTTGTAATCATATATATATGTGTATATATGTATATTGTTTTTTTTGTATAAAGAATTATTGATTTTTATAATTTGTCCATTCCGCTGTGAGACTCTGATCTTCTTATTCTTCTATTTTATCTTCTTTCTTTCCTATCTCGTCCTCTAATTTCTTCCTGTTAGCTTTCTAGATTCTCAATACTTGAGTTTGGACACGGGATGTATTAGTGACTGAATTCGAGCGTCGAAAATTTCCTAGGACGCTACACTTATGGTGGTAGGTGAAGTTGAAGATGAAGCCAAGTGCAGAGATAAGAGTTTTGAAAATGAAAGTTTAAAGTTATAATGAGATGATGGAATGAATAAAGATAATATAGATAGAGATGGAATAAGCATATTCTTTGGTCAAAAAGGTGCTTCGTAATGACATAGGAATTAGTGAGAAGATGGAGGAAAAGTTCGAAATTAAACTTGAAATTTGATATTCAAATTCTGATATGTATGTGGACATCACGCCAAGAGTATGTCGACATGTCTGTGTACTTTTGAACTATTTGATTCTTTACAAACTTTGGTTTGTTCATGACTAGATATAAATATACATACATGTTAATTTTAGATTTCTTAGAAATTATAAACTATTATTATATTGCTATTTATAAAAAAATACTTATTTGAAATTTTAAAGTGTTAATTTAAAATTTCAAAAGCATTTTAAAATTAAATTAATCAAAAAAAATCAAAGAAACCAAAACAAATAATTAAGGCAACCAAATAAATTGAACAATCAAATCAACCAAGAAAAATAAAAATAAATGCGTGCCTATTTTAGATCCAATTTACATATTATTTGAACTTGTATCATTGTGGAGTACATGTTATCCATTTCTATGTCAGAACCATTATCGCTTGATAATGTGTAACACCCCACACCCGCTATAGTCACTCACTAAGGGAATGCCATAGCATCGGTGGAGTATTTTTAGTGAGTATAGAACAGTAAAATTACAACAAGACAGATATAATGTAATACTTGAAAATTTAAAACATCATCTCATAGCAGCGGAAAGTAAAACATGTTTGGTTACATCATAAAACCATAACAAGAGTCAAGTACAAAATATCCATCCTGAATAAAATAAGTACATAATCCCACTACTCATAACAAATAGCCATAACAGAAAAGATAAGATAAGCTGAGCTCTACATCTACGGTCCAAGCTCCAAGAGATAGATAAAGCAAACTGATCAAAGCCCACTAGCACTAGGCCCAACCTGAGGACCTGAAGGAAAAAGATAAAAACAACGGGGGTCAGACATAAGCCTGAGTGAACCCTATCTCCTTAATAATACAATTATTAA
Organism: Allium sativum; assembly: GCA_030737875.1. Taxonomy (NCBI): domain Eukaryota; kingdom Viridiplantae; phylum Streptophyta; class Magnoliopsida; order Asparagales; family Amaryllidaceae; genus Allium; species Allium sativum. Next base: position 704,933,692 of record CM060921.1, read on the forward strand.
AGTAATTAGGGTATGATATGAACTCGGTATGGTATCTTTGGGGATAATGACTACACTAAGTTGCCCACGAACACAGGACGAACTAAGATAACCGTAAAGGCACATCTACCCACCCAAGGATAATTACTAACTGCACCACACCAGTCACTCCTACTCAAAGGTTGATCCCACCCAAGGATATCAAAGATAGATATAACCAGTAGTTTCCTGTACCCTAGTTGACTACATAGGTGCCGTCTGCCCCTATCTCTACTAGGTGTACCCCACTACCCCAAGTGATCGGCTCCCTAACGTAGATACCCGTGCTGGTCCCACAGTGGGGTGTATCACTCCCCTAAAGTGGCTACCCAATACTATCAACGGTGCACGGCTTTATATCTACACGATGCAACAACGGCTTATCTACCAGCCCGGGCCCACACACGCATATGAAACCCGTTGGACTTGCGTTGCCACCGCTACCCCGTTTTGGCCTCTTATAATCAAGCCCAATATGCGTGTCCCGTCACTCGACATGGGTCGAGCCCACAAAGATACGTTTGGGATATTGGTTGAAATGGGCCCCCCACAAGCTACTACTTAAGCTTGTCATTTTATCTAGTGCATCCCACTTAACCCCTTTTTATAATCATGCCCCCTTACATGTTAAGGTTTGGTTAAGTCATCCAATTATATTACAATTGCCCCTTAAGGCACCCACTAGATTTTCGCATGCCACCCAAGGCACTTACTTGATTCCCACATGCCACCCAAGGCACTTACTTGATTCCCACATGCCACCCAAGGCACTTACTTGATTTCCCCATGCCACCCAAGGCACTTACTTAACCCTTTAATCATGTTTAGTTACATGTTCCACTTTGGTTAAGTATTCTTATCGTATTTTCTATTGCCACCCAAGGCAACCCACTAGTTTCCTCATGCCACCCAAGGCACCCCCACTAGTTACTATATGCCACCCAAGGCACCCACTTAACCCCTCATGTCCCACTACATGCTAATATGGTTAAGTGTTTCTTAATTAATTAAGACCGTGATCTCCCACATTAGACTGGCTGTTATGACCGCCTGGTTAAGCCGGTAGAGTCCGGGCAGTCTTACGTCATAACAGAGTCTAACCTCGTGTCTTTACCTTAATCACGTATTTAATTTATGGCTAAGACCTCTCACATTGGGCTGACATTTGTAGCAACTGGTTAAGCCGGTCGGGTCCGGGCAGTTTTACACTACAAATGAGTCCAACCTCGTGTCTTAGTCGATTAATTACACCTAATTAATCACCCCCATATTAATTATTCCTAATTAATATCAAGTTTTCCATAACATGGGTAGACCTAACTCAATAGGTAAATTCCCATGGGGTAGACCTAACTCAATAGGTAAATTCCCACTTGTGGTAATTTATTTTTATGGTATGCTTAATCATACCCAACCATGCTTTAATTAACATATTTACCAACCCCATCGTTTCCCCACGTAAATCGTTCTCATTTCATGACATAATAAAGGGGAAGATCCATCACAACTATCATGGGTTTAGCATACAACTTTGTCATGGGTTAAGAGGATGTCAACTTGCATATATGAGCATATATTAACCCAACTATATTTAACCCAAACTTGCATATTATCAAACATGTGTCTTACATAACATGTTGCATATGAACTTACATATCATCAAACATGTGATTTGCATAACATGTTGCATATGAACTTACATATCATCATACATGTGATTTGCATAACATGTAGAACTTGCATTTTAGCATATACTTAACTTGCATAAGCACTCACATACTTGCATAAGCATTCATATACTTGCATAAGCTTGCATATCATGTTAAACTTGCATTTCAACATATACATAACTTGCGTAAACATTCACATACTTGCATAGGCTTGCATATTATGTTAAACTTGCATTTCAACATATACATAACTTGCATAAACATTCACATACTTGCATAGGCTTGCATATTATGTTAAACTTGCATTTCAACATATACATAACTTGCATAAACATTCACATACTTGCATAGGCTTGCATATTATGTTAAACTTGCATTTCAACATATACATAACTTGCATAAACATTCATATACTTGCATAAGATGTTAAACATGCATATAAGCATATACATGACTTGCATAAGTACTCACATACTTGCATAACATGTTTGCATAATGGATCCATATTCACTTAGTGTTTTGCATCATAAACATCATGAAACAACTTGCATAAAAATATCATGATTACATATTATGAAACTTGCATGACATAAGGCATATAACTTGCAAAACACATAATATTCACTACATCAAGCTTGCATAAATATATGGATCCACAAACATAGCCATACTTTATCACATCTTATCATAATCAATTCAATAATTGATTATTAAGGGGATAGAAGCTCACCAAAACAAGATTAGCAAGTTAAATGAAGCAAATCCCAATGATTAAGTAGAAGAAGATGTAGATTAGCTTGCAAACCCTCTTAAGATTTTTAGTGGAGGCTCTCCAATTTTCTAAGTGGTGGCATAATGGCCTTAGATCTATTTTTGGTAAGGATAAGGGGGGTATTAGGGTGTATATATAGATTAGTTAGATGTTTTAGGACCATAGGATATACCCTAGAACCAATCCTAGCCTTTAAAGCATGTCTTGGGGAAGAAGTCAAGTGTAGGAACCATTTAGGGCCCAAAAAAAACAGCCCAAAACTCATCCCGGGCCTCAAAACATGAGCAGTTTTCGTTTTTGATTTTTCGTGAAACTTTGACGGGCCATAACTTGGTCATACGGACTCCGATTTACGAAAACTCGGACTCTATTTCGCGTATTTTTCCGAGACGAATGCAATGGCACAGCCCGTTTCCCCTGATTCAGAATATTAAATTTAATTCTGCTCTGATTTATGTTATAACAAGTTATTTAACATACGGGGTGTTACATTCTCCCCTACTTAAAGGATTTCGTCCCCGAAATCTCTAAGTCAAGAAGAACGTATCCTACCAACCAAACAACCATCTACTCAACCATCAAACACTGGCATCCATTGTCCTTAAAGTTTCTAATGTTGTATGAACATATGCAAAAAGTGTGTGTATATGTTCCCTATCTAATGCAAAATCAGGCGGTCTACTGATTCAGTTGACCTCCTTAATGCAAACCATGATAGTGCCATGCATCCAATATGTATGCGAAAGAACCCTATCGACACATACTATTTCTACATGCGTGCACAATCATTCACCGAATAAATGCATCATCCATATGATAGCACAACCATCATACATCCATTAATATAGCTACCTACACACATTTATATGCAATATGCAATATGAAGTGATTGAGCCGATCTAGTGCCTAAAGTGTGTGTATATGCATCCACGAGCAACCACTAGCAAACACTTGCATCCACTTGCATCCATCAATCATAACATGTCTCAAACACATGTTTCAACCATAGGTTTACCCTATCTAAAAGGTCAAAGGTGCTAACGAGAGGACATACTAAGGACAAGATAAGTACAAGATAGGCAATAAAGGAGAAGTTAAAGAACATACTCTCGAAAAGAAAAGGGTAAAAAGAACGCATCTTCGCTTCCGTCTCCCAAGTAGCATTGCTCTCGTCATCTCCCCATTGCACTTTGACTAGCTGAACCTCTCTGTTTCTCAACTCCTTAATCTCTGACCCAAGGATGCGAGTAGGAGCTCGTCGAATCGTCGCATCACGCTCTACTTCCACTTCTCTGAGCAAGCTCGGCTCTACCACCTCTGCGGTCTCATGTAGGCACTTCCTCAAATGTGACACATGGAAAACATCATGTATACCACTAAGTCTGTCTGGCAACTCCACCCTATATGCCATTCGTCCAATTCTTTCCTTGACAGGAAACGGTCCTACAAACCTCGGTGCTAACTTCCCAGCGAATCCAAAGCGAACAACATTCCGTAATGGAGACACTTTGACAAAAACCATGTCCCCAACTTCAAACTCAAGATCAGTCCTCCTCTTATCTGCATAAGATTTCTGTCTGTCTTGCGCTGCTTTCATCCTTCTTCGAATCAAATCAACCTTCTCTGAAGTCTCTCTAACCATATCGGGCCCTAGCAAGATCTTATCCGTAGATTCCCACCAACATGTAGGTGATCGACAAGGCCTTCCATAAAGAGCTTCAAAAGGTGCCATGCCAATACTAGACTGGAAGCTGTTGTTATATGCAAACTCCACCAAAGGAAGATGCTCTTCCCATGTACCTCCAAAATCCAAGATACAAAGCCTCAAAAGGTCTTCCAAAACACGGTTCACCCTCTCGGTCTGGCCGTCTGTCTGAGGATGATATGCGGTGCTCAAACACAACTGAGTCCCCACCGCCTCCTGTAAACTCTTCCAAAACTCACTAGTGAAGATAGGATCTCGATCACTCAATATGCTGGAAGGTACCCCATGCAATCGAACTATCTCTCGAACATAGACTGAAGCAAGCCATGGAGCAGTCCTCTTACTCTTTACGGGTATGAAATGGGCGCTCTTAGTAAGTCTATCAACCACGACCCAAATTCCTGTATTGCCCTTCCTCGATCTCGGTAAACCATCAACGAAGTCCATCGAGACACTATCCCACTTCCATATCGGAACTTCCAAAGGATGAAGCAACCCACCTGGCTTCTTTTGCTCTGCTTTTACTTGTTGGCACACCAAGCATCTAGCAACATACTCGGCCACATCTTTCTTCATACCGGCCCAGAAGAAAGTCCTTTTCATGTCTTGGTACATCTCGTCCCCACCGGGATGAATGGTCATCCTAAAACGGTGTGCATTATCAGGAATAACCTTCCTCAAACCCTCATCTTGCGGTACACAAAGTCTACCGTCTCTACACAAGCACCCCCTATCATCTAGGGTGTACCTACTCAAATGGCTGGACGACTCCCCCCCTTATGAGCTTTTCTACTAACTCAACCAACTGTGGGTCGTCCCTCTGTGCTTCTACAATTTGCCCCAAAAGAGTAGGTCTAACTTCCAAGGAAGCTAGCAAACCGGGTACACAATTAACGGAAGGTCTGAAATCCATCATAGAAATAAACTCTAGGCTCCTTCGTTCAACGAACCACAAACTCGAGGACAATCCCTTTTTCTACTTAAGGTGTCCGCTACCATGTTACCCTTGCCAGGGGTATACGCTATCTCAAAACCATAGGATGCTAAAAATCCCATCCACTTTTACTGTCCTAAGATTATGCGCTTGAAGAGCCTCCAGCACTTCCCTAAGATGTAGGGCATGCTCTTCTCCACCAGGATATCATCCAAAATCATCACAGCTATCCATCTCTCACGCAGACCACCCTAATCGAACTCGGCATTCCCCCAAATGCAAGCCCCAAAGGCCTAAACCAATATCATACAAACACCCAAGGGATACCTCCTTCGAATTCGGACGACCTTCGTGAGATGATACTAGTAAAACGGCTAAATAATTAAGCCCCTTGTCCAACCCTGGATGTCCCCGCCAGTCTTACTCCAAAACCACCGTTTTTCCCTAACTGGCTTTGCTCCTAGAAAAGACCAAGATATCATCCACAAAGACCATCACAACTTATTTAGGTACTCCTTGAACACCCTTCTTATCAAATCATCAAAGTATACGGGGGCGTTCGTCAAACCCAATGGCATCACCAGCCACTCATAAAAAAATCATCCGGAGTCCTAAAGGCAGTCTTCTCTGTACTATCCTCAGCCACTCTCAACTGATGAAATCCCGTGGCTAAGTCCAACTGCGAAAATACTGAGGCGCCCACTAACTGATCAAAGAGATCATCAATCCTCGACAATGGGTGTCTATTCTTCTTTGTGAGTTTATTTAGCTCTCTTTAGCCTACACAAAGTCTGAGGGACCCATCCGCCTTCGTGGCAAAAACTACTGGAGCGCCCCACTCCGATATACTTCGTCTTATGAACCCCTTCTCAAGCAAATCGCCTACTTACTTATGGAGTTCCCTCCTCTCACGAGGAGCCACGTGGCACACTGGCCAAGGCACTGGTTTAGCCTTACCCACCAGATATATTTGGGAGTCAATTTCCAGCTCCGGAGGTAAGCCCTTCACCTCCTTATACACATCCGGGTATTCCCGGACCGCTCTAACAGATCACAAATTCTAGACCAACATGTCAAGCGATTCTAGATAACTTAGCATAACAGATTCTATGGGATTACAAGAGATCTCGAGAGTGTTACCCAAGCGGCCCATAAGCCTAACAACTCTCCCTCCAAAATCAAAAACGGCACCCCTACTGGATAACCAGTCCATGCCCAGAACTAACCCATAGCCCGTGAAGCCCAACAAGCATCACATCTAAACTCAATGCTAAGTATAAAAACTTTCAAACCCAACCACACCATGGAGCCCAATTGGGTTTGAAACAACTAAGGGATCATCAACCAAACTGGTGTCTAAGTGCAGTGACTCAACTATCAATGGTGAGATAAACGAACTCGATATATCAGGATCAAATAAAGTTTGAATCGGATAATAAAGAAATCCAAATTCCAACCTAGACGGTCTTATCCCCATCCGGTACCTTAGTCGTGAGTGAATACAATTACCCCCCAGAAGATTCCATACCTTGCCCTTGCTTCTTTGGACAATCCTAATAACGTGTCCTATTCCTCTCAAAAGGATAACTACTAGCCTTCCTCTTCCCTATTCTCCACTCACAACCTCCCACCAATGAGGTTTCACCCTTCATTAACCAAACAACTATTTGAGCCTTCCTCTCTTCTTGAACCAACTTCTAACCAGATTTACGTCTGAGTCTCTTGAAGTGGTTTTCCATCCTTATCCATCTTAGAAAGATCATCTATACGCGGAGGGGAAACTCAAAATGAGAGAGAGGAAGAGATTCAAAATGGAGAATTCGAAAGATATAGATATGGCTATTGGGGATTATGCTTTTCTTTCAAAAACTTTTCTCTTAAAAGACATGTTTTCGAAAATACTCCTTTCAAAAATATTCTTAGAAAATAGTTTTTCTAAAAAAATTATCTGTTCTGGTAACCTTAAGCTCTGATACCACGTGTAACACCCCACACCCGCTATAGTCACTCACTAAGGGAATGCCATAACATCGGTGGAGTATTTTTAGTGAGTATAGAACAGTAAAATTACAACAAGACAGATATAATGTAATACTTGAAAATTTAAAACATCATCTCATAGCAGCGGAAAGTAAAACATGTTTGGTTACATCATAAAACCATAACAAGAGTCAAGTACAAAATATCCATCCTGAATAAAATAAGTACATAATCCCACTACTCATAACAAATAGCCATAACAGAAAAGATAAGATAAGCTGAGCTCTACATCTACGGTCCAAGCTCCAAGAGATAGATAAAGCAAACTGATCAAAGCCCACTAGCACTAGGCCCAACCTGAGGACCTGAAGGAAAAAGATAAAAACAACGGGGGTCAGACATAAGCCTGAGTGAACCCTATCTCCTTAATAATACAATTATTAAAGTAATTAGGGTATGATATGAACTCGGTATGGTATCTTTGGGGATAATGACTACACTAAGTTGCCCACGAACACAGGACGAACTAAGATAACCGTAAAGGCACATCTACCCACCCAAGGATAATTACTAACTGCACCACACCAGTCACTCCTACTCAAAGGTTGATCCCACCCAAGGATATCAAAGATAGATATAACCAGTAGTTTCCTGTACCCTAGTTGACTACATAGGTGCCGTCTGCCCCTATCTCTACTAGGTGTACCCCACTACCCCAAGCGATCGGCTCCCTAACGTAGATACCCGTGCTGGTCCCACAGTGGGGTGTATCACTCCCCTAAAGTGGCTACCCAATACTATCAACGGTGCACGGCTTTATATCTACACGATGCAACAACGGCTTATCTACCAGCCCGGGCCCACACACGCATATGAAACCCGTTGGACTTGCGTTGCCACCGCTACCCCGTTTTGGCCTCTTATAATCAAGCCCAATATGCGTGTCCCGTCACTCGACATGGGTCGAGCCCACAAAGATACGTTTGGGATATTGGTTGAAATGGGCCCCCCACAAGCTACTACTTAAGCTTGTCATTTTATCTAGTGCATCCCACTTAACCCCTTTTTATAATCATGCCCCCTTACATGTTAAGGTTTGGTTAAGTCATCCAATTATATTACAATTGCCCCTTAAGGCACCCACTAGATTTTCGCATGCCACCCAAGGCACTTACTTGATTCCCACATGCCACCCAAGGCACTTACTTGATTCCCACATGCCACCCAAGGCACTTACTTGATTTCCCCATGCCACCCAAGGCACTTACTTAACCCTTTAATCATGTTTAGTTACATGTTCCACTTTGGTTAAGTATTCTTATCGTATTTTCTATTGGCACCCAAGGCAACCCACTAGTTTCCTCATGCCACCCAAGGCACCCCCACTAGTTACTATATGCCATCCAAGGCACCCACTTAACCCCTCATGTCCCACTACATGCTAATATGGTTAAGTGTTTCTTAATTAATTAAGACCGTGATCTCCCACATTAGACTGGCTGTTATGACCGCCTGGTTAAGCCGGTAGAGTCCGGGCAGTCTTACGTCATAATAGAGTCTAACCTCGTGTCTTTACCTTAATCACGTATTTAATTTATGGCTAAGACCTCTCACATTGGGCTGACATTTGTAGCAACTGGTTAAGCCGGTCGGGTCCGGGCAGTTTTACACTACAAATGAGTCCAACCTCGTGTCTTAGTCGATTAATTACACCTAATTAATCACCCCCATATTAATTATTCCTAATTAATATCAAGTTTTCCATAACATGGGTAGACCTAACTCAATAGGTAAATTCCCATGGGGTAGACCTAACTCAATAGGTAAATTCCCACTTATGGTAATTTATTTTTATGGTATGCTTATTCATACCCAACCATGCTTTAATTAACATATTTACCAACCCCATCGTTTCCCCACGTAAATCGTTCTCATTTCATGACATAATAAAGGGGAAGATCCATCACAACTATCATGGGTTTAGCATACAACTTTGTCATGGGTTAAGAGGATGTCAACTTGCATATATGAGCATATATTAACCCAACTATATTCAACCCAAACTTGCATATTATCAAACATGTGTCTTACATAACATGTTGCATATGAACTTACATATCATCAAACATGTGATTTGCATAACATGTTGCATATGAACTTACATATCATCATACATGTGATTTGCATAACATGTAGAACTTGCATTTTAGCATATACTTAACTTGCATAAGCACTCACATACTTGCATAAGCATTCATATACTTGCATAAGCTTGCATATCATGTTAAACTTGCATTTCAACATATACATAACTTGCGTAAACATTCACATACTTGCATAGGCTTGCATATTATGTTAAACTTGCATTTCAACATATACATAACTTGCATAAACATTCACATACTTGCATAGGCTTGCATATTATGTTAAACTTGCATTTCAACATATACATAACTTGCATAAACATTCACATACTTGCATAGGCTTGCATATTATGTTAAACTTGCATTTCAACATATACATAACTTGCATAAACATTCATATACTTGCATAAGATGTTAAACATGCATATAAGCATATACATGACTTGCATAAGTACTCACATACTTGCATAACATGTTTGCATAATGGATCCATATTCACTTAGTGTTTTGCATCATAAACATCATGAAACAACTTGCATAAAAATATCATGATTACATATTATGAAACTTGCATGACATAAGGCATATAACTTGCAAAACACATAATATTCACTACATCAAGCTTGCATAAATATATGGATCCACAAACATAGCCATACTTTATCACATCTTATCATAATCAATTCAATAATTGATTATTAAGGGGATAGAAGCTCACCAAAACAAGATTAGCAAGTTAAATGAAGCAAATCCCAATGATTAAGTAGAAGAAGATGTAGATTAGCTTGCAAACCCTCTTAAGATTTTTAGTGGAGGCTCTCCAATTTTCTAAGTGGTGGCATAATGGCCTTAGATCTATTTTTGGTAAGGATAAGGGGGGTATTAGGGTGTATATATAGATTAGTTAGATGTTTTAGGACCATAGGATATACCCTAGAACCAATCCTAGCCTTTAAAGCATGTCTTGGGGAAGAAGTCAAGTGTAGGAACCATTTAGGGCCCAAAAAAAACAGCCCAAAACTCATCCCGGGCCTCAAAACATGAGCAGTTTTCGTTTTTGATTTTTCGTGAAACTTTGACGGGCCATAACTTGGTCATACGGACTCCGATTTACGAAAACTCGGACTCTATTTCGCGTATTTTTCCGAGATGAACGCAATGGCACAGCCCGTTTCCCCTGATTCAGAATATTAAATTTAATTCTGCTCTGATTTATGTTATAACAGGTTATTTAACATACGGGGTGTTACATAATGTGTCAAAATCTAAATCTTCTGATGTTGCAGTATATTCCCTTTTTCTTTTTTAGGACGAATCAGTGTTTGGTGTAGACTTTTGTTTTTCTAGATATGGACATAAACATTATAGATATCATGGCTCATTATAATTGGAGCATTTGATTTCAGTTTGATTGTTATTTCCATTCCCTAGTCTTTATTGTCATTTCTTCAAGAGTTATTCATCTTCCTATATTCTAGGAATTTTCTTTTCATCAGTGCTATCTCTTTGTCATTGCTTGCAGAGTATGATCCATCCGTAATTGTATTGAATGCTATCGGCTTCTTAGATTTTTCTCTTATTTTGCATTTGAACTTCAAAAGACATTAAATTATCTATATCTCTTCAATTTTCAGAGTTCTAATATCATTAGTCTAAATGCTAAAGTCTTATAATCTGATTCAAGAGTAAGTAATTTTTGTTTAACTAGATCTTCTTCAGAAAAGTTTTTGCCTAATGGTATGGGTCAATGTGCAATATCTTGAAATTTACTATATATATCGGATATTGCTTTATTTTTACTCATTTTAAATAAATGAAATTGATTAGTTAACACGGAAGTTTTAGTTTGTTTATCTTTACTAGTGCCTTCATGAGTAACTTAGAAAGATCTCCAAATTTAATATACAGACTCACAAACATATACTATATTAAACTCGCTCCTATCTAGTGAACATGGTAATGTATTTATGGTCTTAGAATTACTTATGCAACTGCTATTTGATTTAAAGTCCACTAAGCATAATTAGTCTCAGGTTCAGTGTATTTACTTTGTGTAACGTTTCATATGTTTAATCCTATTGACTGTAAATAAATTGCCATCCTACATGCCTAATACGTGTAATTAATGCCATTAAAATGTGGCAGTCTAGTAGTGGGTTGACTTCTTACAAAAGAATTAGTGATGGTGCTAACATAATCCATGCTGGTAGCCATTAGAACCTTTTGAAAGTCATATAATGAACTTTTTAAAAACCAATGCTCTGATACAAAATGAAAGTGATGCAGATAAATGATCTTAAGGCTGGATTATTAGTATAAGTATAATGACCACAGAATAATATGCAGAAAAAAAATTTGAAGGAAAGAACACACCAAGATTTTTATACTAGTTCGGAGGTACCCTATTTCTAGTTCCGCACTATGTACAGTCTTTAATTAATAACAACAATTACACTTCTTGATTTCAAGTCCATTAGGAGACACCCTCCAGAACTCAAACCTATAGGTAAGCCAACCAGATTTAGGAGCCACAAGTCCATACCTAATTTGATTTTTGGGCAAACAAATCACTCTCAATTGCTTTATTGGGCACAATCAAATTCTATTAGATTTAAAGCTATGTAGTAACACCCATATGGATTTTTGAGTTGTTTTTATGAATAATGCATATGTTGATATTTTGATCTTGATTATATTTTCTCCTAAAACTCCTAATTAAGATGTTGGATCAAGTCAGAGAGGAATTGGCTTGATTCAGTTTGTAAATCGACAGAGTATAGTTATAGATTTGCTAGAATTTAATAGAGAAGAGAAAGGAGTGAAAAAGGTAAAATGAGAAGTTAAAAATTCATGTCTAGAAGAAGGACAGATGCAGAGGTAAAGAGAAATGACTGCTGAAGAAAGGTTATAGAGGATATGCGCTTTCATTCAAATTTTAATTTTGGAAAACACCGGTCTATGTCGATATACTTTGAAGGCCATGTCGGCAAGCCCTAGTTCAAAATGAAAACTAGCTTATTTAGAAATTGTTTTGATAATACAAACTTATATATAATGATTTGAAACTTTATAAAACTATTTAAACATAATAAATGTATTTTTTTAAACATAGTAAAGTTTAAAAAACTTGTTAAAAAGAATTAAAAAATACAATATTTATATATTAAAACTATATATAATCAAGTATGTTAAGCATAAATATAAATACCAAAATCATAATAATATTAAATCATAATTTTCAAGTTTAAAATCAAAATCTTGATTATAATTTAAAATTAAAAAGTAAAGTATAATATTGAAATCAAGGTATAAGTATAAATGTAAAAACCAAAGTAAATATATTAGAGTCAAAGTATTAATATAAAAACTAAAGTATAATCAAAATATAATATCAAATTTATTGAAATCAAAGTAAGTATTCAAAGTGTAGTATTAAAGTATAGGTAAAAGTATAAATATTGAAATCTAATAAGTATGTATAAAAATATTTCAAAGTAAAGTTATTAAAAAAATTAAAATTTATTTTTGAAAAATCATTTTGAAAATAAAGAATATTTGAAAACATTTTGTAAAGAGATTTTGAAAATTAATTTTTCTTCTGAAATCATTTTGAAAATAGATAGAGATCATATAACTGTGTAGCGACCCGAACTTCCCGGCCGGCCTAAACCGAACAAGAAAGGGGACTGCTTTGAGAATACGACTAATCGGAACACGAACAATAGAACAATTCATTGCTATTACAACAATTTACACTAGAGTATAAGAATATAGCAGAGTACGAATAATTATTACACCGCGGAAAAACAATATCAGAGATTAATAATTACATAACAGCGGAAAATACATATACATAAATATAAAATGTATAAATACAATGTACAGCAGAAATACATCAACTAACACAACTGCAAAAAATACATAATTACAAAGCATTCCAAATATAGCTCCAGCTGTAATCCAGGATCCCGTGAAAAGAAATATCTCCAAACCAAAACTACTAGCTGCCCATGTGGAAAATATGGGCACCCAGAGTTTAGGTAGAAACAATAAACTTTGAGTCATTCATGGGACTGGTGTGAGAACTAAAACAGTTATTAACTTTATTTTAAAGTTGGGTAAATCTCGGGACCACGCCATATAACACGGAACGGGTTCACTCCCATGAATAATCTGAAATAAAAACAGTTTATAAACAATGTAATGCTTTCGAAAAATGAAGCTATTATAAGACTCAGGTCCCATCACACAATGCAACACAAGCTGGACGATAGAGTTTTCCCTTATAATAGCCAAACATGCTTGATACGCTTAGAAAACAAATCATTTTAATATTACTATAAGTGCAAAGTGTCAAAACAATTTCAAATATAAATGTATCAATCATAGATGGCATAGGTACCATATATTATGTCACCGTACATAGGTTTACAACTAAAATCGAACAATGTCGTATTGGAAGTTGGATTCCATCTATGAGTCAAGGCAAGGGATGGCTCCTTCCGATTCGAGACACTCTAGCAAATGCCTCAGGATTACACACTTTGGGCAACCCTTGGATCTTCAGGGTCGGTCCAAATTTACTTTAGTGGATTAGTTATTCCTGAACACATGTTTCCTGGTCCTATCGACCTATCTCCAGGCCATTAGAGAATCAATCTCTGAGGCGCCATATTCCATCATCCACATAAGTAAAAATGTCTGGGCTCCATATCATGACACCACTTCTAGCTAGAAAGAAACACCGTGCACTACCTGCAGTCACTATCCTGTTTTTGACTCATACCGGGTGTGAGGCTCGCGAATTAACACTATACACAAAGCTATGCTACTTAAATCCGTGCTTTGATCATCATCCACAAGACTCTGCTTTTCAACAAAAGCCTTGATCATTTTCTTCTTAGCATGCCACGTTGTCAATCCATACCATACCACTGATTTCCATCAATATATAACATCTAAGCTCGTACGTCTCAAAGATGGGTGCTAAGCAAGAGAATAAATTCTCCGCCACCAAACAGATATATATTTAGCAGGGATCAACGAATACTGCATAAAGTAATACAATGTCAGACATACCATGTAACAACCCGGAAATACGAGCCAATTTAAAATTTTTATTTTGGCAATTTTAATGAATTTTGAACATTTAAAATATATTATTTTAAATAATATCGACGAGAAATTTATTTTGAATGTATTTAGAACGAATATATTTATATACGTCGTCGTTAGAATATAAATAATTATATATAATTATAATAGGAATTGAAAATGGCGCGGTAATTCGATAATTCGATTTCAAACTTCAATTGGATGTACCGGGTGCAAAACAATCCGGATTTTAGTGAAACCAAAAATAATAGGATCTAATTGAGAATATCTTTCCAACGAATCCGAAAAATCAAATTTTCATAGCGGGGATCAAAAGTTATGCCCAGTGGAAAATTCAGAATAGTCGCTATGTAAATTATACATGGCCCAAAAAAGTCAAATTTTGCATACGAATGAATTTGGACTCGAAACCACTTCCATTGAGTTCAAAATACCGTTTAGAACTCCGAAAAGTATAAGATTTGATATATTCCGATATCTGGAATAGTGGCTATGGGCTGGAGTTGTTCGGTTAACAATACATAGCCCTTAAAAAGTGAAATTTTGCATACGAGCTCAGAATTAGACGAGATAAATTTTTATGGATTCATAATGACAAATCATTGTTGAGTTCCAAATGGCGCGTCGAACGGAGTTAGTATGTGGCCGTGTGAGCTAAAACAGTACAGGGTAAAACGAGCAGTCATTTTACAAAGGAACATTATTGATACGACCTCAGAATTCGATTTCGTTTTTTTTATGGATTCGTATCGTCTAATAATGGTTAAATCCAAGAGGGCTTGATTTTTTGAGTTAGCATGTGTGCGTGCGAGAAGAAAAGGTGCGCAAAAATAGCATTTTTAGAGCTTATCTGAGCATTTTTGTGATTTTTTTTGAATGGTCAAACGAACTCGGAATTCGACGAAACTTGTTTCGTTGGACTCGTCTTCACGTCTACTATCTCGTGTCCGAAATCCGCGGCCATCGGAGATCGCTAGCGTTAAGGCGTTACGGGAGAAACTAGCATATAAACACTTTTACTTCCTTTTCTCTTCATAATTTTCACTTCTCTCTTTTCTTCCTCTTTCTCCAAAAATGGCCTCCACCCACCACCGCCGCTGCCGCCCCTCCTCCGCTGCCATCACCCACCGCCGCCGCTCCTCCTCCCCTCTGGCGCCACCTCCTCCTCTTCCTCCTCCTCCTTCTCTCTCCTTTTCTACAAACCCATGAACTCATTCCACCCCAAATAACCACCACCCGCCTCCGTGGACCCCACCGCCGCACCTCAGTCCCTCCCCCACGTCAGTCAGGCCGGCGCCCCCCCTCAGCACCACCCAATTCCGGCCGTGGGCCCCGCTACACCCAAAAATCCATTTTCACAAAAAAAAATCCCGTTTTGCAAATAACACCCTGTCAGCATTTCGCGAATAACTCCCAAACCGTGCATTTTTGGCCAAAGTCCCTCTAGATCAAAGTTGTAGAGAACGAAATTCTCTTCGATTTGGCTATATGGAAGTCATGTTTTGGAGTTCGTAGCTGCTCGGAAAACGCGTTCGAAGTCTGCTGTTCAAAAGCGGTAAAATTCGTGTAGTTTCGCGAATTCTGCCGAATTGGAGCATCTTCGGCAAAAAGACCCTTAGGCGAAAGTTGTCCGGAATGGCGTTCTTAAGCTAGGGAAAAGATGATGTGAAGATTGAAGCTCGTTTACAAATTCTGGAACCCGAACAGTGAATCCGGGCGTTAGAAAAAAAGTGAGTTTTTTCCATTTTAAAGCTTCTACAGTTTTTGACATATGAAGTAAATACAAATATGATCTTTATATTATAGAGAGGATAAAAATCCGATTTTTAACTTATAGAAGATATAAAGATGAGATTTTTATATAATGTAGATAATAAAAATGTGATTTTTATACATGTAGTGGCTACGGGCAACGAAAGTGACAAAAGACGAGAACGACAAGATTTTCTACATAAGAAGAGTCGTGGCGTTTGGTTTAGCTAGTAGGTGAGAACTTCTCACACTTCAATCTCTTTTTCTAGTTATATATATACTAGGATGCAGACGGTGCTTAGCAGCACCCGACACCCGTCATCCACAGACCATGGATGGCTTGTTTATTTAATTGTTTGGTTGTGTAGTTGGTTAGATTATTTGGTTTGAATTGAATTGTTTGGTGAAATGAAATTGATTTGATTGATGTGTGAATGGCGTGGGCCTTCACTAGACCGGGGATAAGGCTAGGCCTTGTCCCGTTTCTAGTATCGTGCCGTTATGCCGCCGAAATTTTCTAAAATAAGTTAGAAAAATAAAGATATCATTTTATTTAATAAATGAACTGAATAGAATATTTTCATAGGTTGAATAAAATGTTTTATCGTTAAAATATAATTTTTAATGTGAATGTGAATAAATAAATATTCATTTACAAACCGGACGGTTTGTTTATGTACACCTATTTGAAGGACATTGATTGGGACGATAAATTTTACACATCGCCCAACTGCACAAATAAAAATATGTGTTTGTTGATTTGAAACCCCACACGGGTATTGGGATAATATATGACATGCACTAATCCCAATAATTAGTTGTATGTCGATCGATTGATTGACCGACTGTTATAAGCGTTAGATATCTATATTTGATGCTTATACAGTGTAGTGCACTTTGGATGATGGTTGATTATTTATCGTTGCTATTATATACATGTGTTGTATGGAATCCATATAATTAACTTTAAATGGTAATTGATTGGGCCTCATTCTAATTTAGAAGATAAAGAATATTATAAAATAAAGGTTCATGTGTTGACAGTACTCATCCGTTGAGATTAGTTATGTGTTGAACGAAATATTTTTACGATAAAATTTACATCTTTATCACATATAAAATTAGAAACTAACTGGAAAATAGATAAGATGAGTGATCTCCAGGATATTAATCTGATGTTGGTTTCAGCCTGCGGGGTTAATATTCAGGGAATCATTCTCTTACTAATTTACGGTAGGAGTCTGATTTAATATCAAACGACAGATACCTTAATTTTCATAAAATATATTAAATAACAAAAAGAGTCACACGTGGACAGTACTCACCCGTTGAGATTAGTCATGTGTTGACAAGAATAAATATTCATTTGTTGAATAGAATAACGAATTTATTGAAATATATAAAACCGTGTTGATTAGAGATGCGCTATTTTGACGCGAACGATATTTATATCGATTATATTCGTTTTTGAATGGAATTGAATAGAAAAAAAATTTGAATTGAATCGAATAGAAAACAAATTTGAATTGAATCGAATAGGAAACAAATTTGAATTGAATCGAATAGAAAACAAATTTGAATTGAATCGAATAGAAAACAAATTTGAATTGAATCGAATAGAAAACCAATTTGGATTGAATCGAATAGAAAACGAATTCGAATTGAATTGAAAACGAATTGAAATGAATTCAAATCGAATTGAAATTTGAACTGAATAGAAATGAATTTTAAAACGAATAATTCAATTTTGATTTGAATTAAAATGGAGGTTGAAATTGTTTTTGAAACGAATTTAAAACGACTTATAAAATTCATTTTGAATAGTAATCGACGAAATATATATTATATATATAATATAATGGCCTGAATAGAACGCTCGGCGGTAGTTCGCGAATTTTAACCATTAACTTCAAACGGACATTACGGGAGATCCGACCGTCGGATTCTCCTAAAACCGGAACCGTTGGGTTCGTATCGAAAAGAGGTTTCTAACGAATATCAGAAATTTGAAATCTAACGGTTGGATTGGGAGGTATGTCCAAATCAATTTCAGAAAAGGTCGCTGTAAGTGCAGTTCGATGGCCGTTGATGGAAATCGACTGTACGGGCCTTGATAAAATTATTAAAAATAGTAATAATTGGTGTAAAATCATTAGGAATGATTTGGAAAAAATTGGGATGAAAAACTCCATATTTGAAAAGATAAAAATAGATTTTTATCGAAATGAACTAGTTTTGAACTAAATTTAAAACCCAATTATTTTTAAATAAATAAATTAGATTTAAAAAGGGGTTTAAATAATCGGAATTTCTAATATATTTAAATTGGAATTGAATTAAAACTGATTTGTTCGGTTTATCGTGAAGTGTGTTTTAAATAACACTAGTTCTTTAAAGCGATGATAAATAGAATGTGATTTGGGTTTATCGTGAACTGTGTTTTAAATGGCACTAGTTCTTTAACCCAGTAAAAGGAGTTTTAATGAATCTGCAATTTGATTGAAATGTGAATTGATAATTTAAATTATCAAATTTAAAAAGTGAGCAAGGATGGAGTATTACCAGTTTTGCTCCAAAGCAATAGTTAAATCTTTAATTAGATTTGAACGTGAAATGGTAATTAATTTTACCGATAACAACGTGGTGTTAGATATGGAGTATCACCAGTTTTACTTCTTGGGATGAATAGGTTGGGATTGCGAAATAAAATAAATAATTACTTCGGTGTGGTTCGCTAATCCCGACTAGTTTGGAAAACCATAATTTGGTTTGAAATGACATCCAAAGGAAGATCAAAGAATAAATTTAAAGAATTTATCTTGGATAAAATTAATGGGAACCTTTCCCTAAGAATATGAATTGGAATGAGGCGTATGTTGCGATTGTGTAACATTCATTTTAATATACGCGGGTTGTTCGGAAAGGCCGGGTTTATACCCATTCTGAATAACTGATTCGACGATATGTCGAAGATGAAGACGGTGGTTGAAGATTGGAAGTCTTCACATCGTTTGGGTGATTACTGATGATCTTGATTGGGCTGTACACCCAAGATGAGGGAATCAGTTGGTGGTCGTCCAGACGTACTTGGAGATCGATGGATATGCGAGGAAAGTGCCTCCGGTTTCGTTCAGACCCAGAACGAACTTGTAAATGGATTGTGTGTCTGACATTGGATTTTATTCTGTGTTGATTGATTTCTGTTAAATATATATCTGTTTGGCGGCGGAGAATTTATTCTCTTTCTTAACGCCCTTCTCTGAGACGTACGAGCTTAGAGGTTATATATTGATGGATATCAATCGCATGGCATGAATTGCCTGTGTGGCACGTTGAGTTGCATGGATCAAGGCTTCTGTTGAAAAGCAAAGTCTTGTGGTTGATGATCAAAGCACGGCCTACGTGGCAGCTTTGTGTATAACGTGAATTCGCGAGCCTCACACCTCGGTATGAGTCAAAAACGGGATGAGGACCCAAGGAGTGCACGACGTTTCTTTCTAGCTATGGGTGGTGTCAGTGACCTACCAGCCCTGACATTTATATACTTTTCACCTTTGTGGTTTGGATGCGAGGCGCCTCGATTATAGGTCCTATATGGCCGGGAAACGTGCGTTTAGGAATAACTAATCCTCAAACGTAAGAGAGGACCGGCCTTGGAGGATCCCAGGGTTACCCAAAGTGCGTAGTCCTGAGGCATTTGCTAGAGTGTCTCGAAGCGGAGAGGAGCTTGCCCCTTGCCTCGGCTCATGACGGAATCCAATTTCCAATACGTGATATTGCGGTTTTAATTGTAGAACTAGTATGGCGACATAGTACATGGTAGCTATGCCGCCTATGATTGATATTTATGATTGAAATTGTTTTGACACTATACACCTATAATAGTATCAGATAATGTGTTTTAAATGTATCAAGCATGCTTTGGCTGTTATAAGGGAAAACCCTATCCTCCGGCTTGCGTTGCATTGTGTGATGGGACCTGGGTCTTATAACAGCTTCATTTTTCTTTATTTAGCATTGCGCTGTTTGTTCTATGCACTGGTATTCTTGGGAGGAAACCCGTTCCGTGTTATACGGCGTGGTCCCTTGATTTACCTAACTTTAAAACCAATATAAATAACTGTTTTAGTTCTCACACCAGTCACATGACTGACCTGGAGTTTATTGTTTTAACCTAAACTCTGGGTGCCCCTATTTTCCGCACGGGCAGCTAGTAGTTTTGGTTTTGCAGATTTATATTCACAGGGTCCTGATTTACAGCTGGAACGATGCTCGGAAAGCTCTGTATCCGTGTATCACTTCTAGTTGTGCTTTTGTATTATTTTCCGTTGCTATGTAATTTAATGTAATCTCTTATATTTATCGAATTTAATTTATTCAATCATACTCTGTATATTCTTGTATCTGATGGGATTGTTGTAATAGCAATGAAATGTTCATCCGTTTGTGTTCTGATTTATCCTGTTCTTAAACGATCAGGGGTTTTGAACGGTCTAGATCGGTTTAACGACTGATTCGGATCGAGCGAAATTCCTGGCCGTCACATACCATCTACTTGCAAGTCCGTTCTAGGTCTGAAAGAAACTGGAAGCACCTTATTCCTCGTCCCATATGTCCAATACAGGAGAGAGGCCCTCACATATCCGGTCAATCTCCATGTACGTCTGGACGATAACCACTTATTACCTTGTCTTGGGTGTACAACCCAATCAAGACATCAATAATCATCTAAATGATGCGAAGATCTCCGGTCTTCAACCACCGTCTTCATCGTCGACTTTTAGTCGTCGTATTAGTTATTCAGAACGTGTAAACCCAGTCTTTCTGAATAACTCGCGTATTTTATAATCAATAATTAAGGGCTTTAAAAACACATCATATGCCTCATTCCAATTCAAAAATACTCTTTTATTCAAATATTCACATCTTAGGAGAAAGGTTCCCATTAATTTTATTAAAGATAAGTTCTTTTAAACTTATTCTTTAACATCCCTTTGAAAATCAATTCAAAAGATTTTATTTTATCCTTTAACAATTTAAACCCAATTAAGGTTTATCAACTAGTCGGGATTATCGAGCCTTACCGAAGTAACCATTTATTTTATTAATCTATTCCCAACCTATTTATCCCATAGAGAAAAATTGGTAATACTCCATATCTAACACCCACGGTGTTATCGGTAAAATTAATTACCATTTCCCATTTCAAATCTAATTGAAGATTTAACTAATGCATGGAGTAAAACTGGTTGTACTCCATTCTCGATCATTTCTTGAATTCTATAAATTTAATTACCCTATTCTCATTACAATCTAATTAAAGATTCATTAAAACTCTAACTTGGTTTTAATCTCAAAAATCATTACTTTATGATTATTCAACTTTAAGAAATTAATCTTATCTTAACTGGGTTAAAGCACCAATGTTATTAAAAACACAGTTTATAATAAACCCAAATCAACTTCCATTAACTATGGAGTTTTTATGGAAAAAAGATCAATATATAATCGATATAAATTTCCATATCAGGCTAATAATATAAATAGGATAACGACAAAGCCTTTTAAATTCCATATATAGTAACGGTCTTCCTTTACAATAGCTCATCTCGATTATTAATAAATCAAACTCCATTCAATTCCAATTTAATGTATTAAATTGGAAAATTTTACTTTGGAAATTTTCCATTAAATCTGAATTAAAGGATTATAAATTCCAAATCATATCTTCACTGTCAATTGGGTTTTAAGAACAAATGTTATTTTAAACATCATTCACGATGAACCCAAAATCAACTTCCATTTAATTCCAATTTATATTTATAAATTGGAAAACTTCATTAATCTTAATTAAAAGATTTATTATTTAATTCCAAAATCCAATTTGATATTCAATACAAGGCTCTGAATAGAAATTAATATCGGCTTATATTCAATATCAAATTCTGAAACCAACGGATAACGTATTGGGAATAACGATATATGTATCTTCCAAATTCCTCAACCATATCCGTATAATCACGGAATCCAATATCGAAATATTCCGAAGATTATTTCCATTCAAATCCAATCAAATTTATATGGAATTCCTGGTTATGTAGAAACCATTCGCAAATCCAATTTATTATTTCTAAAAATCATTGGATTTTTGTTCTAGTTATTAACTAGTTCATTTAGATAAAAATATCTTTTATCCTTTCAAACTTGGATTTTTTTCATCCAAAATATTTCCAAATCATTAGTTATAATTTTAAATAATTTTTTCCATATTTTTAATAATTTTATTAAGGCCCTTACAGTCGGATTCTAATAACGGCCACCGAACTGCATCCATAGCGACCTTTTCTGAAATTGATTTGGATATAATTTGAAATCCAATCATTCAAATTTAAATCTCCTATATTCATTGGAAATATCTTTTCGATATGAATCCAACGGTTCTGGTTTTAGGAGAATCCGATGGTCAGATCTCCCGTTATGCCAATTCAAAGTTAATGGTTGAAATCCGCGGACAGTCGCTGCGCAATATGTTCTGTTCAAACCATTTAAATATATATAATACATTTCGTCGATTTCTATTGAAAACTTGTTTTATAAATCGTTTATAAATTCATTTTTAAAACAATTCCAACTTCCATTTCAATTTTAAATCAAAATTGAATATTTCATATCATTATAATATTAAAATGATAATATTTTCAAAATATCAGATTTCGAAATCACACCTTTTCGGTATTCATTATAAAATAAATAAAATCAACAAAAAATTCCGTTCGAGTAAAAATGGTGCATATCTACTTAGTTCGGCTTCATATATCTCAATATTTTCGTGTCCATCCAAAATCGGACATCAAAATAATGTTTTGACTCTTCATTGAATATTATTTTTAAAATATTATTTATTTTTGAATTGGATCAGACTCAATCAATGACCAAATAATTTTATTTATATGGATTCCATACATTGTGTGTATTCAAAAATAGTAATAAACAACCATAAAATAGTCCATTCACATCCAGAGTGCAGTTTACAACTGTAGAAGCATTAAATAATTAAACAATGCTTATAACAGTCCGTCAATCAATCGGTTGACATACAATTAATTCCAAGGGAGACGTGAATAACTTATCATCTCTAGACCCGTGTGGGGTTTCAACCAACAACAATGAATTCAAATTAATCAGTGGTTAATAAATTTAACCAATTCTAATTCGATTCGATTTTTTTTCTAATTAGTTTATTTTCACTGTTTAAATTATAAATAGATATTTATAATTTAATTTCAACTACCACAAATTTATTAACATTATTTTTAATATGCTAAACATCACAATCACAGCACAATACAGTCAATTAAATCATCCATGGTTTTCAAACAATAGTGAATATTAGCTAACAGGCACCGTATAACAATTTTCTGATAATTAAACAAATAAAAACCAATACTAGCAACTACTACATTCAATTATAAAATAAATAACCGTACAAAAGTTTAACGGGAGAGTTCTCACTTTGGTTTCCGCTCCGTCAGTCTTCAATTGAAGGATTGTTTTAATAAAATTAAACATGCATTAACTTTATCAAAAACTGAAATAGCTTCTGTTTCCGTTCTGGTCAGTTCCATGTTGTAGAGCTCGCTGATATGATCGCAACGCAACTGAAATCGTCAGATTTCGACCTCATATGAAGAAGATATGATATTATATACATTTCATTACATAATTAAATAATTAATTAATAAATAAATTCACTAATCCCCCTTTGCTTAATCACCTTCGTTAATTCCTCTTCTCGCGTTAAACTCCTGGACCGAACATGAATGGAGCTTAACATATAGGGTTCGAAATAGTCGCTGCCACGCTTGACCGGAATGGGATCGGCCGCCTCCACCTCACGCATCGAAGCACAACCGCCCTACGCCAGTAAGGGCGCAAAACCCGATGGCCCCTGTCGGCCGAAATTGCCTGCGAATAGTGGGAGCTCGTGACCCCTCCCTCTCCAATTTCAACGCCATACTAGATCAAACCCATATCGATTGTAAGATCTTGAAACGATTTACGATTTTCATTTTATAACTTTCTAAAATTAATTTGCGAATTTAGAGAAATTTAGCATGAATTTCGGAGCTCAATAGCCTTTGATTTGGAACGGTGGCTGCTAATGTATGGGAAATTAGGGTTTTAGTGGAGAATATTAATATATATACTATATATTTTTATATTTTTTAATTCCAAAAATACTTTTTTATTGATACGAACTCCAAATCAACCCCAACGACTTCATCCCTAAACAAATACCCCCATTCTGAAAACAGTGGGATATGTTTCGTAAGCCAATTCGATTGTTTGATCAGTTTTTATCAAAATTAAAATATAAGTTAATATAACAGTCAATATTGAATCTGAACATACATTTTAATTTACCGAGACCGCATACTGACTCCAAAAATTATGAATTTTGAAATCTTGCTATGTTTTGATGATATGGTCCTAAAAAAATTAATTTTGTTGAAGTTGGAGATGGTTTGAAAAATAGCCTTTTAACTGGCTTATTAAATTTAAACCGAAATTGAAAACGCGTTTAAATTTACTACGCTCGCATATTAATTTCAAAAATTATGAAATTTTAGACCTGACTATAATTTGACATTCCGAATCTAACATAAGTGATTTCGTCGAAAACGGAGGTCATTTGCAAAATGGCTATTTTTAAGGGCTATATATTATTAAAATATATATAAATTCCATAGCGACTATTTGAAATTTTAAACTAAACATAATTTATAAAGTGAAATCTCAGTTTCTTGCATTCGTTAGAAAGTTACAGTTCAAAATATTCCAATGTTTCTTGTTGCACTAAAATTCGGTTATATTTAATTCTGTATATTCAATTGAAGTTTAAAACCAAATTTTCAAACTACCGCTCCATTTCGAGTTCGTTTTAATTAAATTCTTATGTTCTAACTTCTATTTAAATAAAATTTTAGTCGTTATTATTTAAAATAAATCATTTTAAATATTCAAAATCAATTAAAAATAAATTTTAAATGGGTTCCAAAATCTGGGCTGTTACAAAGTGCAACCCAAGTTTTAACATAAATTCAAAGACTTGATAATATCTTGAAAGCTTGAACTCTTCTTGAAACTCGCGAATCTTCATACTCTTGAATCATCAATTTGGATCTTCAATATCATTACTGTATAGTCTTCATTATCAGTATCCATCACTACATACTATATATATAATAATTAGTACATGTGCATATATAAAATATTCGTTATTTGAGATTGTTATCATCAAAACAGCCATACATGATACTAACACATCTGTTTGGTGGATTGGGTAGAAACTCTAATGCACTACTGCACCGTCTTTGAGACATATAAGCTTAGAGATTGTACATTCATGGAAATCAATTTCGTGTGATGGAAGCTGTAATGTGGTATCAAAAGTGAATCATGTGCATGATGTGGGGTAATTGATGACCTTAAGCTTCATCACCCGGTAGTGGCAACAATGAATGTTGAGAGGTGATGTGGGTTGCATCTATTAGGACATGATCATCACCTTTCTAGATTACACTACATATGTTGAGTGTGTGGTATACGCTGTATGATATCCCAGATAGGTCGGTTTCTACTTAGGTGATTTCATATTCGGTCGACGCACTACCTTTAGGTCTGCCTAGCTAGACCAGTCTTACTAGGTAATGCAAGGTCGACGGCTTGTGATACATCCCTCCAGAGGTGCATTATATTGAAGTTAGTATGTTACCTTGCCATCGTATGGAATCCATTCTCCCTAAGAGCTTTTAGTTTTGTTTGCATTACCTAACATATGCAAAATTTAATAATGGTAACAATTTCACATAAATGATTTGATTTACTTTGTGTGTTTTATCCTATAGGTCATTTAAAATAATATCATATCAACCTCCTCGAGCCAAATAATGGCTGCCACAACCGTTCCTTCTCCCCAAAACTCCACTCTTCCTAACTCCACTGTACCTTCTTCTCCTCCTTGAGCCTTACCAATGTTGAACCGTCTTCCAGAATGAATTCCTTCTAATCCCAGTCTACCTCCCCTCGACTCCTAACAAGCTCATCTTCCCATCCCTTCCTTTACCTACTGTGAAATGGTCTACATAGAGAGTTTGGTGATGCTTGGTTATGCAAACTGCATGGTGGTGGTAACCTCGTAGAGTGATATGCCTGACTCTTTCCTGTGCTTTTAGGTGATGGTACTGAGCATCAGGTGAAAGCGACTTATTTATGGAAAATTGGTCTCTGTGTTAGTTGCAAAGTTTTTGGTCACATGCTTGAGAACTGTCCTTGAAGAGCTAAGAAAGAAAGCACGGTCGTTAAAGAAGCTAGTGAAGGAAGTAATAAAAGCGATAAGGTTGATAAGGATGATTGAGAGAACATGAATGATTCACAAAATATTTAGGAAGGAGAGTTTGGTCAACATGAAGTCCAAAATATGGTTGTATGACAACCCATGTACTGGCAATGCTATGCTGAGGCAAGCTTCTCATCATGTAGGTGATGGCACTGTAGAGATTGGAAGGGCCAGTCTAAATGACAAAAGTAAAAAAATAATAGTGGCAGATGGAACACACAAAATAGCACATGGTAAGAAGGATAAAGGTAAAGATAGGAACTCAAATATAAGAAAAGAAATTGAATAGAAGGCAATGTACAGAGATTACTTAATGCATATACTTTTTAATGATGTCAAGGAATTTGAAAGTGTTATTCTATCAGGTGGAAGTGAATTTGCTGAGTCGAACCCTGAATCTACACCTCTGGCTACCTCTCAAATTGATAACTTTAACTTCAAACCAGGATTCCTTAGCAATGCCAACCCTTTCCTCAAACCTTCCTCTACGACGTCTGCAAGAAAAGCTGTAACAACTCACGTCCATTAATGTCACTCACTAAGGGAATGCATTAACTTCCATGGAGTATTATAAGAGTATAGAACAGAATATCACAAGACAAATATATAAAATGGTACTTAAGAAAATTCAAAATTTATTCATTGCAGTGGAAAAGAAAAACATGTTTGGTTACAACATCAAAACCACATACTAGAGCCAAGTACACAAATATCCATCTTGTACAAAAATTTTATCAGAGTACATAAATGTAAAACCATAATCCCACTCCATATAGCCATAATGAAAAAGAGATAAAGTTGAGCATTACTTTCAACACTTCCAAGCACTTCAAGAAGAGGGAGATCCAAGTCAAGCTTCACTAATCCCACCCTGAGGACCTGGGGGGAAGAGAAAAGAGGCGAAACAAAAAAGGGTCAGGCATACGTCTGGCAAGTCCAGTGACTTTGACAATATAATCAGTAAAGTAACAGGATAAGAACATAAACTGGATATAAGAGATGATTGTAACATAAGCATATATGACAAGGTAAACAAGATGAACAAGACTTAACGTTGATTGCGCTTCTAATCACTATAAGATAATTCCTACACCGCACTAATACCAGTTCCATACTGAAAGTTGATCCCTCTTACTAAACATAATAATAATAATAGTAATAATAATGGAAGTTTCTTGTACTCCTAGCTGTTGTCATAGGTAACGCCTGCTCCTATCTCCACTAGTTGTACCCACTACCCTGTAACGACCCGGAAAATCTGCTCCAATTTAAAAAATTTAAATTGGCTAAAATAATGGATTTTAAATATTTAAAATTAATATTTTAAATAATAGCAATGAAAAGTGAGTTGGAATCGACGTTTGAAAATGAATATAATTAATTCTAATTATAAACAAGGCCTAAAAAGATGCTACAGTTTCAAAAATTGAATTCAAACTTTGTCGGACTGTACCGGGTGCAAAACAAAACGGATTTGAGTGAAACCAAAAATATTTAAATTTGTTACTGAATACCTTTCTAACGAATCTGAAAAATTGAAGTTTCATAGCGGAAAGCAAAAGTTATGGCCGAATGAATTTTCAGAAAGGTCGTTATGGAATTTATATAGCCCATGAAATTGGCCATTTTGCATATGACCTCGGAATTCGACGAAACCACTTTTGTTGGATCCGGGATGTGAAGTTATTTCTAGATTTCAAATTTCATAATTTTTGAAGCTAGTATGTGAGTGTGGCAAAGGAAAATGTGTTTTGGTCAATTACAGTTAAATTGGATCGACCAGAAATGAGCCTTTTTGCAAACGGTCTCAGAATTCAATGAAACTAGTTTTGTTGGGATCGTATCGTCAAAACATAGCCATATTTATTTTTCTGGAATTTTCGAATCAGTTTGTGGCCCTGGAAAATTGAAATGTACGTTCAAATCGAATATTGAATGTTATATATTTTAATTTGAATGGAAACTGACTGTAACAGTCGAATGGGCCTACGAAACAAATCCCATTGTGTTTGGAATGGGGGTAAAACGCTATGGACGACAGTCGTTGGGTTTGGATTGGAGGTCGTGTCAGAAAACACCTTTTAAAACCCACCGGCCAATCAGAATTTAATAAAAAAAAAGAAAAAACTCTTTCTCTCTCCCCGACGTCGAAGGCGGAAACCGCTTTAAACCTTCCCCCTCATTTTCCGATCAATCCACGTAAAATTAGCCCGTCCTCCAGCTGAAGATTTTGTAGAGCTCCTCGAGATCTTCAAATCCATACTTGGTTTCGATTTTTTCATTGTGTATTTTGGGAGAACGGATGCCGAGAAGTCGCCGCCTTCACTTCGCCACCGACCACGATTCCGACGATCGAACTGGCCGCCACCCCCCTGCGCTGGAAGCACTCACCTCCCCCTTCGACGCTGCGAAGGCTGATCGGCGAATAGCTACACGGATTTTGAGATAAATCAAAACCTAGTTTTGAACCTTTCAACTGAGGTACACCTCTTGTATAAGCGTTGTATAAGTTGTACGTTCGATGTATAAGTTATATATGCGTTGTAAAAATTATATATGTGTTGAAATAGAAGTGAATTGCTATATATATATATATATATATATATATATATATATATATATATATATACGCCCCTCGTCCACAAACCATGGACGATATTTATTAGTTGTGATTGGTGTGAAAATTGATTGATAGCGAATGATTGATTGGGATTGTTTGTGGTTGATATTGATTGATTGTGGTTGAAAAATACCCGTTTGTGGTTGAGAAATATTTGGTTGAAACCACATAGGATTAGTTTATGGAAATGAAATAAATATACATGTCGCCTGCGAGCGAACTAGATGCATGATTCCCCATTGTCAAAAACCGCGAGGTTTTAAGGTAGAGCGAGGAGCCGTACTAGGGACGGTCCCGGTTTTAACTACCCTGCCGTTATGCTGCCGAAATTCTGAATAATATTCATGTGTTTGAATTATTTTCATTTGTTGAAACTATATTTATTCGTTGAATAGAAAACCTTCATGTGTTGAATCGATATTCATTCATAGAATTAAAATTCATGTGTTGAATGGTGTTCGTGTTTTTAAATATAAAAATCACATTTTTATCATCTATATGAACTATATAAAATAATCTCCTTTTGAAAGAAATTGTTTTATAATAAAAATCCTATTTTTATTACCTATATGAACTATATAAAATAATACTGTTTTGAAATGAATTGTTTTACAATAAAAATCACATTTTTATTATATACATGAATTGTTAAATATAGTGAAGTGTTGAAATAGAAGACAATTAGATAAAAATATCATTTTTCTCAAATCTATGAAAAGAATATAGCTTTGAAATCGAAGAATCGATATATATAAATAGAATTGAAATATATCGAATAACGATGCTGCAGTTCGTATTTTGAAACCGTGATTTCAAACGATTATACCGGGAGATCCGACCATCGGATTTTCCTGAAATCGCAACCATTGGGTTCGCTTTGGAAATATCTTTCCAACGGCACCAACATTGTAAAAATCCAACGGTTGGATTGTCTGGAATGTTTAATTCAAATCTGAAGAAAAACAGCGCCAGAATCGATTATATATATATATATATATATATATATATATATATATATATATATATAATTATATTTAATCGAATAACGACGTAGCAGTTCGTATTTTGAAATCGAAACTTTAAACGATTATACCGGGAGATCCGACCGTCGGATTTTCCCGAAACTGGAACCGTTGGGCTCGTTTTGAAAAGAACTTTCTAATGATGCAAATTTTGTGAAGATCCAACGGTTAGATTTTCAGATATGTGTAAATCAAATCTAAAAAAAAAACAGTGCCACGGCCGCGTTATGGCCCGAAGCGTCGTTTTGAATAAATTGGCTATTTTAAAATAAATAAAAATAGCGATAAATCGTTATAAAATATTATAAACGATATGGCTGTGAAATTTAGAAATTAACTGAAGGTTGGCTAAGTCGAATGGTTTCCTGGGTGTTGATCTGATGTTGGTTTTGGCCTTTGGGGTTAATATTAGGGAAATCGTTCTCTTACTGATTGACGGTTAGTGACTAATGAATTGAAATGATACATGTGTATGTTAGTGTTGCACTTGTTTATTATAGACGAGAGTTGCTCAGAAAGACCGGGTTTATCCCATTCTGAATAACTGCATCGACGATAAGAAATCGAAGATGAAGACGGTGGTCGAAGACCGGAGATCTTCACCTTGTTTGGATGGTAACCGAGGTCCTGATTGGGAGGCATCCCGAAATATGGATAATGAGTGGTGATCATCCAGACGTACGTGGTGATCGATGGGTTTGCGAGGTATATAGTGCCTTCGGTTTCGTTCAGACCCAGAACGGACTTGCCAATGGACAGTGTGTCTGACATTGGAATTTATTTTGTGTGATTGATAGCCATCAGTTGCATGGTGTGAATTGCCTGTGTGGCATGCTAAGATGCAGTAATCAGGGCTTCTGTTGAAAAGCAAAGTCTTGTGGTGATGATCAAAGCACCGCCTGTGTGGCGTAGCTTTGTGTATAATGCGAAATCACGAGCCTCACACCGCGGTATAAACCAGAAATGGGATAAGGACCTCAGGGAGGGCATGCGTTTCCTTCTAGCTAGGAGTTGTGTCAGTGTTTTTACACGGCCTAATATTTTACTTATGTGGTTGTTACTGTTGCGAGGCGCCTCGGTTAGATCGGACGATCCGGGTCCGATGGAGTCATTCGTTGGCTCATTTACGCCCCATAGGGCGGGGAAACGTAGTGTTCAGGAATTTTAATCCACATCGGTGGACCGGCCCTGACGATCCAAGGGTCGATGCGCTCTGACCTTGAGACATAGGCTAGATTGTCTCGAAGTCGGTAGGACTATCTTTTTCCTTGGTTCATGACGGAAATCCAATTTCCAAATACGTGACTGTGCGATTTTGATTGTATTCCTATATATGGCGACACAGTGGCATGGGACGCTCATGTCGTCTATGATTGATAGTTATGATTTGAAATTGTTTTTGAAACATATAAACACTAATAGTAATATCAAATGCTTTTGTTTTATTCGTATCAAGCATATCTTGGCCATTATAAGGTAAAAACTCTATCCTCCGGCTTGCGTTACATTGTGTGATGGGAACTTAGTCTTATAATGGCTTCATTTTTATAAAAAGCATTGCGATGTTTAAAAGAATGATTTGTTTTAAAGCACTGGCAATCCAATGGAGTAAACCCGTTCCACGAAAGTGGTGTGGTCCTGTGATTAGCCATATTATTAATGTGTTTAGTAGATTTCTCATACCAGTCCCATGACTGACTCGTAGTTTGTTTCACTTTCAAACTCGGGTGCCCCTTTTTCTACACGGGCAGCCTTGTATTCAGGTTTAGCTGGCTCTTTCTGGATAGCTGGAGCTGAAGATGGATTCTATTATTTATCTCTTTTTATGATGTTCAGCTCCTATTGTACATATTTTGTTTGTTTCCGCTGTTGACATTTATGTATAGCTGAACTGTATTTGTACTAAGTATGATCCTGTATACTGTGTAATTATGATGATTACATTTATCCAGTATATTATATTGTTCATTATCTGGTGTATTTATTTAATTCTGTTCTGCTATTATCTGTTTCTGTGTTATATTCCAAAGATTACCCTTGCCTCCGTCAGTACGGGGTTTGGGGTCGTCACATTTGGTATCAGAGCCTTGGTTAAGCTTAGTTCTA
The DNA here is from genome assembly GCA_030737875.1 of Allium sativum. Taxonomy (NCBI): domain Eukaryota; kingdom Viridiplantae; phylum Streptophyta; class Magnoliopsida; order Asparagales; family Amaryllidaceae; genus Allium; species Allium sativum. Next base: position 704,965,929 of record CM060921.1, read on the forward strand.
GAATATAACATATTAACGAACTCGTCAAAAATAGAACCAGTAGTGTTCTAGGACGAGTAACTCATTACAGATAGGATCAGTAATATCCTAGTATGAGTAAAGCAGAATGAAATACACCCCATAGACACATTTACATTTGAAGTATATGTTTCTATGTTTTAAAATTTCTTTTCTGTGACCTGACACTTGATCTGCTATTTGCAGAAGTACTTGAAAACGAGTGTCAGAAATAGAAGGAATGCAGAACCGGATATTGAGGCCCTATTAATCAAATATCGAAATATGGGTGGAATACCGTTCTCTGGTGAAGAATCTATAATGAAGACACAGGCTTGGATTCGTTCTGCTGAAAAGATCTTTGACGACTTAAAGCTGAAGGATGACCAAAAAAGGTTACTGGCATCCTGGGCACTCAAAGATGAAGCTTTATTCTGGTGGGATTCAGTTATTGAGAATAATCCAGAAGGTGATATCACCTGGGATAGATTTAAAATGATTTTCCTAGAGAGATTTACTCCTCCAGAAGCAACTGAGCGATTATGTGATGAATTCTCTTATCTGATACAAGGGGATATGACCATCCCAGAATATCATAAGAAATTCAACGAACTTTCTCACTTTGCGCCTCATCTGATTCAAAATACGAAGAGAAAGAATTTGAGATTTATTAACGGGCTTCAAAGGAAATACCAGAATAAAGTAATGGGGCATGTAAAGCTTCCTTTTTCAGAAATGATTTATATGGCCTATCAGTATGAAGATCTCCATAAGAAAGGCATGTTGCGCGACGAAGAGGAAGTCAGCTCTAGCATTAAGGTTGAATCAGAAACTGATCGTCCTGAGGCAAGTACGATGTCTGAGATCAGTAAGAAGCCCAGTGCTAAGAGAAAAAGGGCTAAATCTGAGAAGGAACCAGTAACGACCGCCGTATGCAATAACTGCCATAAGCAAGGGCATTTGCAAGGGAATTGTAGATCTTTAAAGAAACAAAGAAAGGATGGATATAGAGCCAATCAAAAACAAAAGAAGAAGAGTTTTAGAACTGATGGAGAGATTCAAGAGGATAGGGAGTGCAAACAATGCCATAAGGCTGGTCATCTTGCAAAGGATTGCCCGCTCTTAAACAAGCCCGAAGTGGTTCAAGTGAATGAAGTGGCAGAAGTGCCTGCATCTTCGTCTATTCAGGAAAGGCCAAATGTTTTAGAAGGCACGCTTACTGTCAAAAATATTCCAGTTAAAGTACTGTTTGACACAGGCGCGTCACGAAGCTTCATTGCCAAGAATGCAGCTAAGAAACTAGATTTGAATTTGAAGAAGCTCAAAGAACCAATGACGGTCCAAAATCCAGTCGGGGGTTCCATTGATCTCAGTTGGGTTTGTGGAGTGCCGGTTTCTTTTTCTCGTTATCGGTTCCCTACCATCGCGGTCGTCATGAATTTTAAAGAGTTTGATCTTATCTTGGGGTTAGACTGGTTGACCAAATATGAAGCTAAAGTTAAATGCGCCGACAGAGTCGTAAAGGCGAAGATTAAATCAGGAGATTATTTAACCATTCCCCTGTGAAGGTCAGAATGCTAATAGAAAAGACTTCTGGGCAGCTTTGGATGTTTCTCCAGCCCAAATAGAAAATATCCCTGAAGTCACAGAGAATATTCCTGACCTCATCAAAGATATTCCGGTCATCAAGAACTATGCGGATGTGTTCGAGGAAGTTGTTCGCTTACCTCCGCAGAGAGAAATTGATTTTAAAATTTCTTTGATTCGGAATGCAAGGCCGTGAGTTCACGCTATTCGAAGAATGTCCTTGAAAGTGAAAGAAGAACTTGACAATCAAACACGACAGCTCGTATGGAAGGGTCTGATCAGGCCTAATTTCTCTGATTGGGGCGCAGCAGTGGTGTTTGTCCCAAAATCTGACGGTACTCTACGGCTATGTGTGGATTATCGTGATTTGAACAAGCAAACAATAAAGAACAAATATCCATTGCTACGAATCGACGAGCCCAGGTATTTTCAAGGATGGACCTAGCTACAGGCTTCCATCAGCTTCGTATTGCTGAAGAATGTGTTCCAATGACAGCATTCAGAGGTCCCGAATTATTCTATGAGTGGTTAGTAATGCCGTTCGGCTTATGTAACGCTCCAGCTTACTTCGTCGATCAGATGAATAGAGTGTTCAGAGGGGTTTTGAATAAATTTGTCCTGGTTTTCATTGACGATATTCTAATCTTCTCTAAATCAAAGGCCGAACATGAAAAGCATTTGGAACAGGTTCTGGAAATCCTCAGAAGAAATGTATTGAAAGCCAAACTGTCCAAATGTATATTCTGGCAAGAGGAAGTAAAATTTCTGGGCCATGTCGTATCAAAAGAAGGAATTGCTGTGGATCCAAGTAAAATCACAGCTATTCGGAATTGGAAACAGCCCAGTACCCCCACTGAAGTCCGCAGTTTTCTCGGATTGGCTAGTTATTACAGGAAGTTCGTTAAAAATATTTCAAAGATATCTCGTCACTTAACGAAGCTTACAAAGAAGCACTCTAAATTCAAATGGACTCCAGAAAGTGAAGAGGCTTTTGAAGAGCTAAAGTTAAGATTAACGACAGCTCCAATGTTAACCATCATCGATGGCAATCAGGATTTGAAAGTCTGGACTGAAGCTTCTAGAGAAGGCCTTGGCGCAATGTTAATGCAAAGGGTTCAAGTGATTGCTTATGCTAGCCGTCAGCTGAAGCCACATGAAAAGAACTACGTAACTCATGATCTTGAGTTATTGGCTATAGTATTCGCTTTGAAAATCTGGAGACACTATCTTCTGGGTGAGAGATTTGAACTGTTTACAGATTACCAGTCGTTAAAGTATCTGTTCACTCAGAAAGACCTGAATCTGAGGCAGCAATGTTGGCTAGAGTTCCTTGCAGCATATGATTTTGAGATTCTATACACTCCAGGGAAAGCCAATGTCGTGGCCGATGCGTTAAGCCGAAAGAATGAAATGATCGCCAGTTTTATCATTGCGACTGCATTGATTGACAAGATATTATCTCTCCAAGAAGACGACCAATTAATCAAAGGAATGAGTCAGCGAATTCGTGAAGGCAATGCTTCGGATTTCCAGCTCGACAGCGAAGGGATTCTGAGGTTAGAAGGACGAATTTGTGTTACAGAAATTCCTGAACTCAGAAGGGATGTGCTTGATGAATGCCACAAATCTAAGCTCAGTATCCATCCGGGTGTGAGTAAAATGTATAACGATATAAAGCGAACATTCTGGTGGAAGTCGTTAAAAAGAGACATCTCGATATATGTTAGCCGATGCCCTACTTGCCAGCTAGTCAAAAACGACCAACAAAAACTGGCTGGATTATTACAACCGCTAGATGTTCCAGGCTGGAAGTGGGAACATATTTCCATGGACTTTATTGATGGTTTGCCCAGAACCAGAAAAGGAAATGACAGTATTTGGGTGATCGTAGATCACTTCATGAAGACCGCCCATTTCATGCCTGTCAGATCAAATAGAACTGCTCAGAGTCTGGCGCAGATATACTTCAAGGAAATAGTTAAACTACATGGAGTGCCGCTCAGTATAGTCAGTGATAGAGATACAATATTTACTAGTAAATTCTGGGAGGCATTTCAAGTCGAGCTGGGAACAAAGCTGAATCTAAGCACCGCTTATCATCCTCAGACAGACGGTCGGACTGAGAGGGTGAATCGTATATTAGAAGATCTATTGCGGGCTTGTGTTCTAGATTTCGGTGGATCATGGGAAGACCATCTGCATTTGGCTGAATTCTCATATAACAACAGCTACCAGGCGAGTCTGACAATGTCACCATTCGAAGCGTTGTATGGTAGACCGTGCCGATCTCCTGCTTGTTGGGTCGAACCTGGTAATAGAATTGTATCGGGGCCTGATATGATCCGAGAAGCTGCCGACAAAGTCGACTTTATTAAGAAGCGATTACTTGTCGCTCAAAGCCGACAAAAGAGCTATGCCGATAGGAGAAGAAGAGATATATCCTTTGCTGTTGGCGACTATGTATATTTGAAAGTATCGCCGATGAGAGGAGTTATCCAGTTCGGTAAAACTGGGAAGTTGGCGCCCAAATTCATTGGTCCGTTTCCTATTCTGGAACGGATCGGAAGGCTCGCTTATAGAGTCAAATTGCCTGATTGGTTACCTGGAGTACATGATGTATTTCACATATCTCAACTTCGAAAGCACATTCATGACCCAGACTTGATCGTGGAAGAAGCAGCTCAACAGGATATTGAAATTACCCCTGAATTAGCTGTGAGAAGAGAGCCGCTAAAGATTATCGGCAAAGAAACCAAAGAGCTGAGGAACAAGAATGTTCACTTAGTCAAAGTGCAATGGAGTGGAGATCCACGAGATTGTACTTGAGAAACTGAGGAGAGCATTCAGAAAGCCTACCCTAGATGCCGAGTGGATATCTCTGATTGACTCCGGTGCAAGGTATATTTACCATACTTTGCATTAACATTTAATTCTCTACTCTGTTGTCATTTTCTTTCCATGAATGTGCACTTTTAATACTATAGTCTGAATGATTTTAAAAGAATATAGAAATTGATTAGTATATTTTTGAAAAGTTAAAAACAATTTGATTGTTATTTGTGTTGTGTGATAGTAGATTTGATTAATTAAAATTATTAAATCGATAGTTAATTTAATCAATAATAGAATAATGGTAGAATTTATTTATTTAAATCACACATTGAACTGATTTGAAAATAGTTAGAAATATAAACATGTGCATTATATATGTTTGAACAGGTAAGTGGATAGCTGTTGAGTAAAGATTTTATTTGCGTGCCCGACAAATAGGTAAACCTTAATGAGTTGGATGCGAAATATTATTATATCAACTCCTGTGAATGCCATTGGATGCGAAGTGCTGGTTATTCTGTGTGTAATAATAAACATCGCCATAGGATAGTAACAATTAATTTTGAACTACATTACATGGCATATTTCTGAAGATAGGCATACTTCATCATATACCACATAAGCATTTGGAGCTTGTGTGACGAGGTGGAAGATTTACCATACGAGCGAGAGGCTTGTATGGCGATGACTATATTTTACAGGTTGAACTGATGACCGATATGGACTATTTAAATTGTAACGATAAAATTCCCAGATTAATAAAAAAACCCACACGGGTCTGGAGTTGACAAAAATCACGTCTCTCTAGTTATTAGATACGGCACATGGACTATTTATTTCCCACACGGGACGAGGTGACGAGGATTTATCCTCTGGAGCATTTAAAATACACACTCCCTCAGGCTTTGACAGGGTGACGAGAATTTATTCTCTGGAGTTATTATCAATACACGCTCCCCTGTAAACACCAGAATATATCACTATAAATATGTGTATGCTTATTAGGATTTATTGGGTACATAATATGGCCCAATAAATTTCCAAACCTCTCCCCGTACAAAGGAGGTTATGGCGAAATTTTTCGAAAATTCCGGGTGTTAGCCAAATTTTTGAAGAATTTGAAAATTCTCAGAGACTGAAAAGTTGGAGAATGGAAGTCAGATCGAACGTAGAGTTGATTAGTCAAACCACTTTCGACTTTGTTCCTTTTCGGGGATGAAAAGTTTTTAGTGAGGGAGATGGTAACGACCCGGAAAATCTGAACCAATTTAAAAATTTTAAATTGGCTAAAATAATGGATTTTAAATATTTAAAATAGATATTTTAAATAATAGCAATGAAAAGAGTGTTGGAATCGACATTTGAAAACGAATATAATTAATTCTAATTATAAACAAGGCCTGAAAAGGCGCTGCAGTTTCAAAAATTGAATTCAAACTTTGTCGGACTGTACGGGGTGCAAAACAAAACGGATTTGAGTGAAACCAAAAATATTTAAATCTGTTAGTGATCACCTTTCTAACGAATCTGAAAAATCGAAGTTTCATAGCGAAAAGCAAAAGTTATGGCCAAATGAATTTTCAGAAAAGTCGCTATGGAATTTATATAGCCCGTGAAATTGGCCATTTTGCATACGACCTCGGAATTCGACGAAACCACTTTTGTTGGATCCGGGATGTGAAGTTATTGCTAGGTTTCAAATTTCATAATTTTTGAAGCTAGTATGTGAGCGTGGCAAAGGAAAATGTGTTTTGGTTAATTATAGTTAAATTGGATCGACCAGAAATGGGCCTTTTTGCAAACGGTCTCAGAATTCGACGAAACTAGTTTTGTTGGGACCGTATCGTCAAAACATAGCCAGATTTATTTTTCTGGAATTTTTCGAATCAGTTTGTGGCTCTGGCAAATTGAAATGTACGTTCAAAACGAATATTGAATGTTATATATTTTAAATTGAATGGAAACTGACTGAAACAGTCGAATGGGCCTACGAAACATATCCCATTGTGTTCGGAATGGGGGTAAAACGCTAGGGTTGACAGTCGTTGGGTTTGGATTGGAGGTCATGTCATAAAACACCTTTTAAAACCCACCGGCCAATCAGAATTAAAAAAAAAAACACTTTCTCTCTCCGCGACGTCGAAGGCGGAAACCGCTTTAAACCTTCCCCCTCATTTTCCGATAAATCCACACAAAATTAGCCCCTCCTCCAGTTGAAGATTTTGTAGAGCTCCTCGAGATCTTCAAATCCATACCTGGTTTCAATTTTTTCATTGTGTATTTTGGGAGAACGGACGCCGAGAAGTCGCCGCCTTCACTTCGCCGCCGACCACGATTCTGACGATCGAACTGGCCGCCACCCCCTTGCGCTGGAAGCTGTCTCCTCCCCCTTCGACGCTGCGAAGGCCGATCGGCGAATAGCTACACGGATTTCGAGATAAATCAAAACCTAGTTTTGAACCTTTCAGCTGAGGTACGGCTATATATATTTTCAACAGTTTTAACACCTTTAAACCGTTGCAAACTTTGAAAAAACATATCTTTTTCGTGTATTGACGAAATTCAGTGAAACAAGAGACAGTGGACTCGTGTGGACGTCTTCTACCTTCTAAAAGAGACCGAATATTTTTCTGAGCCTTTTGCTATTTTTGGTGGAGTGGAACCCAATGTGAGATTTCTAATTTATAAACGATATGGAAAACGATGATGTATAAATTATATAGTCGATGTATGAGTTATATAAGCGTTGTACACCTCTTGTATAAGCGTTGTATAAGTTGTACGTTCGATGTATAAGTTATATATGCGTTGTAAAAATTATATATGTGTTGAAATAGAAGTTAATTGCTATATATAAATATATATATACGCCCCTCATCCACAAACCATGGACGATATTTATTGGTTGTGATTGGTGTGAAAATTGATTGATAGCGAATGATTGATTGGGATTGTTTGTGGTTGATATTGATTGATTGTGGTTGAAAAATACCCGTTTATGGTTGAGAAATATTTGGTTGAAACCACATAGGATTAGTTTATGGAAATGAAATAAATATACATGCCGCCTGCGTGCGAACTAGATGCATGATTCCCCATTGTCAAAAACCGCGAGGTTTTAAGGTAGAGCGAGGAGCCGTACTAGTGACGGTCCCGGTTTTAACTACCCTGCCGTTATGCTGCCGAAATTTTGAATAATATTCATGTGTTTGAATTATTTTCATTTGTTGAAACTATATTTATTCGTTAAATAGAAAACCTTCATGTGTTGAATCGATATTCATTCGTTGAATTAAAATTCATGTGTTGAATGGTGTTCGTGTTTTAAATATAAAAATCACATTTTTATCATCTATATGAACTATATAAAATAATCTCCTTTTGAAAGAAATTGTTTTATAATAAAAATCCTATTTTTATTACCTATATGAACTATATAAAATAATAGTGTTTTGAAATGAATTGTTTTACAATAAAAATCACATTTTTATTGTATACATGAATTGTTAAATATAGTGAAGTGTTGAAATAGAAGACAGTTAGATAAAAATATCATTTTTCTCAAATGTATGAAAAGAATATAGCTTTGAAATCGAAGAATCGATATATATATATATATATATGTGTGTATATATATAAATAGAATTGAAATATATCGAATAACGACGCTGCAGTTCGTATTTTGAAACTGTGATTTCAAACGATTATACCGGGAGATCCGACCATCGGATTTTCCTGAAATCGCAACCGTTGGGTTCGCTTTGGAAATTTCTTTCCAACGGCACCAACTTTGTAAAAATCCAACGGTTGGATTGTCTAGAATGTTTAATTCAAATCTGAAGAAAAACAGCGCCAGAATTGATTATATATATATATAATTATATTTAATCGAATAACGACGTAGCAGTTCGTATTTTGAAATCGAAACTTCAAACGATTATACCGGGAGATCCGACCGTCGGATTTTCCCGAAACTAGAACCGTTGGACTCGTTTTGAAAAGATCTTTCTAATGATGTAAATTTTGTGAAGATCCAACGGTTAGATTTTCAGATATGTGTAAATCAAATCTGAAGAAAAACAGCGCCACGGCCGCGTTATGGCCCGAAGCGTCGTTTTGAATAAATTGGCTATTTTAAAATATCGTTATAAAATATTATAAACGATATGGCTGTGAAATTTTGAAATTAACTAAAGGTTGGCTAAGTCGAATGGTTTCCTGGGTGTTGATCTGATGTTGGTTTCGGCCTTCGGGGTTAATATTTGGGAAATCGTTCTCTTACTGATTGACGGTTAGTGACTAATGAATTGAAATGATGCGTGTGTATGTTAGTGTTGCACTTGTTTATTATATACGCGAGTTGCTCAGAAAGACCGGGTTTATCCCATTCTGAATAACTGCATCGACGATAAGAAATCGAAGATGAAGACGGTGGTCGAAGACCGGAGATCTTCACCTCGTTTGGATGGTAACCGAGGTCCTGATTGGGAGGCATCCCGAAATATGGATAATGAGTGGTGATCGTCCAGACGTACGTGGTGATCGATGGGTTTGCGAGGTATATAGTGCCTCCGGTTTCGTTCAGACCCAGAACGAACTTGCCAATGGACAGTGTGTCTGACATTGGAATTTATTCTGTGTGATTGATAGCCATCAGTTGCACGGTGTGAATTGCCTGTGTGGCATGCTAAGATGCAGTGATCAGGGCTTCTGTAGAAAAGCAAAGTCTTGTGGTGATGATCAAAGCACCGCCTGTGTGGCGTAGCTTTGTGTATAACGTGAAATCGCGAGCCTCACACCCCGGTATGAACCAGAAATGGGATAAGGACCTCAGGAAGGGCATGCGTTTCCTTCTAGCTAGGAGTTGTGTCAGTGTTTTTACATGGCCTGACATTTTACTTATGTGGTTATTATTGTTGCGAGGCGCCTCGGTTAGATCGGACGATCCGGGTCTGATGGAGTCATTCGTTGGCTCATTTACGCCCCATAGGGCGGGGAAACGTAGTGTTCAGGAATTTTAATCCACATCGGTGGACCGGCCCTGATGATCCAAGGGTCGATGCGCTCTGACCCTGAGACATGGGCTAGATTGTCTCGAAGTCGGTAAGGACTATCTTTTGCCTTGGTTCATGACGGAAATCCAATTTCCAAATACGTGACTATGCGATTTTAATTGTATACCTATATATGGCGACATAGTGGCATGGGACGCTCATGTCGTCTATGATTGATAGTTATGATTTGAAATTGTTTTTGAAACATATAAACACTAATAGTAATATCAAATGCTTTTGTTTTATTCGTATCAAGCTTATCTTGGCCATTATAAGGTAAAAACTCTATCCTCCGGCATGCGTTACATGGTGTGATGAGAACTGAGTTTTATAATGGCTTCATTTTTATAAAAAGCATTGCGATGTTTAAAAGAATGATTTGTTTTAAAGCACTGGCAATCCAATGGAGTAAACCCGTTCCACGAAAGTGGCGTTGTCCTGTGATTAGCCATATTATTAATGTGTTGAGTAGATTTCTCATATCAGTCCCATGACTGACTCGTAGTTTGTTTCACTTTCAAACTCGGGTGCCCCTTTTTCTACACGGGCAGCCTTGTATTCAGGTTTAGCTGGCTCTTTCTGGATAGCTGGAGCTGAAGATGGATTCTATTATTTATCTCTTTTTATGCTGTTCAGCTCCTATTGTACATATTTTGTTTGTTTCCGTTGTAGACATTTATGTATAGCTGAACTGTATTTGTACTAAGTATGATCCTGTATACTGTGTAACTCTGATGATTACGTTTATCCAGTATATTCTATTGTTCATTATCTGGTGTATTTATTTAATTCTGTTCTGCTATTATCTGTTTCTGTGTTATATTCCAAAGATTACCCTTGCCTCCGTCAGTACGGGGTTTGGGGTCGTCACATACCCTCCCCATTCGATCGGCTCCCTAACTCGTAGATACCCGTGCTGGTCCCACAACAGGTGTATCACTCCCTAAAGTGGAAACCTGATACTACTAAAATGCACAACTTATACCTACACGATGCAACAGCGTCTTACCTAGCAGCCCGGACCCACGCACGCACATGACTCCGTTGGACTTGCACTGTCATCGCTAACTCTTTATTAACCTCTTGCAATCAACCCAGTAAGCGTGTCCCGTCCTCGACCTAGTTCGAGCTCACATAGATACTAATTGGGTTACTGGTTGAAAAGGGTCGACCCACTTGACACAAGCTTCCCTCCTATTCTTGGTCCCCACTAGGATTTCCCACTTAACCCCTTCTTTTATTCCCATGTTTTCTTACATGTCTTATCTTGGTTAAGTGCCGTGATTATATTTCACATGTTACCCATGTCACCCACTTAACCCTTTATCATTCCTATGTCTAATCACATGTCTTATCTTGGTTAAGTGTTCATTAATTTATTATAACCGTAATCTTGCAAGACCTCTCACATTAGATTGTCATTTTGCGGTTGCTGGATATGCCGGGCGGTTCCGGGCAGTCTTATACCGCAAACCGAATCTAACCTCGTGTCTTTGCATTATTACGCATCTAATTTCTGCCTTTGACCTCTCACATTAGATTACCAAATTGCGGTCGCTGGATGTGCCGGGCAGTTCCAGGCAGGCTTATACCGCAATTCGAATCTAACCTCGTGTCTTAGGCGTTCATTATCACTTTCTTGATTCAAGTCCCAATTTTAAATCTTGGATTAAAATATACTCCAATTACCCATAATTTCCTATCTAAATTATGTTTATAATTTTAATCCAAATTAGGCCTATAATCTTATGTATACATGTTATGTCAAATTATGCTCAAATTAATTTGCATTCATTATTATTAACAATTTATGCCAAACCTCATGTATACAAATTATATCCAATTATGCCCAATCCAACTTATGCCAAATTTCATGTATACAATTTATTTATACACAATTATGCTCAAATTGATTTTTGCCAATAATCTCATTTTATTACCAATTTCCCTAAACTTTTCCCAATCGTTCAAACATTATTCGTATGCAAATCTCAACGCAATATGTTAGGCTTGAAGTTAGCCTAATCTCATTAAAAAAAGGAAAAGAAGAAGGGGAGAGAATCATGTCATCAAAATTGGTATAAAAGAGGCATATGAAACATGAACTGGCATTGAACAATAAAATAGATCCAATTAGGCATATGATAACAATAATTTGGTATGAATATGAAAGGTAAGAATCTACAAAACTTGATATGATTCGTCTTACTTACAGGCATGATCATTAAATTCAATTTACAATCCAATCACAATTACTTTTTAATTATATGTGAAAGTAACATAGACTCACAGCGACATGATTAAGAAGAGAGAATAGATCTGAATCTGATTTCTGAATTTGATTAGCTAAACCGTTGTTATAGAATTTGATTCTTATCTTCCAATTTGAATACTCTAATTCTGATTTTCTTTGGAGAAGAGAAGAGAGGCTAGTTTTAATTTAGATTAGAGCAGCATGGAGGCGCCATGGATGAATGACAATGAGATTCGGGTTAGGTTTAGGGGTATTTTATAGATGCTCTAGGTGAATTAGGACCCTTAGATTAGATTAGGATCCATCTGAACCATCCAAACCAGAAAAACACGTTATCCAGCCAATCCCCGAAGGACACATCAGCCCTAGACCACTCAAAACACGTCTGCCAGATCTGGGCAGACGGGGGTCGACGCCCCTATAGGGGGGTCGACACCATAGAGCGGGAGATTTCCCGCTCACTTAGATTTAGCTGATTTTGATTTTTGAATTCGTTTTTGTTTTTTAATTATTATTTTAATTTAAATTCTGCTTTAAGCTGAAATCTTCTAAGCTTCATAACTTCTTCATATGATATCCGATTAACGCAAACTCGGACTCTATTCCAAGCAGAATTCCGAGACGAATGCAATGGCGCAACCCGTTTCCTTAATTCTTCTTATAAAAATTAAGTATTCTTTAATTATTTCTTATTTCATGTTTTTAAAATAATGGGGGGTTACATTCTCCCATCCTTAAAGGATTTTGTCCCCGAAATCTTCAAGTTAAGAAGAATGTATCCTACCATCCAATCATCCATCTACTCATCCATCATCCACAAGCATTCATTGTCCTTAAAAGATGTCTAATGTTATATGAACATATGCAAAAGTGTGTGTATATGTTCCATATCTAATGCAAAGATCAGGCGATCTACTGATTCAGTTGACCTCCTTAATGCAAAACTGGATAGTGCCATGCATGCATTATGTATGCAAAAGAATCCTAATGATACATATCTTTTCTATATGAGTGCACAACCATTCATTCAAATGCAACATCCATATGATAACACATTCAATATACATCCATTAACTTAAATATGCACACTCATTCATATGTAATATGAAAGTGATTGAGCCGATCTAGTGCCTAATGTGTGTCTAAATGCATCCACGAGCAACCACTAGCAAACACTTACATCCACTTGCATCCACCAAAAATAACATGTCTCAAACACATGTTTACAACCATAGGATTTTCTACCTAAGGGTCGAAGATATAATCGAGAGGATACACAAAACGATAGAACAAGTAAAAACGGTAGAAAAAGGAGAAGTTAAGAACATACCCTAAAAAAGGAAAGGGTATGACGCTCGTATCTTGTCTTCAGTCTCCCAAGTCGCGTGTCCTTGATCATCTCCCCATTGGACTTTAACGAACTTTACCTCTCGGTTGTGTAACTTCTTGATCTCCGATCCAAGGATGCATGTAGGAGCTCGTCTAATCGTGGCATCTCGTTCCACTTCCACTTCTCTAAGCATGCTTGACTCTACTACTTCTGTGGTATCATGTAAACACTTCCGCAAATGCGACACATGAAATACGTCATGAACACCACTAAGCTTCTCGGACAACTTCACTCTGTAGGCCATCTGTCCATTTCACTCTGTAATGGGGCATGGCCCTACGAACCTTGGTGCCAATTTCCTTACAGACCCAAAACGAACTACATTCCTCAACGTTGATACTTTAATAAAGACCATGTCTCCAACACTGAACTCAAGATCGGTCCTTCTCTTATCAGCATAGACTTTTGTCGGTCCTGTGTCGTCTTCATGAGTCTTCGAATCTAGTCTATCTTCTATGAAGTTTCCCTAATCATCTCGGGCCCAAGCAAAATCTTATCCGTAGACTCCCACCAACAAGTTGGTGATCGGCAAGGCCGTCCATATATGGCCTCAAAAGGTGCTATGCCAATACTAGTCTGATAGTTGTTGTTGTAGGCGAACTCTACTAATGGAAGATGTTCCTCCAATGTCCCTCCAAAGTCCAAGATACATAAACTCAAAAGATCTTCTAGGACGCGATTCACTCTTTCGGTTTGGCTGTCCATCTGAGGGTGATAAGCGGTGCTCAAACACAATTGCGTTCCTACCGCTTCTTGCAAGCTCTTCCAAAACTCACAAGTGAAAATAGGATCTCGACCTCTCACAATACTAGAGGTATGCCATGTAGACGAACAATATCTCGGAGATAATAAATTGCTAACCATGTCGTTGTTCTTTTACTCTTAATGGGAATGAAATGGGCGCTCTTGGTAAGTCTATCTACTACTACCCAAATCCCCGTATTACCCTTCCTTGACCTCGGCATCTCATCAACGAAATCCATGGAAACACTTTCCCATTTCCACTGTGAAACCTCTAAAGGGTGAAGCAACCCACCGGGCTTCTTTTGCTCAACTTTGACTAGCTGGCACACTAAGCATCTAGAAACGAACTCAACCACATCCTTCTTCATTCTGGCCCAAAAGAAAACTTGCTTCATATCCCTATACATCTTGTCTCCATCGGGATGTATGGTCAGCTTAGAACGATGTGCTTCTTCAAGGATTGTCTTTCTCAAACCCTCGTCTCGAGGTATGCAAAGTCCCTTATCCCTACGCGACCAACCTTTTTCATCTATAGTATACCTACTAAGATGGCTCGAAGACTCCCCTTTTATGAGCCTGTCTACTATCCCTATCAGTTGTGGGTCATCTCGCTGTGCCACACCTATCTGTCCCAAAAGCATAGGTTGCACCTCTAACGATGCCAACAAACCGGGTACATAATCAATAGAGAGTCTAAAGTCAAAGGTAGAGATATACTCTAAACTCTGTCGCTCGACAAACAAAGGACTCAAAGTCAACTTCTCTTTACTCAAGGAGTCGGTTACAACGTTACCCTTGCCAGGGGTATATGCAATCTCAAAAATCATAGGATGCTAAGAACTCCATCCACCTCTGTTACCTTAAGTTTATATCTTTTTGAGAGAACAAGTATCTTAGGGACTTATGGTCTGTATACAACTCAAACCTCTCACCAAGCAAGTAATGGCACCAAGACTTAAGCGCAAAAACTATGGCAGCTAACTCTAAGTCGTGGGTAGTGTAATTCTTCACATGGGCCTTTAACTGTCTTCCATTATAGCACATCACCCTTCCCTCTTGCATCAAAACTGTGCCAAGCCCTGTCTCGCAAGCATCGGTATACAGTGTAAATGGTTTACTCCCATCCGGCAAAACTAAAACTGGAGCTGTCGTCAATGCCCTCTTCAAACATTGGAAAGCATCGTCATAGTTACCATCCCAAGAAAAGGTCAAATTCTTTTTCGTCAACCGTGTAAGTGGGGCTGATATCTTAGAAAAGGCCTTGACGAACTTTCTATAATAGCCCGCCAAACCAAGAAAACTTCTTACTTCTGTTGCATTCTTAGGAGCCTTCCAATCTTGGATTGCTACCACCTTCGCGGGATCCACAGCTATCCCTTCCTTGGAGACCACGTGTCCTAAGAACCTTACTTCCTTCCTCCAAAAATGACATTTGGAGAACTTAGCTTTGAGTTTATGTGCTCGAAGGGTCTCTAAGACTTCCCTAAGATGTAGGGCATGTTCTTCCTCGCTTTTAGAGAATATCAAGATATCATCCACAAAGAACACCATGAACTTGTTTAGAAACACCCTACTCATCAAGTCTACGAAATATGCGGGTGCATTCGTCAAACCAAAAGGCATGACGAGCCATTCAAAGAAACCATTGGGAGTTCTAAATGTAGTCTTATCTATACTATCCTCAGCTACCCTCAACTGATGAAATCTTGTAGCTAAGTCCAACTGCGAGAAAATCGAAGCACCAACCAACTAATTAAACAAATCATTTATCCTAGGCAATGGGTGTTAGTTCTTCTTCGTGAGCTTATTCAGCTCCCTATAGTCCACGCACAATTTAAGCAAACCATCAGACTTTGTAGCAAAAACAACAGGAGCACCCCACTCCGAGATACTTCTCCTTATGAACCCTTTCTCAAGCAACTCTTTCACTTGTTTACTAAGCTCCCTCCTTTCTCTTGGAGCTATGTGGTACACTGGCAATGCAACTGGCTTTGCATTGTCCACCAAGTATATACGGAAATCTATCTCGCATTTTGGAGGTAAGCCCCTAACCTCCTCAAAGACACCTGCATACTCATGGACTACTCGAACAGATTGCAAATCATCAATAGATATGTCAAGAGATTCTAGTTAGCTAAGCATAACAGAACCCTTAGGATCACTTGAGATATCGAGAGTATTACCTAAACTAGTCAACAGTCTAACTACCCTTTTTTTACAGTCGAGAATGGCACCATACCTGGTTAGCCAATTTATTCCTAGAATCAACCCATAGCCCATGAAGCCAAGCACATAAGCATTGCATTCGAACTCAACGCCATACACATATGTTCTAAAATCCCGACATAACATAGAAAGATGAGCCGTACCCCCAATAAGATTTGAGACTATAATGAGATCCATAACTAAACTAGTATTTAAGTGCAGTGTTTCAACTAACGAAGAAGATATAAACGAATGTGAAGCACTAGGATCAAACAAAGTTCGAACAGGATGATCAAAAAGGAAAATCAAACTTTCAACAGAAATGTTTCTACCTCTCTCCTATCCTGGTGCCATGAGAGCATGAACCTGCCTTCAGAAGTAGATCCTGTCCTATGTCCTTGCCTCCTTGGGCAGTCTTTAATCATATGTCATGCCTCACCACATTGGAAGCAACCTGTCTTCTTCTTCCTCCTATAGTCCTTGCTTAAATGGCCCAGTGTTCCACAATTAAAACACCTCTTTTCCCTTGGCCCTTGTTATCCTTGCCACCTTTCTTTTGTTGTTGCTGTGCTTTCTTTGGATCCACTTTCTTATCATGTGCCTTAACTACATTAGCACCTTTCTCCTCTTCATGCATTAGCACCATGTCAACAAGTTTCTCGAAAGTAGCCCCCATAGGAATGTGGGACATAGCCAACCCATGTAATTGTTCATACAGACCCTTGGCAAATCTCAAAGCCTTCCTTCCATCGTCTATCTCAAAGATACCAAATAAGTCTTCCACTTCCTTGAGTCAATTCCGAGCCTCAAGAAACGTCTCAGTTCCATAAAACGGTTTTTCGCCCATCGCACGAAAGTCTTTGCATATCTTAGAAAAAGCATCTACATGGGGAGAAGGGGGAGCGGCTGCAGCTGGGGGAGGAGGAACGTCTCCTGGGCCTGTAGCAGTGGCCCTCGCCTCCAGATACCTTCGGAACCATCCCGGCATCTGTACGCCCTCTGGAAGATTAAGATCCCCAGATATGCTAAAACGAAAGAAAAATAGATTCAAAACAGAGAATCGAAAGATAGATATATGGCTTTTGGGGATTATGTTTTTCATAATAAACTTTTCTCTTGAAAACACCTTCTTTAAAACATGTTTTTGAAAATACTTCTTTCTAAAAATGCTTTTGAAAACGGTTTTTCCAAATCTTTTATCTGTTTTGGTAATCTTCAACTCTGATACCATGTGTAACACCCCACGTCCATTAATGTCACTCACTAAGGGTTAACTTTCATGGAGTATTATAAGAGTATAGAACAGAATATCACAAGACAGATACATAAAACGGTACTTAGGAAAATTCAAAATTTATTCATTGCAGCGCAAAAGGAAAACATGTTTGGTTACAACATCAAAACCACATACTAGAGCCAAGTACACAAATATCCATCTTGTACAAAAAAATTATTAGAGTACATAAAAGTAAATCCATAATCCCACTCCAAATAGCCATAATGAAAAAGAGATAAAGCTGAGCATTACTTTCAACACTTCCAAGCACTTCAAGAAGAAAGAGATCTAAGTCAAGCTTCACTAATCCCACCCTGAGGACCTAGGGGAAAGAAAGAAAAGAGGCGAAACAAAAGGGGTCAGACATACGTCTGGCGAGTCTAGTGACTTTAACAATATAATCAGTAAAGTAACAGGATAAGAACATAAACTGGATATAAGAGATGACTGTAACATAAGCAGATATGACAAGGTAAACAAGATAAACAAGACTTAACGTTGATTGCGCTTCTAATCACTATAAGATAATTCCTACACTGCACCAATACTAGTTCCATACTGAAAGTTGATCCCTCTTACTAAACATAATAATAATAATAATGGTAGTTTCGTGTACTCCTAGCTGCTGTCATAGGTGTTGTCTGCTCCTATCTCCACAAGTTGAACCCACTACCCTCCCCATTCGATCGGCTCCCTAACTCATAGATACCCGTGTTGGTCCCACAATAGGGTATATCCCTCCCTAAAGTGGCAACCTGATACTACTAAAATGCACGGCTTATGCCTACACGATGCCACGTCTTACCTACCATCCCAGGCCCATGCATGCACATGACTCCGTTAGACTTGCACTGCCATCGCTAACTCTTTATTGACCTCTTACAATCAACCCAGTAAGCGTGTCCTGTCCTTGACCTAGTTCGAGCTCATATAGATACTAAATGGGTTACCGGTTGAAAAGGGACCACCCACTTGACATAAGCTTCCCTTCTATGCTTGGTCCCCACTAGGATTTCCCACTTAACCCATTCTTTTATTCCTATGTTTTCTTACATGTCTCATCTTGGTTAAGTGCCTTAATTATATTTCACATGTTACCCAAGTCACCCACTTAACCATTTATCATCCCCATGTCTTATCACATGTCTTATCTTGGTTAAGTGTTCATTAATTTATTATAACCGTAATCATGCAAGACCTCTCACAATAGATTGTCGTTTTGCGGTTGCTGGATATGCCGAGTGGTTCCGAGCAGTCTTATACCGCAAACCGAATCTAACCTCGTGTCTTTGCATTATTATGTGTGACGGCCCGCCCCGCACCAACCGACATTTACTCCAAAGGTGCGCTATACACATGTCCAGTTAGCACGGAACGGGTCGTGAGAAGGAAAAAGGGAAGAAGGAAATGAACATACAAAGAACCTGTAGAATGTCTCACATCGCATAGAACAAAATATAATAATAACATACTTGACATAAAACAGGAGAGACAGTGCATAAGCTGAAAATCAGAACTAAACATCATAGCAGCGGAAATCCAAAATACAGCTTATTACAACTTTTCAAACTGTCTCAAGCAAAAGCAAGATAAATGAGGTACACTACTAATGCCCAAGTAGCGACCACCAACGACACAGGGAGAATGTGTATATATATATATATCATACGTGGAAGCCTCCTGCCCGCCTCCGAATCAGCTACTCGCGCATCACCAGCTAACCTGTCTCTAGTCTGCTCGTGTGAGCACCCAGAGTAATAAGAGGAGACATAAAACTCTGGGTCATACATAAAGCCTGGTATGAGCGATAAGCATCTAAAGTGAACAATAACAGGTAGACTAAAACATACCTGAACCTGGACCTACAACCAAAGAGTTAGCACTACATACTGTACAACACTCTAAGGTATCATATCAAACAACATAAAGACATGGAGGTGGGGGAGGTGTGCATGTCATAGGGATGGCAAACAATCAAACATAACATCCATCCTCACATCTCTCACTCAGTGCGTAAAGCATACGATATTCACCACTTCGATCACCTACATACCTTGCTACGATCACTCTGCCCCATGAAGTCATAAATGGCTTCACTGCACTGATAACGTAGCCACAAATCCTTTGCTATGTCCACTTTGCCCCATGGAGTCACAAGAACCCCACTGCACTGGCTCATAGCCTTACTAATCCTTACTATGTCCACTCTGCCCCATGGAGTCGCAATAACCCCACTGCACTGGCTCATAGTCTTACTCATCCTTACTATGTCCACTCTGCCCCATGGAGTCGCAATGACCCCACTGCACTGGCTCATAGTCTTACTACGCATCACCTTGCCCCTCAGGTCATATTGACCCTACTGCACTGATAACGTAGTCTTGCCACCATCACCTTGCCCCTCAGGTCACAATGACCCTACTGCACTGATAAGTAGCCCATCATTCATTCTTAGTGGTGAATCGAAGTTATGAACGTCGACAACTCCTTAGCACACGTCCCGCAGCAAAGTCCAACCATGAAGTGAACTCATTGGTTCCCAACTGGTTCCGGGATCCTGAGCTCTAACTTCCCATATTGGACTACCTTTGCATCTCGGGTTATTGGTCAATACTGGGTCGGGTCGGGTTCCTTCTCAAGCCATCGGTTCGGGTCGGGTATCCTTCCTCTGTTCGGGTTGGGTCTCCATCTGGTGCGGTTCGGGTCGGGTCTTCTCCTGGTGCGGTTCGGGTCGGTTGTCCTCCATCGGTTCGGGTCGGGTGCTTCGTCTCGGGTCGGGTCGGGTGTCATCTCCCCTCCAGCTTGCTCCTCCGTTCCGATCCGTCCTCCTCGATCCGATCCGTCCTCATCGATCCGATCCGATCCCAGTTCAGCTAGCGTGGCCTTCCTTTTTGCCACTTTTTCCCCAAGTGTTGGGTTCCGATCCGATCGGATTCCTTGCTCAGTTCAACATATCCGATCCGAGCCCTATGTCTGATCCGATCCGAACCCTGCACTGTTTTCTGAAACTGTTCCAGCAAGTGTTTACACCATTCGACGACGTTTTCGACCATTCTAACTATTGAAATCAATCACAAAACATTTCATACAGTCATAACAACATGCATAATCAACCACAAACATCAAAACATCAACATAATAGGTTAAAATGGATCAAACATACCCAAAACCCCATATTTCCCCCTAAGCATGTTTAGGTGAAACTAATGATAGGATTAGCAAAACTTAACCAAATTAACCCAAATTCATATCAGAGATCTAAAACATCATTTAAGAATTTATGAACATTTTTCCCGAATTTATTAGTGTATAAATTCGCTAATTAACACTAATTACCCTTAACTAGCCATAATTAGTGTAAAACTATGCAAATCACTCACCTTAGCCACAAATAAACTAAGATCCGAAATAATTCTCTGATTTGATGTGAATTTCAATGCCAAACAGCAGCTCCTATGTTGCTTTGGTGAAGATCTTCCATGATTAGGGGTTGCTAAGCTAAATCCTTGACCAAAAGATGATTTGGAGGTGATTTAGAGGTTAGAGGCCATTCTTAGGGTTCCTTGGTGATAAGTGGAGGCTAGAAAACTGAAATGGAATGATCCTCTATCTCATTTCAGCCCTCCCATAACCCTAATCCCGAAATGGGTTATGGGCCTACTCACTAATCACCCGATTTGGCCCGGTTAAGCAGTTTTACACCCTCCAAACCTTGTTTCAGCCATATCTCCCAAACGGTAAGTCCATTTGGCTATTATGACCACTCTACGGAAAGGTAAACCATCAAACGAATCTAATGGAAGTGGTTTCAGATCAAAAATCATTTCCAATCAAAAGTTATGGCCAAAACAGTACCAACTAGGGGCAAAATGGTCATTTAAAAATCGACAAAAATCATGAACATGGAAAATGACTCTAATGGATGTTTCCCAAAGTTACATGACCATACGACTTCACATGGGAAAGAAATAAATATTCTACAATCCTATGATGTATAGAATACGGGTCGTTACACTCTCCCCCCCCCCCCTTAAGAAATTTCGCCCCCGAAATTCCCTAATCCAACACACACAAAGGTCCCGCATGCCTACCAATCATAAAACAACAATCAATCATGCAAAACAAGCAAACCAAGTCTATCCTAGCATGCGGAATAACTAAATCGCAAAGTATATCTTACCAGGCAAAGAGTTCTGGATATGCCTTCCTAATGCTCTCCTCTGTCTCCCAAGTACAATCATTCTCGTCCTCGCCCCACTGAACCTTGACTAGCTTCACCGACTTCCTTCGAAGTTGCTTCGTATCGTGCCACACAATACGGATCGGCTTGCGGTTCCCAACCGCCTCGGGTTCTACTTCGAAGTCCTCTAACTGATCAGGTGAAATAGTCATATCTGAGTCGTGAACGAACTTCCTTAGTTGGGAAACATGAAATACATTGTGAACTCCCGCCATTTTCTCTGGTAAGCCAACTCTATAGGCCAAATTCCCGACTAGTTCAAGAACAGGGAATGGGCCAACAAATCTTGGTGCCAACTTGCCTCTCCTGCCAAATCGTATCACGCTCTTCAACGGAGATATTTTGACAAACACCAAGTCACCCACGGAGAATTTTAAGTCTCTTCTCCTCTTATCAGCATAACTCTTCTGCCTATCTTGGGCAGCTTTCATTCGTTGCTGAATGATCTTAATCTTATCTGAAGTTTCTCTCACCACATCTGGTCCAAGCACAAACTTCTCGCCAGTCTCTATCCAACATGATGATGAGTTGCACGGTCTTCCGTACAAAGCTTCATATGGAGCCATACCGATACTGGATTGGTAGCTATTATTATATGAAAACTCTACTAGATGCAAATGGTCATCCCATGATCCACCAAAATCCAATATACAAGCTCTCGAGAGATCTTCCAATATACGATTCACCCTCTCCGTCTGACCGTCGGTCTGAGGATGATATGCGGTACTGAGATGTAATCCTGACCCTAGAGCCTCTTGTAAGCTCTTCCAAAACCCACTAGTGAACAACGGGTCTCGGTCACTCACAATGCTTTTGGGTACTCCATGAAATCTCACTACCTACTTCATATACAATTCTGCCAACTTGGCTGTCGTTCTGGTTGATTTGACTGGTATAAATCTTGTGCTCTTAGTTAATCGATCCACAATTACCCAAATGCTATCATATCCCGATCTAGTCCTTAGTAAACCATCGATGAAATCCATCGAGACTTGCTCCCATTTCCATTCGGGAATTTCTAATGGTTGCAACAACCCACTAGGCTTCCTTTGCTCGGCTTTAACTAGCTGGCAATTCATGCATTTGGATATAAAATTCCCAACGTCTCTTTTCATCCCTTCCCAGTAGTAAGTCTGCTTCATGTTTCGATACATCTTATTACCACTGGGGTGTATAGTCAGTTTTGAGTGATGACATTCTCTAAGCACTTCATCTCTCAAACCATTCACGTTGGGCACAACTAGCCTTCCATTCTTCCGAAGCCATCCATCTCGATCAAGCCCATACACATTCATCTCCTCATCGATACCCATCTCTAACTTGGAGATGATTTCCAATAGGTTAGGATCGTCCTTCTGACTAGAACCAATCCGCTCTATCAAAGTGGGTCTGATCGTCAAACTAGCTAGCATAACTGGATCCAATTCGCACTTTGGTCTGAAATCAAACCCCGCGATATACTCCAGTTGCTTTCATTCAAGAAACATTGCCCCTAAGCTGGCATGTCTCCTACTCAAGGCATCGGCTACCGCATTACCCTTCCCAGGTGTGTATGCGATATCAAAATCATACGAAGCCAAGAACTCTAACCATCTCTGCTGACGGAGATTCAGATCTTTCTGAGAGAAGAGATACTTTAACGATTTATGATCGGTAAACAACTCAAATCTTTCTCCCAAGAGATAGTGTCTCCACATCTTCAGCGCAAATAAAATCGCTGCTAATTCCAAATCATGGGTAGGATACTTCTTCTCATGCGGCTTTAGCTGTCGACTAGCATAAGCTACAACCCTACCTTCTTGCATCAATACTGCACCCAGTCCGGTACCACAAGCATCCGTGTATACCGTCATCTCTCCATTCCCTTTAGGAATGACTAACACTGGCGCACGCGTCAACCTCTCCTTTAGACTCTTGAAGGCATCCTCACACACTCCGTCCCAGACGAAGGACTGATTCTTCTTAGTCAACTGAGTCAACGGTGCTGCTATCTTGGAGAAGTCCTGGATAAACTTACGATAATATCCAGCTAATCCCAAGAAACTTCTTACATCTGTAGCATTCTTGGGCGTAGGCCAATCCTGTACCGTAGCCACCTTCGCAGGGTCCACGGCAATACCACTCTCTGAAACAACATGACCCAAGAATCTCACTTCCCTTCTCCAAAAATGACACTTAGAGAATTTCGCTTTCAATTGGTGTTTCCTCAACACCTCCATCACTATCCTCAAGTGTCCCTTGTGTTCCTCCTCTGTCCTTGAATAAACAAGGATATCATCCACGAACACAAGAACAAACTTATTCAACTGATCTCTGAATACTCGATTCATAAGATCCACAAAATAGGCTGGTGCGTTGGTCAACCCAAATGGCATAACCAACCACTCATAAAATCCAGACGGCGTCCTAAATGCCATTTTCGGAACACTCTCATCCGCTACTCGAAGCTGATGAAATCCTGTCGCGAGGTCCAACTGGGGAACACTCTTGCTCCTTCCAGCTGATCAAACAAATCAACTATCCGCGGTAGAGGATACTTATTCTTCCTCGTCACCTTATTCAACTCGCGATAGTCCACACACAAACGAAGGGAACCATCTGCCTTAGTGGCAAACACAACTGGTGCTCCCCACTCGGAGACACTCCTTCTAATAAATCCTTTCTTCAAAAGATTGCTGACTTGCACCCCGAGCTCTCGCTGCTCCCTTGGTGCCATACGACGAAGTGGCAACACTATAGGTCTGGCATCTTTCACTAAATCAATACGGAACTCAATCTCTCGGTGTGGTGGAAGCCCGGTCACCTCCTCGAAGACGTCCGGATACTGGCCAACCACGGGCACATCTGACAACTCATCCTGCGGGATGTCGAGGAAATTTACAAAACTAGCCATAACCCCATCACTAGGTAGACTACCAAACACTACCCTCTGCCCATCATCCGCCCTCACTGTCACCAAAAAGCCCTCACAGTCTACCACCACCCCATATCTTTGGAGCCAATCGACTCCCAATATAATGCCATACCCAGTAAAGCCCAAAACAAAGCAATCACATAAAAACATACATCCATGACTCGATAAGACCAAATTCCTGCAAATCATACTAAGGCTAGTCGAACCACCAATCGGGTTCGTCACAACCAATGGTCTATCGACTATCTCGGGTTCCAGTCCCAACCTATCTACCAGGTCACTAGATATGAAGGAACGGGAAGCCCCAGTATCAAACAAAACTCGAACTGGTACATCATAAATAGAAAGCATACCTTGAATAACAACATTCTTTCCTTTCTCCGCCGCAGTTGGGGCATTCGACGAAGAAGGAACAGCATCAAGAGCATATGCTTTCACAATCTGCTTCTCCTTAAGAGGTTGCAGACACTTATCCTTCTGATGTCCCACTTGACCACTGTTGTAGCACTTCCTTTCCGCTGGCTTGGCCCGACATTCTTTAGCATAATGGCCCTTCTTACCACAGCTGAAGCACTCAACATCCTTCTTACTCTTTTTCTGGCCACCTTTAGATTGGTCCTGCTTCCTCTTATTCTGAGAGTTATTCTTGCCTCCACCGCCTGCTTGTGGCTTTGGCCCTACTGTAGATGCAGCCTCAGTCTTTGACTTAGGGTAAAGTCTCTCTGATCTCAAAGCCTTCACCACAATCGATTCAAAAGTCTCATCGATGTGGTTGATAAGCCTTTCCCCCAAGTATCCATCCAAACTAGTAATGAACTTCTCATTCTTCTTTTTAGGAGTATCAATGAGAGACAGTCCATACTTCGACAAAGTGTCGAACTCAGCAATATAATCAGAAACTGCCCTTCCGTTCTGCTTGAGTTCCAAGAACCTCTTAAACAATACTGACTTCGAGGCAGCTGGAATAAACTTCTCGCTAAAGCGAGCTTTGAACTGAACCCAAGTAACCTGGTCCTCTGGAGTAGCTGTTCTAATGGCATTCCACCAATTCATCGCTTGCCCTTGCAGCTGACGAGACGCTAGCCTTCTGTTCATCGCATCCTCAAGACCCAAGTCATCAAAGATACGATCACAGCTATCCATCCAATCTTGAACATCTGTGGCCGACTCCGTTCCGTGGAACGGCTTTCCACCAAGATTAGTGTAATCCTTGCACAACTTGGCGAAATCGACCCTAGGCGCCTGCACTACTGGGCCAACACCAACTCCAGGATTGGGAACTGCCCCTTGCACTTCTCTAAGCATGTCTCTCATGAGGTTAGTAAACATTGTCCTCATGTCAGCGGCATTCCCTTGGTTGGTCCCTCTACCAGCACCCCTCGTGTCTCGGCTCATTGTCAATCTGAAAAATGGAAACGATTAACGACCCCATAGTGGTGCTAGTGCAGTGCGACTTCATTCTTTATACTACTAATAGTATATATATACATAGCTTTTGAAAACCAAAGTAATCACAAATACGCACTCTCTTATACGTACTAACTCCCCCTAGTGTCTTTCCCTAGGTTAACTACGCAACTTAGAGCTCTGATACCAAGTGTGACGGCCCGCCCTGCACCAACCGACATTTACTCCAAAGGTGCGCTGTACACATGTCCAGTTAGCACGGAACGGGTCGTGAGAAGGAAAAAGGGAAGAAGGAAATGAACATACAAAGAACCTGTAGAATGTCTCATAGCGCATAGAACAAAATATAATAATAACATACTTGACATAAAACAGGAGAGACAGTGCATAAGCTGAAAATCAGAACTAAACATCATAGCAGCGGAAATCCAAAATACAGCTTATTACAACTTTTCAAACTGTCTCAAGCAAAAGCAAGATAAATGAGGTACACTACTAATGACCAAGTAGAGACCACCAACGACACAGGGAGAATATGTATATATATATATCATACGTGGAAGCCTCCTGCCCGCCTCCGAATCAGCTACTCGCGCATCACCAGCTAACCTGTCTCTAGTCTGCTCGTGTGAGCACCCAGAGTAATAAGAGGAGACATAAAACTCTGGGTCAGACATAAAGCCTGGTATGAGCGATAAGCATCTAAAGTGAACAATAACAGGTAGACTAAAACATACCTGAACCTGGACCTGCAACCAAAGAGTTAGCACTACATACTGTACAACACTCTAAGGTATCATATCAAACAACATAAAGACACGGAGGTGGGGGAGGTGTGCATGTCATAGGGATGGCAAACAATCAAACATAACATCCATCCTCACATCTCTCACTCAGTGCGTAAAGCATACGATATTCACCACTTCGATCACCTACATACCTTGCTACGATCACTCTGCCCCATGAAGTCATAAATGGCTTCACTGCACTGATAACGTAGCCACAAATCCTTTGCTATGTCCACTTTGCCCCATGGAGTCACAAGAACCCCACTGCACTGGCTCATAGCCTTACTAATCCTTATTATGTCCACTCTGCCCCATGGAGTCGCAATAACCCCACTGCACTGGCTCATAGTCTTACTCATCCTTACTATGTCCACTCTGCCCCATGGAGTCGCAATGACCCCACTGCACTGGCTCATAGTCTTACTACGCATCACCTTGCCCCTCAGGTCATAATGACCCTACTGCACTGATAACGTAGTCTTGCCACCATCACCTTGCCCCTCAGGTCACAATGACCCTACTGCACTGATAAGTAGCCCATCATTCATTCTTAGTGGTGAATCGAAGTTATGAACGTCGACAACTCCTTAGCACACATCCCGCAGCAAAGTCCAACCATGAAGTGAACTCATTGGTTCCCAACTGGTTCCGGGATCCTGAGCTCTAACTTCCCATATTGGACTACCTTTGCATCTCGGGTTATTGGTCAAGACTGGGTCGGGTCGGGTTCCTTCTCAAGCCATCGGTTCTGGTCGGGTATCCTTTCTCTGTTCGGGTCGGGTCTCCTTCTGGTGCGGTTCGGGTCGGGTCTTCTCCTGGTGCGGTTCGGGTCGGTTGTCCTCCATCGGTTCGGGTCGGGTGCTTCGTCTCGGGTCGGGTCGGGTGTCATCTCCCCTCCAGCTTGCGCCTCCGTTCTGATCCGTCCTCCTCGATCCGATCTGTCCTCATCGATCCGATCCGATCTCAGTTCAGCTAGCGTGGCCTTCCTTTTTGCCACTTTTTCCCCAAGTGTTGGGTTCCGATCCGATCGGATTCCTTGCTCAGTTCAACATATCCGATCCGAGCCCTATGTCCGATCCGATCCGAACCCTGCACTGTTTTCTGAAACTGTTCCAGCAAGTGTTTACACAATTCGACGACGTTTTCGACCATTCTAACTATTGAAATCAATCACAAAACATTTCATACAGTCATAACAACATGCATAATCAACCACAAACATCAAAACATCAACATGATAGGTTAAAATGGATCAAACATACCCAAAACCCCATATTTCCCCCTAAGCATGTTTAGGTGAAACTAATGATAGGATTAGCAAAACTTAACCAAATTAACCCAAATTCATATCAGAGATCTAAAACATCATTTAAGAATTTATGAACATTTTTCCCGAATTTATTAGTGTATAAATTCGCTAATTAACACTAATTACCCTTAACTAGCCATAATTAGTGTAAAACTATGCAAATCACTCACTTTAGCCACAAATAAACTAAGATCTGAAATAATTCTCTGATTTGATGTGAATTTCAATGCCAAACAGCAGCTCCTATGTTGCTTTGGTGAAGATCTTCCTTGATTAGGGGTTGCTAAGCTAAATCCTTGACCAAAAGATGATTTGGAGGTGATTTAGAGGTTAAAGGCCATTCTTAGGGTTCCTTGGTGATAAGTGGAGGCTAGAAAACTGAAATGGAATGATCCTCTATCTCATTTCAGCCCTCCCATAACCCTAATCCCGAAATGGGTTATGGGCCTACTCACTAATCACCCGATTTGGCCCGGTTAAGCAGTTTTTCACCCTCCAAACCTTGTTTCAGTCATATCTCCCAAACGGTAAGTCCGTTTGGCTATTATGACCACTCTACGGAAAGGTAAACCATCAAACGAATCTAAAGGAAGTGGTTTCAGATCAAAATTCCTTTCCAATCAAAAGTTATGGCCAAAACAGTACCAACTAGGGGCAAAATGGTCATTTAAAAATCGACAAAAATCATGAACATGGGAAATGACTCTAATGTATGTTTCCCAAAGTTACATGACCATACGACTTCACATGGGAAAGAAATAAATATTCTACAATCCTATGATGTATAGAACACGGGTCGTTACATTACACATCTAATTTCTGCCTTTGACCTCTCACATTAGATTAACAAATTGTAGTCGCTGGATGTGCCAGGCGGTTCCGGGCAGGCTTATACCTCAATTCGAATCTAACCTCGTGTCTTAGGCGTTCATTATCACTTTCTTGATTCAAGTCCCAATTTTAAATCTTGGATTAAAATATACTCCAATTACCCATAATTTCCTATCTAAAGTATGTTTATAATTTTAATCCAAATTAGGCCTATAATCTTATGTATACATGTTATGCCAAATTACGCTCAAATTAATTTTCATTCATTGTTATTAATAATTTATGCCAAACCTCATGTATACAAATTATATCCAATTATGCCCAATCCAACTTATGCCAAATCTCATGTACACAATTTATAAACAATTATGCTCAAATTGATTTTTGCCAATAATATCATTTTATTACCAATTTCCCCAAACTTTTCCCAATCGTTCAAACGTTATTCATATGCAAATCTCAATGCAATATGTTAGGCTCGAAGTTAGCCTAATCTCATAAAAAAGGAAAAGAAGAAGGGGAGAGAATCATGTCATCAAAACTAGCATAAAAGAGGCATATGAAACATGAACTGGCATAGAACAATAAAATAGATCCAATTAGGCATATGATAACAGAAATTTGGGTATGAATCTGAAAGGTAAGAATCTACAAAACTTGATATGATTCGTATTACTTACAGACATGATCATTAAATTCAATTTACAATCCTATCACAATTACTTTTTAATTATATGTGAAAGTAACATAGACTCACAGCGACAGGATTAAGAAGAGAGAATAAATCTGAATCTGCTTTATGAATTTGATTAGCTAAACCGTTGTTGTAGAATTTGATTCTTATCTTCTAATTTGAATACTCTAATTCTGATTTGCTTTGAAGAAGAGAGGAGAGGCTAGTTTTAATTTTGGTTAGAGCAGCACGGAGGCACCATGGATGAATGACAATGAGATTCGGGTTAGGTTTAGGGGTATTTTATAGATGCTCTAGGTGAATTAGGACCCTTAGATTAGATTAGGATCCATTTGAACCATCCAGACCAGAAAAACACGTCATCCAGCCAATCCCAGAAGGACACATCAGCCCTAGACCACTCAAGACACGTCTGCCAGATCTGCGCAAACGGGGGTCGACACCCCTGTCGACACCCCTATAGAGGGGTCGACACCTATGTCGACTTCCCTAGTGGGGAGTCGACACCCTAGAGCGGGAGATTTCCTGCTCACTTAGATTTAGCTGATTTTGATTTTTGAATTCGTTTTTGATTTTTAATTATTATTTTAATTTAAATTATGCTTTAAGCCGAAATCTTCTAAGCTTCATAACTTCTTCATATGATATCCGATTAACGCAAACTCAGACTCTATTCCAAGCAGAATTCCGGGACGAACGCAATGGCTCAACTTGTTTCCCTTAATTCTTCTTATAAAAATTAAGTATTCTTAAATTATCTCTTATGTCATGTTTTTAAAATTACGGGGTGTTACAAAAGCCAATGCAAGTGCCAATGCTAGTGACCCAGAGGCCTCATCATCTTCCTTTGCTTAGAATAGGGGTAAGCCTAAGCAGGATTTTCCATATGCTCACTTACTTCACTCTACGGCTTACAAACCTCCTCCTCCAAAAACTATTTTTGATCAAACTCCACCTCTACCCAAAGAGGTGAATACTCTGGTCATCAAAAAATGGCTCAGAGGTCTCCAGTGACATGCTTGGGAGGTCTTTTAAGCCTTCTCATGGCCCATGTGATAACTCTAAGTTATGCAGTTAGAAGTTATGAGTGGTTTATGTATATGTTTTGATGTAATTGTCTACTTTTATTTGCGAGACTTCTTTATTAGCATGCTCCCTGCGTGGAGTGTTTTATTTCCGTAGTTGGTACACATAATGTGTATCGCCTGGTCTATTGTATTTATTATTTTAATATAATAAAAGTGCTACGAGGCACTGTAAAACCCGGTCGGCTTAGCCAATAAAAATCATATTATTTTACATAACAATGTTTTTGTTACCATAAGGGAAACCCCGTTCCATGTTTATATGCGATCATAGTTTTATAGGATATCATTTAATTTCAAAAAAAAAAACAAATTTGGTTTTTTCACACTAGTCTCATACCTAATTCAGAGTTTATTCTCCTTTTCCGTTAAACTATGAGTTCCCAATTTTTCTTTGAGCAGCCTAGTAACTCAGGTTTTACTTAGAATAGTTGGATGAAGCTTGAAACTGAAGATTCTTGTAGATAGTAAACTATTTCAACCTTCACTAAATCCTTACTATGACTTATTCATCATTAGTGATGATAGGTTTTATAATTGTCCAGCGGACATTAGTTACACTCTGATACTTACAATAAAATTTCTATTGTAAAGATATGTATCCTCATATATACATATATATGCATATATATACACATAATTTAATATATATATATATATATGTAAACACATACATTTTTCCACTATGGATGATTTTGTTCTTTCTACTTTCATTCTATTTTCTTTCTTACCACAAATGATCCGCTTCTCCGACACTTGGTTTTGCGACATGCAAAAACCATGGACATATTAATGTCGGTTTTGGGGGTCGAGGAAGTGGACTGTTTCGTATGGTGTTAGAGCTTGGGTTGAGCGAACACATATGCCTGGTATGGGTAAAGGACTCATCAAGGATACAGTTAGCAATATCCCAGGACGAGTAACCCATCACATATGAGAATAGTAATACTCTATAATGAGTTAAGACTAATATATATGAATGCATATTTTAAGATACAAACTACTTCCTTTTGAAATTTGGTAAATAAATTAATCTAGGATTTATTTACAATGCAAAACATATCCTTGTAAAATATAGGTATTAAAGAATAGTAGACAAAACAATACGTAATAAGTGTCTTGTGAATAGAATATCATAGTTTGGCTACCCATAGCCAATACAAGAAAACTCCTAATCTCGGTAATACTTTCTGGCCTTTTCCAACTATTGATGGCCTCAATCATAGTTGGATCCACAGACGACCCTTTTCTCGAATTTACATGGCTAAGAAACTTAAATTCCTTCTCCCAAAAGAAAAACATAAAATTTAGATATTAGCTGATGTTGCCTCAAAGTATCAAGCACAATCCAAAGATGCATCTAATAATCCTTCTCATATTTGGAATATACCAACATATCATAAATGAAAACTAACACGAACCTATTAAATGATCTTGAAAAATCTGGTTCATCAAACCCACAAAGAAAACAAGCACATTAGTTAACCTAAATGGCCTGACCATCCACTCATATGAACCATATCTTGTCTGAAACGCCATACTGGAATACCATCGTCTGCTACCCACAATTGATAAAATCTATTAGACATATCTAACTGAGTAAACACTCTGGGTCCACTACAATAATCAAACAGGTTATCTATTACCAGCAAAAATTACCTATTCTTTAGGTCTTCACGTTGATCTTGCAATAATCAATACACAACCTCAATCATCCATCCGACTTCTTTACAATCACCATAGTTTCTCCCTAAGGTGAATTGTTTGGTCGGATGAAATTCTTTCCTTCTAACTCCACCAGTGCACCTTCAATTCCTCAATCTCAATTGGTGACATCCTGCTTGGTGGTTTATTGAGCGACTTAGCTCCAGGTGTAAGATCTATTTTAAACTCTATAGCTCTTCCCGGTGGTAGGTCTGTGATTGGTTCAAAAACATCTACAGCTCCCTAAAAGAAGGAACTCGGCCTACTCCATCTTCCAATTCCAATGCACCCAACGAAGCATAAATCTGCGAACTCGCAATTTTAACTAAGTATATGATTCAGTTACTACAACTAGGTGGTCCCAATGAAATTTTCCTATCTTGAAAAAATATCCTAGCATCATAATGATTCAAACAATCCATATCCTAAATAAATAGAAAGCCTATACAATCAAACACATATAAACTACCACCAAAGACTTGACCTAGCAATTCAAATTATTGGTTATCGCACCTCATCCTTAGAGTTGTGTAACCTTCTGTAGGATTAGGCGTCCTAAAGGAAGTAACAGGTATGACGATTGAAATGACAATTTGTATACGGAACATTTAGAGACAAATGAATATGATGCACTAGTATCAAATAGTACTCTGACAGGTATGTTACAAATCAAAAGTGTACCTTCCATTACTTCTTTTCCTTTCTCAACAGTGGTGAGTTTAAATAAAGATGGTTTGAGAGCAAGGACTTTTACTTTAGCTGCTCTTGGATACCTTCTCTTATAGTTCCATGTTTGATTGCAATTAATACATCTCACCTTTTACTTCCCAACACTTGCGTTGGTCTCGCCTGACCGACACTCATTAGCGTAATGACCTTTCTCATCTCACTTATAGAAAACAAATATGAGTCTTGCTCCTCTTAGCCTTTTCCTCCCTTTTAATCTCTCTTTCCTTGAAAGAAACCCATTTCCTTCCCTGAGAACTATGGGTCTCTATTGACTTCCCACTACCGAACAAAGAAATCAATTCCTCATGCTTAATGGCCATATCAATAATAATGTAGCAAGGATCTCTCAAGGTTGGCATCATCACCTTAGCAATCTCCGCCTTCAACCCCCAAATAAACTTATAACTCTTCATGATTATAGTTTGATGGTACCATATCCATATTAGGATAATTCCTCAAACCTGTCCACATACTCGATCATTAACATCTCACCCTGACCTAGCTCAAAAAATTTACTAAGCAACATCGACCTAGCAACCTCAGACAAATACCATTTGTTGAACCTCCTTTGAAATTCTACCTGAGTGATCTTCTCCTTTGGTATTCCCGTGGTAATTTCATTCCACCAATGCAATGCATTCCTTACAGCTGCCTTGAAGCAAATATTCTTTTCTACTCATTTGCTAAGCCTAAATCCGTAAATATTCTCTCACAAAGCAACAACCAATTCTTAACCTCAATAGCATCATCTTTTCCTAGAAAAGGCTTCTCTCTAAGTCTGAAAAAATCTCGACTGATCTTGGGTTAGTTGTTCACACCTTGTGCCATAGGACCGGCTCCTCTAACTTTAGCAGCACTCGCTCCAACAATCGACAGCAATTCCAGCTTGCATCAAATTAACAAAGAATGGATAAAATTTCCTATATCTACTGGTGGGGTTGCTGCAGTTGTATTTTCATTAGCTTGACGATCTTGATTCCCTCATGTATTAGGTCATGCATTTCCATCAGTAGTTGTACTTCAGCCATCAAGATTCACTCTTTCTCTATTTTCCTTAATATTTTACTTCCATTTATCTGCATACAAACGTTTGTAAGATACCGAAGGATGGTCTAAGAGAGTGGGGTTGATATGTGCTTATATAATACGAATACAAGTAAATTAAAAACACTTAAAAAGTTTTGTTGATTCACAACTTGAACTAAGTGTTGTTGATTACCAGTTTTAAACACCTAGCAAGTGTTGTCGATTAATGACTTGAAGCACTTAATAATTATTGCAACTTACAAATGTGTAACATACTATAAGTGCTGTTGAATATCCACTTGAAACACTCACTAAGTGATGTGGTTTATCAATTTGAAACACTAATTAAGTGTTTCAAGAATATGCAGCATGTTAATCTCCAACAATTGTTTCAATAAATTTTAACAACATTTTATTACCATTTTAAATTGGTCATTTTGGTATAGCGGTAGAGTGAACATATTGTAGTGTTGGTAGAAATTCTTTTAATGAAATTACTGCCGTTGTGCCTCATATTCATCATCTAGGTCACCAATAATTGACAAAACTAGTTCTATGCGAGATACCTTATGTCTAGCAAATGCTAACGAATCACATAGGATGTTGACTTAAAGAGATATTCTTTCACTAATAGATTTTCTTTCTTCATATTTTGTAATTGCCATTTTGTAGTACATCATCTTGGTAGCAGATTGGGTTCTATAAATTTGCTTTTTTGTTAACCAAATTTCTTGACTATTTTTATAAGCAATTAATTGGGATGATAAATTTGTGCTTATGCACGATAAAACCCACAAACTAACTAGGTTATCTTCTCTTTGGTGTGATTTGTATTCTTGATTATTCACTAATCATCTATCTTTGTCTATAATTAATTTTAGGTGTTCAGTTAGCATACCATGAATATACCCCTCAAGACCATATGCCTTGATTGTAGTTTTGGTTTGAAACTTCCAAAGCAGACAGCTAGATTCATCTAGTTTATAGGAAAGGCTATGTGATTCAAATTGATAAACAATTGATAATAGTTTATGTGATTCGTTAGCATTTGCCAGACATAAACTATGATCATGAATGGTTTATGTGATCGAAAAATCAAATTTGGTTTTTCACACAAGTCTCATACCTAATTCAGAGTTTATTTTCCTTTTCCGTTAAACTATGAGTTCCCAATTTTTCTTTGAGCATCCTATTAACTCAGGTTTAACTTAGAATAATTGGATGAAGCTTGAAACTGAAGATTCTTGTAGATAGTAAACTATTTCTACCCTCACTATATCCTTACTATGATTTATTCATCATTAGTGATAATAGGTTTTATAATTGTCTAGCAGACATTAGTTACACTTTGATACTTACGATTAAATTTCTGTTGTAAAGACCTGTATCCTCATATATACCTATATACGCATATATATACATAATATATATATATATATATATGTAAACACATATATTTTTCCACTATGGATGATTTCGTTCTTTCTACCTTCTTTCTATTTTCTTTCTTACCACAAATGATCTGCTTCTAAGACACCTGGGTTTGCGACATGCAAAAACCATGGACATATTAATGTCGGTTTTGGTGGTCGAGGAAGTGGATTGTTTCATTTTGTGTTAGAGCTTGGGTTTAGCGAACCTATTCCTGGTATGGGTAAAGGACTCATCAAGGATAGGGTTAGCAATATCCCAGGACGAGTAGCCCATAAGAGATGAGAATTGTAATACTCTATAATGAGTTAAGACTAATATATATGAATGCATATATTAAGATACAAACTACTTCCTTTTGAAATTTGATTAATAAATTTATCTAGGATTTATTTACAATGCAAAACATATCATTGTAAAATATAGGTACTAAAGAATAATAGACAAAACAATACGTAATAAGTGTCTTGTAAATAGAATTTCATAGTTTTACTACCCATAGCCAATACAAGAAAAATCCTAATCTCAATAATACTTTCTGGCCTTTTCCAACTATTGATGGCCTCAATCATAGTTGGATCCGTAGACAACCTTTTGCTCGAATTTAAATGGCTAAGAAACTTAAGTTCCTTCTCCCAAAAGAAAAACATAAAATTTAGCCATTAGCCGGCGTGGCAGCAAAGTATCAAGCACAATCCAAAGACGCATCTAATAATCCTTCTCATCTTTGGAATATACCAATATATTGTCAATGAAAACTAATACAAACCTATTAAATGATCTTGAAAAATCCGGTTCATCAAATCCACAAAGAAAACAAGCACATTAGTTAACCTAAATGGCTTGACCATCCACTCATATGAACCATATCTTGTCTGAAATGCCATAATGGAATACTATAATCTGCTACCCACAATTGATGAAATCTACTAGCCATATCTAACTAAGTAAACACTCTGGGTCCACTACAATAATCAAACAGGTTATCTATTCCCAGCAAAAATTACCTATCCTTTAGGTCTTCTCGTTGAGCTTGTGATAATCAATACACAACCTCAATGATCCATCCAATTTCTTTAAAATCATCATAGCTGCTCCCTAAGGTGAATTGCTTGGTCGGATGAAAATCGTTCCTTATAATTCCACAAGTGCACCTTCAATTCCTCTATCTCAATTAGTGACATCCTGCTAAGTGGTTTATTGGCCGACTTAGCTCCAGGTGTAAGATCTACTTTAAACTCAATAGCTCTTCCCGGTGGTAGGTCTGTGATTGGTTCAAAAACATCTTCAACTCACTAAAATAAGGAACTCGACCTATTCCATCTTCCGATTCCAATGCACCCAATGAAGCATAAATCTGTGAACTTGCACTTTTAACTAAGTATATGATTCAGTTACTACAACTGGGGTGTCCCAATGAAATTTTCCTATCTTGAAAAAATATCCTAGCGTCACAATGATTCAGCCAATCCATAGCCAAAATAAATCGAAAGCCTATACGATCAAACACATATAAACTGCCACCAAAGACTTGACCTAGCAATTCAAATTATTGGTTATCGCACCTCATCCCTAGAGTTGTGTAACCTTATATAGGATTAGCTTCCATAAAGGAAGTAACAAGGTATGATGATTAAAATGACAATTTGTATACTGAACATTTAGAGATAAATGAATATGATGCACTAGTATCAAATAGTGCTCTGACAGGTCTGTTACAATTCAAAAATGTACCTTCCATTACATCTTTTCCTTTCTCAACAGTGGTGAGTTTAAATAAAGATGGTTTGAGAGCAAGGAACTTTACTTTAGTTGCTCTTGGATACCTTCTCCTATAGTTCCATGTCTGATTGCAATTAATACATCTCACCTTTTACTTCCCAACACTTGCGTTGGCCTCGCCTGACCGACACTCATTAGCGTAATGACCTTTCTCATCTCACTTATAGAAAAAAAAAATCTTAGTCTTGCTCCTCTTAGCCTTTTCCTCTCTTTTAACCTCTCTTTCCTCGAAAGAAATTCATTTCCTTTCCCTGAGCACTATGGGTCTCTATTGACTTCTCACTACCGAACAAAGAAATCAATTCCCCGTGCTTAATGGCCATCTCAATAATAATATAGGAAGGATTCTCAAGGGTGGCATCGTCACCTTAGCAATTTCTGCCTTCAACCCCCAGATAAACTTCTAAATCCTCATGATTATAGTGTGATGGTACCATATGCATATCAGGATAATTCCTCAAACCTGTCTGCATACTCGATCATTGACATCTCACCTTGCCCTAGCTCAAAAAATTTATTAAGCAACATCGACCGAGCAACCTCAGACAGTTACCATTCGTCGAACCTCCTTTGAAATTCTACCTGAGTGATCTTCCCCTTTGGTATTCCCATGGTAATTTCATTCCACCAGTGCAATGCATTCCTTACAACTGCCTTGAAGCAAATCCTGTTCTCTACTCATTTACTAAGCCTTAATCCGCAAAGATCCCCTCACAAAGCAACAACCAATTCTAAACCTCAATAGCATCATCTTTTCCTAGAAAAGGCTTCTCTCCAAGTTTGAAAAATTCTCGACTGATATTGGGTTAGTTGTTCACACCTTGTGCCATAAGACCGACTCCTCTAACATTAGCAGCACTCGCTCAAACAATCGACAACATTTCCAGCTTGCATCAAATTAACAAATAATGAATAAAATTTTCTATATCTACTGGTGGGGTTGCTGCAGTTTAATTTTCATTAGGTTGACGATCTTGATTCCCTCGTGTATTAGGTCATGCATTTCCATTAGTAGTGGTACTTCAGCCATCAAGATTCACTCTTTCTCTATTTTCCTTAATATTTTACTTCCTTTTATCTGCATATGAACGTTTGTAAGATACCGAAGGATGGTCTAAGAGAGCGGGGTAGATATGTACTTATATAATACGAATACAAGTAAATTAAAAACACTTAAATAGTGTTGTTGATTCTCAACTTGAAGTAAGTGTTGATGATTACCAGTTTGAAACACCCAGCAAGTGTTGTTGATTAATGACTTGAAGCACTTAACAATTATTGTAACTCACAAATGTGTAACACACTATAAGTGTTGTTGATTATCAACTTGAAACACTCACTAAGTGATGTGGTTTTTCAATTTGAAACACTAATTAAGTGTTTCAAGAATATGCAGCATGTTAATCTCCAACAATTGTTTCAATAAATTTTAACAACATTTTATTACCATTTTAAATTGGTCATTTTAGTATAGTGGTAGAATGAACATATTGTAGTATTGGTAGAAATTCTTTTAATGAAATTACTGCCATTGTTGCCTCATATTCATCATCTAGATCATTAATAATTGACAAAACTAGTTCTATGCCAGATACCTTATGTCTAGCAAATTCTAACGAATCGCATAGTTTATGAATCTGACTGATAAGAAAATTTGGATCACATAAATCATTCAAAATTTGGATCACATAAATCATTCAAAATTTGGATCACATATACTATGCCAGATCACATAAATCATTCAAAATTTGGATCACATAAATCATTCAAATTTTGGATCACGTAAATCATTCAAAATTTGGATCACATATACTATGCCAGAAGACATAGTTTATGAATCTAACTGATTAGTAGTGCAGCTAGAAAATCTTGAGTGATGATAATTTTATGATCATAGTTTATAGGAAAGGCATAGTAAGTATGACAAAATAATTGATGGAAACTAAAGTCAAGAATAATTACTAAAAGCAGATATCTCATAAGAAAGGAAAAACTGATAAGAATAGAACTTGATGATGAGAATTTCTAATTCTCAAGTGATTTCATGATGCAGCCAAATCCCAAGCGCTGATAATGATTTTAATGGGTTATTGGTGTTGCGAAGCTTTCTAATTCGAGATCACTCAAGCACAAGCCATAACGCAATGGAAATGAGCTAGATTATGATAGAAGTGCAAAAACAACTAACCAGTATCTCAAACTCAGACATGATCAACCCAATAACCAATCATAAACAATCAACAAACAATATATAACAAATGAAATAACGATAGATAAATCACATACGAATTTATAATGGTTCCACTAACATTATGTTAGTGTATATCCACTTGAGATAGAGAGAGCTTTTATTAATACTAATGGCAAGAGTACAAGAGATTGAATTCAATGATCAAAATTCTTAGAAAAAATTGATTTTATGAAGATGAGAATTGAAGAACATTAAGATTACCCAAAACCCTAATTAGAATAAATCTAGATTTTAATCTCTTGATTAAACCCTTAAACATTTTTCGAACCTGATAATAGCTTATATGGAGAGATAAATCTTTAGCAACTTCCCAAATT
Source organism: Allium sativum (assembly GCA_030737875.1). Lineage (NCBI taxonomy): Eukaryota > Viridiplantae > Streptophyta > Magnoliopsida > Asparagales > Amaryllidaceae > Allium > Allium sativum. The sequence goes on from CM060921.1 coordinate 705,005,776, forward strand.
TCCCCTTGAACCTTCACAAATTCACATACCAGTTCCACAGCTTGAAATAGGACAGGAGTCGTCTCAGGCATTTGAGCTACACGATCGAACATCTAATTGAAGGCTCGGGAAAATCATTCCCCTAAGTCCAGACCTTTGACCGCTTTTCTATGACATTTGGCATCTCTTTTGTTTCAACTCAGATATCTGAACAGAAATTCAGATGTTTGACTAGAAATTCAGATGTCTGATGCAATGCTCTGGTTGCAACGCCAGCCGGATCAGATGCCTGACACTTTTGGTTAGATGTTTGTTTGAGAAGTTAAAATTGATTTACTACAAACCCAACATAAATTGCTTCAAGATCATAAAATGCATCAAGATGCAGTTGTTCTACTAAACTGCTAGTACATACATTCAAAAAGCAAGATGTTGCTGTTCTAATTCGAGCAATACACAACACATGTGTATCATTGTAGCAAATAAGAAAGAAGAGCTTGGCAAAAGGGAAAAGCAACTCATTTATGCATTTTCTCCGTATCACCGTTTTGTTTTCGACGCAATAAGATATGTAAGAAAGAAGGTGAAAGCAATAGGCACGTTTAATTGACAACAGTGGATGGTCCAAATAATAAAAGCCTTTTGCATGATATGTCACTATAGCAAAACGAACGGTTGGGATTTGATGGGGTCCTGCCCAATGGTACGATGGTCCATGCATAATGGACGGTTGACGGTGGTCCTGTGATGTGACGCTGCATGGAAGTTGATGGCCTGCAGCAATCTTGGAACCTGAGATTGAATGTAAAATGCTTTTCAATTTGATTTTGCCCTTTTCCGCTTTATTTGAATTTGTTTCTCTTCTCCTGCAAAACGTCAAAGTGTTATTGTTCTAAAAAGAAGACATCTCATGGTTTGAAGTATTAATAGCGACTTCACTCTTTTCTATGGCGTTTTATTATTTGGATTACATAAACGCTGCCACTTGAAGATGGTTTACAAACCATTTGAACCACTGGAAAAAAATGGTTTAAATTCTTTGGTCAAAGTTACAAATTTAAAAGTATATATATTATTGTTAATGTTTGACTATTCGTTAAAATACATGCTGGTTAGATACAACTTCTTAACCGTATACAGTATGCATGCACATTCAAGTCTAGTCTATATTCTTTCATTTTTCCTTTAAAACAACCAACCTCTCAATAAAGAGGGTTTGAGAGAAGGCTTAACTGACTTATTTTAAGTCGGCTAAGCTTAGTCGGTTTAGAACAAATGAAGGGAGATTTCTTCGATAGGGTCGGTTCTGAGTAATTCGCTGAGAATCGACCAGTTATAACCCTTTTCGATTGTACTGCTTTTAAAAACAAACTAGATAAAGAAAACTAAGACATAAGTCTTGGATTTGGTCGGAAATTGGAGCAATATATTAGTTTTATTAACATGCATATTTGCCTTACATTTTGCTTTTTCGTTTCTCTTTCCTAAATTATGAGTACACACATCTTTCAACTCTTAAAACACTTTTAAACATTGGTTTTTTAACCTAATTGAGATAATATGGGTTATACATTCAGTTTTTTTGTCAATTTATATTACTGTTTCTGATATACACGTCTGTTTTAGTCTGATATGTTGATGTCTATCTAATAATAATGCTGTGATATATAATTCCATTTCACCTATGGAAACATGTCGCTATAACATTTTTGCAAACCTTCGTTTTATTTTACTATAATTTGCAATATATTGTGACCATGTGTATATAATAGCAAATTTGAACCTATACATCCTTTTCAACTTTGTTTTCGATCAAGGGCATTTTGTTTGTCATATCGTCCCTAATTAATGATATATTGAATCACGGCAATTTGAAGTTGATGCCAATGGTTCCAGTTTCGATAATCTACCGAGTCAAGGGACTACTGAATGAACTTTAGACACAAATAAACTTCAAACAAATCAACAACAAACAAAGATAAGTATCATGACAAAGACAACAACAATATTATTACTTTTATCATTATTATTAATATATATCGATCGCTTCAAGGCACTCATACAGAATAATTAATTTGAACTTATTCCGACATTTGTAGAATAATTAATTTGATGTTTAAATTTAGCGGTTTTAATAAATGTTCGAACCGTGAATAGTTGAGTTAAGATTTTGAAACCGTCATAAACGTCGGAACGAGTTCAGTTTTGGATAAATGATAATATTTACGTGGGTTGAACATCTACAAATTTTTGTTGATTTTGGGTAAGCGCTCACCCATTGTATGTACAGTTGCAACGTAATGTACCAAAATTATTATTAAAGGAGTACTTTATTCAGGCCAGATTTTACAACGTGGAATGGGAATTATTAGGAAAAGGAAACGAGTCTAATTATTAACGAAGAAGATATCGTATCTTTCCAATAATTGTATTAGCAGATTTATGGATCATGGTGCGTATGTTTCATTTGAATTCACACATTGCACATCGATCATGGGCCCTATGACAGGTGAATTCAGCATCGTTGAGGGTACAAAACCATGCAATTCCGACCCCTATATTATTGTGAAAAGCAGATTATTGGAACAGCCCTACTACTGTCATATCACATATCAATTCTTCCATATATGTTATGTAAAATATGTTTTTATGTTGATTTGAGAAACACGTTTGTTTATTCATTAGACGTTTCGTGAAGTAACGTGATTAAATATATTTTAAGATGAACAGGCCCAAGAAGGTAATTGGCAAAACAATGGGCTTAAGCCCAGTGAGCCCATTTACAGTGGGGAAAAAAATGCGGTTATAGGTAACTTCAACAATACTATACACCCATATGGAAAAAGAGAGGCATCTCTTTAACATTTAGCAGGCTTGAAGTTCTCAGCAATTTTATGATAAATTCTGATTTATTTGAACCCACACTATGTGGCAATAAATTCACCTGAAAGTCAGTTGAATTTAGAAACATACACGGTAAGCTTGGTAGAGTGCTACTTAATCAATATTTTCTAGATATATTTCATTCTTTATAAATTGTTCAGTTAAGACTAGTTTCCCATTTAGATATGTAAATGGTTGAAAATGTGACAACTCTTACAAGGATGTTGTTAAGAGTTGTTTTTCCAATAAGTTTTATGGCAATGCTCAGTACAAATTTAATAGAACACTCAAAGCAATGAAAAACAATCTCAAAATTTGGAACAATAGCAGGAAAAAACAGAGACATAAAATCCATCAAGGATAATTGTGAAAAGTTGCAAAATGCAATAAATGATGACAGTCCAGACCCTATTAAAGTTAATGCATTTTTCAAAGCTTGCGGAATTAGCCATTTCTCCTCAAATTCAATCTGTCTATAATAACCATGATTTTGCGATTACCTGTTTATAATGACGATGATGATGATAATAATAATAATAGATTATAATTTATTAATCAAGAGATAAATAATATTTAAAGTGGATAATTTGAATAAATTATCCAAGTATATTTAAATCATGGGTTCTTGGATCTAGCTTCGAAAAATTGAGAAAAAAGGGATGTTTAATCAATGAAAATGGTTAAACAAGGAATTGTGGAGAAAATACTTTGTCTTGAGGAGAAGCTATGAAACATGAATTTAAAATGTGAGTTTGGGATGGAATTGGAGTTAAATAAAATGTGGGGAGAAGTTTAGTTCAAATGTATCGTTTGAATGTGAATAAAAATCAAAATAAACGATAAAGTTTTTAGAAACTTAATAATGTGTGAAAATGAGAATAAATAGGAATTTATAAAATTCCTATAAAAAGTGCAAATGGTAATTTTTTGTAAAAACCATGATTTCTAAATAAGCGAGTAGAAATGAATATTAAAACAAGAAAATACTATTTAAAACTATTTATATGTGTATTAAACATAATTTTTAAGTAGTTATTAGATTTTCATGTCAAAGTAATGTAAGTTAGATGTTATTAACAAGTGAAATGTAAATTCAGTACAAAAAGAATGTAAAATTGTACATTTTGAATAAATTGTAAAGTGGTTAAAATTGTTTTAAAAACATGTTGAGAATTTGACAAAGATTGGAACTTGAAATTCCTAAGGCAAAGCAGTGTATTCTGATTAAAAAAGGCTCAAAACAAGTGTATTTGGTGTTAATTAAGTCATATAACCTCTAATTACCTTCTTAAGGACTAACTTCCCTTTAATCCTCTTAATTCGACTAATTAGGCACACTAATGATAATTGGAGAAGGAGAATTCTGAAAAGAAGGGAGACACGTTCATTTTCTTCCTGGTTCTTCCTCTCCAGAAAGAAAGAAACATTGCAGTAAAAGGAAATAGGCTTCCTCCTTGCTAAATTCAAATCTCTCAAGCTAAAAACCTAATTTAAAGTGAAAATGAGAGTAAAATCAAGAGCTGAAATAGGTTATCTATCAAAACCATGAATTTATCTGTTTTTTATTCTATGTTTTGCGAAATTTTATTACAGTGGGTTGAGATTTGCTTCTGCATGTTACTGTAAATACAAATATTGGTGCTAAAACAAGAAAAGAAGCCTCCAAGCCTTGATTTTGATCTGAATTCGAGTTGCTAAACACTTATTCTCTGTTGCAAATTTAAGGTGAGGGTACCCTCACACATTTCTAACTTGTTCAAATTTATAGTGATGAATCCAATTGATTATCTGTAAGCTCCGTTTAGTGTAAATGTTGGTTTTCTAAGTTTCAACAAAACATGGTCTAGGCACATTCCCTTGCCAAGGTCAACCTAGCGGCAACCCAAGCAATGGATGGGTTGACCCAAGCCTATGCAAAACGCCCAGGTAATTCTCTAAGTATTTGTGCTTATTGTACCAATTTTTGTTGCATTCTTGAGTGAATTTGGGCATGGTTTTTATTGATAAAATCTAGTGTTTACTTAAGTGTTTCACAATGCTTTTGATTAAGTATTCGAACCATGCTACTTGTGTTCATTTTTGGCTTACTTCAGCAATGAAGAAGCCTATATTATCACAAATCCGTAGTGGCATTTTGATATATTTAGTGTGAATTTTCTGTGTTGTTTTCCTTGTGTTTCCCAAGCATGCACGTAGCATTTGTAATATATATATATATATATATATATATATAGTTTATGAAAAATTATTTTACAATGTGATTTTATATAAAGTAAATATATCAGTAATTTTAGTTATAAAAGAGTTTCCCAAAATTGATGGTTTTTGAATATTTTCTAAAATCAATTTAAAACCCGATTTTCTAAAGGTATATTTCCATATATAAAAATCACATGATTTTTTACCCATCGAGAAGACGAGGTGGTGATTTAAACGACTGAACATTGGGTTATTATATCAATTAATTCCCAACTCGTTGCTTGAAGATATTTCCGTTTTTTTCAGTATGAAGTGGAACTACTTGTAGTGAATCGATTAGTGAAACGTGAGGTATGGGATGTATTCTTTTCACTTCTCGAGTTACTGTTTGAAAGTTTATGAAAAATTCTAGTGGTTTTTGGGGGTGCTAGTACTTGCTTCGAAGTGAAGCTATAATGCACACACACACACACAATATATATATATATATATATATATATATATATATATATATATATATATGTTTACTTGACTGAAGCGTTCAAGTTACACTCGACCGAGACATGTCGTAGGGAGGCCATACCCGATTAAGACGGATCATAGTAGAGTTCTACTTGTAACTAGGGCTGAAAATCAAACCAGATAGCCCGATGTCCGACCTGAAATTTGGTTCGACCGTTTGACTGTCCGTATAGAGGACGAGCTGAACTCAAACATGTTGCGCTGTCCGCTCGAAAAATTGGACACGAGCCCGAACAAGGCACGTCCGAACCGAAAGTGTTCGTGAACACTAGATAGCTATTAAATATTAATATACAATTTAACTAGTTAGTTGTCTGTTCCCAGAAATAGCTGTCGGTTCCCAGAAAGATTATCTATCCTTTTAGGAAATCCACCAGGTTAATAATCACTTTCAATTCCCATGAATTTTTCAACTTTCCCAATTCAACTTTTTCAGTTTCCAGTAAAAACGATGCTTGATCTTCTCCATGCTTCGTCAGTTCTTCGATATGCTTCATCCGTAGTATTTATTCTGTTTGCCATTTCAACCAACTTCTCCTTTGCCCTAATTCTCAACCCTAATTCGACCGAGTATTTTAGGTATTTCTCAATTTGGGAACCTAGCGGATAATCAAAGTTAAAAGCTGCTTCTTCTTACAATACCAATCGCGATTCATGGCTTCTTCATCGCGGATTATTGTTAAGCACGGTATTTCATTTTTTTATCCATAGCTGCTTCTTCTTACAATACCAATCGCAATTCATGGCTTCTCTTCCGTAGTTGGTTCTTCTTACAATAAATGATATTAGGTTATTCCGTATCAATCGGTCCGAAAACCATCTGAGTCCGTTCTGTCCGATCGACCTGAACACGATGGACACGGGCATGATATATTTTGGACGGTCCGAGTTCAAACATATCATATGCAGTCCGCATTTTATTGAGTCGGACACTTGTCCGTTCGAATTAATTTTCGGTCCGAATTCGGTAGCTTTGTTGTCCGGTCCGGTCCGCTCGATTTACAGCACTACTTGTAACGACCTGGGTTTTCGCGATCCTGAGTAATCGACATATAACCCAATGTCGACTATCAAGCATCGGAAATACCGGATAGCCCATGAAAGAAATTAGAGGGTGAAAATAGATAAGATAGAAACTTAGAATAGAAGAAGAAGAAGAACATACAACATCAGAGTAAACACGAATCTCACAACGGAACGAATAATATATAATAGATACATATCTTTGAAATAAAATCGGTATATGTATACAGTAACATTATCAGAGTATAACACTTACATCACAGCGGAAATAAATAATAGCTATAAAAACGCTGTTGAAGCCTCCTGCTCCAGCTCCTTCTAGTGCATCTGTAAATCCCGACTACTTGACTGCACGTACAAATTTGAGCACCCAAGAGTTTAGGGAAAACAAAATAAAACAAACTCTGGGTCAGTCATGGGACTGGTATGAGTAAATAATTTAAAACAAATTTGGGAAAATAACGATATCTCATAAGACCACGCCGTATAACGGAAAGGGTTTTTCCCTTATGAGAATCCAAATCAATTTGATTTAACTTTCAAATCATTTTGAAAGAAACAATGATCTTTTATATCAAAACTCTTTTGATATTATAGTAGTGTCTATCAACCACAATATAATAATCATCTTGTAGAACGCTTTCATCTCACGTTTCACATATATAGTATACAATCAAAACCGCGAGCACTTATTGGGTAATGGATTTCCAACAATGACAAGGTATGGAACCACCTTCAGATAGTGTACCTCTAGAGAGGAATACGCTGGGTTCCACAAGAACATCTTGCAACCCGGCCACGCATGACCGACCACTCATTTCGCTTGAGTGTATTGAATTTATATCACCAACGGTTGGGATCAGCAACCGTTTCCCGAATGAGACAGCATCGAATAGATTAAAGAATGAAATGAATATCTCTAGATAGGTGATAATACACCCTACTTGGCAGCCAACCACTTAGACATGCTGCCTACCGGATTTTTTTCATTTCCCAGTTGTGAGGCTAAAGGCCACGCTTATCTCTGACAGATCACACATTTATTTACTTTGAATGTCAAATCATCATACCCGCCAAATCACAAATTGATTTCCCCAAAAATACAACGGTTATACAGCTAAGAGAAACGAATTCCTCCGCCACCAAACGTAAATACGTTTGAAGAGATCAACTTACGCGATCCATTAAATATACTCTGTCAGACATTCTTCCATATAGGTCGTCCTGGGACTGGACAAACCGAAGGTATTATTCTTTAAATCCATCTTAGGCAATTTCTACCTAGGATCGCCAGAACAGCCCTTGCATAACTCTGTCTTCAATTATCTTCATCATATTTGATTCGCAACGCTAATGCCCATACAGAGTGGTCTCAGATAATGGATTTGATCCCGGTCTCTCTGTATTGACAATGGAAAAATGGTCAAAAACTTCGATAGTCGGTGAGTTAACTATAAAAGAAAAACACATGTGCAAACAACGATATTATTTCCAAATGGAAATTATATCGATCAAACATCATTTAACATTTATTCATTTCCCCATTTCTCGTTTCCACATATTTATCAAATCCTTATTTTCTAATTTTAGAAAATATACGTTATTAACTTTGGGAAATGTTTCCATCTCTTTTTCATGTATCACTGTCATTCCAGTATTCTTTATCATCAAACATTTCATTTTCTATGATTAGAAAATATATCTGATTATATTCGGAAAATGTTTCCAAAACTCATTCATTGGATTTAAATAAATGTTTAAATAAAACATCGCTATGCCAACTCAAAACATTACACTGATTAACTAATTTCACTTAACCAACCTTCACTATCGAACCTTAACCATTCCTTAGTTAAAAACGAAGCCGATCAAGTTGGGGTATAACTACCTCTCAGACCTTAACTGAACAACATTTCTAACTTCGGAACAGACAAGGTTTACATTTTAAACCTTTAACAAGCTTCCTTATGTAACTCTCTTTCGAATAAATCTCTATTCGATAAATCTTTCCTTCGAATAAACTATATTCGATAATCTCTCTTCGAATAGCCATATTTGATCAACTCTATTCAATTAACACTATTCGATTAACTCTAATCGATTTACTCTTATCAGTTAGCTCTATTTGATTAACTCTATTCTATTAACTCTATTTGATTAACTCTATTGGATTAACTCTATTTGATTAACCCAAATCGATTAACTTTATTGGATTAACTCTAATCAATTAACTCTTATCAATTAACTCCTTTCGAATAAACTATATTCGATTAACTCCTTTCGAATAAACTATATTCGATTTACTCCTTTCGAATAACTAATATTCGATAACTCCTTTTGAATAACTAATATTCGATAACTCCTTTCGAATAAACTATATTTGATTTACTCCTTTCGAATATTCGATAACTCCTTTCGAATAACTAATATTTGATAACCTCTTTTCGAATAAAGTATATTCGATTTACTCCTTTCGAATAACTAATATTTGACAACCTCTTTTCGAATAACTAATATTCGATAACTCCTTTCGAATAACTAATATTCGATAACCTCTTTTCGAATAAACTGTATTCGATAACCTTCTTTCGAATAAACAATATTCGATTAACTCCTTTAACTCTATTCGAATAAACTATATTCGATTAACTCTTTTAACTCTATTCGAATAAATTATATTCGATTAACTCTTTTAACTCTATTAGAATAAATTATATTTGATTAACTCTTTCAACTCTATTCAAATAATTTATATTCGATTAACGCTTTCAACTTTATTCGAATAATTTATATTCAATTAACTCTTTCAACTCGATTCGAATAAATTATATTTGATTGACTCTTTTAACTCTATTCGATAAACTATATTCGATTAACCTAATTCGAATAACTAATATTAGTTAACTCTCTTTGATTAATTCTAATTGATTAACTCTATTTGATTAATTCTAATCGAATAACTCTATTTGATTATCTCTAATCAATTAACTCTCTTCGATTAATTCTAATTCCTTTTATAATCCTACTTACTTTCCAAATATTTTCTTTTATAGTTTTATTTATTTTCTAAATAAATATTTCCATTTATAATCTATTTATAAATGTTTTACAATTTTTTCCTTTTTAATTTTATTTGTAAATGTTTTACATATATTTCCTTTTCAATTCTATTTGTAAATGTTTTACAAATATTTCCTTTTCAATTCTATTTGTAAATGTTTTACAAATATTTCCATTTTCTCTAATTCTTCAATTTTATAATTATTTTCTTTTATAAAATCCTTTTCTTTTTTATATAAAATCCATTGATTTTATATAAATAATTTATTTTCAAAATACACTTTGAAAATCCACTTTTCTACATCCCAGTATTTCTTACGGTATTTAGAATACCAAATAACAATGATCGATATCATTCAAACACACATAATCAACAACAAATTATATATCACATCATATATCACTATATATGAAACAAAACAGTATTATATATATTGAGGAACCTAGTTGGGTCCCTCTAACCTATTTCCCTGCATCCACATATGTTAAACAATATAATTAATATCAACTTCATTTCACTATGAAATATTTTAATAAACAGAATCGATATTTGATTAACGATTTATATATATATATATCGTTCTTTATCATTTCAACCAATACATAAGCAATTCAACCAAACAGGCAGCACACAGCAATCAATCACCATTTATCAGTTCTACAAATACGTTATAAAAATATAACTGATTGAGTTGGTGAGTTTTACTCACATTGGATTGTTATCGTTAATTAACGATTAACCATCTTTTGATTCAGACGGACAATTTATTTTGCAATAAATTGTAATGTCTCCAATTCAATCCCAGTCGGTTCCATTGTGTAGGTGTCGTCTGTACGATCCCAACGGATCTGACCATTTGAAATTCTGATATAGTATGGGATAGTTATGATATTAACAAGTTTAAAAGAATATATATTTTATTCAAATCAATTCTTTTATAAATAGGCTCACCAACCAAACGCCGGCCTAATACCCTTTAAACCAACCCTGATGAACAGTATTCATCTTCCTCCAAAAACAACCGAGGCATCTCCTCCTTCTTTTCTCCATTGCGGCTTCTTTCTCCACCATTATCTCGTCATTTACTTCATAATAATTTCCAAACTCCTCACCGTTCTTCATCCCTTCGAAATCTCAATCCATCCGGCGCCACTACACCAAACTCGCACTCCCCAAACAAGTCGCAACACTTCCATGTCCAGGAACGCATACAATGGAGTATCGTTAACAATTTTCACCGTTTACCCCCAAAGTCATCACAACAGCGACTACTCTCGACCACAAACACCAATATGAACTTAACTTCTCGAATAAATGTCTCGATTCCCAAATATCCTAAACCCTAGGTTTTATGTTGCTTTCCGAGCCTTTCAGAACCGGTGTCGCACCAAGCAAAAGTGGTACGAGATGGAAGCTTAGGCCTAACCGATCTCAAATATATACATATCCTGATTTAAGGATTTTTATTTTAGTTTCTATGATTTTTTTTAGCTCACGATGTTTTGTTGTGAAAAGAATTTGTGGAGGCAGATTTTTTTATTGACTACAGAAGGAAATGAATTAGGTTTAGGTTTAGGGAGGGTAGTGGTATATATATAGGAAGATTTAAATATATTTTTTATTGATTATTTTATTTATTTTTAAGTAACCGCTATAAGTATTTGTCCTCTAAAAATTCATGTGATCACATACGATATTCAAAAATCACGAAAATGGACAAGCAGCTTCAGTTTGACATTACAGACCCAACGAAACTAGTTTCGTCGAATTTCGACTCTGTTTGCTGACACAACGTATTTTTAATCATCAAAATACTGACTGCTTTTCACATTAAAAATCCGTACGGCCACATACTGACTCTGAAAATCACGAAAATTGAAATCTAGCAATAATTTGACATTGCGGATCCAACAAAATTAGTTTCGTCGAAAATGGAGTTCATTTGCAAAATTGGCTATTTTTAAAGCTGTAAATAACCCATTTAAATGTATAAATATATTTAAAAATAATTAAATTAAATATTTATAAATAAATATTATCGTATATATTCACACTAGAAAATCGTACAACTCCATATCGGGATTCATAACTCGATATTCCAAAGTTCTCAGTTAAATCGATATTCGATTTATATTTAAATCCTTTTTTAAAATATAAATAAATCGATATAAATTATAAAGGAATTCCATAACGACTTTTCTAAAATTTGATTTGGACATAAATCAAAATCTACACAATGAAATCCCTATTTTTCTCCTCCATTAGAAAAATATACTTCCCCGGCTCCAAACGTTTCTTGTTTCACAGAAATCCGATTTAAAACGGATTCTGTATATTCAATTGAAGTTCTAATCGCCAAATAGCGAACTGTCACGCCATTTCGAACTCGATTATAATTATAATATAAATTATACATTCAACTGTCATTCAAATAATATATTCATCATCATAATTCAAATTTAAACTGAATTATATATTTTGAATTACCCACTTCACTCTATATTGCCATCTCTACTATTTTCGACTATTTCAAAAATTAAATATATTATTCAATTATTCAATTTAATTAAATATTCAATATTATTTAATTGAACAACCATTTAATTATCTGAATCACTATTTAAATAATTAAATTAATTAATTATTATACCGTAAAAATACGGGACATTACATTCTTTCCCCCTTAAAATAATTTCGTCCTCGAAATTGCTAAGGTAGAAAATGAACCCTATTAACTGGTTAGAACTTATTTGTTCAATTCTCATCTTCAGTTTCATTGATCCTATTTAATTTCAATTAAAATATTAATTAGTTCTTATCAACGAAAATTTTCAAAAATCCTGAAAATTTTCTAACACCCAAAATTTTTGAAAAATTTCGCCAACACCTCCTTTGTACTGGTCAATAGGTACAACTACAACTCGCCTCTCTGGGCCTTCTCCATCCCAAAAGAAAATCAAACAGCCAAGCAGCTTGCCAAATCGGCTCATAAATCTCATGCTTATACCAAATATAAACTTGTACCTTTTTGCCGGCCGTATCAACTTTATCACTTTCACCTGTTATCAATCCAACATATACCAATGTCATCTCAACCAATTTCCAATCAGTATCTGTTCAACACAGCTATTTTCTTATATCCAAACCAAATCCTCTACTTATACCAACCAAATTCCATTTCAAATTCCTATATCACCAATCCAATTTTTCTCGATACCATTCTAATCCAATTCAATTTAATTACCACTGAACTGCCTTTATTTCAATCTCAAATTTGCTTTCACAAATTTCTATTTAATTTGTTTTTATTTCAAACAATCTTTACCTGGGAGTTTCAAATAGCATATCCTTTCCAAAAATCAAATATCCTTTTCTGGAATTTCAATACAACTTGTTTTTCTCAAAACAATTCAAAAACAATCTCTTTGGTAGTAATCCTTCACTTACCACTCGAAAATGAACACCGGTGATGTCATGATCATCATCGGGATCTATTTTCCTGCTATCGAAGCGAGTTCAATACTATATCACTTTCAAAACCATATCTAAACACTTCCATTTTGAAATTCATTTCAAAATACCATTCACAATGCTTGTAAAACAATTTAAAATCTCCCAAGACTTTAAAATTCTCATATATTTAATCCAGATTCATTTACAAACACTTACTCAGATTTTCGGAATTTTAATTCCAATTCTGATTTTAAATTCAGATTCAGTTCAATTCATAACACTCATACGAATTCTACTTGATTATATATATAACCATTTAATTTATAATCTTACTCGATTATAATAACAACCAATATATCCAATATATTATAATCATTCTAATATAAATCCTTTATATCAAAATATAATTTGGGGTAGATTATTTCATTTACCCTCTTTTCAAAACATACAGTGTCGGTTCATCGTATTCAAGTGTTTATAAACCCCTACCGATACAGTGGATCAAACTGATCGACCAGAACCCATAAACAACTCAACCAATAGATCTCCACAATATAAAACATTTTTTTATAAAATATACAAATACACTCACTCGTATATATATACACTCAACTCAATCTTGGGCATTACTAACTCCATCTCTACTGAGTCACGCCACAGAGCCAAGGTAATAACTTAACCTTAAGCTCTGATACCACTATAACGACTCGGGTTTTTGCGATCCTGAGTAATCGACATATAACCCAATGTCGACTATCAAGCATCGGAAATACCGGATAGTCCATGAAAGAAATTAGAGGGTGAGAATAGATAAGATAGAAACTTAGAATAGAAGAAGAAGAACATACAACATCAGAGTAAACACGAATCTCACAGCGGAACGAACAATATATAATAGATATATATCTTTGAAATAAAATCAGTATATGTATACAGTAACAATATCAGATTATAACACTTACATCACAACGAAAATAAACAATAGCTATAAAAACGCTGTTGAAGCCTCTTGCTCCAGCTCCTTCTAGTGCATCTGTAAATCCCGACTACTTGACCGCTCGTACAAATTTGAGCACCCAAGAGTTTAGGGAAAACAAAACAAAACAAACTCCGGGTCAGTCATGGGACTAGTATGAGTAAACAATTTAAAACAGTTTGGGAAAATAACGATATCTCATAAGACCACGCCGTATAACGGAACGGGTTTTTCCCTTATGAGAATCCAAATCAATTTGATTTAACTTTCAAATCATTTTGAAAGAAACAATGATCTTTTATATCAAAACTCTTTTGATATTATAGTAGTGTCTATCAACCACAATATCATAATCATCTTGCATAACGCTTTCATCTCGCGTTCCACATATATAGTATACAATCAAAACCGCGAGCACTTATTGGGTAATGGATTTCCAACTATGACAAGGTATGGAACCACCTTCCGATAGTGTACCTATAGAGTGGAATACACTAGGTTCAACAAGAATATCTTGCTACCCGGCCACACATGACCGACCACTCATTTTGCTTGAGTGTATCAAATGTATATCACCAACGGTTGGGATCAGCAACCGTTTCCCGAATGGGACAACATCGAATAGATTAAAGAATGAAATGAATATCTCTAGATAGGTGTAACATCCTGTATTTCTATGTTTATATTAGTAATGAATTAAAGAACACATAATTGTAAAAGCGAGAATTAAGGGAAACGGGTTACGCCGTTGCGTTCGTCGTGGAATTCTGCTTAAGGTAGAGTCCGATTTTGCGTGAATCGGACTCCGTATGAAGAAGTTATGGAGTTCAGAAGATTTCATGTTTAAACAGAAAATTAAATAATTAAATAATTAAATTAAAAAAACAGTTCGAATTTCAAAATCATGTAAATCCGCTGGCTAGGAAAATTCCCGCCCATAGGGGTCGATTCCCCCCAAGGGGGTCGACATAGGTGTCGACCCCCCAAAAGGGGTGTCGACTGGGGTGTCGACCCCCTCACCCAGATCCAAATAGTGACGATATCTGAGTTGTTGCTGAGTCACTAGGATATAGGTGGCAATTTCTGGATAGCTCTATCTAGTCTGGATGGTTGTGACTGCTCCTAGGTTGATCTAACATCTCACATAAGTCTAAACCTCTATAAAAGCAACCCTAACCCTCAACCCTAAATCACACAATTTCATTCCAAGGAGCCACCATGCTGTCCATGGTCAACCTAGCATAGCCACCATTCTTCTCCAACTAGGAGGCAAACTAGAAAGCAAGTTAGAAGCTACGAATCAAATCTAATTTAGAGAATCGATAGTCTATGTCAAGGGATTGCTTTTCAGTTTCAGAAAACAGATCCCAGAAAACAAGTTTTTCTTTTGTTTGTAAGTCCTGTTATTATTTAGATGTGAACAATTAAAAGTTATGATTTGTAATAAAATGAAATTAGAGCTGTGTCTAGTTGTAAAATAATGGTGATGCTGATTCATGTCTATTCTTGTAACGATTCTATCATATATGCCTATGAGACTATTGTGGTTTATTGGACTTATTATGTTGTATGTTAAACCAATCATGTATTATGTAAATTTGGTGACTTTTTCATGTTATGTTACATGCAAGTTTTTAGGCGAAGTCATGTATATGTTTAGATCTACATTCTCCTATGTTTATATCTATGTTAATTGGATCCAAAATGCAAGTTCACCTTTACATGCCTAATTGGATTTGTGTAATTCTATGTAAGTCCTCGTTCATATGCTTAAGATTCATGTTAATTGGATCCAAAATGCAAGTTCACATTTACATGCCTAATTGGATTTGTGTAATTCTATGTAAGTCCCCATTCATATGCTTAAGATTCATGTTAAAATGCAAGTTCATTGTTTTATGCCAAATTTATATGGCACATGTTTAGTTAGATCCTTAATATTTTATGTTGTGCGAATGGTACATGCTCCTTTCTTTTCCCTTTTGTATATAAGTTAGGCTAAGTTGTGAGCCTAACATTCTATGTGAATTTTGCGAACGTATAACGGGGGTAACGATGGGAAAAACCTTAAATTTCAAATTATTGGCATAGTTTGGCCCATAATCATATAAATGAATAGTGGCATAAATTGGTATAATTTATATACCTGAAAATTATGAACTTGATTTAGTGGGTAAATGGGGCATGACTTGAATGGCAATAATTGTGGATAATTTACATATAAATATGAACGAAAAATATGTAAATTAAGTAAAAGACGAATATGCCTAACCCGAGGTTAGACTGAGTTACGGTGTAAGACTGCCCGGAACCGCCCGACACATCCAGCAACCGTAACAATGTAGATCTAATGTGAGAGGTTAGCACATCAAGCCCAAAAGAACCCGAGGTTAGATTGAGTTGCGGTGTAAGACTGCTCGGAACCTACCGGCACATCCAGCGACCACAACAATACATATCTAATGTGAGTGGTTGGTGCTTTAATGAATGAATTAAAGCTAAGACATGAATGGTAGGGTTAAGTTAATTAAGGAAACACTTAACCAATACAACATGTTAACTAAACTGATAGGTGGGGTTAGGTTAATTTGAGAACACTTAACCATTTTAACATGTTGATTAGGAAACCCCAGTAACGGGGACCCATTTCAGCAGTAACCCACATATATGTATCATAGTACCTTGAACTAGGCAGGGTGGGGCATGATTACTGGGCTGATCGGGTTGCCACCATAGGATTTGATACACCCCATGGTGGGACCAGCACAGGTATCTTCAATCAAGCGGGGCCGAATGACACAAGTAGTAAACGTATACGAGTAGGAGTCGATCGATAAAGGGGATCATTTATCTTGAACACATGGTGCTAGTTGAAACACTTGTAAGTGGGTGTTGAGAAATAGTAATGAGTACGATAGCATATTCAATTTTATTATCTTATTTATAGGGTGTTGTTCTAGGTTCAGTTTATTCATATCATGATCCTTTTTCCTGTTTACATGCTAAATAATCACTGGACTTACCAGACTCATGTTTGACCCATTTTGTTCGTCTTATTTTCTTCTGTCCCCCCCCCCTCCTTAGGGAGGGAATAATTCAGCTTAGTTCGGACCATTTCCAGCTTGAAGAGAGTAGATGTATTGCTTGGATTCTCTTTCCTTGGGCTATGGCTTTGGATACTCTCTTATTGGGGATTTATGTTGCCTTATTGTTATTTTATGCTTCTTTATGTTTTAATCAAGATAGAGATTTTGTTGTAATGATTTCGAAGTTGGTTTGAGACAATTGTTGAAATGTTTTGACTAAACCACACACTTATGAAATAAATTTAGTTTTTCCGCTGTTTATATGTCTGTCTTGTAAATTGTATGTATCTTTTACCTAAAATGCTCCACCGAAGTTAAGGCATTCCCTTTATGAGTGACCTTAATGGAGGTGGGGTGTTTCACTTGGTATCAGAGCTGATGGTTGCCAGATCAGATAAAAAATTTTGGAAACTAATTTTCAAAAAGAATTTTTAAAGAAGCATTTTCAAGAAAAAGTGTTGTTTTTATTTTAAAAGGCATAATCCCCAAAGCCATATGCACTGTCTTTCTATCCTTTGTTTTGAATCTTTTCTTTTTTGTTTCAGCATGTCTGGGGATCTTAACCTTCTAGAGGGCATACCGGTACCTGGCCGGTTCAGAAGGTACCTAGAGGCTAGGGCTGATGATGCAGGCCCAACAGACGTTCCTCCTCCCCCAGTTGCAGCTGTTCCTCCTCCTCCTCGTGCAAATTCTTTCTCAAAGATATGTAGAGACTTTAGTGCCATGGGTGGAAAGAACTTTAACGGGACTGAGTCATTTGTAGAAGTAAGAAACTGGCTAAAAGAAACCGAGAACTTATTTGTTATCTTCGAAGTGGACGATAGGCAGAAGATACAGTTTGCCGTATGGTTGCGTAAAGACGAAGCCTCTTATTGGTGGGAAGTACTAATGCTGAGAGACCAGTTGAAACTTGGGAGAATTTCAGAATGAGGTTTGAAATGAATTTCCTCTCACAAGCTGAACGAAGCCTACAGATGGAGAAGTTCTTAGCTCTCAAACAGGGAAGTATGTCGGTCAAGGAATACGTCAATCAATTCAACCATCTGGATAGATTCGGACTGGAGTTAGTGAACACTCCCCATAAGAAGGCTCTCCGTTTTGTCAAAGGGTTGAATGAGCCATCGCACAGCCTAGCCATGTCCCATATACCTATGGGTGCGACTTATGAGAGACTGGTGGACATGGCACTGTTACAGGAGGAAGACAAGGATGGCAAGAAAGAGGCAAAAGTGGAAGTACCTCAAGATAAGAAAGTGGAGGGATCGCAGAATAAAAAGACAGATTCAAAGAAGGGCGGGAAAAACAACAAACCCCGTGACAAGAGGAAGTGTAATTTTTGTGGCATTCCTGGACATCTGATTAAGGACTGCAGAAAGAAAAGGAGGAAGATGGGTGGTGTTTTCACTGCGGCGAGACATGACACATGGCTAAGGACTGCCCAAGAAAGCAAGGGCAAGGGCAGAGGACTGGATCTACTTCTGGAGGGCCGGTTCACGCTCTCATAGCACCTCCGCAAGAACGAGGTAGAAATATTTCTGTTGATAGTTTAGTTTATCTTTTTGATCATCTTGTTCGTACACTCTTTGATTCTGGCGCATCACACTCTTTTATATCTACTGCTTTAGTTGAATCTCTGCACCTAGACACCCATATAGTAGAGGATCCCTTGGTTGTTTCAAATCCAATTGGGGGCTTGGCTTATTTGTCAATGATTTGTTTGGATTTGGAAATCTCTATACTAAGCGTTGGGTTTAGATGTAATGCCTTTGTTTTGGGCATCACGGGCTATGGGTTGATTCTAGCTATGGATTGGTTATCCAGTAATGGTGCCATCCTCGATTGTGAAAAGATAGTGGTTAGACTTATGACTCGTTTCGGTAACACTCTCGAAATCTCTTGTAATCCCATGAATTTTGTTATGCTTAGCTACCTAGAATCTCTTGATGCGTCTGTTGAAAACTTGCAGTCTGTTAGAGTAGTTCGTGAATACTCAGATGTATTTGAAGAGGTGAAGGGATTACCTCCGAAGCGGGAGATAGACTTCCGCATAACCTTGTTGATAATGCAAAACCCGTAGCTCTACCCGTTAGACACATGGCTCCAAGGGAGAGGAAAGAGCTTAGCAAGCAAGTTAAAGAGCTGCTCGAGAAAGGGTTCATAAGGCGGAGTATTTCTGAATGGTGTGCTCCAGTAGTATTCGCAACCAAAGCAGATGGTTCACTTCGCTTATGCGTTGACTATAGGGAGCTAAACAAGCTGACCAAGAAGAACAGGCACCCACTTCCAAGAATAGAAAACTTGTTTGATCAACTTGTGGGTGCATCGGTTTTCTCCCAACTAGATCTGGCTACCGGGTTTCATCAGCTAAGAGTGGCTGAAGACAGCATTGATAAGACCGCGTTCAGAACCCCTGATGGTTTCTTCGAATGGCTTGTTATGCCTTTTGGCTTGACAAACACACCCGCTTATTTCGTTGACTTGATGAGCAGGGTGATCAAGGAGTTCCTTAATAAGTTTGTGGTGGTCTTCATAGACGTCATTTTTATTTTCTCGAAGAATGAAGAAGAGCATGCTCTGCATTTAAGGGAAGTCATGGATACTCTTCGTGCACATCAGCTGAAAGTCAAATTATCCAAATGTCATTTCTGGAGAGAAGAGGTAAGGTTTCTTGGATATGTGGTGTCTAAAGAGGGGATAACTGTGGACCCCGCAAAAGTTGTTGCGGTGCAAGATTGGAAGGTTCCACGGAATGCAACCAAAGTCCGAAGCTTTCTCGGGCTAGCGGGCTTTTACCGAAAGTTCATTAAAGACTTTGCGAAAATCTCATCCCCACTCACAAGATTGACAAAGAAGAACCTAACTTTCGTTTGGGATTTGGATTGCGATGTTGCTTTCCAACGTTTGAAAAGGGCTCTAACAACAGCTCCAGTTATGACATTTCCTATTGGGAGCAAAATGTTTACCGTATACACAGACGCATGCGGTACAAGATTAGGCGTCGTCTTGATGCAAGAAGGCAAGGTAGTTTGTTATGGGGGAAGGCAATTGAAGGTACATGAGAAGAACTACCCAACTCATGATTTGGAGCAAGCTGCCATTGCTTTCTCTCTCAAGTCATGGCGTCATTACCTGCTAGGAGAAAGGTTTGAATTGTTTACTGACCATAAATCATTAAAGTACATTTTCTCATAGAAAGATCTTAACTTAAGACAACAAAGGTGGATGGAATTTCTGGCCTCATATGATTTTGAGATTTCCTATACCTCTGGCAAGGGCAATGTGGTAGCAGACGCCCTGAGTAGAAAGAAGCTGACCTTAAGTCCTCTCTTTGTAAAAAGGAAAAGCTTGGAGTACATAGCAAACTTTGACTTTAGACCCTCCTCTGAATTTGTACCTGGTTTGTTAGCATCGTTAGAGGTGCGGCCTACTCTTTTGGACTCAATAGGAACCGCGTAACGAGAAAACCCTCAGCTAGTTGGTATGATGGATAAGCTAATTAGGGGTGAGACTTCTAGTCATCTCAATAGATACTCCATCGATGATAAGGGTTGGTTGAGACGGGATGGAAGGCTATGCGTCCCACAAACAAGGGATTTGGTGAAGACGGTTCTTAAAGAAGCACACCATTCTAAGCTGACCATACACCCAAATAGAGACAAGATGTATAAAGACATAAAAAGGGTTTTCTTTGGAATGTATCTGAGTTCGTCGCTAAGTGCTTGATATGCCAACAAGTCAAAGCGGAGTAGAAGAAGCCTGGTAGTCTGCTTCATCCTCTAGAGGTACCATGGTGGAAATGGGATAGCATTTCAATGGACTTTGTTGATGGGTTGCCTAGGTCAAGAAGGGGCAATACCAGTATTTGGGTAATAGTGGACAGGCTCACTAAAAGCGCTCACTTTATACTTGTTAAGAGTAGAAGGACTGCCTCGTCCTTAGCATCCATTTATCTTAAAGAGATAGTTCGACTCCATGGGATAACCTCCAGCATATTGAGTGATCGAGATCCTATCTTTACGAGCGAGTTTTGGAAGAGTTTGCAGGAGGCTATAGGCACACAACTATGCTTAAGCACGACCTATCACCCCCAAACCGATGGTCAAACAGAAAGGGTGAACAAAGTATTAGAAGACCTCTTGAGATTGCGCATTCTTGACTTTGGAGGAACATGGGAGGATCATCTTCCTTTGGTGGAATTCGCTTACAACAATAGGTACCAAGCCACCATAGGTATGGCCCCTTTGAGGATTTTAATGGAAGACCATGCCGATTACCAACTTGTTGGTGGGAGTCTACAGATAAGCTCGTACTTGGGCCAGACATGATTAGAGAAACTTCAGAGAAGGTGGACTTGATAAGAAGACGAATGAAGACTGCACAAGATAGACAGAATTCCTATGCAGACAAAAGAAGGACCGACCTTGAGTTTGAGGTTGGAGATAAGGAGTTCCTTAAAGTATCTCCTTTGAGGAATGTCATTCGCTTTGGGTCCGTAGGAAAGTTGGCACCAAGGTTTGTAGGACCATTTCTTATCATTGAAAGGGTTGGGGCAATGGCTTACAGAGTAGAGCTACCTAAAAGACTAGCTAGAGTTCATAATGTTTTTCATGTTTCTCAACTATGAAAGTGCTTACATAAGTCTGTGGAAGTTGTGGAGCTAAGTATACTAGAGGAAGTAGAAGTGGAACGAGAAGCGACTGTGAGAAGAGTTCCAACTCGTATCTTGGGTACGGAAGTCAAAAAGCTACGCAACCGTGAAGTCAAGCTTGTTAAAGTTCAATGGAGTAACGCTGAGGAAGACGCGACTTGAGAAACTGAGGGAAAAACACGCATAGCCTACCCTTTTCTTTTTGAGGGTACCTCCTTGATCTCTTTTTTCCATAAGTTTATACATGCTTGTATCTACCTTTTTAAGTATATCTCCTCGATCCTTAGAAACCAATGGATGTAAACATGTATTTGAAACATGTTATGATTGATGGTTGCAAGTGGTTGCTAGTGGTTGCTTGTGGATGCATATACACACACATTAGGTGTTAGATCGGCTCAGTCACTTTCATATTGCATATGCATATATGTATTTGCGTATGGATTGAGACTTGGAATGTTATCATATGACGTTGCATTTGAATGAATGATTGTGCACTCATGTAGAAAGTATGATTAGGAATAATTGCATGCATAATGGACTCATGGCACTAACATAATTTGCATTAAGGAGGTCTACTGAATCAGTTGACCACCTGATTTTGCATTAGATAAGGACATATATACACACACTATGCATACAATCATGAAAGCATTAGAAATCTTTTAAGGACAATGGATGTCGGTGTTTGATGGTTGAGTAGATGGACGATTTGGCTGGTAGGATATACATTCTGCTAAACTTGAAGATCTCGGGACGAAATCCTTTAAGGAGGGGAGAATGTAACACCCTGTATTTCTATGTTTATATTAGTAACGAATTAAAGAATACTTAATTGTAAAAGCAAGAATTAAGGGAAAAGAGTTACGTCGTTGCGTTCGTCTCAGAATTCTGTTTGAGATAGAGTCCGAGTTTGCGTGAATCGGAGTCCGTATAAAGAAGTTATGGAGTTCAGAAGATTTCATGTTTAAACAGAAAATTAAATAATTAAATAAACAAAAAAGTTCGAATTTCAAAATCACGTAAATCCACTGGTTAGGAAAATTCCCGCCCATAGGGGTCGACTCCTCCTGGGGGTGTCGACCCCCCCCCCCAAGAGGGGTGTCGACTAGGGTGTCGACCCCTCTATAGGGGTCGACCCCCTCGCCCAGATCCAAACAGTGACGATTTATGAGTTGTTGCCGAGTCACTAGGGCATAGGTGGCAATTTCTGGATAGCTCTATCTAGTCTGGATGGTTGTGATTGCTCCTAGGTTGATCTAACGGCTCACATAAGTCTAAACCTCTATAAAAGCAACCCTAACCCTCAACCCTAAATCACACAATTTCATTCCAAGGAGCTACCATGCTGTCGATGGTCAACCAAGCATAGCCACCATTCTTCTCTAACTAGGAGGCAAACTAGAAAACATGTTAGGAGCTACGAATCAAATCTAATTTAGAGAATTGATAGTCTACGTCAAGGGATTGCTTTTCAGTTTCAGAGAACAGATCCCATAAAACAAGATTTTCTTTTGTTTGTAAGTCCTGTTATTATTTAGATGTGAACAATTAAAAGTTATGATTTCTAATAAAATGAAACTAGAGTTGTGTCTAGTTGTAAAATAATGGTGATGTTGATTCATGTCTATTCTTGTAACAATTCTATCATATATGCCTATGAGACTATTGTGGTTTATTGGACTTATTATGTTGTATGTTAAACAAATCGTGTATTATGTAAATTTGGTGACTTTTTCATGTTATGTTACATGCAAGTTTTTAGGCTAAGTCATGTATATGTTAAGATCTACATTCCACTATGTTTAGATCTATGTTAATTGGATCCAAAATGCAAGTTCACCTTTACATGTCTAATTGGATTTGTGTAATTCTATGTAAGTCCCCGTTCATATGCTTAAGATTCATGTTAATTGGATCCAAAATGCAAGTTCACATTTACATGCCTAATTGGATTTGTGTAATTTTATGTATGTCCCCATTCATATGCTTAAGATTCATGTTAAAATGCAAGTCCATTGTTTTATGCCAAATTTATATGACACATGTTTAGTTAGATCCTTATTATTTTATGTTGTGAGAATGGTACATGCTCTTTCTTTTCCCTTTTGTATATAAGTTAGGCTAAGTTGCGAGCCTAACATTCTATGTGAATTTTGCGAACGTATAACGAGGGTAACGTTGGGAAAAACCTTAAATTTCAAATTATTGGCATAATTTGGCCCATAATCATATAAATGAATAGTGGCATAAATTGGTATAATTTATATACCTGAAAATTATGAACTTGATTTAGTGGGTAAATGGGGCATGACTTAAATGGCAATAATTGTGGATAATTTACATATAAATATGAAGGGTAAATATGTAAATTAAGTAAAAGACGAATATGCCTAACCCGAGGTTAGATTGAGTTACGGTATAAGACTGCCCGAAACCGCCCGGCACATCCAGCAACTATAACAATATAAATCTAATGTGAGAGGTTAGCACATCAAGCCCAAAAGAACCCGAGGTTAGATTGAGTTGCGGTGTAAGACTGCCCGGAACCGACCAGCACATCCAGCGACCGCAACAATACATATCTAATGTTAGTGGTTGGTGCTTTAATGAATGAATTAAAGCTCAGACAGTAATCGTAGGGTTAAGTTAATTAAGGCAACACTTTACCAATACAACATGTTAACTAAACTGATAGGTGGGGTTAGGTTAATTTGAGAACACTTAACCATTTTAACATGTTGATTAGGAAACCCTAGTAACGGGGACCCATTTCAGCAGTAACCCACATAGATGTATAATGATACCCTGAACTAGGCAGAGTGGGGCACGATTACTGGGCTGATTATAAGCGGTCAAAACAATGGCAGGTGGTGCGTCTGTGTAGGTTCCGATGGAGTGCGGGCGTGCATGTACTCCGGAGTGGAAAAAGCAGGCACAGGGCATCAGTAGTTATGCACTGTGCATCTTGAATTGTGTCGGGTTGCCGCCATAGGATTTGATACACCCTATGGTGGGATCAACGTAGCTATCTACAATCAAGGGGGTCAAATGACACAAGTGTTAAATGTATACGAGTAGGAGCCGATTGATAAAGGGGATCATTTATCTTGAACACATGGTGCTAGTTGAAACACTTGTAAGTGGGTGCAGAGAAATAGTAATGAGTGTGATAGCATATTCAGTTTTATTACCTTATTTCTAGGGTGCTGTCCTAGGTTTAGTTTATTCATATCATGATCCTTTTTCCTGTTTACATGCTAAATAATCACTAGACTTACCAGACTCATGTCTGACCCATTTTTCTTTCATCTTCTTTTCTTCTGTTTCCCCCAGGTCCGTAGGGAGGGAATACTTCAGCTTAGTTCAGACCATTTGCAGCTTGAAGAGATAGATGTGTTGCTTGGATTCTCTTTCCTTGGGTTATGGCTTTGGATACTCTCTTATTGGGGATTTATGCTGCCTTATTGTTATTTTATGCTTCTTTATGTTTTAATCAAGACAGAGATTTCGTTGTAATGATTTGGAAGTTGGTTTGAGACAGTTGTTGTAATGTTTTGACTAAACCATGCACTTATGAAATAAATTTAGTTTTTCCACCATTTATATGTCTGTCTTGTAAATTATCTGTATCTTTTACCTAAAATGCCCCACCGAAGTTAAGGCATTTCCTTTATGAGTGACCTTAACAGAGGTAGGGTGTTTCAATAGGTGATAATCATGCTTTTAAATCTCCCCGAGATTGCTGAGATGAAAAATCCAAGATATTAGCCAAAATCTGAGATTTGGCAGCTAGTTTAGTTATAAGTGTTTCAAATATCGCCCGAGATAGCCGAGATATTTTTCCGAGATATTGGCCAAAATCCGAGATTTAAAACTTGGTGATAATACACCCTACTTGGCAGCTATCCACTTAGCCATGCAGCCTGCCCGATTTTTGTCATTTCCCGGTTGTGAGGCTAGAGGCCACGCTTATTTATGACAGACCACACATTTATTCATTTTGAATGTCACATCGTTATACCCGCCAAATCACAAATTGATTTCCCCGAAAATACAACGGGTATACAGCTAAGAGAAACGAATTCCTCCACCACCAAACGTAAATACGTTTGAAGAGATCAACTTTCGCGATCCATTAAATATACTCTGTCAGACATTCTTCCATATAGATCGTCCTGGGACTGGACAAACCGAAGGTACTATTCTTTAATTCCATCTTAGGCAATTTCTACCTAGGATCGCCAGAACAGCCCTTGCATAACTCCGTCTTCAATTATCTTCATCATATTTGATTCGCAACGCTAATGCCATACAGAGTGGTTTCAGATAATGAATCTGATCCCGGTCTCTCCGTATTGACAACGGAAAAATGGTCAAAAACTTTGATAGTCGGTGAGTTAACTATCAAAGAAAAACACGTGTGCAAACAACGATATTATTTCCAGATGGAAATTATATCAATCAAACATCATTTAACATTTATTCATTTCCCCATTTCTCGTTTCGATATATTCATCAAATCCTTATTTTCTAATTTTATAAAATATACGTTATTAACTTTGGAAAACGTTTCTATCTCTTTTTCACGTATCACTGTCATTCCATTATTCTTTATCATCAAACATTTCATTTTCTATGATTAGAAAATATCTCTGATTATATTCAGAAAACGTTTACAAAACTCATTCATTGGATTTAAACAGATGTTTAAATAAAACATCGCTATGCCAACTCAAAACATTACACTGATTAACTAATTTCACTTAACCAACCTTCACTATCGAACCTTAACCATTCCTTAATTAAAAACGAAGCCAATCAAGTTGGGGTATAACTACCTCTTAGACCTTAACTGAACAACATTTCTTACTTCAAAACAGACAAGGTTCACCTTTTAAACCTTTAACAAGCTTCCTTATGTAACTCTCTTTCGAATAAATCTCTATTCGATAACTCTTTCCTTTGAATAAACTATATTCGATAATCTCTCTTCGAATAGCCATATTCGACTAACTCTATTCAATTAACACTTTTCGATTAACTCTAATCGATTTACTCTTATCAGTTAGCTCTATTTGATTAACTCTATTCTTTTAACTCTATTTGATTAACTCTATTGGATTAACTCTATTTGATTAACCCAAATCGATTAACTCTTTTGGATTAACTCTAATCATTTAACTCTTATCAATTAACTCCTATCAATTAACTCCTGTCGAATAAACTATATTCGATTAACTCCTTTCAAATAATCTATATTTGATTTACTCCTTTCGAATAACTAATATTCTGTAACTCCTTTCAAATAACTAATATTCGATAACTCCTTTCGAATAAACTATATTCGATTTACTCCTTTCGAATAACTAATATTCGATAACTCCTTTCGAATAACTAATATTCGATAACTCCTTTCGAATAACTAATATTTGATAACCTCTTTTTGAATAAACTATATTCGATTTACTCCTTTCTAATAACTAATATTCGATAACCTCTTTTCGAATAACTAATATACGATAACTCCTTTCGAATAACTAATATTTGATTACCTTATTTCGAATAAACTATATTCGATAACCTTCTTTCGAATAAACTATATTGGATTAACTCCTTTAACTCTATTCAAATAAACTATATTCGATTAACTCTTTTAGCTCTATTCGAATAAATTATATTCGATTAACTCTTTTAACTCTATTCAAATAAATTATATTCGATTAACACTTTTAACTATATCTGAATAAATTATATTCGATTATCTCTTTTAACTCTATTCGAATAAATTATATTCGATTAACTCTTTTAACTCTATTCGAATAATTTATATTTGATTAACTCTTTTAACTCTATTCGAATAAACTATATTCGATTAACCTAATTCGATTAACTAATACTAATTAACTCTCTTTGATTAATTCTAATTGATTAACTCTATTTGATTAATTCTAATCGAATAACTCTATTTGATTAACTCTAATCAATTAACTCTCTTCAATTAACTCTAATCGATTAATTCTAATTCCTTTTATAATCCTACTTACTTTCCAAATATTTCTTTTTTAGTTTTATTTATTTTCTAAATAAATATTTCTATTTATAATCTATTTACAAATGTTTTACAATTTTTTCCTTTTCAATTCTATTTGTAAATGTTTTACAAATATTTCCTTTTCAATTCTATTTGTAAATGTTTTACAAATATTTCCTTTTCAATTCTATTTGTAAATGTTTTACAAATATTTCCTTTTCAATTCTATTTGTAAATGTTTTACAAATATTTCCTTTTTCTCTGATTCTTTGATTTTATAATTATTTTCTTTTATAAAATCCTTTTCTTTTATATATAAAATCCATTGATTTTATATAAATAATTTATTTCCAAAATACACTTTGAAAATCCCCTTTTCTACATCTCAGTATTTCTTACGGTATTTAGAATACCAAATACCAATGATCGATATCATTCAAACACACATAATCAACAATAAATTATATATCACATCATATATCACCATATATGAAAAAATAGTATTTTATATATTGAGGAACCCAGTTGGGTCGCTCCAACCTGTTTCCCTGCATCCACAGATGTTAAACAATATAATTAATATCAACTTCATTTCACTATGAAATATTCTAATAAACAGAATCGATATTTGATTAACGATTTATATATATATCGTTCTCTATAATTTCAACCAATACATAAGCAATTCAACCAAACAGGCAGCACACAACAATCAATCATCATTTATCAGTTCAAAAAATACGTTATAAAAATATAACTAATAGAGTTGGTGAGTTTTACTCACATTGGACAGTTATCATTAATTAACGATTAACCATCTTTTGATTCAGACGGACAATTTATTTTGCAATAAATTGTAATAACTCCAATTCAATCCCAGTCTGTTCCATTGTGTAGTTGTCGTCCGTACGATCCCAACGGATCTGACCGTTTGAAATTCTGATACAGTATGGGATAGTTATGATATTAACAAGTTTAAAAGAATATATATTTTATTCAAATCAATTCTTTTATAAATGGGCTCACCAACCAAACGTCGGCCCAATACCCTTCTGACCAACCCGTACGAATAATATTCATCTTCCTCTAAAAACAACCGACGCATCTCCTCCTGCTTTTCTCCATTGCGGCTTCATTCTCCACCATTATCTCGTCATTTACTTCATAATAATTAACAAACTCCTCACCGTTCTTTATCCCTTCAAAATCTCAATCCATCAGGCGCCACTACACCAAACTCGCACTCCCCAAACAAGTCGCGACACTTCCATGTCTAGGAGCGCATACAATGGAGTATCGACAACAATTTTCACCGTTAACTCCCAAAATCATCACAACAACGACTACTCTCCACTACAAACACCAATATAAACTTAACTTCTCGAATAAATGTCTCGATTCCCAAATATCCTAAACCCTAGGTTTTCTGTTGCTTTTCGAGCCTTCCAGATTCGGCGTTGCACCAAGCAAAAGTGGTACGAGATGGAAGCTTAGGCCTAACTGATCTCAAATATATACATATCCTGATTTAAGGATTTTTATTTAGTTTCTATGATTTTCTTTAACTCACGATGTTTTGCTGTGTAAAGAATTTATGGAGGCGGATTTTTCTGTTGACTACAGAAGGAAATGAATTAGATTTAGGTTAAGGGAGGGTAGTGGTATATATATAGGAAGATTTAAATATTTGTTTTATTGATTATTTTATTTATTTTTAAGTAACTGCTATAAGTATGAATTAGATTTAGGTTAAGGTAGGGTAGTGGTATATATATATAGGAAGATTTAAATATTTGTTTTATTGATTATTTTATTTATTTTTAAGTAACCGCTATAAGTATTTGTCCTCTAAAAATTCATGTGATCACATACAATATTCAAAAATCACGAAAATGGACATGCACTTTCAGTTTGACATTACAGACCCAACGAAACTGGTTTCGTCGAATTCCGACTCTGTTTGCTCACACAGCGTATTTTTAACTGTCAAAATACTGACTGCTTTTCACATTAATAATCCGTACGGACACATACTGACTCTGAAAATCACGAAAATTGAAATCTAGCAATAATTTGACATTGCGGATCCAAAAAAATTAGTTTCATCGAAAACAGAGTTCGTTTGCAAAACTGGCTATTTTTAACGCTCTAAATAACCCATTTAAATATATAAATATATTTAAAAATAATTAAATTAAATATTTATAAATAAATATTATCATATATATTCACACTATAAAATCATACAACTCCATATTGGGATTCATAACTCGATATTCCAAAGTTCTCAGTTAAATCGATATTCGATTTATATTTAAATCCTTTTTTAAAATATAAATAAATCGATATAAATTATAAAGGTATTCCATAGCGACTTTTCTGAAATTTGATTTGGACATAAATCAAAATATACAAAATGAAATCCCGATTTTTCTCCTCCATTAGAAAAATATACTTCCCCAGCTCCGAACGTTTCTTGTTTCACAGAAATCCGATTTAAAACGGATTCTGTATATTTAATTGAAGTTTGAATCGCCAAATAGCGAACTGCCGCGCCATTTCGAACTCGATTATAATTATAATATAAATTATATGTTCAACTGTCGTTCAAATAATATATTCGTTATCGTAATTCAAATTTAAACAGAGTTATATATTTTGAATTGCCCACTTCACTCTATATTGCCATTTCTATTTTCGACTATTTCAGAAATTAAATATATTATTCTATTATTTAATTTAATTAAATATTCAATATTATTTAATTAAATAACCAATTAGTTCTCTGAATCACTATTTAAATAATTAAATTAATTAATTATTATACCGTAAATATATAGGACATTACACTACTCGACGGGGATGGATCGTAGTAAAATTATATGCGACCCGAATGGATCACAACGGAGTTCTACTCGAACAAGACATGTCGTTGTAAAATTATATTTGATTGGGATGGATCACAATGGAGTTATAATCGACCAAGACAGGTCGTAGTAATAGGCGCTTGAAGGTGCCTTGGGCACTCGAAAAAAAAATAGTTTTCTTTTGATGCATATGCAAAATTTTATGTTTTGGATGCAATCTGAATTTTCGGTGATATTTGTGGTTTTTCAGTGATTTCTGTGGTTTCCATCCTGTGGTTTATATGATTTATAAATCTTATAAATCATAGTGGTATTATTAGAAGAATTTAAATAGGTTCAGACATCCAAGTAATCTAGTAAATTGCATGAGATACTTATATGTAGATTTGGTGATTTATTTACATATATTATGTGGAATACCAAGTTATATGGTTCCTTTAATTACTTAAGGAATTACTCCCATGTATAAAATTTACCTTGCTTATTACTTACTAATCATCTTGTTCAAGTTAGACTGATCCATGTATTCTATGTACTCGGGTTAGACTATGTTGCAAATTAGGTTTTTTTACGGAAACGAAATATGTATAGCAAAAAGGAGAATTAAACCATTCTTACCCAAATCAGGGCTTCATACTCGGCTTTATTAAAATAACATGATTAAATTTGGCTCGGTATTAGCCTTGATTGTTTTATTAATTTAACAATGTAATTACTTTAAAATATCATGATAAAATTTGGCTTCATACTCGACCGAGCTTCAGCCCGACAATCAGGGCTTCATACTTGGCTTCATTATGAGTAGCTAGAAATTCCAACCTTCGTGCATAACAGATCGAACGTTCCACAAAATTTAATTAAAAAAACCAACACTAGAACGTCGACCGTTTTGTGCTCCATCTAAGTACAACTTTGAAATGACAGTCGATGGATCATTGTCTACTTCATTATCATCATCATCTAAATCTGTAAATTCTACCTGTGCCTGCCTTGGAATTATTTGTCGAGGAATGAACGCAATATTAATCTGACTTAGTTCGATATTTCATTTGAGTGACCTTTCAGGCGCCTTAGGTCATTGAGAGCCTATCGTAGCGGCTGGTCTGTATACACTTTGATAGGATGAGCCTGGAAATAATATTGCAACTTTCTCGAGGCTATCAGAAGAATATAAGAGAGTTTCTCGAGCTTTGAGTAGTTGTGTTATTCACCTGTCAACCTCTTTCTTACATATTACACAGACATTTAAACCCGACTCTCTTCACGAACGAGTTCCGAGCTGATGACATGCAAGGATACTGCCAAATACATGAATAAGTCCTCATGATCAGCTGGCTTTGACAAAATTGGAGGGTCTCTCCAGAAGGTCTAACGGGTTTTAGAAAACTTCGACATGGTCAGGCATCCAAGCGAAATTGTGCTTCTCTTTCTTTATCAAGTCGAAGAAAGGAATGCACTTATTGGTATCCCTGGATATAAATTTGCCTAAGGCTGCTACTTTCCCATTCATACTTTGCACGTCTTTGATCTTCCGAGGCTCCTGAATTCTTATATAGCTTTAATCTCATCGGAGTTGAATTCTATTCCCCAAGAGCTAACGATGAAACCCAAGAATTTCCCTGATGCAACGCCGAAGGAGCATTTCAGAGGGTTGAGCTTCATCCCATACTAGTGGAAAATATCAAACTTTTCCACCAATTCATCTACATGATTAGCCGACTGTATAGACTTCACGAGCATATTATTACCTTCATCGAATTTTCAATCTGGTTCTGGAACATACGGTTAACTAGCCGTTGACATGCCACTTCAACATTTTTAATCTGAATGGCATAACCACATAGCAATATAACCCAAGGTCTGTTATACAGCTAGTGTGTTCTTGATTCGGCATATACATTGATACTGGAAAAAGCATCCATGAAGGAAAGAAGTTCATGTCCAGTTGTCGGGTCTAGAAGCTGGCTGATTCTGGGAAGAGAAAAGATGTCTTTAGGGCACATTTTATTCAAGTCGAAAAAGTCAATGCATGTCCGCCAATTCCCGTTTGACTTCTTCGCAAGAACTGGATTTGAAATCCATATAGGGTACAGTGAATCTCGGATGAACCCGTTGTTGCTTAATCTTTCAACCTCCTTCTTCAAAGTTGTCGACCTATCAGCATTGAGCATACGTCTCTTCTGCTTCATTGGAACGTATTTCAGGTTGATTTTGAGTGAGTGGCACATGATAGATAGTGAAATCCACACATGTCAACATAGGCCCAAGAAAGCACGTCAAGATTCGTGCAGAAAATTAGTCAGTTCCCTCGTCTGAAGGGGTGCAAGGTGAGATCTGATTTTCAAGAACCTAGTCGGGTTTTCGCTACCAACTGGAATCACCACTGTCGACTCATTGGGAGTCTCCCTTTGATACTATGTCGCCTTGTCCTTCCACTGATCAATATCTTTGAACTAAGCGCTAAACTGCCCGGGCCAGGACTTCTTTACTTGCTATGCGGACAGTTCCCGAATGCGAAGGGAATCACCTTGTCCCTTCTTTTTGGCACGGGCATCCTTCCATTTAGTTAAGTAGCATGCTCGTCCTGCTACTTGGTCTTCCCGCACAGTTCTAATTCCATTCTCTGTTGGAAATTTCAAGAGCAAGAACCATGAAGCTATGCACGCTCGGAATTCAGATAGGTTCGGTCGGCCAAATAAAGCATTATATGAAGTCTCAACATCCACAACAAGAAACAGGAGGATTCGCACTCTCCGATGGCCTCCCCACTATAGCAAAGATATTCTTTTGCAATTGCCAAAAACAGTTGTAATAGATCTATACAACTGACAAACATCGGTCGTGACATCCACGTTTGTAATAGAACCTCTTTTTTTATGACTATCAGCGACAATTGCAAAAGGTCTTTTTACAAGCATTTTTAGTTGTAAAAAAATCTTTAACAACTGTTATTAGCAGTTGTAATGAGTTTTACCAGAACTGCTTTGGACAGCTGCAATTGATATTTTAACAAATGTTTCTGAAAGTTATAGTGAAGTCAACTACAACTAGCAACGACAGTTGCAATAAATATTTTTACAACTACTACAAATAGCTGAAACTAATCCTTCTGCAACTGTACTAACAACATATTTCATAATATTATAAAGAAACCAATAATCCACCAGTAATAACCGTAACCATTCACATTACTTGAAACAAAGGTAATCATTCACATTAAAAAAATCAATCATAATTCGATATTATAACATTTTTGAATTCAAACTCCATTACAAAAGATATCATATACATAGTACAAACCATATCAATACACCCAAATCCGTAAACCTGGCATGTTCTTAGCTGGTCTTACGGTTGCAAAGGCCTTATTCTCAGCTGGAGTGTATGGAACTGCACCACCAAAACCCGTAAACTTGAAATTTATCATGTACTTAGTACAAACCATATCAATACACCAAAAAAAAGTGTTGAACTTAATCACATTAATTGAGATGCAGAGCAGTGATGGCCATCCACTCTAGGTCTCCATCCACATCTTTGGCATATAGGACTTATTTGAGGAGAAATAATCACCGTTAAAACAATTGCATGTATCAACCTGACATGAAAAACTCAATCAGTATTATAAAATAATAACAATAATATCTCAACAAGAACCATGCTATAATTAAAGAATTAAAATTTATTTCAAAGCATATCAAAGAAAAATACACAAGATCCATGTTTCTAAAAGGTTTGTAAAATAAGAGAAAACAACGACATATCTAAACATCAAGGAACATGAACAAAGGAATACATTCAATCAAAAAGGTAAGTCTTACAATTAAAAACAAATGGGTAACTTTATCAAACTGAACTAAGAAAAGAAAAGATTTTATGTATTGATATCTTTAATTATAATAGGGAATGTACAATAATGACAATGGTTTTGGTACAAATCTACTATAAATGGGGCGAAAAAGGGTATCAAGTTTTGTTCAAACACCTAACACCCTCATCGAGTCCTCCTGGCATAATTTGGAATGATAAAAATAAAAAAAATAACTGAACAGTGGGCCAATTTGGCAATTAGAACCAACGTTTCTTTTGTAAGTTCTCATTTGTGTCCAAAAAACCGAAAATCCATTTTATCAAAACACTTGTATGAATGAAATGATATTGGTAAAAAAATTATATAAGATAATCTAATATGACAAACAAACAAATTAAAAAACAAATTGGATACTATAGTTTATATCCTCAATTTGATACTATAGTTGGTAAGAATCATTTTTAAGTATAGGTGACAAAGTTTCATATATAGAAACTCAAGTAATATAGAGAAAGAATGGAAATAAAATCAGCAAACATAAAAAAAGAGAAAGGCGCGAGAATAGGAATTGTGAAACCCAACCTGAATTATATAGGAGAAAAGGAAAAAATTACGCAACAACTTAGTGGTTAAATTTAGTATTTTTTTACACACACATAAGAAATATATATATGTTCGTGAAATTACCAAGACAAAGATCAAAGTTAAAGAAAACACTTGAATTGTGCTTCTGCACCTGTAAGTTATTCAACAGATGACTTCTAAATTTCTCACTATTTACAAGTTTCGCTTCACTACCATTATTAAACTCTCTTGTGTACATGCCTAATAGACCCAACATGTCGATCCTTATCCCCTTTATTTGTGATAGCATGCTCTTTGTCTAACTTTCCTATGTCATCAGGTGAGTAGACAACCCTCCAGTGTCATCCTCTAAGCAATGTGAATAAGATCCTTTAGCTATTCCGAAGCAATGTTAAATACACATCAAGTTGATATCAATTTTTTCTTGAACCTGAAAGGGTTGTTATGTTCCAAATTTGACTTTTGACGAACTCGAGCTCATTAAAAAGGTAAACGTGTTGTTGATTCATGAGTTTTTGATTCACAACAACATGGAAATGAAGATCAAATTGAAGAGTTAGTATATATATGTGTGTGTTTAGTGTGTTAGATGATTGTTAAAATATATCCTTATTTTATATAACACAAGTACATAAAACACAAATATATATATATATATATATGAGTAAACGACTTTAAATTGGCTTTACTGGGCTTGTTCCCCTAAATCAGTCGACTGGTTCAATTCCTATCAATCATCTGGTTAGGAAAAAAAGGCCCAGTAACGAGTATTTTAAATCATTTTTCAAATATATATGATTTATATTATCTACCAGTTGACTGGTGAATTTTATACCAGTCGACTGACCCGATAATAACAGCCATATTTTTAAAGGGTCACTTTCTTTCATGAAAAGTTTTCTTTTGATTTCTAAAGAAAATGGTTACTTTCTTTCAATAAAACTCTTCATGAACATTGACTACTCTTCATCCATTATAAATACATCACAAACTTGTTTATCAAATCACCAATTCTTATTGATTCTATTCTATTTCTTGATCTATATTTCTAAGCACTCTTGCATTCTAAAAAGCTCACATATATTCTAATTACTTATTGAATTTTTGAATTTATTTCAAATCTCTTGATTCAGTAAGTAATATACTTCCTTCACTCTTCACATACACAATATATACTTGAGGATAAGATTATAGGAAGAATGTACTCAACTATTGATTATTCAGTGTTGTTCAAGAACACAATCAGAAGTCAAACTCATATTACTTGTTAAAGTCCTGTGTTGGTGCGTAGGCGAGAAATCCTTTTTGGGGCTCGGATTGTTGTGAACCTGTTCCTTCGAGTGAAGAAAGGGCGTTGACAGTAGAATTCCAGAAGGAGTCTAGGACTGGACGTAGGATGGGAAGTCCGAACCAGCATAAAATTCATGGTGTCACTTTACTTACCGCATTTACTTATCTATAATATTTTATATTAGCTAATATTTACTTGCATAACTATTGTATTAGACAAATTAGCATATTATATCCACTTCCGCATATTCCATATAGAAAGATCCTTCCCTAAGTCAGAAGTCACACAACTTTTCATTCAGTATCAAAGCATGACATCATTTAACCTTACAACCGTTATTTAATACTTATTTAATATGGAAAATAACACTAGCACTAGCACAAATACTGGTTTCACGGAAGGCCAATCTACTGCACGACCTCCCTTTTTCAATGGCATAAATTATAGTTATTGGGCTACACGTATGAGAATATATATGAATCTAATGGTTTTGATGCTTGGAATATCACACAAAAAGAATATACACAACCTACTACACCTTATACTGAATGGTCCACAAATGAAAAAGCAGAGGCTACTACCAATGCTAAAGCTATGAATATGTTTCATTGTGCCTTGGATAGAAACGAGTTTAATCGAATTTGTCTGTGCAATAATACATATGAAATTTGGCGTACACTCAAAATAACTCATTAAGGAACTTGCAAGGTTAAACAAAGCAAGATATCCATGCTTAAAATTCAATTTCAGAATTTTAGAATGAATGAGAATGAGTCTATTAATGATATGTATTCACGATTTCAAAATATTTATCAGTCATTATTGGGCTTAGGAGAAAAATATACTGATTTTGATATAGTTTCAAAGATTTTAAACTCTTTGACTGATGAATGGGAAAGAAAGGTTTTATCTATTAAAGAGGGTAACGATTTTTGAACCATGAAACCCGAAGAGTTGATTGGTAACCTTATGTTGTATGAAGTCAATTTGCAGGCCAAAAAGATTCATGCTCAAGATAAGAAAAATTTATCATTTCATGCTGAAAAAGATGAATTGGATTCTGATGAAGTGGACATACCATTTGTTGCAAAAATTTCAGAAAATTTCAAGAATTTAAGAAGGGTCCGATAAAGAATATAAAGAAGAATTCTACAAGAGAGAATAATATTGATCCATCCTTGGTTGAGTGCTTCAATTGCCATGAATCTAGACATTTTCAGAAAAATTGTCCAAAACTAAAGAAAAATCACAACAAAAAGGAAAAATCTAAAAAACGAGCTTTCTCGGTCACATGGGATAATTCAGACACCTCATCTTTGAAAAGTGATAGCGATAGCGACAATGAACAAGCTAATGTGTGCTTCATGGCCAAAGAGACCAAGGTTAGTGATTTTACTTACAAAGAAATGATTGAAATTAATATGGAAATTTTGGAATCTAGAAATAATTATAAAAGAAAGATTAAACAAGCAAATGAAGATAAGAAAAAAGTAGAATTTGAGAGAGATGTGTTAAAAGATGAAAAGAGATTTTAGAGGATAAAATTAGAAATCTTCAAGAATCTCTAACCAATGTAAAATCTCAACTTTTCTTATTGAGTCAAGAAATTGAAACTCAGAAAGAAAAGAACAATCTGCTTGTTTCTGAGAATCATGACTTAAATACTAAGATTAAAATTATTGAATTAGAAAATTCTAGTCTTAAACTAAAATTAGATGATATTTCAAAAGTAACAATTTCAACAAAGGAAGAGAAAATTTGTGTAGAATTTTAGAAAATTCTCAGCCTACTTCTAGGGAAAAAGGATTAGGATATGTACATAAAACTAGTGCTAAGAATAATTCTAAATCTAGCATACCTGTTCTTCCTAGTATAAAGAAACAAGATTTTGTTCAAAGAAAAAGTTTTCTAAAAATATTAATATATGGGTTCCAAAAACAAATAATCATTTGATTAGGAATAAATATATTAGAAATTTCTTAAAACTGTGCATAATAATATTAATTATATTTTTAAAAGGGACAATGAGTCCTCATGGGTTTGGTTACCTAAGACCTAACTCTTAGGACCCTAACAGAGGAAGTGGGCACCAACATCTTTTATATATTTTTTGCCGGTCCCACTCAAATATAGAGGAAAATGGATACTCGATAGTGGTTGCTAAAAACATATGACAGGAAACAAGGAAATGTTGACCAATGTTACTTACTCTAAAGGAGGAACTATCACGTTTGGAGATAATTCAAAAGGATATATCATCGGCAAATACGTTGTAAGCAACTACAATATATCTAAATTACCTTTTATATCTGATGTCTTATTGATTAAAAATTTAAAGCATAATTTACAAAGCATTAGTCATATTTGCGATAAAGGTTTTAAAATATTGTTTCCCGAAAATAAATGTAGCATATTGGATTCTAATCAAAATCTTATTTTTGAGGGAAACAGTGATACAAATATGTATATCTTGAATATGGTAGTTAATAATATTCCAAGTATGTGTCTTCTAGCAAAAAAAATGATCCTTGGTTATGGCACAAAAGATTCTATCATGCAAATTTTAAAACTATATACAAGATCTCTAAAAATGATCTAGCAAGAGGTTTACGCAAAATAAAATTTAAACCAGAAAATTTATGTGATGCATGTCAGTTTGGGAAATTAACAAAATCTTCTTTTAAATCTAAAAAGATGATTTCAACATTACAACCACTTGAATTACTATATATGGTTTTATTTGGACCAACTCAAACACTATCTATAATCATAGTAGTTATGTGTTTATAATAGTTGATGATTTTTTAAGATACACTCGGACAATACTTTTGAAAAATTAAAGTGATATGTTTGAAAACTTTAAAATATTTGTAAAACAAATTCAAAATTTAACAAGTTTGAAAATTAAAAACATAAGAAGTGATCATGGAGGAGAATTTGAAAACGAAAATTTTGATTTATACTGTAAAAAGAAAGGAATTTTTCATTTCCTAGAACTCCACAACAAAATGGAGTTGTGGAAAGGAAAAAATCGAACATTAGAAGAATGCGCTAGAACATTGTCAAATGAGAGCTTGTTTCCAAAACATTTCTGGGCAGAAGCGGTTGCAACATCTTGCTATGTTTTAAATCGTATCTCAATTCGACCACTTACGAAAAATACTCCATATGAACTTTTTACTGTAAGAAAACCAAATATTTCATATTTTATGGTTTTTGGTTCAAAATGCTTTATTTTAAGAATTAAAAGATCAAATTGAAAATTTTGACTCAAAATCCGATGAAAGAGTATTTTTAGGATATTCTGAACGAAGCAAAGCTTATCGTATTTATAGCAAATGAACCGGTAAAATAGAAGAATCACTTCATGTTTCCTTTAATGAAAATTTTATTCAGAATTTCTTTAATTCAGACATCTTGAAAAATAGATCTTTTCAAGATGATGATATTATAATTTATAGAGAAGATGAAAACATTATTCATAATAATATAAGTAACAATATTACAGAAACTCAAGTTAATATCGAAAATAAGAATCAAAATGTTCATACTAAAGAAGTTAGATCTGCACCAAGAATATTACGAGATAATCCGGCTAAAAGTATTATTGGGTAAATAACTTTAATTGTAAGAACAAGAAGCTAGCTAAACCTAGTAAGTAATGTTGCCTTTTTATCTAATATTAAACCTAAAAGTCCAAAAGAAGCTTCAACAGATGAAAACTGGATAATTGCTATGCAAGAAGAGTTAAATCAATTTGAACACAATGAAGTCCGGAAATTATTTCCAAGACTAAGTGATCAAACTATTATCGGTGAGAAATGGGTTTACAAAAATAAAGCAGATGAATTAGGTAATATTACTAGAAACAAAGCTAGGCTTATCGCACAAGGTTATAATCAGGAAGAGGGTATATATTATGAGGAAATTTTTGCTCTAGTCGTCCGACTTGAAGCAATTCGAATTTTACTAGCATATGCATGTTATCATAACTTTAAATTATATCAAATGGATGTAAAAAGTGCTTTCTTAAATGGTTATATAAAAAAAGTGTATACGTTGAACAATCTCCACTATTCGCATATGGAAAATATCATGATCATGTTTTCAAATTGAAAAAGGCTTTATATGGATTAAAACAAGCACCTCTGTTTGGTACGACGTCTTTAAAACTATTTAATTAATTCAGGATTTCAAAAAGGAAAGGTTGATCAAACACTTTTTATAAAAAGAGATGATAAAGATATTTTAATATTTCAAATCTATGTCGATGACATTATTTTTGGCTCAACTAATGATAAATTATGTCAAGATTTTTCTAGAATAATACCAACGAATTTGAAATTTCTCATATGGGTGAACTGTCGTATTTTCTTGGTTTACAAATTAAGCAACTTCCAAATGGATTTTTATAAATCAAGTAAAATATTGCAATAATTTCTGTCAATGGATCGCGCTCTACTTCATCATTTAAAGCTGTAAATTCTGTTATAAAGTCTACATGTGCCTGCCTCAGAATTGCTCGTCGAGGAATGAACGTAATATCAATCTGACTTAGTTCGATATTCCATTTGAGTGACCTTCCAAGCACCTCAGGTCATTGAGAACCTGTTGTAGCGGCCGGTCAGTATACACTTTGATAGGATGAGCTTGGAAATAATGTCGCAGCTTTCTCGAGGCTATTAGAAGATTGTATGAGAGTTTCTCGAGCTTTGAGTAGCAACGTTCTTTACCTGTCAACCCCTTTCTCACATACTACACAGACAGCTAAACCCGATTCTCTTCACGAACGAGTGCCGAGCTGATGAAATGTAAGGATAATGCCAACTACACGAATAAGTCCTCATGATCAGCTGGCTTTGACAAAATTGGAGGGTCTCTCCAGAAGGTCTAACGGGTTCTAGAAAGCTTCAACATAGTCAGGCATCCAAGCAAAATTGTGCTTCTCTTTCTTTATCAAGTCAAAGAAAGGAATGCACTTATTGGTATCCCTGGATATAAATTTGCCTAAGGCTGCTACTTTCCCATTCATACTTCGCACGTCTTTGATCTTCCAAGGCTCCTGAATGTCTTATATAGCTTTAATCTCATCGGGGTTGACTTCTATTCCCCAAGAGCTGACGATGAAACCCAAGAATTTCCCTGACGCAATGCCGAAGGAGCATTTCAGAGGATTGAGCTTCAACCTATACTAACGGAAAAAAATTGAACTTTTCCACCAAGTCATCTACATGATTAGCTGACTATATCGACTTCACGAGCATATTATTACCTTCATCAACTTATCAATCTAGTTCTGGAACATATGGCTAACCAACCGTTGACATGCCGCTTCAACATTTCTTAATCTGAATGGCATGACTACATAGTAATATAACCCAAGGTCTGTTATACAGCTAGTGTGTTCTTGGTCCGGCATATACATTGTGTTAGCCTACTTTGTGACCTAGGCTAAACAAAGATTAAAAGATAAAATATTGAAGATACTCGCTCAATAAAGTCGGTTCGGATTGGAGGTCCACTAGCCAAGGCAAAGTGATCCAAAGCAGAGGAAGACAGTGCACAAGCCGGACCGGATCGGAAAGAATAAGGCCGATCCGAACCTCACACCATTCCGCTCCGACCCGAATCCAGAATCAAAATACTCACTCCCACGTTCCCTTAATACTCGGAACGGTTATGCCCACGGTCTACCCACGTTTGCCACTAACCTGGTGTGTTGTCACCCCCACAATCCATCCGAACCCGATAGCAACGGGATTGGTGCCACGTGGATCCGAACCGATCCCTCTCCAGGAACATTTTCCACCTATAAATACACCATCAAGAGGCATTTGGAAGGATCTTTTGGCACTTTCAGGATTGAAACTCCTTTGCAACCCGAATTTCATCAACTTATTCATCCTACAATCATCTTTCAAATCATATTGTGAAGGAAATTGAGTGAATCAATGTATGAAATGAGTGAGAATTGATTGAAAATCATTATTGTACTCGCATTCAAGACATCAATCAAAAAAGAAGAAAAGTGGACATAGGCTATTTAACGCCGAACCACTATAAATTGTGTGTTTTCTTCGTTTTAGTTTTCATTTCATTAGATTCTTTACTAGTTTGGGTGTTAGAGCCAATTTTGGATCTAACATTTTGGTGCTTTCACTGAGAAGTCTTCGAATTCTCAGCTTTTTGGGATTATCATTCTACTATATAGACCCTCATGTTCAAAGAAGTTAATCCTCTATTTCTAACATCTTTAAGTACTTGTTGACTAACTGTTGAAGAATCGAATATTATGGCCGAGACAAAAGGAAAAGAAGTGCAAAGCGCTAGGGGAAACGATGCTAGAGAAGATCAACAAGGCATCGTGCTAACAAGGTTACGTGCTCAAGACTCTGGAGCAGTCCGCTCCGGTCAGGAAGGTCCGAACCGAATGGAAGACCCCGATCCGAGCCGGTCCAATGAAGTTGAGGGCACTCATTCTCCCCATCCGAACTGCTCCGGCCAGGCCACTGCACTCCGATCCGATCCGAACCAGAATGAAGCTGGAACTTCTACTCGAGCTCCCACCAATGCTTTGATTCCAGCCACGATGACTAATGTTCAG
This sequence comes from Allium sativum, assembly GCA_030737875.1. NCBI lineage: Eukaryota > Viridiplantae > Streptophyta > Magnoliopsida > Asparagales > Amaryllidaceae > Allium > Allium sativum. The sequence goes on from CM060921.1 coordinate 705,048,798, forward strand.
CCTGATCCATCTGCTCCCGTCACACAGGGAGTTTTTTCACGCTTTCTTGACATGCTCCAGAGTACTAAGGAGGCATTGGAAGCCCAAAGGTGTGACAGCCTTCGCATAAAGGAAAACATGATCACTATGGGTAGAGAACTCCAAAAGCTCCGGAGGTAGAAGACTCCTTCCCCAACACGTCGCCTTACTACAGATGATTCGTCTTCTTCAGACGAGTGACACCCTCGTGAGAGAAGGCCGCTTGAATGACCTCAGAACCTCGATCAGTTAACTTTTGGATCTTTAGGATCCCGAGAAGACGCCGCTCATGTATTAGGGCCTGATGACCCAAGCCTGCAACAGCCTATATTGCTACCCATGCGTGGGTCCCACGTCCTACCCAGGGATCCTAATATTACCAACCCTATGCAACAACAGCTTCTTCAACCTCTACCTCCTGAGATCGACCGGGAGCGCAGAGAGCAGTGTAGAGTAGCCAATGCTAGAAACAGGAGGTTATCCCCTAATCAGGAACCCAGGGGTAATCCGAACATCAGACCTGGAGAACCTGTGCAGACATTAACAAATGCCGATGTATGGGCAATGGTGCGCCAGATTATGTCTGAGAGCCGACGGTATACTAATGAAGATTGGGCCATTGGGCAAAGTCGTACCCCCTTCACAGATGATATATTGGACTTCCAGTTCCCTCGGCGATTCAACTTGCCTCATATGGATCGATATTCAGGAAGAACGGACCCAGGGCAACATCTGATGAGGTATGCATGGTTCATGAATGCTGCAGCATCTCCAGATGCTGTAAAATGCAAAGCCTTTCCAATTTATCTTGAAGACGTGGCATTAATGTGGTTCACCCGAATCCCCCCTCGGTCGATTTCAAATTTCATAGAATTGAGTGAGCGCTTCATGAATCAGTTTCAACTTCATGCCCGAAAGTCCAAGAGCATCATAGAGTTGTCACAGATTAATAGGCCCCAGGAGAATCTTTGAAGTCGTATTTTGATCGCTTCAACCTGGCCGTCACCGAAGTTAGTGATCCTCATGAGCCCACTATCCTGATGGCCTTGATAGAAGGGGTAGATCCTGACACAGAATTCGGGATTACTTGTCTGGGAACCTTCCTCCTACTAGAGAATTGTTCTATGAAAAAGCTAATATCCGCTTAAGGCGAGAAGAAGCTCATGCAAATAGGAAGATAAAGTCTGAAGGGGCCTCGAGGTAAGGTGTCCAGAGTAATGTTGCTGTGAAACAATCTGGTGACAGTTCAGGGAAGGTTGAAGTAAACGTTGGCAACCAGAGTGGGAGTAATAGCAACAAAAATGGGAATGGCAACAGAAGGAACAGAAATCGAGGGAATAGCTCTAGTAAAAGACCCAGATTCCAGACTTTTGAAAACTATACGCCGTTAAATGATACATTGGAGAATATTTATTTGGATACATATAGCATATTGCAGTACAAAAAACCACCACCTAGAGACTCCACTGAGAAAGAGATCGCAACGGGAAAGTTTTGTTTGTTCCATGGAACCCACGGTCATTCCACCAACGAATGCCGTCATTTGAGAGATATAGTCGAAAGATTGCTGCGGGAAGGGAAGTTAGACGAGTACAAGGTTGCCCCAAGGGACAGAGGGCAAGGGGGACAAGCCCCGGACCAAAACCAGCCTACTTCAAAACCCACAGCCCAGCAGAAAGGTAAGGGGATCGTTATTAATACCATTATAGGCGGACCCCACCTAGTTGGTCGTAGTTTCAAAGCAATGGATTAGTACGTCAATGCCGCCAAGCATTTTGAGGTAGGAGAATGCAGTAGCCTCGAAGACATTACTCTAGTAAAACAACAAACGACGATGTCAGACGACGTCGTATTCTGCAGTAGAGATGATTCCGGAGTTCAATCCCCAACTGACGATCCACTAGTAATTACCACGACAATTGGCCCTGCTTTAGTCCATAAAGCGTTAGTGGACAACGGGAGCTTGGTCAATATCCTCTTCAAGAAAGCTTTCGAACAAATGAGACTTGAAGCAAAAGATCTAAAACCATGCGAAGGATGGATACGTGGCTTCAACGGAACGTCGATGGCTCCAATGGGCTACATAGAATTACTAGTGACATTAGGGAAGGGAGATCACCAGAGAGTGAGGATCCTGCCGTTTGTAATTTTGGATGTGGAGTCGCCCTACAATGCCTTCCAAGGCCGACTGGCGCTTGCCGAGTTTAAGGCATGTATTGCACCTTGGTGCTTGCTGCTTAAATTCCCGACTGACTTAGGAATTGGGGTGATGAGGGGCGACCAAGCTACGGGACGAGCCTGTTACATGATGGAGTTGAAGATGCTAATGAAGGGGTTGAATATAGAAACTAAGGACGATTATGCCCCTCCAAAGGAGAATTCAGCATAGCAATTAAGGGGTCCTGCCCCAAGAGAGTCGCCCTCAGATGTGCTCGAGGATATAGATCCCAGAGAGGATAGAGAACCCGAGGATAGGAAAGCGACTCCCAATGAAATAATAGTAGATATACCTGTTGATGAGATAGATTCCACAAAAGTACTAAAGATCGGCTCGCAACTAGATCTAGTTCGAGCGAAAGAGTTGGCTGATTTTTTAAAATCTGGATGTGTTTGCCTGGACTCACGCTGACATGTGTGGGATTTCGCCTTCCATCATGAGCCACTCTTTGTGTATTAATCCAAAGCACCCACCAGTCAAATAGAAGAGACGGATGTTAAGCCCAGAGTGGTCAGCAGCTTGAAAGAAGAGGTAGAGAAATTAAAAGATAATGGATTCATTAAGGATTAGAAATATCCTGATTGGATATCGAATCCTATCCTGGTCAAAAAGTCAAACGGGAAGTGGCGTACATGTATCGACTTTTCTGATTTGAACAAGGCCTGCCCAAAGGATAGCTTTCCTCTCCCCAAAATTGATCAGCTAGTAGATTTGACGGCCGGGCACGAGCTTTTATCCTTTATAGACGCCTATTCTAGGTACAATCAAATTCCCATGCACATACCAGATCAAGAGCATACAAGCTTCATCACAGACTTGGGGTTATATTGTTATGTGGTAATGCCATTTGGGTTAAAGAATGCAGGAACCATGTATCAGCGCTAGGTTAACCGCATGTTTTATAATCAAACCGGGAAAACCATGGAGGTTTATGTGGATGACATGCTTCTGAAGTCTAAACAATCTTCCGACCATACAAGGGACTTAGCTGAAATGTTTGATATTCTTCGAAGGTATGGGATGAAGTTAAACCCCTTAAAATGTTCGTTTGGTGTCGCATCTGGAAAATTCCTTCGGTTTATTGTGAGTTCTCAAGGAATTGAGATAAATCCTAGCCAAATAGCAGCAACAAGGGATATTGAAGAACTACGAAAGATCAAAGACGTTCAAAGCTTGGCCGGAAAAGTTGCTGCATTGAGTAGGTTTTATCTCCAAAGCTACTGATAGATGTGTACCTTTCTTCGATGTCATAAAACGAGGAAAGCGAAATTTTGAGTGGACCCCCGATTGTGTGGAGGCGTTCCAGAATCTATTAGACTTATTAGAAAAGGCTCCAATATTATCAAAACCTGTGGAACATGAGGATTTGTTTATCTACTTAGCGGTATCATCTCACGCCGTCAGTACGGCATTAGTACACTAAGAGGATAAAGTCCAGAAGCCTGTATATTATGTGAGCAAAAAGCTAGCTGCTACGGAACGTAATTATCCGAAGATAGAAAAGCTTGCTTATAGCTTCCTGATTGCTTCCCGCAAACTTCGCCATTATTTTTAGGCACACCCAATAGTTGTATATACTGATCAACCTTTGAGACAAGTGTTGCAAAAACCCGAAGCATCGGGGCGGTTACTTAAATGGAACATCGAGCTGAGTCAATTTGATTTGAATTTTCAGCCACGAAGATCAATAAGGGGGCAGGCATTGGCTGACTTCATAGCTGAATTTACAATTCCCGAAGAGGAAACAGTGGGTGATAAGGTAGTTACTTTGGACCAAGAGTTAGAGCTTAGTCCGTGGAAGCTATATACGGACGGAGTCAGAAATGATCGAAAGTCCGACACCAGAGTTGTTTTAATAACTCCTGAAGGACGATCTATTTAGTATGCATTACGATTAGAGTTTGCTGCTACTAACAACGATTCCGAGTATGAAGCCCTGATTGCAGGGCTAAAACTCTCCAAAGAATTGGGAGTGAAGACACTAGTTATATATTGCGATTCCAAGATAGTTGTATGCCAGGTTCGGGAAGAATTTACTGCTAAAAGACCTCGACTCGTTACTTATCTCAAAAAGGTAAAGAAGTTGTTGGGAAGTTTGGGGCATTACAGCATAACGCACATTCCAAGAACGAAAAACCAGAAAGCAGATCAATTGGCGAAGCTGGAAAGTTCTGATAATCCTAAAGAAACTGAAACGGTTCCGATAGAGGTTTTGGAACCACCGAGTTTCGACCTAATGGAAGCGGAACTAGCCTTGGAAGTCGACCCAGAGAGAGAATCCTGGATGACATCAATCAAGAATTTTCTCAAGAATAGAACCCTCTTGTTGAAAAAGAGCGAAAGACGAGCTGTAAGACGCAAGGCTACAAGATAAGTTTTACAGGACGACGTCCTTTATCGCCAAGGGTTTTCAATGCCCCTATTACGGTGTATTGCACACAACGACATTAAACGTGCACTGCAAGAAGTACATGAAGGTGAGTGTGGAGAAAACACTGGGGGCCAAACCCTAGCAAAGAAAGTATTACGTTATGGATATTTCTGGCCTACCGTGAATGAAGACGCGGCTGATTATTCACGACGCTGCGACAGATGTCAAAGATTTGCCAAAGTTCCCAGAGCGCCTCCGACTCAACTCAAGTCGATGGTAAGCCCATGGTCGTTTGCCATGTGGGGAATTGACATTATTGGAGTGTTACCTATTTCCAGAGGAGGAGCTAAGTACGCGATCGTCGCCGTGGACTATTTCACAAAATGGGTGGAAGCTGAATCTTTAACAACCATCACGGCGAGAATGGTAATCAATTTTGTGGTCGGAAACATTATTTGTCGATTTGGGATACCGAAGAACATCATAACCGGTAATGGGACACAGTTTGACAGCATCGAATTCAGGAACTTCTGCCAGAAGTACAAGATTGATAAATGATACACTGCAGTAGCTCACCCGCAGTCAAATGGCCAGGTCTGTAATGACCCGCATTCTACGCATCGGGGGATCGTAGAATATTTATTTCTTTCACATATGAAGTCGTAGGGTCATGTAACTTTGGGAAACATCTATTGGAGTCATTTCCCGTGCTTATGATTTTTGTCGATTTTTAAATGACCATTTTGCCCCTAGTTGGTACTTTTTTGGCCATAACTTTTGATTGGAAAGGAATTTTGACCTAAAACCACTTCCATTAGATTCGTTTGATGGTTTACCTTTCCGTAGAGTGGTCATAATAGCCAAACGGACTTATCGGTTGGGAGATATGGCTGAAATAAGGTTTGGAGGGTGAAAAACTGCTTAACCGGGCCAAATCAGGTAATTAGTGAGTAGGCCCATAACCCATTTCGGGATTAGGGTTATGGGAAGGCTGAAATGAGATAGAGCATCATTCCATTTCAGTTTTCTAGCCTCCACTTATCACCAAGGAACCCTAAAAATGGCCTCCAACCTCTAAATCACCTCCAAATCATCTTTTGGTCAAGGATTAAGCTTAGCAACCTCTAATCAAGGAAGATCTACACTAAATCAACATAGGAGCTGCTGTTTAGCATTGGGATTTGCATCAAATCAGAGATTTATTTCAGATCTTAGTTTATTTGTGGCTAAGGTGAGTGATTTGCATAGTTTTACACTAATTATGGCTAGTTAAGGGTAATTAGTGTTAATTAGCGAATTTAAGCATGATAAAATTAGGGAAAAATGTTCATAACTTCTTAAATGATGTTTTAAACCTCTGATATGAGTTTGGGTTAATTTGGTTAAGTTTTGCTAATCCTATCATTAGTTTCACCTAAACATGCTTAAGGGGAAATATAGGATTTTGGGTATGTTTGATCCATTTTAGCCTATCATATTGATGTTTTGAAGTTTGTGGTTGATTATGCATGTTGTTATGACTGTATGATGTGCTTTGTGATTGATTTCAATAGTTAAAATGGTCGAAAACGTCGTCGAATGGCGTAAACACTTGCTGGAACAGTTTCAGAAAACAGTGCAGGTTTCGGATCGGATCGGATATGGGGCTCGGATCGGATATGTTGAACTGGGCAAGGGATTCGATCGGATCGGAACCTGACACTTGAGAAAATTGGCAAAAAGGAAGGCCACGCTAACTAAACTGGGATCGGATCGGATTAAGGAGGACGGATCGGAGCGGAAGCACAAAGATGGATCGGATTGGAGCACGTGAAGGATGAGGAGGCGGATCGGAGCGGAAGCACCAACTGGAGGGGGGTGGTACCCGACCCGACCCGAGGAGAAACATCCGACCCGAACCATACCAGAAGAAGACCCGACCCGACTCGATGGAGGATACCCGACCCGACTCGATGGAGGATACCCGACCTGAACCGACGGCTTGAGGAGGAACCCGACCCGACCCAGTATTGACCAATAACCCGAGATGCAAAGGTAGTCCAATATAGGAAGCTAGAGCTCAGGATCCAGTTGGGAACCGATGAGTTCACTTCATGGTTGGACTTTGCTGCGGGACGTGTGCTAAGGAGTTGTCGACGTTCATAACTTCGATTCACCACTAAAAATGAATGATGGGCTACTTATCAGTGCAGTAGAGTCATTGCGACTCGAGGGGCAAGGTGATGGTAGCAAGACTACGTTATCAGTGCAGTAGAGTCATTATGACTCGAGGGGCAAGGTGATGCGTAGTAAGACTATGAGCCATCGCAGATGGGGTGAATAACTCCATGGGGCAAGTGGACATAGTAAGGATTGGTAAGACTATGAGCCAGCGCAGACGGGGTGAATAACTCCATGGCGCAAGTGGACATAGTAAGGATTGGTAAGGCTATGAGCCAGCGCAGATGGGGTGAATAACTCCATGGGGCAAGTGGACATAGCGAAGGATTAGTTGCTACGTTATCAGTGCAGTGAAGCCATTTATGACTTCATGGGGCAAAGTGATCGTGGAAAGGATGGGTGATCGAAGTGGTGAATATCGTATACTTTACGCACTGAGTGAGAGATGTGAGGATGGATGCTATGTTTGATTGTTTGCCATCCCTATGACATGCACACCTCCCCCACCTCCGTATCTTTACACTGTTTGATATGGCACCTTAGAGTGTTGTACAGTATGTAGTGCTAACTCTTTGGTTGCAGGTCCAGGTTCAGGTATGTTTTAGTCTACCCGTTATTATTCACTTTAGATGCTTATCGCTCATACCAGGCTTTATGTCTGACCCAGAGTTTTATGTCTCCTCTTATTACTCTGGGTGCTCACACGAGCAGACTAGAGACAGGTTAGCTGGTGATGCGTGAGTAGCTGATTCGGAGGCGGGCAGGAGGCTTCCACGTATGATATATATATACATTCTCCCTGTGTCATTGGTGGTCGCTACTTAGGCATTAGTAGTGTACCTCCTTTATCTTGCTTTTGCTTTAAGACAGTTGAAAAGTTGTAATAAGCTATATTTTGGATTTCCGCTGCTATGATGCTTAGTTCTGGTTTTTAGCTTATGCACTGTCTCTCCTGTTTTATGTCAAGTATGTTATTATTATATTTTGTTCTATGCGCTGTGAGACATTCTACAGGTTCTTTGTAGTTCATTTCCTTCTTCCTTTTTCCTTCTGACGACCCGTTCCACGCTAACTGGACATGTGTATAGCGCACCTTTGGAATAAATGTCGGTTGGTGCGGGGCGGGCCGTCACAAGGTCGAAGCCATAAACAAGGTCATTAAATCTATTCTGAAGAAGCGGTTGGAGCGGGCCAAAGCCAAATGGGTAGACGAGTTGCCACTAGCTTTATGGGCCAACAGGACAACCTTTAAGACGGCTACCGGCCATACTCCCTATTCACTTTCCTTTGGGTTAGAAGCAGTGATTCTGGTAGAATTGGAAGTCCCTTCTCATCGAGTCGCGTATTATGACCCAATGACAAATAGGACACTCCTCCTAGAGTCTCTTGATATGATTAAAGAAAAAAGAGATGAAGCAGACTTACGTGCCTCGAGACATCGACATCAAGTAGCACGTTATTATGACCGGAAAGTTCGCTTCAAAACCTTTGAACCAGGAGATCTAGTACTGAAACGAGTCTTCCCACCTTCGACCCAATTGGGTCCAAAATGGGAAGGGCCATACACCATCCAACGGAAGCTTGATACAGGAGCATTCAAGCTAATGACCGTGGACGGTGAAGAGATTCCCAAAACTTGGAATGCTCAGCACTTACGAAGATATATGAGCTAAATGTGAAATATCTTCCTTTTTGTTTTTATAAGCTGTGTAAAAAGGCATGACTTGCCTTAAAAAGTCTGTTTATATGAATAAAGGATTATGAAGTGGATGTAGGCTACGACTTAGCTGAACCACTATAAAAATATCGTATGTCATTTACTTTCCTGCATTATCTATATATTTGGCAATCATTCTATCATGATCATGAAATACGAAACATTAAATTAAATCTGGAAAATTGAAGATAACCTATGTGCAGGAGCGAACAAAATGACCACTTGCATGATAGAATGCAAAAGAATGGGAAGATGACATTCTTAACTCTAACTCTCATGAATCGAGAGAGAGAGAGTATAAAGGACGGGAAGACGACGTCCCTTGGGGCGTGAAGGTGCACCCGGATGAGAGACCGCCTCAACAATACTCTAACCTGGTTATGGGACAGGAGAGTATAAAGATGCTAGAAATAATAGGCATCAATGACGAAAGGAATATGGCCCCGTCAGAGAATTGGGGGCAATTGGATTTCGAATTTAATCAATCTTCAATAATTGTTGCTCAGTTGTCCAAGATTGATTGGGGGCATATATGTGTACACATATTCCCCTCAACAATGACTTTATTATATAACTGTAATATGACATGCTATCTATTTGCATTTTTACTTAAGTACTAAACTAACAACTATCAGACATTGCAGGTAATAAACTATTTTTATTTACAAACACGTGAGTTTGTACAGGGAAATCAAGCAAAAGATGCGAGGGACGCACTCGCTGCAACAATTGCGGATCAATTGAATATCAAAATAAAACAAAACACATCATCACTTGGGCTTTACAGCAGACTTGGATTTTTTGGCAGCCTTATGAGTAGCTCTAGCCTCTTTTTCAGCATCAGTCATAAGACGCTTTGGCCTCTTCTTCTCTGTAGTTGAAGTACCAGAATCAGTGGATTTCTTCCCAGGAGTCGGAACACTGGAATCAAGAGAAGATTTTTAGCAAACTCTTCTGTAATACACCTAGTTGAAAGCTTAACAACTAACCTTGATCCAGGATCCACCACTGCAAGCGGCTTAAGGCTTTCAGTGTTCAAGTCTTTAGTTTTTAGCTGCATGTGTTTGTCTTGATCGACTTTCATTTCAGCCAAAGTAATGTCATCAGCACTTTTTGATTCCCCAATTATAGCCACATCAGGATCATCTTCATGCCCCTCATTACCACCGTCGTCTTTTAATACATCTATCATCTCGTCATTATGAGAAGTGTCGGCCTTAGACAGTTCAGTGCCTCCTCCGGATTCGGCAGTGGTAGGCTTATCCTGTCCTCCCTGAGCCTTTTTCACGGATTCCTCTCTAGTATAGGATCCCAGAGGCTCATCGATCTCCTCGGCTGGTCCAGCACCTACAGAATGAGAAGCAAAAGGTATCAACTTAGGAGAAAATAAATGATCCTCCATTGATTGGCCAATTATGTGATGAAAGGTGGAGACGGCCTTGACAAATTGAGGTGAAAAGGTAGAAATACCTTCCGATGGTTTCTCAATTGGGGTGACTACCGTCTCTAACGCTAATTCGGGTATAGGGGATAAAAGAGACGCCTTAGGAATTCCCGGGTTCTTGGGATCATATCCCTCGACTTCAGTAGTTTCAGCGGTAGCGGAAGAAGAACCACCCTCAGGGATATTCTTTTTTTTGGCCAGGCGCTTCTCCTCCTCCATAGCAGCGGCAATGAGGCGACGCCCCTCGGCCAGGCGTGTCGGTTCATCATCTCTCAGATACTTCTCCATAAGTTTATCTTCATCAATGAAGTCCAACTTAAGTTCCTCTTTCTCCCATTCGATGATTTGAGTCCATGCGTGAACTAAGGTAGTCTGATAGTCTTCAATCCAAGAGATATTTCGGCGATGAATTATGTGCGCAAAGAATTCAATCAGTAATTTGCCAAAACCGTGCACTTCTTCCTGAGCCTCTGATAGCTGTCTACGGGTCTCTTCAGCAGACTTAATGACGTTCTCCACATTCCCCTCAGCTAGGGCAGCCCTATTCTCGGCTTCCATTAACTTGGACTCCAAGTCAGCGTTTCGTTTCTCCAGTTCAGCATTTTTTCTCGCTAACTCGGCTTTTTCTTGCTCAAGAGTATTATAAGCCAGTTGCATTTTGACACTGTTCGACTTAGCGTCTTCCACTTGTTTCTTCAACTCCAAACGCTCTTGACTATGAGATTCCAGCAAGTCATGATAACGCTTCTGTAACTCCTCAAATTGTTGTTTGAAGTTGTTGGCGTCTCGTTGAGCGATGACGAGTTGAGCATGTGTGTCTTCTAGGTCCTTTTCCAAATTTTTCAAGACCTTCTCATCGGAATCCGCAGCCTTTTTCATCGAATCAACGTCTGTAATTAAAGTCCAAATAATTCTGGAGAGATTGCATGAATATATGAACATCTCCGAGTATTGCTTCTCAATTGCGTCAATCTTTGCTTTAGCCTCATCTGCCCACTTTGAGGAAATAGGCTCATGTGCAGGTAAAAAAGTCAGATTCTCAAAGTAATGATCTGGGAACTGCTTCTCCAGATATGCCAGCTTAACTTTGGAATCAGCATCTAGTGGTGGAGGTTTGCAGTATGTTAGTTCAACATGTTTTCGCTTATTCGGGACGATGGATGTATCACCCTTTCCAGATTGCTTATCAGAAACTTTGTGTTTGTCTCGTGAATCAGTATGCTTCGGTGGACTTTTTTCCCGACTGTGTTTGTCTCGAGGAGAAGTTCGGTCTTTAGGCTTCGACGTGTCTTCTCCTCGACGACTCTGGTAGCTCTTATATCTGTCTGGATCCGACCGGACGGGGGAACGAGAGCGCGAGGTGTGTGGTCGATAAGAACCATGAGGCCCTTTGTCATCTCTGCCCCGGCTCTCACGGTGATCATGCTCAATATCGGAAGGAGGCCTAGACATGCTACGACGCATTTTACCGACATCGTAGTAAGGGCGAGACATTGTACCTGCGCAACAATGTAAGTGGAATTCAGAATCAGGGTTCACATAAGAAGTGAGTGATGTGATGTGTGGTGCTAATGTGTTGAGTGCATCCTAAGTGGTGTTCCCCCCAACAAACCCGAGTCTGAAGCCAGACTAGCGCGAGCGGGCTCTTTGGTCTTCACGGGAGTAGTCTCCTCTGAAGAGGTGAAAGTCAAAGGGTTCGTGCCAAAGTCCTCTGAAGTATAGATGGTTTCAGACAGGGGAAGGTTTCCTAAACCCTTAAATGTGGAATCATCGGTAGTAGGAGTATCTCCTTGAGAAGCGTCTATTGGCAGCTCTTTAGGATATGTTGACTTCTCAGGAGAAATAGCGTCATCAGGGACGGAATACCCTTCTCTGGGCTTTTCAGCTATGTTGGCTAACTCGTCGTCCTGAGTTGAAGATGGAGAAGGTGAAGTCCGAAGAGGTATTGTTGGACCTTTCGAGCCCTCGCCCATCTCAGGAATAATGTCTACCGGGGGTATGTACACATATGGACCCGTCCCATGACCTATGCTATGGGTAATGGATAGTAACCCGTGATGATGGAGATACTCATCCTTAAGAACTTCGTCGATGGTTAGAAACTTTTGATCGCCATTGAGAAGCCGATGCAAACGATCAAAGTATAATTGATCCGATATTTTCTTTGGATTATCAACTGCGAATAAAAAAGAAAGCAGCTTAATGTGTTGGCATGAACATTTAAAATTAAGATCTAGAAAATCGGTGCTTTACTTGATTTGGTCCATCTTCTGGCGCACCCCGGCTGCTGCCTGATATAAAACCATTCGAGCTTAGAATCGCCAGCCTTGCTGCTAAACGGAGCTGTAATAATTTTCCTTTTGGGACTGATTCAAAATATGAGAAGGAAGGAGTCTCTTGAGTCCGATGCTTGAAATTATAAAAAAAGTGGACGTCATAGAAGGTAGGCTCTATACCTAAAACCTCTTTGTATGTTATATATAAGGTGTATAAGTAAGCATAAGAGTTGGGATGTAATTGCATGGGGGTAATCCGCATCTGTCTCAGAAAGTCGACAACAAAAGGCGGAAATGGTGGAATAGCCCCAACCATACACATCAATCGGGTAACTACCATAAATCCTTTCGGAGGACTGTGGAGACGATCTGCTTTCGATGGCACCAGGGTATCTCTTTTCAGTATCCCATGCTTTAGACATATTCGAACAAGTATGTCGTCATCAATCGTCGATTCAACAGAATCTTTGGGTAACTCCAATATAATGGCAGACTCAAACTCATCAGGAGCTCGATTATCTCCTATCCCTCCTTCCTCTTCATCGCCAAGAGAAACTTCACTATCAGAAGGTATTTCACTATTGTGTGCTTCTACTTCATAATCTGGGCCCTCATTGTCCCATTCAGGGTCTGAGGGAGAGGATATGTCATCAAGAGTAAATTTCTCGGAAGTTTCTGCAACTTCTATCTTCTCTGCTAACCTAGATGAACGTCTCTCTGCCATGATCACTAAACTACTGAAGAAGCAATAACATAAGTTTGAGTAAGATAGACCGTACCCCCCCATGTGTGTGAACTAAAGTGTGTGCTATGTGTGCAAAAGATGCAAAGTAAACACATGAGAGCGTGATGCAAAGGTTCGATAAAGCAGCAATGTCCAGAATAGTCCTTGATGTTCATTTATGTTCGTAAGGCGCTATCCTAACTGTTCTTTAAGTTGAAGGTTATGTCAAACATTGATTTAGCCAACTGGACAAATTCTTGTGCATTAAGATGGACTGCTTCGGTTCAGTTCGGGTGTATGTGTTGGGATCGGATCGGGAGGCAAAGCCATGTTTTGGCCTGAAGCAAACATTCACACCCAGCAAGCAAAACCGGATCGGTTCGGAAGTAGGGATTCGGAGCGGTCCGGAGTGACTTGAGAATCCATGCCTCTCTTCCTTCTTGTTTCTCACTCCGACCCGACATAGTCAAGTGAGCTTTGTTTCCCCTCTTTGCTTTTTACTCCGACCCGATCCAGTCATATGAACCTCTCTCCCTTCTTTTCCTTCACTCTAATGTTTCTCCATCCGAACCGATCCCAGCTCCTCTCCTCCTCCTCTTCTTCTCCATCTTTCATCTCACTCAACCAACACCAAACCTAACTCCACGTCAAAAACCCCAATTAAGACCGAGCACTTATGTGCTCAAATATCCAACAATAGATCCTAATCCCATCTCCCAATGCCTCGAGGTGATGGCGGAGCCACCAACGACGACGACAAGGGAAGACGAGGCCACGGCGTCGAAGCCGAGCAAACATCATGCCCAAATTGTTCAAATTGACGGCAAATTATAACTGAAATCAGTTATTATGAAAATAATCAGAGTTTAAAACCTACTAGAGTGTTTAATTTGAAGATTAACGAGAGGTTTTGGGGTTTTTGAAAGTTAGGGTTTCGGTGCAAAATCCGCTAGGCGAGAGCAATGAAAGAAGAAGGAAGAAAAAGATAGGCGATGGGTTTATATATATTTACATTGGCCCTTCGTATTCTCGGCCTATCATCCCATTCGGACCGGAGTACAAGCCCATGGACGTATGTTAACTTGTTGATCCAATATTAAACAAAGTGAAAAGGAAAGACGATTCGGGTTGGAGTCCGAACCCGAAGGGAATTATACACGTTGACTTGGCGTGCAAATTTAATTCAAAGAAAAAATAAACGAGGAGCTTACCTGGAAGAGTCACTAGACATCAAGGAGAAATCTCTGAATTACATGAAATGAAGAAAATAATTCGCATATTTCATGGTATATATATAAGCAGCAAGAGAACCGACTTTACGGAGCAACGCATCCCTACACGCAAATGGAAACGACTATTCAACAGTTCCAATTCAAAGACCAATAGGCAAAAAAATGTCAAAGCACACTTCGTCTTCAACAGAAACGTCCTTTGAGTGGGCAAAATGTTAGCCTACTTTATGAACTAGGCTACACAAAGTTTAAAAGATCAAATATTGAAGATACTCACTCAATAAAGTCGGTTCAGATCGGAGGTCCACTAGCCAAGGCAAAGTGATCCAAAGCAGAGGAAAACAGTGCACAAGCCGGACTGAATCTGAAAGAATGAGGCCAATCCGAACCCCACACCATTCCGCTCCGACCCGAATCCAAAATCAAAATACTCACTCCCATGTTCCCTTAATACTCGGAACGGTTATGCCCACGATCTACCCATGTTTGCCACTAACCTGGTGTGTTGTCACCCCCACAATCCATCCGAACCCGATAGCAACGGGATTGGTGCCACGTGGATCCGAACCGATCCCTCTCCAGGAACATTTTCCACCTATAAATACACCATCAAGAGGCATTTGGAAGGATCTTTTGGCACTTTCAGGATTGAAACTCCTTTGGAACCCGAATTTTATCAACTTATTCAGCCTGCAATCATCTTTCAAATCATATTGTGAAGGAAATTGAGTGAATCAATGTATGAAATGAGTGAGAATTGAGTGAAAATCATTATTGTACTCGCATTCAAGACATCAATCAAAAAAGAAGAAAAGTGGACGTAGGCTATTTAACACCGAACCACTATAAATTGTGTGTTTTCTTCGTTTTAGTTTCCGTTTCATTATAATCTTTACTAGTTTGGGTGTTAGAGCCAATTTTGGATCTAACACATTGATATATAATTATACCTGGAGTAAGCATCCATAAAGCAAAGGAATTCATGTCCAGTTATCGAGTCCAAAAGCTGGTCAATTCTGGGAAGCGAAACGCTGTCTTTAGGGCACATTTTATTCAAGTCGAAAAAGTCAATGCATGTCCGCCACTTCCCGTTTGACTTCTTCGCAAGAACTGGATTTGAAATCCATATAGGGTACAGTGAATCTCGGATGAACCCGTTGTTGTTTAATCTTTCAACCTCCTTCTTCAAAGTTGTCGACCTATCAACACTGAGCATACGTCTCTTCTGCATCATTGGGACGTATTTCAGGTCGATTTTGAGTGAGTGGCACATGATAGATAGTGAAATCCACACATGTCAACATAGGCGGAAGAAAGCACGTCAAGATTTGCGTGCAGAAAATTTGTCAGTTCCCTCGTCTGAAGGGGTGCAAGGTGAGATCTGATTTTCAAGAACTTAGTCGGGTTATCGCTATCAACCAGAATCGCCACTGTCAACTCATTGGGAGTCTCCCTTTGATACTATGGCGCCTTGTCCTTCCGCTGATCAATATCTTTGAACCAACGGCTAAACTGTCTGGGCTAAGACTTCTTTACTTGCTATGCGGACAATTCCCGAATGCGAAGGGAATCACCTTTTCCCTTCTCTTTGGCATGGCCATCCTTCCATTCAGTTAAGTAGCATGCTAATCCTGCTACTAGGTCTCCACGCACAGTTCTAACTCCATTCTCTGCTGGAAATTTTAAGAGCAAGAACCATTGAGCTATGCACGCTCGGAATTCAGATAGGTCCGGTCGACCAAATAAAGCATTATATGGAGAGTCAACATCCATAACAAGAAATGGGAGGATACACACTCTCCGGTCGTCTCCCCACTACATCAAAAATACTCTTTTGCAACTGCCAAAAACAGTTGTAATTGATATATACAATTGAAAATCATCGGTCGTGACATCCACACTTGTAATAGAACCTCTTTTTTTTACAACTATCAGTGACAGTTGCAAAAGGTCTCTCTACAAGCGTTTTTAGCAGTTGTAAAAAATCTTTTACAATTGTTATTAGCAGTTGCAGTGAGTTTTACTAGAACTTCTTTGGACAGCTGCAATTGATATTTTAACAAATGTTTATGAAAGTTATAGTGAAGTCAACTACAACTAGCAACGACAGTTGCAATAAATATTTTTACAACTACTACAAATAGTTGTAACTAATTCTCCTGCAACTGTATTGACCATATATTTCATAATATTATAAAAAACCAATAATCCACCAGTAATAACTGTAACCATTCACATTACTTGAAACAAAGGTAATCATTCACATTAAAAAAATCAAGCATAATTCAATATACTCCATTACAAAGGATATCATATACATAGTAAAAACCATATCAATACACCCAAACCCGTAAACCTGGCATGTTCTTAGCTGGTCTTGCGACTGCAAAGGCCTTGTTCTCAGCTGGATTATATGGAACTGCACCACCAAATCCCGTAAACCTAATATTTATCATGTACATAGTACAAACCATATCAATACACCCAAAAAAAAAGTGTTGAACTTAATCACATTAATTGAGATCCAGAGCAGTGATGGCCATTCACTCCAGGTCTCTGTCCACATCTTTGGCTTATAGGCCTTATTTGATGAGAAATCATCACGGTAAAAACAATTGCACGTATCAACCTGACATGAAAAACTTAATCAGTATTATAAAATAATAACAATAATATCTCAACAAGAACCATGCTACAATTAAAGAATTAAAATTTATTTCAAAGTATGTCAAAGAAAAATACACAAAATCCATGTTTCTAAAAGGTTTGTAAAATAAGAGAAAACAACGTCGTATCTAAACATCAAGGAACATGAACGAAGGAATACATTCAATCAAAAAGGTAAGTCTTACAATTAAAAAAAAATGGGTAACTTTATCAAACTGAACTAAGAAAAGAAAAGATGTTATGCATTGAAATCTTTAATTATAACAGGGAATGTACTAAAATGACAATTGTTTTGGTACAAATTTACTATAAATGGGGCAAAAAAGGGTATTAAGTTTTTCTCAAACACCTAACACACTCATCGAGTGCTCCTAGCATAATTTGGAATGATAAAAAAATAACTGAACAGTGGGCCAATTTGGAAATTAGAACCAACGTTTCTTTTGTAAATTCTCATTTGTGTCCAAAAACCGAAAATCCAATTTGTCAGAACACTTGTATGAATGAAAATGATATTGGTAAAAAAAATTATATAAGATAATCTAATAGGACAAACAAACAAAAGAAAACAAATTGGATATTATAGTTTATATCCTCAATTCGATATTATAGTTGGTAAGAATCTTTTTTGAATATAGGTGACAAAGTTTCATAGAAAATCAAGTAGTATAGAGAAAGAATGGAAATAAAATCAACAAACATAAAAAAAGGGAATGACGTGAGAATAGGAATTGTGAAACCCAACCTTAATTATATAGGAGACAAAGGAAAAAATTAAGCAACAACTTAGTGATTAAATTTTGTATTTGTTTACACACACATACAAAATATATATATATATGTTCATGAACTTACTAAGACAAAGATCAAAGTCAAATAAAACATTTGAACTGTTCTTCTACACCTGTAAGTTATTCAGCAGGTGACTGCTAAATTTCTCACTATTTACAAGTTTCCCTTCACCACCATTATTAAATTTGCTTGTGTACATGCCTGATAGACCCAAAATGTCAATACCTATCTCCTTTATTTGTAATAGCATGCTCTTTGTCTAACTTTCCTATGTCATCAGATGAGTAGACAACCCCCCGGTGTCATCCTCGAAGCGATGTGAATAAGTTACTTTTGCGGTTCTGTAGCAATGTTACATCCTAAATACATATCAAGTCGATATCAATTTTTTCTTGAACCTAAAAGGGTTGTTATGTTCCGAATTTGACTTTTGACGAACTCGAGCTCATTAAAAAGGTAAACGTGTTGTTGATTCATGAGTTTTTGATTCACGACAACATGGAAATGAAGATCGAATTGAAGAGTTAGTATATATATATGTGTGTGTGTGTGTGTCTGTGTGTTTAGCGTGTTAGATGATAGTTAAAATATATCCTTATTTTTGATAACACAAGTACATAAAATACACACACACACACACACACACACATATATATATATGAGTAAATGGCTTTAAACTGCCTTTACAGGGCTTGTTGCATTGATCCAGTCGACTAGTTCATTTCTTACCAGTCTACTGGTCAGGAAAAAAAGCCCAGTAATGGCTATTTTAAATCAATTTTCAAATATATATATATGATTTATATTATCTACCAGTTGACTTGTGATTTTTATACCAGTCGACTGATCGGACAATTACGACCATATTTTTGAAGGGTCACTTTCTTTCATGAAAAGTTTTCTTTTGATTTCTAAAGGAAATGTTTACTTCTTTTCAATAAAACTCTTCATGAACATTGACTACTCTTCATCCACTATAAATACATCCCAAACTTGTTAATCAAATCACCAATTCTTACTGATTCTATTCTATTTCTTGATCTATATTTCTAAACACTCTTGCATTCTAAAAAGCTCTCATATATTCAAATTACTCATTGAACTTTTGAATTTATTTCAAATCTCCTTATGCAATAAGTAATATACTTCCTGCAATCTTCACATACACATTATGTACTTGAGGATAAGATTATAGGAAGGGTGTACTCAACTATTGGTTATTCAGTGTTGTTCAAGAACACAATCAGAAGTCAAACCCATATTACTTGTTAAAGTCCTGTATTGGTGCTCAGGCGATAAATCCTTGTTGGGTTCGGATTGTTGTGAACCCATTCCTCTGGGTGAAGAAAGGGCGTTGATAGTAGAATATTCCAGAAGAAGTCTGGGACTGGACGTAGGACGGGAAGTCTGAACCAGTATAAAATTCCATGTGTCACTTTACGTACCGCATTTACTTATCTATGATATTTTATATTAGCCAATATGTATTTGCATAACTATTGTATTAGAAAAATTAGCATATTATATCCACTTCCGCATATTCCATATAGAATGATCCTACCCTAAGTCATAAGTCACACGACTTTTCATTTGGTATCTGAGCAGGACATCATTTAACCTTACAACCGTTATTTGATACTTATTTAATGTGGAAAATAACACTAGCACTAGCACAAATACTGGTTTCACATAAGGCCAATCTACTGCATGACCTCCCTTTTTCAATGGCACAAATTATAGTTATTGGGCTACATGTATGAGAATATATATGAATCTAATGGTTTTGATGCTTTGAATATCACACAAAAAGAATATACACAATCTACTACACCTTATACTGAATGGTCCACAAATGAAAAAGCGGAGGCTACTGCCAATGCTAAAGATATGAATATGTTTCATTGTGCCTTGGATAGAAACGAGTTTAATCGAATTTGTATGTGCAATACTACATATGAAATTTGGTGAACACACAAACTAACTCATGAAGGAACTTGCAAGGTCAAACGAAGCAAGATATCCATGCTTAAAAATCAATTTCGGAATTTTAGAATGAATGAGAATGAGTCTATTAATATGTATTCACGATTTCAAAATATTTATCATTCATTATTGGGCTTAGGAGAAAAATATACCGATTTTGATATAGTATCAGAGCTTTTAAACTCTTTGACGGATGAATGGGAAAGAAAGGTTCTATCCATTGAAGAGGCTAATGATTTTTGAACCATGAAACCTGAAGAGTTGATTGGTAATCTTATGTTGTATGAAGTCAATTTGCAGGCCAAAAAGATTCATGCTCAAGATAAGAAAAATTTATCCTTTCATGTTGAAAAAGATGAACCGGATTCTGATGAAGCGGATATAGCATTTGTTGCAAAAATTTCAGGTTCTTAAGAAGGGTCAGATGAAGAATATAAAGAAGAATTTTACAAGAGAGAATAATATTGGTCCATCCTTGGTTGAGTGCTTCAATTGCCACAAAACTAACATTTTCAGAAAAATTGTCCAGAGCTAAAGAAAAATCACAACAAAAAGGAGAAATCTAAAAGACAAGCTTTCTCGGTCACATGGGATAATTCAGACACCTCATCTTCGAAAAGTGATAGTGATAGCGACAATGAACAAACTAATGTGTGATTCATGGCCAAAGAGACGAAGGTTAGTGATTTTACTTATGAAGAAATGATTGAAATTAATACAAAAATTTTAGAATCTAGAAATAATTATAAAAGAAAGTTTAAACAAGCAAATGAAGATAAGAAAAAAGCAGAATTTGGGATAGCTGTGTAAAAAGATGAAAAGAGATTTTAGAGGATGAAATTAGAAATCTTCAAGAATCTCTAACCAATGTAAAATCTCAACTTTTCTTATTGAGTCGAGAAATTGATACTCAGAAAGAAAAGAACAATCTGCTTGTTTCTGAGAATCATGACTTAAATAGTAAGACTAAAATTATTGAATTGGATGATACTAGTCTTAAACTAAAATTAGATGACATTTCTAAAAAAATTAACAATTTCAATGAAGGAAGAGAAAATTTGTCTAGAATTTTAGAAAATTCTCAGCCTTCTTCTAGGAAAAAAGGATTAGGATATGTACATAAAACTTATGCTAAGAAAAATTCTAAATCTAGCAAACTTGTTCTTCCTAGCATAAAGAAACAAGATATATTTTCAAAGTAAAAGTTTTCTAAACATATTAATATATGGGTTACAAAAGCAAACAATCATTTGATTAGGAATAAATATATTAAAAATTTCTTAGAAACAGTGCATAATAATATTAATTATATTTTTAAAAGGGACAATGAACCCTCATGGGTTTTGTTACTTAAGACCTAACTCTTAGGACTCTAACGGAGGAAGTGGGCACCAACATCTTTTATATATTTTTTGCAGGTCCCACTCAAAAATAGAGGAAAATGGGTACTCGATAGTGGTTGCTAAAAACATATGACAGGAAATAAGGAAATGTTGACCAATGTTACTTATCTAAAGGAGGAACTATCACATTTGGAGATAATTCAAAAGGATATATCATCGGCAAAGGCGTTGTAAGCAACTACGGTATATCTAATTTACCTTTTATCTTTGATGTCTTGTTGAGTAAAAATTTAAAATATAATTTACTAAGTATTAATCATATTTGCGATAAAGTTTTAAAATATCATTTTCCAAAAATAAATGTAGCATATTGGATTCTAATCAAAATCTTATTTTTGAGGGAAACATAGATAAAAATATTTATATCTTAAATGTGGTAGTTAATAATAATCCAAGTATATGTCTGCTTGCAAAAGAAAATGATCCTTGGTTATGGAATAAAAGATTCTATCATGTGAATTTTGAAACTATATACAAGATCTCTAAAAATGATCTAGTAAGATGTTTACCCAAAATAAAATTTAAACCAGAAAATTTATGTGATGCATGTCAGTTTGGGAAATTAACAAAATCTTCTTTTAAATCTAAAAAGATGATTTCAACATTACAACCACTTGAATCACTACATATGGATTTATTTGGACAACTCAAATACTATCTATAAATCACAGTAGATATGTGTTTGTAATAGTGATGATTTTTTAAGATACATTCGGACAATATTTTTGAAAAATTAAAGTGATAGGTTTGAAAACTTTAAAATATTTGTAAAACAAATTCAGAATTTAACCAGTTTGAAAATTAAAAACATAAGAAGTGATCACGAAGGAGAATCTGAAAATGAAAAGTTTGATTTATATTGTAAAAAGAAAGGAGTTTTTCATTTCCTAGAACTCTACAACAAAATGGAGTCGTGGAAAGGAAAAATCGAACATTACAAGAATGCGCTAGAACATTGTTAAATGAGAGCTCGTTTCCAAAAACATTTCTGGGCAGAAGCGGTTGCAACGTCTTGCTACGTTTTGGATCATATCTCAATTCGTCCACATACGAAAAATACTCTATATGAACTTTTTACTGGAAGAAAATCAAATATTTCATATTTTATGGTTTTTGGTTCAAAATGCTTTATTTTAAGTACAAAAGATCAGCTTGGAAAATTTGATTCAAAATCCGATGAATGAATATTTTTAGGATATTCTAAATGAAGCAAATCTTATCGTACTTATAATAAACGAACTGGTAAAATAGAAGAATCACTTCATGTTTCCTTTAATGAAAATTTTATTCAGAATTCCTTTGATTCAAACATCTTGAAAAATAAATCTTCTCAAGATGATGATATTATAATTTATAGAGAAGATGAAAACATTTTTCATAATGATATAAATAACAATATTACAAAAACTCAAGTTAATACCAAAAATAACAATCAAAATGTTCATACTAATGAAGTTAGATCTCCACCAAGAATATTACGAGATCATCTGACTCAAAGTATTATTGGGGAAATAAATTTAAATGCAAGAACAGGAAGCCAGCTAAACCTAGTAAGTAATGTTGTCTTTTTATCTAATATTGAACCTAAAAATTCAAAAGAAGCTTCAACGGATGAAAACTGGATAATTGCTATGCAAGAAGAGTTAAATTAGTTTGAATGCAATGAAGTCCAGAAATTAGTTCCAAGACCAAGTGATCAAACTATTATCGGTGAGAAATGGGTTTACAAAAATAAAGAAGACGATATATTACTAGAAACAAAGCTAGGCTTATCGCACAAGGTTACAATCATGAAGAGGGTATATATTATGAGGAAACGTTTGCTCCAGTCGTCCAACTTGAAGCAATTCAAATTTTACTAGTATATGCATGTTATCATAACTTTAAATTATATCAAATGGATGTTAAAAGTGCTTTCTTAAATGGTTATATAAAAGAAAGTGTATACGTTGAACAACCTCCATTATTCACTCACGGAAAATATCCTGATCATGTTTTCAAATTGAAAAAAGCTTTATATGGATTAAAACAAGCACGTCGTGCTTGGTACGAACATCTTTAAAACTATTTAATTAATTTAGGATTTCAAAAAGGAAAGGTTGATCAAACACTTTTTATAAAAAGAGATGATAAAGATATTTTAGTATTTCAAATCTATGTCGATGACATTATTTTTGGTTCAACTAATGAGAAATTATGTCAAGATTTTTCTAGAATAATGACTAGCGAATTTGAAATTTCTCATATGGGAGAACTGTCGTATTTTCTTAGTTTTCAAATTAAGCAACTTCCAAATGGAATTTTTATAAATCAAGAAAAATATTGCAATAATTTCATTGAACGATTTGGCATGTAAAATACATCAAGTAAACCGACACCTATGAGTACAACAACTCATCTCAAAAAAGATGAAAATGGTAAAGGTGTTGACCAGAAATTATATCGTAGTATGATTGTTTCTCTCTTATATTTAACTTCTAGTAGACCGGATATTATGATGAGTGTGTGTTTACGTGCTCGATTTAAAACCAATCCGAAGTAATCACATTTACGAGCAGTTAAACGTCTATTGCGTTTTCTCAGCAACACTAAAGATTTTGGACTTTTCTATTCGAAAGATTGTTCCTTTGAATTAGTATTATAAAGTGACGCTGATTTCGTAGGATCAAGGATGGATCGTAAAAGTACAAGTGGTACTTGTCATTTCATTGGCAAATCACTCATATCTTAGTTTAACAAGAAACAAAATTGTGTTTCACTATCAACATGTGAAGCTGAATATGTATCGGCAGCATTGGCTTATGCTCAAGTAATATACATGCAACAAACGCTTGAAGATTTCAATATCAACTAGAGTAACTAATTATTTATTGCGATAACACAAGTGCAATAAACTTGTCCAAAGATCCGATAAATCATTCTAGAACTAAATATATTGATATTAGACATCATTTCTTATGAGATGATATTAAAAAATAGATTATAAATTTAGAATTTGTAAATTCTAAAAATCAGATTGCAGATATCTTTACAAAACACTTATTAGAAAATACATTTATTAAACTTTGTAGGGAGCAAGAAATTGTTTTGTTTTCAGACTTGTAAAAATATCTGCTTTTTTTTCAATTATTTGGATTCGATTATTGTTTCAGCATGTTACATATTATTTTTAATCGATGACGAAGGGGGAGAAGATTATGTAGTATATGCTAACATTTTGTTGCTTTTCGCAGAAAAGCAAATGGTAAGTAATTTTATATATACACTAACAAAATGTTGCAGAGAAACCTTTTATTTAGAGGGAGATAAAAATATGCAAGCATACATTCAGAGGGAGAAAATAAATGATTCTATGCAAGTGCAAGAGGTTGTCATCAATCAAAAAGGGGGATAATGTTGATTCATGAGTTTGTGTGTGTGTGTGTTTAGTGTGTTATATTGTTGTTAAAATCTATCCTTATTTTATATAACGCAAGTACATAAAATACAAATATATATATATGAGTAAATGTCTTTAAATAGCCTTTACTGGGCTTGGTTCCCTGAACCAGTTGACTGGTTCATTTCCTACCAGTCGACTGGTCAGGAACAAAAAGCCCAGTAACGGATATTTTAAATCATTTTTTGAATATATATATATGATTTATATTTTCTACCACTTGACTAGTGATTTTTATACTAGACGACTGACCCGACAATAACAGCCATATTTCTGAAGGGTCACTTTCTTTCATGAAAAGTTTTCTTTTGATTTCTAAAGGAAATGGTTGCTTCTTTTCAATAAAACTCATTATGAACATTGACTACTCTTCATCCACTATAAATACATCCCAAACTTGTTTATCAAATCACCAATTCTTACTGATTCTATTCTATTTCTTGATCTATATTTCTAAGCACTCTTGCATTCTAAAAATCTCTCATATATTCAAATTACTTATTGAATCTTTGAATTTATTTTAAATCTCTTGATTCAATAAGTAATATACTTCCTTCAATCTTCACATACACGTTATATACTTGAGGATAAGATTATAGGAAGGGTGTACTCAACTATTGTCTATTCAGTGTTGTTCAAGAACACAATTAGAAGTCAAACTCATATTACCTGTTAAAGTCCTGTGTTGGTGCTCGGTCGGAAAATCCTGGTTGGGGCTCGGATTGTTGTGAACCTATTCCTCCGAGTGAAAAGAGGGCGTTGATAGTAGAATTCCAAAAGGAGCCTGGACTGGACGTAAGACGGGATGTCCAAACCAGTATAAAATTCCTAGTATCACTTTACTTACTGCATTTACTTATCTATGATATTTTATATTAGTTATTATTTACTTGCATAAGTATTATGTTATTAGACAAATTAGTATATCATATCCACTTCTGCATATTCCATATAGAAAGATCCTACCCCAAGTCATAGTCACACGACTTTTCACGTGTAACATAGCACCCATGAACATATCCAATTGGCTCAAATACCATGCTTCCAGCAATCCCTTTTGTGTGGATCGGCAAAATCTATGGCATAATAACCCAAGGGATAGGTATTAATTTATTGTTTATTTTCGGTTAAAATCCTAGAAAGTGAATAATGTGAGGGGTGATGTAACACCCCGTAATTCTGTAACACTAAGATTCACAAATCAAGGCAGAATTAAATTTTAAAATCAAAATCAAGGGAAACGGGTTGTGCCATTGCATTCGTCTCGAAATTCTTCTTGGAAACGAGTCCGAGTTTGCGAGAATCGGAGTCCGTATGAGGGAGATATGACCCTCCGAAGTTTCAGGAAATTTCAGAACAGAAAACAACTCGAAATTCGAATTCGAAATTCGAATTCAAACCCAGAAGCGGGCTGGGCGGGAAAATTCCCGCCCAGGACCCAGGTCGACTGGGTAGTCGACCCCCCTGACCAGGTCGACTGGGAAGTCGACCTGGGGGTCGACTGGGAAGTCGACCTGGGGGTCGACCTGGTGCCAGAACCCGGTTTTGAACCTGGGTTCATTTTGATGTTTCTGACCCGATTTTCTGACCAGATTCATGACTCTAATCCTATATAAACAGCCTCCTGGCCTCCTTCTCTCTACACCATTTCATTCTATCATTATGCTGCCTCTGAGAAAGTGTATAAATAAATAAAAAAATATATAAAATAAATCAAGACGAGGAAATGTGCTCAAGACTTTCAAGAGGAGATTCTAAACAAGCTAGGATTCAAGTGAAGATTCAAACGACTTCAACGACTGTTTTTCTACGAATCTAATATAATCTCTGTAAGTCGGTTACTTTTTAGATTTGAACGTTTTCTCTATTCGTGACATGAAATTAAAGGAATAAAAGAATATGCCAAATCTTTCTATTCGAATCATTGCTTATATCCTTGGACCTAATTAAGAACTGTTATGATTCGATGACCAATAAGACTGTGACTATGAAACTGTGGACCTTAAAACCATATGCCTCTTTGACTATGAACATTGCCTATGAACATTTCCTATGACTGTGACTCATGACTGTGAGAACTATTTTCCTTTGACTATGAACATCGCCTATGACTGTAATTCATTAACTGTGAGGATTTATTTCCTATGACTATGGATATAAGATTATTATTTATGCCCATGACACTGTAGTTACAAAACCATGTTGTACCCCAAAACTGGCATTATATTGGATCTAGGCTTGACTTTCTATTTCAGTTTATTCTTAGTTATCCTTGGATCTTGATCTTGGGAATTTACCTATTAAGTTAGGTCTACCCATGTTCTTGAACCTACACTATTCAACCCTTTTCATGTCGTAATATTACCAGATCTATATGCCTGTGAATTATCATCTTATGCCAGTATTATGTCTATTCTTTCATGGCATTTTGGTTCATCCCCTTTTATCCACGAATCTAGATTTATTTATAATCTAGGTCGAATCACGATTATACGAACGATGGGAATACGTTTTGGGAAAAACATGAAATTGACTAAACTTGGAAATTGGCATAATTTGGGAACATGCATTATAGCATGACTATTAAGATGGAAATTAGAATAACAAGTCTAGTTTTGACATGAACTGAAATTAGAATATTAAATCAGATTTAGGTGGCTAAATTAAGCATGATAAGTATATTAGCATAATTGTGAATAATTTACATACATTGGGCGTAAATGGTAAATGGTTAAATGGGCCACAAAGTAGGTAGTTGGTATGCAAATTAAGTTTTGGGCATAAACGGTGAACTAGAATATGAAATCTAGTTTTGGCATGAACTGTAAATGAGGATGTTGGATCTAAATTGCTATAAACTGTAAGATAGGCAAATCAAGATTTGGGCTAGAATATAAGTCCATTAGTGGACATGGCAAATGTATATGGTATAGGCCAAATTTATTTAAAAAGGGAAAATGGACTTTGAGGATAAATGGTTAAACTTTGAGGATAAATTGTTAACAATTTATATATATACAAAAGAAAGGTTTATTAATGACATCTCTTTTAATAATACGTACCCCAGAAAGTTCTAGGGTGACAGAGAGGATAGTGTTTAGGCTTGGGTTTGGAAAATACAAGTTTCCTGCTCTCCCTGGCTATCCCTAACTGATCCGATGGACGGGATGGTTACTTTCAAAACCTGATTTGAAAATTAATCAAAACCCTTTAAACTTAGAAAACACGAATATGCCTAACCCGAGGTTAGACTGAGTTGCGATGTAAACCTACCCGGAACCAACCGGCACATCCTGTAATCGTAACAATATCTATCTAATCTAAGTGGTCACGGCTTTAATTTATTTAGTTAAAGCTAGAACAAGAATGGTAGGGTTAAGTTAACTAAGACACTTAACCAATTCAACATGATAACTAAACCGATGGGTGGGGTTAGGTTCATACAGACACTTAACACAGTTAAGCTAGAATGGGAAGGTTAAGTCCATAGGAACACTTAACCAACTTAACACAGTTAAGCTAGAATGGGAGGGTTAATTCCATAGGAACACTTAACCAAACTTAACATCGTAACAAGACAAGATTTGTAGGGGTTAACTAACTAAGAGAACACTTATCCAAATTAACATGTTAACTAGAAGGTGGGGTTAAGTAAAGTTAATACACTTAGCCAAATTAACATGTTAACTAGACTAGAGGTTGGGGTTTAGTAAAATTTAATACACTTAGCCAATTTGATATGTTAGCTGGACTAGACCGTAGGGTTAAGTAAACTTGAACACTTAACCATCAGATTGTGATAAATGAATAGGGTTAAGTCTAAAACATGAAGGGATAATACTTAACCATTAATAAAATGTTAGTTAAAACAGATGGGCAAGGTTAAGTTAAAAAGGAACACTTAACCAATACAGGATGAATGGGTAGGGTTAAGTAATAAGAAATACTTAACCAATATAACTTGGTTTGTGGTAGGGTTAAGTCAACATGAATTTTTGATAACACTTAACCAGTTTAACAGGATAAATGAAGAGGGTTAAGTTAGCTTGAATGGACTAATGACACTTAACCAATCCAAATTGAAGAGAAAGAGAACTAAGTAGTAAACCTTAGTTAAAAGGAGCTAAGTAGTAAACCTTAGTTAAGAAAACAACGATTCTGGAAACTAAGTGGTAAACCTTAGTTAGCAAAACTAAGTAGTAATTCTTAGTATAACACGGGAAGGAGCGGACGTCCGTCTATTAAAAAGAAGGCTCCAACGAATTGGGTTACGAAGCCCGAGGCTTCGAGGAGACGTGAGGGTACTCTTGGTATCCCTCTGTGAGGTTGCAGATGATCCTCCTGGGCTCACAGAGGTTAAGGTCTGCGTTAGAAGAACCAGGGGTATGCCTTGGTTGCAATATATGGCAACCTAAAGACTAGGATGGACCAGCGTGATTCGGCGAGAAAACGGTAGCCATGTGATAGAAACTCATCGTCTACCATCCATCTTGAGTCAATCGAGATACGTGAAGCGGAAAGGCGGAGAACTCCAAAAAACCATATACTTGCTATCTAGTTATGGGTGAGGATGGCCATAGGTTAATGGGGCATAGGGGGCCTGCGTATAGTTCTCATTTTTCAAGGTGTGCCTTTCATTAGTTGAGGGAGGGGTCGAGTGGGACCATAGCCACTGGAATAAAACCAGACCTTAGCATCTGCATTGGCAGATATCTGAAAGCTCCTGACTGAGTTCTGTGTTTCTTGATTTGCCCTGCCACAGGACTCGGGCCGCACATTACAGGACATGTGCATCTAGACAAGCGATAATGATTCGCGATACATGCGTGGGGAAGTCTAGGAACATATACCACTCTAGATAGTGTGTCCTAGACTAGGGGGCATCGTTCGACAGGTAGCATAATCCCTAGTTGGACTAGGTGGCATAAACCATGAATCCGAGAAGCGTTCAGCAGATAGCGTAAACTCTAGTTAAATCTAGAAAGCACTTGATATAAAACCCTAGATTAGATCTAGGTAATAAATAATAAATGTATGCCTGAAGGCAACGGAAACTACCGGGATTGGGATCACGTTATCATTACTAGTTGGGACACTAGTTAGGTGGTGCAGAGATATAGGAACCAGTATAACAAGGAAAGAGCGAAGCGGCGAAAGTATTAGAGCATATCCAGTTTATCTTGTCTTAGCATATCTTGTGTTAATCTTGTCTAATCTTGCTGATCCTATCATCATGGTGTTATCTTGTATTCAGTTAATTCATGTCGTTTTGTTTTTCCATGTTCACATGCTAGAAGTAACTGAACTTACTCAGGCTTTATGTCTGACTCTATTTTTCTTTCGTCTTCTTTTCTTCTGTTCCCCCCCCCCCCCCAGGTAGTAAAGGAGGGAATAGTATAGCTCAGGTTAAGTTGGACTGTCACTCTTTCCCAGCTTGAAGATTTGTCGAAGTTTTGCTTGGATTCTCTTTTCAGATGCTATGGCTGGCTCTTGCTACAATTGGGGAATATAAATGTTGTTTTATGCTTCTTTATTTTGTAGGACAGATGATACTCTGATA
This sequence comes from Allium sativum, assembly GCA_030737875.1. Lineage (NCBI taxonomy): Eukaryota > Viridiplantae > Streptophyta > Magnoliopsida > Asparagales > Amaryllidaceae > Allium > Allium sativum. The sequence continues at coordinate 705,078,802 of CM060921.1, forward strand.
TTGTAAAGAAATCGTTGTACAAACTATTTTATCAATAAAGCAAAGTTTTATTTTCCGCTGTTTTAATTTTTGTCTGTCTTGTAATTCATCTGCATCTTTTACCTTAAAATGCTCCACAGAACTTAGTGCATTCCCTTTGTGAGTGACACTAACGGATGTGGGGTGTTACAGGTGAAATGTATGGAACAAAAAAATTAGCTTTAGAACAACGCAATAAAAAATTTCAAAATAATCATTGTTATACCAACCAAATAAAAAGCATTGACATTAATGTCATTCAAAAGACATCAGGAATGATAAAATCATCTCCTGCAGCTTATACGTTATCATTTTTTTAATCTTATACGTTATCGTAATAAGAAGGAAAAAATGAAAAACTTATGTTTCGCACTACATAAGGAGTAAAAGGAGTAAATATAATGCAACCATATAAGGTTGGAGCCCTAAGAATGAAAACACCAGCATGTATTAATTAGCCATAAAAGATATCAAATAAAACATTCTATTTTATCGCTTTGAATAGAAACCACCAATTAATAAAAGATTGAAAGATCAAAAGGGAAATAAACCTATCAATATCAATATATTTATGGATGATGAACTTTCTTGAACAAAATCTCAATTAACGCCCAAGGGCTAACTTACAGGATGGGTGACACTTATAGAGAAAAGATCTAGGAAATGAACATAAAATTGGAAATAATCTAAAATTGATTCAATTACAGATAAATTAGTAATCTCATTGTGGCAAGCATTTTTTTCAGTTACCCATTTAATCCAGATAATTTTATATATATTTGTGGTAGATTCAAGTATAGAAACTTCCATATTTAAGCATATATCACATCCTCTCAATGTAGTTAAAAAAACTGAGTGATTTGGCACATATTACAACCTTATTCAAATTAAAAATCTCATTTCAATACTTCCTTGAGTAGGTGTATTGAATTTTTTTATGGAAAATGAGTCGAAAAGTCCATGAATTATATACAACTAATTTACCAAAACGAACAGTCAAATTGCAGAACTGAAACACCCTACCTCCGTTAAGGTCACTCACAAAGGGAATGCCTTGACTCTGGTGGTGCATTATAGGTAAAAGATGCAGATGAATTACAAGACAGACAAATAAAGCAGCGGAAAATAAAAATCATTTTATAAACAATGTGGTTTAGTCAAGCTTTTACAACAGTTGTCTCAATCATAATTGAAAGTAATACATAGAACTTCTGTCTTGAATTAAAACATAAAGAAGCATTAAAACAACAGTAAGGCAGCATAAATCCCCAATAAGAGAGTATCCAAAGCCATAGCCCAAGGAAAAAGATTCCAGGCAATACATCTACTCTCTTCAAGCTGGAAATGATCCAATCTAAGCTGAAGTGTTCCCTCCCTGCGGACCTGGGAGGAAGGGGGAAACGGAAGAAAAGAAGACGAAAGAAAATGGGTCAGACATGAGTCTGGTAAGTCCAGTAACTATTTAGTATGTAAACAAGAAAAAGGGTCATGACATGAATAAAATGAATCTAGGACAACACCCTAGAAATAAGATAATAAGGCTGAATATGCTATCGCACTCATTTCACTTCTCTGCACCACCTAACTAGTGTCCCAACTAGTAATCTATATAAAATGATCATATTGTAATGTGATCCCAATCCCCGCAATTGTGGTAGCCTTCAGGTGTAAATCTATCGTGAGGATTCCACCTCAATCTGCCTAATTGCCATGAACATGTTAGATGTACCCTTACCACCCTATCGATCGGCTCCTTACTCGTATTAATTTTTCCTTGTGTCTGTGTCAATCAACCCCCTCTTGCGTGTAGATACCCCGTGTTGGTCCCACCATAAGGTGTATCAATCCTTATGATAGCAACCCCACACGATTCAAGATGTACAGTGTATAACTACTGGTACCCAGTGCCTGGTTTTTCCCACTCCGGAGTACGTGCACGCCCGTAAACCGTCGGAACCTACACTAACGTACCCTCTGCCGCTGTTTTGACCGCTTATAATCAGCCCAGTAATCGTGCCCCACCTTGCCTAGTTTAGGGTACCATGATACATCTATGTGGGTTACTGCTGAAATGGGTCCTCGTTACTAGGGTTTCCTGCTGGTTAAGTTTGTGGGCCTATATTTACTAATAATACCCACCAACCCGATATGTACTTAACCTTCCCACTGATTCAAGCATGTTTATTTAATGGTTAAGTTTGTAGGCCTATATTTACTAATATTACCCACCAACCCGATATGTACTTAACCCTCCTACTGATTCAAGCATGTTTATTTAATGGTTAAGTTTGTGGGCCTATATTTACTAATATTACCCACCCAACTCGATATGTACTTAACCCCCTACTGATTCAAGCATGTTTATTTAATGGTTAAGTTTGTGGGCCTATATTTACTAATATTACCTACCCAACTTGATATGTACTTAACCCTCCCGCATATTATGCCATATTGGTTAAGTGTTGTCCATTCATGTTAACTTAACCCACCCATTCATCATGTCATGTTGGTTAAGTGTTCTTATTAACTTAAACCTCCTCACTTATCATGTTGGATTGGTTAAGTGTTTCCTATTAACCTAACCCCGTTCGTCCATCAAGTTATATTGGTCAAGTGTTTCTTGTTAACTTAACCCCACGTGTTCATCATGTTGTATTGGTTAAGTGTCATCAATCAATTCAAGTTACTTAACCCACCTACTTGTCATGTTACTTTGGTTAAGTGTTGCCTTCTTGTGTCAACTTAACCCTACCACAAATCAAGTTATATTGGTTAAGTGTTGCCCTCTTGATTTAACTTAACCTTACCACAAATCAAGTCATATTGGTTAAGTGTTGCCCTCTTGTTTTAACTTAACCTTACCACAAATCAAGTTACATTGGTTAAGTGTTGTCCTCTTGATTTAACTTAACCTCACCACAAATCAAGTCATATTGGTTAAGTGTTGCCCTCTTGATTTAACATAACCTTACCACAAATAAAGTCATATTGGTTAAGTGTTTCTTATTACTTAACCCTACCCATTCATCATGCTATACTGGTTAAGTGTTTCCTATTAACTTAACCCTAGTCATTCATCTTGTTATATTTGTTAAGTGTTCCTATGAACTTAACCCTAGTCATTCATCTTGTTCATTAGCATTAATTGATTTATTAATGCACCAACCTTTCACATTAGATATGTGTTGTTGCAGTTACTGGATGTGCCAGGCGGTTCCGGGCAGTTTTACACCATAACTCAATCTAACCTCGGGTTTTCCTTGGGCATGATGCACTAACCTCTCACATTAGATAGGTGTTGTTGTGGTTACTGGATGTGCCGGGCGGTTCCGGGCAGTTTTACATCACAACTCAATCTAACCTCGGGTTAGGCATGTTCGTCTTTTACTTAATTTACATACTTACTTTTCATATTTATATGTAAATTTTCCACAATTATTGCCATTCAAGCCATGCCCGATTTTTCCTCTAAATCATATTTTCCAATTTTTGGTATATAAATTTATACCGTTTTTATGCCACTAACCATTCATTCATTTATGGGCTATATTATGCCAATAATAATTTCTAAGGTTTTCCCAACGTTACCCTCATCATACGTTCGCAAAATTCACATAGAATGTTAGGCTCGTAACTTAGCCTAACTTATATACAAAAGGGGAAAGAAGGGAGCATGTACCATTCACACAACATAAAATAATAAGGAACTAACTAAACATGTGTCATGTAAATGTGGCATAATATAATGAACTAGCATTTTTGGATCCAACTAGAATGAGTCTTTAAGCATATGAAATTACCCAAATCCAACTAAGCATGTAAACATAAACTTTTATTTTGGGTCCAATGAACATAAACCTTAAGCATATAGAATTACACAAGTTCAACTAGACATGTGAATGTGAACTTTTAATTTGGATCCAATAATCATGTATCTTAAACATATGGAATTACACAGGTTTAACAAGGCATGTAAATATGAACTTTTATCTTGGATCCAACAAACATGAATCTTAAGCATATTGTTTTACACAAGTTTAACAAGGCATGTAAATATGAGCTTTAATCTTGGATCCAATTTTCATAGATCTAAATGTAAATCTAAACATAATACATGTCTTAGCCTAACAACTTGCATGATTCAATAAACATATATCTAAATGTAGATCTAAACAACTTGCATGATTCAATAAACATAGATCTAAATGTAGTTCTAAACAACTTGCATGATTCAATAAACATAGATCTAAATGTAGATCTAAACAACTTGCATGATTCAATAAACATAGATCTAAATGTAGATCTAAACAACTTGCATGATTCAATAAACATAATATACGATTGATTTAATATCAACATAATAACCACAATAATCTCACAAGCATATACGATAGAATCGTTACAAGAATAGGCATAAATCAGCATCGTCATTATCTTACAACTAGGAATTACCCTAGTTTTCATTTTATTACAAAACACAACTCTTTAATCGTTCACTTCGAAATAATAACAGGACTTACAAAGAAACGAAAGTCTTGTTTTTCTGGGATCTGTTTTCTGAATTTGAAAAGCAATCACTTGAAGAAGACTATCAATTTCTCTAAGTTAGGTTTGATTCGTAGCTTTAATTTTGCTTTCAAGTTGAAGAAGGAATGGTGGCTAAACTAGAACGATCATGGACGGCATGGTGGCTCCTTGGAATGAATTTGTGTGATTTAGGGTTTGAGGAATATGGTTGCTTTTATAGAGGTTTAATCTTATGTGAGCCTTTAGATCGTTCTAGGAGCAATCACAACGATCCAGACTAGATAGAGTTATCCAGAATTGCCACCTAAGCCCTAGTGACTCAGCAATAGGTCAGAAAGGACTCAGCGATGAGTCAGAATCGTCTCAGATTGGATCGAGGGGGGGGTAGGTCGACCCCCTGGTCGACCTGGCCTGAGGTAGGTCGACCCCCATGACGACTTGCCTTGGTATAGGTCGACCTCTAGGTCGACCTATCTGGGTTATTTTACTATTTAATTTTCTGAATTTCTAGCCATAACTCCTTCATACCAAGTCCAATTTACGAAAACCTGGACTCTATTCCAAGCAGAATTCCGAGACGAACGCAATGGCGTAACCCATTTCCCTTAATTCTCACTTTAAAAATTAAGTATTCTTTAATTCGTTCTTTTAATATTCTCAGAAAATATGGCGTGTTACAAGAACTAAGGGATGTATACATTCTGTCTTTTGGTTTTAGCAGTAAGTGAATATTCCAAAATCCAGCTATTTCATATGTCCCATATTCAAATCAATTATCACTAAATAAAAAGTCATATGGGGCAAAAAATGGAATATAATCCAAAACAATCTCATATGGAATCAACTTTTTATTATTTAGATTTTAATGAGGCAAAACAAGAAATATAATCTAAAAGTTCTATATGCATAAAAATCGATAGTTTCTTTAATTAGGAATTGGAAAACTTAGGTAAGAACTTATTCCATGGAATTACAGGTATCGTCTATATCTAATCCTATAACCAGCCAATTTATTTTTTCATGTAGCTCATGGTACCTGCAACAATAAAATACTTTAACAATTATCATTAAAAGTTACCTCATACATTACAAAATTGACAAAAAAACACTGAACAGTTGGTACAATCAATCTAATAAAGAAATAAACAAATAATAGAATCAACTAAACAACGAAAATGATTACTAAATAGTCTAAATCAGAAAATTTATGCAAAGCAATAAAATATGTGGCATAATTCAAATGTTATTTTAAGGAAAAATAATCAAATATAACTGCTAAATTTTGTTTAGCATTGACTATGTTGAATATATCAGCTATGAATAGAATGAAAATATGCAAATTCTATATTGAATCAAATACAACAAATATGGTATACTTGAGTGTCTTACCCCTTGTGACCATGGGGAATCTCTGGTCATCCACGATCGCCTTACATCAGTCTTGGAATGACAGTAAAGCCATTTTCTAGCAAAGTGGTCACGTTTCAACAAAATTATCCATATTATAACTTCAACTCAAACCTCTGAAAAAATTAATTTAACTACGATAAACCTAATATCATTAAACTAATAATAGGATGTAAAAAAACAACTAGAACTAACAATAGGAATGATGTTAACTTAAGAATATTTTAATTTGAAACGTAGTTTAAAAAGATATTGGTTATACATTCATCCCTTTTTCTGGTAGAAACAAATTTATTTAATTACTAGACTCATAGGGAACTAAGATTATATGTGTGTGAGTAATATTTGCATAGAGAGACATACAAACGTAGTTAAAACTTTAAATTTCAGTGATGGCAAATGTACACACACCAACCCTTAAAATGCAAATAATGATCAATGACAACAAAGATACATAGATTCAAAAATCCTAACATCCAGTTTATCCAACGATGTTATATTTCTTTTTGATCCTATATATATAGCTAGCATGGATGTACTTCCATTATGTTTTAAAAATAAATTTAACAACTAACTCTAAAAATATAATCTTATGTACCTTTGATTACTTTGATATAGATAAACTCATAAAGGGGATTATTAAAGGGACTCCACATTTGGTTAAGAGGAGGACCAATTTTTATTCGTTGTATAAATGTCATGGGGAAGACAAAATAAATTAGCCTCCCTTTAACATGTAAATTAGAACTCCGATATTAACCCCCTATAATCCTCATTAGTATAAACCATAAAACATAAACTTTAATTAATGCTTACAATTTAATGCTTCACATAAAAATAAAAAATGGATATAGTTAATGTAACGGAGACACAAGAAAGTTTCGTGGATGATTAGAAAACAGCGGATTAGGTAATTAATTGCAATATCATATTGGAATTGGTATGATTAATTTAAAATAAATGCAGAAACGAGAATTTGATTTAATATGTTGTATCGAATTTGCGTAATTGAGAAGTTTTGTAATTCGCGAATTCAGTAAGTTTAACATTTGTGATGAGTTAGGGGTAGTTAGGTCTCTTTTTCTTTCTTTTTTAAAATAAACCAGAGCCCCTCTTAACAATTTTACTTTAAGATAGAGTTCCTTTAAAATTATCCTTCCCTTAACCAAATGTGGAGTCCCTCTAACAATCCTCCTCATAAAACATACACAATACACCAATAAATAATTTTAATGGAATACTAAACTGCAATAGCATGATGATAGGTGGGAAAATTTTGCAACATATCATAAAAAAAATATGACGCGAACATCATATATTAGATTTTTACATGTCAGGCTCAAACAGTAAAATCCAACAATGAAAGCTAGAATAGCTATAATGATAGTATAGAGTGCAGTTGATATAAAATGAGAAATTGCAAGTCCCTGTTTGATCATCCTGTGTCAATGCAATTGTCTTTAGAAGAGGTGCTTAGATGTTTCAATTTCAAATTAAAAAAGAAAATTCAAGCATAGAGTTATCTAGTCAGACATGTTGATTTGAACAGAAGACATAAGAAGCAAAAAAAGCCTTAAATTTAGATATAAATGTTAATTAGATACCAGTTCAGAATAGAGAAGAAAAAGAAGTAACGTCTTGTACATGAAGCATAAATGCCATTGATGGTGGGTAAGTTATTAAATATTGAGTTGGGAGTTTAAATTAGGGAAATATGTGAGTGAGTGAAATAGGAAACAAATCTAAGCAAACAATAATATAGACTTGCTTGTTTGATTATTTGGAAATTTGATAACCATTTGATATCTTTTCTCCAATTAAATCAAGTCCCTTCGTTGTTTTTCTTTTAAATCCAAATAATTTTATTATATAGACACACATACAAACACACACACACATACTACATATCTATATACATATATAAACACACACACCAAAAAATCACACACACATACATGTTTTTATTTATATCACATGAGCAAACAAAACTTTTTAAATTCCAAAACCTATCCAAGAATTATTCAGTTAGTTTCTTTCATTAAATTCATAATTTGGAATGAGATATTAATTTTATTTAACTAAGAAATTTTAAAAGAATTAATAATTATGCTTGCATTACTAGTTACGGAAAATGTATAATAATACATGTCTTATACAATGGTTGAATAACCTTCAGTTTCACATATGCACAACTAGACCATCAAAGATCATGTATTCCTTATTGCACAATTATTATTATAATATATTGTTGACAAACTTTTTGGCAAAAGACGTCCTAACTCAAATGGATCAAGACTCACTTTTGAAGATTGCAGAATGGGCTCTTTCCCTTCAGGATCAACCCTTATTTGGTTCGACTAATAGTGGTTCGAGCCGAACCATCCTATCCAAAGATACAAATGACCTCCTTCGCGCCCAGTCTAGATTCTCAAAATCGAGCCGATCGATCGAACATATCAATCCTAAAATATTGGACCGAGCTTTTCGCCACCAGACGATGCCCTATTCCCAAGGCTACGGAAGCGGTCAATGGAGGCTTGCTCTACTTTTTATGCACTAGATCTCGAGCTCCATGTATGCCGCAATTATCGAGGAAAACTACTCCCGAGCAGGAGACTATGTCCCGCCGCATGCAACTAATAATCTGGATCGAATAACAGGTAGCTCTCCCAAGATCAAATGGCTACCATGTGGTGCATCAATCGATCCAGGTTTTTGCCTATAACTACATCTTTCCAGAAATGGAAAGAGGGAGAGATCTTTTGAAAAGGTTCATGGTTGGCATTCTAAAAATATCCTACCATACACTTTGATAAAAAATCATTGTAGCACAAGGATTTTGTGTATAAACCACTTCTTTCTCTACTTTCTTCCAATCAAAGAAATTGTAACTTGTGATCGTCAGTATAAACAAAGATTATAAAGTGGGCGTAGTCTTGGTTGAAGCCGAACCACTATAAAAATATCGTGTGTCCCCTGTATTTACTTTTTTCTTGCACTCTGTGATTATTATTGTGTGTGGATTACATGCTTTAGGGGTTGACTATCACTATACCAACTTATGACGTCAACACTTTGGCGCACCAGGAAGGGGGGAAACCTACATGCAACCACCTTTGACAATTTCTGAAGAAACAATGGTAAAGTGGAAGAAGGATGCAACATCTTCCCATGATCAAACCGCTGGCGCAACAGATGCAGAAGCGGAGGTAAGCCTGGAGGCTTCCTTGAAGAACCGTCCCAATACTTGACGAGGGCCGAGATTGATAGAGTTCTGGCTGAACTCAAAGCACGGATGGCACAACAGGATGAACTCCTTAAAAATCAATAGGAAACGATGAATAGTTTCTTTGCTTGGATGGACGGAAGGCCGAGTAACTCACCATCACTCCACTACACCAAAACAACAAATTGGGCACACGTGGATGCAGAGATTTGATAATGCTTTTAGCCGTATCAAATTTGATGTTGTTCATAGCCGTACCAATTTTACTTTTGGCGATCTGCACCTCCCCAAACACATAAGATCTAACCGTACATCAACAAAGCTCCGGATCAGTTCATACGATACTGTTTTGGAACGTATTAAATCCGTACCATATTTCCCCCTGTTATTTTCTTTCTGGCACCATCTTGCTTTGACATTCCAAAACTTTCGGTCGGCTTCCCTGTTTTTAATTTCCATGGTGACCGAAAGCCCATGTTAGGGATTTTGAACTCAACATCCCATCTTGCTATGTCAATAAACCATCCACCGCTGTCCATCTTTTTCATCAGCTCGCGCTACCTTTAACGGACCGGCAAACCTTCAATCCACCGTTTTCCATCTTTCTCGTCAACACTGTAGGTGAGATTTAGCTCACGGTTTAATTTAAATTTGAATTTTGTTTAAACTGGTTTTAATTTTAATTTTAATTGGGTTCAAATTGGATTTAATTTGAGTTTCCATGCCTTGGTTCAAAAATATGAATGATAGATATATGCATGTGCTTGTCTACTTTTAATTCATGCTGCTATTGTGTTATTGGGTATTTTAAAACAATTTTGCAGTGTTTCATATATTCTTGCTCGACTTCTAAAACAAATATTTGTTTTTCTTGCTTGTTGTTTTCATTCTTTCACACTTGTGCATGTTGATCAAACCTGAAAATCATGTTGTACTTGGCATTCTTGTGTAATGACCACTTTCCTGAACTATATTGCTGCACTTAACAATTGTGTTTATAGCAATACCATTTCCCTTGTCACTGTCATGTTGTTTCATTCTCGTGCGATCATGCATAAGCCTGGTCATGTAATGCTGCAGTGTATTTGCTATCATTTGTGTCTATTAACCTGGTTTTAAGGCATTTCATCTTGTATTCTGGTTCACACTACCATGAATCATGCTGCTACTTTGTTTTGAGTCCTTCTCCCATTCTTGAACTTTTGTTATTTAGTCCTGAAAACTGCCTTGTTGTAGGCTTGTTGTTGGTTATGCAATTTTGTCTTGTGTACACATCTCTACTGTATGCCATTGTGTTATGCATGCCATTTCTAGTCTTGCTTTGAGCCTTAACATGCCTATGCTTTGGCATATGCACCCAGTCTTGTAATTGTGACCAAACCGATTTGCATGTATTTTGGTGATCTCCAATTTCCATACTGTATGCTGTTGTGCACTTGACACTTGCATATGTGGTTATCTTTACTTTGACTTTCCTTGTCCACACACTTGTGCATGCTGCACCTATTGTTGGTTGAGCCAGTGTATATGTTGTTGTGAACTCATTCCTGCCTTGCATCTTGTTCATGCACGTTTGCTTTGTGTATATGTGCACATGAGTTATTTGTGATATTTCATGTCTTGCTTTGTGCTTGTAATTTGATGCACCTCTGGTTCATTTGTATGCTGCTCTTATTATGCCAAATTTGTGGTAGCTTGCATGTGTTGTTTTGGTTCTCTCTAACTTTGACTTGACCACTTGAGTGTGTGTGTGTTGTATATGTCTGTGCGTGATGTATATGTGTGTAGCTTATGTGTATGTTGTATATGTATATTCTGACTAATTATTCTAATGCAAAATAGGTTGCAAGTATAGACAAAGATGATGGATGTCTATTCTGGTTAAAATTTTACTGGGTGATCCACCAGCAAAGCCTCTCCAAGTTGAAGGCTTTAACTCTCTGGTTAAGAATTACTGGGTGATTCACCAGGTGGATGCACTTTAGCTCATGCCACCGGGTCAGGTATTTATCCTAACTTATGCATTTAACTAAGCGTCGAGACTAGCAAAGGGGATAATATCAAGTGCCAAATGCTTTTTCCTAAGGTTTAGTGAAGTAGCATATGACACTTGATATTATCCCCTTTGCTAGTACTGGCTCTTAGTTAAATGCATAAGTTAGCATAAATACCTGACCCAGGTGCGTGAGCTAAAATGCATCCACCTGGTTGATCACCCAGTAATTTCTTAACTAGAAAGTTAAAACCTTCAGCTTGGTGAACGGATTAGTTTCAAATCAAAGTGGTCGATCGTCGAAGTTGAAAAGCGGAGAGTGGTCGCCAAAGTTGCTAAAATACCATATTTACCTTCTTTAATGTAATGTAATTATGAAACATTATATATGAAACAATATGTATCTTCTTTATTGTAATGTAATGAAACAACATGTATATTCTTTATTGTAATGTAATAAAACAACATGTATCTTCTTTATTATAATGTAATGAAACAACATGTATCTTTTTTATATGTTGTTGGATTGGTACGAAATATTTCATACAATTGTTTCGTTTACTGTAATAATTTTTCAAATAGAATTTGCATGATATTTACTAGCCTTTGTATATATTCGTATCTATAGATAATTTAGATATGGTTTATATTCATAACTAGTAAAAATTTAGATACAACTTAAAGTTGTATGTTATTTGCATTGAGGTACGATTTACAGCTGTATCTATTTATACTTTATAAACGCTTAGAGTTGTATCAAATTTTGAATTTGATATGGCAAACGGCCGTACTAATATTTAGAAACTCCATTATTTGATATGGCTAAGAGCCATGCCTAATTGCATTAGATATGGCCCAAAACACAAGCTAATTTGCATATATGGTGTAGTGCTTCCTGCAACAGGCAAAGCTGGGGCAACAACTACATTTCCAACCCATGAAATCCAAACCCTAGATCAGTCTACTGCTCTACTACCATCTAAATCAAGCCATCTTTCTAGACGACCCGATCCTGGCTCAACTCAACATCCCAATCGATCGATGCAACCTCCAGATCGACCGGAGCCTAGTTCGATGCAACCTCTGGTTCGATCCTATATCTTACTGCAAACGGGACTTATGATGCCTCACTTTCAACCTTGCCAGCACGGCGATCCAAGCCTAGCTGGGGGGAGTAACCCTCCGTCTCTTCAAGATCACTCTACCATACCGGTTCCCAATGCAGTGGGGAGAAACGCTACTGTAAACCACTCTGATATCGCCTTAGGCGGGGGCAATGCCGAACCCCGAGCTGATAATGCTCTCCCAAACCGGTCCAATCCTACCGGTATGGATATGATTTGTCCTAATATGCATGCCGATCCCGGAGCCCTAGACAATGTGGAACCAACAACCGAGACTGGGGACCACCTTCACCCATCACTCGTAGGCCAAAACGAACTAGTCCCAAGATATCGAGGCATGCTTCCACCCCGTACTGAGACCCTCGGTGAAACCACCAACGCAGAACTGGATTTGTGGCAACGACTTCTCGAGGATGGGAATCAAATCGCTAGTATCATTCAGCGCTTCACCCGAGGCACTACTTCTCAGCAAGACGTGGATAACGTCCATCGCATTCCTTTTACATGGGAAATCAGGAATTCCCGTAATCCACCTGACTTTAAGCTTCCAGCCTTGGAGCCCTACAACGAAAGGACCGATCCTACCATACATCTCATGTGTTATATGCACCATATGGAAGTACTATCTGCATCAGTCAATGTCATGTCCAAGTGCTTCCCACTCTACTTAACCGATATAGTTGCCATGTGGTTTCGGCAGCTAAAAACTGAATCAATCAACAGTTGGAATATGTTGGTCCCCCGCTTCATTGAACAATTCAGCGTTCACATATCTCGGCCTAAGAGTGTCATGTTCCTCACATCCATCAAACAGTGGTCCAGCAAGATCTTGTGCTCCTTCTTAGAAAGATTCAATGCAGCTGTAGCATCGGTCGATCGACCTGAACCATCGATGGTACTCATGGCCGCCATGGCCGGTGTTTTGGATAGAACAGACTTAAAAGTCTCCCTTCAAAGAGACCCTTCTAGAGACATTGGGGATTTCTATTCTGTGGCCGACAGGTTCCTCCGACGTGAAGATGCTAATATTGAGATGGAAAATCTCGGCGTACTTGCTACAAAGGATGAAGGACAATCCACTGTTGTCCAAAACAAGGGTAATGGGAAGGTCTCAGAAAAGAATGACAGGAATGTGCAGTTCCGGAGAGAGCCTAAGTATGATAGATACACCGAGCTCAATTCCTCACTATTGGACATTTTTCTCGACTTGCGGGGAACTTTCCCTTTTCCCAAGTCTCCCGGGAAGGAGCGAACTCAAAGAGAGCGTGAATCAGGTGGAAAGCACTACATGTTTCATGATATGGCAAGTAATGGCACCAATGGCTACAGGCACTTGTGTGATCTCATTGAAGAACGGGTCAGACGTGGAGAGCTACCCAAGCGTGTTAAGAAATCCACAACTTCCGCACTGCCACAACTACCCTCCCATGCTCCTCAAAATGGTTCCCATGCTCCTCGAAATGGGAAGGATCCTGAGCCCAACAATCGCGGCATCATCATCGACTGATCTGGATTAGATCATTATGAATACACCACATCCCTTAAGATAGAAGGAATACAATTTTTGTTATTTTAAAATAAAGTGGCTACGTTGAAGTACACACGTACGAGGTTAGGATTTAATCCCAAGGCGTGCTTTGAACTGTAGATCCATTATGGTTTGTTTCGGTAATAATTGTTGATAGCAATCAGATTTATTTCTCGAACATGGATTATGTTTGATGAATGTAAGTACTTTGCCAGGATGTCGCAGAGTTCTCAATCTAAAACCGATCATGGCTTATGCTTATCCCTAAGGTATGGCTTATACCTAGGCATATGATTCAACCTTCAGGATGTGACAAACTTAACTTCTTCTCAAAACGAGTGTGTTTTATACTCATTCTACTACCTAAGGTATGGCCAATACCAATACTAAAACCTTACTTGTCATGATATATAGTTCTCTTTCAATATGAGTATGGATGATACTCAAACCAAATACCTTGTCAACATTTGACGAGTAAACACCACTAAACTCGAGTATGGTTTATACTCAATCTCTTGCTAAGGGTTGGACTATTTTACATGGAAATGGTTAGCTAACCTAATCACTACTCGAGTATGGTTTATGCTCGATCCCCAGGTATGGCTCATAACCGACAAACCAAGTTACCATGCCAGGATCTGATAAGATGACTGGATTCCTGCTTGAGTATGGCTTATGTTCATCCCCATCTTCTGGGTATGGTTGATACCTCCTATTTGCCAGGATGTGGCAGACTTAACACTTCTCTAAAAATGGGTATGGTTTATACTCTCTCTCTCTCTAAATATGGTCCATACCCTTCTTTGGATTTCCAGGTTATCCTTATGATGGGATCAGCTCGGAGAGACATTAGTCCCTTTGGTCTTCTCTAAAATACGATCCAGCACAATGGTTTATTTTCTAGTGTTCTCATTTCTCTCATGGCCTTAATATGATCGTTGATGATCGACGGTTTTCTGGCCATATCATGATATGGTTCGGCGTAATCACGGCTTTCTGGACTTCTATGCATTATTTTTTGGAAGATCCAGAACATACCTTTTTTTATCAAGAAAGATATGTTCTGGGGGGCAAAGTGTTGACCAACTTTTTGGCAAAAGCCGTCATAACTCAAAGGGATCAAGACTCACTTTCGAAGATTGCAGAATGGGCTCTTTTCCTCTAAGATCGACCCTTATTTGGTTCGACTAATAGTGGTTTGAGCCGAACCATCCTATCCAAAGATACAGATGACCTCCTTCGAGCCCAGTCGAGATTCCCAAAATCTGGTCGGTCGATTGAACAAATTGATCCTAAAATATCGGACCGAGCTTTGCGTAACCAGATGAAGTCCTATTCCCAAATCTACAGAATCGGTCAACAGAGACTTGCTCTACTTTTATACACTAGATCTCGATCTCCACGTATGTTGATATTACGAAGGATAACTATTCCCGAGTAGGAGACTAGGTCCCATCGCATGCTACTGATAATCTGGGTCGAACGACACGTGGCTCTCCTAAGATTTGATGGCTGCCATGTGGTGCATCGATTGATCGGGTTTTTGCCTATAACTACATCTTTCCAGAAATGGAAAGAGGGAGGGATCTTTTGAAATGTTTCATGGTGGCATTCTAAAAATAGCCTACCGTAATCTTTCTCTACTTTCTTCCAATCAAAGCAACCGTAACTTGTAATTGACATTATAAACAAAGGTTATAAAGTGGACATAGGATTGGTTGAAGCAGAACCACTATAAAAATATTGTATCCCTGTATTTACTCTTTTTTCATGCACCCTATTATTATAATTGTGTGTGGATTATACACTTTGGGGGTCGACTGTCACTAGACCAACTTTTGACGTAGACATATATTAATATATATATATATATATATGTAATAATTGCATTGAAATGTTATGAATATTCATTTGTTTAACTTATTTTCTCTAGTAGATCTTATTTATTCATTCATTGAAAGCAGTAATAAGTTGATATAAATTTCACTTTGATTCAATTTATATTTGAAATGCTTAAATGCATTATGTTTTCGGCCTAATAAAAAAGAAAATTTGAAGTAACAAATTATACATGCAAATTGATTAAATTCTAGATGGGTAATTCTGGAAATATGTACAGAAACAATACCAACATGAATACGAGAACTGATAATGTGTTCCTCAAGAAATTTTCTTTACATTCTATGAAACAATCAGGATACCCTGGCTTGTAAAAGCAAAAATATTTTTCAATTAACACACATGAAATTTCAGATTAGAATTTAAGAAAACCAAAACAATAAAACCGAAAGAGTAAATTAAATAACCGATCTTGCAACAGATGAACTCGGTCCTATCTTGCACTATAATGACAAATTTCCAAAGGCTCGGTTCAAATCTAAACTAAAGATTGTAAGTTACATTAAAAAGTAATATATATTATAACAGAAAACAATTGTGAATACCTGCTAAATTCGTCGAGCAGCAAGCGAGGTGAGTAGAAATGGAGGCTTGCAAACGCAGGTAGAAACACAATGAGCAGATGGCGGAGAGAGCGAGCTAGGTTTTGTAAGAGAGTTTCGTCAATGTTACTGATTTCGGTTAAATTTCATGGATGGTAATGGAAGAGAGTAGCGGGATGTGGGTATGGTTTAGAATTAGGAAATTTTGCGGCCATTTTATTTTACTTTGGTACGCATAACGGGGGAAATAAAGAAGTGAGGAACTTTAGTTATTTTCTCAAGAGAAATCAGACATAGGGTGACAACTCTAAAAAAGAGTCGTTATAAATGAATATTAACAACTTTTCCAAATAAACAGTTGTTACAAATATATGTCACAACTGTCGTACAAAAATTAGTTGTTATAAAATATCTATTGCAAGTGCTAATTTGTACAAGTTGCAAATGAAAAGTTGTAATATAGCTATTTTGTTATAGTGCCCTCACCTAATTCAACTGGCAATTGCACCATTCCTACCAATATATGTGTTGTCCCATTGAAGACGTGAATTCTGCCCTTGCATGGCTTCATATCCTTAGCCTCCAGCATCATCTGATCATAGACTCATTTAAATAAGATGTTTACAAAACTCCCACATTCAATAAGGACCTTCTGCACCAACGTCGGCCCAATCATGGCTGATATCACAAGTGGATCAATGGTTGCGGCTTCCACCCCTTTAGCTTCATGATTGCGGAGGACAATGTCATTCATCATTGCCCTCCGCTGCTTTACCGGACTAGTCTTATATGACACGTCATACTTGTCAGTCTCAATGTGTTTAATTACAATGGCATACTGCTCCATAGTTCAGAGGCTAAAATCTGCAGGATAGGGTCCTCCGATAATACTGTTAATCACAATTTCTTTGTTTTGTGGTTGGCGGCGGCTCGAGGATCTACCCGGCCTTGTCTTTTGGGTCTGAAATCCCCTGCCCCATGTCCCGAGGGGCCATCTTATACTCGTTCAATTTTCCTTCTTAAATAAGTTTCTATACAATGTCCCGGAGATGACAACACTCATCAGTCGTATGGTAATAGATCTTATGAGACAAACAAAACTTTCTAGTACGAACCTCCTACTCAATGGACTCTCACGGAGGTGGTTTTTTGTATTGCATTGTGTTACAAGTATCCACATAAATATTCTCCCGCGCATCATTCAACGGAGAATAGTTGTCAAAAGTGTAAAACTGAATTCGCTTCTTAGCACCCCTTTCTGATTATTGCCTCCTCTATTGTCGTTTTTACCTTGATTGTTGTTCCGTCTGTTTCAATTTCCAACGTACACTTCAACTTTCCCAGAATTATCTCCGGATTGCTTCACTACCACATTGCTTTGCACACTTTCATTCACTACCTCACTTGCTCTCCTCTTCCGACTCATGTCAGCCTCTTCAATCTGCAATAGAATATTAGCTTTCTCATAAAAAATGGTCGAAGGTTGAGAGAGGCTTTTCAGTCAAATATTTTTCAAATCAGTCTCTGGATCAACGCCATCGACCAATTCCATCAGCATCGCTTCTGGATTAGGGTTTTTGATCTCGTTAACAGCTATATTGTAGTGATCGAGGTGGTCACTGAGCGTTTCTCCTAGTATTGATGACAAGATTTTGATCGATGCCAACGAATGAAGCTACTATGGGAATCGAATCACTTTTATATATATATGTACATTAAGTCGTGTTAGAATTATGTTAAAATCTATCCTTAAGTATACACGGATGTGCTAAACAAAGTTATATATATTTATAAACCTTTATAAAAGCCAGGAATATAAAAAACTGGCCTACCAGTCGACTAGTAGGAAATGGACCAGTTGACTGGTCAGCCTGTTTTTTATATAACAGCTAGTTTAAAAAGATTTTTTATATACGATATATTTCAACCAGTCAACTGATGATTTTTAACCAGTCGATTGATTTGACCCAGAAACTATTTTGTGAAGAGTCACCATCCTTCATGAAGAGATTCCTCTTCATTAATCAAAGGAAATGGACATAACTTTTTATAGAAACTATTCATGAAGGATTGCTACTCCTATACTATTATATAAACAAGTTCAATCATGTTTTACAATCATCGAATTTTACTGATTTTACTGATCATCATTCTAGTCTCTCCATTTACATTCTTTGCAAATAAAAGCTCTCCAATTCAAATACTTGTTGAATCCTTGAATTGATTTAATATCATTTGATTCAACAAGCAATTTTCTTCCTTAAATCTTCACTTTCAAATCATATACTCGAGGATCAGATTATTGTAAGGTTGTACTTAAATTGCTGCCGATCCGTGTTGATTCAAGGATACAAATCAAAAGTCAAATACTTGTAATTGTTGAAGACCAGTGTAGTTGCTCAGGCGAGAGGCATCCTTGTTGCAGCTCAGGTGTACTGACCTATTCCTCCGCGTTAAGAGAGGGCGTTGTTAGTGAATTCCGAAGAGGTTCTTCGGGACTGGACGTAGGGCGGGAAGTCCGAACCAATATAAAAATTCCTAGAGTCACTTTACTTTATTTATTGCATTTAATTTGTTTGTGATATATCTCGGTAACTTAGGTTTTATTTGCGTAACTATTGCATATTATTTAGCTAGCATATCACGTACATTTCCACTATATCCATATAGATCCTTTAAGTCATACACATCGACTTTTCAATTGGTATCAGAGCAAGGTTATCATATAACCGTAAAACCGTTATTTGATATTTAGAAAATATGGATAATAATACTAGTACTAGCATTAACACCGGATACACTGAAGGCCGATCAACTGCTTTGACCACCCTTCTTTAATGGCATAAATTGTAGTTATTGGGCTACTAGAATGAGGATTTATATGCAAGAAAATAGCTTTGATGCATGTAATATAATACAAAAAAGAGCACACACAACCTACTACACTATTTACAGAATGGTTTGCATTAGAAAAATCAGAGGCTGGTGCAAATGCTAAGGATATGAACATGTTGCATTGTGCTTTAGATAGAAACGAGTTCAATCGGATTTGTATGTGCAACATTGCATATGAAATCTGGAGAACACTTAAAATTACTCATGAAGGTACTAACAAAGTTAAACAAAGTAAAATACCTATCTCAAGAATCAGTTTCAAAATTTTAAGATGAATGAAAACGAATCCATAAATGATATGTATTCACGTTTTCAAAACATTTATCACTCTTTGCTAGGATTAGGAGAAAAATATTCTGACTTTGATATAGTATAAAAATTTTGAATTCTTTAACGGATGAATGGGAGAGAAAAGTATTAGCAATCGAAGAAGCTAATGATCTCTCTGCAATGAAACCAGAAGAATTGATTGGTAATCTAATGTCTTATGAAGTGAACTTTCAGGCAAAGAAAGCATAGGTACAAGATAAGAAAATTTTAGCTTTCCATGTAGAAAAAGAAGATTCCGATTCAGATGAAGAAGATATTGCATTTGTTGCTAAGAATTTTAGAAAATTTCTAAAATACAGAAAAGTCAAAGAAAAAATATAAAGAAGAATTCATCAAAAGAACATGATCCTGCTCGAGTAGAATGCTTCAACTGTCACAAGACCAGACACTATCAAAAGAATTGTCCAGAGCTAAAGAGAAATCGCAAAAAGGAAAAATAAAAAAGACGAGCTTTTTTTGTCACTTGGGACAACTCGGATTCATCTTCTGAAAATGGTAGCGACAGTGATAGTGAGAAAGCAAATGTGTGCTTCATGGCTAAGGATAATGATTAAGTGATTTTACTTTTGATGAATTAGTAGAAATTAATACTAAAATCTTATAGTCTAGGAAAATGTTTAAGAGAAAATTTAAACAAGCTAATGAAGATAAAAATAAAGCCGAATTCGAGAGAGACCTTTTGAAAGATGAGAAAGAAATCTTAGAAGAAGAAATTAGAAAATAACAAGACTCTCTTTCAATTGCAAATTCTCAAATTTCTATGTTAAGTCAAGAAATCGAGACTCAAAAGAATAAAAATGATTTATTTACATCTGAAAATCATGATTTAAACACTAAAATTAAAATTATAGAATTAGAAAACTCTAGTTTAAAAGTTAAATTCGAAAGCATTTCTAAAAATGTAAATAATTTTAACAAGGGTAGAGAAAATTTATCTATAATTTTAGAAAATTCACAATCGGCTTTTAGTAAAAATGGACTTGGGTATGATAAAGAAATTAATTCAAAAAGCAAATCCAGTTCAAAAAAAATCTAATATTAATCAGAAAAATTCTGGTAGTAAATTAAATATTTTTACTAAGAAAAAATATTCGGATAATATTAGTATACGTATTTCAAAGACAAATAATATTATTATAAGAAATAAATATATTAATAACTTTTTAGATTTTGTTCATTATAATAAGTATTATTTTTTCGAAAAGGAACCTAAGCCCTCTTGGGTTTGGCTTCCTAAGACATAACCCCTAGGACCATAACGGAGGAAGTGGGTACCTTTTTTTTATTTTTGCAGGTACCATAAAATAATTATGTTAGTAGCTCAACTAAAAAGGAATTCTCAATTAAGTGACTCATTTTTGTAAGTTATTCTCTGATATGTTATTTACTTAATATAGTATGTTATAAATAAACTATTTAAATTCTTATTCATCAGACAAGTCACTTTTTAAACAACATATTTTTAGCAATTTGTTTTGTTCGATTAAAAAATAATGGTAAACAAAAATCTTGCCATTTATTTAAGTTACTATAACTAGCATATATAGTTATATAAATACAAGAGAAAAATGCTTAGTTTTCAAAACATATAAATGATAGCCAAAACTTTTGTTTTCTACCATGACAAGAAAGATAAATCTCCGACAACACCAACAAAATCATCTAACAAAACTTCATCGGATTCGATTAACATCATAACATCTCCGACTCCAATTGAAGAACCGACACACCAATGGCAAGGTTATCAAACTGGATATACTCCGGATTCAAAGAAAAGAAGAGAAATTGAGATATCTCCTTCTACGAAAGAGAAAATAGATGATATTCGACATTATCAATACGAGCAAATGAGATTACAAAGAGAAATATTTTATGAGAAAAAGCAAACATCGGATAGGTTGACATTTTTACAAATTGTTGCACTCCGTATATGTGTTAGATCAACTGTAGTTGAACCAAGACATCACTCTTTCTCTTCAGCTCCCGAATTACCAAAACCATCTACATCATGTAATCCATGGAGAAAATCTCCAAAAAGCAAAAAGGAAAGCCCAAACTCTTGGGAGAAAAATTATCAGGAAAATGAAGAAGCTAAGACACCTAGGAAATCAACTTCATCAGAAGAAAAATAATAGGAACATTTCTTTATGCTCAATAAGACTTGCATTGATCACTAATGCAAATTCTTTCCGATATTTTGATTTAACGAAATTATATTGTATTCTCTATTTATTAATAAATATATATAGCATTTCTTTTCATTAACTAAGTTTAAAAACAATATACATTCAAGGAATAAATCTCAGAAATTAAAAACAAGGGTAACTGTACAAAATAACAGTAACCAATCGGCTAGTATTATATCTACCAGTCGACTGGTTAACTGGAACCCGAATACCTGGTTCCAGTCATAAACGTACTATTTAACCCTACTTCCTCTTTTATTTTTTCATTTCTTAAACATTCTAAACCTACCAAGACCTTAGAAAAATCCGAAATTTCTCTCATGGATCCTAAACGTCAATTAGACATAGGATCATCCTCAAGAATCAAATCGAAGAAAACAGCTAAACCCTCAATAGATCAGTGGCTTTGGAATGATTTAGATGAGAAGATATGGAAGATTTTATCTCAACTAAAATTCATGGCAGGTCATTTTGCAAAGTTTGAATATTTTAATTCCTACGGTCTACAACAACTAACTAATCAAGGTAGACTTGAAACTCTCTTAGATTATAATTAAAATAACATCAAAGTTAATGTCACCATGATCAAGCTATTCTTAGCCAATAGGAACTTAGATCATCAAAATCCCAGTAATTCATGTAATTGTGTATAGAGTCTTGTGTGTGGGCAACCTATTTTCATCACTATTGATAGACTTGGAGAAGTTTTGAATTCACCAATGGATGGAATTGCCTTATCCGAATTAACTTGTGAATATGGAGTAAGGGATGAAGTTAGTCATCTCTTTATGGATGATGACTCAGACGGATCTAGAACTAAAGGACTATGACCTAATGCAAGGGTAATTCATCATGTTGTTACTCGATCAATACTTCCAAGATCTGGAACTCATGACCTTGTGTATTCAGACACTTTCAGGGCTTTATATGCAACTTTTGGTAATGTGAAAATTAATTGGATGCAAACTATTATGGATCTTCTTCTTCTTTATACACAAGGAATCACTACATATTTTTATTATGGAGAATATTTGATGAGGATCATTGAATGTGCAAAAATTCCAAAACTGGACTCGGAAATGATTGAAATAAAAATACTAGACAAGAAGAATTTTAGGAAAATGCATATGCCTCCTCCACAAGTCTGAATCATGAGTTTAGAAGATTGGAGAAATAGAAATTTGGATCAACCATCATCGAGTACCATTCGAGCTAACCCCAAAGATGTCCGACTCACGGATCCATCTCAAACTTTAAGACAAGCATTTGATGTTGTTGCTCGTAATCAACTTCTTCTAGAAGCACGACTCAAGAGAATGGATAAGAAAATGGATAGGAAATTTGACAAAATTAAAGGCTTTCTTGAAAGAATGTGGAATTCAATCTCTTGCACTCTTGTGAATACGGGCCATGTGACAGATCCGGAAAAACGACCTACTTCACCTCTTAATTGGACCTCTTCTGAAGAAACTGGATCCGCTGAAAACTAAGTAGGAAGTGTGTAGGAAGTGTTATTTGCTTTAGTATCTTTTCGAACTTTTATTTTGGTTGTGCAATGACTTTTATATTTTGGTTGTGTAATAATCTACATTTGGAGCCTCTATATTTTTTATTGTGCTGAATAGTATGTTTGCTTGAAATGATGATTTGTTATTCGATTATTTTGTGCTTATAATGTCTTAATTTCTTTTTTAATCAATGACAAAGGGGGAGAAATATCTCTCATGCTTATACCATTTTTATGTTCCCATACTCTTAGGTTTTCCATACTATTGGAAAATTTGTGCTAACATTTGTTAATGCAGGAATCAAATGGTAAGGTTATAAAATTATGGACTAATGAAATATTGCAGAAATTCAAGGGGAGCTAAACATTCAGGGGGAGAAAATCCAAAGTGTTGTCATCAATCAAAAAGTGAGAGAATGTTGATAACAAGATTTTGATCGATGCCAACGAATGAAGCTACTAGGGGAATCAAATCATAAAGATAAGGTTTTATGTACATATGTACATTAAGTCGTGTTAGAATTTTGTTAAAATCTATCCTCAAGTATACACCAATGTGCTAAGCAAAGTTATATATATTTATAAACCTTATAAAAGCCAGGAATATACAAAAACTAGCCTACAAGTTGACGGGTAGGAAATGGACCAGTCGATTGGTCAGCCTGTTTTTGTATATAACGGCTAGTTTTAAAAGATATTTTATATACGATATATTTCAACCAATCAACTGATGATCCTTAATCAGTCGACTGATTCGACCCAAAAACTATTTTGTGAAGAGTCACCATCCTTCATGAAGAAATTCCTCTTCATTAATCAAAGGAAATGGACATAACTTTTTATAGAAACTATTCATGAAGGATTGCTACTCCTATACTGTTATATAAACAAGTTCAATCATGTTTTATAATCACTGAATTTTACTGATTTTGCTGATCATCATTCTAGTCTGTCCATTTACATTCTTTGCAAATAAAAACTCTCTAATTCAAATACTTGTTGAATCCTTGAATTGATTTAATATCATTTGATTCAACAAGCAATTTTCTTCCTTAAATCTTCGCATTCAAATCATATATTCGAGGACCATATTATAGGAAGGTTGTACTTAAATTGTTGGTTATCCGTGTTGATTCAAGAACACAAATCAGAAGTCAAATACTTGTAATTGTTGAAGACCTATGTAGTTGCTCAGGCGAGAGGCATCTTTGTTGGGGCTCGGGTGTACTGACTTATTCCTCTGTGTTGAGAGAGGGCGTTGTTAGTGAATTCCGAAGAGGAGTTCCGGGACTGGACGTCGGGCGGGAAGTCCGAACCAGTATAAAAATTCCTGGTGTCACTTTACTTTATTTATTGCATTTAATTTGTTTGTGATATATCTCTGTAACTTAGGTTTTATTTTCGTAACTATTGCATATTATTTAGCTAGCATATCACGTACATTTCCTCCATATCCATATAGATCCTTCAAGTCATACACATCGAATTTTCACATGGTATTGATTCACACACGAGAGAGTCATTACAATTTAAACTTGGGGGCATGCTGTCGAAACTGATTCAAGAACTTCTTACCTATATCCTCGAAGTTCGATACCAATTTTAGAGGCAGACAAGTAAACTAGATTAATGCAACCCCGTCGAGATATATATATATGGAAGGCCTTGCACTTGATGGCATCCGAAGCCGTACTTGAATTCATGAACCAAGTATATCTCATCAGATGTTAGCGAGGGTAAGTCCTGCCCGAGTAATGATTCATCTATAGCAAGTTGTATCTTCGTAGGAACTTAGACTCCAGAATGTCATTTGTGAATGAGATATGACTACGGTCGATTCCCTAAGCTTCATTGTTATTTCCTCTATAGAAATTCATTATGTCGCACCATGGCAGTCAAGTCCGCATTATTGAGGATAAACTCTGGCGTCGAGCTCTTGTCCCGCTTGGCGCTATCCATTCCCGCTGTAAGCAATGTTGCTTGAGCTGTCATTCCAGCAGCACTTCCTTGACCTCTATTGTCCAGGTCAATCACAGGACATAAGGGAGGAATCACTAGAGTGCGAGACGTGCCTAGGGAGTTATGAGCTTTGTAGGGACTCTGTGTTGGTAAGGATTTAGGGTCTACATTGTCGAGCCAAACCAGTTCGGCATGCCGAGTTGGAAGGTTGTCGAACCAGAGCTCTTGAACATTTTGAGACCTGGTGAACTGCTACTATTGTTGCGCTACCTCTCCACTCCTTCTTGATGAGGATAAGGCTTCAACTGACTAGGCTATTGGAATATAAGCTCTCAGACTCCTGCATTCGTTCCACTGTGTCGTCCTCGGATTCAAGTGTTGCCTTAAGGTGACGTTGGCGTGCATCTGCTCGTTCGACACTATTGTAGTCTCATTCATCTTCACCATGATTGCTATGATATCTTCACGTGCAATGAAGGCGGTTATAGTACCTTGATTGGATGGGATGGTGGTGGTAGCAAGGAGTTCATCGGTCCGGGTCGACATGGCCGAGCCGGATCCTGGGGCAACAACAATCTGATTTTCTTCATCTTGGGTACGACTGCTGGAGGGCCTGGAGGATGTTGTAGCATGCTTTAACACCATTATCGCTGGAAAAAAATGAAATGTAGGATTTTCTCTGTAACGGCCCGGCTTCCGCCCGACCCGATCGATCGCAAAAATCGACCAAGACTGTTCAAAACCCGAACACGTTAACTCTGGGAATACAACAACATCAGAACAATAACAGCAGACTTTTATAAACATTTCAATAATGTTACATCAGAGTACAGAACATATCAGAGTACATTGAATAAAATTACAGCGGAAGATAAATTTATATGAATCAAATACAATAAATAGCGGAAGACTTCTATGCTCTGGACACAGCTTTAAGCTTCAATCCAGAATCCTGCTCGAGATAAGGACCTGTTGACAAACTACTCGACTGCTCGTGTGGAAAAGAGGGCACCCGAGTTTGCAAAGTGAAACAAACTACGAGTCAGTCATGGGACTGGTGTGAGAATTCTTAACTAATATAACTAATAGCAATAAGGGAAATCCAAGGACCACGCCGCTAACGCGGAACGGGTTTTATCCCAATGGAATACCGTGCATAATTAAAGGTAAATCGTAAAACAACGCAATGCTTTTTAGAAAAATGAAACCATTATAAGACCCAAGTCCCATTACACAATGCAACGCAAACCGTAGGATAGGGTTTTACCTTATAATGGTTAAAAATGCTTGATACGTTAAAAACAAATTTGATATTATTATTAGTGTATATACGTTTCAAAAATATTTCAATCATAATGTATCAATCATAGACGGCATAGTAACCCATCCTACTATGTCGCCATACTAGTTCTACAATCAAAACCGCAGGGTCGTATTGGAAATTGGGTTTCCATCACGAGTCAAGGCTAGGGAGGAGCTCCTTACCGATTCGAGACACTCTAGCTAATGTCTCAGGATTCCCCGCAGAGAACCCTTGGATAGCTGCAGGGCTGGTCCACACTTGCGGTTTGTGGATTAGTTATTCCTAAACACACGTTTCCCGGTCCTATAGGACCAAACATCCGAGGCGCGCCACATTCCATCATCCACATAAGTAAATATCATCCAGTTTAAGCACCGACACCACTTCTAGCTAGAAAGAAACGTGTTGCTCTCCTTGCGTTCCCTTCTCCCGTTTTAGACTCAACCGGGTTGTGAGGTTCGCGAAGTAACGTTATAACCACAAGGCCTGCTTTTCAACAAAGCCATGATCATCTTCATCTTAGCGTGCCACGTTGACAATTCACGCCATGCGATTGATAACTATTAATACACAATCTCTAAGGGTGTTAAGCAAGAGAATAAATTCTCCGCCACCAACGGTCGTATATTAATAGAAATCAATTTACATAGAACAAAATTCAACGTCAGACACACATTCCATTTATAAGCTTATGCTCTGGGTCTGAGCGAAAGCCAAATCCGTACAATCAACCTATACGTCCGGACGGCCTCCACTGTAGCCCCTTCAAGGTAGCTACTCCAATCACGGGCATCAGCAGTCGTCGTCCATTCGATATGAAGATCGTCGGTCTTCTATCGTTGTCTTCAAAACTTGAATTTAAACGTCGCTTAAATTATTTGGAATGAGATAGACTTGGACTTTCCAAATAATTCTCATATATATATATAAGTTGGAAATCTTTTCATATCGTTATTAGTAACTTATAACGATTTATCTTTATTTTTATATATATAAAAATAATTAAATTCCATTTCATTAACGTAATTATATAACAAGTAGTGAATGTTTTGTTTCACAACCTATCGAAATGTTTATAATGTGTAATGAAATGTATTTTATTTCATTACGTTTTGCTAACGAAAAATATTCCTATTCGTATATAGAATATTAACGTACAATGTACACACCATTTATTTTCATACACATACACATCTTATACACAACAATGTACATTTTCTTGTTTCATCTTTCGAATTACACAAAATGTATATTTTGTTTATCATACCAATTCCAACAAAAATGAGCATTTTTGTGTTTCATTTCAATTTCAACAAACGGATATTTTTTTTTGTTCATTCACCTTTACTTCTACAAGAATGAGTATTTTTGTTTGTTTATTTCAATTTAACAAAATTGAAAATTTTATTATCTTTTCAATGCAAAACACAAATAATAATTTTTGTATTACAAACAAAACGATAATTTTGTGTGTTAATCTATTTACGTGAAAATATAATTTTCATATCTTTAATCTTTTTAATGAAAACCTAATTCATTAAAATATAAATTTCATATCCTTATTTTTTTTTATGAAAATCCAATTACATAAAAATTTAACTTTCACTTTTAATCTACATGCATGAAAAATGTAATTTTTCCCTTTTAATCTAATTTACATTAAAAATGTAACTTTTACCTTTAATCTTAATTTCATAAAAATGTGAATTTCTTAATTTTGGTTTTAATTACATAAAGATGTAATTTTCCTTCTTTCTCTTCATCTTAATTACATAAAAATATAAATTTCTTCTTTTAATCTAATTACATAAAAATGTAATTTTTTCTTCGTTAAACATGATAGTGAAAATAATGTAACTTTCTAATTTAACTCATGATGGTGTAAATAATGTCCATTTTCTATTTAACCATTTATATTTTAATATGGGCCAGACCTCTCACATTAGGCCTGCAACTTGTGAATGCTGGATGGGTCGGTCGGTTCCGGGCAGACTTATCCCACAAGTCACGAGTTTGTGGCTGTTGGATATGTCGGTCGGGTCCGGGCAGACTTCCACCACAAATGTGACCTAACCTCGTGTCCAAGTACAATTTTAATTAATCATTATAATTGTTCTACTAAAAATATTATTTTAAATTGTTTCTCATTTCAAAATATCTTAATTTTGGAATATTCCATATTTCCAAAATAACTTGATTTCAAATACTATAACTTACCTGTTCAAATCTTAATAAAACTTGGGACTTTCTCAATTATTATATTAATAACAATAAACCTTTCAAAATGTCTAATTCTGAATCTAATCTTCTTATCTTAGCATATTGACAGTAAAGATGGAATCTTTTTAATTGAATCCCTTTTTATTTATGACTCATATTTCATTTACATTAAAAATGCAAATTCTTATGTTAACAAAATTCCATTCTTCCTTATATACTTTAATGATTCATTCTTATGTTAACACAATTCCATTCTAACTTGAATATTTTAATGAATTCCCTTTTTAACATAAATATGTGATTTTCTAATATTTACATTTCTAACACAAAAATGTGATTAATCATTACAGTGAAAATTTCCATCTTTTTAAATTACATAAAAAGGTGATTTTGATTCCATTGTCAAATTGCTCTTTTTACTTATGCTTTAATTACATATAAAATACAATTTTATTTAATGTAAATTCTTATTCTTTAATTACATATAATGTGATTATCTTTCTTTGTAATCTTGATTACATAAAAATGCAATTCTCTTTCTTTAAATCTTGATTACATAAAAACGTAAATTTTCCTACTTTTAATCTTAATTACATTAAAATGTAATTTTCTACCTTACCATAATTTAAATGATAAATGTAAAATTTTCATTTGTAATCTAATTCACATGGAAATTGACTTAATTACATAAAATGTAATTTTTATGTTCTTTTATTTCACTACATACAAAAATGACATTTGTCCTTTTATTTTATTTAGAAACAAAAATTAATATCTTTATTTAACCACAAAAGGTAAAATCTCTTATTCAACAAAGAAAAATAAATTCTTTTAATTTGCAAACAAAAGTTAATGGTTTTCATTTACAAACAAAAGTTAAAATCTTTTCATTCGCAAACAAAAGTTAAAATCTTTCATCATGTTTACAAACAAAGTTTCAGATCTTTTATTTATAAAGTTACAATCTTTTTATTAATAAAGTTACAATCTTTTTATTAAAAAAAACAAGTTTCAATCTTTTTATTAACAAAAACAAGTTTCAATCTTTTTATTAACAAAAACAAGTTTCAATCTTTTTATTGTTAAACCAATTCTAACATTTCAACAAAAACAAATAAAAAGATACTTTGTTTATCGTCAATTTTAACACAACAAAATATATAATGATGATATACTTAACATTTTATATCTAAATTGTTATTGTAACCAATCTTAACGTGTTATAACTAAAATGCTAACGAACGTTTAGTTTTACATGCCTTTCTATTTAACAAAATAAATACTTTGTTTTACATACTTTCAACAAAGACGTTAAAAATAAGTTTAATTTCATATCTTAACTTGACGCTAAAAATATGTTTAATTTTCATGTTAACACATTACGCTAAAAGTATCCTTATATTCATATTAACATATAACGCTAAAAATATCATTTTTCCATGAAATCACATATGGTGTACATTTACATAATACTTCATGTAACATATAATTTTGGTGTAAATGTTCTTATCAATACATATGATAACAATGCATGATTGGGTATCAAGTCTCATGTCAATCTTCTCATTCTATTCTTTTTTTTTATTGAATATAAAATAACAAATAGAATGATAATATTAAATCTTCTATTTTTTTATTGTATGAGAATAAAATTAATACTTATGTTTCAACTCTTTTCGTTTTAACCAATTGAAAATAAAATCTTTATTTCAATACTATCTCATATTGACAAAACTAATGTTATAATTTGTTTTAACTACTCTATTTCATCGCAATAATCCATCACGTCAGATAAATCAACAAACAGCATTACAATCAACAATCAACAAATTCCAAACATCACCACAGATCTGATTAAATAAGTATATACACATGAAACTAAAATAACGAGGGATAATTTAATTTTAACTATTTTAAAATATAGAAATCTCACCGAATAATTCAGATCAGAAATTTGTTGAATTTCGAAGATGCTCTGTTTACGCTCTAATCTGTTCCATAGTCTAGATCTTGTCACAAGGATTCCAACGCAATTCGCTTCGTTGAATTCGTTGCTTTCTTAATTACTCATCTTCTTCATCGAATAATCCAGGAATAAGGTCGCCCTTTTGAACCCATCGTCGCATAGACCAACTCCACCACGCACCTCCACTCGAACCACCATCCACCGATCAAAGACCATCACCTCATACCCCTTCACAACCCCACCTGGCGCCAGTAAGGTGGTTGAACTCGACCTCATCATGGCACTTGAAAAGCCCTTAAACGCCATCACCTCCGTTAAGTCTTTAGATCTCATTGTGCTGAAGAGTTTTCGTTTTACAAGTTTTAGGAAATACATTTGGATTGAGGGAAATTTAGGCATTCGTTTTGGAGTTTCATGGCCATTGGTTTGGGTAGATGGCGGCTGGTTTAGTTTTGAAGATTGTAAACACAAAGAGAAGAGAACAAAAGGAACAAAAAAAGGGGGAATAAAGGGAATAATTTTATATCTAAAAATGAATTTGAGTGATAAATAGAAGAGGAGAGAGAGTAGAGAATAAATGCACAAATTATTTTCCCCATATACCTCTTTTTATTTATAAACAAATTAAATGCTTGCTTTATTTTATCTAATTGTTTAAGTAGTGCAACTTTTTTTTTCAAATTTCAAAACACACAACATAACATAAAATAATTTTAGGAACCTATTTAGTTGCAACAAATGATAAATAGAAGAGAATATATATACATATAGTTGATTTAAAGGAAAGGAAGAAAGAAAGAAGAAAAAAAACGTTGGAAAACAAAAGAAGAGAGAAAAGAGAAAACGAGAATGTTAATTAATACATGAGGTAGAAATAGGAAAGAAAATAAGAGGAGATAAGGAAGTATGGTAAATATAAAGACAAATAAAATGAATGCATTATTTATTGCTTGATAGGAAATTGTGAAACTTTTCAAATTTCAAAACATATAATATTAAAATGTTAGAGTTTAAGGAACATGTTAAATTAGACATACACATATAAGGTTTAAAAAAAATTCTAGATATATGCATAGACAACGCTGATAGTTCTGTAGTTTTTTTTTCTATCTCTTTGTTTCTTAAAATAAAAAGAAAAGGGAAACATAAATACATAGAGTTGGTTTATTTTTGAAGAAAAATAATGATGGATTAAAAAAAAGGAAAGAGAAATAAAGGGATGTAATTTAAGAGATAAGAATACATATGTGAAAATAGAATGAAGAGAAATAAATTTATAGAATGAGAAATAAATAAAGGAAATAAATGAATGCGTAGGAAGGAAGGTAAAAGAGGCAGGTAACCATGCATTCATGTTATGGCCTTTTATGTTTCATAATTTTAGTTTGACATAAAATTTCATTCCTTTATGAAAATTGACCATCCTTACTGTTTGCCTTCATCATGGATATAACATATGGATATGTTTTAAAAATATATGTTGGATGTGTGGTTTAATAGTGCATATGAATCTTTAATTAGCTATATCTACTAAATAAACTAAAAATCTTGTATTTTCAAAGATGACAAGTTGCTGTTCACACCTATATCTTTAAACCTTTTATTTTCTATTTTTTTTATACACATAAATGGTTCGGGACCATTTTCATTTTTTTTTAAAATCCGAGTGTTTCACAAATTAAAGAAATAAAAGTGGCATAATGCATAAAACATAAATGGAAATGAATTTTATAATGAATGGACGCATACGATATATGGTCGAAGAAAATAAAGCGGAAGAAATATTATGTTCATAATTTATTTCTCTAAAAAGAGTTTAATAGGGAAAGTAGAAAAAGAATAGGAAATAAAATAAACTTCATAAAATGTGAATGAGCAAAGAAATTTTGTGCAAGATTTATTTGACTATTAATGTCAACATTAATTAACGAACGTTACTTTGTCTATCACATGCGACATGAAATTTACTATATAAATAAAGTGAAACAAATAGATTTTATCATTTAATTTTTCAAATCAAACATATCTTATAGTTGACACTCAACTTTGTGACAATTTCTTATTAAAAATTATATTGAACCTTTAAAATAAAATCAAGTATTCAACTGCTGCTATTATTATTTTAATTTAAAAATAGAATTTTTAAATTCTCCCGTATTTTCTAACAAAATTTTATGAAATAAAATTTTTAAATTTATCCTCAATTTCTGGGTTGTTACATTCTCTTTGGATTTGAAGATTCAAATAGTAGATTAAAAAACCCTAACGCTGAGAATTTTGATTTCTCAGTGAAAGCACTGGAATCACCAAAAAGTGGTGCAAACACCCAACGATTATATAAAGAGAAATAAATGAAGACATATAAATGCAAAACAAGAAGAAATCACACATGAGGATTTATAGTGGTTTAATTAAGAGTTGCCTACATCCGCTTTATATTTTTTCTTTATAATATTTAATAAAAAATGATTATAGATGTTTGAGATTGTCCGAATCTCGAGTACACAGTGAATACAATCAGTAAAACACTTAGAAAAGCCAAAAGTCCTTTTTTCGAAGATTTGTAAGGCTATTTATAGAACATGTTTGGTTCTGGGTCGGTAGGGACACGTGGCAGCCAATCCAAATGTTGTGGAGTGCGTGGGCTTGGTCACGATGCAGAAGAACTGGTCTTCGAGGAGATATTTCTAGTTCGTCCTATGCTCAGGTTGGCATAGCCGAGTCGGATTCAAGCTGATTTGAAGTTGTTTCCACTTTCCTTACGAACCCAGATGTTGGAGCCATAAGAGGCTGCTTCATTCGACCCCTTACATATGGAAGTGCATGAAACACATCTTGAGTGCTTTGATTATGGATCTTGACGGCCTTGGCGAAAGTCCGGTCGACAAACACTATAAGAAAAATGTTTTTTATATTACAGATAAATAACACTTTGTTACTTAATCATATTGTTTGTTAATTTGTTTAATTTTTAGAATGGATACCTTTGTACCACTTTGGTATTTCCAAAATTATTGAAAGGGCTGCCTCTTTAGGTTATTTACCTCTTCCATTTTCCTGAGATTATTCCCTCAATTCCTCAAACAAAGAATCTCCTCCTTTAGAGAAACTCCAACAGTTTAGAGTACGGGGATTACATTTTTCATATGTGACAAATATATTTCTTGTTTTTCTTTGCGATTTTCACATCATGCATCTACAAAACAAGCTCTTGACAAACTAGTCGTATGTTGGATAGAAGCCTGATGATTCATATTTTTTCTTCTTTCATACTTTCTGTTGAACTTATAGGATGCTGTAAAAAAACAATTGTGATCAAACAAACACACTTGTATTTGTTTCTCTCTAAGTTGAATGGATGTTTGGCACGTGGTCATTGAGATCACATTTTATTCATACAATGCAGCTTAAATGAATGCAAAAAAGTTCATAAAATATTTAATAGCCAATGAAAGTTGGACTCTATGACATTATTTGATGCTAATCAAAGCATACATAGAAACCGACCTAGGCACATTAAAGAAGAGTTGAATCGAGATTTCTAGATTATTCTAAATGAAATATTTAATAAACATTCTGATTGTAGATTGATCTGAAGGATTTCAGAAACTCGAAGTACTTATGTCACATTCCCTACAGCTTGACAAAGATACACAAGCATTATAAACATAGTAAAGGAATAAAATTTATTTCGGTTAACACGATCTACTTTTGATTTACGATATCTGTATTAATATTATATTGACTTTGTTGGACATGCTGCATATAGTCTTTGGGTTAGGTATGTTAGGTAATTTGAATGGTGTTTGAGTCACCTCCTTTTGGTAATGTTTATATATATTCAATAAGCTATTTACCTTTGGTGTTTTGTTTTTGAATTTTCTATTCCAAATAAGTGAACACTTAAGATAAGAAATTATCAAATACTTAATTGAAATGATATAAACAAGATAATACACAATAATGTAGATATAAAACAAACTTATCATGACGTAGACAAGCTTCTACATTAAACCATTAAAAAGGTAGTACTTTTACTGCACAATGTCATTGAGTTGATTACAAAACCTTTTGATATATTCTTCCAATTCCAAAGCATAGTTAATAACACGAGAAAAGAGCCTTTCATTTATCCATTGTCCTAATTCGTATCCATTTGAGAAAACTGTACAACCGTACCATCGACAACAACATTATCCCCATGTCAGATGATTAGAATTAGTGATTCAAAACCGCAGAAGCACATAACAACCACGGATTATACCTTGTTGACTTCAATAATTTTTCGTGCTTTATGTGTTACCTGGTGTAACTCTTGAGTACGTAGGGAGGTAGTTGTTGATGGTCCACTTGCAGTTGCTCCATCCTTGTTTAAAGCTCTCTTTATTGCATGTCCTTGTAATGTTGCTCTTGTAATTCAATATACCATGTAGTAGGTGTTAATGATAAAAATCGTCAATACCTGATCTAAAGTTTGACAATGTATATGTGATGAAAATTAGAGGGTAACCAATCTAAAGGATGTTAAAAGATAATTCAGCCTCAACAAGCTTAACTTATTCTGTCGTTTCCTAGATATCAAGACCCTAAGCCCGAAGATTAGTTACTCTTCCTTCGAGAGGTGAGTATCACGCTTACGAAACTTAAAGGTCAACAGTTAACTTGGGATAAGGGAATTATAGGCTTAAAGAAGGTTGAGGACCTCAATACAACAGTTATCCTTAGATTCAAGATATAATAATATATATTGTGTTGAGAAGAAATAGGCTAATGTATCACAGCAGTAGGGTTAATGACATATTATAGCCCTTATTGACTAAGATGATATTCCCACATCGAACCAGCCTATAAGAAGGCCTCGTTTGTGTTAGTTATCGCGTCATAAGTTTACGATAGGTTGTTTTAGTATGTTGTGTCACATTAGGATTAATGTAAAAGGTTTGAGACACGTATAAGGACCATAAGGAAAAACTCATTGATTTTGTTCAATGATTTTCCCTTTTCTGAATACTATTGTGCCCAAATCCTTCACGAAAAGAGGTTAGTGATAACTCCTTATTCAATCAATATGGACACAACATGATTATTGAATCGAGAAAAGAATAAGTCTCGATTTTCTCTTTTTATTCGCTATGATTGTATTATAATTATCGTGGAAATCCTTAATTTGACTAAGAAATTTGGGTTTACTCTCTAAGAAAAGAATACAAGATGGTAGAATGAGGAAAAGATCCCAAAACATGACCCCTAGGTCTTATTTATAGACAATTTGGGCTCCCATTGGTAATATTTCTACTGGAAGCCCGCTTCTGGTTTGCATTATCGGTGTCAATCCGCTTTTGGCGGCTTTCACTGCCGGCTCCTGGGTGTCGGTCTTTCTGGTTTTCGGTACTGTTTTCTTTTAGAATTCCTTTTCTTTATTTTTTCTGTTTCGGAGGTGACTATTGGTTGACTGCTTTCGGTATCGCTACCAAGCCTGTTGGTAGCGATAACAACCTTTATTGAAGCTTCTGCTTTGTTAATAATCCCTTGTCTTTACTTACTCTTGGTATCGTGCTCTAATGGTAGACTTCATCCTATCAATTATATCGATGGTGAATCAACCAATACCGATAGCCCTTCGTTCGTTCTTATGTTGACTATCAGCCTTAATTTTCCTTCGGTGGCTCTACACTCTTGTGGCGGATCAAGCACTTTCGGCTTTCACTCCTTGTTTTCTTTCAGTATCATACCAATACCTTTAACTTTCTTTCTTTTATATTAACTCTGGGCCTTTGCTCCTTCTTCCTTAGTACCAAAACTAGATTAATGTTTCTCCTTTAAGTATCGACACCAAGCAAACTATTTCCAACACATTGGTGCCGATAGCAAGCTTTCCTCTTTCGTGATTTGGTGTCGACGCCAAGTATTTGGCCTTCTGTTGATGCCAATAACGTTTTTGCTTTCGGTATCAGCTCCTGCGCGATACCCCTTCACTTTAGCTTGGTTTTGGTGTCGAATTCGGGTAGTAACATTTGCACTCCTAGTGAAGGGGTATTTCTGACTTTTCAAGTCAAATCTTCTACACCAGTTTACAATATCTTCGTTTGGAATTATACCTGCGCTTCTCCTGCATAAATTTCAACAACTAGTATTTTGTGTTAGTCCTTTACTTAGAGTAGGATGTTTACAACTATTTGTTCATATTATGTTTAACTTCCCCGGGCCTAAGCCTAATAACATATTAAACCTGCAATAGGGTAGCATAACCATTTATACTTTATTCCTTATTGGAATAATGATCAATGGTGTTCTTATTATAAGCTCAGAAAACTTCCCTGTGTGAAGTGTGAGGAATCTTTACTTTTATTATCGAATTTTGTAATGAAGAGCTCATGATGTCAACCCAATGATGGATTTTAAAAATCTTTATTGGAAATAAGATGGAAAGCCTTAGGTAATGTATGGCCCACATTAAGATCCTAACAATAAAGGGTTAGAAATTTGTTTCTAAATTAATAAGAAAATGACTTGAAAACCCAAATTCGAGTATTTAGTAGAAAATCATGTACCTTCTTATGGTGATTGATAGATGTTCCAAATCAAACCTAGATTCTGGTGTTAATGATAGAAGACCAAAAACCCACTTCTGGTAACAGTAGAAATCCCGAACTAACCCAGATTCGGGTATTTGATAGAAGACCAGAAATCCATTTCTGATAGTACTAGAAGTCCGGAACCTACCCAGATTCAGATATTTGATAGAAGACCAGAATTCCACTTATGGTAATAGTAGAAATTCCGAACCAACCGAGATTAGGGTTTTAATGATAGAAGACTAGAAATCCACTTTTGGTAATAATAGGAATCCTAAACCAACCCATATTCGGGTACTAATGATAGAAGATTAGAAATCCACTTATGCTAATAATAGATGTTCCGAGCCAAACCCAGATTCAGGTATTAATGATAGAAGTCCCTATCTAACCTAGATTCGGGTATTTGGTAGAAGACCAGGATTCCATTTCTGATAGTAATAGAAATCCCGAACCAACCCAAATTCAGATATTTGATAGCAGACAATAATTCCACTTCTGATAATAGTAGAAATCCCAACCCAACCTGAATTCGGGTTTTAATGATAGAAGACCAGAAATCCACTTCTGATAATAGTAGAAATCCCTAACTAACCCAAAATTGGGTACTAATGATAGAAGATCATAAATGTACTTCTGGCCATAACAAAAGTCGCGAACCAAACCCATATTCGGGTATTTAATGGTAGAAGATCAGGAATCTACCTCTGGCAATAATAGAAGTCATGAACCATAACCCAGATTTGGGTATTAATGATAAAAGACCAGAAATCCACTTCTGGTAATAATAGAAGTCCTGAACCATAACCCAGATTTAGGTATTTGGTATTGTTTGTGCCAATTCCAAGTCTATCCTTTAAAGCAGAGGTTGTACATGCTTTATATGTTCTTCTTTCGAGCTTTTATTCCCTTTCCATAGGATATTGATGTAAGCAGATGCGACTCTCCCGAGCTTTTGCTCCCTTTCCATGGGATATTAATGTAAGCAGAGGCGATTGCGTGCTTAGAGCACTCCTTCAGAGCTTTGTCCCCATTTGCGGGATTAGTTGTAAGCAGAGGATGTTCATGCTTACTGAGCCACTCTCGGGGATCTTGGTTTAAAGCAGAGGATGTACATGCTTTGTTATCCACTCTATGGGCTTTAGATTGTCAAAGTAGAGGATGTACGTGATTTGATTGCTCCCTTTGAGCTTTCATTCCCTTCTGCGGGAAGAGACATAAGCAGAGATAGAGCGTGCTCTTCTGCGAGCAGAGGCAGGACATGCTTAGTCGAGGCAGTGGGTGCTTTATCCATTCCCTTCTGCGGGAAACTTAAGCAGAGGTTGGGCATGCTCTTCCGCGAGCAGGGGCAGGACGTGTTTAATCATAGCAGAGGCAGGATATGCTTATTTAGATGCTCCGTCCCGACCAATTCTGGCGTTGATCAGAGACTTACGCTTTTGATTCTTTAACCTGGCCCTTTCTGATTTGGACGTGGCTAAAGGCTTACACTCCATCTTCCTCCGGAAGATGCCTTGCCTGGGCAAACTTGGCTGTAAGAAAGTTTTTAACCATTGTAGGTTGTTTTACCCAATTTGGGTTGTTCCAAGTTTCAAGAGGGTTTCCATACCTTAACCATGTTGATATGCTTAAGAATACCTTCTCTTATTCACTTATCATTGAAAAGTATGGTCACAAGTGTTTTGTGTTTCATGTTCTAGGTACGAGATCATCAATTGGTTTGCAGAGTCTATATGCTCTGGGTGTGAGTTCTTGATAAATGACCAAAGGTCCTTTCCTGTTTGGGCTAAGGGGCCATCTGTTGGATTCTTAATGTTTTCCATTAACCTTCGTAAGACAAAATCTCCTTTTCGAATGGTTCTCGTCCTTACCCTTGAATTGTAGTACTTGGTGATTCTTCTTTCATATTCAACTATTCTAATGGTTGCTTCATCTCTTAACCCTTGAATTAGGTTTAAAGTTACCTTTTTCAATTCTTGGTTGGGATCAAATGCATAAGCTATCCTTCTATGTGAAGGGATCTCAACTTCGATTGGAAGCATAGCCTTGCATCCGTATGTTAGAGAATATGGGGTGTGTTCCGCCGCCGTCTTGGTGGAGGTTCTGCATCCCCAGAGTACTAACGGCAATTCATCTGCCCAATTTCCTTTAGCTTGGTACAACTGTTTCTTTAAGATTGTCTTTATGGTTTTATTTGCAGCTTCGACGACACCATTTTCCCTTAGATGTGCTACAGATGAGAAACTCTTTATGATTCCAATTTTATAACAAAATCGTGTGAATTTTTTGCTTTCGAATTATGTTCCGTTGTCTGATATGATCTTATAGGGGATTCCAAAGCGTGTGACGATATTCTTTATCACAAACATCTTCTTAGATGTAATAGTCAGGAGTGGTTCAGTTTCCACCCATTTGGTAAAGTAGTCAATGGCTACTACCGTATACTTAGCTCCTCCTTTGGGGATTGGTAGGGTCCAATTAGGTATATTCCCCATACATCGAAAGGCCATGTGCTTGAGATGGCGGTCAAGTAATTCGGAGATAATCGGTGTATCTTAGAATAGCTTTGGCATTTCTCGCATTTCCTGACATACTTAATTGCTTGACTAGCCATTTGCGGCCAATAAAAGCCTTATCGCATACATTTCTTGGCTAGCTTAATTCCGTTAGAATGATCTCCACATAGACCATCATGTGCTTATTTTAATAAATTGATCCCGTCTTCAAGACTTACGCATCTCAAGTACGGAAGTGAATGTCTTTTTTTTGTAAAGCACCTTGTCCGTAATTACGAAGGTAGGGGATTGGTGTTTCACCTTTCTGGCATCTTGCCTATTAGTAGTTAAGGTTCCATTTAAGAGATAATTTGTGATGGGAGCCATCCAAGTATTCTCGTAATGGAAATCCCATTCAATTGGTTTGGCTTCCTCATCAGGAGCGACATCTTTTTCCTTTTTAGTTTCCTTTGCTAAGGCTTGGGATCTAGTTAAGACTAGTAATTCCTTTCCCTATTCAGGTTCCTCTTGCTTCTATTGGGATTATTCGAGTTTTAGAAGCTCCTCTTGAGCTGGCCAACTTTGCCAAAGAGTCAGCTTGGGAGTTTTCCCCTCTTGGGATCTAATGTATAGTAATGTCCTCAAATTGAGTGAGCATCTTTAGTATTCTCTTCATATATAGCACTAACCGGGCATCCCTGGTTTGGTAAGTTTGCTTAATTTGGTTTACCATTAGTTGTGAGTCGCTTAAGATCTCAATCCATGGTATCTTTAATTGTAGTGCTAAACTCAATCATGCCACCGTCGACTCATATTCTGCTACATTATTTGTTGCGACAAAACCTAGCTTCATTGCGTAATGTAAGCGATGTCCATAAGGGATGATTATTATATACCATGCCCCTGCTCCTTGTTCTTTGAAGCTCCATCTACAAATAATTTCCACTTAGTTTTTAGATCGTTTTCCTTTGTTGATTGTTCTGTATGAAACTTGTGCACTCATTTACAAAGTTTGCGAGAGCCTGCCCTTTAATCTCTGCTTGAGGTTGGAACTCGATTTCATATTAGCTAAACTCAATTCCCCACTTTACTAACCTTCCTGAAGTTTCTGGCTTACTGAAAACTAGTTTAGGTGGAAAGTTGGTTAAAACCTTAATGGGATTTGCTTGAAAATAACCTTTAAGCTTCTATGTTGTAAGTATTAGACAATAAGCTAACTTTTCTATCATAAGGTATCCGATTTCAGCATCTTTTAACCTTCTGCTAACATAGTAAATTGGGAATTGCATTCCATTGCTTTCCCTAATGAGACCGAGCTGATCGCATACTCTGAGATAGCCATATAAAGGTATATATCTTCCCCTCTTTTAGGACTAGACAAAATTGGAGGCTTTCCTATATAATCCTTCGATTCCTAAAAAGCCTTCCTGCATTCCTCATTCCATTTAAAGTTCTTCTTTTTCTTTATTACATCAAAGAAATGGATACACTTACCAGTGGCTTTGGAAATGAACCGACTTAGGGCTGCTACTTTCCCATTTAAGATCATAACCTCTTTGCTTGTTTTGGGGTCTTCCATATCCTTTATGGCTTTAATTTCATCGAGACTAGCCTCAATACCATGTTC
The DNA here is from genome assembly GCA_030737875.1 of Allium sativum. Taxonomy (NCBI): domain Eukaryota; kingdom Viridiplantae; phylum Streptophyta; class Magnoliopsida; order Asparagales; family Amaryllidaceae; genus Allium; species Allium sativum. The sequence goes on from CM060921.1 coordinate 705,120,129, forward strand.
GCTGACAACATACCCTAGGAACTTTCCAGATTGAACTCCAAAAGAACACTTTTAAGGATTTAACTTCTTTTGATATTACCTCAAGATATTGAAAATTTCTTCTAGATCCTTCAGATGACTTTATGCCTTGGTAGATTTCACTAACATGTCATCTGCATATACTTCCAGGTTTCGCTCTGTTTGATCTTGAAACATTCTGTTAACCAACCTCTGATATGTTGCACTAGCATTCTTTAATCCAAAGGGAATACCTTATAACAAAATGTTCCCTAATCAGTATTAAAGCTCGTATGCACTTCAACGGGTTTGAACATATGGATCTGGTTGTATCCTGAGTAGGCATCCATGAGGGATAACAACTTATGTCTACTAGCCGCATCAACCAACTGATCTATTCGGGGAAGCAGATAACAATCCTTTTTGCAAGCATTGTTTAGGTCTATGTGTAACAACCCGGAATTTCGGAACCAATTTAAAAAATTTATTTTTAGTAATTTCAATGAATTTTGAAAATTTGAAATGATTTATTTTAAATAATAACCAAAAAAAATTAGGAAAAATAAATTATTTAATTTAAAATGGTATTTAAATAAAGATTATCACAGATTAAATATTATTTGGAATTTTTTCCATTTTAAGTGATATTTAGGTAAAGTATTTTCGTTAATTTATAAATATTTATATTTGTAACTGATGTGAATCTTCAATGCTCCTCGGTTGAATTTAATGTGAACATTTTGGAAACAAGAGTTATTACTGTTATTAATTTATTTTGTAATTTGAGTAAAAAAATGAATTTAATAAAAGATTTGTGATTCAGTTAAGAAGGGAAGTATATGCTAATATTTGAAACTAAAATGCGAACTTGAACTTTCATTTATTTTGGACATAGTGAATATAATCTCAATTTAAAACTTTCTGCCAAAAATAACATCATCACAAATTTGTGTTGAAAATGTAACGATGGAAACAAAAGTCAACTTTGAAATAAACCAGGCAATTTAATTCAATCTTAAACAAGGATTTTATTTTTGTAGTGACATATCATCAAAAATAATTTATAAAATTATAAGTATAAATGGCGTAATAAACGTTAAACTAATTTCAAACGTATGTTGAAGCTTTAATGGTGATTAATTTTTGTAGACCAATAAGTCTAAATTTATTACCATATTATTCATAGTACAATTAATGTAATAAAGACATTCCATGTAATTTAAACTTTGAATTGAAGAGAGTAATATAGGAAGAGTTATCGTTGGCAATTTCAAATTCGAATTTAATATATATAGTGATTCATTTCGTTTGAAAGTTAGAACTCAATATTGGTATATTTAATAAAATTGAATGGCGCATTTATTTAATTAACTTTTGAAATCCTTTCCTAAACTCTAACCTAAATCAACACTTCATCCATTCTCTTTCTTTGGCTATAAATAATATTAAAATTCCTAACCTAATCCTCCTCTAAACCCTAATTCATTTCATAGCCGCCGCCTCCATCTTTCATGAATGACCAAAAACGCTCTCCTTTTCCCCCTCAAATATCTTTCAGTCCATTTTTGGAGTTGCAAATCGTTCAGCGACAAACATGAAGAACTCAATGAGCTCGATTCATTCAACGATGGGGATCCATTTTTCTTTGCCTGAATTGCGTGAAATCAAGACATGAAAGGCGCTGGTTGGAGTGATTTTCTAGGCGGCACGGTGGTGCATACCTGGTGGCTCGCGCGAGGGAAGGGCTTCGAAGTCAAGGTTGGGTTCAATTTGTTCTAGGTTACAACAACGAAGAAGACGGCTGATTTAATTAAATGGTAATTAGTGTTAATTAAGAAAATAATTATAATTATTGTGAAACCTTATAAAATCAATATCTATTTCATGTGACCTCAGAAATACGCAAATTCAGTTGCGATGGAATTGTAAAATCAAGATCTATATGATGGAATCAATTTGGTAATATTCAGAGCTAGTTACAAATTTGGTGAAATTAAACGTTCAGTTTAATTTAAAGGAAACAATCGTTATTTAAGCGATTTCAGTGACCGATCAAGGTGAGTAATTCTATTCTTTTTATTATATAATTAAAATTTATTAATCATAATGGTAGTATTACTCATACACTGTAATATTATGTTGATTGTCATATGTGATTTGATCTGTGATTGGTGTGTTCTGTAGATCTGTTAAAATTAACAATTGTGTTAATTAGAAAAATAGTTAAACAAAATCATCATTTTGTGTTTATTAGATTTGTTGATTCAAAAATTAACAATTGTGTTAATTAGAAAAATAGTTCAACAAAATCATCCTTTTGTGTTTATTAGATTTGTTGATTCAAAAATTTACAATTGTGTTAATTAGAAATATAGTTAAACAAAATCATCATTTTGTGTTTATTAGATTTGTTGATTCAAAATGAACATCTTGACAAATTAGTTAAGTTAAAACAAAAATGCATAGTTTTGTCAATTAAAAAGATTGAAACAAAAACGCATAGTTTTGTCAATTAAAAGGTTGAAACAAAAATGCATAGCTTTGTCAATTAAAAAGATTGAAACAAAAATGCATAGTTTTATCAATTAAAAAGGTTGAAACAAAAATGCATAGTTTTTGTAAATTAAAAAGGTTGAAACAAAAATGCATAGTTTTGTCAGTTAAAAAGGTTGAAACAAAAATGCATAGTTTTTTCAATTAAAAAGGTTAAAACAAAAATAAACATTTTTTTTGTAAATTAAAAAGAGTGAAACAAAAATTAACATTTTTGTTAATAAGAAAAGAGTGAAACAAAAATTAACATTTTTGTTAATAAGAAAAGAGTAGAATTAGAAGACATATTTTTATTGTCATTTTATTTACAATAAAAAGAATAGAATTAAAAGACATATTTTTATGTCATTTTAGTTACAATAAAAAGAATAGAATTAAAAAACATATTTTTTATTGTCATTTTAGTTACAATAAAAAGAGTAGAATTAAAAGAAATATTTTTATTGTCATTTTAGTTATAATAGGAAGAGTAGATTTAAAAGACATATTTTTATTGTCGTTTTAGTTGCAATAAAAGGATTGGTTATTAAAGAACATCTCTTTACCATAATTTTGTTGCAATAAAAAGATTAGTTGAAAAAAAAAAATCATTTTTGTTAAAAAGATTAGAACAAAAATATTCATTTTTGTTAAAAAGATTAGTTGAAACAAAAACATTCATTTTTGTTAAAAAGATTAGTTGGAATAAAATATTCATTTTTGTTGAAAAGATTATTTGAAACAAAAACACTCATTTTTGTTAAAAAGACTAGTTGAAGCAAAAACATTCATTTTTGTTAAAAAGATTAGTTGGAATAAAATATTCATTTTTGTTAAAAAGATTAGTTGTAAACAAAAATTACAATTTTGTTAAATAAGATTTGAGTTAAACAAGAAAATTTCATTTTTTTGAAATAGAATTGTCAACAAAAATGAAAATATCATTTTAATCATTTTGTTGAAACAGAATTGCCAACAAAATGAAATTATCATTTTTTGGTTCTTTTTGTTGAACTAGAATTGTCAACAAAAAATGAATGTATCACTTTTTAGGCATTTTGTTGAAATAGAATTTGTAAGTTAACAGAAGAATCATTTTTATCGTCACAACATACATTAGAATTTGTATGTTAACATAAGAATCATTTTTATCGTCACAACTATATTAGAATTTGTATGTTAAATAAATAATCATTTTTATTGTCACAAATAAAGAATCATTTTTATTTCAACATACATTAAAATTGATATGTTAATGAAAAATTTAATTTTATTGTCAAAACATACATTAAAACTATATACAAATAAAATTTTCTTTTTATTTGTTGAAGTTAAAAATAGAAATACAAATAAGATTATTTTTATTTGTCATTAGCAATTGTCATGTAAATAAAATACATTTTATTTGACAGTACGAACATATAGACTTGCTGTGCCAATAAAAATCCTTTTGTTTGGTGTGTTAAACATGTTAGTAGAATCGTCGAATGGTTTATATTTATATATAATTTTATATATAAATATAAATTAAAATTAAATGAATCGCCGCGGTAGTTCGCGTTTCAAAATCGTAATTTTAAACGATTATACTGAAAGTTCCGACCGTTGGATTTTCCCAAAACTGGAACCGTTAAGGTCGTCTATTGACCTGAAGCGTCGTTAAATTAAATTGAGCTATTTTTATATAAATAAAAATAACGATAAATCGTTATAAAATAATATTAACGATATGAGATGGTTTAAATTATATATATGCGTGAATTATTTGAACAGACCGAGTTCAATCTCATTTCAAATAATTATACGACGATTTAAATCGAAGATATTAAAGACGGTGATTGAAGACCGGCGATCTGCACATCGAATGGACGACTACTGATGCCCGACACTGGGTTGCTCCTAGGAAAGGGTTAAAGTGGTAGTTGTCCGGACGTACTTGTTGATTGTTCGGATAAGCGACACCTCTCTTCCGTATTAGACATACGGGACGAGGAATAAGGTGACTCCGGTTTCGTTCAGACCCAAGACGGACTTGTAAATGGATGTGTGTCTGACATTGGATTTCATTCCATGTAAATTGATTTCTATTTAATATATATCTGATTGGTGGTGGAGAATTTATTCTCTTGCTTAACACCCTTCTCTGAGACGCACGAGCTCAGAGGTTATATATTGGTAGTTATCGATCGCATGGCGTGGATTGTCAATGTGGCATGCCAAGATGCAGATGATCAAGGCTTTCGTTGAAAAGCATAGCCTTGTGGTTGATGATCAAAGCATAGCCTATTTCGGCAAAGCTTTGTGTATAGCATTACCTCGTGAGCCTCACACCCCGGTAAGAGTCAGAAACGGGACAAGGGAACACAGGAAGTGCACACGTGTCTTTCTAGCTAGAAGTGGTATCAGGGTTTTGCAAGCCCTGCCATTTTACTTATGTGGTTTATGGATTATGAGGTACCTCGGATTTATTGGTCGATGGTGACCAAGTTATAGGTTCAATAGGACCGGGAAGCGTGTGTTCAGGAATTGCCAATCCACTAAAGTATTTGTGGACCGACCCTGCAGGATCCAAGGGTTGCCCGTATATGTGATCTTGAGGCATTGCTAGAGTGTCTCGAATCGGTAAGGAGACCGTCCCTAGTCTTGACTCATGATGGAAACCCAATTTCCAATACGACATTACGGTTTTGATTGTAAACCTATATATGGCGACATAGTAGGATGGGTACTATACCGTCTAGGATTGATATATTTACTTTGAAGTATTTTAAAACTGATTAGACATTAACAATAATATTAAAATATTATTTTCTACGTATCAAGCATGTTTGATCATTATAAGGTAAAACTCTATCCTCTGGTTTGCGTTGCATTGTGTGATGGGATTTGAGTCTTATAATGATTTCATTTTTCTAAAAAGCATTGTGTTGTTTTGAATAAAAATTCATTTAATTTATGCACTGGCAATCCAATGGAGTAAACTCGTTCCGCGTTAGCAGCGTGGTCCTGTGATTAGCCATATTGTTAGATAAGTTAGGAAAGATTTCTCATACCAGTCCCATGACTGACAAGTAGTTTGTTTCACTTTGCAAACTCGGGTGCCCTCTTTTCCACATGGGCAGTCGAGTAGCTTATTTTGCAGATATATTGAGCAGGATTCTGGATCGAAGCTTAAAGCTGTGTCCAGAGCATTGATAATCTTCTGTTGCATTGTATTAAATTCATTGTAAATTATCTTCTGCTGTTGTATTATTATATCGACATACTCTGATATTCTGTACTCTGGTGTCACATTTTTATAATGTTTATAAAAGTCTTCTGTTATCTGTTCTGATGTGTTGTATGCCCAGAGTTAGTGCATTCGAGGATTTCCAACTTTTGGATCAGACTTCTGTGGTTTGTGGTCGATTCAAAGGGCGGGAATTTTCGGGTCATTAAAGTAGTGATCACAAGTCCTCCATTTCTCATTAGACTTTTTCACCAATATTGGATTAGCCAACCATTTGGGATAGAAAACCTCTCTGATAAACCCATTCGTAAGCAACTTCTTGACCTCTTCTTTCAAAGCTACTGATCTATCTCTATTGTACTGCCTTTTCTTTTGTCGAATATGGGTTATAGATGGATTGATGTTCAGGACATGACTCAAGGTAGAAGGGTTAATCCCTACCATGTCTGAGTTGGTCCAAGCGAATACATCCTTATTATGTTGTAGGAACTGAATCAAATCACTCCTCAATGGTTCTTCCGACCTCTTCCCTATTTTGATGGTTTTAGCTTTTATCAGTTGAATCAACGCTTATTTCATCATGTCTTCTATTGGCATGATTCTTTCTGTATCCCCTTGGGAATCTAATTCTATGACAATTTCTTCTTCTTCTACGAAATTTATTTCGACAGCCCTCTTTTTTTTCGTAGAGAAATGTACCCGCTATTCATATGCTTGTTAGTTTTATTGATTCTTATTTTAGCTTCGAATGTCGGATGTAAGAATCCATCATCCAAAGGTTGAAAAACCGTGAAAGATTCAAAGTAAGCAAGTTACTCCCTTTTGTATTGGTCAACGGTTGCAAAGTACAACTCACGAGAACTTAATTGTTCCCTCCGATTGTACCCAACCTTGCTTTGTTAGGAATCTCATCATAAGATATTAGAATGAGACGAAAGCATCCATTTCATCTAGAAATGGTTGGCCAAAGAAAGCATTGTAGTAGGAAGGCTGGCCAATGGCGAGGAAGAGAATCTCGAAGGTCCTGCGGAGAGGAGACAATCCAACTTGGACCAAAAGCTTGATTTTCCCCACTGGAGTTGATCCCTTATTGTTGAAACTAAAGATAGGCTCATTGCTTGGTTCCAACTTATTCTCGGAAATCCCCATTTGGTCGAAGGCATGTTTAAAGACCATATTCACCACACTTCAAGTATCAATAAGAATTTTAGCAACTATAGAAAGCCCAATCTGTGCATTTATCATGAGAGGGTCACTGTGTGGATGATGAATGTAACACCCCAAATTTTAATACACTATAACCATATAATAAAGATGATAAATTGGAAATTACTTAATTAAATATTCAGAATTAAGTGAAACCAGCTTTACCATCGCGTTCGTCTCAGAATTCTGGTTCACATAGACCCCAAGTTTGCATAAAACGGATAACGTATGAAGAAGTTATAAACCCTAGAAATTCGTATACATATAAGGGGCTTATATATAAATAAAATTCAAACCAGAAATTAAAGCAAAATCAATGCGGGAATTAAGGGGGAATGAGACGACCCACAATGGGACTGAGTCAACCTATGGGTCGACCCAAGTCACGTTGGGTTGATCTATGGGTCGACCCCGTAGGTCGGTGACCCAATGAGATTTGGGGCTAGTTCCGGTTTCTGAATTTGGACTGTTTTATGGCTAGGTTCGTTGTTGATTTAGCGCTATATGTACGACTTGGATTGAACCCTAGAATCTAAAGGTTGAGGTTAACTCTGTGAATCTATAAATAGGTGGCTCTCTCCTGTTCCAATACACACAATTTCTTCATACCTTCTGCCTCTATAAATCTATAAAAAGGTGGCTCTCTCCTATATATATATAATGGGGGGATGCTGCGGAAGCCTAGATCTACATAGATAACTCAAAATACAAAATTTGCATACAACAATAAAAGGGATAGAAGTGGACTTTTCTACAATGGCATATAAGTATATATAAGAGATCTAATCTCTTCTTTACCAAGACCCGCTCTGAGTTCCCTGTTATTTTCAGATCTGATACCTAGAACTATATCATGACAGTTAAATAAAAGTTGGGTTTAGAATACACAGTTTTTATAAGATAATTGTTATAATTGTTCTTAACAATTAATTACCTATGTCGTTGTTATATGTGAAACGTATGCCTTTACTATTAGATAATTAATTAGTTATGTGTATCTATCTTTCTTTTCCCTGTTTCTATTGTTTTAGTTTATTTCGAGTCTTTCCTATATGCCTATGTGATTTTATTCTATTCTCCTTCCTCTATTTTCCCCTTTTGGTTTACGCTAAGCCTAGGCCTTTGGAAGCCTAGGCCATGTCCGATTAAAGTCCGCACATAGAAAATTTAAGATAATAATAAATGACAAGAAAAAAGGGATATTGATAATTTGAGGACTGATTGACTGTAATTTGGGAAAGTTATAATATGCATATACCTATAGCTGTTGTAAATCGGGAATGTAATAGAAATGGATAATATGCATAATACTTGTACATGCTATAATTTGAGGACATAATTGAATGGAATATTGTGTATATGGATAAGCATGTTCAATCTGACTTAATACAGACATTAAGTAAAAAGGACATGTTAAATAATGTAAGTACCAGATGTAGTTTAGTAAATTGAATCACTATAGTAGTTATACATACATCTGGGCAAGTGTTTTGGGGAAGGGTTGTACACACATAATAACATGTAATATTACAACCGTGCTTATTAGTAAACCTAGACCTGCTAGGTTAAACATGATTATTAATAAGTTAAGAGGTCCCTCGTTCTGCTATTGTATTGGGTTTTGGGGACTCTTAAATACTAGTTACTTGAGGGCACAAGCATAGGGGGTTTGGCTTGTGTCAATCTGCTGTTTGGAATCCATATCAGTCAGTATCTCTATTGCTATTTGGTTAGAGGGCCTCGCACTAGTTAGGGACCAGGGCACGCTTTACTGAACTGGATAGTAAGAGGTTCACATAAGGAAGGTGGGTATGGGCACGTTTCGGCGGAGTCATGAGCGTGCATGAGCCCAATTAGGGAAACTAAGTCGCTTTAACACCAGTAAATAGGTATGTGTTATATAAGTTGCTGGGTTAGGGAGAGATCCACCTTACTGCTGTGGATGACACAGGGTATTCACATATAAGGGAAACAATCACATGGGTAGTAATCAGGGTACACATATTCCTGCTGTTATGTAATTAGGGTAACACCTAATCCGTTTATGTAATTAGGGTACGCCTAATCCTGTTGTTTCTGTTAAGTAATTAGGCTAACACCTAATCCTGTTATACTAGTATTGGTTCAGACACGACCTGTTTTAGGGATATAAATGAGAAGCATTACTCGATCACTGTTCATCCTATTTATTTCTGTTGTTCTATTTATCTTGTTTATCTGTTGCCTTATATGATAATTTACTTTCTCACCCAGTGTTGTTTATCTGTTTTGATATCTCTATTTTATGCATATTCGAGAATCACCGGAACTCGCTAGACTTTATGTCTGACCCTTTTTTTTCGCTTCTTTCTCTTCCTTTCTTCCCGGGTCCTCAAATTGGTAGCACTCCTCAGTGATTAGGACTTTCTCTTTCAGCTTGGATATGGACTTTCTGAGATGTACCACTTTGACTTACTTTCTACTCTGTTATGGCTTGCTACGAGGGATATGGTTTTATATTATTGCACTCTAATATTTTGCATTCTAAGACAGATTTGAATTTCTTGATTTTTGATGTAACTGGTTTAATGATGTAACTTGAGATAAGGTTTTATTTTTAAAGTTGAAATTTCCGTTGCTTATTTAATAGTTGCCTTGTGAATTTCTATATTATTTACCTATTGCGCTTCCTGAAACTTAATACATTCTCTTATGAGTGACATTAACGGACGTGGGGTGTCACATTTGGTATTAGAGCTGAAGGTTACAAGATCAGAAGAAAAATTTTAAAAAATATTTTTAAAAGCAACGTATTTTCAAACAAAAACCAGTTTTGAAAAACATATCCCCTTAAGCCATATTAAATATTAACTCGATCACTTTTTGAATCTTTTGTTTCTTCTCTTTTCAACATGTCTGGGGCACCCAATCTTCTTGAGAGCATTCCACTACCGACATGGTTCCATAGGTATCTTGAGGTTACGACACCTGCCGTAGGTCAAGGAGATTCCCCACCCCTAACTGCAGCCATTGTAGCTCCACATTCATGAGTAGATAACTTTTCTAAGCTATGTAAAGAATTTTGCGCTATGGTAGGAAAACCGTTCCGCTGTACTGAGAGATTTTTTTTTAAAGTATGAAATTGGCTAAGAGAGATGGAGAACGTGTTTGGCCTTTTTTAAGATTGACGATAAAAGGAAGATACAGTTGGTCGCATGGCAACTGAAGGATGTAGCTTCTTACCAGTGGGAAGTAGCATAGGCAGGACAACCAGTGACTACTTGGGATGATTTCAGACAGAGATTCGAGATGAAGTTTTTATCTCAGACAGAAGAAAGATTACAGATGGAGAGATTCTTGGCTTTGAAACAAGGGGCCATGTCTGTTAAGGATTATGTGAATAAGTTCAATCAGCTAGCAAGATTTGGTCCGAACTTGGTGGATACCCATAAGAAGGATCTTAGGTTAGCCAGAGGGTTGAATCAACTCTCCAAGGACTTTCTTTTTCTCATATACTGATGGAGGCGACATTTGAAAGGCTGGTTGATATGGCTCTTATGCACGAAGATGACAAGGATGAGAAGAAAGACTGAAGAGATACATGCTAAAGGCGAGAAACAGAAATGGTGGCCCAAGAAAGGAAAGCAAAAGAAAGGAGGAAAGACTGACAAAGCTCAGATCAAGAAAGATATCAAATTTCATGGTTACTGAGCTATGGGTCATTTTGTGAAGGACTGCAGAAAGGCAAAGAAAGCCTGGTTTAACTGTGGACAAGTGGGACACTTCTGTTAATCCCTAAAAAATCCATACGCATATTGAGAAAAGGATGCGGAACGGGCGCCATCAGGATCGGTCGTGCATGATGTTATCTAAGGCGCTTAAACGACTCACAACAGACATGATGCAACCGCACAGAGCCAGATCCAAATGTCAAACCCAAGTCAAGTCAACCAGTACAACCAAAGATGATGGTGCGATATGAAATGAGAAATGCGGCCCAAAAAGGATACATGTCGCATATCCTGTAAAGTCGCTCACTATTTTCCTATCAAAAGACCAAGCCTGAAATGAAGTTGCAATACGAGCGCCTGCAACATCATATGTGACCATATCTCCAATCGGAGTTAGGCATGAATCGTGACTCAGGTGCGGGAGGCAAGGTCGATCGTTCGAATTGGGGAAAAGCCGTTCAAACACAGAAGCAAAGCAAATCGTCCATTCAACATAGGCGGGAGCGACCTTGTGGCATAGCTTTAGGGACAAACAACGCCATACAAAGGCAGCCAAAAGACGAGCACCCTTGAGCTAATAAGAACGGTCGCGCAAGGAACATGGGAGAACCAGGTCTAGTCCCGCGTCCCGCTCTTATAAAAGTTTCCATTCGAAGCATTCATACTCACAGGAACGCACGCCCCTATGGATCCGCTCAACCACTTTAGGCGCTCGCTCTACTAAGTCGCTCGCGCATGACAACCAAATACAGATCTGGACAGCTGGTTACAACTAGCCAATGACATGATTGTAATTAATAGAATGAGCGATCCCTAAACTGCATAAATGGATTTCAGATCATTTCCTAGGGGGAGCTCACCTATAAATACACCATGGCTATCAACACAAAGGGGATCCGATCTTTAAAATCTGGAAGTTCTGCCAAATTCCATCCTCAACTACTAATTCGACCATAGCATCAAGCATGATCTCGTGATCAAAGGGAACAGAAGCATCCTCCTCCTCAATCATTCACTTATCCTTCATCTCCTCAAATTCCACTGTCCCCTTGTGTGATTCTAAGATTGAAGTATATAAACGAGGGTATATTGAGTGAATACAAAGATGTATGAAAAGAGAGAATTGATGTGTTCTGTAATCTCTATTATAAATTGGAAATTGCCTTCATAGTGGACGTAGGCCTAGTTAACGGCTGAACCACTCTAAATCTTGCCTCTACTTTACTTTTCTTGCACTTTTCATTTTTTAGTTGCTGATTAAACATGGTTCCATTTATTTCTTACCAAGTTGGTGAAGTATAGCTTAGTACCTTGGGTGTTTAGACCATTTTTGGTGTAAACAACTTCACTAAGCAGTGTCCTAGCAAGCAAGGACAAGGGGAAGGAACTTCTGGACAAGTACATGCTCTTGAGGCTAGTGGGTCTTATCGAGGTAGGAAATTCACGGTTGAAAGTTTGATTTCCCTTTTTGACTATCATGTTATAACCATGTTTGATTCTGGCGCTTCACATTCATCTATATCTAGTTCTTTAGTAGATAGTCTACACCTTAATACTAGTATAGTCTCTGAACCTGTAGTGGTCTCCAAACCCATAGGAGGTATGGCTTGTTTATCCATGATATGTAGAGGTTTGAGAATTTTTATCTTAGGCATCGAGTTTGTATGCGATGCATACATTCTGGGCTTTATGGGCTATGGTTTGATTCCAGGAATGGATTGGCTAGCCATGTATGGTGCCATTCTTGATTGTGAAAAGAGAGTAGTTAGACTTTTTACTTGTCATGGTAGAACTCGTGATACTTCTGTTGTCGATTTGCGATCTGTACCCATAGCCAGAGATTATGCGAACGTATTTGAGGAGGTTAAGGGGTTACCTCCAAGGCGTGAAATAGACTTTTGGATTTTATTTGGTAGAGAATGTTAAGCCAGTTTCTCTGCCAGTGTGTTGCATGGCTCCTAGAGAAAGGAGGGAGCTCAGCAAGCAAGTATGGGAGTTGTTTGAGAAAGGTTTTATTAGGCGAAGCATGTCAGAGTGGGGAGTTTTGGTCGTCTTTGCAACTAAGGCAGACGGCTCACTTCATCTATGCATGGATTATAGGGAGCTGGATAAGATCACCAAGAAGAATAGGTAACCACTTCCGAGGATTGATGACTTGTTTGATCAGCTAGTAGGTGCATCAGTTTTCTCGCTGATGGATTTGGCCACCAGATTTCATTTGCTGGGGTGGCAGAGGACAACATTGATAAGACTGCATTCAGAACTCTAGACGGTTTATTTGAGTGACTGGTTATGCCTTTTGGGCTACCCAATGCACCCGCCTAATTTGTGGACTTGATGAGTTGGGTGTTTAGGGAGTTTTTGAATAAGTTTGTGGTGGTCTTTGTGGATGACATTCTGATCTTCTTAAGAAATGAGGAGGAGCATGCTCAACACTTAGGAGAGGTTCTACTCACTCTCAGATCACATCAGTTCAAGGCAAAATTTTCTAAGTGTCACTTTTGGAGAAAGGAAGTAATGTTCCTAGGGCATGTGTCTCCACGAACGGGACAGCGGTAGACCTCGCTAAAGTCGTCGCAGTTCAAGATTGGAGGGCTCCAAAGTGTGCGATGGAGGTGAGAAGTTTTCAAGGGTTGGTGAGCAATTATAGAAAGTTTATCAAGGACTTTACAAGGGTATTAGCCCCACTCACCTGATTGACGAAGAAGAATTTGGATTTTTTGTGGAGCATTGATTGCAAGGATGCCTTTTAGAGTTTGAAAAGGGCTCTGACAACGGCTCTAGTTCTGACTCTTCCCGATGGAAGCAAGATGTTCACGGTCTAGATAGATGCTTGTGGCACAGGGCTTGGTGTCGTTCTAATGTAAGAGGGAATTGTAGCATGCTATGGTAGCAAGCAGTTGAGAGTTCATGAGAAGAACTACCCTACCCATGATCTAGAGTTTGTTGCAATAGTGTTCGCATTGAAGTCTTGGCGACATTATCTACTTGGAGATAGATTTGAGCTATACACGGATCATAAGCCGCTCAAATACTTGTTCTCACAGAAGGATCTCAATCTAAGGCAGCAACGATGGATGGATTACCTAGCGTCCTACGAGTTTGAGATAGCTTATACCTCGGGTAAGGGTAATGTAGTGGCAGACGCATTGAGTAGGCAGAGGATGACTTTAAGTGCTATATTCGTATAAAGGCGGAGCTTGGAGTACATCTCGACCTTTGATTTTAAGCTATCTATGGATTTCATCGATGGATTGCCCCGATCGAGGAAGGGTAATATGAGCATTTGGCTAATAGTGGATAAACTAATGAAAATCACTCATTTTATTCCTGTCAAGAGTAAGAGGATGGCGGCTTGGCTGGCATCAATATATCTTCAAGAAATAGTCTGACTTCATGGGGTACCTTTCAGTATAGTAAGCGACCCTGACCCCATCTTTACAAGTGAGTTTTGGAAAAGCTTATAAGAGGCATTAGGTATACAAGTACGTTTGAGTACGACATACCACCCACAGATCGATGGACAGACAGAGAGGATGAATAGAGTTCTTTAGGATCTTCTGAGACTGTGTATCTTAGACTCTAAAGGGACTTGGGAGGAGCATCTCCCATTGGTGGAGTTCGCCTACAACAATAGTTACTAATCAAGCATAGGCATGGCACCCTTTGAAGTGTTATATGGACGACCTTGTAGGTCGTCGATTTGTTGGTGGGGGTCTACGGATAAACTTCAACTTGGACCTGAGATGATTCGAGATACTTTTGAGAAAATTGATCTTATCCGCCGAGGAATGAAAGCAGCTCAGGACAGACAGAAATCATATGCCGATAAAAGGAGGACCGATTTGGAATTCGAAGTGGGAGATATGGTCTTCATTAAAGTATCAGCACGAAGGATTGTAGTTCGCTTTGGCTCAGTAGGGAAGTTGGTGCCGAGATTTGTGGCCCATTCCCTATAATGGAGAGGATAGGTCAGATGGCCTATAGGATCAGGATACCAGACAGACTAGCGGGTGTGCACGATGTGTTTCATGTTTCCCATTTGAGGAAATGTCTACATGATGCAGCAGAGATAGTGGAGTCGAGCACACTTGAGGATGTGGAAGTTGAGAAGGAAGCATCGGTGAGAAGAGTTCTTACTCATATTCTTGGGACACAGATCAAGAAACTACGTAACAAGGAAATCAGATTGGTAAAGAGAAGACAGCGAAGATGCAACATGGGAACCCGGAGATAGGATTTGTGCTTCTTTTTCTTTTCGAAAGTACGTTCTTGACTTCTTTTCTAAGCTTTTACTTTGCATTTTTCTCAATCATTCAAGAATGTTTATCCTATTGTTCGAACCTTTGATCCTTAGGTAGAATCCAATGGTTGTAAACATGTGTTTGAAACATGCTATGATTAATGGTTGCAAGTGTGTTAGACCAAAATCTGGGCCTAACACCCAAATACAGATCACAAAGCACAAAATGCAGAAAAAAGTAAATAAAGAGGAGACACACGAGGTTTTTATAGTGGTTCGGCTGTAGATGTAGCCTACGTCCACTTTATAATCTTATTGTTATACTGACAGATTATAAGAATCAGTTATATGGAGACACACAATCCGTGTGTTAATTGAGATTACAAGAAGAGAATTTATGTGTAGAAAGGTGCAAAGTCCTTGCAATCGGTAATGGAAGAGGCTGTCTAGATGTAAGAGAAAGTCTCAGCCAAAAAGTCCTTGAAAATGCCTTCAAATGGTGTATTTATAGCTGTAGGAGAGCTTCTAGGAAGACCGGTTCGTGATGGGGTACGTGGCACCCGATTCGGAAAAGTAGGAGCAAGATATGGCATGAGAATAGGTCAAAATAGTGCGTATATCAGTAGGTGCAGGGGTCGGTTCGTGGTCATGGGATCGGATCGTGATAGGGGCTCCACGAACCGAGGTCTGATCGTGAGCTATATGGTGAAGCTGGTGTGTCACGAGCGGGTCATGATTAGGAGGTGTACCACGAACGGGTCATGATCAGGAGGTGTACCACGAACGGGTCGTGATCTGAGGGTGCGCTACGATCCGGGGGGGCGATCCGATGAAGGGCGAACCGAGGGTGCACCACGAGCCAGAGAGGATGCACGAGCCGTACTCCGATCGTGTGACGCTTCGTCGCTTTATCTAGGAAATTGTCAGATTACACCCATTCACGGAAACGGGCGTAACTTTCAAACCGTAAGTCCGATTGAGCCAAATCAAAGCTCAAACTGAAGCTAATTCAGAGATCTATAAGAGTTACAAAGCTTAGCTCTGTAATTTCTGTTTTCGGGCCCAAAAAAGGTCGTCTGATAGGAGTTTCGGGCATTTCTTTGTTCGTGATGCGATTTTGACCAAATCGCTGTCTGTCTTCTGATGTTGTTCTCCATATCCGTACACGATGCTATCCAGATATTCAGCGTGACTGCTTTTACCAAAAAGTGTGTCAACATGTTTGCCCCCCAGAACATATCTTGCTGGTTGAAGGAAGATGTGTTCTAGATAATCTGAGAAATCCAAACCCAGAATGCGACGATCACGTCGGATCGTATTAAAGCCAGAAAACCGACGATCACACAGGATCGTATTAAGGCCAGAGAAATTCAAGAAGACCAGGAGTTTGTACCTGCAAGAAGATAAAACAAATAATGTAAGAATATTTCCTAGATGGCCTTACCGAAGTGAACCATCCGAGGAGATGTTAGAGGGGTTCCAAGACGGCCTTACCGAAGTAAGACGACCAAGGAAATGCCATGAAAATTCCAAGATGGCCTTACCGGAGTAAGACGACCAAGGAAATGCCATGAAAATTCCAAGATGGCCTTACCGAAGTAAGACGACAAAGGAAAAGCACATGAGGTTCCAAGACAGCCTTACCAGAGTAAGACGACCAACGAAAAGCACATGAGAATTTGTTTATACTAGACGGATCCAGTTAGGAGCCGGAGCTCATGTTTGTACTGGACAGATCCAGTTGGGAGCCGGAGCTTAATGTTTATACTGGACGGATCCAGTTAGGAGCCGGGGCTCAAGAGTGATCATTATTGATTCATGAAAGCTAAGCTGCAGTTATTCTAACCCCGAACACGACTGGAGACTATAGGTCGGTTCCGTGCGTGTGGGTCGATGTTGTCGCGCTTATTACATGCGTTGAAAACAAAGGGGGGCGAGAAGTCGCCTAGAAACCTAAAAACATGAACTACGAACCAGAGTCTGGCAAACTGAAGGGATCCATTGAGTGGGATCGGTTGATAATAATCCTGTGATTGCTTGATCCAGGATCATTCCCTCCTCGGGGAGTCGGCGGTGGCAGCGCAGGGGCAGATGCAGGCGTTGTTGGTTGAATGACGTACTCGGGTAGTTCTCTTCGCCTGACCCGATCCTCGATAAGGTCTCGCAAATGTCTGCAGTCATCAGTGTTATGACCATCCATGTCATGAAATATGCAGTGTCTACCAGAATTGCATTGTGTTAGTGTTGGTTCCCTCTTGATAGGCCTTGGATATGAGGCAGAACCCCCTGTATCTACGTATATATTGCTCAGGGTGTCATTCAGTTCAGTGTATTTGTCGTATCTGGACCCTCTCTGGGGTGGAGCATTACGATCATTCTTTGCATTGGCTGCTCCTTTGCCTTTTCCAGAATCAGATGGTTCTCCATCTTTGAGCATGTTGACTTCGAGGGTTTTCTTCTCGGAAGTTGCATCTTCTTCCTGCAGAAATTTATCTGCTTCAAGGTAGAATTCGCTGAGATTTCGTGCTTGATCTCGGTACAAGGATTTTTTTAAACTCCGAGTTATCTAGAACGCCGGATACTGCTGCCATCAGTACTATCGATGGTTCAGGGCGATCAACTGATGCTGCTGCAACGTTGAATCTTTCCAGGAATGAACGCAGAGTTTCTCTGGGCCTCTGCTTGATTGCAGTAAGTGACATGAAGTTCTTGGGTCGTGCAATGTTGTAACACCCCACCTCCGTTAAGGTCACTCACAAAGGGAATGCCTTAACTTTGATGGAGCATTTTAGTAGACAGAACAGAAATTTACAAGACAGATAAAGTAGTACTTAGAAAATTTATAACTTTATTACAACAGAAACAGAAATAAGTTTAGTTACATCTTTTCAAATCACAATATCAGAATTCAAGTACAAAATATCGGTCTTGTACAAAAGCCTTTAGAATGCATAATTTTTAAAGTCATTATCCCCAATGTAAACTGCCAAGAAAAGATAGAGCCAAAGCCAAGCAATACTTCAAGCAGAGAGAAACTGAATCAAGCTCCTACGTTTCCAACCTGAAAACCTGGGGGGGGGGGGGATGGAAAGAAAAGAGGCGAAACAAACTTGGTCAGACATAAGTCTGGTGAGTCCAGTGACTTTCAGCATATAAACAGATAATAGTACCATGACATGTAAATAAAACTGGATGAGAGATAACCGTAACAGGAATAGTAGGTTAACAGAATGATATAGACTAAGCTAAGCTTCTTACTTAGTTCTCACTTCTCTGCACTAATACTAGTATAACAGGATTAGGTGTTACCCTAATGTCTAAACTGAAACAGAAACGGAAACTGAATAATCTCTACAGAAATGGAATGCTAGTAATGGGCCTTTACCACCCGAACAGACAGAAGATACAGAAGCAGAATACTAACAATGGGCCTTTACCACCCGAACAGACAGAAGATACAGAAGCAGAATACTAACAATGGGCCTTTACCACCCAACTAATGGGCCTTTACCACCCCAACAGATAGAAGGTACAGAAACAGAATCGAAAACGGAATCAGAGACGAAAACAGAATAATCCTTACGGAAACAGAATGTTAGAATTAGGTATACACTAGTAATGGGCCTTTACCACCCCAACAGACGGTACCACGCAGAAACAGATAGGTGTTTCCACCCAACGGAAACAGACGGTACTAACAGAAACAGACAAAACTAAGTGTACCCTAAGTCCTACCCCCAAGCGATCGGCTTCCTTATACATAAATACCCTGTGTCGGCCCCACAATAGGGTGTATCACTCCCTAAAGTGGCAACCTACTGGCACAGACCTATTTACAGATGTCACGGTGTCTTACATCCTCAGAGCAGACCGGATCCATGCACGCACATGACCCGGATGGAACGCGCCATCAACACCCTTCGCCATTATCAGACGAACCACTTATAATTAGTTCAGTAAGCGTGCCCGAACCCCTACATAGCGTGGGGTCAAAGTTTTGATACCAGAAAGGGTTACTGACTAATATGGGTCCCAAACAACAGATGACACAAGTATTTCCCCTCTTAACCTTGTGTCCCCAGACTAACAGATTTCAGATTAACTTGTTTACAGATTTCAGACAGAGTTCAGGTTACTAGATCACAGATCAAACAATCAAGTTAACAAGTTTTCAGACTAATGGATCAGATATACAGATTTACAAGTTCTCAGACTAACGGATCAGATATCCAGATTAACAGGCTTACAGATTGTTTTACCTAACTTTGTATTGAGCCTATAGATTTACGATACGGGTTTATTAGATTCATCAGACCAATTGTTTTAACCCTATCCACCCAACACGTTTTAGGTGTCATATTTAGCTTAGATTTGCATTTAATTAGTTATTAATGCACAGACCTCTCACATTAGGTCGGTAGCTTGTGGCTGCTGGATATGCCGGGCGGTCTTGGGCAGACTTCTGCCACAAGCCAGACCCAACCTCGTGTCTAAGCATATTTTAGTTATGCCTACGACCTCTCACATTAGACTGACAATTTGCGGTCGCTGGTTAAGCCGGTTGGTTCCGGGCAGGCTTCTACCGCAAACGGAGTCTAACCTAGTGTCATAGCCACTTTACAGAAAATATCAGATTAATTATGTCTATTTAGCAGATTTAACTTCTTTACAAGTTACGACAGATTATCCAAAGTTCTATTAACATGTTTTGCTCAATTTTAGACTGAGCCTCCAATTTATATTTATTCATCTTTCAACAGATTAAGCAATTCAACAGATTTAGCAGATAACAATTTTAGCAGATTAGGCAATTCAGCAGATTCAGCAGATTAGGCAATTCAACAGATTAAGCAGATAATAGATTTAGCAGATTAGGCAGTTCAACAGATTTAACAGATAACAGAGAAGATTAGGCAATTCAGCAGATTTAACGGATTAAATATTTCTTGAAGTTCTATTTACATATCTTGCCTAAATTTACATGCCTAAATCATGGCCATAATTCATAATATGACATATGCCCCAAATTTTAATTAAACTTTGCACAGTACAGATTATTCTCTAAAAAGCCCCAAACAATATGAATTATGCTAAATTATAACCTATGATGCCAAATATCCTAAAATCCATATTTAGGCGCATTCACATTAATAGTTAACCAATTTTAATATAGACCTTTACGCCTAAGTCACATATATCTTTTTTTCCTCTTTTCAAGTCATAGATCGTGGTATAAAATATGCCCCAAAATCTAGAACTTAATCATGTATTAAGTCCTCAAAATCAGATCTTGCATTATAATATGCATTATATTCCAAATCCCAAGTTATATGCTATCATATAATAATTCTTCTTCCAAATCACAGTCTTTTATACATAGTATGCACTGATTCTAGATCTTAATTTGCAACCTATGTTCTTTTCTCAAATCAATCACAGATCAGTCATGTCTAATTATGCAATATTCATTATTTGTCACAAAATTAGCGTTCATGCGTTAATCTCTTATGAGATTTGGCGCAGGCTCGTAGTAGCCTGGCCATAGAACAGAAAGAAAAAGGAGATACAGGATAGTCACAGAAAAACAGATATGACAGATAAAAATATGCATAGCCTCATTCAGATTTATAACCATGCCAAGATCATAATTAATGTTTATATCTGAAAATCACTGTACTCACAAAAAGGGAATGATTCTTGTATTCTGGAATCTGTGTTTTGACACTGAATAGCGCTCCTTTGGCGTAAACTATCGATTAGATTTGATTCTCTTTTAACTCTATTCAGATTGGAAGAAGATGCACTAATTCTAGTTTTGATTATAGCAGAGTAGCGATGCCATTTTTATTTTTAATTAGAATAGAGGCAGAGTATAGGCAGAATGAAATTGTGTGGAGAGAAAGTTGGGTTTAGGGGTGTTTAAATAGGTTTGAGCTTATGAATCTGGTCAGAAAGACGTCCAGGTGCAGAAAAATGGATCTGTCTACAGATCTGGGAGGGGGGAGGGGGAGGTCGACCCTATGGTCGACCCTAGTGTCGACCTGGGCCCTGGGCGGGAATTTTCCCGCCCAGCCCGGTTGTCTGTTTTTTTTTGAATTTCGAATCTGAATTTTGAATTCCGGGCTGATTTTTACTGAAACTTCTAAAGGCCATATCTTCTTCATACGGAGTCCGATTTTCGCAAACTTGGACTCTATTCCAAGCAGAATTTCGAGACGAACGCAATGGCGCAACCCGTTTCCCTTAATTATTTTATTACAATTTGATTATTCTCTGATTTGTTACTCTTATGATCACAGAAAATACGGGGTGTTACATTCTCCCCTCCTTAAAGGATTTCGTCCTCGAAATCTTCAAGCAAGGAAGAATGTGTCCTACCATCCAATCACCCATCTACTCAATCATCATCCACAAGCATCCATTGTCCTTAGAAAACTTCTAATGTTGTATGAACATATGCAAAAGTGTGTGTATATGTTTCTTATATAATGCAAAGATCAGGCGGTCCACTAATTCATTTGACCTCCTTAATGTGAATTATGTCAGTGCCATGAGTCCAACATGTATGCATTTTTCCTATTTGATACATATCATTTCTATATGAGTGCACAACTGTTCATTCGTATGCAACATCCATGTGCTGAGTCAACCATTTTGCATCCATAATTTTTTTTTAAAATGCACACACATCCATATGCAGTATGAGAGTGTTTTTGAGCCGATCTAGTGCCTAGTGTGTGTATATGCCTCCACGAGCAACCACTAGCAACCACTTGCATTCACTTACAACCATCAAACATAACATGTCTCAAACACATGTTTACACCCATTAGTTTCTACCTAAAGGTCGAAGATTCGGTCGATAGGATAAAGTCGAGTGATAGAAGCAAGTATAATTAAAACAAAAGCTCTGTTCCCATTAGACATCGGTTTAAGAGAATAACCCCCTAAGTATCAACCCTGAAGACCGAAATCAACATCAGATTGACACTCAGAGAATCACTCCCATTGAACAAATGCCCAACTGGAAATCTATTTCACGCTTTGAGTAAAAACTCCTATCCTTTTTAGAAATATTTAGATACTTACAGACTACTGATACAGATCAGATTACCAAATGATTCTTAGGAAACTAACATGATAAAAACCTAGAATATATGCGTCATAGTCAACTTAACGCCCAACATAGATACCCTCAAACTCCAACTTATCACAAATAGATGAGTCGTAACCCTCATGGGGTTTGAGACTATAGCGGAACCAGAAACAAGACTAGTATTAAAGTGCAGAGTTTCAATTACAGAATCAAAATGCCAGAATCAGAAAGAGTTTTTAACGCCACAATCAGATAAGGAAATTAAACCTTCTACATAGATTTTCTTATTTCTATCCTATCCACGAGCCTCGAGGGTATTCTCCTGTCCTCCAGAAGTTGGTCCTGCCCTCTGCCCTTGTCCTCGTTTCTTTTGGCAGTCCCTAGTGAAGTGCCCCATTTCTCCACAGTTGAAGCAAGTGCCCTTCCTCTTTCTGCAATCCTTGTTCAGATGGGTCGAGCTTCCACAAGTGAAGCACTTCTTCTCCTTCTTATCTTCAGACCTCTCATCCTTTTATTGTGTTTACTTATTGGGCCCCGCTTTCTTGTTCTGTGGTCCTTCAAGCTTTTCTTCTTTCTTCACACTTTTGGTTTCCTCTTCATGCATCAATGCCATGTCAACTAATTTCTCGAAGATAGCGCCCATAGGAATGTAGGACATTACCAATCCGTGTAGCGGCTCGTTCAAACCTTTAACAAACCTTAGTGCCTTCTTATGCGGTGTATTTACCAAATCTAAGCCGAATCTCGCCAACTGATTAAACTTGTTGACGTACTCTCTCACTGAAAATTCCCCTGCTTCAACGCCAAGAACCTCTCTACGTATAGACTCTCTTTCGCTCATGAGAGAAATTTCATCTCGAACCTATGCCTGAAACCCATCCATCTCTCTACCGGACGCTCTCCATTTGTGACCTCCCACTAAAAGGAAGCTTCGTCCTTAAGCAACCATACCGCCAATTGTATCTTCTGCCTATCGTCCACCTCGAAGATAACGAACAAATCCTCAGTTTCTTTGAGCCAGTTCCTTGCCTCCACGAAGGATTCAGTTCCATTAAAGTTCTTCCCACCCATAGCTCGAAAGTCTCTACATATCTTCGGGAAAGTATTCACGTACGGAGGAGGAGGAGGAACCGCTGCAGCTGGGGGAGGAGGGACGTTTGTTGGGCCCGCATCATTAGCCTTAGCTTCTAGGTACCTCCTGAACCAGCCAGGTATCGGTACGCCCTCAGGAATGTTAAGATCCCCAGACATGCTGAAACGAAAGAAAAGGAAAGATTCAAAACAGAGGATAGAAAGATAGGCTATAGCTTTGGGGATTATGTTTTTCAAAATAAACTCTACTTTTGAAAATACTTCCTTTTTAAAGCTTTTTGAAAATAATTTTCAAAAACTTTTTATCCAATCTGGTAACCTTCAGCTCTGATACCAAGTGTAACACCCCACCTCCGTTAGGGTCACTCACAAAGGGAATGCCTTAACTTTGATGGAGCGTTTTAGTAGACAGAACATAAATTTACAAGACAGATAAAGTAGTACTTGGAAAATTTATAACTTTATTACAACAGAAACAGAAATAAGTTTGGTTACATCTTTTCAAATCACAATATCAGAATTCAAGTACAAAATATCGGTCTTGCACAAAAGCCTTCAGAATGCATAATTTTTAAAGTTATAATCCCCAATGTAAGTTACCAAGAAAAGATAGAGCCAAAGCCAAGCAATACTTCAAGCAAAGAGAATTTGAATCAAGCTCCTATGTTTCCACCCTGAAAACCTGGGGGGGGGGGACGAAAAGAAAAGAAGAAAAACAAACTAGGTCAGACATAAGTCTGTTGAGTCTAGTGACTTTCTTAGTTCTCACTTCTCTGCACTAATACTAGTATAACAGGATTAGGTGTTACCCTAATGTATAAACTGAAACAGAAACGGAAACAGAATAATCTCTACAGAAACGGAATGCTAGTAATGGGCCTTTACCACCCGAATAGACAGTAGATACAGAAGCAGAATACTAACAATGGGCCTTTACCACCCAACTAATGGGCCTTTACCACTCCAACAGATAGAAGGTACATAAACAGAATCGGAAAGAATCAGAGACAAAAATAGAATAATCCTTACGGAAACAGAATGTTAGAATTAGGTGTACACTAGTAATGGGCCTTACCACCCCAACAGACGGTACCACGCAGAAACAGACAGGTGTTGCCACCCAACGGAAACAGACGGTACCAACAGAAACAGACAAAACTAAGTGTACCCTAAGTCCTACCCCCAAGTGATCGGCACCCTAATACATAAATACCCTATGTCGGCCCCACAATAGGGTGTATCACTCCCTAAAGTGGCAACCTATTGGCACATACCTATTTACAGATGTCATGGTGTCTTACATCCTCAGAGCAGACCAGATCCATGCACGCACATGACCCGGTTGGAACGCGCCATCAACACCCCTCGCCATTATCAGAATGAACCGCTTATAATTAGTTTAGTAAGCGTGCCCGGACCCCTACATAGCGTAGGGTCAAAGTTTTGATACCAGAAAGGGTTACTGACTAATATGGATCCCAAACAACAGATGACACAAGTATTTCCCCTCCTAACCTTGTGTCCCCAGACTAACAGATTTCAGATTAACTTGTTTACAAATTTCAGACAGAGTTCAGGTTACTAGATCACGGATCAAACAATCAAGTTAACAAGTTTTCAGACTAACGGATCAGATATACAGATTTACAAGTTCTCAGACTAACGGATCAGATATCCAGATTAACATGCTTACAGATTGTTTTACCTAACTTTGTATTGGGCCTACAGATTTACGAAACGGGTTTATTAGATTCATCAGACCAATTGTTTTAACCCTATCCACCCAACACGTTTTAGGTATCATATTTATCTTAGATTTGCATTTAATTAATTATTAATGCACAGACCTCTCACATTAGGTCGGTAGCTTGTGGTCGCTGGATATGTCGGGCGGTTCCGGGCAGACTTCTGCCACAAGCCAGACCCAACCTTGTGTCTAAGCATATTTTAGTTATGCCTACGACCTCTCACATTAGACTGACAATTTGCGGTCGCTGGTTAAGCAGGTTGGTTCCGGGCAGGCTTCTACCGTAAACGGAGTCTAACCTCGTGTCATAGCCACTTTACAGAAAATATCAGACTAATTATGTCTATTAGCAGATTTAACTTCTTCACAAGTTACGACAGATTATCCAAAGTTCTATTAACATGTTTTGCTCAATTTTAGACCGAGCCTCCAATTTATAATTATTCAGCTTTCAACAGATTAAGCAATTCAACAGATTTAGCAGATAACAATTTTAGCAGATTAGGCAATTCAGCAGATTTAGCAGATTAGGCAATTCAACAGATTAAGTAGATAACAGATTTAGCAGATTAGGCAGTTCAATAGATTTAGCAGATAACAGAGAAGATTAGGCAATTTAGCAGATTTAACGGATTAAATATTTCTTAAAGTTATATTTACATATCTTGCCTAAATTTACATGCCTAAATCATGGTCATAATTCATAATACGACATATGCCCCAAATTTTAATTAAACTTTGCACAGTACAGAATATTCTCTAAAAAGTCCTAAACAATATGAATTATGCTAAATTATAACCGATGATGCCAAATATCCTATAATCCATATTTAGGCGCATTCACATTAATAGTTAACCTATTTTAATATAGATCTTTACGCCTAAGTCACATATATCTTCTTCTTCTTTTCTCTTTTCAAGTCATAGATCGTGGTATAAAATATGCCCCAAAATCTAGATCTTAAATCTTAATCATGTATTAAGTCCTCAAAACCAGATCTTGCATTATAATATGCATTATATTCCAAATCCCAAGTCATATGCTATCATATAATAATTCTTCTTCCAAATCACAGTCTTTTATACATAGTATGCACTATTCTAGATCTTAATTTGCAACCTATGTTCTTTTCTCAAATCAGTCACAGATCAGTCATGTCTAATTATGCAATATTCATTATTTGTCCCAAAATTAGTGTTCAAGCGTTAATCTCTTATGAGATTTGGCGCAGGCTCGTAGTAGCCTGGCTATCGAACAAAAAGAAAAAGGAGATACAGAATAGTCACAGAAAAATAGATCTGACAGATAAGAATATGCATAGCCTCATTCAGATTTATAACCATGCCAAGATCATAATAAAAGTTTATATCTAAAAATAGCTATACTCACAAAAAGGGAATGATTCTTGTATTCTGGAATCTGTGTTTTGACACTGAATAGCGCTCCTTTGGCGTAGACTATTGATTAGATTTGATTCTCTTTTAACTCTATTCAGATTGGAAGAAGATGCATTAATTCTAGTTTTGATTCTAGCAGAGTAGCGACGCCATTTTATTTTTAATTAGAATAGAGGCAGAGTATAGGCATAATGAAATTGTATGGAGAGAAAGCTAGGTCTGGGGGTGTTTAAATAGGTTAGAGCTCATGAATCCGGTCAGAAAGGCGTCCAGGTGCAGAAAAATAGATCTGTCTACATATCTGGGAAAGGGGGAGGTCGACCCTAATGTCGACCTGTTTACCTAGGTCGACCCCTAGGTCGACCCTAGTGTCGACCTGGGCCCTGGGCGGGAATTTTCCTGCCCAGCCCGGTTGTCTGTTTTTTTTTTTTTTTTGAATTTCGAATCTGAATTTTGAATTCCGAGCTGATTTTTACTGAAACTTCTGAAGGCCATATCTTCTTCATACGAAGTCCGATTTACGCAAACTTGGACTCTATTCCAAGCATAATTTCGAGACGAACGCAATGGCGCAACCCATTTCCCTTAATTATTTAATTACAATTTAATTATTCTCTTATTTGTTACTCTTATGATCATAGAAAATACGGGGTGTTACAAATGTGAACCCGAAATTGTTCAATGAAGCGTGCAACCAAACACGTTCCAGTTGTTGATCGATTCAGTTTCTAGCTGCCGAATCCACATAGCAGTTATATCAGTCAGAAAGAGAGGAAAGCACTTTGCCATGACGTTTTCTGATACCGATTGAACTTCCATATGCCGCTTGTAGCGCATCAAGTGCATAGTAGGATCTGTCCTGCCGTTGTAGGGCTCTAGTTGTGGAAGTTTGAAATCCGAGGGATTGCGAGAATTCCTGATTTCTTGTGTGAACGGGTTGTGATTGACGTCATCCACATCATTCTGATATATGTGTAGGCATTGAATTAGATTTGCGAGCCGATCGCCATCAAAAAGTTGTTGTGAATTGCCAAGATCAGAGCTGGTGCCCCCAGCGTTGAATGCAGGAGGGGATGGAAGCTGTTGGTGAGCTGTTGCCTGGGGATTGCGGCTCGCGGATCGAGGGTGGCGACCCGATCCGGTTCGATGGGGTCGGTTCGTGAGGTAGGTTGGTGAAGGCTGGATCGTGGTTCGTGGGGAGCGAACTGAGGAGGGGCGTTCCGACCTGGTGCTAGTGGCATGTCACGAGCCGATCCCTGCTGCAGTTGAGTGAGAGTTTGCTCTCCGGTATCCATCCGATCTGGAGCTGAAGTCGGTCGCTATGCATTTCCAATAACGAGGGGTTGCCCTCGAGTCCATATGATGCCCGAGCCGCTTCTGTGTCTTCATTTCCAATGACTTGAGCGTTGCTCGGCCTTCCATCCATCCAAGCGAAGAATTGGTTGATCATTTCCTGTTGTTTCTGGAGGAGATCATCTTGTCGTGCCATCTGATCTCTCAGTTCAGTGAGAACTCTGTCCATCTCGTCTCTGGTCAAGTATGTGGAAGGATCTCCATGAGAGGAAGCTTCCTGGCTTGCCTCGTTCCTTGTGTCTTCAGAGTCAGCATCATCAGCATGAGCGGAAGTTCCAATCTTCTTCCTTTTGATTGCCATTTATCCAATAGCCAAAAAATTCAAGCAGAAGTTGAAGTTGTCGTGTGCCCCTCTTCCTGGCACGCCAAAATGTTAGACCAAAATCTGGGCCTAACACCCAAATGCAGATCACAAATCACAGAATGCAGAAAAAAGTAAATAAAGAGGAGACACACGAGGTTTTTATAGTGGTTCGGCTGTAGATGTAGCCTACGTCCACTTTATAATCTTATTGTTATACTGACAGATTACAAGAATCAGTTATATGCAGACACACAATCCGTGTGTTAATTGAGATTACAAGAAGAGAATTTATGTGTAGAAAGGTGCAAAGTCCATGCAATCGGTAATGGCAGAGGCTGTCTAGATGTAGGAGAAAGTCTCAGCCAAAAAGTCCTTGAAAATGCCTTCAAATGGTGTATTTATAGCTGTAGGAGAGCTTCTGGGAAGACCGGTTTGTGATGGGGTACGTGGCACCCGATCCGGAAAAGTAGGAGCAAGATGTGGCATGAGAACAGGTCAAAACAGTGCGTGTATCAGCAAGTGTAGGGGTCGGTTCGTGGTCATGGGATCGGATCGTGATATGGGCTCCACGAACCGAGGTCTGATCGTGAGCTGTATGGTGAAGCTGGTGTGTCACGAGCGGGTCGTGTACCACGAACGGGTCGTGGTCTGAGGGTGCGCCACGATCCGAGGGGGCAATCCGATGAAGGGCGAACCGAGGGTGCACCACGATCCAGAGAGGATGCACGAGCCGTACTCCTATCGTGTGACGCTTCGTCGCTTTATCTAGGAAATTGCCTGATTACACCCATTCACGGAAACAGACGTAATTTTCAAACCGTAAGTCCGATTGAGCCAAACCAAAGCTCAAACTGAAGCTAATTCAGAGATCTACAAGAGTTATAAAACTTAGCTCCATAATTGTTGTTTTCGGGCCCAAAAAAGGTCATCTGATAGGAGTTTCGGGCCTTTCTTTGTTCGTGATGTGATTTTGACCATATCGCTGCCTGTCTTCTGATGTTGTTCTCCATATCCGAACACGATGCTATCCAGATATTCAGTGTGACAGCTTTTACCAAAAAGTGTGTCAACAAAGTGTTTGCTAGTGGTTGCTCGTGGATGCGTATACACACAGTAGGCACTAGATCGGCTCGAACACTTAAATACTGCATATGGATGTGTGTGCATTTTAATTTTTAATGGAAGGAAATGGGTGGATCATCATATCATTATTGCATTTTGGTTAATGATTGTGCACACATATAGAGTTTATATATTGTACTAGGATTTTTTCATATACATTGGATACATGGAACAAACATATATTGGATTAAGAAGGTCAACTGAATCAGTCGATCGCCTGATTTTCGCATAGTGTAGGGACACATACACACAACACCTTTGCATATGTTCATACAAGCATTAAAATTTCTTGAGAACAATGGATGCCTGTGGATGATGGATGAGTAGATGGTTGTAGGTGATTGTTAGAATAGTAATATTCTTCTTAACTTGGAGATTTCGGGGACGAAATCCTTTAAGTAGGGGAGAAGTAACACCCTAAAATTTAATACACTATAACCATATGGTAAATATGATAAATTGGGAATTACTTAATTAAATATTCAGAATTAAGTGAAAGGGTCTTTACCTCGCGTTCGTCTTGGAATTCTGGTTCAAATAGACCCAAAGTTTGCGTAAAATAGATAACGTAAAAAGAAGTTATAAACCGTAGAAGTTCGTATACATATAAGGGGCTTATATATAAATATAACTCAAATAAAATTCAAACCGGAAATTAGCGCAAAATCAGCGCGGGAATTAAGGGGGCATGGGACGACCCACATCGGGCCTGGGTCGATCTATGGGTCGACCCATTGAGATCCGGGACAGGTTATGAATTCAGACTGTTTTATGGCTAGATTTGTCACTGACTTAGCACTACATGTACGGCTTAGATTAAAATCCTAGAATTTAAAGGCTGAGGTTAACTCTATGAATCTATAAATAAGTGGCTTTCTCCCATTCCAATACACACAATTTCTTCATACATTCTGCCTCTATGAATCTATTCTTATATATATATATATAATGAGGGGATGCTATTGAAGCCAAGATCTACAGAGATAACTCAAAACTCAAAATCTGCATACAACAATAAAAGGAATAGAGGTGGACTTTTCTACAACGGCAAATAAATATATATAAGAGATCTAATCTCTTCTTCACCAAGACCCGCTGTGAGTTCTCTGTTATTTTCATATCTGATACCTAGAACTATACCATGGCAGTTAAATAAACATTGGGTTTCGAATATACAGTGTTTATAAGATAATTGCAATATCTGTTCTTCACCGTTAATCACCTATGTCGTTGTTATAAGTAAAACATATGCCTTTACTGTTGAATAATTAATTAATTATGTGTATCTATCTTCCTTTCCCTATTTCTACTGTTTCAGCATATTTCCAATCTTGCCTATATGCCTATGTGATTTGATTCTATTCTCCTTCCTCTATTTTTTTCCCTTTTGGTTTACTTTAAGCTTAGGCCTTTGGAAGCCTAGGACATGCCCGATTAAAGTTTGCATATAGAAAAATTGGGATAATAAGAAATGACATGAAAAAGGAGAATTTGGGAGTATTGATAATTTGAGGACTGACTGACAGTAATTTGGGAAAGGGATAATATGCATACACATGTACCTGCTGTAAATCGGGAATGCAATAGAAATGGATAATATGCATAATACTTGTACATGATGTAATTTGGGGACATAATTGAATGGAATAGTATGCATATGTATAAACATGTTAAATCTGACTCAATACAGACATTAAGTAAAAAGGACGTGTTAAATAATGTAAGTACCAAATGTAGTTTAGTAAACTGAATCACTATCGTAGTTATACATATATCTGGCAGGTGTTTTGGGGAAGGGTTATACACACATAACATGTAATATTTCAACCACGCTTATTAGTAAACCTAAACCTACTAGGTTAAACATGATTATTAATAAGCCAAGAGGTCCCTCGTTCTGCCGTTGTATCAGGTTTTGGGGACTCTTAAATCCTAGTTACTTGGGGGCACAAGCTTAAGGGTTTTGGCTTGTATCAGTCTGTTGTTTGGAACCTATATTAGTTAGTATCCCTATTGGCATTTGGTTAGAGGGCCTCGCACTGGGTAGTGGCCAGGGTACGCTTTACTGAATTGGATAGTAAGAGGTTCACATGGGGAAGGTGGGTACGGGCGCGTTCCAAATGGAGTCATGAGCATGCATGAGTCCAATTAAGGAAACTAAGCTGCTGTAATACCAGTAAATATGTCTGTATTATATAAGTTGTTGGGTTAGGGAGTGATACACCCTACTACCGGGGGTGGCACAGGGTATTTACGTATTAGGGAGCTAATCACATGGGTAGTAATGGGTACACCTAATCCTGTTGTTATGTAATTAAGGTAACACCTAATCCTGTTATGTAATTAGGGTACGCCTAATCCTGCTGTTTAATCTTGTTATTTCCGTTAAGTAATTAAGATAATGCCTAATCATGTCATACATGTACTGGTACAGACACAACAGGTTTTATGGATATAAATGAGAAGCATTACTCAATCACTATTTATCCTATTTATTTCTGTTGTTCTATTTATCTTGTTTGTCTGTTGCCTTATATGATAATGTACTTTCTCACCCAGTGTTGTTTATCTGTTTTGATATCTCTATTTTATGCATATTCGAGAATCACTGGAACTCGCCAGACTTTATGTCTGACCCTTTTGTTTTCGCTTCTTTCTCTTTTTTTCCCCTAGGTCCTCAGAGTTGTAGCACTCCTCAATGATTAGATTTTCTCTTTCAGCTTGGATCTAGACTTTCTGAGATGTACTGTTTTGACTTACTTTCTACTCTGTTATGGCTTGCTATGAGGGATATGGTTTTATATTTTTGCACTCTGTTATTTTGCATTATGAGACAGATTTGAGATTCTTGGTTTTTAATGTAACTGGTTTAATGATGTAACTTGAGACAAGATTTTATTTTTAAATTTGAAATTTCTGCTGCTTATTTTATATATGTCTTATGAATTTCTGTATTGTTTATCTATTGTACTTCATGAAACTGAATGAATTCTCTTATGAGTGACAATAACGGACGTGGGGTGTCATAACCCCCTTTTGCATTTCGTTTGGAGAAACCACTAGGTTATGCATCTTGATGTTGTAGCAGGCATTCTTTATTGATGGTTCCTCTTGAACAAAAAATATTCCCTTGCGGTCCTCCCTCATGTACCGGTTTTGAGCAGCTTGGTTATTCCCAACGGGGTGTGGCCCACCATGGATCACATTAATTCGGTTTATTGGAGGGCCCAGATCTAGTTGACCCTCCTCAATTGGAGCTTCCACGGAGTTAGCTGAAACCTTTTGGTGCCCGTTGGTATGCTGGGTTGATTTTTGTTTGTCCAAACAAAATTCTTTCAAGTGCCCTTCATGAATAAGCTTCTAAATTATGCCTTCCAACACCTTGCATTCATCGGTTTTGTGTCCATTCGTCTTGTGGTACTCACAATACTTTCCTTTACTGTATGATTCTGGGAAGTTCTTGGCTTTAAAAGATACTGGGAAGTTATTGACTCTTTCTTTAGCCAGAGCATAGATGAATGAAATAGGTTTACTCAAAGCCACGGAGTTAGTGTTAGATTCTTCCCATCTTGGTTTCTTCTGGCTTCCGTCAAACCCAAACCTCTCACCTTGTGGTTTTCGATTAAAGCCTGGCTTTCCTCCTTTCCTATGGGAACCAAAAATTTTCTTTGTATAGTACAACTCATCCATTCAGTTGAATTTGTCAGACTGAAAATGGAAATCTTGCATATCTTTGCACCCGTAAATATATAACTCCTTCCAGAAAGGAGTGTTCTCGATTAGCCTTGAGTTAACGACAATAAGCTTGTTAGTATTGTTCATGTCCTTTGCCTTTAAAGCTTAAACATTGAACCTTTTCAGATAATCTCCCAAAGACTCCCCCTATCTTTGCTTTATGTTGGCGATGACAGTGTAATCTGTCGTTGGGTCCTTACAGATGCAAAACTGTGCGGAGAACTCATAAGCAATTGTTTTCATGAGTAAATGTTATATTTCAGATATTGACGATACCACTTAGCGGTATCTCCTTAGAGGTTTACTGCGAAGAGACGACACCAGACAGCTCCCGTAGCGTTATAAAGGTCCATTTGGCTGTCAATAGCCATTAGATGTTCGTCAGGGTCGTGGTTCCAAGGTACTTCATGGCTGGGATCTTCACACGGGATGATATTATATTATTCATAATTTCATTGGTGAAAGGGGCCAACCTTTCATTGTCGTTAACCCTTTCATCCAGGGTTCTTTTTCCCTTTCTTCCAAGAAGATCTTTGACAGCTTTCTTTATCATGTCTTTGAGGTAAGCTTCTGTATTGTCATAGTCTAACCTCCTAGGACTGTACCCTTTGGTAGTAGAGCTTCCGGACTGCTCCTTGCAACGCTGGTTTCCCAGATGATCTATCCCTGCCAGATGGGATCTTTTCTTCTTAGAGGAAGTTGCTTTGACCTTTTCCTTTCCTTCAAAATGCTGGACGGGAGATTTTTTCTCAGAGATTCAATTTCCCCCCTTTGGCTTGGCTTGGTGATCCTTGAAGATTTTTGCTTTTGTGTAGCTTCCAAGTGAGTTTGCATTTTAAGGACTTATTTCTCTAGAGCCATTAATCTGATGGCATTTTCTTCTACAACATTCGGGTTTGGAGGCTGCACTGGATCCGATGTTCCGCCAAATTCGGTGGTGTTCAAGTTGGGTGTTGGAGCTACGTTCTGCTCAAGTGTAGCATTAAGAGTTGGTTCTATGTTCAGAGTCTCTAATCTTTTTTATTTCATAAATTCCTGCCATTAAGCAATAAATTCACCAAATTGATCTATAATTAAATAATGGAGTCGGAGGTTCAAGCCCACCTTCTAGAGCCAAAATGTTAACGATAAAATCGTCAACACCCGATCTAAAGTTTGACAATGCATATGTGATGAAAATTAGAGGGCAATCGATCTAAAAGAAGCTGAAAGATAAACCATCCTCATCAAGCTCAACTTATTCTGTCGTTTCCTAGATATCAAGACCTTAACCCCGAAGATTAGTTACTCTTCCTTCGAGAGGTGAGAATCACGCTTACCAAAATTTAAAGGTTAACAGTTACCTTGGGATAAGGGCATTATAGGCTTACCGAAGGTTGAGGACCTCATTACAACAGTTATCCTTAGATCCAGGATATAAAAGTATATATTGTGTTGAGAAGAAACAGGCTAATGTATCACAACAGTAGGGTTAATGACATATTATAGCCCTTGTTGACTAAGATGATACTCCCACATCGAACATCCTACAAGAAAGCCTTGCTTGTGTTAGTTACCGCGTCATAAGGTTACAATAGGCCTTTTTAGTACATTGTGTTACATTAGGCTTAATGTGAAAAGTTTGAGACACGTATAAGGATCAGAAGGAAGTAATCATTGATTTTGTTCATTGGTTTTCCTCTTTTTGAATACTATTGTTCCCAAATCCTTCATGAAAAGAGGATAGTGATAACTCCTTGTTCTATCAATATGGACACAACATGATTATCGAATCGATAAAAGATTAAGTCTCGATTTTCTCTTTTTATTCGGTATGATTATATTACAATTGTCGTGGAAATCCCTAATTTGATTGAGAAATTAGGGTTTGCTCTCTAAGAAAAGAACACAAGAATATAGAATGAGGAAAAAGATCCTAAAATGTGACGTTTCTACTGGAAGCTCGCTTCCGGTTTGCGTTATCATGTCGACCCGCTTTTGGCAGCTTTCGGTGCCGGCTCCTAGGTGTCGGTGTTTCTGGTTTTCGGTACCGTTTTCTTTTAGAATTCCCTTGCTTTATTGTTTTTACTTCAGAGGTGACTATTGGTTGACTGCTTTCAGTATCGCTACCAAGTCTATTGGTAGCGATATCGCCTTTATTGGAGCTTCTGTTTTATTGATAATCCCTTGTCTTTACTTATTATTGGTATCGTGCTATGATGGTAGACTTCATCCTTTCAATTGTATTGATAGTGAATCAACTGATACCGATAGCCCTTCGTTCGTTCTTATGTTGACTATCGACCTTAATTTTCCTTTGGTGGCTCTACGTTCTAGTGGCGGATCAAGTGCTTTCAGCTTTCACTCCTTGTTTGCTTTCGGTATCGTACCAACACCTTTAAATTTATTTCTTTTGTATTAACTCTGGGCCTTTGCTCCTTCTTCCTTGGTACCAAAACCGTATCAACTGTTTCTCCTTTGATTATCGACACCAAGCCAATTGTTCCCAACATGTTGGTGCCGATAGCATGTTTTCCTCTTTTATGATTAGGTGTGGACACTGGATATTTGGCCTTCTGTTGATGCCAATAATGTTTTTTCTTTCGGTATCAGCTCCTGTGCAATACCCCTTCACTTTAGCTTGGTTTTGGTGTCGAATTCTGGTAGTAAAGTAGGTGCTCTAGGCGGAGATGGATATTCTTCTATGGTTGGTACAAATGATCGATATAATTGTATGATTCTCAGCAGCCATTTTAAGAGTTGTTGATTTTAAGTTGCAAACTGAGCTGACTCATTTTAAAGTTATTGGTATTTACAATGAGCAGAACGTTCGTCTTGGATGAAGCTACTTAATAGCCATCTTTTCAGTGTTTAGTCAAATGTATATTGGAACCGCGCCACTTTCTATCTTTTTCTGTATGCTCCTTGCATTGAAGAAAACAAATGCTGCGAAGAAATAAGATAAACATGC
The DNA here is from genome assembly GCA_030737875.1 of Allium sativum. NCBI lineage: Eukaryota > Viridiplantae > Streptophyta > Magnoliopsida > Asparagales > Amaryllidaceae > Allium > Allium sativum. The sequence goes on from CM060921.1 coordinate 705,155,843, forward strand.
AATGTGGTTACATCGTCCGAATTTGACAGGACACTATATCCACTTTAAATTTGTATAGTCAAGTATTGTTTCCATGAGCTCACTGAATTCAAACAAGTGGAAGCCGCCAAGAGATAAGGAAAATGTGCAACATATATAGGTACAAGTGTCTGACTATGATAGGACATTGTAGACACTTTGAATACAAACAACTTTCTGTTTTGTTCCCATGTATTTCTTTGAATTTCAAAAACAACGCAAGCTTCTATGTGCTATATGAATCAACATGAACATTGAAGGCTGACATGTGAAGTAAACCATGCAATGTGGTTATAGTGTCTGGCTATAATAGAACGCTATAGCCACTTCGAATTCCAAAATCAACAAATGCTTATATGTTCTTTATGAATCAAAACAAACACCGAAGGTCGACACATGAAGGAAACCATGCAATGTGGCTATAGTGTATAACTGTGACAGAACACTATAGTCACTCTAAATTCTAAAAATAACGAATTCCTCAGTGTGCTCTACGAATTAAGATAAACAGTAAAGGCTGACATGTGTCCGACTAGTATAAATACATATTCACAACTAAAATATTCTTTCTCACTCATATTAAAAGTATTTTCGATGACAAAAATAATGTCTGCTAAATATCTTATATTTTTTGATGACATTGACGAGACCTTCGATGATTATTTCGATCATGAAAGAGAGCTAAGAGGCTTATATGCATTACAACACGGTCAATATATTGATCAACAAAATGGATGGGTCGTTGGCTATCGCTACAAAAACCACAGTCATTCTTTCTACGGTATAAGACTGATGGAAGACTATTTTAATTCAAATACTACCTACATCGATGATGATTTTAGATATAGGTTTTGCCTGCTCCAACCTTTATTCCTTAGGATACTACAATCAATTCAACACTGTGATAAAAATTTCATCTTAAATCTAATGTATCTCGTACTCAAGTACTGACTGGTACTTAAAAAATGACTGCAACTTTGAGCATGCTTGCATATGTTGAACCAACGGATGCTCCAGATGAGAATTTGTGATTAGGAGAAAACATGATAATAGTTTCTTCGGAACATTTCTACCTAGCGACTGTCAACATTCATGGTGATCAATACTTATGAAGATCAAATGAAGCTAACATAGCAAGATTAATTAAGATGCATGACAGTAGAGGAGAGTCGAGAATGTTGGGTAGTATATATTGTATGCATAGTGGAAGAAAACTATCCAAAAGCCTACGTCGGAACTTATCAGGATAAGTCTCGTTGATCTACAAATATTCTTTGAGCAGTATCTTCGTACGACTTATGGATCTAGCACATCCTTTTTGAAATGCCAAGTTCTGACAATGAGCTGAATGTAGTCAAACAATCTACTTTGTTTAACATTTTAGCTGATGGTAGATAAACCTCGCGTTTCTTCAGTTTATGTGGTAACATGTGTGATCATGAATATTATCTTGACGATGGTATATATCCCAAATGAAGTATTGTCATCAAGATAATTCCTAATCCATTAAATAAGAAACAATCAAAGTTTAAAAGAATGTAAGAAGACATGAGAAAACATGTTGAAAAAATATTTGGTGTTCTTCAATCAAAATTGGCCATTATCATTAATCCTTATAGAATTTGGAGTCCACTCAAAATGATCAAAATAATGTACACTTGTTTTATTTTACATATAGGAGCGTTCCAGGACACCCTGTTTGCATCACCCCTACCCTATCATGAACTACACTAATCCAAATCCAACATGATTTTGTAGATGTTCAATCCACATACATATTATCATCTATCCAAATTTGAGTTCGTTCCAAACGTTCGTAACATTTCCAAAACCCTAGCTCAATTATTCACCATTCAGACATTTTGTAACAACCCGTATTTTCAATAACCTGTTATAACGTAAATCGAGGCAGAATTTAATTTATAAATCTGAATCAAGGGAAACGGGCTATGCCATTGCGTTCGTCTCGGAAAAATACGCGAAATAGAGTCCGAGTTTTCAAAAATCGGAGTCCGTATGACCCGATTAAGGCCCAACGAAGTTTTCAGAAAATTTCAAAGTAAAAACAGATTTCAAATTCAAGTTTGAATTTGGAAATTTGGGCCAGGCGGGAAAATTCCCGCCAGAGCACCCAAGTCGACAGCCCTGTCGACTTGGGAGTCGACTTGGTTGGACCCAAGTCGACAGCCCTGTCGACTTGGCTGTCGACTTGGTCCAGCCGGGAAGTTCTGCCTGGTGCACCATTTTGGGTTTGTGTTGAGTTTGGGGGCCAGATTCGGTTTTGAGGGCTGAGATTGGAACTAGGGTTTAATCCTATGGCCTAAAACACTTGCTTAATCTATAAATAAGACCCTAAGCTAGCCCTAAATCATTATTAATCAATCCTACAACTAAACTATGGCAAAATTATCCCTCTCATGGCCTCCACTCTCTTCATAAAATTCCTATGAGAGATTTTCCATGCATACAAGTGTTTTCAAGCTTGTATGAGTGTCATTAGCTTGCATTCAAGTCAAGTTTCCATATTTACATCACAAAGCAAGGGTTTTGATCATTTTGGCTCAAGGGATTTTCTATTAGAGCTTGCATTTTGGGTTTAATTGATTTCATAAGGGCTTTGTCATATTTTTGTGACTTCCTAAGCATTGTAAGCCCTATTCTACTTTCATACTTAAAACTCTAAAGTTAAATGTATGATATGCAAGTTTGATATGTTATGATATGCAAGTTTATGATGTTATGTTATGCAAGTATGTCATGTTATGATATGCAAGTTTATGATGTTATGTTATGCAAGTATGCCATGTTATGATATGCAAGTTTATGATGTTATGTTATGCAAGTATGCCATGTTATGATATGCAAGTTTATGATGTTATGCTATGCAAGTTTGCCATGTTGTGATATGCAAGTTTATCATATTATGTTATGCAAGTTTGATATGCAAGTTTGTCATATATGCAAGTTATGTTAGGCAAGTTTGGGTTGATCATTTTGTTCATATTATCATGTTATGCAAGCTTATCTTGGGTTTATGAACATAAAGCTTCAAGCTTTATGCTAAAGGTTGCATTTTGGCAACATGTAAGTTATCATATCTCTTATGATAACTTGCATGTGAGGCTAAATGCGAACTTATGGCCATTTCTACATGTCATTTATCACCATGTATCACCAATATGCTAAGTTTGGTTTTATGCACGCTTTTGAGGCCTAAAAATGTAATATGCAAGTATATGAACACATGTACACTTCATGTGCCACCATGTTGAACTTGTGGCTTCAACACCTTTATGTCATGATTATGCCAAGTTCCCTCTTTCTATCCTTTATGCGTTATTGCAATATGTAAGCGATGGGATTGCGTTTGGGGTTGAGTAAACTTAAAAGACATAAAAACATAAGCTTGGGAATTTACCTATTAAGTTAGGTCTACCCTTTGGGAATTTACCTATTAAGTTAGGTCTACCCAAATGCTTGAAAACTTGTAACATGTTTTGGAAACATGATGGACATGACACTTAGAAAAGATAAGTGTGACCAACTCGAGGTTGGGTTGAGTTTGTAGCGTAAACCTACCCGGAACCGACCGGCTTAACTAGTTGCTACAAACAATAGGACCCAATGTGAGAAGTTGGTCATGTTGTACCTTGAACCCGAGGTTAGACCAAGTTGTGGTGTAAAGCTACCCGGACCCGCCCGGCTTAACTAGTAACCACAACGAGGTCTAATGTGAGAGGTTAAGGTGCATTAAATTAATTAATGTTACATGATAAGGTTAAGTAAATTTGATTTATGACACTTAACCAATTTGACATGAATGGGTAGGTTAAGTGAAACCGGGCTTGATTTCTTAATGACACTTAACCGAAAAATACGACTAGTGGTTAGGGTTAAGTTAACCTACACTTAACCAATCTGAACTCGGTAATTTAACGGGGTTAAGTGGAACTATACTTAGCCAATCCAACTCAGTAATTTGATAAGGCTGAGAACCGATTGGATACCTGGTCTGGATAAACTAACTTGATTGATAAATTAAACGAACCTGTTTTGCGGATCTGTAGGACCCACACCAAGTTAGGCAAGTTTGTAAATTTGTTATCTGATCCGTTAGTCCGAAAACTGATCGTCTGAACCTGGTATGTCTGAACTCTGTTAATAAGTTAATCTGAATCTGATAGTCTGGGGACACAAGGGGGAATACTTGTGTCATCTGTTGTTTGGGACCCATATTAGTCAGTAACCCTTTCTGGTATCAAAACTTTGACCCAACTGTAGGTAGGGTCTGGGCACGCTTACTGAACTAATTATAAGTGGTTCATTCTGATAATGGCGATGGGTGTTGATGGTGCGTTCCAACCGGGTCATGTGCGTGCATGGATCCCGGTCTGCCTCTGAGGATGTAAGACACCGTGACATCTGTAAATATGCCTGTGCCAATTGGTTGCCACTTTAGGGAGTGATACACCCTATCGTGGGGCCGACATAGGGTATTTATGTATTAGGGAGCCGATCGCTTGGGTAGGATTTAGGGTACACTTAGCTCTGTCTGATTCTGTTGGTACCGTCTGTTTTGTTGGGTGGTAACACCCGTCTATTTCTACGTGGTACCGTCTGTTAGGGTGGTAAAGGCCCACTACTAGTGTACACCTAATTGTAGTACTCCGTTTCTGTACTTTATCTGTTAGGGTGGTAAAGGCCCATTATTGTTAGCATTCCGTTTCTGTACTTTATCTGTTAGGGTGGTAAAGGCCCATTATTGTTAGCATTCCGTTTCTGTACTTTATCTGTTAGGGTGGTAAAAGTCCATTTTTCCCGAACTCTATCTATGAGCCATTCTGTTCCGTCCTGTTTCGATGTAGACATTAGGGTAACACCTAATCCTGTTATACTAGTATTGGTACTAAGAAGTTGGATTTTGACTTAGGTCAACACCTGATATTGGGCCAAGTTTAGGCCAAGGGATAAATTCTTGTTTATACATGACATGTTAGAATGTTGGTACACCTGTGGTGAAAAACTTCACCTTGATTATGTGATGACTCCTTTGAATTATCTGTTAGATATTCACCATGCTAGTATGTAATTATCCTTATGTTCATCCCTGCTTCTCATGCCAGTTAACTTTATCAGTTTACATTGATTGTAGTAGGGCTTACTCAGTCTTTTTGACTGACCTGTTTTCTTTCGCCTCTTTTCTTCCGTTCCCCCCCCCCAGGTTCTCAGGGTGGGAACGTTGGAGCCTAGCTTGGATTTTGGATTTGCTTGCTTGTGGGATTTCAGCTCATGTACGGTTTCGACATGAAGCTAGCTATGGTTATCACTTATTTTGGGGATAGTACTTATGTATTTCAGTTTTTCAGTTGATGTTGTTTTATCTAGACTTGTTTATTTGGAAAGTTGACATTATGTTGTACCAAGACTTGCTTTGAAATGGTTTGAAATCTTCCGCTGTTTTATCTATGTTATTTACTCTGCTTACATATATACATATGTTCTTGTTCTGCCTTGATATATCATTATGCATGTTTACCTGATTCAAACGCCCCTCCAAAGTCAGTGTGCTTGCAAGAGTCACCCGGGCGGAGGTGGGGTGTTACATTTGGTATCAGAGCATATGGTTTTCGAGAAGGAACAAAAAGGTTTTTAGAAAACTTTTGGAAAACTATTTTCAAAACAAAGTATAAAGTATTTTCCGAAGAAAAGTCTAGTTTATTTTAAAGGCTATTCCCCAAAAAGCCATTAGCACAATCCTTAGTCATCTATTCTTAGTCCCCTCGTTCTGAACCTATCTTTTCCTTCGTTTCAGTATGACAGATAACTTTGTTATCCCAGAGGGAGTGCAAGTTCCTGTTTGGTATAGGAGACTTATGGAGGCTAGGGCGACCGAAGCCGGCCCCGCAAATGTTACTCCTCCTCCGGTGGTTAATGTTCCTCCTCCTCCTGTCGCTGAGGTTCCTCCTCCTCCTCCCCCTCAGCGTCCTCCAGTAGAGTTCACAAAGATTTGCAAGGACTTCAAAGCAATGGGTGGCAAGAACTTTCTAGGTACCGAGACTTTTGTAGAGGCCCGGAATTGGTTGAAAGAGACCGAGGATTTATTCGCTATCTTTGGATTAGATGATCAGAGAAAGATCTTGTTGACGGTTTGGCTTATGAGGGATGAAGCCGCTTATTGGTGGGAAGTCACCAATGGTACTAGGCCCGTTGAGACTTGGGCCGATTTCAGGACAAGATTCGGGCTTAAGTTTCTGTCTTCTGCTGAAGAGAATTTGCAAATGGAGAGGTTTATTGCCTTGAAGCAAGGAGACATGTCCGTCAAAGAATATGTGAACAAGTTCAATCAGTTAGCTCGTTTTGGCTTGGATATGGTGAGTACTACTCAGAAGAAGGCTCTTCGTTTTGCTAGAGGGTTGAATGAGCCGTTACAGGAGTTAGCTATGTCTCATGTGCCCATGGGGGCCACGTTTGAGAGTTTGGTAGATATGGCCCTACTCAATGAAGAAAACAAGAGTGCAAAGAAGGAGGTCAAGGTGAATGAGTCTCAAAACAGGAAAACGGGGCCCAAAAAGGAAATGCCAAAGAAGGGGGAGAAGTCTAAAGATAAGAAGGAAAAGAAGTGCTTTACCTGTGGAAGCTCAACTCATCTAAACAAGGATTGCAGAAAGAGGAAGGGCACTTGCTTTAACTGTGGAGAGATGGGACACTTCACTAGGGACTGCCCGAAGAAGAAAGGGACTACATCGGAAGGAACAGTGAATACTCGCATGGCGAGTGAATAGATTAGGGCTAGAATAATTTGTCTGTAGGATGTTTAATTTTCCTTGTCTGATTTTCAGTTTGAAACTCTTTTTCTGGTATTTTGATTCTGTAATAGAAACTCGGTACTTTAATGCTAGTCTTGCTTCTGATCTGGTAATAGTCTCAAACTCCCTGAGAGTTATAACTCATCAGTTTGTGATAAATTGGGGTTTGAGAGTATCTGTGTTGGGCATGAGGGTGACTATGACGAATACATTCTGGGTTTGTACCATGCTTAGTTTCCTAAGAATCATTTGGGGAAATCTGATCTGTACCAGTAGTCTGTAAGTATATGTACCAAGTTTTTGTTTTATTTGTACTCGCTTCCATCACTCGACTGTATCTTGTTGAGATAGGAATCCTATGGATGTAAACATGTGTTTGAGACATGTTATGTTTGATGGTTGCAAGTGGATGCAAGTGGTTTCTAGTGGTTGCTCGTGGATGCATAAACACACACTAGGCACTAGATCGGCTTGAAATACACTCTCATATTGCATATGGACGTGTGTACATTTTCAATTCTTATGGTTGCAAAATGGTTAATTCGGCACATGGATGTTGCATATGGATGTATGTTATGTGCACACATATAGATGTTATACATTATGTTAGGAATTGCATACATATGGATTCATTTCACTAACATAATTTGCATTGATGATATTTGCATTAGATAAGTACATATACACACACCTTTGCATATGTTCATACAACATTTAGAATCTTGTAAGGACAATGATTGCTCGTGGATGATGTTTTGAGTAGATGGATGTTGGATGGTAGGATACGTTCTTCCTAACTTGAAGATTTCGGGGACGAAATCCTTTAAGGAGGGGAGAATGTAACAACCCGTATTTTCAATAACCTGTTATAACGTAAATCGAGGCAGAATTTAATTTATAAATCTGAATCAAGGGAAACGGGCTATGCCATTGCGTTCATCTCGGAAAAATACGCGAAATAGAGTCCGAGTTTTCGAAAATCGGAGTCCGTATGACCCGATTAAGGCCCAACGAAGTTTTCAGAAAATTTCAAAGTAAAAACAGATTTCAAATTCAAGTTTGAATTTGGAAATTTGGGCCAGTTTGGGCCAGGCGGGAAAATTCCCGCTAGAGCACCCAAGTCGACAGTCCTGTCGACTTGGGAGTCGACTTGGTTGGACCCAAGTCGACAGCCCTGTCGACTTGGCTGTCGACTTGGTCCAGCCGGGCAGTTCTGCCTGGTGCACCATTTTGGGTTTGTGTTGAGTTTGGGGGCCAGATTCGGTTTTGAGGGCTGAGATTGGAACTAGGGTTTAATCCTATGGCCTAAAACACTTGCCTAAACTATAAATAAGACCCTAAGCTAGCCCTAAATCATTATTAATCAATCCTACAACTAAACTATGGTAAAATTATCCCTCTCATGGCCTCCACTCTCTTCATAAAATTCCTATGAGAGATTTTCCATGCATACAAGTGTTTTCAAGCTTGTATGAGTGTCATTAGCTTGCATTCAAGTCAAGTTTCCATATTTACATCATAAAGCAAGGGTTTTGATCATTTTAGCTCAAGGGATTTTCTATTAGAGCTTGCATTTTGGGTTTAATTGATTTCATAAGGGCTTTGTCATATTTTTGTGACTTCCTAAGCATTGTAAGCCCTATTCTACTTTCATACTTAAAACTCTAAAGTTAAATGTATGATATGCAAGTTTGATATGTTATGATATGCAAGTTTATGATGTTATGTTATGCAAGTATGCCATGTTATTATATGCAAGTTTATGATGTTATGTTATGCAAGTATGTCATGTTATGATATGCAAATTTATGATGTTATGCTATGCAATTTTGCCATGTTGTGATATGCAAGTTTATCATATTATGTTATGCAAGTTTGATATGCAAGTTTGATATGCAAGTTTGTCATATATGCAAGTTATGTTAGGCAAGTTTGGGTTGATCATTTTGTTCATATTATCATGTTATGCAAGCTTATCTTGGGTTTATGAACATAAAGCTTCAAGCTTTATGCTAAAGGTTGCATTTTGGCAACATGTAAGTTATCATATCTCTTATGATAACTTGCATGTGAGGCTAAATGCGAACTTATGGCCATTTCTACATGTCATTTATCACCATGTATCACCAATATGCTAAGTTTGGTTTTATGCATGCTTTTGAGGCCTAAAAATGTAATATGCAAGTATATGAACACATGTACACTTCATGTGCCACCATGTTAAACTTGTGGCTTCAACACCTTTATGTCATGATTATGCCAAGTTCCCTCTTTCTATCCTTTATGCGCTATTGCGATATGTAAGCGATGGGATTGCGTTTGGGGTTGAGTAAACTTAAAAGACATAAAAACATAAGCTTGGGAATTTACCTATTAAGTTAGGTCTACCCTTTGGGAATTTACCTATTAAGTTAGGTCTACCCAAATGCTTGAAAACTTGTAACATGTTTTGGAAACATGATGGACATGACACTTAGAAAAGATAAGTGTGACCAACTCGAGGTTGGGTTGAGTTTGTAGCGTAAACCTACCCGGAACCGACCGGCTTAACTAGTTGCTGCAAACAATAGGACCCAATGTGAGAAGTTGGTCATGTTGTACCTTGAACCCGAGGTTAGACCAAGTTGTGGTGTAAAGCTACCCGGACCCGCCCGGCTTAACTAGTAACCACAACGAGGTCTAATGTGAGAGGTTAAGGTGCATTAAATTAATTAATGTTACATGATAAGGTTAAGTAAATTTGATTTATGACACTTAACCAATTTGACATGAATGGGTAGGTTAAGTGAAACCGGGCTTGATTTCTTAATGACACTTAACCGAAAAATACGACTAGTGGTTAGGGTTAAGTTAACCTACACTTAACCAATCTGAACTCGGTAATTTAACGGGGTTAAGTTGAACTATACTTAGCCAATCCAACTCAGTAATTTGATAAGGCTGAGAACCGATTGGATACCTGGTCTGGATAAACTAACTTGATTGATAAATTAAACGAACCTGTTTTGCGGATCTGTAGGACCCACACCAAGTTAGGCAAGTTTGTAAATCTGTTATCTGATCCGTTAGTACGAAAACTGATCGTCTGAACCTTGTATGTCTGAACTCTGTTAATAAGTTAATCTGAATCTGATAGTCTGGGGACACAAGGGGGAATACTTGTGTCATCCGTTGTTTGGGACCCATATTAGTCAGTAACCCTTTCTGGTATCAAAACTTTGACCCAACTGTAGGTAGGGTCCGGGCACGCTTACTGAACTAATTATAAGTGGTTCATTCTGATAATGGCGATGGGTGTTGATGGTGCGTTCCAACCGGGTCATGTGCATGCATGGATCCCGGTCTGCCTCTGAGGATGTAAGACGCCGTGACATCTGTAAATATGCCTGTGCCAATTGGTTGCCACTTTAGGGAGTGATACACCCTATCGTGGGGCCGACATAGGGTATTTATGTATTAGGGAGCCAATCGCTTGGGTAGGATTTAGGGTACACTTAGCTCTGTCTGATTCTGTTGGTACCGTCTGTTTTGTTGGGTGGTAACACCCGTCTATTTCTACGTGGTACCGTCTGTTAGGGTGGTAAAGGCCCACTACTAGTGTACACCTAATTGTAGTACTCCGTTTCTGTACTTTATCTGTTAGGGTGGTAAAGGCCCATTATTGTTAGCATTCCGTTTCTGTACTTTATCTGTTAGGGTGGTAAAGGCCCATTATTGTTAGCATTCCGTTTCTGTACTTTATCTGTTAGGGTGGTAAAAGTCCATTTTTTCCGAACTCTATCTACGGGCCATTCTGTTCCGTCCTTTTTCGATGTAGACATTAGGGTAACACCTAATCCTGTTATACTAGTATTGGTACTAAGAAGTTGGATTTTGACTTAGGTCAACACCTGATATTGGGCCAAGTTTAGGCCAAGGGATAAATTCTTGTTTATACATGACATGTTAGAATGCTGGTACACCTGTGGTGAAAAACTTCACCTTGATTATGTGATGACTCCTTTGAATTATCTGTTAGATATTCACCATGCTAGTATGTAATTATCCTTATGTTCATCCCTGCTTCTCATGCCAGTTAACTTTATCAGTTTACATTGATTGTAGTAGGGCTTACTCAGTCTTTTTGACTGACCTGTTTTCTTTCGCCTCTTTTCTTCCGTTCCCCCCCCAGGTTCTCAGGGTGGGAACGTTGGAGCCTAGCTTGGATTTTGGATTTGCTTGCTTGTGGGATTTCAGCTCATGTACGGTTTCGACATGATGCTAGCTATGGTTATCACTTATTTTGGGGATAGTACTTATGTATTTCAGTTTTTCAGTTGATGTTGTTTTATCTAGACTTGTTTATTTGGAAAGTTGACATTATGTTGTACCAAGACTTGCTTTGAAATGGTTTGAAATCTTCCGCTGTTTTATCTATGTTATTTACTCTGCTTACATATATACATATGTTCTTGTTCTGCCTTGATATATCATTATGCATGTTTACCTGATTCAAACGCCCCTCCAAAGTCAGAGTGCTTGCAAGAGTCACCCGGGCGGAGGTGGGGTGTTACACATTTATTTGAACCGTTAAATTTAAACATCAAATATATTATTCTACGAATGTCAGAATGAGCTCAAATTTTGGATAGATGATAATATGCACGTGGATTGAACATCTACAAAATTTTGTTAGATTTGGATTAGTGTAGCTCACCCTTTGTAGGGATTCTAAAATGAACACGAGTGCCTAGGAATGCTTTTCTTTTACATAATATGATATTTGAGGATGAAAGAGACATGGGAGAAGACTATGTCTACAAAGATGAAATAACACAATTAGAAGTATGGCGCAATGATACAATTAGAAGTGCAATGAAACACTATTTCCATGCTACCTACTGAATGTTATATCGCAGCCTTAAACTCTTTAAATGAATACAAAATGACATAATAAATCATCTTTAAAACTATATGGAAACCAATGAAAGAATTTATTAGTGAAGTTGCTAATTTTTTTTGTTATTCATACTGTTCTGCATGTTACTATTCGTATTACCGTTTTAATTTATCTACGTTGCACTTTATATCTAGTAATGTATCGTAATGTGTTATTATTTACGAATAATGTACCACAAATTAGTTTAATATGAACTAATGTGATGCAATTTGTACTGAAGAAGAGGTGATGACGGCTGATATCTATTATATACAATAGAATTGTGGAAATTAGGTTGCTAATGTGGATATTGTTATAACTCATTACTATTTATTTCCTAAGCTTTCCATTTCTCCACCTATTTTATTTTTTCTAAAACCCACTACTCTTCCGTCTTTCCTTTTACTTCCACTACCCTTTTCCCTTCAGATATCCACGTTTTCCTTCACAACACCCCTTCCGCTACTGTTTTCCCCTCAATCCACGTACTCCTTCACAGCACCTTGGCCATATCTCCAAAAAAAAACCTTCTTCCTAATATCTTATAGCAATATAGCATCGACCCCCACTTTGCCACCGCAGGCACCAATTCGGTCTATTGAATTGTTACCAGCAGCTGGAACCCAATCGGTGCTTGTAAAGCCTACCCGTTTGTGATAGCCCAACCTCAGCCTCTCGCTTTCCACCTCTGAACGTGGCACCAGTACCGTGATTTCATAGCCTACCCTTCTTTGACAGTGGGTTGTCAGCCTCCTGCTTTCCACCTATGACCGTGGGTTGCTACACTGCAGCTTTCTTCATTATAGGTGACTTCTTTAACCTCATGCGTGCACTGATAGTTATCATATTTTTTTGGTCTCCTACCAACTATTTTCCTTTTGTACACATGAACTATTTGACGTTTTGCTTCCTTCTAATTCATGCCTCCAGCAATTTACATTGGGCTTCATGCCTGTAAGGATACTTATAATATTTTTTGGGTCTCCTGCCAACCATTTCCTTTTGTACACATGAACTATTTGACGTTTTGCATCCTTCGTATTTATGCCTCTAGCAATGTAAATGTTAATGAGATATACATCTAAAAACATCAACTAATTAGGTCTGATTCGTATTTATCGGTTCAATTGTTGCAGAGAACAATTGCCTGCCATTCCGCGGTCCACAGCCTGCGAAATCGGAAGCTCACAAGGAGTAAACCTATAGGTTTGCTCTCATCATCGGTACATTTTATTTCATTTCTACGTCTCAGGTGCAATCTACCTCTATACACATTACTATAATGCAACAATGAAATTATTATAATACCTACCATGTTTTTCTTGGTCTTCTTACTTTTATATTCATCTTCAGACCACTACTGTCGTTGAATACATTACAATACCTGATATTGATCTAATAGATTTAGTTAATGACACTCCGATCAAGTTTGATTGCGAAGGAAAAAAAAGGTGTTATAAATTAACACTACTACATCTCCTTTCTCAATCTTTACAACTTCATCTTTTTACATAATCAATACTTGCTTTCTTTTACTACCTCCAGTACTGTGTTGACGATGACATCATTGAACCTACTAATACCCATCCACATGCAGCTCATACAAGAAAGGGAACAAAAAGAGGACTTTACATAGCTCTATGCCCTAGTAGACTTTTGATTTATACATTCATTCACATAAATAACACCATTCATATTTTACTACTACATTGACCAATTGTACTATTTACGTAGGTTGAGGATGACATAGTCAATCATTCAGATCTTACCAACACTCAGCCTATGGATGAACGTAGAAAAAAATAACAATATTTTTATTCTTATTTCAATAACACTTGATGCTTTTCTTACCGTCTAATTTTTTTCACGTAATTCTACTATTTGATATTTTTGATTTTTATTTTCTTTCTTTCTACATTCGTCCTATTTATATTGCTTCTACAACAAGTTATTTTGCTGCTGCTTATCCTTACTACTATATGTCTGTTTCAGTTTATTTCTCTAATTGTTAATTCTATCAACCATCAGCGCATAATATATATCACTACTCTAACGTTTATAGATCATGTTCTCTTAATATATTTTTATCATGTATACAGACTTTATAGTCTGTCACATGCCGCATTATATGCCCTAATACATTACAATTAACTTAACGTTGTAAACTCTCACATCTTACCAAACTCTACTTCTACATCTCTATTACACATTCCACTCAATCATTATCGTATTGCACCCGTGTGTGAAACACGAGTCTAAACCTAGTTTTGTAGATAAGAGGTGAAAATTGAACTGTTGTGTGGACTAACACGGGTTACTCCACTAACGTAAAAGCATCACCAACAAATGGAGGATTCAGCCCCTTAATCAAGAATTGTGCTCATTTTTTGTCCCAACAGGTGTTCTTCCCCTGAATATTCAAGGGAAAATTATGGGGCCTATTCAGAATCTTGAATTGGCCCCGCGCGCCGAATTTATCGGCGTGTCACGTAGCGAGCCGATTTTTTCGGCGCGCTTTGATAAAATCGGCGTGCTATGTGATATGCTGATCAGCATTTCCCAACGAGTACTAATTGCTTGTATTATGTTGATGTAGTAACGTTATATTTCCTACTATAGTAACGATTTTCTTATAAATGCAATATGTGCTTTATTTATATTGTTAATGTTTCCCTAAGCTGATAGTTTTATACAGTATACTAAAGTATAAAATTAGAAGATCTCCATATTTTTTGTAGGATCATTAAATAAAAGAACAGTTCAACTATGAAAATAAAATAGACCAAAACAAATAGCCTATTCAGCCCCATATCGGGTTAGCCAACTATAACGCAGTTCATAGGCTTTGTGGCCAACAAAATCAGTACCATACTCTACAAGGTAACGAGAATCAAAAGTTGTTTTAGTCAGTTTAAATATGTCTTCGTCTTTAACTGTCTGTATAATCTTTTGGTATCGTTCACAAGCTTCTACGAAATGCTGATGAGCCGTATGAATTTCAACAGAAGATCTTGTAGTAGTGCAGGTACGATGGTTGTTATGTAATCTTGTTATTTGCATCAGTAACAAATCTCTTCAATCTACTTCGATATAGGATTTTACAAGTATAATTAAGTCATGAGGAGAGAATTCAGTTGTAGTAGTACTGGAACTAGCATTACTTCGGTTCTGACGATTAAGATTACCCATTTGCCTCGCCATATTGTATCGTGAACGTGCTCTTGAATTCTGAACTTCAAATACTCGTTGAGGACCACGAATAATTTCATTCCGAATCAGTTTGTTCGCCTCTTCTACTTGTGTATCTGAAACGAATCCACCCTCTTTCTCGTCCTACTTGTTCCGTTCATACCCATCAAACATTTTATCCATGATTTCATAACTGATTTCCCAATCGTCCGTTTAAGTTACACAGAAATAAAAAACGTTTTATGTATACAAAGATATACTTGAACACGTAAAAGGAAAAATAGTAATGGTTTCTCACTTTAATGTAGTGGTTGATCTAGAATGCACAAATTATAGTTATGGTTGGAGGACGAAATATAAACTATTTAAACGAGTGGGGGTGACATCAATAGTTGAGCTCTGTCATCAATACTCTGTACCATAACTTGTCGCTCGTGATAAAGCTTTGTAATCAATAGTTGAGCTGTAGAATAGAGACATATGACATGACTACACTCTGTCCTCAATAGTTGAGTTGCCATCGCTCTACCGTAGAACAGTTGATGTTACTACACTCTACAACACTTGGACAATGTGCTATAGCTTGTCCAACGAATAGAAACAACATGACTTGACAAGTCGTACTGATTAAAGTTGACATGTTCACTGCATTAATAAGGCAAAGCACGAAATCAACGGACTAGGCAACCTTTAAGACCACCCAACCCCTCTTCCTCTATTCAACACTTCTGAATTCTTAGGTTTGTCAAATTACTCATTTTATCTAGTTGTCACTGTTCAAGTAGTTCAAAATGTCTTCTCGGGAATTAAATGATGAAACCATGGTCCAAATGTATGATCAATATGAAAGAAATAAGCAACCAGATGAGTTTGTACCTGAAACACAATTGGAAGATCAATTGGAAGCTGGAGAAATGGAGTCTGAACTCTTCAGTGCCACGCAACCAAACGTTGTCGTCCTACGTATTGGACCAGTTCAAAAAACCCACAATGCTCGATTGAGGGAAGTACTTACTCGCCAGAACCTGGATAGGTCAAGCTCTAGCATGACGGGTCATTGAGTACTTTTCTACTACGGAGTGGAATGTTGTGGTTGTTTCTAAAAGCCAAAGGAACGCAGGTCGTCGCTTTTATGGTTGCAAAGCGTACATTATTGCACTTAACACACAGGGGTTGGAACGTTGTAATTTTTTCTCATGGATCGATCCACCATTGACGGAGAGGGGTGTCCAGTATGCTCTAGAGATGCAAGCAGAGGTAAGTCGCTTGGAAATGTTGAATGTTGCAGCAAAGGATGAAATGTTGTATGGGTTCTACGGTTCGTCCCGAAGCTAGGGGCTTAGTTATATAGTACTATGTCTTAATTATATGTATTGTATTCCACATTATGTCGTACTTATATCATAGTTGTATGTTAGGTCGAACATTCACTATATCATGTATCTTGTATTTTGTTATATTGAATGAAGTGTGTACACATGTTAAATGGTATTGTTTATATTTATGAATGCAAATGAGTTTAAAACTAAGGTCATCCCCGTTTAAATTAAATATTTCAGTACACAAAGGAGTTAAAAAATAGGGTCGTACTCATCCACATGAGCATTATTGCCGACATATGTTTAAGAAATCGTAGTACGTAAAGCAAAGTGGAACCAGTGACCGTTCACATCACGGTAGTACGAAAAACAGATTCCCTACAGTATTACGACAGACGAAATAGTGTCGGGCAGCGTGTAAAGCATAATCGTAACAATGACCGATTACATCATTAATTTTATTTGATTTGTACACTACGTAGCTATATATTTCTGTCAAATTACTCACAACTTACCTCACTCAAACAACTTTGTTCCCATTCTTGTACTACCCCATTCTTTTATCACTCATTCAAAATGCCTTCTTGGCCATCAGCTACAGACTCCGATGAACATGCGTATGAACAGATGAGACCTTAGGAGCTTGCAGATGAATTCCAACATATAAACCAAATGAGACATCATGATGAAACACCGTATGAATAGGGGAACGTACAACCTCCACATGAAGCTCAAATACGACATGTTCAACTATCGCATGAACAGTCGGTCGCTCAACCATGGCAAGAACAAGAGGTATATCAAGTACCACAGTATGAAAAGGAAGTTGATTCTTATCCAATTTGTTGCTACTGCGGTTATGCGGTTGAAGTTATGGTTCGAGTAGATGACAACAATATAGGTCGGCGCATTCAGAAATGTCTGTCCTATCCGAATGGATACAATTACACAGAATGGATAGATGAACCTTTGTGCCTAAGGGAAATAACATATGTAAACGAACTCGAACGAGAGATTAGACGTCTCCAAGTTATTGAACAGTTGCGGTTTGACCGTAATGATTAGGCGACTTAGAACTGCTTTAGACACCCTTGAGATTGAATGCAATATCTAGTTTACTTGAGTAACTATTTCCTAATTCTGCTTTGATGTTTTAGTTGGCATCTAGTATCATTAGTTGTTGTATCTTTATTACCTATTGTATATGTATGCTTATTGTTAGTTGTATCGTTTTGCGAAGTATTGGTTGTATCATTATGATCATGACCACTTGTTTCTGTATGATTATTACCAATTGTAGCTAAATCTCTTGGGGTTGAACGTAACATTTAGTTTGCTTGTGTATTTCGTTTTCTACTTTACTTCGGTTTAATCGTTAGTTGTATCGTTTGGTGCTTCCAACGCATTTAGTAGCGTGTTGATAATATCGGCGCGTTGTACCTACGAGCCGATTTTATCAGCGCACGCCGATAAAATCAGAGCACGCCTATTAAATCGGCGCGCTCCTGTTGGGCAATTACATCAATTCCCCCTGAATCTTACACACTATAATATTACAATCCGTAAGTCTGTTAGAGATGCTCTAACCATTCAAACAAATGCCTCATGGAGGAAAATATGACATACACCTTACATATTGTGCATTCCCGGAATCCCATACCACTTCTCGAGTTGCTTTTACCACTGCCTCTTCCTCAAATTATCTTCATAACATCCCTTCAGCAGTGATCCAGCGTGCTTGCCATCTCTAATAAGGAATAAAGAGGATAAATTTCTCAGTTCCTTACACAAAGTCGGAGAAAATGACTATAGAAAAAAGTATGATAAACAATCAAATTTATCACTTATCTTGCTGAAGCAAGGGGGAAAGCGGTAAAAGCTTGAAGATAGATGATTTGTCTATCACAAAACGTAAGAGAGACGATAGTCAGAGCTTTACTAGAGCAAAGACGAGCAGATCTACTGCTTTAGCAGACGAGAATCAGGAAGTTAGGGTTAGCTTCAACACTGCTAACCCTAATCAGGAAGTTAGGGTTAGCTTCGACACTGCTAACCCTAAATTGCTCGTTGGTAGAAGCAAGAGAGAGGAAGGCTTTATATGGAAACCTCCGTGATGTATTAACTTGATGAAGACAGAGGATTCTCTCCCTCCATCTGCCATTATTATTTCATTTGTTTGGGAGAGATTTTTATGAGAGTATGAGTGTCGGGCCTGTCGGCTAGGGTTTCTTAGCATGTTTACTAACTGTGGGTATCAGGTTTTGTTTGTCCGAGTACATCTGGGCCTTGGGCCTTCTGTTTTTTTTTATCATTTTCAAAAAAAAATAAAAAAAAATAAATAAAAAAAATTCATAATAACTCTGGAAAATTTAAAAGCCGATAATACATTCCATCCGGAAACGATTACTCGGCAAATGCCTTGGGGTTTATGCTTGCTTTAAACTCATTAACCCCTTCCTAGAACATCAAACGAAATGAGCGGAACGCCTAGTTTCTTCTATCAAGAGGCTCAACGCTCAGGATCTGTTGCCTGATCCGCTTTCAAGGTTTTTATTCTAGCAATTTGCCTAATTTTTTTTACTTCCAATCCTGTTCAAAAAGCTCGATTGTTTTCTTTCATATTTGTTCTGTTATTCTTAGATTCTCTTGTTGCAGAAGCAGTTTAAATTGATCCATGAGAGGCTTCAGTTCTTGGTCTTGGTTGTGCTTCAGATGCTTGGCTACAGGTAATCACTGATTCATTTTTGGTCATTTTAGCGATGTTGATTGATTGGATTATACTTTCCACACGATTGTTTGAACCTGTATATAGGAATTGAATCTGAATAAATAGAATGTATCATTATGTGCTACCCTGTGCTATGTTTAGAGTATTAAGAGATTTGTATGATTATTCATTTTTAATCATATCATCCTTTCAACGTTAAAAAAGAAGCTACGAATTGGATTTTGCTAGATTCAATTCTTTCAACTTTGGGGCTGCGCTGCGTTTATTATTTACCCATCTTTATATCCCCTATATATAATTCAACAACAATGGATGTAAATAGGTGCTGGATTTTATGATACAAAATTTTCAAATCAAATTAGATTTTAAGGATACTATGCATCAATGTGTGATTCTGGTTCAAATTTGTTGTCCTATTTGTAGATTTGAAGTGGAGTGTGATTTATGATGCAAAATAACAATTACAAGGAATGAAAGTGAAATACTTACTTGGACTTGCTCAAAATGACATTGCATATAGGGATATGCAAACCATAATAAAAGAGAAGATTCTACAAGTTTTTATTGGATGCAACAATTTATTTGTTGCCATATAAATGAGGATTTGAGCATAAAGTATTTTTTATTAATAATTTGTGTGGTTCATTAGAGATGTAGAGATATTTTTTTAGGTTTCAAGGATTGAGTTATCATTTCAATTATAAGGTTTTCTTTTGTAATCTTTTGGTGGAATTAATAAAGATTGTTTGAAAGAATTTCTTTGTTGTTTTTCTCATTTCTTATCTCTTGTAAAACCTAATTGTGTAGAGATCTTAAGAAAAATGTTAATAGTTGGTATCAAGGCTTACTACATAATTTTTTTAAGGAGAATTTTGCTTATGGAGAATACAGATATTGAAAAACTTAATGAGAGAAATTGGTGGTTATGGAAGACTAAGATGGAGGATTATCTATATCTTAATGATCCTCATCAACCACTAGAGAACGAAGGGGAGAAACCAACCAATATATCTAAAGCAAAATGAGAAAATTTGGATAGAAAGGCTGCAACTAGGGGTGTCAATTAGACCCGGCCTGATGGACCCGGACCCGACCCGTCGGGTCTCGGTTCTATACAGGTCGGGTTTTGTCGGGTCCAAACTATACATTTCAAAAATCTGGACCCGACCCGAGCTTCGGTTCGGATCAGGTTGAATCGGTTCGGGTCCGGTTGAATAATAACACTAAAATACATATATTTTAATACTTTTTGGTCGGGTCTTTCGGGTCGGGTCTATGCGGGTAGGGTTTGATCGGGTCTTAACCATCACCTAGACCCGACCCGAGACCCACTGAGTTCGGTTCGGGTTCGGGTCTTTTCGGGTCGGTTCAGTTCGGGTTTTCGGTTCTCGATTCTAATTGCTAGCTCTAGCTGCAACAACTATTCGGCGTTTTTTCAAGAATACGGTGTTTCATATTGTTGCTAATGGAACATTTGCTTTTGGAGTTTGGAAGAAAATTAGAAGAAATCTATGCAAAGAACTCTGCAACAAACATGACACTTCTAATGAGAATATTGGTAATCTAAAACTTAAAGAATGTGGGTCAATTGAAGAGCATCTCAACAATTTTTAGGCTAGTGTGAACCAAATGGCCACCGTAAATTATAAGGTGGATGATGAGACATATGACTTGATGTTAACAAGTTCATTACTTGAGAGTTGGGAAACACCATTTGTTGCATTAGACAACTCCAATTCGAACGATGTTTCAATGAGTTCAATGGTTATAGCCTACTCGATGAGGAGATGCGAATGATGAATCTAATGGAAGATAAGGAGAAAAAACAAACTGAAAATCCATTTGAAGAGGTACATGTTGCAAGGAGTAACAGAACAAAAATAGAAAGACGACCAAATAAATCAAACATAAAGAGGAATTTTATCTGTTATTACTGTGAAAAACCCGGTCATCAATTAAATTTCTCTTAGAAGCTTAAAAAGAAAAGAAAAAATTGAGGACATCGGATAAAGACGAAGACAAGGTTGATAAAAACAGTGACGGTGAGGTGAATTTCATTATTAGTAATGACATTCTCTGTACTAACGGAAGAAAAGAAAATTGATGGTGCTTGATTCGGGTGCATTTTTCCATATATGCCATCAAAAGGGAGTGTTTGTTGATTATACGAAGCAAGATAGCAAGGTAGAGTCTGCTAATGGTGGGGACTTAAACGTGAAGGGAGTAGGTTTTGTTAGGCTGAAGATGTTTGATGGAAGATTGGTAAAACTCATGGGAGTTGGGCATGTCCCAGAAATTACGAAGAATATTTTTGTAGGACATTTGAAGGTAAAAGGCTGTAACTTTTCAACTCAAGGTGGAGCTATAAGAGTTTGGAAGGATAATAGGCAGATGCTGTGCTAAAAAAGAGAAAACAACAATGTGTACAAATTGCTTGGAAAGACGGTGGAGAATGAAGAAACTTCTCATTTTGAAGTTGGAGAGACAAATTTGTCTGACTAAAGTTGGAGCATGCAAAGAAAAACCACAAAGTCCATTTGGAGACCTTTGTGGTATTACAAGAAATTTTAATTTATCGATGGTATATAGGTTCAATTAGGGGACATTCATATTTAGGTGATTTGGAGATTGGTAAAGTTTTATTTTGGTAAAGTTCATATTCAGAGTTTCTTTAAAATATGCGGATATTGGTGGATTTAGCGAGCTTAAATGGAAACATAGTATCAATGTGGAGATTGTTGAATTTTGTGATACAATATTTTCAAATCAAATTAGATTTTGAAAATATTCTGGGTTATTGTATAATTATGATTCAAATTTTTTACTTTGTTTGTCAATTTGGAGAGGATTGTGATTTGTGACACAAAATGACAATTAGAAGGAATAAACGGAAATACGTAATTGGACTTGTTCAAAATGACATTGCATATAGGGATATGCAAGTCATAATAAAAAAGAAGATTCTATATAATTTTATTGGATGCAACAATTCATTTGTTGCCATATAAATGAGGATTTAAACTTAAAGTATTTTTTAATTATAATTTGTATGTGTGGTTCATTAGAGATGCAGAGAAAGTTTTTTTTAAAGATTTTAGGGATTGAGTTATCTTTTCAATTATTAAGATTTTTTTTCTGTAATATTTTGATGAGATTAATAAAGGTTGTTGGAAGAAAATTCCTTGTCTATTGTTATTTTTTCATTTCTTATCTCTTTTAAATGTATAGAAATCTTAGGAAAAAATCTTAACAATAAGGTCGATAAATGGTGCATAATCCTAAGTTAAGCTGCTTAGTCATCATTGAGTGCAATTAACTGCTCGATCACACGTGGATTGGCTATCTAGTTGTCTTGAAGCAAATTTTCTCAGAGTTCTCCTCATCATTTTACCGCTCCTTGTTTTTGGTAGCTTTGGTTCTCAATGTATCTTGTCTAGGGAAGCAAATGAACTAGTCTAACACCAAAAAATGTGAAGCTTCAAGATTTTGATTTGGCTCTTTCAGTATTGAAATTTCCTATATGGGATTCAGCAGAACGTGAATTCATAGCACTAAAGGTGCTATACCACGTGTTTGCGGAGTTTTTATCCTTTTAGGTTGTTCAATATCTTCCTTTTTTTATAAGTGTTTTTTCTGAAATTAGGATCGATACGTCCATGACTTCAAATGACTATGATATCTTTTGTTCTTATTTCTTAATATGTATTAAAGTTGTTATTGAAACGACAACTTCTGATGCTATCAGATGAGATTATAGGAATAACTGGTTATCTGTACATTAGTTAACCATGCTTGTACGGTAACCAACGTCTGGAAGTCTGAGAAGTTTAGTAGAAGAGAGAGGGTTTGTCTTTGTCAAGAGCCCTCAATTGGACGCCATGTGAAAGATCAAAATTTTGTTACGGGAAGATGGTTAGATGTTCAATTTTATGTATAACTAGCCAGTGAAGTATTAGAATGTTTAACAAAAAACAATAGAGAAGCTGTTTGTGAATTAGCACATTCAACAATGTAAAGACAATAATGGAATCTTTGTTTCAACTTGTATCATTTAATACTAATTCAAAAAAAAAAAAAAAACTTATAGTTTATGAATCTCAGGACAATACCGCGATAAAGAGGTGAGCATGAATCATGATGCTATTGCAGTAAAATAGTCAGTATTTCACTGGAATCTGCAGGGTTTAAGTTTCCTGGGTTCTACTCTCAAAGTAGTTAGAAACTAAGACGCGTAATCAACAAATACAACTTTTTGTGTATTTTATTCAACTAGTATATTTAGCTTGTCTGCTGGGAAATCAACAAAAAAAGATAAAAAGGTTTCACGTAAGCATGAAAAAGTAAAGTAAAACCTGTTATTTTTTTATTTTTTTTATTGTCATGATAGTCCTTACCATAAGGTAAGCCATCCAGTAAAGTGACGAAGGCATGAATTCCTTGCCCTTCCTTACCCTTTAACTTGGAAACAAGATACAATCTATCCTATAAGTTAAATACATGACTTTTTGTCGTGATCTCACATTGCTTTTCAAGCTCTATACCAAATTCTCCTTTGTTTAAGGTCAATTATTCATTTTCTCCATTTTTGTCTTCACACATTAACTCTGTATATTAATGGTGTTCTCCTTAACTTACCTTTTATTTAAGAGCTTTTGTTAATGTGTGTCCTAAGTGACACATGTAAGAATATTATTTATATGTTAAAGGACAAAATATTCCAATTACCTATTATGTCCTAACAACATTAAAAAAACATGTGCAATTCAACGGTCATGTGTGCAGTTTTATCAAATCTTAACATGTACCACTGGGGCATACGGTAACATTTTCCTTTTTTAGTTAGCTCCCCTTAGTATATTCACTTTTTGAGTTAGGGCTTCTTTCATTTTTCCTAAACTACTCGATTCCTTAGTTAAACAACACCTCATTTCTAAGCTTAATCTTAGTAACCATTCTAATTATCACTAGATTTTATTGTTTCCTAATACAATATTTTTAACCTTTTCAATTTTGCGAACAAAACTAAAGTAATATGTATTCTTTCAAGATAATAAGATAATGAATCTTTAAAAGACAATTAAGATGATCTTATTTGTTTTTTTTTATCTTCATATAGAATTTGACCTTAGCTAATGATTTGGATTTTTTTTCCAGATGCAATTTTTCTATGCTTAGGTATGATGACATAATATATCATGTTGAAGTAGCTTAATTTTAACATAACTAAATGTTGTAAGCGAATAATATGAAGGCTTCAATATCAATTTTCGGAGGTCTTATTTAATATTTTGATGAGCAGTTTCATTTTATCAATAATACTTTTTAAGTTAAGCTAATATCTTAATTTGTACATGACTATGAATTACAACTGTTGAATGAATCGGAAGTCACTATGTTGATTAAAAGTAATTTCATTCCATGATCATCTTATTGTATTATGCATTTGAGTTTTCATTTTTTTTCAAAAATAATTCATAATCTGATAAATATATAGGAGCCCATGCTTATGTAGAGCATGTATAAATTTTGACTTGATGTGCTGTCTTTATGTTTTTAATTTTTTCAGTTTTTTCCTTTTCAATGACAACATCTATTATATGTAAAATAAAATATATTTTATTATATATAAACTATAAAAGAAAATATTTTGCCCTTTATATACTCTTTTCAAAATCCATTGCATTATGTATACTGTCAGCAATTTTTTTATTTTTCACCCTTCAGTTATTTTACTTTTATCTTCAAACATTAACATTGTGTATTAACGATGTTCTCTCAGCTTACCCTTTTTCTTTCAGATTCCATCGGCATATTCATCTTTTAAGTTGAGGCTTATTTTATTATTCATGAACTCCTCAATTCCTCGGTTAAATGCATTTTAAGCTAAATTTTAGTCCTCATTCCAATTTACACTACATTTTATTTATTTTCTTTTAAGTTGGGGCTTCATTTATTATTCATAAACTCTCAATTCTTCGGTTAGATACATTCTAAGCTTAATTTTAGTGCTCATTTCAATTATCACTGGATTTTATTTATTTGGTTTTTTTTCTTTTTAAATTCTACGAGCAAACTTAAAGTAATTTGTATAATTTCAATGTAATAATATAATGGATCTTTAAAATGCAGCTATTTGTTTTTTTTATTTTCATGGATCAACCAACGATTTGGATTTTCGATCTATTTTCCAGCTGTACTTTCCAGTTAGGTATGATGACATAGTGTATCTTATCGAAGCAACTTAATTTTAATAGAAATAAATGATGCAAGTGAATAAAACGTTGACTTCAATATAATTTTTGGAAGATCTATTTGAATTGACGAGCACTTTCATTTTATCAGTAACACTTTTAAAATTTGGCTAACATATTTATTTGTACAGGGTATGGATTACAACTAAGGAATGGATTAAACGACCATATGTTGATTAAATGTAATTTCATTTCATGATCAGCTTATCAGTAACACTTTTAAAATTTGGCTAACATATTTGAATTGATGAGCACTTTCATTTTATCAGTAACACTTTTAAATTTTGGCTAACATATCTATTTGTACAGTGTATGGATTACAACTAAGGAATGGATTAAACGACCCTATGTTGATTAAATGTAATTTCATTTCATGATCAGCTTATCATATATACATTCTTGTTTTCATCTTTTGAAACAATGCATAATCTATGTTTAGTGCTAATATCTTTATTTGCACAGGATATGGATTACAATCGAAGAATGAATTGAATGACACTATGTTGATCAAATGTATCGATGACTTTCTTTCTTTTTTTTTTAGTTTTTTTTTTAATAACATCTATTAGTGTGTGTGTGTGTGTATATATATATATATATATGATCTATTTTATTATATACAAATTATAAAGGAAAATATCTGACACTTCGTATACTCTTTTTGCAATCCGTCTCATCCTTTATGTAGAACTGTCAGCGACTGAATAGATTATTAACAGTTACATCCGTATAATTTCATTTTCATACCTCTTAGACGTTGATGATACCATTAATAGTTGTTGTATGCCATTAGTTTCACATTACTTCCATTTGTTTATTTTATGCTAATTGAATATTCCGTTTTAGAAAATAATAATTAATGGATGGTTTTTAGCTCACTATCTAGGATTGATTTTATTGTTCATATATACAAGATAATATCTATCTATTTGACTCTTTTCGCAACTCATCTCGTACTATATATTGAATTCTTAGAGGTTTAAGGGTTATTGGCATTTAGACCCTATTAATTATTGTGAATATTAGAGACGAGTCCCTAAAATGAATTTTAATTCGAAGTGGCTCCTGCTCTAAGTTTCAATGTAAAACGGGTCCTTATTTTACGGTAGCAACGCATTTCCATGAATTTTTACACTAATGCCTAAAAAAAGGAAAAAACTCAAAAAATTGTAAATGTTAACGGAATATTACTGGAAAAAAGAAGTTACGAAAATGTCCGAACTTATTATTTATAAGTGCAGACATAGCTGCAAATATTCACATGGTGTATTGCAGACAATAAAAAAGGAAAAAACAAGTGCATAAAAGTCTGCACTTATTGTAAATAAGTGCAGACATATATGCCACTATTTTATAGTGTATTGCAAACATGTCTCAGTGTATAGAAAAACTGCAGACATGTCTGCATTCTTCTGTATAAGTACTTCTTTTTCTGTAATTTTATTGGAAGTAATATATTCATCATTTTTATGCAATATTCATCTTTTTTTTGATGATTTTTCTACAATAATGTGATATTTGAATAAGTTTAGACATTGAATTTGAATGTTTGAAGCAATCAACAAAAATTGCATAAAAAGCATGCAACGTTTTGATATAACTTTTGTGATGTCTGTAATTTTCCGAAAATTATAAGTTTTCCTGCATTTTTGCCCAAGCATGATTTTTTGTTTGTTTTTAAAGCATTTTTTTTAATTTTCTTTCATAAATACGAAAATGATTATATATTGAATTAAGTTTTGAAGTTTGCTAGTTTTTATATTGATTTTTGATTTTTTTTGATGATTTTTGAAAAATAGGGACCTAATTTACAAAGTTTTAAGGTAGAGAGTTTTTTGTATTTTTTGAAACTTAAAGTGACCTTAGCCAAACTGTCATTAATGGCTATAATATAACATTAAATTCATTTAACCCCTTCTATTTGTTTATTTAATTTTACTTCGAGTTTACCATATTGAAAAATAATGATTCAAGAACAATTTCTTAGCTCACTACCATCTATTTTTTAACTGATTTACTTTTTTGTTTGTAAATCAGTTGTTGTAGTATGAAACAATGTTATCATAATCGTTAAATAATCGATTTTCATGCGGTATTTAAATTTTATGATAACTTATATCTATTTTTTTATTATAAAGTACTATATTATAACATTAAAAAAAAATCAAACTATTTTTGTTTGTTTATTTATTATGTATTAACTTTGTACAAGTTTTAGACTATATTTATGTAATTAATAATTCAATGAATTGAAGGATTAATTTTCAAATAATTTTTCAATTTGTTCTAACTTATCTCTATTGTTTTAATACAAAATATTATATCAAATTATGTAAATTGATTTATTTCTTTACGTGTGTATGTGTGTTTATATCTGAAAATAATTGAAAGTTTATCAAAATTTCTTGACTAATATCAAACACACCGTTTATTTACTTAATATTAAAAAGCATGGTTTAAACTTTACATATGTTTAGGATGTGGTTTTTAACAAACCATATCTCAATAAGTTTTGAATGAGAACTTAGTGATTAAGTTCAGGTAATTCAATTCGAACATTTGTTATGTATTTTATTATCAGTTCAATACAAAACAACATTTATTTCTCTTCTTCTTTATTCTCATCCCAAATACTTAATTCTCATAATTTGTAGCTTGCACCATCAATGTCAATTTTCTACTTGAATCTTTATTTAATATTTGCATTAACATTGTCTCTTTTGTAAATTATGTAGTAGCACATTAATGACATATTTTTTTACTCCATTAAAACTCAATCTACGTATTTTCTCTTAATTGTTCAACTTCCTTTAATCTGAAACATAATTGTGATAAATAATTACATAATTCATTAAACAAAATATGTTTTTGGCTTAAAACCATAAAATTATTTTCCTAACATTTTCTTATATAAATTTTGTCCTCCTCCCATTACGTACTGATCCTCACTCAACCAACAAATCAGTTTATTTGAAGCATACCAAATCTCACTCATTCCCTATTCGAGACCCTTAACTTTAGTTATAGTAGTGAATTCGCTCCATGTCCAGATCTGGCTGCTGCTTATGTTTGATTATCTAGGGTAATATCTGAAATTGGTTTCAAAATACACGATTTGGTGGATGATATTCTTTGTTAGGCCATAGACAATCAACTACTTATATTTTGGGTCTGTTTCAATTAGAGATAGTTTTAAATGATAGTTTTGTTATGGCTTCAACAAAATATTCTATTCAACTGATTATGTTCATGGGTTTCAGTAGACTAAATGTCACTTTCTTGGATATTTCTACAATTGTATCTCCATCGTGTGTACCAATTTCTGATTAGAGAAGCTAGTTACAAAAATCATTTCATTGATGGTGGATTGAGTTTTCATACGGTTATTATTCGAAAAATCTTCTGTTGTTGGGCATCACAAATAAGTTTGATTGTCCAACTGGAGCACGTAACTGGTTGTAGAACGTGGAAGTAATTTAGCTCAAATTGGTGAGAACGAGTCGGTTGTAAGCTTGAGAGTTGAATAAAGAAGGTCAAATTCCTTTGGCAATTTCACATGAACAGAGAACATGGGTTTAAATTGCTGGAATCTTGGAGCACTTGACAGTCGAAGCGCAGGGTGGGTCACATTGGTAGGCTTTGGGAGTATGCAACCTATCATGGGTCCAGTTTATCTCGCTCTTATTTCTATTTTAAATGTTAGTCTTTACGTATTTCTGTTTCCATGCATGTTTGTTTGTGTTATTTGTATTTGAGTTAGTATGCTAACCGTATTATGTACTTTTCTGATTGTTAATAAAAACGTACCAATTTTCCAAAAAAAAAAAAAAAATTTAATCTTTGATCATTTGTACTCTTTTTCCTTCTAGTTTTTTTGAGAATAAATTCCTTATTATCTGGGCTATTAAATTTTACTTACTGAAGTTTTCCTTGTAGCATTCTTATTCCCTTTTACCATATTTTTTACATTAATTACTCATTTATATTCTGACTGCAATCTTTTCATTTTCACAACAATTTCAATAATATTTTAATTCAGGAAAATATTTAGGACAAAAATTCTGGACTTTTTAACGTGAAGGACAACCCATCAAAATTTTTCTCTTAAGGACAATATTTAAACTTCATTCTCGCGCGTTCATCTTCTTCCATCAGGCGGAAATCATCATCGTGCCCTAATATTTTGCAGAAATCTAAATCGTGCGTCAATCACTTTAATCTTGCTCGGAATCGATTTTTCTCCCTCTCCTTTTATGTTCGTTCTTCATCTTTTTCGATTTGATCTTACTCAGAATCGATTTAATCTTAATATTCTCAGGTTCGAATTTTGTTCTTTAATTTTTTGTGCTTTGTTTTTAAAACCGTTTTAATTTTGTGGTTAATTGCGTTCAGGTTTTATTCTTTTGATTCGTACTGGATGTTTAATGGATTCGTTGGACAGTAGCAGCAAGTTATATGTTTTATTCTTTTTATGAGTAATTGTTATCTTACTTTTTGATTCTTTTTTGCAATTGTTTTTGGTATGTAATTCATACTGTTTGATCATGTATGCTAAAACATTGTAATGTGTAATTTTATAGGGTATCTGTTTTTTTATTGTTATTCAACTGATTTTAATGATCCAATAAAGTATTTAAATATGTTTTTGATTGTGGTATCATTTTTTACTGTATTGTAGTATCTGATTTACTTGAGTTATACTACATTTTATTCAGTCCAGGAATGTGGTATTAGTTTTATAGGTTTTCTGGTATCGGTTTTATGTTATAAAAAGTTAGAACAAATATGTGGTATCGGTTTTATATGTTTTACTGTATCAGTTTTTATTAATTACTATAGCAACTTAATCTGAGTATCTGTTTTGTATTTTTTAAGATATCAGAATTATATTTGCATGTATAAGTTATGTAATGTAGGTAATTTTTTTTTGAATTAATCATTTGCTGATTGCATTTTTTATATGTTCTTTTTTGCAGTGGTGATAATAATCTTTTGGTTTTGGTGTTGTTCAACAATACTATCTTCAGTACTCGGTTGGCCATAAATCGTTCAATGTATGATTTGAAGAATGAATTATGCCATCATTGGTCTCAACTTGCTCCTCTTTCAATTGAGATTAGTTATTTACTTGAGAACAAAATAATATATGTTAATACTGATTCTGAGCTTCAAAGTATAGTCTGTTTTCAACTACATAAAAAGAGTGTTTTCTTTTCTTTCACTATTAAACGAAAGGATTGTTAGGTGCAAAATATTGATGACTGTTCTCTTTCAACTGCATCTGATGTTTCATTTACTGTATCTTTGTGTTCTAGTATTGTTGTACATGGAAAAAGTTACTTAAAAGACATGATGAAGAGAAGATCTAATCTTTCCATTTCTGATTTTTATGGGTTCTGTTTTGCGGGTGCTATTGAGTTTAGGGAATTATTGATGGCATATCGAATTCAGACAGGATATGATTTTTTTTTATTTTTTTTTAAAGAATAGTTCTTCTAAAATAACAATAATTTGCTCTTCTTCCTCTTTTGCTGGATGTCAGTTTAAAGTTCATGCAACTTATGATTCTGAACAACTTAATAGGTTTTTCATTCGAAATTTAATTAGTGAGCATTCTTGTGGTGATGGACTTAGAAATTTGAGCATTCTCCATATTTCTATCTCGTTTATTAAATCGTTGATTATAGATGAAATTCGTGATCATCCAAGCAAGAAGTTTAAGGAGATCATAGCTGATTTTCGTAGAGAATATAATATTGAATTGAATTATCCATTTGCTTATTCTGCAAAACAACTTGCTTTGACTGAATTGTATGGCAATGAAACTATGTCTTACGATGACTTGAGATGGTATTTGGAGGCACTACAAAATCATAACCCGGGTAGTTATGTTGCCTTATAGGTTAATGACAGTACTAACCAGTTTGAGAGAGTGTTTCTTGCCAATTTTGCTTGTATACGTGTGTTTGAGTATTGTCGAGCTATGATTTTTAGACGCTACTCACTTAAAGGGACGACCAGGTGTATTGATGGGAGCTACCGCAAAGAATGATAATCAAGGTACATTTTTTGTTTTTTATATTCAAGTTTTTTTATTATTCTTACATATTGGTGTTATGTGACTTGTAGTATCAGCTTATGTTATGTCTTATTATTTATTGTATTTATATATCAGTTTTAGGAGCCTGATAGTACCGGTTTTTACGAGTTCTAGTTAAAATTTATTTTTTCAGTTTCTTGGTATCAATTTTAAGAGCCTGGTAGTATCAGACTATCAGTTTTTATGATTTCTTGTTAAAAATTATTTTTTCAGTTTTCAGGTATCAGTTTTATGTGTCTGGTAGTATTAGTTTGTCTGATTTTTTTATTTCCATTACTTATTTCCAGTTTTTTGATATCAGTTTTAGGTACCTGCTGGTGTCAGTTATTGTTACATATATTGGTGTTTTATTTTTATTGTCTATTTATCTTTTATTTAATTTGCAGGTTTTTCCCTTTAGCTATGGGTGTAGTCTCCATTGAAAATGTGGATAATTGGAGATGACTTTTATGTCATTTGAAACAAATGCTTGAGGAAACACATGATTTGGTTTTTATATCAGATCGTCATCAAGGGTTAGTTTTAGATATTCGTAAAGATTTCCCTAATGCATTTTATAGTTTTTGTTATCTTCATATGAAACAAAACTTGCTTTCAGCTGTTAAGTCAAAAAATACAAATATTTCGGTTGTTGATTTGTTTAAGTTGTGTTCTAGAGCTTCAAATTTAAATAAATTTGAAGCTGCACATTCTAAATTTTTGGACATTGGAGGTACTGCAACTATTAACTTTTTGAAGGATAAACCGTTGGATAAGTGGGCTGATTTTTTTAAGGGTAAACGATATGGAGAGTATAGTTCTAATGTAGCTGAAAGTTTTAGTAGTTGGATTGTAGAGGAAAGAGCATTGCCAATTACATCATGCTTAGATGGAATTAGGATTAAAATTATGGAACCAATAGCCAAAAGGAGAGGGGAGTGTCATTTGGGGACTACCATTCTTTGTCCATCTATGGAGCATAAGTTAAAAAGGTTGACTAATGAAGGGCTTGGTTGGGTTGTTTACAAATTTTCAGAATTCATATTTGAAGTCAAGTCTCCATCATGTTGATCTTCAAAATTGGAGTTGTACTTGCAATCAATGGAAAGTTGTCGGGTTTTCTTGTTCTCATGCTATCAAGTGCATTACTAGATCAAAACTGAGTGTATATAAACATTATTTCACCATAGACGCTTATCAATCTTTTTATCTAATCCAGTGAATCCAATTCCGAACCATGATAAGCCTAATGTTGATTCTTGCATTGAAGATGTCATTGAGCCTAATGAGACAAACGTGGTGCTGGTAGACCTTCTCTCAAACAAAAAAGGCGGATTTGCATTTTTTTTAGAATAAACAAAATCGGTGTGGTGTGTGTAAGCATGCAAATCTGGGTTTTCATTTGGTAGGTCTACCAACACCACGTTTGTCTTTAGGAGGTTTAATGACATCTTCAATGCAAGGATCAACACCGGGCTTATCATAGTTCAGAATTGGATTTGCTGGATTAGCATAAGAAGATCGATAAGCGTCTGTGGTGAAATGATGTTCAACAAAATTATATACACTCAGCTTTGATCTAATAATGCACTTAATAGCATGAGCACAAGGAAACCCGATAACTTTCCATTGATTGCAAGTACAACTCCAATTTCGAAGATCAACATGATGAGAAGTTGGAGACTTGACTTCAAATATGAATTCCGAAGATTTGTAAACAACCCAACCAAACCCTTCATCAATCATTCTTTTAACCTATGCTCTGTAGATGGACAAAGAATGGTAGTCTACAAATGACACTCCCATCTCCTTTTGGCCATTTGTTCCACAATTTTAATTATAATTTCATCTACGCATGATGTAATTGGCAATGCTCTTTCCTCTATAATCCAACTATTAAAACTTTCAGCCACATTAGAACTATACTCTCCATATCGTTTACCCTTAAAAAATAAATTAGCCCACTTATCTAACGGTTTATCCTTCAAAAAGTTCATGGCTGTAGTAACTCCTGTGTCCAAAAATTTAGAATGTGCAGCTTCAAATTTATTTAAATTTGAAGCTCTAGAACACAACTTAAACAAATCAACAACCAAAATATTTGTGTTCTTTGACTTAACAGCCGAAAGCAAGTTTTGTTTCATATGAAGATAGCAAAAACTATGAACTGCATTAGGGAAAACTTCACGAATACCCAGAACTAAACCTTGATTACGATATGATATAAAAACCAAATCATGTGTTTCTTGAAGCATTTGTTTCAAATGACATAAAAACCATCTCCAATTATTGATATTTTCAATGGAGACTACCCATAGCTAAGGGGAAAAACCTGCAAATTAAATAAAAGGTAAATAGACAATCAAATTAAAACATCAATACATGTAAACAATAACTGATACCAGTAGGTACCTTAAAAGTAATATCAGAAAACTGGAAATAAGTAATGGAAATCAGAAAAACCAATACTACCAGGTACATAAAACTGATACCTGAAAACTGAAAAAATATTTTTTAACAAGAAATCATAAAAACTGATACGACTCTTTAAAACTGATACCAAGAATCTGAAAAAATAAATTTTAACTAAAACTCATAAAAACTGATACTATCAGGCTCCTAAATTTGATATATGAAAACAATAAATAATAAGACATAATATATGCTGATACTACAAGTCACCTAACACCAATATGTAAGAATAATAAAAAAATATGAAAATAAAAAACAAAATCTTGAATATAAAAAACAGAAAAAATGTACATTGATTACCATATTTTGTGGTAGCTCCCATCAATACACCCGGTCGTCCCTTTAAGTGAGCAGTGTCTAAAAAAATCATGGCTCGACAATACTCATACCCACATATACAAGCAGAAAGGGCAATAAACGCTCTCTCAAACTGGTTAGTACTGTCATTAACCTCTAAGGCAACATAACTACCCGGGTTATGATTTTGTAGTGCCTCCAAATACCATCTCAAGTCATCGTATGACAGTTTCATCACCATACAATTCAGTCCATGCAAGTTGTTTGCAGAATAAGCAAACAGATAATTCAACATTATATTTTCTATGAAAATCAGATATGATCTCCTTAGGCTTCTTGCATGAATGATCACGTATTTCATTTATAATCAACGATTTAATAAACGAGCTAGAAATATGGGGATTGCTCAAATTTCTAAGTCCATCACCACAAGAATGCTCACTAACTAAATTTCGAATGAAAAACCCATTAAGCTGTTCGGAATCACAAGTAACATGAACTTTAGACTGAAATCAGTAGAAGAGGAAGAAGAGCAAACTACTGTTATTCTAGAAGAACTATTCTTTAAAAATAATAATTCATATCTTGTTTGAATTTGATATGCCATCAGTAATTCCCTGAAATCAATAGCACCCCCAAAACAGAATCCATTAAAATAAAAAATGGAAAGATTAGATCCTCTCTTTATTATGTCTTTTAAGTAACTTTTTTCCATGTACAACAATACTAGAACACAAAGATGCAGTAAATGAAACATCAGATGCAGTTGAAAGAGAACAGTAATCAATATTTTGCAGCTGACAATCCTTCCACTTAATAGTGAAAGAAAAGAAAACACTCTTTTTATGTAGTTGAAAACAGACTATATTTTGAAGATCGGAATCAGTATCAACATATATTATTTTGTTCTCAAGCAAATAACTAATCTTAATTGAAAGAGGAGTAAGTTGAGACCAATGATGACATAATTCATTCTTTAAATCATATATTGAACAATTATTTTGTTCTCAAGCAAATAACTAATCTCAATTGAAAGAGGAGTAAGTTGAGACCAATAATGACATAATTCATTCTTCAAATCATTTATTGAACGATCTATGGCCAACGAGTACTGAAGGTAGTATTGTTGAACAAAAACAAAACCAAAAGACTATTATCACCACTGCAAAAAAGAACATATAAAAAATGCAATCAACAAATGATTAATTTTAAAAAAACTACATTACATAACTCATACACGCAAATATAATTCTGATATCTTAAAAACAAAACAGATACCCAAAGTAAGTTACTATAGTAATTAATTAAAAGTGATACCGTAAAACATATAAAACCGATACCACATATTTGTTCTAACTTTTTATAACATAAATCTTCAAAATTTAGAACTTTTAAATTTTCCATTCAAATTCATTTTTTGATTAAGTTTGACCAAAATTAACCTTTCCAGAAAATGTGCATTTCAATAGCTTTGGCAATTCTTACTACTAAGTAATTCAAATTCGTTATTTAAATTCTAGTTTCAAACTTTAATTTATATTTAAATTTTAAAATCATTTGAATTTCCGAGTTGTTACAAATTAATTCATCAGTTTTTTTAAACAATTTTATATCTACCATGATATATATATATATATACACACACACACACACACATACATTTATATGATAATATCTATGTTTTGTAGTGATTAAGTTGCTACCTATTAGTTTAGTGTTTAGGTTTCTACATATATAATAAAATCAAGCTGGGTGAATAACATCAT
This sequence comes from Allium sativum, assembly GCA_030737875.1. Taxonomy (NCBI): domain Eukaryota; kingdom Viridiplantae; phylum Streptophyta; class Magnoliopsida; order Asparagales; family Amaryllidaceae; genus Allium; species Allium sativum. Next base: position 705,191,686 of record CM060921.1, read on the forward strand.
TATATCCGTAGTGAGAACTATTCAAACAATATGTTTTCATGTTCTATTTTAAGAAAAAAAACATAAATGCATAAGTAATATTTTTGTTATTTTTATAGAGAGAACCTTTAAACACATTGTTATATTTGTATTGTGTGTACTTATTCCTCTATAAATATTTTGTGTGGTCTTAGTCAACATGATGTATTTTTTTGTAAAATCTTATTTATCAATCTTAGTCAAACTAGGATTTATTATGTTTCGATGATGTTCAATAAACTATGAAATGTTCATAAGCAACACAGTTTTTTTTCCATTTGAGTGCATAGTAGATACTAAATTCAGGGGATCTCATGAGTACTATGTGGTAATTATATGTTGTTTTCCAAATTTAGTTCGATGTTACATTGTTTCGATTTTCTTGAAGTTTGGAGCTCTGTATATATTCACAGGATTTGACATGTTATTTAGAATATTTTTAAGTAAATTAATATTAATTACGTGGACATCCCAATAACATATTATAAAAAAATAGTTGTTATAAATTTCATTCTATTTGAATCCAAATTGATGGAACTAATTGTCGATTTTTCTAAAATGATACTCAATTCATTTAGAGAATTAATTACATGTTACTTACCTTTAATTTTAATCAATTGAGAATTAATTTATGGCCACTTAATTCTTTTTGCCACTAATATTTCTAAACAAATATATGTTTGACTTTATGAGTGAATATTTAGCATGAATTGTTCTATAACATTAGAAAATGCCTCCTTACTTTAAAAACTATGTATTGCATCAAAGTAGTAAAATGGGGAATTAACACAATTCCCTATTTTTTGTTAAAATATTTAATGGAAGAATAAAATAAACGAGCGAGGAAATATTTATTGATAATTTTCATCACTAATAGGATATTGTTATGTCAATGTTCGGCAGGGGCGGCGGCTGCGGCAATAATAATTATAAATTAACTAGGCTGGGTGCTTGTTAGATAATGTTTTCATTTTATAATTGTGTTATTCCTATTTAAACCAATGGCAAATTCTATTTGAACTCACCAAATAGCTGAGTTGCCCCCCTTAATTCCAAAAAATCAGTGATCCTCCCGTTTTTCTGAGTTTTCCCCCAATTTAAAAAAAGACGAAAATGTCCTCCTTCGTATTGCTTCTGCGTGGTTCCTTCACAAACCACGTAGTGTCACTACATGGTACACTAAGTTACCTCGTAGAGGCACTACGAGGTTGCTTAGTGTACCACGTAGTGAAACTGCGTGGTTCGTGAAGGAACCACGCAGCTCCGCTCCGTGGTAACTTGACGACTTGAAAAAAAATATTAACACGGAAAGGGTAAACTTGTCATCGAAAAATTTAATTAAGGGGGGGGGGGGAACTCAGCTATTTGGTGAGTTCAAATAGAATTTGCCTAAACCAATTTGTGTAGGTGGATTAAGTTCATGCGATGGACTCGAGTTTTTTGATGACTTTAGGAATGCACATAACAAGCTTGTAAATTATGGTGCTATGAGGAAGTGCGCTTTGGTAGAAATCTCAAATATGAATTCATTTCAATGGTTTGGTATTTTATATTTATTAAATTTATAACCATTCCAGGTAACAGCACGATTTACCTGCTGTTTCCATGCTGTCTAAGCTTTTGGCAGCCATTCAGTTGGTAGAAACGATGTCCCTTTTTTTTCCTTCCTATGCTGAAGTTTGTAATTGCATACTAACAATGACCAAGGTTATTACGATGCCAAGTCGAGCCACTACCGTCTAGAAGACTAGTCGACAAGTCGTCCGACTAGTCGTGACTAGTCGACAAGTCTTTTATATGCATATATTTATTAGACTTAAATATATAATATAATTAGATATAAAGATAACATAATAATAGGTTCAAATTCAACAAAGATAACATAATAATAGGTTCAAATTCAACAAACATAACATGATAGATCCTAGTCACAACAAAATAAAACTCATAATAGATCATAAAATGAGTATGAACTCAAGCAAAATCATCCATCTTAATATCATCTCTATCTCCTTCAACATTGACATTGCTTGGATCGGGTAATGGTACACCATAATCATCCTCCACTTCTTCATCATCAAGAGGAATGGCTTCTTCTTCGGATTCTTCATCAACTAATCCAAATGTTGAACTAGTGTTACGACAAGTGTAGACCAACATATCACTACTAGAACCAACATGAGATCTCCTTGGAAGATTGCGTCCCTCAAGCGCATGTGATGCACCTTGAGCTTCATCCACAGCACTCCAAAAAATATCCTCTTCATTGCTAATCCACTCATTATTCCATTCGAAGTCATCAAGTACAAGTGGATCAAAATTCCTTCCAAGTTCACGCCTTTTTTTGAATCTTGAATCTATTTTTCGGTTGTATTGGACATAAACCAAGTCATTTAAACGTTGATGTTCCAATCTATTCCTCTTTTTTGTATGAATCTAAAAATATAAAATGCAATTAGACCTAAAGTATAAATAGTGTAAATTTGAAAACAAATATCTTAAAATATATGGGAACTTACAAACTCAAATGTACTCCAATTGCGTTAACAACCGGAAGATGAACAACAAAGACCAACAATACGCTTCGCAAATGATTGAAGCTCAAATGCACGACCTCCATAAGCATTCCACCAATCAACTAACATAAATTAATTAATATAATTGTGTTTTAGTACTACTTGCGAGGATATAATTGCGCCATTAATACTATGCATCAAACACAAAAATATACGAAACTTACGAGGATTTTTTTGCTTTCTTTGCTCAAGTGCCATTTCTCTTGCAAATGCTTCCCTTGAATTTTTATAGTCATCGGCATAATTACTTATCTTGTTCCGCGTACCCCGATCTATGATCATCTTCTCAAGCACATCATTAAAGTCGTATCTTAACCGAGAGGCGCATGATCATTTTCTAGAACATCAAAGTATTTACCCGGATTAAGAAATAAAGCAGCCCCATATATTGGTTTTCCCATTTGGTTTTTCCAACGATCATCAATGATTTTAACCAATTTGCTCAACAATGCTCGTTTCTTCTCGAATGACGCTTTGATCTTATTTTTTGCAAAGTCCATAGCATATGCAATCTCTACCAAAGCGGGTCTCTCATCCCCATCAACAATCTGTAACACCACAAGAAGAGGTTGTGATGCTTGAATGCACTCTTCAACACTATTCCAAAAAAGTGATGAAAACACAGTGTCACAAACTTTCTTGCCATTTTCTGTTTTTGCTAACTTAGACCTATTCCAATCCTCAGCACAAAACAAAAAACGCAACGACTCTCGATTCTTGTACAAACTTTGCAATGTGAGAAAAGCAGTGGCAAACCTCGTAGCTCCAGCCCTCACTAAATCCCTCCCATTAGTCTTGTCCCTCAATGCATCAAGTATACGTCCATGCCTATAAATAAATGTAGTACATCTTCTTGCTTGATTAATTGTTTTTTTAAAGCCCGACAACTTGCCTATGTCCTCCAACATCAAATCAAGACAATGGGCAGCACATGGAGTCCAAAATAAAGTAGGAAATCTAGCTTCTAAGAGCTCACCTGCTGCCTTATAATTTGCACCATTATCTGTCACAACTTGTACAACGTTTTTTTCACCTATTTCCTTGATCTTGCTACCAAGTAAGTCAGCCAACATTGATGCATCGTGTGATTCACTAGAAGCATTAACCGAACCCAAGAAGAAATTACCTTCGGGACTGTTGGCAAGAAAGTTTATAAGATGCCTTCCTCGTCTATCCGTCCACCCATCCGACATAAGCGTGCATCCGTATATTTTCCAAGATTTTTCATGCTTCTCCTTCTGCTTTCTGTCTCTTCTTTTGCTTTTTTAAGTAGAGGAACCCTTAATTCATGAAATGTGGGGGGCTTCAAACCCGGTCCATATTGGCCTATGGACTCAACCATGACTTCATAACTCCTAGAGTTGGCGGCATTAAAAGGTATTCTACACTCGTAGAAAAAGTTGGCAATGTGCATATGAACTTTTTCTTTCTCTTCTTGCGTTCTGAGGCGATTTTCCAAGGTTGTTTGACTCGTACCTTTGGAATGTCTATCTTCAATAACTTGTTCCGGTGTCCGCATAAGCATCGAACCAACTGATTTAGAAGATTTAGGTTGGACTTTCTGAAATTCAAATGCCTTTTTTTTCTTTTTTGGAATAGTATTGGAGGCTGCAGTGGATTCGATTTCTTGAACCTCATCATCATCATCATCAAGTTGCACCCGTTTATTCTTCTTTTTACTTTGCATAAAATCACTCATTTCTCTAGCAATCTCTCTAGTTGTCTTTGGACATTTATGAATATCCGGAAAACCGCCAATCAAATGTTGCTTGAATCTGTTAATGCCGGCATGATTTTCATTCCCGCAAAGAATGCATTTAACCACATCTTTATTGCTCAAGTTTGACCAAAATGCATACTTCCAACCGGGATCATTTGATTTAGCTTTCCTCTTGGGATCTTTAGCCATCTCATGCCAAGTATTTTCCATGTTATTCTCCATTTCAACCGCTGCGAATATAATTAAAAGTTAATAACAAATCAGTTAATTGAAAACAGTTCAGTAAAAAAAAAAAACAGTTCAGTAAAAAAAAAAAAAAACTGCTACTGAAATAATTCAGTCAAAAAAAAAAAAAAAAAAAAAAAAAAAAAAAAACAGTTCAGTAAAAACAAAAACTGCTGCTGAAATAATTTTCTTAGATGGAAAAAAAAAAAAACACAAATCGATTAACATACCTGGGCTGGCGGCGGACGAGGGAGGAGCAGCGGTTGAAAATCGAAGTCGACTTCAGCTAATTAGGGGTTTTTTTTTAATCGATGCTCGTTCAACTGATTAATGCATTATACGAAGAGGAAAATCGAAATCGACTTCAGCTCAACTAGGGTTTTTGGGCTCGAATTGGGCCCACCATTGTGGAATTGCACAAGTCGAGAGTCGTTGAATCCCTCCAGGCGACTTCTCGACTAGTCGTCGACGTGATAACAATGACAATGACAGTTATGATATATGGATTAGGCTAGCAAACGTTTATCCTTGGTGGTTGATTTTCCGATTCATAGCTGCTTGTCGTAAAACAAGCCGACACATGCGTAGTCTTGATTTTTCTTTGTGAAGGGTCTGTTAATACCAAAATCAGGGGAATTTTTTTTTCCCTTCTTTATAGTTACAAATGTTAATAAAACTGAGCATCATCCAAATTTTAGTACAAGAACAAGAATATAAGACGAGATACAGGGAAGAAGAATAAAACTAAACAGGGTGCAGTTTACACAATCATTACAATACAACTAGTTCATGACCGTACTAGGCAAAAGAAAGCTGCAGAGAATTTTAATAATTCGTGGAAGTAATTGTTGATAGGTCACTAGCGTAATTATTTAACTAATGGCATGCCTTTCAAATATTAGTTGCCAACTAATAACTCTTTAGATTATTCTCAATTGTTGAAAACCACCCTAATTTTGTCTATAATTTCTCTAGCCTACACTCATGCACCTATCGTTATTTCATAGATCTTCAATATTTTCTTTGTGCAGCATATTTCTCTCTTCAGTAACTTAATTATATGCGTGCCACTTAGTTGGAGCAGATAATAACTCAAATATTTTTGTAATTACGAGAAATTTTCATTGAATAGTCAGGAAAAATGACTTGAGTTGATATCAATTTTCTACTTCTTGTTCCAAAGTAATGCAATGCAGGAAGTAATACTGGTTTCCTGCAACGAACCTGTAATTATGGGTCATCTTTCCAATCTGCCATTATACGTTGATTAATATTATCTGCGTGTGTAATCTCTGCAGCGATTCATATTATGTCTGTGTTTTAATTTTGATGGTTGATATTGAATCATTGAGTAACTAAAGCCTTTTATTTTCCAGTGAATATAAATAAAATAAAAATATCATATATTTTCGTTGAACTGCAGTAAGGTTTATTCTTTTGGAGTTAATTTGTATACATATTGTGATATAAAAATAATGACATACAGGAATACGTTTGCCATTTTATACTCAATGTTGATCAACATTGCCTAATATTTGTCGGACCGGAAAAGATGTTGCCACTCAATATGTCGAAGGGTGAGATTTGATAGCCCCTGTAAGGTAGTCCTATAATGTTTCCCATATGGGTTTATTCCTACTTTACTCGCTAATCTTTTTTGTACCAGACAACTACACTTCATCGTCAATATGATATTGTGGATGTGTTCATTTAGGTGAGCATGCACTGAAAGCTACTTTAGAATAAGGTACTAAACTAATGTTCTGTAGTTTTTTTTTGGATTTGACATAAATATAAGACTTCCTTTTTGTACCCATAAAGCTTAAATTTTTGTTATGATTTATCTCTGATCCATCTTTATCCAAAAAAAAAAAAGCATCATTTTTCACATCTGCATATAAAATCTCAAACTATACATACAGTTAAAACACTTAGCGGTTCTATAGTGTTAAGTGTAGCGGATATAAAGTGGGGAAATAGCGGGATATAGTGAAGACGCAAAAAGGTTGGTTAGATGTGAAACCAAATATTTGAAAATTAATTAATCATCTTTCTCATATTATATGTGTGCAAGAAGCTAATATTAATTAATCTTATAAAACAAAATCACGGAATATCATAGTTATGCAAGCTAAATTTGATGAGTGTAACTGTTTGTTATCATATATTAGACTCTTATGCTTTAAATTTAGCCCGTTACGCTAACTTTATTGAATTTTAAAAAACAGAATTAGTCAAATCAAGCTTTATATGTTAATATTGCTAAAGCGAACGTTAAAAAGCCTTGATTTAGCGGATGCAACGGAAAACAACAGGGCTAAAAGCGGATCTACTGTTCATCAGCGCTAAATCGAAGTAGTGTAGCGGTTGAAGAGCGCTATGGGCTATAGCGGGGATATTGTGGGGCTTTAGCGGGATTTTTAGTTGCATAGATCTGAAAGATACTAGGCGCTCTTTTTATCTAAGTTTCTATGGACTCTGTAGCATCTATTGTCCTGATGCAAGGACATGATCACTGGAATCTGGGATGAGTTATATCCGTTCCCCTATCTGTCTCTCTGTCCTCCCACTCCAACCCCTCTCTTTCTTACACGTACACATGCAGAAATGCACACATACACGTGCATGCGTGAGAGTGCACACTCATACATGTAATATATATAATTATTAGATTTCTATGAATGAATGTTTTTGAGAGGAGATGATCAAAACTGGAAAAGATTTATTGATTGAAGAGAGTGAATTACAGTCTGATGAATTCTCAGTTATCTTTATAAAATAGAGATAACGTGTATTTATACACGTTTATACAAGTGATAAAACAAATAAAAGTATATGGGCCAGGCCCAATACAAAGAAGACTTGAATAATATATCAAGACCGGGAGAAAAATAAGCACAGGCGGGTATGCGACTAAGTATTATTCTCTTTTAGTCCCCCTTAAATCAACACTAGGGTTTATGAGAATGCCACCATGTCGTCTTCAATCTTTGATTCTTTTGAAATAGAGAGTGATTCTTCAACCAAATCAGAGACAACGTGAATTTGAGTAGTGACCACTCAAATTTGTGCTTGATCTATGCTGATTTGTTCATGAGAAACTAGGGGTTAGCATCCAGTCGGTTAGGGGTGAGCATTCGGTCGGTTTAGTTGGTTTTAAGGTAAAAAAAACTCAAACTGAATTGCTCACTCCTATGAGTAATTGCTGGTTTATGTGTTAAAGCTTTCGGCTTGGATTCGTGTTGATTCGAGAAGAAGAGCAGCTTTCGGCTTGGCTCATGTTGATTCGAGAAGAAGAGCAACTTGTCGAGGGAGATCCGTGTCAGATCTGAGTTGCTTGACCTTCAGGCTGTCTCGAAAACGGATAAAATTCTTGGTCGAAAGAGCTTTAGTCATTACATCAGCAATCTGGTAAGGAGCAAGTATATGATTAACCTCAAGTTTTCCTCTTTGAACCTGGTCTTTGACAAAATGCCAATCGATTTCTATATGCTTCGTTTGGGAGTGTAAAAGTGGGTTGGTTGATAAGTACACTGCACTTAAGTTGTCACACCATAGTGTTGGTTTGATGTTTTTGAATTGGAGTTCATTTAGAACTGTTTGAACACACATAATCTCAGCAGTGGGACTGACAATACTTTTGTATTCTGCCTCTGTACTTATGGAGAAACATTAGTTTGCGTTTTAGAACACCACAATATAAGATTTTCTCCAATGAAGATGCAATAGCCAGATTTTTATCTTCTATCATCGATGTCTATTTCCTAATTAGCATCTGAATAACCAATGATATCTAAGTCTTTGCTTGCCTTTAATGTTAAGATAAAGTTTGCAGTTCCTTTTAAATATCAGAATATCCTCTTGACTGCTCTTTAGTGTTCATCCTTTGGATCCTGCATTAATTGACACATTTTGTTAACGCTATAGACTATATTAGGTCTAGTTATGATTACATAATGTAATGCATCGACTAGACTTCTATATCGCTTAATGTTAAGTATGGTTTATCCCTTGTTTTTGGATAATTGATGGTTACTAGTCATGGGTGTAGGCTGTGGTTTTGCATTCTCCATTTTAGCTTTAGCCAACAATTCATTGACATGTTTCTTTTGACTCGGAACTATCCCTGTGTCTGATGGCATTTTAACTTCTATGCCCAAAAAATAGTTTAGTAAGCACAGGTGTTTAATTGAAAACTGATTGTTCAGGTGATGAATGATGGTGTTGACATTTACTATGTTGTTACCTGTAACAATCAGATCATCCATATATATTAGTATGTAAATAAATACATCCTTATTTATTTCGATGAAGAGTGAACTGTCTGATTTGATAGGGTGAAAGTTCATTTTAAACAATGTTGCTTTTATCAAACCAGACTCGTGGTGGGGCTTGTTTAAGACCATATATGACTTTATTCAATTTGCACACAAGATTTTTATCTTGTGCATAACTAGAGGGCTGCAACATGTAGACCTCTTCGTGTAAGATGTCATTTAAAAAAACATTATTAACGTCAAGTTGTTTATTCATCCACTTTTTGTGCAAAACAATTGTTAGAACAATTCTGATGTTGATAGGATTAATGACTAATGAAAATGTTTCTTTGAAATCAAAGCCAGACTGGTGTATAGCCATTTGCAACGAGTTTAGCTTTGTATGTGCTAATGCTCCCATTTGGATTCTTCTTAGTTCTATATTTTCGTCTACATCTAATCATATTTTTATGCTTTGGTGGATCAATAAGTTCCCATGTGTTGTTCTTTAGAAGAGCATCGTATTATTCGTTCATTGCATTTTTCCAGTTGTTATCTTTGATGGCTTGGATGAAATTTTCTGGTTCCTCTGATATAGTAGTAACAGAGTATATCTTGGGTTTGAATATTTCACCTTTTGATCTGGTCGTTATTACATGTCCACTCTTTGCTGGCTGTTGTGAGACATCTGATGTATTTTGAGTGTCTTTACTTTCTTGACTTGAATTTTGCTCATTGTTGCCTTCTTCTCTTTGGACATTTTGGGATTGATTGTCATTGTCAGAAGTAGACTGATTTGAGTTAGCAGTCGCCCTTCCTTCACCAAGACTTGGTCCATTGGACATTGTGCATTGTGGTGAAGATGTGATAACTGTTGACATATCTTGAGGTTATTCCCCTGTTTGTGAATATGTAGGTACCAGGGGAAGAGAAACTTTGGTGTTGTATAATTTTTGTATAGTTTTGATGTCTTGTGTAGCAAATGGAAAATTATTTTCATTAAATACAACTGTCTACTCGCTGTTATGACCCGAAAATCCGTACCGTTTGAACCAACTATAAACCACACCATTTTGGTCTGATATAAATTCTCGAATGAAACCAACGACCTGGATTTTCGACCTTCGGAAATCGACACCTAATACATCCTTGGATGAATCAAATGTCGGAAATTCAAGTGTCGGAATCCGAATCGTTAGGGTAAAGTAGAACAGAACAGAGTCTCACAGCGGATGGAATAAAATATATTATTGAACATAGTTTTTAGAATGGAAAATCATTTACAAAATCAGAGGTAAGAATAATCTGGATAGTTATAGATGCCAGTCCTTACAACAAATGATACCATGCAATAGATAATAGAATATGTTTCTACGTTGGTGAAGATTTCCAGCTATTTTCTAGAAAACTTCTCGTGTCTTCAACCTAACCTGAAACAACTCAAATCTTATCCGAGCATTAAAACACCTGGATCAGACTTGGATAAACCAGCGTGAGAATTAAATAGCTACTATACATCAGATGTGCTTTATTGATGTTTGTGCATAAAATCGTACATGTTTTTTTTTTTTTTTTTTTTTTTGAAAAATGAAGCTATCATAAGGTCTCGCGGCACAAACAATGAATCGCACACATTATGCGAGATTTCTACTTATGATAACCAAAAATGCTTTTGATACGCAAAATTATTTGATATTATTAGCAGTGCATAGTATGGTAAGCATTTCGCAAATAAATGTATCAATCTTAGCATGGAATTGTTACGTCGATTAAATTCCATACTATAGCTACCATCTCGTGGTAGGTTATGCAAATTGAAATCGTAAGGGCTCGTATTGTATTTCGTTTGGATTTCCAATAACAACCAGGCAAAGGAACTTTCTTATCCGATGGGTACACCTCCAGAGGGATGTCCCGTGAACCTCTCAAGCTCTCTGCCAACACATGGTCGGGTTATCCCTATCACTGGATAATTAACCGTCACGAGTATGCCACCTCTCGATCGTTACTGACCTTTAACCGGGTGCCCGAATTCCAATAACCACATAAGTAAAATACTTGGGCTCTATACCATAGTACCACTTTGAAATATCTAGAAGGAAATGGTCAATACCCTAAGGGTTGCAAATCCAATAACCTTGATGCATTTCTCCTGTTTCGACTTATTTACGGGATGTGAGGCTTGATGAACTCACGTTACACAAAGCTACGCTTTACACTACAGTCAAGCTCTGATCATCTACAATTCATTTCACGTAGCATGCCACATTGTCAATTCGTAACACAATTGATGTCTATCAATATATAACGTCTGAGCTCGTTCGTCTTAGAGAAGGGTGTTAAGCTAATAAAATAGTTTCTCAACCACCAAACAGATATAGAGTTAGTAGAGATCAATTGCAATGTCATAAATTACAATGTCAGACATATAATCCATACAAGTTCGTTCTGTGACTGGACGAAATCGAAAACGCTTTATTCCTCGTCCAATAAAGAAGAGAAACCCTCGCAAATCCGGAAATTCTCCAAATACTTCCGAGCTGCTGTTATAATAGCCTCATAATGGGAGCTACCCACCCGAGGCATCAACAAGCAGTTCTTCCGATGTGAAGATCTCAGATCTTCAATTGTTGTCTTCAATATCTTTATTAGCTCTATTTCATCGTATCATTATTCAAAATGGTTTTCAAATAGAAATCTGATTCCGATCTTTTCGAATAATGAGCGTTGTTTAAAAAGAGAACATGGAAATATAGGAATTAAGTCTCTTTCCATTTAAATTGATTAAATAAAACCTTTCATTAACTTATTAAAACCCTTAAATCGTTTATTCCATTAGAAATTTACTCCATATATTCATTCCTTTATCTTTAAACAAAGATTTATCAAACCTTAACAAAGATTCATTCTTAACTCAATCTCTGGAAACCTTTCAACCTATCCATTACTTTATTTAAACTTAATCTAAAGATTGATTAAATCTTTAACCAATATTTATTTCAAACCTTACTTTATTAAGGGAAATTATCAAATTCGTTTAATTTGGAAAAACTTTAATCTCAAGAAAAAAACTAAATTTACTTGTTTCCAATTTGTTTAAGTATTTTAAATTTCTCAAAAACACTTCACTAATCTTTTGAAAATGGTTACACAAGATTTTGAATGACAATTAATAGGCTTAAAACTTCAAATCTCCACGTAGTTGAAAAGTGTAGCTAAAGAGTTGCTACACATCCTATATTAACTAGTTTGATTTAAATCACCTTGATACCATCCAAAGCTTTATATTTCGAAACCAAATCACTTTTAAATAATTTATTATGATTATAATAATTTTTCATATTTTTAGTAATGTTAAAATAGTCATTTTAAATGATTTTTAAATTCGGTCTTCGAACTGCACTACTGAGATTCAAATTTGGTTCGAACATATTTTAAAATCTATGTATTGAAATCTGAAACTTCTGTTTTCATTTGAGAACTAATATCATTTAAAAACAAACGCTTTTCATTTGGGAAAAATCCGATTTAAATTGCATTATGTATGTTCATTTGAAGTTAACGGTCGAAATTCGCGAACTGCCGCAGCGCAACTAGCTTTACTCTAACCGTATTTCAACTTCAACTTTAAAATTAACTGTTCTGCACCAAATATGTTAAAAATTCATTTAAAATACATAACTTCATTTTATATCAATATTTCAACATTATATTATTATTATTATTATTTTATTAAAATTATATTAATATTTTTCAAAACTTAACTTTTTTGAAATTCAAACTTCAAAATCTCAAATTAAACACTATATGAACTTCATGGAACTTTCAATTTGAGTTTAAAACGTCGTTTACATAGCTAACTCAAATTCATTTCAAAATTATTATTTTGAAATCAATTTCACTATTCACTTTGAAATTGAACATGTCATTTCATGTCCAAATCCTTGATCAAATAAATTTCTACCTTCACAAAAGTTTTTCACAATCACTTTAATTTCATTTATATTCAGTTTTAGATATAAATTTCAACTTTTATTTTTACACCTTATCCATTAAATGAATATAATATTCGTTCATATTGTCAAATTGGAACGAGATTTAACCAATATCTATGTAATTCCATATATGTGGGTGTAACATGTGAAGTGTGCTATATTATGACTAATAACAACCATAATAACATTCATAGCAACTATTCATCCATCACAGTTTTTATAATATAAACGTCACGATAATTAACACTTATACCCACATGAATAATAATAACAGGAAAATATTTACAAGGACAAAACTGAAGGCCTTTTTATCCATAAGGACAGCCCACTAAAATTTTACTCAGAAGGACAACCACCTAATATCTTTTCTTCACGTGCGCTTTCTTTTTTCTCCCCTCGCGATTCACGTCCGCTCCAAACAATCGAACCCAAAAATCACGTACGCAAAAAATTAAATTGAATTCATAACAATTCATAAATCATGACAAGGACATGAACATCAGAATCGAAATTGAAATCGAGCCCAAAAATTCGATTCCATAAATCGCGAGAAATTGGAACCCTAAAAAAAAAAAATGTCGAACAACAAAAATCCGTTGGAAATCACGATTGAGTTGAATAAAAATATTTTTCTAACGATGGAAAACACAATTGAAGAAGTCGAATTTGTTGAAACAATTTTTTCGTGATTGGAAATGTTTTTTTTTATCGTTAATAGTATAGCAGTTCGTAGGTATCATTTTTCTATTTTTTTAGTTATCATTTTTCCTGTTTTTAACTTTAAAACATAGCAGCAGTTTTTAGTTATCATTTTTCTATTTTTCTAGTTATCATTTTTCCTGTTTTAACTTTAAAAACATAGCAGCAGTTTTTAGGTATCATTTTTCTATTTTTCTAGTTATCATTTTTACCGTTTTAGCTATGTTAATCAATCAAACTTATTTCAGTTTAACTTTAAAAATTTCGACATACTGCAGTTTGAAGGTATCATTTATATTTTTTTTAAGTTATCATTTTTACTGTAATTTATGTGTTATGTTCATATATGTCTTTTTTTTATGTGATAATTTTTGTGATGGTGGAAATGAAACATAAAATGAAATATGTTCGACTGAGTGACGAAGTTGATGCAAAAAAACAGTTTCAAAATTAACACAGTAATAAAATCACATGAAAATAACACATAACATAGCTAAAACAGTAAAAATGATACCTAAAATATTAGAAAAATGATAACTAAATACTGATGCAATGCTTTGAAGATAAAATAATGAAAAAAAAATTATATCAAAGTTTGATTGATTAAACTGAAATAAGTTCGGCTTCGTTTCTTAGTTGATACATCAATATAACTTCAAAATTAACACAACAACAAAATCTCATGAAAAAAACATATAACATAGCTAAAACGGTAAAAATGATAACTAGAAAAATAGAAAAATGATACCTAAAAACTGCTGCTATGTTTTTAAAGTTAAAACAGGAAAAATGATAACTAGAAAAATAGAAAAATGATAACTAAAAACTGCTGCTATGTTTTAAAGTTAAAAACAGGAAAAATGATAACTACAAAAATACAAAAATGATACCTACGAACTGCTGTACTGGTAAAATGAAGAAAAAAACATTTCCAATCTAAATTTTTTTTTCAACAATTTCGACTTCTTCAATTATGATTTCCGTCGTCTGCTACATATTTTTATTCCGTTCAATTAGGATTTCCAATGAATTTTTGTTGTTCGACGTTTTTTTTTTCTAGGGTTTCTGTTTCCAATCGATTTTGATTTCTTGATGTTTGGCTTCGATTTCGAATTTTGATTTTTATTTTGATTGATGTTTGCCTTCGATTTTTGATTTCTCGATTTTGGATTTCGTGATTTTTGATTTCGCGGTTTTGGATTTCGTGATTTCGACATACGCGCGTGAGGGGAGAAGATGAAATCAGCGGCCGTATGTTTATTTCCAGTGTTTTGTCCTTTTGGATAAAATATTTGGTGGGTATTGTCCTTATGGATAAAATATTAGGCGGCTGTCCTTATGGATAAATTTTAGTGGGCTTTTGTCCTTTAAAATTTTTTCCCCTAATAATAACTATAAAAACATCCGTAACAACCACAAAGCAACCAATATAATCAGATTATGATTATATTAAACATCCAAAATGGCTAAAGTAGTTTTCACCTTAGATTTTACTCCGTCAAACTTTAGTTTCGCTACGTTTTCTGACTCCGAAAAATGGACCAACTTCCCTTGGGTTTTTGGACCATCTACTCTTTGAATTTGGAAAAGTGGTCAACTACAAAGTTGTAGGAATTTATTTTCTCTACAGTTAAAAAAAAAAAAGAATCATCAAATTTGGTTTAGTTTTGAGTGAGATATGGTCGACAGAGTGCAGGTATTTTCATGTTCGATAAAATGAAGTTAAAAAATGGTCTTCAAAGATTTGGATTTTTGGACTAAGCTATGCTCAAAACTAGAAAAGTGCTCAATATGAAAGTTGTAGCCACTGGAAAAATACATGAATTGGAAAAAAGAATTCATGATTTGGATCTGTTTTGGAGGAGTTATGGCATGTGGAAGTTGATGGTTGTGGCTTGTGGAGGAGGATACAGTGGTTGGAGGAGTGTAGGTGGACTAGGTTCGTGTGGGGGTGGTTGGGGAGGCTAGTCCCTGGGGTAGGAGCTTGAGGAGGGGTGAAATCCGGGTTGGTGGTGTAAGGAGGTGGAGAATTATGGAGGAGGTGGTGGATAGAGAGAGAGAGAAGGATGGTAGAGGCCGAAAGAAGGGGGAGTAGAGGAGGGAGGGAAATAAGAGAGTGAAGGAGGAGATGGAGGGTAACTTAGAGAAAGGAGAGGGAGAAGGAAGCCAGAGTTGGAAAGAACCTTAATGCTTGAGATGGATGGAAATGTAGATGTGTGGGCTTTATATGGGTTTAGAAAAGGGTATTTATGTCTTTTGGCTAAGGACACATGTCCATTAAGTAACATGCATGAAGACGTGTCCATACACATGTCCATGCCTTAGGAAAGAAGCCTTGATAGCATTTTCAAAGTGCTATGGTTGAGTGTTAAGGTAGGTCTTTAGAAATGTTATAAGGTAGTGCTATTGTATATCTAGTTTAGTAAATACCAAGCTTTTAAATCTCGGAAATCTCGGACGAGATCTCGGTTTCAACATGAGGCGATTCAAAACAGTGAAAATCAAAAGTATCTCGTTGAAGTGCAGTCTCGATCGAGATTTATTTGCGAGATCTCGACCGAAAATGGTACATTTTGAATTTTATTTGTTATAATGAGTTGGGCCTGTGCATGTAACTTATAATTAAGGCCCAAATTACTTTTTTCAATATAAACAAACTAAACCTTTGTTGCTTTATTTCATTCCAGATCTTTTAATTTATTCTCAGGTCATTGTAACTGACATGCCTCGGGTTTTTCCTTTCAGGAAAGCATTCTATTCCTATTCGTGTACCTTTATCTTCAAACTTAAGTAAGTCTATTTTCGGATCTTACTTTTAACCTGAACCCTAAATCCCTGGTTCTCATATTCTATGTGCTTCTATTTCTCTTCATCTTTGCTGTTTTTTTTATTCTTCTACTTATTATTCTTGACTCGTCCATGTTCGTTTCTTTGCAAACAAAAATTCAGTTGAAAACGAAGATCAAGTTTGTAGCAGAGCACTTGCTTTTAGTTGAAAAAAGACAAAATGACTTCAAAATATGAAAATAATATATGAATGTTAAACTCGATTAGTTAAATAAAATTAGTAATAGTTTGGACAGAATAATATAATATTTATTGGAGCTTAAGAAATCAAAAATATCAAAAAAGTCATAGTTGTTTGTATTTTTAGTTAAATAAAATCAAAATTCTCCTATTTGAACTTTCATGTTCTGCCTTATTATCCCTTCATACCGACAAACATCCTCCAATTGGTTTAAAGCTTATACAACAGCCTATATATACTTCAAGTGGCAGCATGGTTCATTGTTATTAAAGGTTCAGAACTTACAGCAGTTTTTGGTATAAATTGACTGCTATGAACATATAGTTTCATAGAACATTTGAAATTTGGTAATTAGTTGAATCTTTTTTAATTTTGTATTGGCTTTTCTTATGTAATTTTATTTTTTTACTGCTTTATTTCGTTGTGGTAATTGAACTAAATTATTTTCTTTAATTTTAAATATGGATTTATTGCTAAGTGAATAATTTGCAACAGTTTTTGGTATAAATTTACAGTTGTGAACGTTCGAGATCATTCCGAGATGTATTTTAAGGTCCAAGATATAATTTCGAGGTGAACGCCGATATGCGTTCATCTCGTCCGAGATCTCACCCGATACGGGATTGGATCCCAAAAATTTTCAAAATGAAATGTGACCGAAACCCGAGATTTAAAACCTTGGTAAATACAATGCTCCGAATAACTTGTTTTGATAAAAGTGGATAGTATAATTACTAGTCATATTTTATAGTCTTAAATAAATCATTATATCATATAAATCAAATCAAATTAAAGTAAATTTGATTAGTTATAAATTCTATTTTGGATTTTGTACGATAAATTGGTTAATTATTATAAATTCAAAAAATAGTTTCTAACTTAATATAGATATTGAAATCAGCTCGTTACAAGATTGAAATCATGTTTCAAATTATATATTCAAAATCATATGCAATATTCAAATTAATTTTATTTAAAAATCTAGGTAATTACATTCTCCCCTCGAATAAATTTCGTCCTCGAAATTGAAACGGAAATGAAGGGTAAGAATACATACTCTCCATTAGACTCCTCATCTGATGGACCATCTTAATTCATGTTTTTCGGAAGGTCAAAATCTTTTTCAGGTTACTTCCCAAACTCATTATTATCAAAATCTCTATGTTAACTCCAAAGGGTTTATTTTTGAACTTACCCGAACTTACGCTTATCATTCCCAGTTTAATTTCTTAAGTTATACATAGATCATCGATGTAAAATATCTAATTTTGATTTCCAATTCGAATTTATATCTTCATTTCCGAACTAGGATTGATCCCTTGATTCTTTAGTACGTACTCTGATAAGGTTCTAGATTAGAATTTCAGTCTTTCTTGCACATCTCTCAACTATGATAGAAAACTTGAGTAACTAACCACAATTCTTATCGAGGTTCGTCTTCAAGCATCAAGTGATAAATCCTTTTCCGGATTGGTGCAGACACCTCAAAGTTTTGTACTCGAATTAAAATTCATAGAAGGAAATGATCTATGTAGACTTACGTAATTATTCTTGTTGTTTTCCTTTATATTCATTTTGTTTGGAATTATTTGCAAAGTTTCCATATAAATTTAACTTAACATTTAAAACTTAGTTTATAACCTTTCCATATGAAGATGGTTTTTTTAATCAAAAATCTAGGCTACTTCCATACTTTGCCTATTGGCTTATCTCTTTAATAATTGGTCTATTTGATATAGTCCTTCTAATCTTATCAAAATTCCAAGATCTTATTCTTATATCGTTAAATACCTTATAGTCAAATTGTGAAATTAATTCACAAGGTATACTTGGATTATTTATCCTAATTAGTTGGTGATGATTAATTTCAATACCATATGAAACATTTTTTAGTCAAATTGTGAAATTCTAATCACAAGATGTCCGTAATCAAATTTTTAACAATCTTGATTGTTAATTAATTATCCAAGTTATAGTATATATCTAATTATATATATATATATATATATATATTTCTTTTAGAACACATTCTTTTATAATCAAAATATATTTTTCAAAACCAAAAATCGTTTATGAAATTACAAATACGTCCTCTCAAACTCATTCTAGATCATTACTAACCTCATCTATAATGAGTTATTCATCCTGGGATATTACTAATCCTATCTCTGATGAGTTTCCCTGCTAGAGCTAATGTTAACACTAAACCAAAGCTCTGATACCAAGCTATCACGACCCAAAAACCCATACCCATTGAACCGACTATAAACCACACCATTCTGATCCAAGTGGTATAAATTCTCGAATCGTACTAACGACCTGGATTTTTAACCCTTGGAAATCGACACCTAATACATCCTTGGATGAATCAAATGTCGGAAATTCAAGTGCCAGAATCTGAATCGTTAGGGGGAAATAGAACAGAACAGAGTCTAATAGCGGATGGAATAAAATATATTATTGAATATAGTTTTTACAGCGGAAAATCGTTTACAAAATCAGAGGCAAGGTTATCACGACGCCAAGTCGAGCCACTACCGTCTAGAAGACTAGTCGACAAATCGCTCGACTAGTCGACAAGTCTTTTATACACATATATTTATTAGACTTAAATACATAATATAGTTAATAATTATAAATTTATAATAAGTTCAAATTCAACAAAGATAACATAATAATAGGTTCAAATTCAACAAATATCCATAATAGATCCTAGTCACAACATAATAATACTCATACAAACATCTCATGCCAAGTATTTTTTGTGTTACTCTCCATTTCAACTGTTGTATTTATAATTAAAAACAAATCATTTAATTATTAATTAGGTTATAATATAATTAAAGGCAAATCATTTACATACCTGGGGATGGCAGCGACAAGGTGCGCGGAGGAGCAACGGCGAGGTGGACGAGAAGCAATTAGGTATTTTTTTTTATCGATGTGCGATATCGATCTGGTCTAGTTTGTGACGAGGAGCATTTTGGTTTTCTCGATGTCGATTTAGGGTTTTCTGGGCTGGTTAAGCCTAGTATTGTCGAAATGGAAAAGTCGACCATCGTCGAATCTTCTCGAGCAACTGTTGACTAGTCGTCGACGTGATAACAATGACCAGAGGTAAGAATAACCCAGATAGTTATAGATTCCTATCCTTACAACAAATGGTACCATTCAATAGATAATAGAATATGTTTCTACGTTGGTGACGATCTCCAGCTCTCTTCTGAAAAACTTATGCCTTCAACCTAACCTGAAAAGGCTCGGATCTGTCCCAAGCGTTAAACACCCGGATCAGGCTTGGATAAACCATCGTGAGAACTAAATAGCTACTATAAATCAGATGGGCTTTGGTGACGTTTGTGCATTAAATCGTACATGATTTTTGAAAAATGAAGTTATCATAAGGTCTCAGGGCACAAACAATGATCGCACACATTGAGCAAGATTTCTCCTTATGATAACCAAAAATGCTTTTGATACGTAAAGTCATTTGATATTATTATTAATGCATAGTTTGGAAAGCATTTCGTAAATAAATGTATCAATCTTAGCATTGAATTGTTACATTGATTAAATTCCATTCTATAGCTACCATTTCCTGGTAGGTTATACAAACTGAAATCTAAGGGCTCGTATTGTATTTCGTTTGGATTTCCAATAATGACTAGACAAAAGAACTTTCTTATCCGATGGGTACACATCTAGAGGGATTCCCTGAGAACTTTTCTGGCTCTCTGCCAACACAAGACCGAGTTATCCGTATCATTGGATAACTAACTATCACGAGTATGCCACCTCCCAGTCGTTATCGATTTTTAATCGGGCGCCCGAATTCCAACAATCACATAAGCAAAATATCCGGGTTCTATACCATGGTACCACTTTGAAATATCTAGAAGGAAATGGTCATACCCTAAGGGTTGTGAACCCCATAACCTTGTTGTATTTCTCCTATTTCGGTCATTTTCGGGATGTGAGGCTTGACGAAGTCACGTTATACTAAACTACACCTTAAATTAAAGCCATGCTCTGATCATCTGCATCTCATTTCACTTAGCATGCCACATTGTCAATTCGTAACACATAGTTGATGTCTATTAATATATAATCTCTGGGCTCGTTTTCAAAGAAGGATGTTAAGATAAGAGAATAGCTTCTCTGCCACCAAACAAGTAGATATTTAATAGAGATCAATGCCATGCTATAAATTACAATGTCAGACATACAATCTATATAAGTTCGTTCTAAGACTGAACGAAACCGAAGGTGTTTTATTCCTTGTCCAATAAAGGAGAGAAACCCTTGCAAATTCAGAAATTCTCCAAATACTTCCAAACCACTGCTATAATAACCTCATAATGGGAGCTACCCACCTGAGTCATCAACAAACAATCCTTCCGATGTGAAGATCCACAGTCTTCAACTATCGTCTTCAATATCTTCATTAGCTCCGTTTTGTCGTATCATTATTCGAAATGGTTTTAAGGTAGAAATCAGATCTTGGTATTTCCGAATAATGAGCGTTATATAAAAAGACAACATGGAAATACAGGATTTGCTATGTCTCTTTCAACTTAAATTGGTTAAATAAAACCTTTCATTAACTTAGTAAAAACCTTAAATTGTTTATTCCATATATTCATTTCTTTATCTCTAAACAAAAATTTATTAAACCTTAACAAAGATTCATTCCTAACTAAACCTCTGAAAACCTTTCAACCTATCCTTTACTTTGTTTAAACTTAATCAAAAGATTTATTAAATCTTTAACCAAGATTTATCTCAAACCTTACCTTATTAATGGAAATTATCAAGTTCATTTAATTTGGAAAAACTTTAATCTCAAGAAAAAAACTTAAATTACTTGTTTTCAATATTTTTAAGTATTTTAAACTTCTCAAAAACACTTCACTAATTTTTAAAAATGGTTACTCAAGATTTGGATGGCAATTAATAGGTGTAAAACGTCAAATCTCCACATTGTTGAAAAGTGTAGCAAAAGCGTTGCGAAATGTCCTATATTAACTAGTTTGATTTAAACTAACTTTATACTATCCAAAACTTTATATTTTCATACCAAATCGCTTTTAAATAATTTATTATGATTTATCATATATTTTTCATATTTTTAATAATTTTAAAATAGCCATTTTAAATGATTTTCAAATTTGGTCTCTAAACTGTACTACCACGATTTTAATTCAAAATCGATTTGAACATATTCTAAAATATATAGATTGAACTATGAATCTTCCCTTTCTATTTGAAAGCTAATATCATTTAAAAACAAATGTTTTTGTTTCAGGAAAATCCTATTTAATTCGCATTCTGTATGTTCATTTGAAGTTAACGATCGAAATTCGCGAGCTACCGAAGTGCGACTAGCTCTATTCTAACAATATTTCCACTTCAACATGAAAATTATGCGTTTTGCTCCAAATATGTTAAAAATTCATATAACTTCATTTTAAATCAATATTTCTACTTTTAAAAATAAATATTGAATATTATATTATTATTTTATTAATATTATATTATTAGTTTTTAGAATTTAACTTTTTCGAAATTCAAACTTTTCAAACCTCAAATTAAACATTATATAAACTTCATGGAACTTTCAATTTAAGTTTAAAACATCGTTCACATAGCTAACTCAAATCAAATTTCAAAATACTATTTTCAAATCGATTTCACTATTCACTTTGAAATTGAACGTGCCATTTCGTATCAAATCATTTATCAAATAAATTTCCACCTTTACAAAAGTTTTTCATAATCACTTTAATTTCAGTTGTATCCAAAATCAGATATAAAATTCCAACTTTTATTTTAACAACTTATTTCCATTAAATGAATATAATATTCATTCATATTGTCAAATTGGAACGATACTTAACCAATACCTATATAATTCCATATACTTGGGTGTAACATGTGAAGTGTGCTACAGTATGACTAATAACAAACATAATAACATTCATAGCAACCATTCATCCATATCACAGTTATAATATAGGCGTCACGGTAATTAACAATTATTCCCACATGAATAATAATAACATCTGTAATAACATCCGTAACAACCACAAAGCAACATATAATAATCATATTATGATTATAATAAACATCCCAAATGACTAAAGCAGTTCTCATCTTATGGTTCCACTCCGCCAAACTTTAGTTTCGCTACGTTTTTTGACTTCGAAAATAGACCAACTTCCCTCGGGTTTTTGGACCATATACTCTCTGAATTTGGAAAAATGGCCAACTACGAAGTTGTAAGAATTTCTTTTCTCTAGGGTTTTAAAAGAAGAATCATCCAATTTGTTTTAGTTTTGAGTGAGATATGGTCGAAATAATGGAGGTATTCTCGGGTTCAATAAAATGAAGTCAGAAAATATGGTCTTCAAAGATCTGGATTTTTGGACTAGCTAGCCACTGGAAAAATACATGATCTGAAAAAAAGAAATTCATGATTTGAATTTGTTTTGGAGGACTGGCCTATGGAAGTTGATGGTCGTGGTTTGTGGATGATAGAGTGGTTGGAGTTGTGTTGGTGGACTAGGCTCGGGTGGAGGTGGTTGGAGAGGCTAGGCCGTGGGGTAGGAGCTTGGGTAGGTGGGTGGAATTCCGGTTGGTGGTATAAGGAAGTGGAGAATTATGGAGGAGGTGGCGGGTAAAGAGAGGAGGAGGGTGGAATCCGAAAGAAGGAGAAGGGGAAGGGGGGGGGGGGGGGGGGAGGGAAGAAGGAGAACTTAGAGAAAGAAGAGGGAGAAGGAACCCATGAGAGGTGGAAAGAAGCTTAAAGCTTGAGATGGTTGAAAATGTGAATAGTGAGGGGCTTTATATAGGGTTTAGGGAGTGGTATCTATGTCTTTTGTCTAAGGGCACATGTCGATTAAGTAACATGCATGAAGACGTGTCCATATACATGTCCAGGCATTAGGAAATGAGCTTTTGTAGCATTTTCAAAGTGCTATGGTTGAGTGTTAAGGTAGGTCTTTAGAAATGCTATAAGGGAATGTTATTGTATATCCTAGTTTAGTAAATACAATGCTCTGAATAACTTGTTTTGATAAAAGCGGATAGTATATTTACTAGTTATATTTTATAGTCTTAAATAAATCAACATATTATATAAATTAAATTTAATCAGCGAGTGCAGATATAAGGTAAAGCTATATTACTCGTAGATATATTATTTTCAGTTAAGTTTGTTTCACAACTTTTATACTAAGGTGAACGAATCTGCAGTATCACAAGTCAAATACATGTTTATCTTTCTTTATTAGAGATGCTTCAAAATTATTACAGCATTTTTTTCTGTTAACAGTAGTTCTGCTGTCAACTATAAACTTGCATAAAACATTCACAACATTACCCTGCAAGAGAATATCTCTAGTTAAGAATATCTTTAACTAGACACTATTCCGGATAAAACTCGAAATATGCTGCATTATCTCTAGCAAATTGTGAAACACTCATAAGATTTTTTCGTGATTTTGGTATTCTTAAAAGATTGTTAAGAAAAGCTGCTTTCTACCTTTAATGCATGCATTACCTACATGAGTAATGTTAATAGCCTTGCCATCACTCATGCTGATAGTTTCTTTACCTTTGTACTCCTTGTTTCCAAGATTCAGATTGTCATGGTGACTTGTGATATGGTTGGCTGCACCAGAATCAAGGTCCCATGCCTCATAAAGTTGGACTTCTGCCTTGTTGTGCTTGAGCAATATTTGCACTATATATGGCGCTCATTTTTCTATTTGAGTTCTGATTTGGAGAAAAGTTGACATTAAATATGAAATAATATTTGAAAGTGCAACTTTATGACAAATCTGACACTTGGGTTTGTTACTGTCGGTATTTCTATCTCTGCCTCTTCTTCTGTTAAAATTGCCACCCTTTTGATTCTTATTTCTGAAATTTGCTGCATAGTTGACTGACAATTCTGTGTCTATTGGCTTCTTGTGTTCAGTTCTTCCCTGGTGTGCTAGTAATGTTGAACGAACATAATCAATGGATGAAATGTTTTTCTTTGATGACAGAATTGCAACAACTGCCTCATATTCATTGTCGAGGCCATTAAGAATAGTTAGCACACTTTTTATTGATCAGAAACTTTGTATCCAGCAGCCTCAAGCATATCACATGTTACTTTGATGTTGGATAAGTAATCTTTCATTGACATAC
The DNA here is from genome assembly GCA_030737875.1 of Allium sativum. NCBI lineage: Eukaryota > Viridiplantae > Streptophyta > Magnoliopsida > Asparagales > Amaryllidaceae > Allium > Allium sativum. The sequence goes on from CM060921.1 coordinate 705,216,399, forward strand.
TTTCCTTTTGTATGTTTTGCAAAGCTCTTTTGTAGTGCATCGCTTTTGCTTCAGATTGTATGCTAAAAATTCTCTCAACTGTTGTCCAGATATCATTTGATGTCTTGCATCCAAGAACTGGAGACAATAATTTGTTGTTGATAGATGACGGGAGCCATGAACATATTAACCTATCGTGCTTGTGATACTTTGTATAATCTTCATTACTTATTATGTTGTTATCTTGATCAGTTATGAATTTGGGTGGAATGGGGAGAGTGCCAAGAACATAGCCTTCAAGATCGTTTCCCTGTGGAGCAGTTGTAATTTGAAGCTTCCGAAGTAGACGGTGAGTCGCCATCAAGATGGACAGTTATCAACTGGCCTTGTGGGCTGATGATAGTTTTGATGAGGCTCTCAGCAGCTGTACCAAGAAATTGGCTGTTGTTTGAATGGTCAGAGGTTGTGGAGGTATTATCTCCGGCCATGATGATATCAAAAAGATGAAAAGATAGAATCAAGAACAGGAATTGATTTGCAGTGGCAAGCAGTTTTCAGGGTCTTCAAAATATTGCAGTGGAGGTAAAAATCAGGTTAGTTGCAGCCAAATATATAGGTGATGATACTTTTCTAATATGTGTTTGGCGTGGCACTTTTCTTGACAGTTTCTTCTTGCAATTTGATGAATTTCTTGATTCTACGTGCTTGTTGTGAACTTTTCTTGCTTTTGATTAAAAACCTGAGAGACTCTTGATGCAGCCAAATAAATGGCATGGTACAAACTCAATGATCAATAGAATACTTGTGTGAGAGAATTTTCTAATGAGTATTCGATTGTCATGTGATGAAGGTTTCCTGATGGCAAAAATAAAACATTTTTTTTAATCCAGGATTCCAATTTTGATTTTGCTGTTAAGCGTGTGTTGGCTCTGATACCATATTAGATTTCTATGAATAAATGTTTCTCAGAGGAGATGATCGAAAGTGGATAAGCTTTATTGATTGATTAAACTTTAAAGTGAATTACAATCTGATGAATCCTCAGTTATCTTTACAAAGCAGAGATAACGTGTATTTATACATGTATGGGCCAGGCCCAATATAAAGAAGACTTGGACAATATACCAAGGCCGAGAGAAAAATAAGCACAGCCAGGTATGTGACCAAGTATTATTCTCATTGTAATATTTGTCTCACATGCACGTTGAAGGTCCAATAACTGAAGTACTGAATGTAAAGAACTAATTCTCTTTTGCATGTTCCCGTTTTCTAAATTTCACGATATGTTCTGTAATGGTTCAGTTCTGAACCAATAATATAGCACGAGGGGAATGCTTTATATGTGTGCTGTCTGAATTTTGACACTTCAAATGCAGCCTGTGAAGATAATTGATCGTCGGTTTCAACATTCTACGACAACTTCTAGAGATCATATCTAACATGTTACCATAGAGTTTGAAAACAAAGGCTCATGGGTTGCAGAATGTGGATTGATTCTCCAAGAGGCAGCTGAGGTAGAAAGAAATATATGTTTGATTGAACGTCATCAGTCTTACAATGTCTCTATTCAGCCGGGAAAAGTTTTGAAGTACACAGTTACTTCTGTAAGCACTTTTATCTTCAGTAATATCGATAGCTTCTTGTAAACATGTCTGGACCTGCTATCCTTTCAGTAATCTTGATATTTTGTTGCTTACATGCAAATAAGTTTTGTACTCAGTTTTAGTACTTATTTACCTACCTGGCAGATTTTCTTTTACAAGCCAAATTTATGGTGGCCAGATGGCATGGGCAAGCAGTCTTCATATGATGTCCTGGTAACTATTGATGTAAATGGGTTTGGCCATGGGCAAGCAGCCTGATTCATGGACCCGTCACTTTAAATTCCATGAAATCTATAGTGAAATTGATGCTACAACTGGTGGTGGTGCACCACTAAAAGTCTGTCAACAAACTACTACTTGGAAGATAATTACTCTTTTAGGCTAATGGCCTGTTATGTTACTTATGCGGCAGCTTCTTTGTTCCAAACAATCTTCAACCTATAAAGACACAGTCTATTATTTTTCTAAGTAGGGTTTTACAAGTGCATTATTGTTATTATTAGTATTATTGTTGTTGTTGTTATTTGTCTTGTTAAAAAAAAAAAAAAAAAAAGAAAAATGATTCAGGTTATTCAACCTGAATGACCAACCTATAATCATACGCGATGGAAATTGGATTCTATCAGATTGATTATTGCAACTTTCAGACAAAGGTTACAAGGCCGACATAAAATTTCATGCATACTTGAATTTTAAAATGGTACGGTGCTGGGGTGGATCTCGGAGAGACTGAAATTTTATGACCACTGTGATCCTTACAGTATATTGGTAAGGTTATAACTCAGACTTTGTTTCTATTAACCGTACTTCGGTCATTACGGGGTATTATTTTCCCACGGAACTTTAACATGTATGATACATGCATATGTAAGCAGAAACATAATAGTTAGGGTAAACCATAAAAATTAGTAAGCTTCATAACAAAAAAAATTAAAAAATCAAAAAATATAAACCAAAATGGAAGAAAACAGTTTTTCTCCGATGATTCAAAAAAATCTGACACTAGTGCAATGTGAAACTGAGTCGGTGCCACAAATCCATGCAGCAATAACCAAAAAAGGAAAACAACTATAAATAAGAAGTGTGTTGCTATTCACATCCCCCTACTGATCATCTTTAAAAAATTAGTAGATTGTATTATTTTTTACCTACTTCCTACCACCACTTTATTGCTTTTCACTCAGTCAATAACCGTCGTACTATCTCTTATCTTCTCCTTTCTTCTCAAACAACGTAAATTCTTAGATACTAAACCCTAAACCATTAAAAAAAAAAAAAAATTGGTTGAGTAGACTATGGAAGATAAAGACAAAAAAGAGGTTAGTTTTGTATATTATGCTGCATAATCTGTTCTGTTGTTATTGAATTTTTTTTAAGGGTTTTGTATTAATTTTTGTAGGAGCTTTCTTTCACCCTTCTCTCTACTTCGAGTTTGGAAGACATTAATTTTGATGACGTTATAATAGAGAATGATATTGTAAGTTATTGAATTTCAGGGTTTTCTTCATACAATAACAATTTATATGTCAAAATTTACAAAAAAAAATCATTTCAATTATTTTTATTTGATTTTTGTAGGAAGATAATGTGATTTACGATAAACTTGATAACTATGTGGATAATGACAATAAGCCACAAGATGATCGGTCAAATGCCGTTGAAGACACAAAAGTTGATTTGACGGATCATTTTACAACTGATAAACTATGTAGTTTGTACTTAATTTACAATCACTATAAAACTGAAAGTATGTTAATTTTTTTTTTTTTTTTGTTAAACGATGTGATTTCAAGTATTTGATTCGCAGAACGCGCTGATTCGATAGTGTAAAACAACAGAAAAAAGTTGAATGCTGTTGTAGAGCGATTCGATGGTGTTAATCAGCTGATTAGACTCTTGAAAATGCATTGATAATTTAGGGAAATCTTCTAGCCTATTGAGCGATGGAGAAAATTTCAATAAGAAGACGTTTTTTTTTGGAATGATGAAGAATTAAAGACAGGGGTGGTAGCCGATTAGAAATTGAATAATTTAGGTGGTGTAAAGAAGCAGAGAGGCACAAAAAAGAGGTGACCTTTAATATAGGTGGCCAGTAGTCTAAATGAGGATGTGAATAGCAACACACAGTAAGAATAACAATCCGAACTAACCAACAAAACTCCCTAAACACACTACCACTTAAAACTACCTCCTGCCACCAAAAAGCAGTCTAAAATAAATCACACTGCTCTCCCTCCAATGGTCGTCCAAGCAGCCACGTTGGAGAGCTAGCCAGACCATCCAATCATCCTGACAATCCAAGGGAGCATGTTCTAGATATGGCTCGGAATCTAGCAAGACCAACTGTAACAACCTACACAATATAGGGTTATTTAATTAAGAGATTTATTAAAATATCATATCTTGAGTTCGGTTTAAAACCCAAGGTTTTTGAGTTCTTGTAACGGATGAGTTTGGACTCGAAATCATTTTCATTGAGTTCAAAATGTCGTTTATAACATTTTGAGTATAAATATCGATACCTTTGGAGTTTGTAGAAATTTGGTCTTTTTTCATTAGCATATGGCCAAAATATCATTTTTGCATATGTACGAATTTAGACTCGAGATCACTTCCATTTAGTTCAAAATGTCATTTACAATATCAAGAATTATAAATATCGATATATTTGGAGTTAGCGGAATTCAGGACCTTGGTTGGGGCTTTGGTTAATAAACCTAGCCTACCACCTTATGTCCCACTTAACCCAACCCTCTTCATTCACTCTAACACTTAAGCAAAAATAGAAATGTAAGAGGAAAAATTAAAATTCCCTAAGCCCTAACATTATCTTAGTAGTCCAATACGTGTTGAAATCAAGTGCAAATGCAAGAAGAACTTAGGTATGTTCATCTCCATCTTCTCCAACTTGTTCCCTCTTCAACTTCCGAGACTTAATAATACATATCTTTTAGGATTCTTGTGTATGTTTGTTTAGATTGGAGATTCTAGAGTTTTGGTTGAAGAGAAATTGATCTTACTTGGTTTTAGAGACTATCTTGACTTCTAATAATCAAAAATGAGTTCTTGCGAACTCACGTCTATGTAATCATGCGTATATGCTAGGCAAGTGTGCCCTTGGCATGCATAGGTTGTGTGCACATTTGGTTGATCGGTTTTTTGTGTGTGAACTTCCCAATTTGTGAGTTTTGATTTCATTTATATGAATTTCTTATGTAAACCCTTGTATGGACGTTTGTTCATGTGCTTTAGTGTATTAAGGAATGCCTTTAACCTATCCAAGAGTCAAATTAAGCCCATATCGATATGGAGCCATCAAGTAATGTTTTTCACCTTGAAAAACATCTTCGGAGCAGATCAGACATCTGGAATAAATTTCAGATGTCTGAACCAAGCCCCCGGAGTTGGCGAAGGCCAATTCAAATGTCTAAAACCCAATTTCAGACGTTTGATCTAGGTCAGATGTCTTAAATTGGGTCCAGACGTCTGAAAATTGCTATTGCCCTGTTTTTTCTTCTATCGACCAATGGAAACCACGGTCGATATAATTTAGGCTGTTCCACGCTTATCCCCGGTCGTGTTTCGGGTCGTTTGCTCTTTTCCTCTAACTCTTCAGTTGCTCAAATCCATGTATTTCAACAGCTCGGTTATATGGACTTTCGATTGACTCTTGGTGAACGAATTTATGATCAATATTCGTGGGATTTAATTCATGTTATTAAAACGTGAATTTTGAGATCGATTATTATTGCAATCGATAATTTATGAGATTTTCCACTTTAAACTATAAAGGATTTTATATTATTAGTAAATACCAAAATCTTTATTAAAATGGTTTTTAATGCTATTTTCGTACAAAGTCATTTTATAAATCGTCTTCTAATTTTCAAGTATATATTTATATAAACCTTTTTTTACTCGTATGAAAAATTCAATTAAACGCCTTAGTAAAAGCAAGGACTATAAGCCCTTGCGTTTGCTTCGACGGTTAATTCTTGAACTCTTTCGATTGAAATCTGTGGCAATGATCATTTCGTGTGTCTAATGGAAGGTACAACTTGTTTGTAAATATTCGAGTAGACTAGCTTTATGCGACGTATGCTTACTTGCTTAACTCTTATATTTACTAGCTTGGAGTAATTTACACTACTTTTGATCAATTGAGATCTTTTTGAGTTTTAGGCTAGCTTTATGCGACGTATCTGGTTGTGGAATTTATTCCACATTTTTTGGTGGATCTTTGGATCATATTTAGGAACTTCGATTCTGGTGAATTTTCGGATCATTTTTAGGAACTTCGGTTCTGGTGGATCTTTGGATCATATTTAGGAATTTCGGTTCTGCTGGATCTTCGAATCATTTTTAGGAACTTCAGTTTTGGCGGATCTTCGGATAATTTTTTGGAACTTTGATTTTGATGGATCTTTGGATCATTTTTAGGAATTTCGGTTCTGGTGGATTTTTGGATCATATTTAAGACCTTCGGTTCTGATGGATATTCTGGTTGATTTCCGGATCATTTATGGGGACTTCAATTTTGGTGGATCTTCAAACCATTTTTGTGATATTCTGGATTTCTAATTATTGATTTCTGGAATTTGTGTTGATCTAATAGGTGATATCATTTCTTGGCAATGTGTTTTGATAATGTGTTATCAATTTTGTATTGATTTGATAGGTGATATCATTTCTTATGAATAGCAATATAATTTAGAATGTGATATTCTTTTATAGCACTTACATTTCTTTGAGATATTATATGGATATTTTTGGGGCTTCACATTTATATGTGAGCATTGTTGTTATTGCATATATGTCATTATCTGTCATATCTCTCGTTCTATCCAATATTATTATGATAAATATAGCTAGACTGATCCTTTTATTGTTTATCTTTTCGTAAATACTACTGAGACCGAGGTATTTCAAGTGATTATTCTTGACTCCGGCATGGACTATCCTCCGCTTTTGGGCTAAATACTTTGGAGTCATATAATTTGGATTTGTGTAAATGAGATAGGGACTCATTATATGACGTATGCATTATTTTATGTAGCCCTTGTGCCTATTCTTTTGTAGATAATGGATCGAGTATGACCACCATGTTTGTGTACACACTTATGTGTTATATTCATATCTATTTTCGCCTTAGTTATGTGAATATCTGTGTCTGACTCTAACTATATTGTTATGTATATATTGATTCTGAATTACATATAACTATTGTGTAATGGATTTGAACTTGAATTAGATGTGTCAAATTTCCTCATGAGATTTAAAGTAAGACCACATTATTTGGCATGTTTAACACTCATTCAAAGTTATTATACAGATGGTCGCTTCTTAACACTCTTATTCCTCGGGTTAGTTGACATCATTACTTGTAACGACCTTGGATAATGTGAGTATAAACATGAGACGTCCCAGCTTGATATCAGAGCCAAGTTCGAAATAATATAAGATATTACAGCGAGGATCATTGTCCTAAGTTTCTTAGGAAATCATGTTTTAGGATTTAATTCGAGTCTTAGGACCCATCATATCCTATCTTATTTATGATCCTTTGTTCGACCAACCAAATTTATTCGAGTTCATCTTTGTGAATCCTAGACAAACTTAGAGTCCCGTCCCTGACTAGAAATTTAGAGTTATTTCCTTTTTTGAGTTGAAATAATCTTTGGGACTTTGTCATGAAAATTCGTAAATTATTTTATAAAACGATTTAATAAAATAATTTTGGGCCAAGTAATATAGTAATCCATTTGAGATTTGCTTTGTGAGGTGAAAGCGAATAAATTGTTTCTGCTAAGCGCTATGTAATGGTTGTTTATTTATTTATGATTACAAATTTAATCATGAATAAATGATTACATCTCAAATTATTTATTTGCTATGTTGCTCCCTTATATGGACGTAATTTGTTTTATTGTGTTAAGTTGCCCATTGAGTATGTTAGGAACCCTAATCGAGACATGGGACACCACGATATCGATAGGGGTTTGTAAACACTTCGATGAGACAATTCTGACACAACACTTGTGTAAAATATAAATGAGGTGCATCACCATTGAACCTTAGCATTTGTAATTTGAGATAAATAAATGGCGAGGCGAAACATGTTGTAGAAAAAAATAGGAACGGATTAATGGTGAGGCAAAACAAACCATAGATAGTCACCAGCAAAGCAATCACAGATCAAGCAATAAAAGAAATAACACAAGAGGTTTATAGTGGTTCCACTAACGTCTTGTTAGTGTACGTCCACTTGGGGAGAGGAGATTTTATTACTCTTCTTAATAAGAAAAAATTACAAGACTGATAGTAGGGAAGAAGAAGAACTCTTAGAGATGATAATACATTCACCTAATCCCTATCCTTATATAAGGATTAATGCTTGGGGTTGAAGCAATTGATTTATGATATAAATCAATGCCTAATTAATTCTCCAATTCTCCTGGTAGGCTTCCTTGTTTAACCAACCAATTAGGGAATTAATTCCTTACTTCACTATCCCAAAAAGAAACCTTCTTCAAATCCTTCCACTTATGTAGGTAATTTATTGCTTATCCCTTTTACAAATAAAAGAGCAATAAATGTCTGATATCTTCCAAATCTTCTGCAAATTGGAAATATTATATTCCCAAATTAACAATATTTCCCAAATCTTCTCTAATTGGAAATATCTATCACCATAATTAATAATATCTTCCAATCTCCAGTAAATGGAAATATTGTATCACAAATTCTAACAATCTCCACCTTGATATTATATTTCCTTGAAAGCATACCAACTCCACCTACATCCTCTTACTCTAAGCATCTTCTCAGATAAGACACCATGGTTACTTTCCCCAATGAGCTTCGGCATGGCCATCACCCATTGCACTTTGTCAACAAACTCCGACAACGCCACCGCCTGTCAACAAAGTTTACAAAGTAACCCCTTCTAGTAAGACCTATCAATCTTCACTATGAAAACAAACGTCTCCATGAACCATCTCAACCCTCTACCTACACCGTGCCATCACGTGGCACCTAGCATTTCGATAAGCGATTCCAATTCGAGCAACGCCCGAACTTAGCAGTCTGCAAAGACTCATGCATATACACTGCTTTATTCTTTGATCTCTGACGAACTTTAGACGATCCCTTCTTCCGCTTATCAAGCACATCCCCTTGGCAAAATCCCACCTTGTTGAAGCTTTCCCCTTTGATCATATTCTGCCTATGCAGAAACTCAAAGTCCCTTCTCGTATGCCTAGCTTTGACATCTTCTCCACGAGAACTGTAGGCTCCAACCCTTGACTCTCCAAGTACAGTGCTTCCCCTCAGGAGATACAAATTATGAAACATATCTCCCTTCATCACTACAAATGCACCCTTATAAACCCTTAGACTATCCTTATCAATAGTCACTTCGCATCCTTTCGATGCCAACTGCCCAAGAGATATCATTGACTTCCGAAGACCTGGAACATAACGGACACCTGTCAAAGTGCGTATTACCCCGTCATACATGCGAATCTGCATAGTTCCTTCGCCCATGCCTCTACAACTAGCATCATTTCCCATAAGAGTTAGTTTCCCTCTTTTTCTTTTAAAAGAACTAAAATAATTCTTATTAGGTGTCATATGAAAAGACGCCCCCGTATCTAGCACCCAATGGTCTGATATATCTGATACCACCGCTGTCAACAAGTCATCAGACAAAAATTCCTCCAATCGCAACCGATGAATTTCCAGCTACAATCTTTTTCTTCGAGTCCAAACAATCTCTCTTCCAATGGCCTGGTTTCTTGCAAATGTAGCACTTCCCATCTCTTGACTTTGTTTTCTTTTTCTTCTCCCCTTTCTCCATACCAGCTAATAAGGCTTCTGTACTACTTTCTCCTCTACCTTCACTCAACCCCTTCATTTGATCCCTCAAGTCCTCAGATAGAAGACATGTCTTCACATCATCTACTGTTAGTGTATCTATGACATAGATAAGACTATTAGCGAAACCTGTGTATCGCTCCGGAAGAGAACACAAAAGAATCATTGCTTTTTGCTCCTCATCCACTTTCAAGTCAACAGTCTTCATCTTCATCACGAGATCATCAAAGAAGCTTAGATGTGCCTTCACTGAAGTACCCTCTCTCATCCGCATGGTGAAAAACGTCTTCAGCAAAATCAGACGGTTGGTTAGTGACTTCTTTAGATAGAGTTTTTCCAGCTTGGTCCAAATGTCCTTAGCAGTGGTCTCACCGCTAATCTCTGAAATGACATTTTCTCCCATTGCTAATTGTAAAGTAGTAAATGCCCATAGCTCCATCTCCTTCCTTTCCACGGCTGAAATATCATCCGTCAACTCCTCAGGAGCAAATACCACAGGATGAACATTATTCCTCATCAAAACAGCTTTCATCCTCCATTGCCACTTCTCGAAGTCTTTATCCCCATTCCATCTTTCTATTGCTAACTGAGATCCTGCTTCCATATATGTCCCTTTGATATATGGCCTTGATACAACTGCTGAATTCTCCTTATCTCCTGCCATAATGCCTAACACCCTTTCTTATTCAACCTCGTATCTCTGATACCAATTGTTGCGGAAAAAAAGGAACGGATTAATGGTGAGGCAAAACAAACCATAGATAGTCACCAGCAAAGCAATCACAGATCAAGCAATAAAAGAAATAACACAAGAGGTTTATAGTGGTTCCACTAACGTCTTGTTAGTGTACGTCCACTTGGGGAGAGGAGATTTTATTACTTTTCTCAATAAGAAAAAATTACAAGACTGATAGTAGGGAAGAAGAAGAACTCTTAGAGATGATAATACATTCACCTAATCCCTATCCTTATATAAAGATTAATGCTTGGGGTTGAAGTAATTGATTTATGATATAAATCAATGCCTAATTAATTCTCCAATTCTCCTGGTAGGCTTCCTTGTTTAACCAACCAATTAGGGAATTAATTCCTTACTTCACTATCCCAAAAAGAAACCTTCTTCAAATCCTTCCACTTATGTAGGTAATTTATTGCCTATCCCTTTAACAAATAAAAGAGCAATAAATGTCTGATATCTTCCAAATCTTCTGCAAATTGGAAATATTATATTCCCAAATTAACAATATTTCCCAAATCTTCTCTAATTGGAAATATCTATCACCATAATTAATAATATTTTCCAATCTCCAGCAAATGGAAATATTGTATCACAAATTCTAAAAAAACGTTAATATTGATTGTTAATTTGCAATCTTAGAATGTTAATCCTGATATATATAAAGAGAATACCGCAACACAACGGAGATTCATTTTCGAGTTTCTAAGTGGAAGTTGTTTGAAGTGGTTTCCATTCTTCTTATACTTGGTTATGAAGGCCATTTTTGTCTTTTCTTGAGTAACCTTTGGGTTATTCCCTTTTGCAACTGCGATATGATAATTTTTGCATTTTATAGTGGATTTTATAATTTGTTCGTAAATATTTGAGTTAAGTCGGTAGTTATGGGAAATTTTGTTAAACTCGCTTATTTACTAGCTTAATGTAAATTGAGCTTTCCTTGTTGATCGTTGATGATCACTTTGTGGTTTTGATCTTTTGATCAATTGTGGATGATATGATTTTTCCAGTTTATGTGAGACATTTTGTGGATAAATGGAAAAACTGCTTGGGAGGTGTCAGCAACCTTGCCGTTACGACAAAACTGCTCGGTAGGTATCAGCAACCTCTCCATTGAGGCATAACTTCTCGGGGAGGTGTAATCTGTGTGGATCCGCCTCATGTTGTGTATTTTGTGTTATTTATTATTTCACCATTTTCGTGATGACTACTATATATATGAGTGTGTGTGTGTATATATATATATATATGTTTGTGTGTGTGTGTGCACGCGTGCGTGTATACGTATGTATGTATGTATGTTTAGCTTTGAGCTATCGAAGTATTAGTGTTTATATGGTGATTTTAGCGATCCTTGTGATTTCAGTGATTCATGTGGTTCTCTTTATTTGTTTTTGACATGAATTGCTTACGTGTTCATTTGTGGAGCCATGCGCTCATTTATGTTGTGTGGACCTTTGTGTACGTCCACTTTTGTGTTATGAGAACTATTTTTGAATAACATTGAGGTTTATGGATTTGTATGCTCACACTTATTATGGTATGAGTCTCTTTCCAATTTTATATTTTTCTAGATATTCTTTGGGTGATTTCTAGAATTTGGATGTTCGAGTTTTTATTGAAATTATCTCGAATCTTCTTTTGAAAAGCAATAAAGCTGTATTTTGCTTATTAATCTTAGCCTCTTGTTTTCGGATTTTGATTCTTGATCTTCAAACCTTCATGATTGGGGATTTCGCATGGTTCCCACTTTTTGTCTTTCGTATGCTAAATTGGATTTAGTATTTCAATAGATCAACTTTGTAGAAAGTTGGTAGTCCTTTGTGAATTACCATTGAGGCTAACTTCGGTGGATTTGTAAAATCAACTTTTATATGGATGACGAGCTCTCTTTTATGCGGCTATTCTTTCGGTGATTATTCACATGTCTTGTTGGTTCTAGTTTCGTGGTGAATTCTGGATGGATAGACCTAACCATTTTGAGGTCCACATTTTATTTTCCGAGATTATCATCTATCTTCGGCATCCCTTACCTGTGATACAGATTTTGGTTGTTCTTAATGATTCTAATTCGGATTCATTAGCTTCCTTATGTTTTCTAAATTCTCATAGCCATGAGAATGACATTGAGGAAGATGTGTTTCTGTAATTCACATTACTTGTGAATTTTATGGGATCTTTACACCCATTTAAGGATAACCACCTTGATGGGTAATTGAATTTGAAATCGATTCTTATTTTGTAGCTGAATCTATTTACTTGTCCTCCTTAGTGACCAATCATCAACGATAAAGAGAGCCATTTTTATGGGGAAATATGATGGAATGTTTTAGCTTTACGATCACGGCAAGCTTAATAAATTCCTTGCCTCGGTTGATGATCTATTCGATATGTAGTAGAGCCTAAATTGTTTTACCATTAGACTTTGCAATTGGTTTTCACCTACTTTTGACCAAAAAGGATAGACTTCCTTTGGTATCATTTCGTGCTCATTTTGTCATTGGGATTAAAAAATATTCCAGTTTATCTTGTTAACATTAATGAACTCAATTTTGGAGGTCATATCCTGACTGTTTTGCCTAATTTTTGTTGGTGATATTCTTATGTATTTAAAAACCAAGGTTTTCAAGTTTTGTGAAATTCTTTCAGCTTCTACCATTTATAGTGTTCTCATGATTTAGAAGTTGTGCTTTTAAAATATTAGACGTGCTAATATTTCATATTTGAGGTGTATCCAGGATTTTTGTTTCATGGTCTTGTTTTCCCAACTGATCCCTTATCCTTGTGAAGGGGATTTATATAACCATCATATACATCCTTTTCTTTTTCAAGAATATTTATGACCTAGAATATTTTGAGAAATTTTTAAGAGATAAATTTTCTAGCTAAAACGTGATAGGAAAATAATGAAATGTTGTTCCTAGATTCTCCTTAGGGATTTTAGTAAGATGATGATTTGTGAATGTCGCGCAATGTTATTGTTATAACTATAAATTTGGGATATCTTATTTTGGAAGAAAACTAAACCATGTGTAACTTATTTTCAAGTTAGAAAATGAGATTGAAGTATAAAAATTCGGAGGTTTTCAACTAAGTATAATATGGATGCTCGTAGACTATGTGTTAGAGTTACACAATTTTGCATCTTACTTGATATGGTGGTTAACAAAGTTCATCTTTTAATAGAATGGAATGCTCAATGATTTTGGATAATCGATATTCCCAAGTTGAATTTGAATGTTTATTTAGCTTATGTTAAAAACATAAAAGAATAGGTTTATAAGTTTATAAACTTATGGAATGTTAAACAAATTAATTTAATTTAATTAAAACGAGTTCGTCGCGTAGCGGTAGTTTCTTATTTTGAGAATCGAAATTCAAATGAGTGTGTAGGATCCATTTTAAGTCGGAATTCTTTGGAACAAGAATCATCTAGATCTATTGGATTATAATTTTCTAATGGAAGGGAAAGATTTAGATTCCATCTTATAAATTTTGAGATACGTCTAAATCAAATTTTCAGAAAAATCGTGGTGTTGGAGATCGCGATTTAGAAATAAAATAATTAATGAAATAGAGGTTTAAAATATTTAGAATTTAAGTAAGGAAAAAACTAATTTGTTAGAAGCAATCATGAGAAGAGTAAATTAGCTACTTGTATATGTCCATGAGTTTTATTGGAACATTATACATGTATGGACTTTAGTTATATAATGATTGACAAACCAAAGTTAAAATTTATGAAATAATTCATAAGTGATGTTTGTATAAGAATGATATACTAAATATAAAAAAAAGTGAATTTCTTTGAGTTAATCTATTTTTGTATAGATTTATGATGCTTGGTTATTCCTCTTGAGTTTTTCCTTAGGTAATTGCGGGGATGCAATTTCTTTAAGGGGGAAGTTTGTAACAACCCGCACAATTTATGATTATTTAATTAAGAGATTTATTTAAATATCGTATCTTGAGTTCAGTTTAAAACCCGATATTTGTGACTTTTTGTAAACGAATGAATTTGGACTCGAAACCATTTCCATTGAGTTCAAAATGTCGCTTACAACATTTTGAGTATAAATATCAATACCTTTGGAGTTGGGTGAAATTTGGTTTTTTGCACTGGGTGTATGACCAAAATATCACTTTTTGCATATGGACGAATTTAGACTCGAGGTCACTTCCATTAAGTTCAAAATGCCATTTGCGATATCTAAAATTGTGAACATCGACATGTTTGGAGTTAACGAAATTCAGGACCTTGGTTGGGGCGTGGGTTAGTAAACCTAACCTATTAGCTTATATCCCACTTAACCCGACCGTCTTTATTCACTCCAACACTTAAGGAAAAATAGAAATGAGGGAAGGGAAAGAGAAATTAAAATTCCTTAAGCCCTAGCTTGATTTTAGAAGTCCAATTCATGCTGAAATCAAGTACAAATTCAAGGAGAAGCTTAGGTATGTTCATCTCCGTCTTCTCCAACTTGTTCCCTTCTCAATTTGTGAGATTTCATAGTACCTAACTCTTAAGATTCTTGTGTATGTTTGTTTATGTTGGAGATTCTAGAGTTTTGACTGAAGGGAAGTTGATCTTGCTTGGTTTTAGAGTCTCTCTTGGCTTCTAACAATCAAAGGTGAGTTCTTGCAAACTCACATATATGTAGTCAAGCTTATATGCTTGGCAAGTGTTCCCTTGGCACGTATAGGTTATGTGCGCATTTGGTTGATCGGTTTGTTGTGTGTGAACTTCCCTATTTGTGAGTTTTGATTTCATTTATATGAATTTCTTACGTAAACCCTTGTATGGACGTTTGTTCATATGCTTTAGTGTATAAGGGAATGTTTTTAACATATCCAAGAGTCTAGAGCAGGACATATCCATCCAGAGTCATCAAGTGATGTTTTTCACCATGAAAAACATCTCCAGAGCAGGTCAGACGTTTAAAGTAAATTTCAGATGTCTGAGCCGACCCCGAGAATTGACAAAGGTCAATTTCAGACGTCTGAAACCCAGTTTCATACATCTAAACTAGGTCTAACGTCATAAATTGGGTCCAAATGTCTGAAAATTGCTGATGTCCAGTTTTCCTTTTATCGACCGGTGGAAACCACGGTCGATAATTAAGGTTGTTCCAGGCTTATCCCCGGCCGAGTTTTGGGCCGTTTTCTCTTTTTCTCTGACTCTTCAGTTGCTTAAATCCACGTATTTCAACTGCATGGTTATATGGACTTTCGATTGATTCGTGGTGAACGAATTTATAGTTGATATTCATGGGATTTGATTCACGTTATAAAAACAAGAATTTTGAGATCGATTGCTATTACAATCGATAATTTATGATATTTTCCACTTTAAACAATAAAGGTTTTTATATTATTAGTATATACCAAAACCTTTATTAAAATGGTTTATAACGCTATTTTTTATACACAATCATTTTATAAATCGTCTTCTATTCTGCTAGTATATATTTATATAAACCTTTTCCTCACTCGTATGAGAAATTCAATTAAACGCCTTAGAAAAAACAAGGACTATGAACCTTTGTGTTTGCTTCAACGGTTAATTTTTGAACTTGTTATATTGAAAATTGTGGCAATGATTGTTTCGTGTTTCTAGTTCGTAAATATTCGAGTAGAGCAAGTGGTTATGGGACATGTAACTCAACTCTTATATTTACTAGCTTAGAGTAATTTACACTACTTTTGATCAATTGAGATATTTTTTAGATTTAGACTAGCTTTATGCGACGTCTCTAGGATGTGGAATTTTGGTTGATCTTTGGATCATATTTAGGAACTTCGGTTCTAGTGGATCTTTGGATCTTATTTAGGAACTTCGGTTCTGGTGGATCTTCCGAACATTTTTAGGAACTTCAATTCTGGTGGTTCTTCGGGTTATTATTAGGAACTCCAGTTCTAATGGATCTTCGGTTCATATTTTGGAACTTCGGTTCTGGTGGATCCTCAGATTATTTTAGAAACTTCGATTTTGATGAATCTTTAGATCATTTATAGGAACTTCGTTTCTGGTGGATCTTCAGATCATTTTTGTGATATACTAGATTTTTAATTATTGATTTCTAGAATTTGTGTTGATTTGATAGGTGATATCATTTAATGTGTTTCGGTAATTTGTCATCAATTTTGTGTTGATTTGATAGGTGATATTATTTCTTGTGAATAGCTATATAATTTAGAATGTGATATTTTGTTTATAGCACTGAGATTTCTTTGAGACATTATGTGGATATTTTTGGGGCTTTACATCTATATGTGAGCATTTTTGTTATTGCATATATGTCATTATCTGTTATATCTCTCATTCGATCTCAGATTATTATGATAAATATAGCTAGACTGATCCTTTTATTGTTTATCTTTGCGTAAATACTACTTGGGTTAGACCGAGGTATTTCAGGCGATTCTTCTTGATTCCAACATGGATTATCCTCCACTTATGGGCTAACTACTTTGGAGTCGTAGAATTTGGCTTTGTGTAAATGAGATAGGGACTCATTAGATGTACATATTATTTTCTGTAGCCCTTATACCTATTCTTTTATAGATAGTGGATCAAGTATGACCACCATCTTTACGTGCACACTTATGTGTTACATTCATATCTATTTCCGCCTTAGTGATGTGAATATATGTGTTTGACTTTTATTATATTGTTATGTATTTTATATTGATTCCGAATTATATATAGCCAGTGTGTAGTGGATTTGAACTTGAGTTAGATGTGTCGGATTTCCTCATGAGATTTAAAAAGTAAGACCACATTATCCGACATGTTTACCACTCGTTCAAAGCTTATATATAGATGTTTGTTCCTCAACAGCCTTATTCTTCGGGTTAGTTGATATCATTACTTGTAATGACCTTGGATAATGCGAGTATAGAGGTGGGACATCATACCCACCACCCAGATAAAACAAGAAGCCAGCTCCATAACAAAACCCGCAGCTAGCAACTCCAAAAAACTACCAAAGATACCAAAAAAACACAACATACTCGAAAAGAAAGGCACACACATGCCCTACACCAACTCGAAAAGAAAGATAAACACACTCACCCCCACACCAACCTAGGGAGAATAGCCCCTGGTGACAAAAAAAACTGGCCAGAGAAAGAGACGTTGGACTAAGGCTAGCAAATTAAGAATGGCCTTCCTCTGAAAGCTAAAAAAAGATTGGCCAAAACCTTACGAACGATAAGAGTCGGCAACATAGGGGTTTCATCCAAAATCGCTTTGTTATGACCGCACCAAAGCTGCCAACAGATGAGGCTTGAGAGAAGCCTAAAAAGGATTGACCTAAATTCTTTACCATGCCCCTAACCCATCAAGCCTGAAACTGATCCAAAAGAGAAAGGTGGTCTCCTCGAATTCCAACCAAGTGCATGAAGTGAGACTAAACAACGGAAGCACATTCACTGATCAGGAATAAATGTGCAATCAATTCTGTTGCCCCGGACTGGCTGCACCGACAACGAGAGACCAAAGACATGCCAATCCTGATTAGATTTCCATACAGTGGAAGGCCGTTATAAAGGATTTACACATGAGAATGGAAATTTTAGGAGGAATGTGCAAGTCCCAAATGAAAGTAAACAAAGGCAATCTGGGAATAGGAGTACGAGCATAATTCCAAGCATTCCTATGGATGAAAGGACCTCTACTCCAACCAAAACCGCGTCCATGAGAATATGTAAAGACTTTGACTGATTTCATCCGTTTCCACGTCGCACTAGCGTAAGTCGGGGTTCCAGAGAAATCCGAAGCAAATAAACCCCTGTACTTTGAATGAAGAAACAAGGCCTGTAGAGAGTCATTAGATCGAAATATAACCCAAAGTTTACAGGCGTAGGCAATGTAGATATCCCTAGGATTCCGCAGGCCTAGGCCTCCTCGCTCCTGGGATGAGAAATGTTATCCTAGACACAGCGGTGCCTCTGTGCTTTGTCTTTTTAATCCTAGAAAAAAGACGAGGCTAAAGAGCGATAAAGATGAAGTCGGTGTCATGGTTGTAAAAATATGGGATCCAATGGAATTGAGAACCGACTTGATAAGGACAAGCTTGCCAACTTGAAAGATAAAAGATGAATTCCATAATCTAACCCATGGCCTTGTCAGTTAACTGGTCGAAAGGCGTAACAACCCGAATATACGCTGCTGGAAATTACGAATATTTAATAAATTTTAACTATCAAAATGATGAGTTGTAACTAAAATAAAAATCTTTTAAATAATAAAAAGTGATAGTGAAATAATTTTTAAAACCAGTTTACAAAAAATATTTAGTTTGATGTGAAATTGGAAATGTGACCGAAAGTCGTTTATCAAATTCTCTACCTTTCGTCGACTAAAACTTATCAGAAAGGTCATAACACTCTCGTGCACGCTAACACGCATTATACATTAAGTTAGCATGGTTGTTGAACATGAATATATGTATTCATGCTAAGGAAAATGAATTTAATATAAGAAGCTTCTTATGTAAGCTTAAAAAAAAGATATGGACATATAACCCTCTTAGGTGTACATGTGTAGAAGCGTCTCATAACATCTAAGGAGGCATGTATCATCATCATAATATTTTTATGAATGGTTATGGGCAACTGTCCAAGATCAAAAAAACCAAAATAGCCTTTAGAAGTGTTATAAATAGCATGACCAATTTGATAAACGGAGATATTAAGAAAATCCCCCTATTTATTTCGGTTATATCTTCCAAAGCGTATATACATATTGAGTTATTCTTTTTTTCACTACTACAAAACAGGTCATTTACGACGGTCTTTAGCATGATTTGCAACGGTTCAACAACCGTAGCAAATGCAGACGTCACAAATAGCAAAAATCAATTGCAGCGGTTTTAAAACCATCGTAAAAAGGTGTTTTGTCCGACGACTTTTAAGTAAAAACCGCCGCAAAAAGTTTTTTTTTTTGCGACTGGTTTTAATTAAAAGCCGTCACAAAAGAAAATTGTTTTGTTTTAGATTTTTCTAATATGCTACGTATTTTTAAAAACCATCGCAATCTTTTTTATTTTGCGTCCGGTTTCAATAAAAAATGTCGCACATGAACATTATTTTGATTTTTATTTTCCTTGGTATGCTATGGTTTAATAACAACCATCGAAAAAATGTCATGTTATGTGACTGTTTTTAATAAAAACCGTTGAAATGATCTGTTTTGGTTTATTATGCTACGACTTTTAATATTCAGCGTCGCAAATTTACACAATCCTGTATCTACCAAAAATTGCTGATATCGTCAGATTTACATCCATATGGATTTAGTATCCCACATAACTCAGCAGAAATTATAAATGAATAGATATCAAACATACTTCCAACAATCAACATAAATCAAAATAATATCAATGGTCACATTTAATATAATTAACACAAATATACATGTTATATAATTTATCATTAACTTCATAATACTGAGATTGCATTATCTAACTTTTACAAGACAACACAAGTCCACTTATTCATAATAATCTCCTTAGCAATTGATGAATAATCAACAACAATCCAAAATATTAGATGTCATACCGAAATCCAAAAATGATGACGCTCCCAAGAGATCATAGTTGTTGCATTCCCCTTTATTATCATAAAACTGCATAAACACAATGGCTTAGAATGATAGGACTGCAATAGGGTGAGACATAAATGATTCAATAAGCAGGAAAACAAAAGGCTTTATTAACTATATTATTTCAGTTAAACGCATGGAAAATGATTTCTCAGATATATATACTGTATTTATTTAGTTTATTGAGCGTACGACTTAGTTTACCTGAGCCACTCGGCTTAGGTAAACTGAGACTACGGCTCGGTAAACTGAGCCACTCGGCTCAGATTACGTAAGCCGAGTGGCTCAGGTAAATTGAGCCAGTGGCTCTGGTGAACTGAGCCGATCGGCTCAGGTAAATTGAGCCAGTGGGTCAGGTAAACTGAGCCACTCGCCTGAAGAAACTGAGTCGATGGCTCGGTTTACTTGACAATGTGATAAAAATGGCGAAAATCTGACAATGTGATAAGAATTTTTAAAGATATTATGCAACTTTATAAGCTTCATCTTGTTTGTTATGTTCCTATACTATATTCCCACTACTAGACCAATGATCAAAAAATATAAAGCATATATATGCTTATGCGAGAACAACAGAAGAAATATCAGAAAAGAAGTTGGATGCAACACTTGTAAAGATATATAAACATGGCGAATTATGTTCAACGTCCTTATCGATTGTAATTTAACATTGATGCACACCATTATTGTTTTCCAGTATCATATCTCAACTTTCTCATTTAAAATTTTGTTGCTGCCGCATCAAAACACCTAACCCAAACTAGCATGACACCCTTAAATTTGAAATTATGTTTTAAACATCATTCAAATGATAACCACCAAACATCAAAATCATAAGACCCGGCTCTGTAATATCATGCTCAAAATATTTACACAAGCTAGAATGGTATGTCGTTGAGCTTTGTCATATCATATACAATGACATAACAACATGAAGAATGCAGTCAAGATTATGAGAAAAACGATATAAAGAAGAAGAAAAATGTTCCAGTTTATGAAATGCTTCTTGAAAGAAAAAATTTCTTGCATTATTCAATAAATTATGCATAATAAAGCTGAAATTTCTTCATATAATCCATAGTTTTCTTTCCGACTTCACCAAAACAATCCTTTGTGTATCAAATCTAGGCTTAGCAACAGAAAACATGCAGCAACAGCATGATACATTCCTAGTTACACCACTTGTTAATACATTATAAACCAGATTTATTACATGTGGTAAATGACGAAAATTTGACAATGTGATAAAAATTCTTCTGTGATTTTACATTCCCGCATCTTCTCACTTTGTCTACCTCCTGCCTATTTTAGCTCTAGTTGCATTTTTCATAAAACAATTAATTCAACCATGTTTTCAGGACTTTGACTCATTTATAGCTATGAGCACTTTAGTCTATCTAATTTGTTCAATCTTTTAATCCCCGAAAACTAACTTTATATATCTTTATTCCTGTTGATGGTCATGCAAAACCATAAACCTGAAACCAGTATTCAAATAAATTACTTCCATGCAGACAGAAGCCGTAATTAATATTTTGGTTTTATTTTAACTTCTTTGGGTGACCGATTTTCATTATAATTGTTTCTCTCTATTTTTACATTACTTTTCGCTTTTAAATATCAATACACTATAGGTTGTTTAATACTGATACCTTACCGTGATTCAACTTGGCTCAAACGTTCTATACTACATTATATTACGGATGAGAACTACCGATCAGAAAAGCGCGACTTAAGTAACAACATATATTGGGAAATTACGCAAATTTCCTTTAATTTGATTTGTGGAGAAAAGAAATTAAATGTAGAATGGTAAGAGACACACAAACTTGATAACGGAGTTCGACCAATTATGCATATGTCTCCGGGCTGCTGCAGATCTTTTATTTAAGATAATATTACAAAGTGATTACACAAAACACTTTTCACTCAACACTCGATCTCACTCTTAAGCTTATTTCCTTTCTTCTTGTTGGATTTGAGATGGGATAAAAGTTATGATGGAGAAGGATGTACATATAGAGAGGAGATTGTTGGTTGGAGGGAGGGGGAGGGGGGTGACTTGGTTGGTGGCCACCTCATGTTGAAAACATGGGCTGCTTTGGGCTGCAGCTTCCTAACAATCTCCCACTTGAAGACTGATTTCAATCCGTCTTCGCACCTTGATCGATGCAACAACCATTCTGATCTTTTTACTATAGCAGACAACTGAAGTTGAACACAACTTCAGTTTATCGATCGTTACCATCTTTATCTACATATCTGCTGGATTCTGCTTCCTTCAATCTTCTCCAGTTTTAATACATCATCTTCCAGTAGAGATATGATGAAGTGATAACGAAGCCCATTATGTTTGGTTCTGGAATGAAATGTTGAATTGTTCGCCGAGTGTATTGTACTTTGACTGTCACTGTATAAGCTATTCTTTTCTTGCTTGAATCCTAACTCAGTTAACAAACCTTGAAGCCATACCCTCTCTTTACTAGCTTCGGTGATTGCTACATACTTAGCTCTGTAGTGGACAAAGTGACAATCTTCTGTACCTATGACATCAACTAACAGCTGTATTTTCAATCGTGAATACATAACCTGTAGTGCTTCTTCGATGATCGACTTTGCCTCCAAAACCTGCATTTCATAGCCTTGAGCTTTTAACTGCCCTTTACCAAAGTACCGCTCGTTTTGTACGGTGCCTCGTAAATACCTCAAAATCCAATTGACTGCTTCCCAATCAGCTTTCCCTGTATTTGACATAAACTTGCTAACAACTCCCATTGCATGGCCAATGTCTGGTCTCGTACAGACAATGACATACATCAAACTTCCAATAGCTGAGGAATAAGGAACATCAATCATGAAATTTCTTTCTTTCTTCATTTGAGGGGACTGATCCTTGGATAAGCGAAAGTGACTGACGAACGGTGTACTGACTGGCTTAGCATCGTCCATGTTAACTCTGCAAAATACGGTTGATGTAATCTTCCTGAGATAGCTGCAAGAGTCCTCTCTTCTTATCTCTAGTGATTTGCATTCCGAGAATCTTCTTTGCTGGACCAAAATCTTTCATGTCAAACTCCTTTGACAATTGCTGCTTCAACCTTCTGATATCATCCATATTTGAACCTGCTACTAACATGTCATTAGCATAAAGCAGTAAAATGATATAACTGGACCTATATCTCTTAAAGTTGCAACAATGATCAGCATTGCACTTTTGAAAGTCTTCCTTATGCATGAATTCATCTGCACCATTGTCTTGGAGCTTGTTTCAAGCCAAACAAGCTTTTCTTTAGTCTGCACACCAAGTTCTTCTTCCCTTTCTCGAAGAAACCTTTTGGTTGATGCATGTATATCTCCTCATCCAAGTCTCCATGAAGAATTGCAGTCTTCACATCTAACTGTTCAAGATGAAGGCCTTCAATAACAACATTACTTAATACTGACCTGATAGTATTGAGCTTCACAATGGGAGGAAAAAGTCAGTGTAGTCCACTCCTTCTTTCTGTTGGAATCCTTTGACAACTAGTCGAGCTTTGTATCTCTTGGAACCATCATGCTCCTCTTTCACCCGATACAATCATTTATTATGAAGTGCCTTCTTTTCTATGGGTACCTCGGCCATTTCCCACATCTGGTTGGAGATAAGAGACTTCATCTCATTTTTCATGGAAAGCTCTCACTTGCTAGCATCTTCAGTCTGAGAAGCTTCATCATAGTATTCAGGTTCCTCTGCATCAGTCAGCAACAAATAGTTCATGTATCTTTTGTTAGG
Organism: Allium sativum; assembly: GCA_030737875.1. Classification (NCBI taxonomy): domain Eukaryota; kingdom Viridiplantae; phylum Streptophyta; class Magnoliopsida; order Asparagales; family Amaryllidaceae; genus Allium; species Allium sativum. Next base: position 705,239,972 of record CM060921.1, read on the forward strand.
TACATGAGGTCGAGCAGACCTTCTCAATACACGAGCTGGAGTAGGATGCTATAGTGTGTCAGACTGGTCCACACTGCTCAAATCAACGATTTCATCAGGTTGTGAATTTGCTATAGTTGGTTCTGTTATAAGACTATCCAGAATGTCATTTGAATCTGCAAATATTGGCTTACTTTGATTTGAGTCGTTGACTTCTGTTTTATGTCTGTCTTTGTGCATTACTCTTTCGTTAAAAATCACATCTCGGCTACGGATCACCTTCTTGTTTTCATCATCCCAAATACGATAGCCAAACTCATTTTCTCCATAACCGATGAGAGTGCATTTCTTGGATTTAGGATCAAGTTTATTCCTGCCTTGATCACTAATATGCACATATGCCATGCAACCGAAAATCTTTAAATGTGACAGTTTTACCTCTTTTCCACTCCATAACTCCTCTGGTATTTTGTGCTCTAATGGAAGTGTAGGACCTCTGTTGATCAAATAAGCTGCTGAGTTGACTGCTTCTGCCCATAACTGCTTTGGTAGACCTAATTGTATACGAACGCTTCTGGCTTTTTCTATCAATGTTCGATTCATACACTCAGCTACACCATTGTGTTGAGGCGTACCCGGCACGGTTCTCTGCATTTTGATCCCTTGCTCGTAACAGAACTGCTTGAATCTGGTGTCTTCATATTCACCTCCATTGTCAGTTCTAAGCTTTTTGATCTTTAGATTTGTCTCGTTTTCAACCACAGCTTTCCATATCCTGAAAGCCTCGAACGCTTCAGATTTATGCCTTAAAAAATTAACCCATACCTTTCGCGAGCGATCATCGATGAAAGTAACGAAGTGATGCTATCCACCGATGGATGCGATGGTCGTTAGCCCCTAAACATTAGAATGAACAAGCTTCAGTCTTTCCTTTTCCGGGTTTTACCATTTATTTGAAAGCTGGCTCTCTTCTGCTTTCCAAATATGCAATTTTCACGCATGCCTATTTCCACTGACTGTAGACCTGGACTTCGAGTGCATAATCTTCATTCCCTTTTCACTCATATGGCCTAGCCTCTGGTGCCATATATTGGAATTTTTGTTGCTAGCTGCAACAGTGATCGAACATCGTGCTCTTGCTGTCATGTAAAGAGTACCACTCTTTTTCCTTGAGCAATCGTCATTGCACCCTTCGAAATTTTCCAATAATCACCATGGTAAGTCGTAGTGTAACCTTCACTAGCCAGTTGTTCTACGGAGATCAAATTCTTTCTCAAGTCAGGTATGTTCCTGACATCCTTTAGCTCCCATATTGACACATTTAGCTTAATCTTCATAGCACCTTTACCAATGATATCACAAGGTTGATCGTCACCAAGATATACCTTTCCAAGATTTCCAAAGGCGTACCTTTCAAAGAATTCTTTTTGCGAAGTGGCACGAAACGATGCTCCAGAGTCTAGCACCCAAGACTCTTCCTTGCTCTCCAAAGAGCATATCAACGCTTCATCTCCTCCTGAAGTAGAAGTAACATTTGCTTCTGTCTTAACTTCCTGGTCCTTTGGTACACTTTTGCGTTGATTTCTGTAGTGCCCAGTCTTTCCATAGTTCCAACTCTCAATCATCTTTGAGCTACGGGAATTGTTGAGATTTCTGGATTTAGATCTCCAGCCCTTCAACCTACCTCGGTAGTTTATTTGCTACTTCCATTTCCTCGTGTTGAATTCTTCATTTTGATTGTGTACGTAAAATTGAAAATTTTGATGATTCACCAGAATCTCTTCGTCGGATCTCTTCACTGAGAACCATATCACGAATATCATCAAATTTTAACTTATTGCTTCTCAACGAGCTACTAATCACCGCCGTGACAGTAGCATTCCAACATTCTGGCAGGGAAAAAAAAGTATCAATGCCGCACTTCTTCGTCAAACTCAATTTCAACTGAACTTAGCTGAGAAGTAACTGTATTCAGTTCATTGAGATGTTGAGCTACCGATGCACCTTTGTCATTCGCAAATTGAATAATCGCTCATCAAATGAACTTTGTTAGAGGCCGATGGCTTCTCATACATAATAGAGAGAGCCGTCATAAGACCTGCCGTGGTCTTTTCCTTTGCTATGTTGAAAGCAGCATTGCGAGATAACGTCAATCGAATAACTCCAAGAGCTTGTCTATCAAGAAGAGCCCAATCTTTATCCTTCATATTCTCTGGCTTCTTTTCTGAGAGAGGTTGATAAAGCTTTTTCTGATATAGGTAATCTTCAATTTGCATTTTCCAAAAGCCAAAGTCTACTCCATCGATCAAACTTCTCGATTTTCACCCTTCCTTGATCTACCACCATTGCACCCACTCGAATTTGATTTCCTTTCTAACAAGTTATGGCTTTGATGCCAGTTGTTGGAAATTACGTAAATTTCCTTTAATTTGATTTGTGGAGATAAGAAATAAAATGTAGAATGGTAAGAGACACATAAACTTGATAACGGAGTTCGGCCAATTATGCCTATGTCTTTGGGTTGCAACAGATCTTTTATTTAAGAGAATATTACTGTAACGACCCATATTTTTGCCCGGTTCACGCCGGTAATTAAACCAACTTAAACCATTCAGAAAGACGAATAGTTATGGGTACATACATACATTGAATAAAATAACAGAACTTTTCATTGCTCAAAAACAATATTACATCAGAGTTATATGAATATCAGAGTTACAACATAAACATATAGCGGAAGAAAAATATAAATATACTTTCGGCGGAAGATCAAAAGATACAACGGAAGCTTCAACCCTAGCAAGGACTCCAACTCAGAAAGCGCTCTGAACTTCGCTCCAACGAAACACAACTGCAAAACTAAACTACCAGTTGCCCATGTGAAAATTAATGGGCACCCAGAGTTTAGGAAGGAACAATAAACTCCAAGTCAGTCACGAGATAGGTGTGAGAACATAAAATAGTAGTTTTAGGATTCATTTTTAAAGTTGGGAAATTCACCGGATCACGCCGCTAACGCAGAACGAGTTTCTCCATGTGAATGCCCGTGCATATAAATACACAATGACTTTTGAAAATGAAGCCATCATAAGCTCGTCCCACATCACAAACACAATGCAAGCGCATACCAGATGGGCGAGTTTTATCTTATGATAACCAAAAATACATTCATACGTGAAATTCCCTTCTAATAAATATAGGTATAGTGTGTGAAGAAAAATCATTTCACAAATAAATATAGAATCATTTCGCAAATAAATATAGAATCATAGCCCCCATAACCTCAATTGGTTATATTGACATATAGGTATACAATCAAAAATCCGTATGGCTCGTATTTGAGATTTGGGTTTCCAACTTGATGATTCCTGGCACGAAAGATCAATCAGGAATATAAAGCGAAGTGTAACATGGCTTTTCCGTCCATCTCAGACACCAGCAACAAATCACAGGGCAGAACAATGGTTTTCGACCAGACACGGCCCCCCGAACATACCCAATTTCCCAAGTTCATAAGTGGTTTCCCATTGCTGCAGCTTCATCATCAATTCATATATAAGTATACAACCTAACCGCCAGTTTCTCATCAATCCGGGGTATGAGTTTGTAGATGTCACGTCATACACAAAGCATGCCTAGAGAAGCAATGCCTTGATCATACAAGCTCATTTCATTTCTTAAGTATGTCACATTGTCCATTCACACATGACCACTGATTTCCATCTATACATAACCACTTCGAGCTCATATGCCACAAACCAGATATCTATTAATGGAAACCAATGTTGTGCTGTCAACTACAATGTTAGACACACAATCCATACAAGTTCATTCTAGGGATGAACGGATCAAAATCCGAAAGTTCTCCCAATACGATCGGACTTCCTGTCACTCCGGTAATAGGGGCATCACTCTAATGTAGCTATTCAGTAAAGAAACCAATCAGTAGACAGTCTGTTCGATGTGAAGAACCATGGTCTTCATTCGTCGATTCTAAGTCTTGAATTTGCTTCATGCGTCGTATTATTACTTGGAATGGTTTTCAGATTTAAATCCGATTTTGGTCTTTCCAAGTAATAAGCGTATTCATAAAACAATGGTTATGGACCACACAGGTTTCAATTCAAATTTCCTTTCAAATCGTCGTTCATTTATTTACAAATCAAGGTTGGATTGAACGTAAATTCCGTTATCATCTTAACTCTTCCTTTGAAATCAAATATTCGATTTACCAATCCTTTTATTTCAAAACATAACCTTTCAATTCTTATACTTTAAAACATACCACTTTATTCCTTCCTTACGTCTTCCAGTTTACCAAATCTTTATTTGGATGACAATGCCATTTACGATAATCCAAACAATTTATATTCAAACATAAGTTTTGATAGAGTTAAATCGACTTATATTCAATATAAATTCACAACTATATCAAACACTATCAGAATCTTGAGGTAAATATTTCTAATGTTTCTGATAGTATTTGTTCAACCTTGGAATTACATATCGAATATCCGACACAACTCTATCCAACTTATTTCCTTTTAAATTCTAACCTTTAGAATTAATAGATAATTCCATACTACATCACTTAAACAAATCATTCCAAACCATTTTACAACCCCTTTATCCATTAAAAATAACAGTTCGTGATTTATAAATTCCAAACCCATTTATTTTGGAAATGAGATAATAACGTTTGAATGTTACTAAAAGCGCTGCAATAGCCATTCAATCAAGTAGATTCCAAATCATAAAGATTCAAATAATTTCAATTCTAATTACTTTAACTTAATAAAGTAAGATTTTCATACAACTCCTTCAAATCCTTTCGAATTTGAATTTAAATTTTCAAACAATTAAATTTCCAAACTGATTATTAAATTTAATCCAAAATCATTCCTCAATTCCAAATCTTAATTTAAATGTGAATAAGTTGTACCATAGGAATTCAAAAATCCTTTTAATTTAAATTTAAATTAAAACATCATAAATGGTCTTTACACGATATTTATTATTTTAATTCCAATTGGTTTTCTAATTTTTAAAACAACTTAAAATTCAATTCAAATTTTATTTGAATTAACAATTCCGTCCGTCGGACCAGTTAGGGATAGCAGGGAGAGCAGGAAACTGGATTTCCAAACCTAGGCCTAGACACCATCCTCTTTGTCATCCTAGAACGGTCTGGTATATAATATTATAAAATATTATATTTAAATTCCAAATCTCTTGTCGAATTAACTGGATAAACAATATTTTAATAATTTGAAAATCGATCTTATTTATATGGAAGGAAAATTTAATCGATCATCTGCATAATTCCACAACTATGGTGTTGTGTGTGCTTTCATGCAAACATAACAAAACAACCATATAAATTGGATGATCATAAATTATAATCATCACCCATAAACAACAATTCAGCTGTGCACAAGCGTTACGGTCAATAACGCATTCAGTGTTCAGTGTCACCTAATTACATGCACATCCATTCACACCAGAACATCCATACCCAACGAACAACTAATTATAATTAATCCCATCTAATTGTACTTATTCAATAACTACTAATTAAATAAATAATTAAATTAAATGTTCTCAACGAGACAGCCCCAGTCTTTACTATTAGGACGAACAAACCAACGAACACTGCTACTGTTACACGTACTGCTTTTCAATCCATTCCATTGCCTCTGATGATTGTTATTCTAATTTTATATATATTGGAATTGGATCAATACTCATCGTTCGTTATATATTGTCATATATACATAAGGACATTTCATTTTATTTTATCAAAATTTATACTTAACTAAAATTACCAATATTATATATCAATGGATTCTCTTTTCTGATACGATTCTAACGAACTTAGCCGTGCGTAAATCCAATTTAAATTGAATGAGATGTTAGCTAATAAATTTTTAACTTAAACTTGAAACAATTAAAAGAACTATACCCAAGTCACATAGGCCCAGCCCAACAACATCCAGTCCAACCACAAGCATCAACCCACGGCCCATCCTTCCCCTTCCTTCTTCTTCTTCCGCCCGCCTTCGTGAGCATCCCAGGAACCCATTTACATCGTGCATACCGTGCACTCGCCCAACATTCCTCCACACCGAATTCAAACCCGAGACTTCCCGCAAACTTGTCTATACCTCTTCGTCTCACTGCAGCACATCGCCTTCGCCCTAGCGAAGTAAACTAAAAATCCGATCGAAAAAAAATACCGAGACCTGGAGCAGAATTATCGCGTGAACCTAATACAAACATCGACATCAAATTCCACCGAACCACTCCAGACTTCACGCCATCGAAGCTCTCTCCAATCTCTACACCAAGGCACTCTTCATTTCGACCATCATCGCATAATCCTCCGTTCATCTTCAACCCTAATTTCGAACTTTCTAAATCATCGTCACAGAATCGCCTCAAACTTACATCAAAAATACTACATCTCCTGCTGATCACAATGGCAAAGACGGCATCGATTAATTCAAAGCGGATTGGGAGAAAAGATTTTTCAAAGTTTCCATTGTAAAATTTCATTTTACTGTAAAACTGCGATTTCTCTTTCGATGGTTGATGAAATCAGGATCCGTTAACTTCTAAAAATCAGAAATGAAAATTCGGACGACATTCGTGTGGAATGTTTTGGCTAGAAGTGAATAAATTGGAGGATATGGATTTTTGATTGAAGTGGGAGGGTGGTTTTCCATTTACTGTAAACTAGAAATGAGAGAAGAAGAAAGATGTCGTGGGATAATTTCTGCTGTAGCTTTGAGCAGAAGAGAAAACATGTTTTTATACATGGATTTAAAAAGATATTTTTAATTATTTACTTAAGACACTTGTGCTTATCCTATAAATTCCATACATGCATGTAGACACCTAATCCTTGTCATTAAAATTAACCAATGCATGCTTTCCAAATTGACCTATTTATTTATTTGTGAAATCTTTATTTTAGCTACACTTTAGAGACATTTTTAAATGTAGTAAATTTCCAATGTTTATGAATGTAACCAATATATTACTTAAGATTTTATAAAATACTTAATATTTCAAAAATACTTATTCAATATTATTTTATCAAATATAAATTATTAAAATGAGGTTTAGAAACTCAACAAATCTTCATGGGAATCACTATATTTTATAAAACAAAATAATATCATTGCTTATTAATATTAAAAATGTTTATTTTAATAAAATCTTAAATGTAATTTTAAAAATAAGTTACTCATATTCTAATAAATCAAAACAAATTTTTTATTCAACTCATATATATATATATATATATATATAATATTTTTAAAACAAAATTTATATTTAAATCTTTTTAAATCCACTTGATATTTAGAAAATTGAAATTATATCATATATTAATCATTGAAAATATTGGATCCTTTCAATCTCCCCCACTTAAGACTTTTCGTCCTCGAAAAGGAGAGTTCGTAAAATTATACATACGTAAAATAAACCTTACCTATAATTTCAATTTTGAAAACTCAAGATGATCTCTCGGACTTGGAATCCCATTTTCCATTTCAAACCATTGAAATACACTAACTCCTCTCATATAGAAAATCATACTTCCCTTCAGGATTTCCAAAACCAATTTGCTTCCAAAATTTCAAATATATTATGATGAAATCAATATGTTATTAGTTCAAGAAGTTCATCCTCATGACAGGGCAACTGAGTATCACCCAGTGCACGAAATCCCATCTCTCATCACAACCCAGTTTTAGTCATGGTTACTCGAACACACCAAATCATTTCATATCCCAAAGTTGTAAATCATTTCGTAACCATAATCTACAAATACTTATTGTTTTCTAAACATTTCAAAATATCATGATTCAAGTCGTCGAAATTTCTTTATTTATAAGTCATCCATCATGTCCATAATAGTTGGAAAATTCGTTAAATTGGGAATAAAATTTCAACTCTTAATATACAAGATTATGTTTTCAACATTTCGACATCAAGGGTCCTATTCAAACGTTTCAAATTTCTAGGTCGAAAATTTTAAGGATCATACTCATAAGTTTCAATTTATTTCGAAACATCTAATTATCTACATAAGTTAATATTCATATGACCATAAAATTTTCCTTTCAATTAATATGATTTCTTTAGCGGCTTTCCAAATAAGTCTTCCTACATTCTATAGTTTTTGAATGAACATTTACTATGTATGTCCTTTTAACTTACTTTTAGTCCGAATTGTTTCGAATATTTCCAAGATCTCCGGAAAATTTCCAAATCTTCAATGGTTGGATTTCATATTTTAGTTGTCATATTCACATAATCGAATAAACCTTTTTTTTCTAAATTCGTTTAGAATCCAAAGAATGTGGTTTTCCTCTTCCTTCAAATATTGAAGCTTATTTGGGACAATTTCTTTACTCAAATAGTCGATCAAAAAAATCATTTCCATTTAAATTAACATCACGCTCCCGCTTCGCTACTCTGATTTGACATATTTCAAACTAGTGTTATTTCAAGCATTTATTCAACCATTTGAGTTAAATTTTCAAAATCAACTAATATATATATATATCCAAATTTCTTGCATAAGTTAGGCCCTTTATTCCAAGCTTTTTCAGTTACCATACAACGTTTATTTATTTAGATTTCTTTAATTTAATATTTTGGATAGATCACCATTTCTAGTTTGAATTTAAAACTTGGCTTCGTTCGAGAAATCAAATTACATGTACTCGAATCGGGTCATAGATAAAAGTTCAATATTAGAATGAGGGTTCGAATCAAATCACTTGACTAAGTTCATAGGACAAAAGATATGAATAATGCTTTTCAAGAACAATTGGTTCGAAAATGGAACTAGTGTAGGTCAAAATAGAAAAATCGAGTGCACCTAACGATACAATTACGGACAATTCAATTAAGGTAAACTTTACTTTAATATTTCCTTTGCGTCATAAATGATTGCTTGTTAAATAATTTCCAGCTGACCTACTCATATCGTCTTAATAGGGAAGGGTAGTTTCCTCCCCCACTTAAGATGTCAATTATATTTTAAATCATTCTTTTTTAAAAAATTCTCAACTTAACTCAAAATTACCCTCAAATTTCTTGAGGGGTTTTGCTTCGCAAAAATTATGCTTTCAAACAAAATAATTTAACTTGCATATTACCATTTTCAATAAATGTAAGGTCTCGATTTTGATTGTTGCTTATATTAACCTATTTAACATCCATCAAGAAGTATAATATCTTCTCTAATTACAACTTATTAGATTATAAAATTCATATTCAAATATTCGTTATAATTAAATCAATTATTCTTGTCACTTTGGGATATGGGTAAATTATCTTTCTTTCTTGCATTTCAACAATTCATTACCCAATTCGTTAAGTGAGATTTACCCCTAAAATATATCTTTTTAATTATTCAAGTACTTATTGTTTATCACATTCAAGGTTAAAGGGTTCAAGGTCTTGAAGTACTTTAAGCTAATCACAGTTTTCTTTTCTCTTTTCAAAACTTCTAATTTTGTTTTCCCAAGTTAAATTAATTTATCAAACCATTTTATTAAGATTTATTCATTAAACACTTAGTTAAATGATTTAAGTATTCCACAACGTTTAAATTGGAATTATATAGTCATCCCACCTTTGAAACTTGAAAATAAATATCAGCGATGTCGCGCTCATCCCAGAATTTATTTCCAAGCGACTAGAGTGCGATTCTACATCTATCTAGTATATAATAGATTTCGTATATATGTTAGCTAGGCATATGTTCAAAATCCCTATATACTCGATAGACCAATCATGATCAACAAAATATTTCAAATCCTTATTAAAAGTTATATTCCCAAAATTATATTTCAAAATAATTATCATTTTCAAAATGATTCACTGGTTTCAAAATAATTTATATAGATTCCAAAACATGCTCTCTCGAGATAATATTCCAGAATCTCATTCTAAGGCATTTCTAACCCTATCTCTAATGGGATATTATAACTCTGATGAGTTCTATCTTTTTATTCAAAATATGTCGTACCCTGTAGCTTTGTATAACCAAAAGTCTGATATCAACTATAACGATCCATCTTTTTGCCCGGTTCACGCCGGTAATTAAACCAACTTAAACCATTCAGAAAGACGAATTGTTATGGGTACGTACATACATTGAACAAAATAACAGAACTTTTCATTGCTCAAAAACAATATTACATCAGAGTTACATGAATATCAGTGTTACAACATAAACATACAGCGGAAGAAAGATATAAATATACTTTCGGCGGAAGATCAAAAGATACAGCGGAAGCTTCAACCCTAGCAAGGACTCTAACTCAGAAAGCGCTCCGAACTTAGCTCCAACGAAACACAACTGCAAAACTAAACTGCCAGCTGCCCATGTGAAAATTAATCGGCACCCAGAGTTTAGGAAGGAACAATAAACTCCAGGTTAGTAATAAGACTGGTGTGAGAACATAAAACAGTTGCTTTTGGGATTCATTTTTAAAGTAGGGAAATTCATCGGACCACGCCGCTAACGCGGAATGGGTTTACTCCATGTGAATGCCCGTGCATATAAATATGCAATGACTTTTGAAAATGAAGCTATCATAACCTCGTCCTACATCACACAATGCATGCGCACACCAGATGGGCGAGTTTTATCTTATGATAACCAAAAATGCCTTCATACGTGAAATTCCCTTCTAATATTATCATTATTATAGTGTGTGAAGAAAAATCATTTCGTAAATAAATATAGAATCATAGCCCCCATAACCTCAATTGGTTATATTGACATATAGGTATACAATCAAAAATCCGTATGGCTCGTATTTGAGATTTGGGTTTCCAACTTGATGATTCCTAGCACGAAAGATCAATCAGGGATACGAAGCAAAGTGTAACACGGCTTTTCCATCCATCTCGGACACCAACAAAAAATCGCAGGGCAGATCAACGGTTTTCGACCAGACACGGCCCCCCGAACATACCCAAATTCCCCCAAGTTCATAAGTGGTTTCCCACTGCTGCAGCTTCATCATCAATTCATATATAATTATACAACCGAACAGCCAGTTTCTCATCAATCCAGGGTGTGAGGTTTGTCGATGTCACGTCATACACAAAGCATGCTTAGAGAAGCAATGCCTTGATCGTACCAGCTCATTTCATTTCTTAAGAATGTCACATTGTCCGTTCACACATGACCACTGATTTCCATCTATACATAACCACTTCGAGCTCATACGTCACAAACCAGATATCTATTAATGGAAACCAGTGTTGTCCTGTCAACTACAATGTCAGACACACAATCCATACAAGTCCATTCTAGGGCTGAACGGATCAAAATCCGAAAGTTCTCCCAATACGTTTGGACTTCCTGCCACTTTGGTAATAGCGGCATCTCTCTACTGTAGCTATTCAGTAAAGAAACCAACCGGCAGACAGTCCGTTCGATGTGAAGAACCACGGTCTTCATTCGTCGATTCCAAGTCTTGAATTTGCTTCATGCGTCGTATTATTACTTGGAATGGTTTTCAGATTTAAATCCGATTTCAGTCTTTCCAAGTAATAAGCGTATTCATAAAACAATGGTTACGGACCACACAGGTTTCAATTCAAATTTCCTTTCAAATCGTCGTTCATTTATTTACAAATCAAGGTTGGATTGAACGTAAATTCCGTTATCATCTTAACTCTTCCTTTGAAATCAAATATTTGATTTACCAATCCTTTTATTTCAAAACATAACCTTTCAATTCTTATACTTTAAAACATACCACTTTATTCCTTCCTTATGTCTTCCAATTTACCAAATCTTTATTTGGATTACAATGCCATTTACGATAATCCAAACAATTTATATTCAAACATATGTTTTGATAGAGTTAAATCGACTTGTATTCAATATAAATTCACAACTCAATCAAATACTATCAGAATCTTGAGGTAAATATTTATAATATTTCTGATAGTATTTGTTCAACCTTGGAATTAGATATCGAATATCTGACACAACTCTATCCAACTCATTTCCTTTTAAATTATAACCTTTAAAATTAATAGATAATTCCTTACTTCATCACTTAAAAAATCCTTCCAAACCATTTTACAACCCCTTTATCCATTAAAAATAATGGTTCGCGATTTATAAATTCCAAACCCATTTATTTTGGAAATGAGATAATAACATTTGAACGTTACTAAAAGTGCTGCAATAGCCATTCAATCAAGTAGATTCCAAATCATAAAGATTCAAATAATTTCAATTCTAATAATTTAATAAAGTAAGATTTTCATATAACTCCTTCAAATCCTTTCGATTTTGAATTTAAAATTTCAAACAATTAAATTTCCTAACTGATTATTAAATTTAATCCAAAATCATTCCTCAATTCCAAATCTTAATTTAAATGTGAATAAGTTGTACCATAGGAATTCAAAAATCCTTTTAATTAAAATTTAAATTCAAACATCATAAATGGTCCTTATGCGACATTTATTATTTTAATTCCAATTGGTTTTCTAAGTTTTAAAACAACTTCAAATTTTATTTGAATTAACTGTTCCGTCTGTCGGACCAGTTAGGGATAGCCAGGGAGAGCAGGAAACTGGATTTCCAAACCCAAGCCTAGACACCATCCTCTTTGTCATCCTAGAATGGTCTGGTATATAATATTATATTTAAACTCCAAATCTCTTTTCGAATTAACTGGATAAACAATATTTTAATAATCTGAAACTCGATCATCTGCATAGTTCCACAACTATGGCGTTGTGTGTGCTTTCATGCAAACATAACAAAACAACCATATAAATCAGATGATCATAAATTATAATCATCGCCCATAAACAACAATTCAGTTGTGCACAAGCATTACGGTCAATAATGCATTTAGTGTTCATTGTCATCTAATTACATGCACATCCATTCACATTAGAACATCTATAGCCAACCAACAACTAATTACAATTAATCTCATCTAATTGTACTTATTCAATAACTACTAATTAAATAAATAATTAAATTAAATGTTCTCACCGACACAGCTCCAAAGTCTTTACTGTTAGGACGAACAAACCAACGAACACTGCTATTGTTACACGTACTGCTTTCCAATCCATTCCATTAGCTTCCGATGATTGTTCTGCTAATTTTTTATATATTGGAATTGGATCAATATTCACCGTTCGTTATATATTGTCATAAACATATAAGGACATTTCATTTTATTTTATCAAAATTTATACTTAACTAAAATTACCAACATTATATATAAATGGATTCTATTTTCTGATATGATTCTAACGAACTTAACCATGTGTAAATCCGATTTAAATCGAATGAGATATTAGCAATAAAGTTTTAACTTAAACTTGAAACAATTAAAAGAACTATACCCAAGTCACATAGGCCCAGCCCAATAACATCCGGTCCAACCACAAGCATCAACCCACGGCCCATCCTTCCCCTTCCTTCTTCTTCTTCCGCCCGCCTTCATGAGCATCCCAGGAACCCATTTACATCGTGCATACCGTGCACTCGCCTAACATTCCTCCCCACCGAATTCAAATCCGAGACTTCCCGCAAACTTGTCTATACCTCCTCGTCTCACTACAGCACATCCCCTTCGCCCTACCAAAGTAAACCAAAAATCCGATCGAAAAATAATAATGAGACCTGGAGCAGAAATATCGCGTGAACCCAATACAAACATCGGCACCAAATTCCATCGAACCACTCCAGATTTCACGCCATCGAAGCTCTCACCAATCTCGACACCAAGGCACTCTCCGTTTCGACCATCGTCGCATAATCCTCCGTTCATCTTCAACCCTACTTTCGAACTTTCTAAATCATCGTCATAGAATCGCCTCAAACTTACACCAAAAATACTACATCTCCTGCTGATCACAACGGCGAGGACGGCATCGATTAATTCAAAGAGGATTGGGAGAAAAGATTTTTCAAAGTTTCCTTTGTAAAATTCCATTTTACTGTAAAACTGCGAATTCTTTTTTGGTGGTTGATGAAATCAAGATCCGTTAACTTCTAAAAATCAGAAATGAAATTTCGGACGACATTCGTATGGATTGTTTTGGCTAGAAGTGAATAAATTGGAGGATATGGATTTTTGATTGAAGTGGGAGGGTGGTTTTCCATTTACTGTAAAGTGGAAATGAGAGAAGAAGAAAGATGTCATGGGATAATTTCTGCTATAGCTTTGACCAGAAGAGAAAACTTGTTTTTATACATGGATTTAAAAAAATATTTTTAATTATTTACTTAAGACACTTGTGCTTATCCTATGAATTCCATACATGCATGTAGACACCTAATCCTTTTCATTAAGATTAACCAATGCATGCTTTCCAAATTGACCCATTTATTTATTTGTGAAATCTTTATTTTTAGCTACACTTTAGAGACATTCTTAAATGTAGTAAATTTCCAATGTTTATGAATGTAACCAGTATATTACTTAAGATTTTATAAAATACTTAATATTTCAAAAATACTTATTCAATATTATTTTATCAAATATAAATTATTAAAATGAGGTTTAGAAACTCAACAAATCTTCATGGAAATCACTATACTTTATAAAACTAAATAATATCATTACTTATTAATATTAAAAATGTATATTTAAATAAGATCTTAAATGTAATCTTAAAAATAAGTTACTCATATTCTAATAAATCAAAATAGAATATTTATTCAATTCATATAATATTTTTAAAACAAAATTTATATTTAAATCTTTTTAAATCTACGTGATATTCAGAAAATTGAAATTATATCATATATTAATCATTGAAAATCTTGGATCGTTACAATTACAAAGTGATTACACAAAACACTTTTCACTCAACACTCGATCTCACTCTTAAACTTGTTTCCTTTCTTCTTGTTGGATTTGAGATGGGATAGAAGTTATGATGGAGAAGGATGTATATATAGAAAGGAGATTGTTGGTGGAAGTTGGTGAGTTGGTTGGTGGCTTGGTTGATGGTGGTTAGTGGCTGCCTCATGTTGAAAACATGGGCTGCTGTGGGATGCAGCTGCAGCTTCCTAACACATATAACATCTCCAAATTCCTAAAATATTTTTGTCTTTTTAAAAACATGCAAGACGGTGGCATACTTGAGATTTGCTAAAGTAGCATGAGTCAGCTGGTGCTTTAAGAATCATTAGTAACCCCTGTCATTTGATAAAGGATAAAAAAATTTAAATTCAGTTTGTTACAGATTTTATGCATACCCCTACTAAAAAGTAAAAATGCTTCATCAGTATTTTGAGGAAATTCAAAGATTTAGTAAGATACAAGGACATAACTTCACTTCAATCAATGAAACTAATCTAGCACATAGCTTGACTTCAATCAATGAAACTAATCTAGATTTCAATCCTAGATCTAGTCAATGAATATAAAAATTGAATACATAGAAATAGATTTTACTCGCCTACATTCGTGTACGCAGACTACGATATAGTTGCTTTGAAAGGTGAGATCAATTAGCTTGTTCTTGTTACTTCAAATAATCTGATTATTTCCGATTTAAAATAAAAAATGCGGACTAAAAAAGTATTGGATAGGAAATGCTCACCAAAAATTCTCCCTTATATAAGAAGACTACATCCAGTTATGGATGATATAATCAGCAAAATTATCTCGAACCTCGTCCATCTCCGTTTGGCTATAAAAATCAACTTGTAAAAAGTATTGCAAAGATTATTTTGAAACATTAATCATATAATTGTTTAACATAAAATATGATGGAAAAATTAAAATGATACCTCATTTAGATCATTGTTTTGACGGTGGTTTTTTACTATTTCATGCATATACCTTATCGCAAAATATACACAATTTATTGATGTAGACTGTTGGGGACACTATAACGATGTCACAAAATGATTCGGTAATCAATTTAAAATGAAGTTATGTACCAAACGAAATACAATTATTATTATTTTGATAGAAGAAAAAGATCACCTTAATATTAATCCATTTCAAGTAAATTCCTCGATACTTACCGCCGTATGCCTTGTAAGCTTTAAGGCCGTATACATATGCAAGAATTGTTTTCTCTACTATGAAAGCTTTAAAGTTGATATATCAAGTTTGTTGATCGATGAACACCACCATTTAAACTTTTGGCATGTGAAAATACGATGAAGTTTTTACTCACCATAATAGATAAAATTGTGAAAAACATAGGTCACCAATACATGATAGAAGTAAAATTATATTTTAAAAATTAATAATACAACATACATGTTCACTTACGGCTTAATTTTCAGTTTGCGTTCGCACCATGGATCCAAAGTATAAACTTCTTTCTTCTCTACTTGAAAAACAAGCAGTAGACAATGTTTCCTGCATTATAAAATTTAAAGGAAGTTAAAATCATCAATAAATATGTAAACCAGTTAATTACTAAAAGTTTAATTTTCATACCCTTCATAGTACAGGGATAAAATTAATCTCTTAGAATTCGACATACGCCATGTGTTTGTGGTGTATATATATATATATACATATATATATATATATTTGTCGCGTCTGGATGTTTCCGCACTTGGGAAAGCTTCTGAGGACACATAAACCCAATGGTCTCCACTTCGAGATCATTACACATATGGTTTAACCACCTATACGTTATTTGAACATATAATCAACATTATTTATCCATTATTTAAATACAACCGCGCGCGCGTACACACACACACACACACATATATATATATGTGTGTGTGTGAAAAAATATTTACATGATGTAAATCTGCAACCATGATTCATTCAACCATGTCGTGCTAAGAAATTGGATAATGTCATCAGAGCCGGTTCTGAGGTTTGGAGTGCCCAGTGCAATTTATTAAATGATGCCATATGTTGTAAATATACAAAATGACATCGAACGAGTTTAATATTTGTAAGCAACCATAATTATTATTTTTTAAACTCAATACTACTTGGAACATGCAACCAAGACAAATGAAAATAATATTGTTATAATGGAAAAAGTTTCAAAAAATTGATTCAAATTTAAAGCAAACTTCAAATCGATTTATTGAACAAAAAGAAAAACCACAATCAAATCAGTTTATTCTATCTTCTCCAAAATTTCTAATTTAAAAAATAATAATTTTTTTAATGTAATATTACTATTTTAATGAAGTATAAAAAAATCTAGATTTGTTCCTACGTTCCACTGTTAATTTTCTATGGCAAATAACACACGTTCCCGTCTTCTATAAAAATTGAGCACAAATATGTATAGTATATTTCAATTCAATTTGTTTAAAAAAAACCACAATCAAATCAGTTTATTCTATCTTTTCCAAAATTTATAGCTTAAAAAAAATCAATTTTTTTAATGAAATAGAGAAAAAAAAATAAATTTTTTCCTGCTTTCCTGATGTTAAATTTCTATAGAAAATAGCACAAGTTCTCATTTTCTATAAAATTTGAGTACAAATATGTATAGCAAAGTTCAAATTAATTTATTGAACAAAAAAACCACAATCAAATTAGTTTATATAATCTTCTTCAAAATTTCTGATTGAAAAAAGTTAACGCATAAAATATAAACCATAGCATTTGGAAATTAGGGTTTCTTACTTGAAGCCTCAAATCAAATCGCATAATCAATCAGTTGATTCTAAAATAAATCAGTGCATAAAAAATAGAAGATAGCATTTAGGTTTCCTTACTTCAGTTACTTGAAGCGTCAAAATAAATCAATCTGTGTTGCTATTCTTCACCCAATTTTCTTTGCTTTCCTTCTCCCTTAATATGTTCTCCTTTAGTCCTTCTCAATGGTGCTTCTGTATCTAGTGAAGATTCCCTTTACGCGTTCTTTTTTGGTATCCTTTTAGATTTCGCTTGCATGGTTTTTTTTTGTTTCCTTTTAGATGCGGTATCACATGGCTACCACGATGATGCCCCTCACTATTTTTATTCCCCATGCGATGGCCCAGTTTGCCCTAGGCCAAAACCGTTTTTGAGTGTCATCCATCGTGATATGGATTTCAATGTCCTCATCGTACTTAAATATATCCTTATTTACTTGAATTTCATTGATGGCATCATCATCAGATGGCGTCCGAACTACCAGAGTCATGAAAATATCTGCACTTATCCGTTAAAATTTTGAAGGTCTCTTTGCCCACAATTATTATGCGCTTTGGAGATTCATTTGTCATCGTATTCATGACATTTTCATTGTTATCCATAGTCTTAGCGACACACTCTTCCACTTTGTTTTTTCTCGTGAAAGGTGAAGCCTGCACACAACAAACTTGAAGACTAATGCATAATATTATACAAAACAAACTTGAAATGTCAAAGCTCAACAAATAAAATAACAAAAGTGTTTTATTTACCATATCATTATATCATAAAAGCACAAGATTTTTAGGCAATTGAACAAAACTACCAACTACTTCTCCAATCATAATATGATGCTTAGTTGGAATGGGAAGTGAGGTTCTTACATGAATAGGCTCCACTGCGTCAATCCCAACCT
This sequence comes from Allium sativum, assembly GCA_030737875.1. Classification (NCBI taxonomy): domain Eukaryota; kingdom Viridiplantae; phylum Streptophyta; class Magnoliopsida; order Asparagales; family Amaryllidaceae; genus Allium; species Allium sativum. The sequence continues at coordinate 705,258,503 of CM060921.1, forward strand.
TTACATGATCAAGCAACATTTGTTGGTTGTGGCATTTATCTCCGCACCTTGAAGCGGGATGTACCATACCATAACCCACTTTGGCAATTTTGAAGTTGAAATTCATAGCTAAACGACATTTAGTGGGTTTCTAGAATGGTAGTGAACGCAAATCCGTATTATCTGAGTTGACTAAATACAGCATACATCCAACCCAAATATCACAGAAATACGAATCATTATGAAATAAAGAAGAAAAAGATAGAAGAAGAACAAAATATAACAACACAGAATCTCACATCGCAGCGGAATAAAATATGTTATATAACATAACTTTTGAAATACAAATCAGTATTTGTATATAATACCATTACTAGAGTACAACACTTACAACACAGCGGAAATAATAATAACTATAATGCTTAACCTCCTGATCCAAGATCCTTCAGATAAATCTGAAAAATACTGAACTACTTGACTGCCCGTACAAATTTGGGCACCCAAGAGTTTAGGTAAAGCAGAACAAAATAAACTCTAGGTCAGTCAGGGGACTAGTATGAGTATACAATTTAAAATAGTTTGAGAAAATAAATGATATCTCATAAGACCACGCCATATAACACATAACAGGTTTTCCCTTATGAGAATCCAAAACACTTGATTTAACTTTCAAAATCCTTTTGAAAGAACGATAATAATTATATCAAAACTCTTTTGATATTATAATAGTGTCTAAATCAAATAAATAACAATCTAATGGAACGTTTGCATCTCACGCTCCACATATATAATATACAATCAAAACCACGAGCACTTATTAGGTAATGAATTTCCAACTATGATAAGTATGGAACCACCTTCCAATAGTGTATCTCTAGAGAGGAATACACTGGGTTCAACAAGGACATCTTGTAACCTGGCCACATATGACCGACCACTCATTTCGCTTGAGTGTATCAAATGTATATCACAAACGGATGGGATCAGCAACCGTTTCCCGAATGGGATAACATCGAATAGAATAAAGAATGAAATGAATTTCTGTAGATAGGTGATAATACACCCTAATTGAGAGCTACCCACTTAGCCATGCTGCCTACCCGATTTTTTTTATTTCTCGGTTGCTGAGGCCTGAGGCTACGCAAACTTATTTTTCATTGATAACACAATCACTTTGAATGCCACATTGTCAGCTCTGTTAACCATTAATTGATTTGCACAAATATAATCTGGATATTATGCTAAGAGAATAAATTCTCCGCCACCATATATATTTATACAAACCCATATATGCGATCATTGGAAATACTCTGTCAGACATTTGTCCATACAACTTTGTTGTGGGACTGAACGAAACCGAAGGCACAATTGCCATTTATCCATCATAGCAATTTCTACCTAGTATTAATAGAAAAAAGCCCTTGCACTTTACTACGTCTTCGATTATCTTCATATAATCTGATTCGTAACGCTAATGTCAATACGGAGTGGTTCTCGCCTTCTTTTGGAAAACATTTCCATATCTCCCCTTCTTTTATTTTCTATACTTTAGAAAATATATTCTATTAATAATTGGAAAACATTCTAAGTACTTCTCCCTTTTACAACCATTTATTTCTATACTTAGGAAATATTTATTATTATATTTCCCAAATTTCACTTATCTGGGTTAAAACGAATGTTGTGTAAAACATTGTTGCAACAACCCAAAATACTGCATTCAACTAAGTCTTATTCAAAACATTTATCTTCGAGCCTGAATCTTGTTAATTATTGGTTAATAATGAAATCAATTAAGTTGGGGTATAAATACCTCTCAGGCCTTGATTGAATAACATTGTTAACTTCAAAACGTACAAGACTACTTATCTCAAATAATCAACATCATATAAACCAATTACTCATTTTTAAAACGTGTATACGTTTCTTTTTCTGTTTTTACTAGATTTAATTATAGATTTCCTTTTTGTTTATAATATTCTATTTTAAGTTCATTTCCTTATCGAACTCTATATATATTGATATATTGATTTCTAGTTATCACATTTTCTTAAAAATATTCTAAATTCTTAAATTTTCGGAAAATTTCGACAGCACCTCCTTTGTACCGGTCAATAGCTCAAACTTCAACACGCCTCTCTAGGCCTTTTCCATTCAAAAAGAAAAATCAAAAAGGCAAGTTGCTTGCCGATTTGACGCATAAAAACTCATATGGAATTTAAACGTGTACCTTTTTGTCGGGCACACGAATTATAACCTTCATACACTTTAATCCGTACCTGTCTAACCCATATATGTCCATTCCCAGTTTATTCTAACTCAAGTCAATCATTTTTAACTCAATTCGCTAATTTATTCTTTAATTAGCTCTTTTGTCTATTCCACTTTTTATTTGAACATATCACATTCAAATATATTTTTAACTTGCTTATAACCAATCTAATTCCATTTTTAATTCAAGTTCCATATTTGATTTCAAATATAAATTTACAAATCATATCACTTATCTAAAGCCCGGTTCCGTATCAAAACTCAATTAACAAATTATTCTTCAAATTAGTTAATTCTATTCGATAATTAAAAATCTGATTTTTTGTTTCAAAAATCAGTTCACTTACTCCACTTGAGTTCATATTTATTTTATATCTCAAGACTGGATCTTTCTAATAAAAATTCGGATTTTATTTACTTAAAGTCCTTTTATTTATTTAAATAAACCATTAATGGTTATGGTGCTATTTTCCTAAAAATTTGATTTTGACATAACTCAAAATCTATAAGACGAAATCCAGATTATTCTCTTCCATTAGAAAACTATTATCAAATCGGTCCTGATGATTCTTGTTTCAAAGAATTCCGACTTAAATTGAGTTATGTATACTCAATTGAGTTTTAATTATACTTAAATATAAATGTTAAACTTCGTTTAATTTAAATTTCAATCTTGTTCTAATATATATTTCAATATATACTAAATCCAGTTTTCAAATCCAACTTAATATTTCTGATTATCTCTGATTATCGATTTTTCATTACTCGGTTATAAATTTGTTTATAACTCAATTTGCTATATTAAATTCCAATTCCCTTTATAAATAAATTATTAATAAAATTCGATATAATCGAATTCTAATATTTAATCTCTTTTTATCTTTATTCAGTTTCAAATCCGAATTCTGAAAAAAATCAATCGTTCTCCTTTTTGAAATGATTTCCAATACATTTTAATTATAACTTCCAAATTATCTAATGATAATTTTTCTCCACTATATTTATAAGAAGTGTTTATAATTTAGTTTCCTTGTTTTATAAATTAAAACATGCTTCCATTTCAAATCCATTTGAAACCCGATTCCTATTCTGGAATATTTTATTATTACAACTTACATATAAAATTGTATAATCTATTTTCATATTTTATTTCATGTTCTATTTAATAAAATTTCAAATATCCTTTATGGACAAAATTTAGTTTTAATAAATCCGACATAGTCGAATTCATATCATAAATTCATATGGATTTATTTTAATGCAATTTACATTCTGAAGATCAGAATAATTTCATCGTTTCTATTTAATATGATTCCCAATTCTCATTTTAAATTCACATTTGAATTTAAATAATTAAATTATCCAAATGATAATTTTTCACCTTTATTTACAAACATCGTTTATATTAATTGTTTATATACTTAAACAAGTCTCGATTTCAAATCCATTTGAAATTAAATTTCTACTTTGGAAAAATGAATTTCCCTCTTTAAATTCACACTTGTATTTACAATTCCTGAATTATCCAATGACAATTCATTTCTCTTCATTTATAAACATCTTTTATAAATGAACTGCTTGTTTTTATTTTTATAACAAGTTAATACTTCCTAACCCATTAAAAATTCAAATTCTATTTAAAAAAAATAGAATTTTCCTTTTAAATCTCAAATTCCCTTTCCACGATATTTTTATAACTCAACACTTGGCCCAGTGATATTTAAAAACCCAAAAACACCCAATTATCAATCACAGGTTTTCTAACACATCATATATGATAATATATATGAAAACAAACATATAATAATATTTTTGAGGAATTCAGTTGGATCCCTCCAACCTATTTCCCTGCATCCACAGACGTTAGCTAACATAAACAACACCCATCATACTTCAAGGCAGGATATCGCGGTATAGAAGGTCATCCACTATCATATTGTGGGGGTGTATAGGGTCATCCGCTAATGATACTGCGGGCATCTGCTATAGGTACTGCGGGAAATATCCAACCCCAATATATATATATATATATATATATATATAATAACCACAAACACCAAGCCTAAATAACTAATATATTTAATAGCCTTAAAAATATTTCAATGCATGCAAACAACCAACAAACAATTATTTTTAACTAATAAAAATAATTCTAAATAGAATCTGAGTGAGATTTACTCATCGAAATTGCAGTTGTCGAATATCCTGTTTATTTTCCTAATCATCGGCTATGAATCTTCTCGACTGAATTCGCACCCACGATAATTTTATTTAAATTAACTGGTTAATATTTATTTATCCAAATTAGCTATTTACGAATAAATAAATTTCCTATATATATATATTTAATGCAGTATAAAATTAACAACTTAAGTAATTAAATTTAAATTACTAGATTCACGTGATATTCAACTAACCTCCATCCTTACTGAAAACATAATCATCATAGCGCTTTCTTTTTGACCAATCTAGCCACCACTTTGATTCCCCGATCCTGTAACTAATGCCATTTCACTTGTTATCCCCATACAGTACCTCTAATCACCATTAACGTGAAGACCAACTACTGCTATCATCCTCTTGATTCATAAAAATCAAAACCAACAACACCATGTTAGATGAACTCCGCGACCTGCACAATCACCGTAAGCTACAGGGAACTAGATCGACAATTTCTCTTCGAAAATTTCCCAAAACCTGAGCTTAAATTCTAGAGGAGCTAAACCCTTCACTGCAAGCCGTGATGCATTTAAATCACTTGCCACTTACGAACTCCAATAGACCCTAGATCGTGACTGCGTGGATGCCATTCGATTCTTCCATACCACCAACCGCTTGAAATTAAACCAATTCGCCTTCTTCCTGTTAAGTCAAAGATTTCAATGATTATTTTGATTAATGACAAGAAGAAGCTTCATGATCGACAAAAAGAAGAATCGATGACAAAAAGAAGAATTGTTGTTTTTTCATAGGTTAGAAGTTGGTTATTTAGAGTTATAAATGTTAAAATCTATCCTCAAATAATCATACTTCTCATTGCTTTTAAAAATATTCATGAAAACTCTTTTCTGTAGCAAGTTGACAAAAACATGTCAACAGGTTATTTTTAACTTGTCAACGGGATTTCAAATGAAACCTGTCTACCTGTAAAAATTAACCTATCAACAGCTTTTTAGAGGTAACGGTTAAAAACCTGTCTACCTGTACATTTTACCTGTCAATAGCTTTTTGAATAACAAAGCATATCTTTGAATAGTCATCTTCTTTCATGAAAGGTTGCATCCATTTCTCTTCACCAGGAATCATCTCTTTTGATTGCAACTATTCGCTAATGATTACATCTTTTCAATCACTATAAATACATCGTGATTCATTCATCCAAATCACCGATTTTCACTCTCTATGCTCTAATCTATTTTGCATTCTATTTGGCATTCAAAAAGCACTCATATTCAATATTCTATCGTTTGAATCTCCAAGCTTATTTAATATTCTTGTGATTCAATACGATAATCTACTTCCAAATCTTCACAAACATCAAATCATATTTGAGGATAAGATTATAGGAAGGGTGTACTCAATTATTGACTAATCAGTGTTGAAACAAGAACACATTCAGAAGTCAAACTCTTGTAATTGTTGAAGTCATACGTGGGTAAGCTTGTAGCCCGTGAAATCAAGTGGGTAAGCTTATAGCCCGTGAAATCAAGTGGGTGAGCTTGTGGCCCGTAAATCAAGTAGTGTTGTATACCTGTTCCTCCGGGTGAAGTGAGGTTGTTAGTGAAAATCCAGAGAGAGGTCTGGGACTGGACGTAGGACGGTGCTTCGAACCAGTATAAAAATCCCTGGTGTGATTTTTCCTTTTTTACTGCATTTATTATATTTGCTTATCTGCGATTAGATATTACTTTATACTTGAATATTGTTTGTCATATTACACGATCCTTGTGTGTATTATACTCAGAAAGTACACGCATACACTTTCAATTGGTATCAGAGCACGGTCATCTTATAACCGTAACACAGTTATTTGATATATTCTAGTAATATGGCAAATAACCCAAGTAGTAGCACTAACACCACTTACACAGAAGGTCAATCAACACAAAGACCTCCTTTCTTTAATGGTCTTAACTATAGTTATTGGGCAACACGTATGGCTTTTTACATGCAATCAACTAGCTATGATGCTAGGAATGCTACTCAGAAAGAAATAGTAAATCCAACAACTGAGTATTCAGAATGGACACCGGCCGAGAAAACGACAGCAACTGTAAATGCAAAAGCAATGAATATGTTGTTTTGTGCATTAGATCAAAATGAATATAACCATGTCAGTATCTGTACCACTGCATATCAAATTTGGCAATCGCTAAAAACCACTCATGAAGGTGCTAACAAGGTTAAACAAGCAAAAATAGCTATGTTGAAAAGTCAATTTCAAAATTTCAAAATGAAGCCAAGTGAAACAATCAATGAGATGTATTCACGGTTTCAAACCATTCATCATGCACTTATTGGATTAGGGCAAAAATATTCTGATTTTGATGTAGTTTCAACAGTCCTACATTCTCTAACTAATGAATGGGAAGGAAAAGTATTAGCAATAGAAGAAGCTAATGATCTTTCCACCATGAAGCCAGATGAATTGATAGGAAATCTTATGTCCTGTGAAGCTAACTTGCAGGCTAGAAAAGAACAAAAAGAAGAAAAGAAAAATGTAACTTTTCATGCTGAAAAAGATGAGGACAGCTCAGATTCCGAAGACGAAGATCTAGCGTTCATTGCAAAAGGATTCAAGAAATTCTTAAAGCAACGAAAGGCTAGTCGTTACAACAGAAAGAAGTTCGAATCAAATAAATCATCTTCATCAAATGTAGAATGCTTCAACTGTCACAAGAAAGGACATATGCAAAAGGATTGTCTGGAGCAAAAGAAGAAGACAGAAAATGAAAAATTCAAACACAAGAAGGACAAGTCAAAGAAACAAGCATTTTCGGTAACATGGGATGATTCAGACTCATCTTCATCTGATAGTGAAAGCGACTCAGACGATGAACAAGCAAATGTATGTTTTATGGCGAAAGAAGATGAGGTACAAATTCCTTCTTTTGAAGAAGTTCTTGATATAAATGATGAATTGATATATAAATTCAAAGATATGAAACGACAATGCAAACAAGCTCAAGAAGACTTACGTAGAGCAGAGTTGGAGCGTGATATGCTAAAAGACGAGAAGAAAATATTAGAGGAGGAACTTGAAAATTTTCAAGAGTCATCATCTAATATTAATTCTCAATTAACTCTTTTAAGTCAAGAAATTGAAACTCAAAAAGAGAAAAATGATGCTTTTACTGCTGAAAATCATGAGCTTAAGGCAAAAGTCAAAATTCTAGACCTAGAAAAAGCTAGCTTACAAACTAAGTTAGATGACATTACTCAAAAGGTTTCTAACTTCAACAAAGGTCAAGAAAATTTGACAAAGATTATTGAAAGTTCACAGTCTGCTACAAATAAACATGGTTTGGGGTATAAGAAACAAGATACCAAGAAACATCTTGGTAATAAAAGAAAGAAAAAGGTGCAAGAAACTAAAGCTAAAAAAAATCTTAGTTTGTTATATTCCAAACCAAAACCAGTTGTGAAATTTCAAAAGAAAAATATCAAGAATATTAAAATATGGGTTCCTAAAACAAATAACAATTTAATTAGGAACAAGTACATTCAATTTTTTTTGAATACTGTGCATCATAATTACAATTATTTATATAAAGGGGATACCGGACCCGTATTAGTTTGGACTCCTAAGACCTGACTCTTAGGACCCTATAAAAAGTGGGTACCATGATCTTAATTCTATTTTTTGCAGGTCCCACTTAAGAAAAGAAGAAAGTGGATACTGGACAGTGGTTGCTCGAAGCATATGACTGGAGACAAGAGCTTATTAACAAATATCACTTATTCAGATGGTGGCTCTGTCACTTTTGGATATAATTCAAAAGGCTATATCATCGGCAAAGGCGATGTGAGCAATTACGGTACATCTAACTTACCTCTTATTACTAATATCATGCTAGTTAAAAACTTAAAACATAATTTACTAAGTATTAGTCAACTGTGCGACAAACATTTTATCATTTCTTTTTCGGATAATAAATGTAGTATTTTAGATAAAGATCGAAATCTAGTTTTTGAAGGATATAGAGACAAAAATATCTATATTCTGAATATGAACATCAATCATAATTCAGATATGTGTCTTGTAGCAAATGATAATGATCCATAGCTATGGCACAAACGTTTCTGTCACATAAACTTCAAAACTATTGACAAGCTAGCCAAAAATGATCTAGTTAAAGGACTACCCAAAATGAGCTTTACGGTAATAATATTTATGATGCATGTCAACTAGGAAAATTGACTAAATCATCTTTCAAATAAAAAAAGTCATATCAACATTACAACCACTTGAGTTATTACATATGGATTTATTCGGACCAACACAGGTTTAGTCAATAAATCATAGTCGGTATGTGTTTGTAATTGTTGATGATTATTCTCGTTATACATGGGTAATTTTCTTAAAAAATAAAAGAGACACATTTAATCATTTCAAATCCTTCGTCAAAAAAATTCAAAAGTCAAAAGGACTTAAGGTTAAGAATATAAGAAGTGATCATGGCGGAGAGTTCGAAAATAATGAATTTGAACATTTTTGTACAAAGAAAGGTATCAATCATAATTTTTCGTTTCCTCGAACTCCACAACAAAAGGGAGTTGTAGAACAGAAAAATCGGACTTTACAAGAATGTGCAAGAACATTATTAAATGGATCCGCTTTATCAAAACATTTTTGGGCAGAAGCTGTTGCAACTGCGTGTTATGTTTTGAATCGTGTATCTATTCGACCTCTCACGAAAAATACAACTTATGAGCTATTTAATCAGAAAAAGCCAAATATCTCATATTTCAAAGTCTTCGGTTCTAAATGTTTTATTTTAAATATGAAAGACCATCTCGGAAAATTTGATCCAAAATCCGATAAAGGTATATTTGTCGGATATTCGGAACGTAGCAAGGCCTATCGTATATTCAATAAGAGAACTAAATCTGTTGAAGAATCACTTCATGTATCTTTTGACGAATTCTATAAGCCATCTCATAAAATATCAGATGACGAAGAAAATATAGTCACTAATAATCCTACCATCACAAATAATGTCTCTGACTCAGAAATTATTGAAGATATTCCTCAACCTGTTGTGGCACCTTCTCCACCAAGATTTAGATCTCCTCCAAGAATTCTAAGAGATCATCCGGTTCAAAATTTTATTGGAGAAGTAACCTCACAAATTAGGACAAGGAGTCAACTTAATCAAATGGGTCATGTTGCGTTTATTTCGAATATCGAACCGAAAAATCCTAAGGAAGCTGCTACCGACGACTACTGGATCATTGCCATGCAAGAAGAGCTAAATCAGTTCGAGCGCAATGATGTATGGGAACTTGTTCCAAGGCCAACTGACCAATCGGTTATAGGAACTAAATGGGTTTATAAAAATAAGGCTGATGAACAAGGGAATATCACTAGAAATAAAGCACGGTTAGTAGCACAAGGGTATAATCAAGAAGAAGGTATCGATTATGAAGAAACATTCGCACCTGTCGCAAGACTAGAGGCTATTAGAATCTTATTATCTTTTGCTTGATATCACAATTTTAAATTATATCAGATCGATGTCAAGAGTGCATTCTTAAACGTGTTTATAAAAGAAAGAGTATATGTTGAACAACCTCCTTTATTTAAACATGAAAAATATCCGGATCATGTATTTAAACTTAAAAAGGCTTTGTACGGCTTAAAACAAGCACCACATGCTTGGTATGAACGTTTACGAAGTTATCTTATTGATTCGGGTTTTCATATATGGAAGGTTGATCAAACATTATTTATTAAACATCCGCAAAAAGACATATTGGTCATTCAAATATATGTGGACGATATAATCTTTGGATCAACAAATGAAAAACTTTGTAAAGAATTTGCAGATGTTATGACCAAAGAATTTGAAATGTCACATATGGGAGAATTATCATACTTTCTTGGTCTTCAAATTAAACAACTTCCGAATGGTATTTTCATAAATCAAGAAAAATATTGTGGAAATCTTGTTAAAAGATTTGGACTTGAAAATACTTCCGGAACATCTACTCATCTTGAAAACGATGAGAATGGAAAAAGTGTAGACCAAAAGACATATCTTAGTATGATAGGTTCTCTTTTATATTTAACGGCTAGTCGTCCTGACATTATGATGAGTGTTTGTTTATGTGCACTATTTCAAACCAATCCTAAAGAATCACACTTACGTGTAGTGAAACGTATAATTCATTATCTTAATAATACCAAAGATTTTGGTCTTTTCTATCCAAAAGATTGTTCATTTGAGTTAGTATCATATAGTGATGCTGATTTCGGAGGATCTCGAACGGATAGAAAAAGCACAAGTGGTATGTGCCATTTTATTGGAAAATCACTTGTCTCTTGGTTTAGTAAGAAACAAAATTGTGTTTCACTTTCGACATGTGAAGCAGAGTATATATCAGCGGCTCTTGCATGTACACAAGTTTTATATATGCAACAAACACTTAAAGACTTTGGAATAAATTTATCAAATTCAATCATATATTGTGATAACACAAGTGCGATAAACTTATCCAAAAACCCGGTTAACCACTCTCGGACTAAACATATCGACATTCGACATCATTTTCTGAGAGATAATATTGAAAAAGGAAATATAAATCTCGAATATGTAAGCACGGAGAATCAACTAGCTGATATATTTACCAAGCCTCTACTCGAATCAAGTTTCATAAAATTACGTAGAGAGCTAGGCTTATTATCTAGAAAGGAACTTGAAAATTAAAAGTATATTTTAAACGTTGCAGAGTTCTTTTCTATCTAATACAAATAGTTGTTACTTAACTATTTTCTCTTCTAAAATAAAGTGTTATTTTGTGGTGAGATTAATATGGACCTCTTCTAAAAATAGAAGTTGTCTTATATATACCTCTTCGTTGAGTGCTTTCTGAATTCATCCTCTCAATCTTCATTCATATTGTAATGGCTCATATTTGCGACGAATGCGCTCAAAGGTCACACATCACCATAACTAGCTCCGAGTCAGACGAGCACTACTCCCCGAAGACATCGGAACATCCTCCTGGTTTCCATCAAAACTGACGTACACCTGGCACCACACCTAACTCAAAACGTTACAAGAAAGCGTTATTTTGTTCTCCACGTACACGAGAGAAAATAAATGAGATACACCATTATCAAAAGCATCAAGTTGATCTCCAGAGGGCGATGTATTACGAGCAGAAGTTAACAGCTTCTCGGCTCACGTATCTCAAACAAATAGCTTCATTCTTCTGTAGCTCTAATAAGCACAACGTTCATGAGCCCTCACATATGCCATCGTCATCGAGAACACCAAATACATGGGATAGGAATTTCAGTAAAAATGAAGGTGCAAAAGATAAATACTCTCCTTGGGAACCAAGAAAATAATTTCTATATATCGTATTTAAGGAGATCATTTATATTGTTTTATTTGTTGTATTTATGTCTTATTCCTCATAATTTATTATATTTTATAATAAAGTTTTAATAGAGTTCAAATATATAAACAATATAAGTGAGAAAAACAAAAATATACAGTACCTGTCGACCGGTTAAAATCACCTGTCGACCGCTGTTCATGAAATTAAAACCAGAGAAAAATTAGGTCGACCGGTATAGAATGTCCTGTCGATCGGTTTATGTTTAAACTATTTTTTTCCAAGCCAGAAACATTTCCTGTCGACCGCCCTATTCCCACCTGTCGACCGATTTCTGTTTTCAATTTCAAACCAGAAACATTTCCTGTCGACCGCCCTATTCCCTCCTGTCGACCCATTTCTGTTTTCGGTTTCAAACCAGAAACATTTCTTGTCGACCGCCCTGTTCCCTCCTGTCGACCGATTTCTGTTTTCAGTTTCAAACCAGAAACATTTCCTGTCGACCGCCCTATTCCCTCATGTCGACCGATTTCTGTTTTCAGTTTCAAACCAGAAACATTTCCTGTCGACCGCCCTATTCCCTCCTGTCGACCGATTTCTGTTTTCAATTTTAAACCAGAAACTTTTCCTGTCGACCGCCTATTCCCTCCTATCGACCGATTTCTGTTTTCAATTTCAAACCAGAAACTTTACCTGTCGACCTCTGAATTATTTCCTGTCGACCGGTCACGAATAAATCTATTTTTATATATAGAAACGTCGGTTCACACTCAAATCCAACACACCATTTCGTTTTCAACTCCCTTTAAATTCAAAATACCCATTCCTATTAGCCCTAATCTCTTCAATTTCATTTCATCTCATATTCCAATTGCTCCAAAACATAAGAAAACAAAAACATCTTCTTCTTCACACCTCCAACCTATCAATTCACACATTAAACACTGGTTAATGGATCCTATTGCTGTGAAAAGATGGAATAAGATGAAGGATTACACCATTCATCAAGGATCTTTCATAAAGTTCTTTGCTTTCTTTCTCTATGATGTTAAAAATATAGCGAATAGAGCAGGTATTGATTCTCTCCTTAATTTTGATGACAACAACGTAGAAATTAATCATATAATGATTAAGTTGTTCTACGCTAATCTCAACCTAGAGAAATTCAAACCGGATAACCCGTCCGATTGTTTATGGTTAGTGGTTTGTGGACAACATGTTTTTATCTCCAAAGATAGAATGGGACAAGTTCTTCATTCTCCAAATAATGGTATTAAATTCTATAGTGATTTCTGTCCTATTCATATTAGAGATAAAATTAGTCACTTGTTCATTGAAGATCATAAGTCAAGTACAAAAGGAATCAATTTAAGACCCCCGGCTAGAATTCTTCATCTTTGTATCACGCATTCTCTATTACCAAGGACCGGAAATTTTGACGCCATTTACAGAGAGAATTTTAAGGCATTATACACTATTTATGGAGATATCAGCGTTAATTGGGTTGAAATGATTTTTGATGAGATTTCAATGGTAAACAAACTTTCTCAACCACATCTGTTTTACAACGAATATATTATGCGCCTCCTAATGGATTGCGGAATTCCATCTCCCGAGTCCAAAATTTCAAAGCCTAAGTGTATTAATAAAGCATCAAAGAAGAGAATGAAACTTCCTGAGCCAAACTTAAACATTATTCCTTTTGAGCAATATGTACACCAAGGTCCTCCAGAGGTTTCTTCCTCACAAATTACTATTACTACGCAAAGACCGGAAGACGTAAGAATTCCTCCACCTACTTTGTCAACAAAAGAATTTCAAGAGCAAATTGCAAAGAATCATTTTTTACTAGAAGCAAGACTTAAAAGAACCGATAATAAGCTTGATCGTTTGGACACTAAACTCGATAAGCGGTTTAATAAACTCAAGTTTTTCTTCGGTATAATTTGGGAAGCAATTTCTTGTGCCTCATCCTCTACCACACTTGCTCAAGATCCGAGAAAATGTCCAATGCCTCCTACATTCACATGGTCAACTTCGGAGGAAGGCACTAGTTCTGGAGCAAGTACCCAACCTGGTCATGGTCGTGGAACGTCACATAATGAAGAAGGTGGAAATGAGGAAGAGGAAGAACAAGACGGAGACGAGGAAGAAAGTGAAGAAGAAGGAGACACAGAAGAAGAAGAAGAAGAAACCGATTCGGATTGACCATCCAAGTAGTTCCTTCTATCTATATTTTGTGAAGTTATGCATATCAGCACTTGTACATAATTAGTGCTGTGTTTTAATTAAGTATGTATGCTACATAACTTAGTTTGGTATGTTTGGTCTGGTATGGTTTGTAATATATGTTACAATCTATGTGTGATGTTCTATGTTTTATCTACATAAAGTTATTACATGCACTGTTATGTACCCTTTTTGTCGATTACAAAGGGGGAGAAAATATTACTAACATTCCTTCTTGCAGAGATTTAGTTATATAATTCAGGGGAAGCATATAAACAGGGGGAGATAGCAATGGAGATTGAAATATCAAGCAATATTGTCATCAATCAAAAAGGGGGAGAATGTTAAGTCAAAGATTTCAATGATTATTTTGATTAATGACAAGAAGAAGCTTCATGATCGACAAAAAGAAGAATCGATGACAAAAAGAAGACTTGATGTTTTTTCATAGGTTAGAAGTTGGTTATTTAGAGTTATAAATGTTAAAATCTATCCTCAAATAATCATACTTCTCATTGCTTTTAAAAATATTCATGAAAACTCTTTTCTGTAGCAAGTTGACAAAAACATGTCAACAGGTTATTTTTAACTTGTCAATAGGATTTCAAATGAAACCTGTCTACCTGTAAAAATTAACCTGTCAACAACTTTTTAAAGGTAACGGTCAAAAACCTGTCTACCTGTACATTTTACCTATCAACAGCTTTTTGAATAACAAAGCATATCTTTGAAGAGTCATCTTCTTTCATGAAAGGTTGCATCCATTTCTCTTCATCAAGAATCATCTCTTTTGATTGCAACTTTTCACTAATGATTACATCTTTTCAATCACTATAAATACATCGTGATTCATTCATCCAAATCACCGATTTTCACTCTCTATGCTCTAATCTATTTTGCATTCTATTTGGCATTCAAAAAGCACTCATATTCAATATTCTATCGTTTGAATCTCCAAGCTTATTTAATATTCTTGTGATTCAATACGACAATCTACTTCCAAATCTTCACAAACATCAAATCATATTTGAGGATAAGATTATAGGAAGGGTGTACTCAATTATTGACTAATCAGTGTTGAAACAAGAACACATTCAGAAGTCAAACTCTTGTAATTGTTGAAGTCCTACGTGGGTAAGCTTGTAGCCCGTGAAATCAAGTGGGTAAGCTTGTAGCCCGTGAAATCAAGTGGGTGAGCTTGTGGCCCGTAAATCAAGTAGTGTTGTATAGCTGTTCCTCCGGGTGAAGTGAGGTTGTTAGTGAAAATCCAGAGAGAGGTCTGGGACTGGACGTAAGACGGTGCTTCGAACCAGTATAAAAATCCCTGGTGTGATTTTTCCTTTTTTACTGCATTTATTATATTTGCTTATCTGCGATTAGATATTACTTTATACTTGAATATTGTTTGTCATATTACACGATCCTTGTGTGTATTATACTCGGCAAGTACACGCATACACTTTCACTTCCTGAACGCAACCCCCATCACAATCCCATTGCGATCACCACCAGGGCATCACAAAACCCTTCGTTACCACACCAGGTGCGTCCCCGCCTCTAGCAACCATCGCGACTTCACTTTTTACAGCACTACAAGGTGCGACACAGTTTAGCCCCAAATCCCTCAAGTCTTTGTCGACCTTTGCCTCTCCTTTTGGTGACCTCAACTACAAGCCTTGATCGAAGTATACCTGTCGTACCCCCTTATACGCCTTGCTTTTCCTCGCCACTTCCATCGCGATTCGTGGTTCGCGGTTTCCTCTTTTATTTATTTATTTGGGGATCGACTTCAATTTGAAGAAGCAACAGAAGGTGGCACGGTTTTGATTTGGGACTAGAGAAAAAAAGGGTCCTGGCTTTCTTTTGCTAAAGAAGAAAATAGAAGGGAAGGATGCGCGAAGTAAGGAATTGAGTCTGTATAACGTACAATATTGGTGATAGGTTAGGTACAAAATAATTAATTTGATTTGATTTTTTTATTAATATGATGTGATTTTGTTCCTATCCATACAAATTTTAAAATAATATAATTTACGGTAAGGAACACCAATCGAAACACAACAGTCGACGTTCCCAATGTTATCCATTATTCTACACTCAACGAAACAAATTTCGAAATTTTATTCGGCCATATGTATGTGTGTGTGTATATCTATATATTTGAAAATTGGTTATATATATATATATACATATAGCAACCATATTAAATCGATATGATATAATTTAACTTAAAAAATAATCAATTCATTGAAAATAAAATAGTATTATTATTGCATATATATTCAAATAAAATTTCTATTAATCATTGTATCAATCTAAATCAAAAATCATCTTTTTTTCATTTTAATGGCAGCTGAGCAAAAACCCCTTCCCGCCCAATCACATCTAAACCCACGTCAATCTCTCCCCTCACCGTCTTCCTCCTCTGACATTAACCCTGTACTTCCACCACCTATAGGACCTCCCGATCCTATTTCTATACCACCTGCTCCAAATAATTCCCTAATCCCAAACCCTTCCTCTCTACTTTCTTCATCTCCATCCTCCAACATTCTTCCAAACGCTAGAAACCCTTCAACTGAACAAGCATGGACTAAACCTCTGCTTTTCCATCACCTTCCTCGTAATGCAGGTCAGTACATACCTATTCAGTTGAAAATTGAGTACAAAGGAACCAAAATGTCTCCCTCAACTTTAATTTTGATACGGGAACAAACGTCTGAAAAAATTATGTAGTTGGATTTTTTCTAGACAAACCACTCCCATACACCATGGTGATAGAAATGCTGAAAGACATATGGAAGCTCAGAGGTAATTTCAAAGTAAAATCAGATGGTTCTATATTTCTATTTGATTTTGCGGATGGTTAGGACAAGGAAAAGGTGATAAGAGGAGATCCAATTATTATGAAAAACAAAATATTTATAACAAAGCATTGGGATCCAAATGTATGTAATGTTAGCGGATTAATCAAGGCTGTTCCTGTTTGGGTAAGTTTAACAAATATCCCGATTTATCTTTGGTCTAACATTGGAATAAACTGGTTAGCAAATAGATTGGGTAAATTAATATACCTAGCTAGTGCAACTGAATCGATGATGAGAATTCAGGATGCAAGGTGCTTAGTTGAGATAACCCCGGATGCTGAACTCGTGAATCATTTTGAAGTCTTGAATCCGGATGGTACAACGCAAGTGATATATGTTGAGTATTTATGGCAACCAGACATATGTACTGCGTGCAAAAAAATTGGTCACAAAAGTGCAACATGTAAGCTACATAAAAAGATAAAGAGGTCAAAGTGGACAAGGAAGTTGAAAAAAAAACAAGAAACTGGAAAGAAGAACGCTGTTAAAACTGATGACAAATCAAACAATGCAATGCCAACAAATACATGGATAAGAGTTAATGTTAATAGAAGAAGAAAGAACATGTTCACGATGCCAGTGAGAAAATAAATAAATATGAAGAAGCCTGAGAATGTAGCAACTACAAATGACACTAATGGTTTTGATAAACCAAATGATAGACAACAAAAGGACAAAACCAGCTTGCACAACAAGCTTGATACTCTTAACACTCATGAAACACAAAATGGAAAAACAAATGTGAGTGTAATAGGAGACAAGGAGGATGAAATTGAATTATTAAGTGCAAATGAAGATGGAGAAAATGAAGACATATATGAAAAGAATAAAGAAGAAGCAACACAGAATGAAAAGGATGTCAAGAACTATCAATGTGAAGCAGAGGACATGAAAGAGAAGCAAGTGAAAAAGAAAAACAAGAAAAAGAAAATTGATAAGAGCCAAATGGTAGAGAATATGCAAAAGGATCAAACTGCAGACACATTTGCATGCAACATTAATGTCATGCATGAGAAAATCAATGCAAAAGAGCTTACCAATGCTGCATTGGTTACTAACCCACCTACCCTTTCTACTCACCAAACCAATATCTCCTCAAAGCCTGATCATGTCAAACCAATCCTTATCAACCCAAATCTAACCTTAAGCATCTTGACCTCAACCAACAACGCTGTCAGACCTCCCCCAAATAGAAAAACCAAACCCCTTGACATACTATCTATTCCTTCATACTCAAAACCCAAACCCCTTTCCAGCCTTAAGACATCCACTCTCAAAACCAAAACAAGGAAGAATGCAATAAACATGAATCCAGATCCAATCCCAGAAAATAGAAAGAAAAATGGGAATAAGAAAAGAAGCAAGAACGGACCTGAACATGTTATTCTCTCTCCATTTGACACTAAATGTGACACTGAAACTTCACACCAATCCTTCCATATACATCACCCTCTTCTTCACCCAAAGTAACTAGAAGCACTACAAAAACCCCACTAGTATAATCATGTTGCACATCATTGGAGCATGGAACATTAGTGGGTCTCACAAATCATCAAAACTTGACCAAATAAAGTCCTTAATTTATGAACATAATCTATCTCTCCTCTCAATATCTGAAACAAAACTAAACCTTGCTCTCTCCTCTAAAGCTCCATCCTACATTAACCCATCCTGGTTCTTTGTGACTAACCATGACAAAGCTCCTTATGGTAGGCTTCTTGTAGTTTATGACCCTTCAATATACATCCTCACCCCTATCTTCATTGACTATCAGTTCATCCTCTCTAAAGTTCAACATGTTCCTACCATAACCAATTTGTATATCACTTTTTTCATGCCAGTAATACTCAAGATGTAAGGCAGGATATGCTCGACTATTTACCACATTTCTCTCAAGAATCTCATCCATGGATTGTAATTGTTTATTACAACTGCACTTTCCAATCCAATCATAAATAAGGTGGTATTCCACTGACTATAGATGGCATGTTGCCATTGAACAATGTTATGTATCATGCTTCTTTAATTGATATACCTTCCATAGGTAATCAATGTTAGGGTTTCCGCAAGATCACTACAAAATTAGATTTTTAAAGAGAGAAAAAAATAACAATAACAAGCAAATTCCTCCAAACAAACCTTTATTAATCCACCAAATTATTACAATGAAAGTCTAAAAAGACAATTGAGAATTTATCTCAATCCCAAAAAACAATTTTTTTATTTTTCCTTTCCTTTAAGTACAAGTAAATCTCTTCCTACTAAGATGCTTATATAGGAAAATAGAAAGACTAGATCTAAAACCTAATTGGGCCCTAAAATATCTCAGAAATAAATACTCCTTAAAACTTGCTCAAAATAAAACTTTCCCTAAAATATCTCAATAGATCCATAAAATTCGCAGTAGATCCTTAAATTCTGCAACTTCCAATTTCTCCATCTTCAATATCCATATGATAAATATTACAAACCATAACACTCCACCTTGATATGAAATCACTCCAACAAATCAACAAACTAGATACCACCCGCAAATGATGCATCTTTTTAATGAGATACACCACATAAAAGATCTCAAAATTGCTTGTAATACCACAATGGCCTCCATGTAGGATTTGTGGCTTTACGTTGCTGGCTCCACCTTGATTCAGGTGAACTTGCCTCTCTCAATCCAGTTTGAGAACTCATAACATTCTCCATCGTTTTTCCAAGCAATTTATATATGTTATCATTTCCCCGTTTTGTGCGCAGAAGCTCCTTGTTACCCCTCCAAACCATTGTGACTCCACCTCTAGTCGAGAAGTTGCAGCCTTTTGTTCCAACTGTCCAATTGAAGCAAGATTCTTCTTAATTTTCGGGATGTACCTAACTCCCGTTAGCTTCGCCACTTTTCCATCATTCATGTTCAATAGAACCAAACCTATGCCTTTAACATGCAAATCTCGACCGTCGGTAGATACCACTTTACTACTTTGTTTTTCATAATCAATAAATGCTTCCTTTTGATGACACATATGGAAACAAGCTCCTGAATCAAGTATCCAATCTTTGCTTTCACCTTCATTAACACATAGGACGTTTCCTTCAATCTCCTCACCAAAATCCACCTCATTACCATTATTATCTTGTGCATCTGACTCTTCCTCCAATGCCTTCATCTTCTCCTTATCCCTTTTAAGTTTATGACAAAATCTCAGTTGATGACCGGGTTTGTCACAGTAAAAACAAATGTATTCCTTTTTCATGTCTGGTCTATTCGGTTGCCTTTCCATGTTTTGTTGATTAACCCTCCTTGCAATAAAATCTTTTTCAATTGGAGTTCCAATTTCCGTAACCTCCTCCTTATCTTTTCCTTCCATAAGGCTCGTGCTCCACATCTCCTCATTAAGCAAGCTACTAACCACTGACCCCATTGAAACAACACCATCCGAATTTGAGTTATTCAACGCAACCACAAGTGTTTCCCAACTTTCTAGCAACGAACTCATCATCATTAAGGCTTGTATTTCATCATCCACCTTGAAATTACGGCAGCCAATTGATTCACAATTTCCTGAAAATCATTAAGAAGCTCTGCAATTGATCCACCTTCCTTAAGCTTTAGATTCACCAATCTTCTCATAAGAAGAGCCTTATTTGTTGTAGAGTTATTTGCATAAAACCCTTCCAATTTCTTCCATATTTCATAAGCAGATATTTCATTAGCAACAATATGAAACACCGAGTTTTCCAAAAAACATCGAATAGACTTAACAGCCTTCCTATCCAAAGTCTCCCATTTTGCTTCGGATCGATTACTAGGTTTTTCTCGATTATTCTCCAGTGGCTGATGAAGATCATTAAGATAAAGGAAATCTTCCATCTTTGCCCTCCATAATCCCCAATTTCTTCCATTAAGCTTTTCAATAATTATTTTATCCATATTCAAACCCTTTCCCAAAAAATTGTGTAGACGGCTCTGATACCATTTGTTAGGGTTTCCGCAAGATCACTACACAGTTAGATTTTGAAAGAGAGAAGAAAATAACAATAACAAGAAAATTCCTCCAAATAGACCTTTATTAATCCACTAAATTATTACAATGATAGTCTAAAAAGATAATTGAGAATTTATCTCAATCCCAAAAAACAAGTTTTTTTATTTTTCCTTTCCTTCAAGTACAAGTAAATCTCTTCCTAATGAGATGTTTATATAAGCAAATAGAAAGACTAGATCTAAAACCTAATTGGGCCCTTAAAATAAAACTTTCCCTAAAATATCTCAAAAATAAATACTCCTTAAAACTTGCTTAAAATAAAACTTTCCCTAAAATATCTCAATAAATCCATAAAATCTGCAGCAGATCCTTAAATTTTGTAACTTCCAATTTCTCCATCTTCAATATCCATATGATAAATATCACAGACCATAACAATATATACACATGGTCGAATAAAAGCCCAGATGGTCCGAGGACATTGACTAGAATTGACCATAGCCTTATAAACATGGAAATCCTATCATCATGGCCTACCATTAAGCTTAACATAACCATGCCTGTCCTATCAGATTATTGCCCTTTGATCCTCACATCCGTCTCAACAAATTTATATAAAAATGTCAATTTCAAGTTTTTTGATGAGTAGACAACAAATGATTCTTTCTTCCAGGTAGTTAGTGATGCATTGAGCAAGCACAAATATGGTAATCCTATGCTGAACTTGCAGAAAAAGCTGAAGAATGCAAACGAGGCATTGAAAACATGGGCACAACAAATATATGGGAAAGGGAACAAATTCTCAACAACACCCACTAAACAATTAAAACAAGTACAGGCTCTAACTTTTCGGCAAAACACAGACCCAATGATCTACAATCAGGAAAAACAAAAAGCAAAACAACTTGAAGATGCAACTGCTTACTGAAGATAACATGGTGATGCAAAAGAATAAATAGAATTGGACTGCTCATGGTGATAGAAACTCTAAGCTTTTCCATGCATCTCTGAAGATAAAGCAAGCAAAGAATTTTATTCACCAAATAAAGGATACTTCTGTTTTAAGCTGTTCAAATCCCTCGGCCGTTGATAAGGCTTTCTTGGATTATTATCAATCTCTGCTTGGCTCTCAACCTCAACATGCAGACTTATCCTTCATTGACAACTTAATGCTTCCATCTTTATCTAATGAATTATATGATATACTGATTAAGTCGGTAACTGATGATCAAGAGATAAAATACTCTATATTCTCTATGAGGAAAGTGGCATCTCCGGGTCCTGATGGATATACTCTATATTCTCTATGAAGTGTTAAAGGCAGTCCGTAACTTTTTCTCTCACAGCAAAATCCTAAGCTATATCAACTCTACAAACCTTGCTTTAGTTCCAAAAACTATCAATCCAACAGATGTAACTCAATTCAGACTTATAGCGTGTTGCAATGTGATATATAAAGTCATATCTAGAATCCTTGCAAGAAGAATAAAAGAAGTTCCTTTGAGTATCATATCATCTAATCAAGTCGCTTTCTTGCCGAACGGAAGTATCTTGGATAATGTACTACTATCTCATGAATTATTGAATGGATACTCCAGCTCTAACATATCCCTAAGAGCTATGTTTAAGATTGATATCAAAAAAAACATTTGACTCAGTTAACTAGAATTCCTTGATTAATATAACGGAGAAAATGCATTTTCTAGTAAAGTTTGTCAAATGGATCTATCTGTGTATTTCCTCTGTTAGTTACACTCTTGTATTTAAAGCTCATACTATTGGTTTTTCAAAGGCTGCAATGGATTGAGGCAAGGTGACCCAATCTCTGTGTTTCAACCATAGGATTATCCTAACTAAAGGTTAAGAATACTAGCGAGAGGATACTCTAAAGGTAAGATAAGTACAAGATAAGCGATAAAGGAGAAATTAAAGGACATACCCTCAAAAAGAAAAGGGTATCGTGAACGCATCTTCTCTTCTGTCTCCCAAGTAGCGTTGCTCTCATCATCTCCCCATTGTACTTTGACTAGTCTGACCTCTCGATTTCTCAGCTTCTTGATCTCGAAAATAAATAGTACATTTGAGGAATCCGATTGGATCCCTCCAACCTGTTCTTCCCTGTATCCAAACGGTTAAATCAGATCATTCGATTTCCATTTAACTGATATATAACAATTCAGTCAAATCAAATCATTCAAACCATTAAAAACGTTTATTTTATAAATGTGACCAACAAGGTAAGTTACCTTTATCGGGTCCAGTCGTTAAAGTAACGATTTGGTACTATACTGAAATTAAACAACCGTTTAATTTCATTGGTTAAATCAACAAATGGGTAAATAATTAGCAAACAGTCAACCATCAGCAAACAGAGCACACAAAATAAAAACCCAACTTATATAAAATATAAATGGGAAAAACTAAGTGAGTTTAACTCACCTCGATCTGATTTCGTGGTAAACGGCTTGTTTTAATTAAATTAAACGAGTGTTTAATTTAATTAAATGATCAGTTGATCCCAATTCCATCCATTTCTGTTCCATATTGTAGTGCTTGTGAAGACGAATCCAATGGTACTTAGGTTGTCCGATTTCTGATAACATGTGAATGGGCTATTAATATTCAAAGTTAATACTATTTAATTATAAAATAACTTTCCTAATTATTATATTAATTAATAATTACATTGTTAACTAAAGATAAGCGGTCGATACTCTCCCTTCTTCCAAATCCTTGCTGCCCCTTTCCATCTGCATCAGGTCAACATTACTCCGATTAATTAAAGTATTTTTAACCACATATTAGTTTAAAGTTAACCAATTTAATGTATATACTAATTACGTTTTTATTTCAGATTAGCAGGCTGATAGAAATTTCCTTTGTCCATCATTGTTCTAATATGTTGTCCTTTCGATAATCCCAACGCAGGCTACACGTGCTATCTCCATCTCTAAAATGAAACCAATGCACCAGTTGGAATATTATTGGCATAAGTGTTAATGAGAAAATAATTCCTTAATGATTTTTAACTTCGTCACCTCCATGCCCGTGCAACCTATCCAAAATGTCGGTCTATTACTTTAAGTATTATTTTACTTAACTAATCACATGTGTAAAGAGTTTTACTAGGTCTGCTTACGTTTGGATTAAATCGAAACGTGGTGAGCCTTCCCTTTTCCCTACCCCTTCCACGTGTTGTTCATTTCCAGTTTCCATTATCCTAGCAGCTGCAACAATTTATATTTTAAGTTAATATGAACTTAATTAAACAATTAAGCTTTAATTAACATTATTAAATCTAATTAGGTAAGCTTAACCAAATCATAGCCAACTATTGCATTGTCTTCCTCCCCGTTTGTTTCTGTTCGAAGGTTTCAGGTACCACTATCCTTCTCGCTAAAAGGCCTATCACCGATGATGGTTCTCCACTGAAAGTTGCCACCGGAAATGTCGGAACACCAATTGGCTGCGCCCACAGTCTCCCTTCTCTTTGAAATCAACCCTTACAGTATACTTCCTCAATCCTGTTCACACCAATTGTACTGTTCTTTCCCACATTATTTGCTTTGCTCCACGTCATGAGCAGTACCCAAAAGAATCCATGCAGTTCAACTGAAAACTCCCCACTTCAAATATTACCACCCACGCGACTTCCTTTTCAGCTGCCTAAACCCGATAACAGCTCTTCCCCTTCAATACACTGCTGCATCTCCAGTTTTCTTTTTTTTCCAACTCTCCATACAATCCGCGTTAACCCCATACATGCCTGTTATTCTCCCCTCCGCTGGTCATTGCCCCGACCACCATCTAAACTTTCTACAAGTCTTCACGTCAAAGAGCATGCCACCTCCTTCCTCCATGCCTTTGAAACTAGTTCACCACCTTTTTCTTGTATGAAACAGTATTCAAAACTTGCGTCCACCTTCCAGTTCATCTGGATGCCACTAGCACCCGCCTCCGCCTTCACCCGAGTCTTCACGCCAACTTACAGTGCCCCAGATTCGCTCCACTTTCGAAACCGAACCCACGTTCAACTCTTTTTCACCAAACCTCCTACGGATCACCCCATAGCCCAAACAGCACGCACCAACGTCGAACTCACTGAACTCCGTCGGATACCGCCACCCAGCACCCTATACTTGCCACCAGATAAAGATCCTATGACCACTTCTTTACGTCGAAGAGGATTGTCTTGAACGAAGTGGGGTTTCAATATCTACGAATTTGGAAGGAAATAAACTAAAATTGTAATTTGTGCTTATTGCGTCGTGTACAGGTAAATGAGGATGAAGAAAATGAGTTGATATTCATAGAGAAAAACAAAAACGTGGCCATCACGTATTAGAGGTACACCGTATATAGCTGTACCTATGTAAAGAGTAGAGAAGAAATTGTTAAACTTGGTTAGTGCAGTTCGAAAATTCTGAAAAGAAAATACATAGAGTGTAATAGGTAGGCTAGGCTACTATTTGGGTAGAGGTATGGCAGGAAAATTTATTCATACATATAAAGAACGAATTGAATTGGTCTATAACAAGTAGGTCAGCACCTACAAATAAAATTGTTCTGTTGAAAAGGATGGATGAAGGCAGGGTTGTCACATGCCCCTTTTTTTATAGCTCATTCAGGAGAAATATGCAGCAAGTGGGGAAAGGCCGAGTTTTAAATTCTGAAGTGATAAAAGATTTATATCCGAATGACTAACTATACTTTAACATATAACATTCGGTGTTCACAATTCATACGAACCCGTATAAACTTCAATTGTAACGGAATTTGAAATCGTGCAATAATTTAATATGTTGAATACGATATCGTCGAAAAACCGAAATCGTTTTTCTAAATGACTATTTTTAACGCTTATCGATACAATATTAATTAGATTCCAAAATAATTCAATTAAATAATAATAAATTATAACCATCGTAAATAATTAAATAAAATAATATGTACAGCTTCAGGTATAAGTTATACGACTCAGTATCATCAATTCGAGTTAAAACAGTGCCAAATTATATAAAATTCCTTTTTAAATTTATTAATAAACATCATATTTTAATAACGATTTCCACATCGAATATTTCAAAATTTGATTTGGCCATAACTAACAATCTATAACATAAAATCTAGATTTTTCCCTTTCATATGAAAATTATCATCAACGAGATTCATACGTTTTTTGTTTCATAGAAATCCGACTTTGAATTCCTCATGACTATCATCAACCCACCTCGCATTTCCTCATGACTATCATGAACACTTTGAATTCCTTTCATTATTTCTATGGCCTTGGCATAAATCTCAGCAAATCAAAAATCCTGCTTGCTGGTCTTTCTCCTCTTAAATTTCAAGCTAGTCTTGTTATAACTAGAATGTCCTTGTTGGAGCCTGTTTCGTCTTATCTTGGTATCCCTCTGTCTACTAAAAGAATCACCACAGTGCAAATGTATGCCACTATATGAAAGGATTACGTCTGTTTTCTCTAGATGGGAGAACAGATTTATTTCACAAGCTGGTAGATTAGTCGTTTTGAATGCTGTTATTTTCTCAATGACAGTTTACTGGAGTAGAACTTTCTTGCTGTCTCTTAAACTCATTGTAAAGACCCGCAACTTCCCCGTAAAGGAAAGCGTCGGATAGTTCGAGAACAAACCACAACAGAACGCATATCAAAGAACACTTCATTGTATATTACAACAATGCATCAGATTACAAGAATATACAGAGTAAAAATGAATATTACACAGAAATATCAGAGATTTAAATTACATCTAAATACATAGCAGCGGAAAATAATACAATACACAACTAGAAGAAGATATACGGATACAAAGCTTTCCGGATATCGTTCCAGCTGTAAACCAGGATCCTGTGAATATAAATCTGCAAAACCAAAACTACTAGCTGCCCGTGTCGAAAATAAGGGCACCCAGAGTTTAGGTTAAAACAATAAACTCCAGGTCAGTCATGTGACTGGTGTGAGAACTAAAACAGTTAATCTTTATTTTAAAATTAGGTAAATCAAGGGACCACGCCGTATAACACGGAACGGGTTTTCTCCCAAGAATACCAGTGCATAAAACAAACAGCGCAATGCTAAATAAAGAAAAATGAAGCTGTTATAAGACCCAGGTCCTATCACACAATGCAACGCAAGCCGAGGGATAGGGTTTTTCCTTATAACAGCCAAAGAATGCTTGATACGGTGAAAACAAATCGTTTGATACTATTATAAGTGCATAGTGCATAAAACAACTTCAAATCATAAGTATCAATCATAGGCGGCATGAGCGTCCCATGCCACTATGTCGCCATATATAGGTTTACAAATAAAACCGCAAAGTCACGTATTTGGAAATTGGATTTCCGTCTATGAACCGAGGCAAAAGATAGTCCTCAACCGATTCGAGACAATCTAGCCCATGTCTCAGGATCAGAGCTCGAGTGACCCTTGGATCGTCAGGGCCGGTCCACCGATGTGGATTAAACTTAAACCCTGAACATGCGTTCCCCCGCCCTTTGGGGCGTAAACGAGCCAACGAATGGCTCCATCGGTTCGAGAACGACCGATCAATCCGAGGCGCCTCGCAACAGCAACAACCACATAAGTCAAACTCGTCAGGGCGTGTAAAACCACTGACGCCACTTTTTATCTAGAAGGAAACACATGCCCTCCCTGAGGTCCGTCTCCCGTTTTTGGTTCATACCTGGTGTGAAACACGCGAGGTAAACGTTACACAAAGCTACGCCACAAAGGCCGTGCTTTGATCATCAACCACAAGACTTTGCTTTTCAACAGAAGCCTTGATCATTTGCATCTTAGCATGCCACACAGGCAAACCATCCTATGCAACCGATATCAGTCACACAGAATGAAATCCGATGTCAGACACACAGTCCATTTACAAGTCCGTCCTGGGTCTGAACGAAACCGGAGGCACCTAGTACCCCGCATATCCATCGATCTCCAAGTACGTCTGGACGATCACTAACTGTTTCCATCTTCTTGGGTGTACAGCCCAATCAAGATCATCAGTTATCACCCAAACGACGTGAAGACCTCCGGTCTTCGACCATCGTCTTCATCTTCGACTTATCGTCGTATCAGTTACTCAGAATGGGATAAACCCGGTCTTTCCGAATAACTCGCGTATATTTTAAATAAGTGTTACACAAACACAACATACGCCTCATTCCAATTCATTAGTCACTAACCGTAAATTAATCAAGAGAATAATTCCCCAAATATTAACCCCGAAGGCCGAAACCAACATCAGATCAATATCCAGAAAACCATTCTGCTTGGCTAACCGACAGTTAGTTTCTAAATTTCACGTTCAAATCTAATTAAAGATTTAACTATCGCCTGGAGCAAAACTGGTGATACTCCATTCTCGATCTTTTCAATCTAATTAAAGATTCATTAAAACTCCACTTAGTTTTAATCTTCGGCTGGGTTAAAGAATCAGTGTCATTTAAAACACGGTTCACGATAAACCCAAAATCACATTCCATTAATTATCGGGTTAAAGAACGAGTGTTATTTAAAACACTGTTCACGATAAACCCAAAAATCAATATCACTTCAATTCCAATTAAATATCATTTAATTGGTACACTTCATTAAATCTAAATAAAAAGATTTAATCTTTTCTCATCTGGGTTCAAGAACAGTGTTAGTGAAGACACCATTCACGACAAACCCAAATCACATTTGATATTCAATACAAGGCTCTGAATAGAAAATATACCGGCTTATATTCAATATCAAATTCTACGACTAACAAATGTCGTATTGGAAATAACGATATAAATATATATCTTTCAAATTTCCATAACAACATCTGTATAATCACGAATTCCAACATCGAAATATTCCGAAGACAATTTCGATTCAAATCCACTCCAATGCAATCATTGGAAATTCTGGTTATTTTCAAAACCCTTTTCAAATTCAATTTATTTATTTAAAAATAAATAGAATTATATTTCTAGTTCAAAACTAGTTCATTTCGATAAAAATCTATTTTTATCTTTTCAAATATGGAGTTTTTCATCCCAAATCTTCACAAATCATTTCTTATGATTTTACACAAATTATTACTATTTTTAATAATTTTATCAAGGCCCGTACAGTCGATTTCCACCAATGGCCATCGAACTGCACGTATAGCGACCTTTTTCCAATTTGATTTGGACATAATTCCAAATCCAACCGTTAGATTTCAAATTTATCACATTCGTTAGAAAGCCCTTTTCGATACGAACCCAACGGTTCCGGTTTTAGGAGAATCCGACGGTCGGATCTCCCGCAATGTCCGTTTGAAATAAATGGTCGAAATTCACGAACTACCGCGGCGCGGCGCGTTCTATTCAGGCCATTATATTATATATATAATATATATAATATATACTTCGTCGATTTCTATTTAAAACGAATTATATAAATAGTTTTGAATTCGTTTCAAAAACATTTTCAACTTCCTTTTCAATTCAAATCACAATTGAATTCTTCTTTATAGATTCGTTTTAAAATTCATTTCTATTCAATTCAAATTTCAATTCAATTTGAATTCGTTTTCAATTCAATTCATTTCGAAATCGTTTTCAATTCACATCATTTCGAAATCGTTTTCAATTCACTTCATTTTGAAATCGTTTTCAATTCACTTTGAAATCGTTTTCAATTCACTTTGAATTCGTTTTCAATTCACTTCATTTCGAAATCGTTTTCAATTCACTTCATTTCGAAATCGTTTTCAATTCACTTTGAAATCGTTTTCAATTCACTTTGAATTCGTTTTCAATTCACTTTGAATTCGTTTTCAATTCACTTCATTTCGAAATCGTTTTCAATTCACTTTGAATTCGTTTTCAATTCACTTTGAATTAGTTTTCAATTCAATTCATTTCGAAATCGTTTTCAATTCACTTTGAATTCGTTTTCAATTCACTTCATTTCGAAATCGTTTCAATTCACTTTGAATTCGTTTTCAATTCACTTCATTTCGAAATCGTTTAAAATCGATATAAATATCGTTCACGTCAAAATGGCGTCAAACTAATCAACACGACTTCATAAATTTCTATTTTCAAATATTCTATTTCAAATATTTCTATTTCAAATATTTCCATTTCTAAACTGGAATGAGGCCCAATCAACTACCATATAAAATTAATTATATGGATTTTCATACAACACATGTATATAATAGCATTGAAAATAATCAACCATCAACCAAAGTGCACTACACTGTATAAGCATCAAATATAGATATTCAACGCTTATACAGCCTGTCAATCAATCGATCGACATATTTAATCAATCAGGATGAGTGAACTTCAAATTTCATCCTAACACCCGTGTGGGGTTTCAAACAATCAAACACATATTTTATTTGTGCAGTTAGGCGATGTGTAAAATTTATCGACCCAATCAACGTCATTCAAATAGGTGTACATAAACAAACCGTCTGGTTTGTAAATGAATATTTATTTATTCACATTCACGTTAAAAATTATATTTTTAACGATAACACATTTTATTTTAACATATGAATTTCTATTCAGTTCATTCTTTAAATAAAATGCTATTTTTATTTTTCTAACTTATTTTAGAAAATTTCGGCGGCATAACGGCACGATACTAGAAACGGGACAAGGCCTAGCCTTGTCCCCGGTCTAGTGAAGGCCCACGCCATTCACACATCAATCAAATCAATTTCATTTTGCAAACCACAAAACTTGGAGTAAGGGTCTAACCTAGCCTTACTCCTTCGCCTTATAACGGCGCACGTCTAATCCTAACCAATTTATCGATTCGATTTTTCACACCACAAATCACATTCAAACCAATATCGCAATCAATCACCAAACAGTCAAACAAACAAGTCCATGGTCTGTGGACGGGTGTCGGGTGCTTCTAATAAGCACCGTCTGCATCCTAGTATATATATATATAACTAGAAAATGAAATTGAAAGGTGAGAAATTCTCACATATAGCTATCCTAGCTCCACGGCTCTTCATTTGCAGAAGATCTCGTCGTTTCGCCTTTTTGTCACCTTCGTTGCTCGCTTTCACTACATATATAAAAATCGAATTTTTACTTCAAAGTTCAATATATAAAAATCGAATTTTTACTTCAAAGTTCAATATATAAAAATCGAATTTTTAGTTCAAAGTTCAATATATAAAAATCGAATTTTTAGTTCAAAGTTCAATATATAAAAATCGAATTTTTAGTTCAAAGTTCAATATATAAAAATCGAATTTTTAGTTCAAAGTTCAATATATAAAAATCGAATTTTTAGTTCAAAGTTCAATATATAAAAATCACATTTTCATTTCGAAGTTCAATAGATAAAAAAAATCACATTTTCATTTCGTATGACCATCCTATAAAGATTTAACCTTTTATAAGTTAAAAATATCGCCTTTTTATAATATATAAATCGAACCTTTATATTTTCAAAACAAAGAGGTTTATCTTTTCAAATCAAAGAAATGTATAATTTTACTTTTCTAAACGGAGTATATTTTATTTTAAAACTTCATGAATTTTATTTTCAAAAATAATGTTCCTTTCTATTTTCATTTTCAAAATAAAAATCAGTTTTGAATTCTAAAAAATAAAACAGTTTTAAATCCTTATCAACATTAAGTTTTTAATCTCTAAAAAAAACAGTATTAAACCTAATTAAAATTCAGTTATAATTCTAATTAAAATAAAACAGTTTTTAAACTTTATATAAAAATCAGTTTATATATAAAATAAAAATACAATAAATAAAAATAAAATAAAATAAAATTAATAACTTACAGAGGAGCGGGGGAAAGGAGACGACGTCGGAGGGCGCTGGAGCGTCGGAGGTGGGTCAGGGGGCAGGCGGCGGTCGTTCTATTCGGATCTGGGGGGGGGCGTCTCGTCTTCGTCGAGGAGGGCAGGGGGTGGGGCCTTCGCGCCAGGCGCCAGTCGAGGGGGGGGGGTCTTCTGTCGTCGCGGTGGAGGAGCTAGGGTTTTTGGGAGGGGCTAGTGGTGGAGGAGCGGCGTCGCCCCCCAGGTGGCGGCTGGCGAAATCGAAAGGGCTCCGCCCCTTTCTTTTTTTCTTTTTTTCTTTTTTTGTTTTGGTTCTGAAATGAAATGGGGGGGGGTATATGAAAGAATTTTAATTTTTATTATTTTATTTAATTATTTTAATTTCGCAAAGAGTTGACTTTTACATACGATCCCTGAACGAGGCCCACCGCCTGTCGTCCATAGCGTATTACCCCCATTCCGAACACAATGGGATATGTATCGTAAGCTGGTTTGATCGTTTCAATCTGTTTCCGTTAAATTTACATTTAAATCATTATATTGAATTTTAAACGTACATTTCAAATTACCGGGGTCACATACTAACTAGAAAAATTCCAGAAAAATATTTTCTAGCTTCGTATTGACGATACGGTCCTAACAAAACTAGTTTCGTCGAATTCTGAGACCGTTAGAAAAATGGCCAATTTCCAGTCGATTAAAATCGACTGAAACTGGTCAAACGCGTTTTCCTTTGCCACGCTCACATATTGATTCGAAAAATTATGAAATTTGGAATCTAGCAATAACTCGACATCACGGACCCAACAAAACTGGTTTCGTCGAAATCCGAGGTCATTTGCAAAATGTCCATTTTTAAGGGCCTGAATTCCATAGCGACTATTCAGAATTTTCAACTGGACATATCTTTTGATTCCCGCTATGAAATCTCAACTTGTCGGATTCGTTGGAAAGATATTATCAATCAGATCCCATGATTTTTGGTTTCACTAAAATCCGGATTGTTTTGCACCCGGTACATTCAAATGAAATTTGAAATCAAATTATCGAACTACTGCGCCATTTTCAATTCTATTAATAATTATATATAAATATTTATATTCTAACGACGACGTATATAATATATACGTCGAATTATATTCAAAATAAATTTCTCGTTGATTTTATTTAAAATAATCTATTTTAAATATTCAAAATTCGCTAAAATTGCCAAAATAAAAATTTTAAACTGGCCCAGATTTTCCGGGTTGTTACACTCATTAACAGGATAAAATCTTCTATGCAGAAATTCCTATGGTTTGGAAACATACACTCAAAAAAATTGACCCCAATTGCATACAAAAAAATAGACAAATCGAAGAACAAGGGAGGACTTGGTATAAAAAACTATAAAGCACCGGAATCCAGCCATTTTGATGATTTAGCAATGAAAAAGCCTACTCCTTGGGTCTTGTGGTGCGTGAGATACAATCTTAAAGCAGATCAGATACGGACTGTGAAATCTAAACCGCAACAGAGTTGGGTATGGAAAATGATAATTAAAAACGTGATAAAGTCATAACCCATTCGAAAATTAAAATATATGTTGGTAGTAATGCGGAATTTTGGAGTTCAACTTGGATTCTGAAAGGAGTGATTTTGCAGAACGTTTTGGGTTATGATGATATACGGCTGAGTGATATTCCCCTTCATGCTAAAGCTTGCTCTTATATACGCAATGGGAAGATAACTCTACCTTATACATCCAGTAAACAAATAAATTGAGTATGGAGAAAATACAATGGTTTTACATATGTTCAGCCAATTGATGATGAACTTGTTTGGACTGATGATGAGATAAAATATTTCACCGCTGTAGTATATGAAACAATCACTGGCGAGAAAATGTTGGGAAAATGTGCACGGTATAAGAGGATATAGAGTCAGCATAACAATGAAAGGTTGAACTACATGATGTCGAAGGTGTATATTAATGCATTGCATACTCCCAAAAATTTAGCACACAGAGGAATAAATGTTTTTGTCAATTACAAACTGTGTAGCTACGGTGAAGAAGACAATAATCATCTATTTTTCAAGTGTCCTTTTTCGAACTATATCTGGAGAAAAATAAAGAAACGTGGAGGAAATGCTATGCTTCATGTGGATAACAAAGATGAGTGGATTAGCATTTATAAAGCAATAAGATGGAAAGCAACATCTACCTATGAGCTCTTCATTATGCTCAAAGTGGTACTCATTGAAGTCTGGAGTGAACGGAATGCAAGTGTTTTTGGCCGACTACATAAAACTAGAACTAGAATATACCATGCCGCTTGTAGTTGTATAAGCAAACAAATTCAAATGTCTCCATATGGGTTTGATACCATTGTCATGCTTAAATGGATATGACTACTTTTTTTTCTTTCTTTGTATGTATGTTATGTATTATGCGCATTTCATATTGTAAGACCTTCTTATGATTTGAATATATGGTAGGGGCCTTCTCCCCGTTGGCTTTGCCAAGAAAAAACATTCTACTAATCATTTGAATCATTTTGACTCATTTAAAATCTCGATTTGAATTATTTTAGATTCCCGTATTACGATAATTATGTATATTCGAAATAAATCGTAAATTGATAACTCAATATAAAAATCGATTTATATTATTAAATCAATATTTAAAACCATATCAAATATTAAAAATAAATAAAAATAAAAATCCGGGTCATTAGAAGAATGGCACAAACAAAATAGAATAAAATCGCAAGGTTTCATAAAATTTTTAATGTATAATTGTTGCGTACTTCTAAATTTTGTTTGTAGTTTGATGCAGAATTTCTAACAATGAAACAAAAGGACATATGGTTATATATGTCAAACCTTTTCATGTGGATAACAAGATGGTTTGGTAAACAAACCTATTAAATGGACATATATACCTACAAGTCTGCAAAGTGGTCTGTCTCTTGTGTTTTGCTTGTAAACAGTAATTTATCCTACTGCTACGACGACCAATTGATACTGCATCATTGGGCATGCACATACCCATCCTACTCAAAATATCTGCAACTTTGTGTTCTACTTTTGCATCCATTATAGACTCGAATCTTTAGCTCACTTTAGCCTTTATTTCTTCGGTGATAATATGTAGTCGATCCGCCGATATTACACCACTTGGACCTTCATTTCTCCTTCCTCTTCAAATATATTTTTGATACCAACCATCCCACCAATTGCTCTAACCCGACCTGGATGCTCTCTTTTGTGAAGAACACGAGTTATGTAACACCCCACATTTTTAATATAATTAAAAATATGTAAAAATATGTGTATAAGCATAGATAGGTAAATAATGGTGATGTACAATGAGAATTAATTAATACATGGAAGAGAAGGAGAAATTAATTTGATAACAGTGTACATAATAGAGAAGAGAATAAAGTAAGGAAACTTAATTAAATATCAGGAATTAAGTAAAACAGACATCACCATTGCGTTCGTCTCGAAATTCTACTTGGAATAGAGTCCAAGTTTTCGAAAATCGGGCTCTGTATGAAAGAGTTATGGCATGCGGAAGATTCAACAAAAATTCAGAAAAATACCCAAGCAGGTCGACTTGGGGGTCGACCTACTCAGGGAGGTCGACCTGGGGGTCGATCTTAGTGTCGACCTCCCCCCTGATTTTTTTCAGATCTGGGCAGTGACGATTTTTAATGTGCTGGACGGACCGGATGGCTTCTAGGGTGATCTAATGGCTCTAAAACACTCTCTACACCTATAAAATAGTGCCTAGACCTAAGCTAATTCATAAATATTCTCTATGACGCTTCCATGTCGCTAAACTTCAACCAAACATGGCCGCCGACACAAAACCCTAAATTAATTTGCAAGTTCTTCATCAACTTTGGAGTTTAATCAAATCAAGTAGCAAAGTTCTTCATCAACAATTCATGCTCTTCACCAATAATCAAATAAGAAGATTAAATCAGCGTTCTACATCAACGACAAATCACTTATTTCTCTAATCCAGTCAATCTGAGTGGATTTGAACTATATTTGTTGCATAATGTTACTTCTATCGTTTACCATTCCCTATAATGAATATGATGTTAATTTAATAAGATCTGTTATTTTATTTATGCCTACGTTTGAGTTCTCTCCTTTTTATCCTTTCCCCTTTTTAGTTTTGGATCTAGGTTATCTTGAACCTAGACGAAATCTTATTATACAATACGCACGATTGGAATATGGGGATATTGGAATATAATCTGAAATTTTGGGGTTTGTGGCTTAACAATTATTATTGCATATATTGGGCATAATCTATTTTATGCAGTCGAGGAATATAATATGTAACGACCCGGATTTTGAGAGACTTTGGTTATCGACATAAACTCGATGTCGATAACCAAAACATCGAAGAATCCCGGTTGTCAATGAAAGAAATTAGAGGGTGAGGAAAGATAAGATAGAACTAATAGAATAGAAGAAGAAGAACATCATCATCAGAGTAAACACGAATCACACAGCGGAACGAATAAAATATAACATAACTTTTGAAATAAAACTGTTATGTATACAATAGCACTTATCAGAGTACAACACTTACAGCAATAGCGGAAATAATAACAGCTATAGAATCCTGAAGCCTCCTGCTCCAAGCTCTCCAAGTGTATCTGTAAAATCCCGACTACTTGACTGCTCGTACAAATTTAGGCACCCAAGAGTTTAGGGAAAGCAACAAAGTAAACTCCGGGTCAGTCATGGGACTGGTATGAGTAAAACAGTTTAAAACACCTAGTTTAAATAAAGGATATGTCATAAGACCACGCCGTGAAAACGGAACGGGTTTTCCCTTATGAAAATCCAAACAACTTTGTAAAGCAATATCATTCTGATATTATAATAATGTCTAAATACAATTAGATATCAATCTAATAGAAACGCTTTCATCTCACGTTCTACATATATAGTTTACAATCAAAACCGCAAGCACGTATTGGGTAGTGGATTTCCAACTGGCAAGGTATGGGACCACCTTCCGACAGTGTACCTCTAGAGAGGAATACACCGGGTTCAACAAGAACATCTTGCAACCCAGGCTAAACATGACCGGTCACTCATTTCGCTTGAGTGTACCGAATGTATTATCACCAACGGTTGGGATCAGCAACCGTTTCCCGAAAGGGACAGCATCAACAATAGATTATAGAAATGAATGAAACTCTAGATCAGGTGACAATACACCCTACTTGGCAGCTAACCACTTAGCCATGCGACCTACCCGATTTTATACCTTTTTCCTGGATGTGAGGCCAGAGGTCGTAACTTACCCTTTTTATAAAATCTTCATTTGCTTTGAAAGCCACATCGTCATACCCGCCAAATCATAAATTGATTTCGCCAAACATACCACGGGTATACAGCTAAGAGAAACGAGTTCCTCCGCCACCAAACGTGAATACGTTTGAAAATACCAACTTACGTGATCTACCAGATATACTCTGTCAGACCTTCGTCCATACAAGTTGTCCTGGGACTGGACAAACCGAAGGCACTATTCAGTACATCCATCTTAGGCACTGTTATCTAAGACTTATACAATAGCCCTTGCATTTTACTCCGTCTTCAATTATCTTTGGCATATATGATTCGCAACGCTTATGCCAATACAGAGTGGTTCTTTGGATAATAATCCAACCGGTCTCTCCATATTAACAACGTTAAAATGGTCAAAAACTTCGATAGTCTGTGATTTAACTATCAAAGAAAAACTCGTGTGCAAACAACGATATTATTTCCAGATGGAAATTCTATCAATCAATCATCAATCATATATATATATATATATATATATTCATATTTTCCTTATCTTCTATGTTTAGAAAATATATGTTAACACTGGAAAACGTTTCCATCTGCTTAATTACACATCATTATCATTCCACAACTATTAGTCCCCGACTGTAAACTAGTAAGAGAACGACTACCCAAGTATAAATCCCGAAGGCCGAAACCAACATCAGATAGATACTTAGAAAACCATTCACTTAACAAGTCTCCAGTCAGTTTCTGCTTCCTTTATTTAATTACATTTCTGATTATGCTTTGGAAAACATTTCCAAAACTTCTTAACTTAGATTTAAACAGATGTTTAAATCAACATTTCGATGACAACT
Organism: Allium sativum; assembly: GCA_030737875.1. Taxonomy (NCBI): domain Eukaryota; kingdom Viridiplantae; phylum Streptophyta; class Magnoliopsida; order Asparagales; family Amaryllidaceae; genus Allium; species Allium sativum. The sequence goes on from CM060921.1 coordinate 705,296,375, forward strand.
CAAACCACTATACTTATTTACTAATTTCACTTAACCACTTTCACTCTCGAACCTTAACCATTTCTAAATTAAAACGAAGTCAATCAAGTTGGGGTATAACTACCTCTCAGACCTTAACTGAACATCATTTCAAATCTCGAAATAGGGTAAGTTCATCTTTTAACTCTTTAACACTTCCTTACGTAACTTCCGGATATAATTTACGATTTCCAACTCCTTTTTGGTTAACTCTTATTCGAATAACTCCAATCCAATAACTTTTATTCGATTAACTCTAACTCCATTTAACTCTAACTGGATTAACTCTTATTCGATTAACTCTAACTCCGTTTAACTCTAACTGGATTAACTCTTATTCGAATAACTTATACTTGATAATCTATCTTCTTCGAATAAACTATATTTGATTTAACTCCTATCAAATAACTAGATTCGATTAAATCCCTTCGCTTGACTCTAGATCGCATCTTATTTGGATTAACTCTAACTGATTAACTCTAACTGGTTAACTCTAACTGATTAACTCTAACTGATTAACTTGACTTACTTAACCCAACTGGTTAACTTGACTTAACTAACCCAACTGGTTAACTTGACTTAACTAACCCAACTGGTTAACTTGACTTAACCAACCCAACTGGTTAACTTGACTTAACCAACCCAACTGGTTAACTCGACTTACTTAACCCAACTGGTTAACTTGCCTTAACCAACCCAACTGGTTAACTTGACTTAACCAACCCAACTGGTTAACTCTAACTGAACTGGTTAACTCTAACTGTTTAACTCTAACGGTTAATTCTCATTGAATAACTTATTTGATTCAACTCCTTTTTGATTAACTCCTTAAATTTCCGGAAAAATTCGCCATAACCTCCTTTGTATCGGGAGCATCGGGAAAATCCCCAAACCCGCCACACAGGCCTTTCCATTCAAAAATGGTTTGAAATTATTTCTTTTTAAATATCTCCTATTTATAAATATTCCATATTTATAAATTTTCCATTTATAAATATCTCTGTTTTCAATATCACTTTGAAAATCTCCTTATCAACATCCCGTATGTTTTATGGTACTTAACACATCACATCTCGATGACCAAATCTCATCCAATACGTATAATCAACCACAGATTATAACTACATCATATATCACAATATATGAAAAACAATAAAATAACTGTTGAGGAATCCAGTCGGATTCCTCCAACCTGTCTCCCTGCATCCACAGATGTTACACAATATGATTATCATCACTTTCAGTTCAATATAAATTATTCTGATAGCAGAATCAATATATAAATATTTAACGGTTTTTATATATATATATATTTATATATGTATATATATATAATTTCCACTAACTGACTAGCAGTTCAATCAAATCAACCAACACACAGCAATCAACAGATGATTAACAGTTCTAAGAATACATTATAAAAATATAACTGTTCAGAGTTGGTGAGTTTTACTCACATTTGCAGTTCATCGTTAAAGAACGATAAACTGTTATTTGATTTGAATCAAACAGTTTAATTCGCCGTAAATTCAGACGAGCTCCAATCCACTTCCAGTCAGCTTCATTGTGAAGCTCTCGCCCATACATTCCCAAGGCAACTTCCGGTTCGTGATTCTGATTTCATATGACCGAGATATAGCGATCACAAGTTTGAATACATTCTTTGAATTTATATAAAAACTTGAATTAAAAACTCTGGGGCCTTTACCCTTATAGTACACCAACGGCCCATCCCCTATACCAAGCCCACCCGCTCCTCATAACCATCTTCCCCAATTTCATTTCGGTGCTCCAGGAATACCCACGACAGTCCCCTTTCCCAAACCTCAACCACCTCCACTCCCACGATTTCATCACGTTTCATCAATTCGACATCACCCTAATGCTTCTCATCTCGACCTCTCTGCGGCCCTACCCATTACCAGCCCTCCGATCATCGTTCTGGAACCGCGAATTCCAGGCTACGGCTACAAGTAGCGCACCAAATTCTCACTGAATCCCTCCCCATTGGCATGCTAGGTGCGGTTTTCATCACCGAATCCAAAACCCATACTCATTTCGCGAATAGATACTTAAATCCTTTGCTAACGTAAACCCTAGTTTCTTGCTTTCGTTTCCCTTGACCGTCGATCCACAGTCCGATCATACTGGGATGAAGATGAGTGCAGCAGGAGTTCCCATTCGCATATACAGTGATTTATAGAATTTTATTGTATTTGATTTTGATTTCTTTGGATCGAACTTTACTGAGAAATGATAAAATTGTGGCGGCTTCATTCTTGTTGACTTTGGCAGAATGAAATTTAGGTTTAGGTGTTAGTGAGGGGTATATATAGGAAAATAAAATATCTAGATATTTTATAAAAGGAATATGCCCGGGTATATTCTCATATATACATTCATTTCAGTCTTCTAAAAATCACTGCGAACGTATACGACGCCTAAAAATCATGAAAATTGACATGTAGCTAGAGTTCGTCATTACGGTCCCAACGAAACTGGTTTCGTCGAATTCCGACTCCGTATGCTCACACAACGTATTTTTAACCATCGAAATACTGACTGTTTCTCACTCTAAAAATCGGTACGGCCACATACTGTCTCTAAAAATCACCAAACTTGACATCTAGCAATAATTTGATGTTGCGGATCCAACAAAACTAGTTTCGTCAAAATCCGACTTCGTTTGCAAAACCGACTATTTTTAACGCTCTGAATGACCCATTTAAATATATAAATATATTTAAATAAAAATTAAATTAAATATAAATAAATTTATATTCTTGTATATATTCACACCAGAATACCATACAGCTCCAGGGTAATTATATATTCGATATTCCAAGTCCTGGTTGAATCGATATTCAATTTACATTGAAAAACCCTTTTATAACGTATATAAAGCGTTACGAATTATATACGAATTCCATAGCGACTTTTTATGAAATTTGATTTGGACATAACTAAAAATCTACACGACGAAATCCCAATTTTTCTCTTCCACTAGAAAAATATACTTCACCAGCTCCATACATTTCTTGTTTCACAGAAATCCGGCTTAAAACGAATCCTGTACATTCAGTTGAAGTTCAAATCGCCAAATAGCGAACTGCAGCGCCATTTCGAGCTCGATTATAATTATAATATAAATTATACGCTCGACCATCGTTGATTAATTCATATATTCGTTATTTAAATAATTAAATAAGTTAATTATTACACCATCAAAATATGGGTCATTACATTCTTCCCCCCTTAATAAAATTTCGTCCTCGAAATTGCTAAGCTAGAAGACGACCCTATCTACTGGCCAGACTTATTTGTTCACTTCTCAACTTCAGTTTCCACTGGACCAATTTAATTTCAATTAAATTATTAATTAATTCTTACTAACGAAAATTCCCAAAAATCCTGAAAATTTTCTAATGCCTTAACTTTTCGAAAAATTTCGCCAGCACCTCCTTTGTACTGGTCAATATCTCAAATTCCAACTCGCCTCTCTGGGCCATCTCCAACCCAAAAGAAAATCAAACAGCCAAGCGGCTTGCCAATTCGGCTCATAAATCTCATGCTTATACCAAATATAAACTTGTACCTTTTTGTCGAGCATATCAACTCTATCACTTCCATATGTTATCAACTCAGCATATACCAGTGTTATCTCAATCAAATTCCAATCAGTTCATATCCTCAAATCCAAATCGAATTTCATTCGAACTCCAATATCAAATTCCAAATTATTAACTTATCCATTTGGTTCCATTCTAGATTATCTCAAATCCAATTCAATTTTTATTTAACTTAGTTCAAGTTAAATTTCAATTTATATATTCATTCTTACCATTTCAACCTTTTTAACTTCATAAGTTATATTTAAGTTTCGAAATTTAAATTCCCGGTTTTATTTCAAATCAATTTGAAATCATAATACCAATTCAAAACCTTTGAATTTCTAAACAACTTGTTTTTCTCAAAACAATTCAAAAACAAAATCTTGGTAGTAATCCGTCACTTAGCAACTCGAACATGACACTGATGATGCGGCCGCACTCATCAGGGTTATTTTCCAGCGATCGAAGTGAGTTCAATACTATATCACTTTCAGTTTGAAAAATGTTTTCAAAATCTCCCAGGAACTTAAAATTTCCTTATTTTAATTCCAATACTAATTTAAATTCAGATTTAATTCATTTCATAATACTTATATGAATTCTCATTGGTTATTTATAACCATTTCACTTTTATAATCTCATTCGATTATATTAACAATCAACACAACCAATTATACTATGTTAATTTCAAAACATATCATGTTGGTTCATCGTATTCGAGTGTTTAGTAACCCCTATCGATACAGTGGATCAGACTGATCGACCAGAATTCACAAACAACTCAACCAATAAATCTCCACAATATAAAATCACTTTATATTGAATAACAAATACGCTCTCTCGTATATATACACTCAAACTCAATCTAGGGTATTACTAACCCCATCTCTACCGAGTCACGCCACAGAGCCAAGGTAATACTTAACCTTAAGCTCTGATACCAACTGTAACGACCCGGATTTTGAGAGACTTTGGTTATCGACATAAACTCGATGTCGATAACCAAAACATCGAAGAATCCCGGTTGTCAATGAAAGAAATTAGAGGGTGAGGAAAGATAAGATAGAACTAATAGAATAGAAGAAGAAGAAGAACATCATCATCAGAGTAAACACGAATCTCACAGCGGAACGAATAAAATATAACATAACTTTTGAAATAAAACTGTTATGTATACAATAGCACTTATCAGAGTACAACACTTACAGCAACAGCGGAAATAATAACAGCTATAGAATCCTGAAGCCTCCTGCTCCAAGCTCTCCAAGTGTATCTGTAAAATCCCGACTACTTGACTGCCCGTACAAATTTAGGCACCCAAGAGTTTAGGGAAAGCAACAAAGTAAACTCTGGGTCAGTCATGGGACTGGTATGAGTAAAACAGTTTAAAACACTTAGTTTAAATAAAGGATATGTCATAAGACCACGCCGTGAAAACGGAACGGGTTTTCCCTTATGAAAATCCAAACAACTTTGTAAAGCAATATCATTCTGATATTATAATAATGTCTAAATACAATTAGATATCAATCTAATCGAAACGCTTTCATCTCACGTTCTACATATATAGTTTACAATCAAAACCGCAAGCACGTATTGGGTAGTGGATTTCCAACTGGCAAGGTATGGGACCACCTTCCGACAGTGTACCTCTAGAGAGGAATACACCGGGTTCAACAAGAACATCTTGCAACCCAGGCTAAACATGATCGGTCACTCATTTCGCTTGAGTGTACCGAATGTATTATCACCAACGGTTGGGATCAGCAACCGTTTCCCGAAAGGGACAGCATCAACAATAGATTATAGAAATGAATGAAACTCTAGATCAGGTGACAATACACCCTACTTGGCAGCTAACCACTTAGCCATGCGACCTACCCGATTTTATACCTTTTTCCTGGATGTGAGGCCAGAGGTCGTAACTTACCCTTTTTATAAAATCTTCATTTGCTTTGAAAGCCACATCGTCATACCCGCCAAATCATAAATTGATTTCGCCAAACATACCACGGGTATACAGCTAAGAGAAACGAGTTCCTCCGCCACCAAACGTGAATACGTTTGAAAATACCAACTTACGTGATCTACCAGATATACTCTGTCAGACCTTCGTCCATACAAGTTGTCCTGGGACTGGACAAACCGAAGGCACTATTCAGTACATCCATCTTAGGCACTGTTATCTAAGACTTATACAATAGCCCTTGCATTTTACTCCGTCTTCAATTATCTTTGGCATATATGATTCGCAACGCTTATGCCAATACAGAGTGGTTCTTTGGATAATAATCCAACCGGTCTCTCCATATTAACAACGTTAAAATGGTCAAAAACTTCGATAGTCTGTGATTTAACTATCAAAGAAAAACTCGTGTGCAAACAACGATATTATTTCCAGATGGAAATTCTATCAATCAATCATCAATCATATATATATATATATATATTCATATTTCCTTATCTTCTATGTTTAGAAAATATATGTTAACACTGGAAAACGTTTCCATCTGCTTAATTACACATCATTATCATTCCACAACTATTAGTCCCCGACTGTAAACTAGTAAGAGAACGACTACCCAAGTATAAATCCCGAAGGCCGAAACCAACATCAGATAGATACTTAGAAAACCATTCACTTAACAAGTCTCCAGTCAGTTTCTGCTTCCTTTATTTGATTACATTTCTGATTCTGCTTTGGAAAACATTTCCAAAACTTCTTAACTTAGATTTAAACAGATGTTTAAATCAACATTTCGATGACAACTCAAACCACTATACTTATTTACTAATTTCACTTAACCACTTTCACTCTCGAACCTTAACCATTTCTAAATTAAAACGAAGTCAATCAAGTTGGGGTATAACTACCTCTCAGACCTTAACTGAACATCATTTCAAATCTCGAAATAGGGTAAGTTCATCTTTTAACTCTTTAACACTTCCTTACGTAACTTCCGGATATAATTTACGATTTCCAACTCCTTTTTGGTTAACTCTTATTCGAATAACTCCAATCTAATAACTTTTATTCGATTAACTCTAACTCCATTTAACTCTAACTGGATTAACTCTTATTCGATTAACTCTAACTCCGTTTAACTCTAACTGGATTAACTCTTATTCGAATAACTTATACTTGATAATCTATCTTCTTCGAATAAACTATATTTGATTTAACTCCTGTCAAATAACTAGATTCGATTAAATCCCTTCGCTTGACTCTAGATCGCATCTTATTTGGATTAACTCTAACTGATTAACTCTAACTGGTTAACTCTAACTGATTAACTCTAACTGATTAACTTGACTTACTTAACCCAACTGGTTAACTTGACTTAACTAACCCAACTGGTTAACTTGACTTAACTAACCCAACTGGTTAACTTGACATAACCAACCCAACTGGTTAACTTGACTTAACCAACCCAACTGGTTAACTCGACTTACTTAACCCAACTGGTTAACTTGCCTTAACCAACCCAACTGGTTAACTTGACTTAACCAACCCAACTGGTTAACTCTAACTGAACTGGTTAACTCTAACTGTTTAACTCTAACGGTTAATTCTCATTGAATAACTTATTTGATTCAACTCCTTTTTGATTAACTCCTTAAATTTCCGGAAAAATTCGCCATAACCTCCTTTGTATCGGGAGCATCGGGAAAATCCCCAAACCCGCCACACAGGCCTTTCCATTCAAAAATGGTTTGAAATTATTTCTTTTTAAATATCTCCTATTTATAAATATTCCATATTTATAAATTTTCCATTTATAAATATCTCTGTTTTCAATATCACTTTGAAAATCTCCTTATCAACATCCCGTATGTTTTATGGTACTTAACACATCACATCTCGATGACCAAATCTCATCCAATACGTATAATCAACCACAGATTATAACTACATCATATATCACAATATATGAAAAACAATAAAATAACTGTTGAGGAATCCAGTCGGATTCCTCCAACCTGTCTCCCTGCATCCACAGATGTTACACAATATGATTATCATCACTTTCAGTTCAATATAAATTATTCTGATAGCAGAATCAATATATAAATATTTAACGGTTTATATATATATATATATATATATATATGTATATATGTATATATATATAATTTCCACTAACTGACTAGCAGTTCAATCAAATCAACCAACACACAGCAATCAACAGATGATTAACAGTTCTAAGAATACATTATACAAATATAACTGTTCAGAGTTGGTGAGTTTTACTCACATTTGCAGTTCATCGTTAAAGAACGATAAACTGTTATTTGATTTGAATCAAACAGTTTAATTCGCCGTAAATTCAGACGAGCTCCAATCCACTTCCAGTCAGCTTCATTGTGAAGCTCTCGCCCATACAGTCCCAAGGCAACTTCCGGTTCGTGATTCTGATTTCATATGACCGAGATATAGCGATCACAAGTTTGAATACATTCTTTGAATTTATATAAAAACTTGAATTAAAAACTCTGGGGCCTTTACCCTTATAGTACACCAACGGCCCATCCCCTATACCAAGCCCACCCGCTCCTCATAACCATCTTCCCCAATTTCATTTCGGTGCTCCAGGAATACCCACGACAGTCCCCTTTCCCAAACCTCAACCACCTCCACTCCCACGATTTCATCACGTTTCATCAATTCGACATCACCCTAATGCTTCTCATCTCGACCTCTCCGCGGCCCTACCCATTACCAGCCCTCCGATCATCGTTCTGGAACCGCGAATTCCAGGCTACGGCTACAAGTAGCGCACCAAATTCTCACTGAATCCCTCCCCATTGGCATGCTAGGTGCGGTTTTCATCACCGAATCCAAAACCCATACTCATTTCGCGAATAGATACTTAAATCCTTTGCTAACGTAAACCCTAGTTTCCTGCTTTCGTTTCCCTTGACCGTCGATCCACAGTCCGATCATACTGGGATGAAGATGAGTGCAGCAGGAGTTCCCATTCGCATATACAGTGATTTATAGAATTTTATTGTATTTGATTTTGATTTCTTTGGATCGAACTTTACTGAGAAATGATAAAATTGTGGCGGCTTCATTCTTGTTGACTTTGGCAGAATGAAATTTAGGTTTAGGTGTTAGTGAGGGGTATATATAGGAAAATAAAATATCTAGATATTTTATAAAAGGAATATGCCCGGGTATATTCTCATATATACATTCATTTCAGTCTTCTAAAAATCACTGCGAACGTATACGACGCCTAAAAATCATGAAAATTGACATGTAGCTAGAGTTCGTCATTACGGTCCCAACGAAACTGGTTTCATCGAATTCCGACTCCGTATGCTCACACAGCGTATTTTTAACCATCGAAATACTGACTGTTTCTCACTCTAAAAATCGGTACGGCCACATACTGTCTCTAAAAATCACCAAACTTTACATCTAGCAATAATTTGATGTTGCGGATCCAACAAAACTAGTTTCGTCAAAATCCGACTTCGTTTGCAAAACCGGCTATTTTTAACGCTCTGAATGACCCATTTAAATATATAAATATATTTAAATAAAAATTAAATTAAATATAAATAAATTTATATTCTTGTATATATTCACACCAGAATACCATATAGCTCCAGGGTAATTATATATTCGATATTCCAAGTCCTGGTTGAATCGATATTCAATTTACATTGAAAAACCCTTTTATAACGTATATAAAGCGTTACGAATTATATACGAATTCCATAGCGACTTTTCTGAAATTTGATTTGGACATAACTAAAAATCTACACGACGAAATCCTGATTTTTCTCTTCCACTAGAAAAATATACTTCACCAGCTCCATACATTTCTTGTTTCACAGAAATCCGGCTTAAAACGAATCCTGTACATTCAGTTGAAGTTCAAATCGCCAAATAGCGAACTGCAGCGCCATTTCGAGCTCGATTATAATTATAATATAAATTATACGCTCGACCATCGTTGATTAATTCATATATTCGTTATTTAAATAATTAAATAAGTTAATTATTACACCATCAAAATATGGGTCATTACATAATATATGCTGAATAGTGCGCAACTATGAATTTTGATTTATGATGTTAACATGAAATTATGTGAATTTAATTGGAACTATTGGATATGGAATTGGTATAATTCAATATTAACAACATGTAATTGGATAACATGGATTGGTGAAATTTATTTGTGACTTGAAAAGTAAGCCTAGAGGGTGAATTAGATTATATGTATGAACGTGGGAATGTTGGGATATATATTGGGAAAATATTGATTATATGAAATTAGGTATAATTGGATATTGGAAATTGACATGTTTGGGTATGAATAACATGGAATTAGTGAATTTGGCTATAATTGGATAATTTGGTTACATGAAAATTGGCTAACTATTATGTAATTGGTGTAGTGAATGGAAACTTTGAAATAGGCACAAAAATGAAATATAATTAAGTTGAATTTGGAACATATGACATGAATTTGGGGTTTGGGTGAAAGATGATTGTTAATAAACGCCTATGACACGAGGTTAGATGCGTTTGTGGTGTAAGACTGCCCAGAACCGCCCGACAAATCCAGCAACAACAAGAGGATGTCTAATGTGGGAGGTCAACGGTAAGAACTAGAGGCGTAATGGTTTATGACACGAGGTTAGGCGCGTTTGTGGTGTACGACTGCCCGGAACCGCCTGGCAAATCTAGCAGCCACGACCGGACGTCTAATGTGAGAGGTCATACATCGTTACGGCATTATAAATAAATTAAGAAATACTGACTGTAATAAGACATGTGGGTGACATGGGTATGGTTAGAGGGTTAAGTGGGTTATATAAATGACATGTAAAGCATGAATAATGTGGACTCAACCGTTGTAAGATATGTGATGTAAAACATGACTAAGATAGACTTAACCGTAGTAAGACATGCGCAAGATATGGAAACTATAATAAAGGGGGTTAAGTGGGACACGTGTGACATGTGAAACAGAATTTAGATATGCTTAACCAAATGGGACCCGTAACGATATCATAAATTAATTAAATTGGGTAAAGTTTAAGTAACTGGATGAGTAAAAGGAAGGGTTAAGTCAAATCAAAAATTAATGACACAGTAATGGGGGAATGATAATTACCTATTATAAACTTGAGTTGCGGTGATGTAAAATTTAATAATAGGCAAACTTGTCATAGGGACAAGGGAAGGTTATGACTTAAGATGTAATACAAGACTTGAAGGTTGGGACGACTTATACTATGAAATAAATTAATCTAAAATTAATGACAAGAAATGGGGAATGATAAATAACCTATTATGAATAAATTTGAATAAGGCAAGAAAGGATAATAGGTTGAAATTATAACTAATGGGACAAGATAAATTATAGGAAACGATAAGGAAGATGAGATAACTTATATGTAAAGATATAATTAAATTAAGTGGTTTGGAAAGAAGAAATGTGAAATTAAAAATGATATAAGTTATATGAGTGGAAAAGAAGTAAATTAGAATCATATATGTTGGTTGGGTTGAGTAATTCTCCGGGTGCCAGTCTAATGTTGATTTCGCTCTTCGGGGCTGGTGTTTAGAGGGTTATTCTCCTAATCAGTATGTATGTGGGATAAGGCATACTTAACTATGAATTAAGTGTAACATGTTGTTGTAACCCAAAAAGGGAATAATTTATGAAATTGGAAAATAACATGTTGTGGACTTATTAATGGACTTAAGTGGGTTAAGTATAAATTGAATTAATAAGCAAGGGTAACTTGGTGAATACAAAAAAAGGAAGCTAATGTGAATAACCAAGTTAAATGAGAAAGTTGACGAGGTGGCACAAGCGTGAAATAAATGGTTAGACTTAGGGTCTAATGACATATAAAACTATGGCGCTTAAAGCAGTTCGTACGTTGTAAGACGAATAACCCAACGAGGAAGATCATGATAGTGTCATAAGGCACGAGGAGAGCGCACGTTCGCTATTTTGGAGGCTCCAACGGACTGGAAGGGGAAGCACGCAGCTTCCTGAGACGTTAAAGGTGCTCCTGGTAGTCCTCTGTAGTGGTTTATATTCGGGCTAGGATTACAGAGGTTGGGTCTGCGCGGAACTACCAGGTTGGTGGGCCTTGACTGCACAAGTAGGGGGCAGTCAGAATGCTGTACGCTGTGGCATTAAGGGTGGTTCGGCGATTTCCTCAGGCGCAGGTGGAGGGTCAAGACCAAACGATAGCAAGATCGTCGGACGCCTGTCACCAGCAGCCTAAGGAATGCGAAAAGACAAGAGCTAACCCCTAGAGATCGTTAACCTTTGCTATCAAGGGACGGGTGCGGGGAGACCCCACATGGATGTTTAGATTGTTTGCTTTTTAGGGGTGGTCGCTTAGCTCGTCTGGTCTTTACTAGTTGAGGGAGGGGATGAGGTGGGGCCATAGCCACCATAGGAAAACCAGACCCGAGGGATATTTTTACATTGGACACTCTTAGAGGCGGGCCTGTACAGATATAGAAAAGCTCCTGACCAAGTTTCGTATTTTCTGGTGTAGCCCTGCCACGGAAGTTGGGAGCACAAGTAGAGGTTATGTGCAGTAGAAACATCGAGTACGATTGATGATACGTACGTGGGAAAGTCTAGGTACAACCATGTCTTCTCTAGGTGGTGTATCGTAGACTAGAGGACATTATTTGGTAATGGAACCAAACTTGATCGAATAGTTCGAGGATTGCAGTCAGTACGCTTACGTAGCACATCGATAGTGATTCTATGCGGATGTAGCATTGTACGTTACTATGGCAGAGGATGGACTGCGCATATTACTATGGCGTTACGGAGGAGACCGTGCAAGTTGGGTATCACGGGGTGTACCTCTGTTTAGGGGTAGCTACATATACACTATATTAGGTTAATCTACTAGGGGTAGATGAGTGTGACGTGTGTGTAAGCTTTGAGTGCTAATAACACGTATAACCTAATAAATAAGAAAGTGTAATTGAGCGGTATATGTAGGATTATTCAAGAAGTGTAGTTTAAATTCATTCACACAGAACTTATGTTCTGACCCCCTCCTCATAACATTCGCAGGTTAGACAGAGACTTATAGCTTTGGGAATACTCATTTAGCAGTATTGTGATTAAGGTAAAGCTATGTTTTTAAATATATTATATTTTACTCCTTCCGCTGTGAGGTGTTTTCCGAACTCTGACATATCTCTTTTCTCTGTCTTTTTCTGCAGGATACCATAGCAACCAACTCGGGTTTCGGTGGATTGAATTTTTTTTTGAAAAAAAAAATCGATTCGTCGGAATCCGGGTTGTTACATCTGGTATCAGAGCTTCGGTTTAGTGATCTTAGGGAGATATTGAGTGAACGTATTTGTATTTTCTAAAATATAAATATATTATGTATATAAACCTAAATCCATATAGTAGCCCTGTAGGTAGGGAAAGAGTTGGGATATTTAGTTTGTACACTAAAGTAATAAACATAGAAATTTTTGAGACCATTAGGTGGTTGGGAAAGTGTACAATATGACTTGGCATTGGAGAAAGAAAGTATCCCATAAAGTGGAAACTGAAATGTTAGAGTTGTGGGTTTAGAAGTGTAACCTTAGAAACTAGAAAAGGTTGAAAAATGAAAAATGGATTAGGAATATGTATAGTCGAGAGAATTGAATTCGTGAAAGTGTCTAGGAAAACCTAGTTGAGTTGAAGACCCGCTTTTAGTCTAACCCAATGATAAACTTTTAAGAACTTGAATTTGTAAAAAAAGATTTGTGGTATTTTCCAAGATTTAATCTTAAAAGTATTTGGATAAATGTATGTTGGGTTTTAAAGTAAAGTGGGGTATATTGTGTAAAACAATGATTTCTTGTTTTAAAAGAATTCTCTCATAAAAAGGTGCATGTTTTGGAGCATAAATAACTTGCTAGTTTTCATATATGAAAAGAAGTTTTGAAATTCTATTCTGTTACCAATAAATTTTGATTATTGTTTTAAAAAGAAATTTTGTTGGGTGAACAAAATAAGCGGTAAAGTGTAAGAATAGAATAGATATTTGCACCTTAGCAACCAAAGTTAACATTGTAAATAGGAACAGTGTAACCCATTAGTTGTCCTAACTGGAGATTGGTAGAGTTGAGTGATTCTCTGAGTATCAATCTGATGTTGATTTCGGTCTTGGGGGTTGTTGCTTAGGGAACTATTCTCTTACCAATTTCCGGTCAAAGATTAGCTAATATTAAACTAATAGAAAATTCCTGTAGATTGCATTATCATTGAGAAACCCAGGTTTGTTGCTTGAGAAAAAGAGATAAAGTATAGGCTAGTACTACACAGCAAGAACTAGTAGTGACTACTAGATAGTGGAAGGGCAAGTAAGTGTAGAGAGTTGGTGGTTGGACTTTTCTTTAGAGAAATAGTCTTATGATTCTTGGCCCTTGGTAGTAGCTGTGTAGGATGTTGTTTGAGTTAAAAACAGAAAAGCTTATTTGGAAAATAAATTTAAGTAATTGGAGTAAGTCAAATAAGCTAAGAAAGAGAATAGCCTAATTAAGAAGAAAATAACAAATCCAATAAAGCAACAAACTGACGGGAAAAGAAAATGGAAATCTTAAGAAAAGGATGAAATTTTTCCAAGATAAGTGGAAAAAGAGAAGAAATTTTCTTATGTGGTTGTACTTGGATAGGAAAATAGGAAATCTTTATAGAATAGTTATGTAAAAATCTAAGTGTAATTAGAAAAGAAAAATGGCGAATGTAGAATTTTCTGTTTTCATAACATAAGAAATCGAATTTGGAAAATTAGATTTTTCTAAATTTCGAATTTAATGATGGTTGGTAGGGTTTTGGATGCGAAAATTGGATGAACTATGCTCTTACTCTGTAAGAGTGTAGGAAAATTTGGATGAAAAACGTTTTGATTTTTCAAAAATATTGCATTCATATAGAACTGCAAGTATATTTAGGATGTAAGCATCATGTTTTGAAAGAGTTTTTATAATTTGCAAACATATAGGTGGATCCAAATAAGGCATACTTACTTTACTATGATGTATCTCACTTTGCACATATGCACAATGTTTGCAACAATTGAATGCTCACTTGATGGATGGATATTGTAAGGGGTTATCTATTTTACTCTTATCGAATTTCGGGACGAAATTCTTTAAGGGTGGGAGAATGTAACACCTCGGATTTTTAATATAATTAAAAATATGTGTATATGTATAGATAGGTAAATAATGGTGATGTACAATGAGAATTAATTAATACATGGAAGAGAAGGAGAAATTAATTCGATAACAGTGTACATAACAGAGAGGAGAATAAAGTAAGGATACTTAATTTAAATATTAGGAATTAAGTAAAACAGACATCACCATTGCGTTCACTTCGAAATTCTGCTTGGAATAGAGTTCAAGTTTTCGAAAATCGGACTCCGTATGAAAGAGTTATGGCCTGCGGAAGATTCAACAAAAATTCAGAAAAATACCCAAGCAGGTCGACCTACCAGGGAGGTCAACCTGGGGGTCGACCTTAGTGTTGACCTCCCCCTGATTTTTTTCAGATCTGGGCAGTGACGATTTTTGATGTGCTGGACGGACCGGATAACTTCTAGGGCGATCAAATGGCTCTAAAACACTCTCTACACCTATAAAATAGTGCCTAAACCTAAGCTAATTCATAAAAATTCTCTATGACGCTTCCATGCCGCTAAACTTCAACCAAACATGGTCGTCGCCTCAAAACCTTATATTAATTTGCAAGTTCTTCATCAACTTTGGAGTTTAATCAAATCAAGTAGCAAAGTTCTTCATCAACAATTCATGCTCTTCACCAATAATCAAATAAGAAGATTAAATCAGCGTTCTACATCAACGACAAATCACTTATTTCTCTAATCCAGTCAATGTGAGTGGATTTGAACTATATTTGTTGTATAATATTACTTCTATCGTTTACCATTCCCCATAATGAATATGATGTTAATTTAATAAGATCTGTTATTTTTATTTATGCCTACATTTGAGTTCTCTCCTTTTTATCCTTTCCCCTTTTTAGTTTTGGATCTAGGTTATTTCGAACCTAGACGAAATCTTATTATACAATACGCACGATTGGAGTATGGGGATATTGGAATATAATCTGAAATTTTGGGGTTTGTGGCATAACAATTGTTATTGCATATATTGGGCATAATCTATTTTATGCAGTCGAGGAATATAATCTATGCTGAATAGTGCGCAACTATGAATTTTGATTTATGATGTTAACATGAAATTGTGTAAATTTAATTGGAACTATTGGATATGGAATTGGTATAATTCAATATTAACAACATGTAATTGGATAACATGGATTGGTGAAATTTATTTGTGACTTGAAAAGTAAGCCTAGAGGGTGAATTAGATTATATGTATGAACGTGGGAATGTCGGGATATATTGGGAAAATATTGATTATATGAAATTGGGTATAATTGGATATTGGAAATTGACATGTTTGGGTATGAATAACATGGAATTAGTGAATTTGGCTATAATTGGATAATTTGGGTAACACGAAAATTGGCAAACTATTATGTAATTGGTGTAGTGAATGGAAAATTTGAAATAAGCATAAAAATGAAATGTAATTAAGTTGAATTTGGAACATATGACATGAATTTGGGGTTTGGGTGAAAGATGATTGTTAATAAATGCCTATGACACGAGGTTGGACGTGTTTGTGGTGTAAGACTGCCTGAAATCGCCCAGCAAATCCAGCAACCACAAGCGGACGTCTAATGTGAGAGGTCAACGGAAAGAACTAGAGGCGTAACGGTTTATGATACGAGGTTAGGCGCGTTTGTGGTGTAAGACTGCCCGGAACCGCCCGGCAAATCTAGCAGCCACGAACAGACGTCTTATGTGAGAGGTCCTACATCGTTATGGCATTATAAATAAATTAGGAAATACTAACCATAATAAGACATGTAGGTGACATGGGTATGGTTAGAGGGTTAAGTGGGTGATATAAATGACATGTAAATCATGACTAATGTGGGCTTAACCGTTGTAAGACATGTGATGTAAAACATGACTAAGGTAGACTTAACCATAGTAAGACATGTGCAAGATATGGAAACTATAATAAAGGGGGTTAAGTGGGACACCTGTGACATGTGAAACAGAATTTAAATATGCTTAACCAAATGGGACTTGTGACGATATCATAAATTAAATGAATTGAGCAAAATTTTAAGTAACAGGATGAGTAAAAGGAAGGGTTAAGTCAAATCTAAAATTAATGACACAGTAATGGGGAATGATAATTACCTATTATAAACTTGAGTTGCGGTGATGTAAAATTTAATAATATGCAGACTTGTCATAGGGACAAGGGAAGGTTATAACTTAAGATGGAATACAAGACTTGAAGGGTGGGACGACTTATACTATGAAATAAGTTAATCTAAAATTAATGACAAGAAATGAGGAATGATAAATAACCTATTATGAATAGACTTAAGTAAGGCAAGAAAGGATAATAAGTGGAAATTATAACTTATGGGACAAGATAAGTTATAGGAAACGATAAGGAAGATGAGATAATTTATATGTAAAGATATACTTAAATTAAGTGTTTTGTAAATAAGAAATGTGAAATTAAAAATGATATAAGTTATATGAGTGGAAAAGAAGTAAATTAGAATCATATATGTTGGTTGGGTTGAGCAATTCTCTGGGTTCCAGTCTGATGTTGATTTCGGTCTTCAGGACTGGTGTTTAGAGGGTTATTCTCGTAATTAGTATGTATGTGGGATAAGGCATACTCAACTATGAATTAAGTATAACATGTTGTTGTAACCCAAAAAGGGAATAATTTATGAAATTGGAAAATAACATGTTATGGGCTTATTAATGGACTTAAGTGGGTTAAGTATAATTTGAATTAATAAGCAAGGGTAACTTGGTGAATACGAAAAAAAGGGAGCTAATATGAATAACCAAGTTAAATGAGAAAGTTGACGAGGTGTCACAAGCGTGAAATAAATGGTTAGACTTAGGGTCTAATGACATATAAAACTAAGGCGCTTGAAGCAGTTCGTACGTTGTAGGATGAATAACCCAACGAGGTAGATCACGATAGTGTCATAAGGCACGAGGAGAGCGCACGTTCGCTGTTTTGGCGGCTCCAACGGACTGGAAGGGGAAGCACACAGCTTCCTGAGACGTTAAAGGTTCTCCTGGTTGTCATCTGTAGTGGTTTAGCTTTGGGCTAGGATTACAGAGGTTGGGTCTGCGCGGAACTACCAGGTGGGTGGGCCTTGACTGCACAAGTAGGGGGCAGTCAGAATGCTGTACGCAGTGGAATTAAGGGTGGTTCGGCGATTGCCTCAAGCGGAGGTGGAGGGTCAAGACCAAACGATAGCAAGATCGTCGGACGCCTGTCACTAGCAGCCTAAGGAACGCGAAAAGACAAGAGCTAACCCCTAGAGATCGTTAACCTTTGCTATCAAGGGACGGGTGCGGGGAGACCCCATATGGATGTTTAGATTGTTTGCTTGTTAGGGGTGGTCGCTTAGCTCGTGTGGTCTTTACTAGTTGAGGGAGGGGCTGAGGTGGGGCCATAGCCACTATCGGAAAACCGGACCCGAGGGATATCTGTACATTGGACACTCTTAGAGGCGGGCCCGTACAGATATAGAAAAGCTCCCGACCGAGTTTCGTGTTTTCTTGTGTAGCCCTGCCACGGAAGTTGGGTGCACAAGTAGAGGTTATGTGCAGTAGAAACATCGAGTACGATTGATGATACGTACGTGGGAAAGTCTAGGTACAACCATGTCTTCTCTAGGTGGTGTATCGTAGACTAGAGGACATTATTTGGTAATGGAACCAAACTCGATCGAATAGTTCGATCGAATAGTTCGAGGATAGCAGTCAGTACGCTTACGTAGCATAGCAATAGTGGTTCTATGCGGATGTAGCGTTGTACGTTACTATGGCAGAGGATGAGGGACTGCGCATATTACTATGGCGATACGGAGGTGACCATGCGAGTGGGATATCACGGGGTGTACCTCAGTTTGGGGGTAGCTACATATACACTATATTTGGTTAATCTACTGGGGGTAGATGGGTGTGACGTGTGTGTAAGCTTTGAGTGCTAATAACACGTATAACCTAATAAATAAGAAAGTGTAATTGAACGGTATATGTAGGATTATTCAAGAAGTGTAGTTTAAATTCATTCACACAGAACTTATATTCTAACCCCCTCCTCATAACATTCGCAGGTTAGACAGAGACTTATAGCTTTGGGAATACTCATTTAGCAGTATTGTGATTAAGGTAAAGCTATGTTTTTAAATATATTATATTTTACTCCTTCCGCTGTGAGGTGTTTTCCGAACTCTGACATATCTCTTTTCTCTGTCTTTTTCTGCAGGATACCAGAGCAACCAACTCGGGTTTCGGTGGATTGCATTTTTTTTTTTGAAAAAAAAAATCGGTCTGTCGGAATCTGGGTTGTTACAAGTTAAGACGTCATCATGCCTATTTGGAACCCATGTCCCTTCGGTGGCTTTTTCTCTCAAATCTTTCTGTCAAAATAAAGATTTCTCAATAATTTGTTGTTATATTTGCTAAAGAATCAGTTGTAACATAAAATATATAAAAGTATTGAAATAATGCTAAAAATTCATACTATTTATCTACAATTATCTTGGTTTTCTCATTGGGGATTGTATAATTTCCATTAACTCCTTTCCTTGATCTTGCCATAATCCAATGAACGCTTCTATCTAAAATAAACCCACTTGGTAGTGTGATTGTGGAATCTCTATCCATTTTGCCTTCTTCCCAGCATATCCTGCTTATCCAAATAATTAGGATGCTCATTGCATGCTCGACTCCTTCTAGCCTTCTCACTTATTTGTTGTTTAATGACATTAACAAATACAAGGTTATGGTTTATCTCTAAAATCTACACATGGTTTTTGACTGATTAGTTAAGAAGAGATACATGACCACAAAAATTGACTACAAAATTGATTTCAGTTTAAAGCTGCAAATAAAGATGGGTTATATTGTTAATTGCAGACACGTTTACTACTTAATTATAACTTGATGGTGGAGTTTAAAAGATACAAATATACCTTAAATTCTTCAGTTTTTCAATTCTTCTTAAATTTTTCCCATTGTTCTCGTGTAATATCGTCATAAAATTCATACGGCTCTTTATGGTCCTTTGGAAGCTCTCTTGTCTTCGTAATCCACCTGGTAAACAGTCTTGATTTGAAATCCTTCCATCGCTCATTAACATTTCTTAAAACATTGTCTTTCATTTTGTCATCTATGTGGTACTTGGTCCGAGATAATCAAAAAACAAGCAACAATTTACTTACACATTTGAATCAATAAATATTCAATCAAAGAATGTAACCAATTCATGCAGACCATGTGTTTATAGCTATTTACACATGATCAGCAATCAAGAAGAATATACATTGCTGACTAAGAAAAAATGTCCTTTAATTAAAAAAATAATAAGAGAGGTTCTAGTTTAAACAAAAGCATAAGTTACAACAAGAAGTCAAAAGCACTGTTAGTCATAACTTTTTCTTTGAACCCTAGACAACCAATCCTTAATTTTAATTAACTTGTCCAAAAATACAGCTAAAGAAAAATAATATGCTATCTATTTTTTATTTATTTTTGAGAAATAACAACTGAAATTATAGTTAAGAAATTACATCTGAAATTATAACTGAGCCTAGTCTGAAAATATATTTTTTTGAGAAAAAAGAATAAAATTTATATAGATAACATGGCTGAAAAAGTAATAAACAAGTATTTAGTAACTAAATTTTAATTAAACGTTAAATTCATGTTAAACATTAAAGTTTGGTGAAGGAAAAGAAACTACATGCATATATAATTTTTTTAACTACAATATATTTCTTATTTCAAAATTTTACAAACATTTTTGCATCTACTCCAATGTACTAGTAAGCTCTAAGTCTATTCATTTCTTTATCCAACATATTCACAAGCAAATAACATGTTATCTAAGTAACATGCTATCTAAATATACTTTTTTCTCAAGAAAATACAACAAAAGAAGATAAAGAGAAATAACATGGGCAAGAAAATGTAGTAAATGTGAAGAGAAACATAAGCAAGAGGAAATTAGATCAGAAATATGGGAAAAGGTAAATATAAGCAGGAAGAAATTAAATTGCAGAAATAAGAAACAAGCAGAAAACACAAAGTTCCCATGTGCATTTAAACTTGATATACTTAAAACAAATTACCTTAATGTCGTCCCAAATAGTGTCCTTAGGCCCCCAACTAGCGTCGTCCCAATTCTTATTGTTGATATCAATTTTGGATCTACATGCTTCGCCTATAAACGCCTTGTAAGAATTTGCCCACTTTCCAATGGGTTTTCCATTATCGCTCCATTCAATATATTTTGGCACTTGTGTTCTACTTTTTTTTCCTATTGTCGGTCCTCTTTTCTTCTTCGTAGACATTTGTGAAGCAGATGAATGTTCTTCATTGTTTGTATATGGTTTTATTTCCATGTTCCTGTATAAAAGAGATATTCATCAAAACACAAAACCAGTACATCGCTCCAAGACCCATTTACAGGCATAGTATTTAATATAATAAGATACAATTTGCTCCTAAGTTTGTACAGGAACATACAACTGAGGCATATTACAGGCATAATTTCATAAGGACCATACTAAATGAATTCTTAAGTTTATACAGGACCATTCAATAATTATCATCAGATTCAGACATTGCTATATGCATTGATGAATTCCATGCACCTAAAGAATTTTATTACCTATAGTCAACTAAAATTTCATGTTGGTGATATTTTTCTGGTTTATGGAATTAGATGCTTTAAAATAATTACATAATGTGTATGCGATGAGCAGACATTGCAATTTTATACTGAATTTACTTATCCTATTTCTTTTATCACGAAGAAGATTAGTATTGTAGTTCACAATATTTCTATCAAACTAAGAATCCAATTATTTTGCATGTAAATACAATTATAATTCAGGATAAGCATGTGGACATTTTGGAAATATGTTATGTGCTATACGGAACTATCGAATTAACACGTTACACTATATAATTGATACACCTAATATTTGCACCATAAAAGATATCTCTAAGATTAAAAATATATGGTATAAAAGAAATATAGATGTCAGTGTTCCAACATATAAATAGCTCATAACCTATTATATTGACCATTGTACATAAGCATCAACTTTTATGTTTTATTAGATAACACTTCATTCTGGTCAGAACAAAGAATAAAAATCAAAGAGGTATACAAAATCAAACATGAGATTTTTTTTTTATATAGCTTTTTTGCTTGTATTAGTTACAATCTACTACAACTAGCAACATACTTTAAATTATCCCCTTAATATTCCTTATTGAGCAATGCTTGACATATAGATTGCTTTTGTCTCTTTGTTAAACTTTTATGAAACAGTCGTAATTTATGCCAACTATACAAAGATGGATCATGTATGCTATTACAGTACGAATAACTTATGGTTACTTGTGTGGCTATTTTTCAAAATATATAGCATTGTTAGGAATTTTTAAGAAGAAGGAATTTTTGAGAGAATTTATTTTAATGCGGAGGAAATTTTTATTGCTTGCCTTTCGATTATAAACTTTGATTGCTTACATCCATCAGCTTGATTACCTTGCTTTTATAATGTAGTGACTCTCTAGAGTATTCTAGGAAAGCATTATCTAGAATCTCTAAAATAAGAATTCCAGATTTTTCCCTTAATTTATTCAGTTCATTAATACAATTGCTAATTTAACAATACAATTAATTGTTTCCTGAAAAACCAAGATTATTTCCAATATTCCTCCATAAGCTTGGTTTTTGAACTCCAAGAATGTCTCACAATCTTTTAAAATCATCATGCTTCAATGCTTTTGTGAAAATATCAGCAACTTGATTATTTATTTTGCAAAAATTCACCTACACCTCTTCATTTTCAATTGCTTCTCGAATGAAATGATGTTTGATGGCTATATACTTTGTTCTTCCATGACGGACTGGATTCATAGCTATAGCAATGGCTGATTCGTTGTCACAATGGATAGTCACAGCTTCTTGTTTCTCACCAAAATCTTTTAGTATTTTCTTCAGTCATATTGCTTGTTGGGTAGCTAGGCCAACTGAAATATATTCAGCCTCAGCAGAAGTTTGAGCAACTGTTTGTTGCTTCTTCGAACACCAAGAAAATGCTCCTGATCCAAGTGAAAACACATATCCAGAAGTGCTTTTCATGTCATATATACTTCCTGCCCAGTCACATCGCGAAACCCAAATAAAATAGTTTCAACATTATTTTCATATTTGATCCCATAGTCCAAAGTGCCTTTAATATATCTCAGCACCCTTTTTGCTGCACCTAGATGGATATGACTTGGATCATTCGTGAACCGAGAAAGTATGCTGGCTGTAAACATGATATCAGGTCTTGTATTAGTAAGGTAAAATAAATTACCAACTAGGCTTTTGTAGTAACTACCATCAACCTTCCTTCCCCCATCTTCTTTTTTTAGCTTTTCATTCACAACTAGCGGTGTATCAATCGGATTACACCCAAGAATCCCAGACTTTCTCAATATTTCTCAGCATATTTCTTTTAACAAATAAAAACTTCATCATCACCTTGAGAGATTTCTATTCCAAGGAAAAAATGCAGCAAGCCCAAATTTTTTATTTCATATTTCTTCATCATTTCTTTTCTAAAATCTTCAATCAACTTTAAATTGTTTTCGGTATAAATTAAATCATCTACATAAAGTGCAATAATCAGAATAACATCTACATAAATGCAGCAAGCCTAAATTTCTCGTTCTTGCTCTTCTCAAAGCCTTTCTCTATAAAGTAATTGTCAATATTGCTATACCATGCTCGTGGTGCTTGTTTTAGCCCATAAAGTGCTTTCTTTAGTTTGTAAACTTTTCCATCTTGCCCTTCAGTCTCAAATCCTTGAGGCTACTCCACGTAAACCTCTTCTTTCAATTCTCCATTCAAGAATGCTGATTTTACATCTGGCTGATATAACTTCCATCCTTTTTGGGCTGCAAGTGATATTAAAGCTCTAAAGGTGTCAAGACGTGCCACAGGAGCGAATGTCATTTCGTAGTCAATACCAGGTTGTTGAGAATAGCCCTTTGCAACGAGTCTCGCTTTGTTCTTTTGAACTAAACCATCTGGATTATGCTTCACTTTGTAGATCCAATTTACTCCAATGGTTTCTTTGTCTTTTGGCTTATCAACCAACATCCATGTTTTGTTCCTTTCAAGTGCATCCATCTCTTCTTGCATTGCCTTCCCCCAAGCATCTTCCTTAACCGCTTCTTCAAAATTTTCTAGTTCCATAGCGCAATAGTTGCACCTAGCAAAAATATCATCCAAACTCCTCATTTTTATAGGGGTTAAGCATGGAGATGATGAATTATGGCTTGCTGAGGATGAAGTGCTAGATGGAGAACTTGATGTAGATGAATCACATTGGTTATTTGCAAGTGTAGTTGGATTTTGTTTAGGATTACTGCTGGAACGGTTTTATCCTCTATTTTCTCCTATTTACAATTCCAAGATGTCTTCTCATCAAATACAACATATCTACTGATGATTACTTTCTTTGTCTTCAAGTTGTAAAATCTGTAGCCCTTCGACACAAAACTATAGACAATAAAAATGCATCTTTCACTAGCTTCTTGAAGCTTTGTCCTTTTTTCTTTAGGAATTTGGGCATAAAAAATACTCCCAAAGACTGTAAGATGATTCATTGAAGGCTTTCTTCCACTCCACGCTTCAAACGGCGTCATATTCCATATATCTTTTGTTGGACATCTATTCAGCAAATACACAGCTGTATTTATAGCCTCGGGCCAAAATTCTTTAAGCATGCCTTTCTTAAGCAACATTGATTTAGCCATCTCCATCATTGTTTGATTCTTCCTTTTGGAGACACCGTTTTGCTGAGGTGTATACCTAACGCTTAGTTGCCTCTCCACACCTTCTTCTTCATAAAATTTATCAAAATCATTGGAGTTATACCCCTTTCCCCTGTCACTTCTCAGAACTTCTATGGACCTGCCACTTTTTTTCTCAACAAAAGCTTTAAACTTCTTAAATATAACAAACACTTCAGATTTTTGTCTCATAAAACAAACCCATGTCATGTGGGTCAAATCTTCAATGAACGAAATAAAGTACCTATTTTGAGTATGAGATAATGTGCTCATAGGACTGCATACATCCGTGTGTACTATCCAACATTTCTTTGGCTCTTCTTGATCCTTCCTTTGGTAACGATTGCCGATGATGTTCGCCAAGTACATATCCTTCACATACTCCATGTTCTTATTTTTTTTATTGTTAGCAACCCATACATCATCATTTTTTGTGAAATCAATGTCAGACAACTGTAGTTTAAGTGCCCAAGTCTCTTATGCCATAAACAAGTGTCGTCTTCCTTTTTTGCCATGAAGCTATAATTTTTCTCGTAATTGAGATAGAGGGGAAAGCTTCTTTTTTTGTCATTTTTATTATAGCAGCAACTTTTCCTTCTGAATCAAAGATTTTACATTCTTGATTATCAAATTGAAGAGAATAACCATGCTCTAAAAATTATCCAATCCTCAACAAATTCTCCTCTAATTTAGGAACATAAAAGTTATCATGAATAAATTTACCTCCCTTCTTTGTTGCAACTCCAATGCTACCTTTGCCTTCAACTTCGACATACCCTCCATTGCTAAGTTTAACTTTCGAACCAAATGAAGGATCTATGTCAATGAATACATTTTTGTCTCCTGTCATATGATTGCTACATCCGCTGTCCAGGTACCCTATATTCTTATATTCTTTAGTTGCCTTTTGACAAGTAAAGAACAAGCTCCCTTCCATATTTTCCGCTATAGTCTCCATTCTTATATTCTTACATGTTTGTGTCTTTCCGAAGTGACAGTCCTTTTGAATGTGCCCAAACCTTTTGAAATTATGACATTGTGTCTTACCTTTGTTCCAGTAATCCTTTTCTTCATGAGAGTTTTTTTTGCAAATTCCACACCATTTATTTGTTCCTTCATCACTTCCTCTTCCTCCATAGGTGCCTCAACCTATTCCACGTGAATTTCTTCCTCTTCCTTTGCCAAATCTGCCACCTCTAGAAGACTCGCCATTATTTTTCTTTATTGTTTAGTCATTGTTGCATTGAGTAGTGAGTTTGGACTGAAGCACATTTTCAACCGTCTTTTCTATATGGCGAACAACCTTTGTTCGTAGGATTTAAGTGAACCAATTAACCCTTGAACGGTCATGTTTGACAAATCTTTGGTTTCTTCTATAACAGCCACCATAGGATCAAATTTTTCAGTTAAGCTTATCAAAATTTTATCAACAATTCTACGATTGCCAATTATATCTCCATAAGACTTCATTTGATTCACTAGTTCTGACAGCCTATTAAAATACTCATTCAAACTTTCATTTTCTTTCACTTTTTTTCATTTTCAAAATCTCTTTTTAGAGATTGAAGTTCGACAGTTCTTACCTCTGAATCCCCTTCAAACTCTTGTTGCAAGGTTTTCCATGCTTCCTTGGCTGTTTGCTCTCATAATTTTTGGGAATATCGTGTTTGACACTCCTCCTAGAATCATTCCAAGAACTCCAGCATCTGTGATTTTTTTCTTTTTTAATACCTCAGTTTGTGCTGCTGTCCGTTCTGCCGCAGCTGTTAAGTCTCAAGACATCCAACGAGGTGAACAAAGTCTCCATTTTTACTGCCAAAAAATCATAATTTTCTCCTTCAAATCAAGGAACTTGGACATTGCTATAGGTGGAGTTGATGCTTTCTGAAGTATTGCTTAGAGAAGCCATTACTTTGCACTTTTCTTTTAAGAAAAAAGATTGCAAGGATCTAGAGCTCTGATACCACTGTTAGGAATTTTTAAGAAGAAGAAGGAATTTTTGAGAGAATTTATTTTAATGAGGAGGAAATTTTTATTGCTTGCCTTTTGATTACAAACTTTGATTGCTTACGTCCATCAGCTTGATTACCTTGCTTTTATAATGCAGTGACTCTCTAGAGTATTCTAGGAAAGCATTATCTAGAATCTCTAAAATAGGAATTCTATATTTTCCTTAAATTTATTCAATTCATTAATACAATTGCTAATTTAACAATACAATTAATTGTTTCCTGAAAAACCAAGATTATTTCCAATAAGTATGTTGTTTGCCACTGCAAAATTTATGAATATAGCGTGCAAGATTAACAAAAAGTTTGAAATTAGAGCAAGAAAAAATAAAAAAGAAGGGAAACGTAGGTTTAATTCAGTTGTCTGATACTTCCTTTTTCGCGAGCATAACCGATAATTTACATCACAGGTAATAAGGCAGATATAATGGAATAATGTTGGATACCCAATGATTTCTTACAAAGTCACTATAACAATGCGATGTTGGAGATATATGATTCCAAAAATTTGCATAATATCCACGAATAATTAAGCAATGCTCTAAACGTAACAACGTTTAAAACGGGAGCATGTATATATGCTTGATTCGCTCATATGTTCATGTACACAAATCTATACGCCTTAAATGAACATTCATCTTATAATGATATCTATGCATACTAGTTACTACATAGAAAATGTCAGAAGGGTAAATACATACTATTGACTTTGTTTGACAAACTTTCGTACATGAATTAACTGGTCCGGCCATTTTAAAAGAAAATTAATGGATTTTTTCACATAATTACTAGAACATGCTAAGAAAAGAAATTCAAATGAGTCTTACCGTGATCAATAAGTTGCATAGTTATTTTTCCCCCGTACATAGATTAGTAAAGTCGGAGCTATGATATCAGCAACTTATGCGAAATCTTTTCTGAATCAATTTTTACTACGTACTAAATGTGTGCAGTTTCTTCAATCCCTAGTTCTCAAGTAATTTCCATCCTTACTGACAACTGACTGATGCCAGTATTGCTTCAATTCTATTAGTTGGTTTGAAGCCAAGTTTGTCTACTTTCCTATTGTAATTGATCTTGATGATTCCAACCTCTTACTTATCATTGTCTCCATTTTCGCCTCTAACAAAGAACCTCAGCCTACTCCATCCAGTAACATGCTCCTTATAGTCAGACTTAGAGCTTGTTTTCTTCAGCATGAGCATACTAAACTTACTCATTCTTCATTAAGTTGTTTTTGGCATTCCATAACTTATACTTGAAAATTGTATAATTATATTCATGATTTGATAAGGAATAAGAAAATTTAAAAGCATAACTTATTACATTTTAATTGTATTGCTTATTTACATAAAGAGGAGTATGTTGCTTATTTACATAGAGAGGAAAAAAGTAGTACTTGATGAGCAACTGGGTCTAAGAGAACTGAAAACTATGAAAAGCTAAAAAATTGAGTGAATGAACTAACTAAAATGGTGGATATGAATATAATTTACCTTTGAAGTTTTATAATGTGAAACTTAATACCATAGTTGAAACACCCCACCTTCGTTAGGATCACTCTCAAAGGGAATGCCCTAATTTTGGTGGAGGTTTATAAGTATAAGTCACAGATACACAAGACAGATATAAAAACGCATATTTTTGAACAGCGGAAAACAAGAGCAACTTTTATTTCATTAAAATACGTGTTACACAAACCATGCCATAATTTGCCTTACAATACTTCCAAAAACATAACACCTTCATAACTGTCTTGATTACATTATTTAAAGAAGCATAAAAAACATAAGTAAACTGCATAAGTTCCATAATTGTTGTCCAAAGCCATAGTCCAAAACGAAAAGATCCAAGCAATACATTCTTTCTCTTCAAGCTGGATGTGAAAACTGGTCAAGCTGCGGTATTCCCTCCCTGTGGACCTGGGGGGGGGGGGACGAAAGAAAAGTAGAGTCAGACATAAAGCCTGAGTAAGTCTAGGACTATTCAGTCTATGAATAAAGAACTGGGCATGATAAGTATAAACTGGAAATGGGAAAGCACCATAAACTAAGTTAAGTTGTCTGGAGTCGAATATACTTATCGTACCCCATATTAATCTCTACATCCATATAAACTAGTTCCCAACAGGCACCCCATAATCAGGGTGAAGTGATCCGTTTCTAATGATCGGCTCCTACTCGCATAGTTACATGTGTCTTACAGCCCCCGATGTTGTAGTTACCTATGCTGGTCCCACAATGGGGTGTATCAAGTCCCATGGTGGCGGCCCGACACAATTATAGAATGCACAGGTATACTACTGGTGCCCGGTGCCTTATTTTTCTACGCCGGAGTGTGTGCACGCCCGCACCCCATTAGAACCTACACTGCTGCACCACCGCCGTCGATTTGACCTCTTACAGTCAGCCCAGTAATCGTGCCCCACCCTGCCTAGTTCAGGGTATCCTGATAAACCTTGTAGGGTTACTGCTGAAAAGGGTCCCCCGCTACTAGGTTTTCTATTTCTAGCCAACATGCTAAGTTGGTTAAGTGTTTTGTAAACCTAACCCCCAATCAGTCTGTATAGTTTAGCATGTTCCATTTTGATTAAGTATTAATTCAATTTACTTAATCCTATCAATCCTGACTCAGCCTTAATTGTCTTATTAAAGCCCCGACCTCTCACATTAGACATATATTGTTGTGGCTGCCTGTTGCCGGTTGGGTCCGGGCAGTCTTACGCCACAACTCAGTCTAACCTCGGGTCTTTCTTGGGCTCCGTGTTTAACCACCCACATTGGATAGGTATTGTTGTGACTACTGGACAGCCGGGCGGTTCCGGGCAGGTTTACATCACAACTCAATCCAACCTCGGGTTAAACACTTCGTATTTTCTAAATTTACATATTTTGTCTCTTTTCTTTTTATATGTAAATATTTGCGACCCATTATTCAAATTCATCTTTATTGGGTAAAATTAATTTATACCACTTAATGGTTTTTCAAGGTCATTAGCATGCGTCAAACATACCAACACATATGTTTTATATTTTAACCCAAACGTCACTACCCCCGTTTTATATGTTCGCTACAATATAACATATGTTGGGTTTGACATTTAAACCCAACTTAGCCACATGAAAAAGGGGAGGCTTAGAACATGGTGTTTATATATTCTAAGTAACATAAAAAGGGGAGTGTGAACGCATGAACTTGCAACATAGCAAACTAATTAACATAAATTTGGCACTTGTGAACTTGCATTGTAATAGCATATAATCATGGCATAAACATACCTAAACATGGAATCATGGTTTTTGATCTATTCATATAATCATGGCATAAACCTACCTAAACATGAAATCATGTTTTTTGATCTATTCATATAATCATGGCATAAATATGAAATCATGGTTTTTAATCTATTCATGCAAACTTGCAATTGGAATGTAAATCTAACTTAGCTATGTGTCACATATATTATCATACGATTTTTATAACAATATAGGCCTAAAACATGTTTTCCAATTAGGAATAACACCAAACATAGTCTAGTCATGTTCATAGAGTCAACACAAGTTCACAAAGATGTTTACTTTTGTCTCTAATACAAAAGTATGGTTTTACACTTGAATCATGATGCCAATTCCAACATAAATTCACATAAGTCATAATACCCAAATGGATCCAACTACACTAAAAGTGATTATAATATATATTATGTTGGCATAATAGTGAACCATATACTTGCATGAATCTCAGATAAACTACCACGAACATGTAGTTGTTAATTTTCAACATGAATCACATACTTGCAAATATCCAATCGTTATACCACAACATCCCAAATTGTCTAGAATCAAAGCAACATCCAAATATGAATTATTATCACCACAAATCAAATACAATTCTATTTTGCATTTTACACAAATCAAAACACAATTATTTATTCACATCGGAATAGCACTCTACTTACAACGTATGACGAATCTTCAATTCAGGAATCTGAATTCTGAATTTTGGAGATGCTATCCTTTGTTGTAGGCGTTGTTTTGATTTGGTTGTCGATGCTTTAAGCTTTTGAATTGTCTCCTAATCGTCTCTCAATTTTGACGGCTATTTCTAGTCCTTCCTCAGCAGCATGACAGTCTCATTCTTATTTTTGTCTGTATGAATTAGGTGGAGTCTTAGGTCCTTTTTATAGGGTTTGTGAATTGATTAGGACCGTCGATGGAGCTTGGATTAATATTAGTCATTCATTTGAAGGAGAGACCAATCAGGAGCTGACACCTAGCCCTAGTGACAAGGCAAGGCTCAGGAACTCGGCTAAGCATAGACCAGGCCAGCCAGAGGGGGCTGGGTTCGACCTGGCTCAGGGGCCAGGTCGACTCCCCAGTCGACCCCCAGGTCGACTCTAAAGTCGACCTGCCTGGGGCAGGTCGACCCCCAGGTCGACTCCCAGGTCGACCCCCAGGTCGACCTGGCCTGGCAGGTCGACCCTAGGGTCGACCCCCAGGTCGACCTGGTGGGTTGGGCGGGAACTTTTCCCGCCTACTCTGATTGGGCTGAAATTCAAATCTGTTTTCGAAATTTGAATTTTCTGAAACTTCATCGGGCCATAATTTGGTCGTATGGGCTCCGTTTTTCGAAAACTCGGACTCTATTTCGCGTATTTTTCCGAGACGAACGCAATGGCGTATCCCATTTCCCTTAATACTTTAAATTGAAATTAATTATACATTAATTTGTGAATTTCACTGTTATAGAATACTCGGGGTGTTACAATAGTTATTTGTCCATGAAGAAGATGATGTACTTCTGTATTTTGCACAATATTTTTTTGGATCCACATTGTGATTATGCAAAAAAATTATTTCATTAAGAAAAGCCTAATGAAATTTTAAATAAACCTCTTATTTGCAAGCCTCCAAATCCGTAAGGAGTTAAGAAGGCTGCCGCTTTTTAATCTGTGATTAAAAAAAACTTGCAAATCGGGGGACAAATCAAAATGAAATTCTTAGTTTTCAAGAAACAATGGAGATAATTTGCAAATTTATAGAAGGTGATATTTAATGTTTAAATATGACAACTAACGACTCATACTATAAACAAACATGCAACAATACGAAAGGAAAATCCTGGAAACAAAGAAAAAAAAGGATAATAACAAACCTAAATTTTACCATGTATAGTGTTTCATGATAAATTTTCAATATTTGTTCTTTTTATCGAAATAATGCTACTTCAGTTACCCATATAAATTTTTATCGGAATAATTCTTATCTTTCATATTCACATTCTGTTAATATTCATGATATTCTTGTAAGAAAAATTAGCTAATATGCTTTTACTTTAATTTAATCTTCCTTTCATGCATAACCAAAATGGTTGTAGGCTTTATATATAGGAGCCTTACATGACAATTCATTCTTAATAGACACCACATTTTACCAACAGACATCACTTATTAAATAGACACAAACTTTAACATATGACTCTTGGCACATAAAAAGACACATTATTTAATACTAGTCAAAACACATTATTTAACACAAGTTTATTTTTCCAACATCCATTCCTAAACTTGTGTTGTGTTTTGATAACTCCAAGACAAGTTTCTCAATCTATAGAAGTCTTCATACTTCAAAGCTTTAGTAAACAAAAATTCCAACAAACACCTAATACGGTGACATTTGTTTGAACATGATCCCGTTTATGTTCCTTTCCAGTCATTCATACTGCTATCCAATTTATATTTTACATGTTCTGATAGAAATAGAGATATTATTCAGACTTTCTTAATTATGTTCTTCTTCCTTCCCAATATCAATATCGTTGATGCGATTTCACTAAACCTTGTTTTGTTCTTTTCATTTTCCACATGGTTTTCATCTGATGCAGTAGGCGAAGACTCTTGGATGATATGTACGTAGTGCAGTACACCAAGCTTGAGTTGAGTTCCACCACCTAGATTTTTCAGAACCGACATAACAGTAGGATCATGCATATCTTGATAAATTACCTTGACTTCTTCATCTTTATCAAGATCCAACCATATGGGTATATTTGGAAATTTGGAAGGCAATTTCGAAACTGACCTTTTTTGTATGTTGGAAATGCTTTTCTCTTCAATGATTCTAGCTTCAGCTAGCATGTACCCGATGTCCTTTTCAGAGAGTTTTGCTTTCTCAAGTAGTGACATAGCTGCAAATATATTGCCACCACGTATTTGGTAGAGTGTTTTTCTTTTAAGAGTGGCAACTTCATGTTGCAAGGCTTTACAATCTAAAGGACTAGGTTCTTCATCGTCTTCTTATGGATTTTCTGTAGTGATCATGTTTCCTTCCACTGTCTTTTCAGCTTCTTTATTTGCATTTTCAGCTTCATTCCCTTCCATTTCCTCGTCTTCTTGAGTTATTTCCATTTCATAACTTGCAAAGTAATTTTCCAGGCTTTGCCAAGTTTCTTGTGTTGTTTTTGCACTTGTAATGCGTGGAAGAATTGATCGACTCACCCCTTGTGTAACACCCCATATTTTTTTAAGATAATAAAATAAAGATAACTTAATTAAATATTCAGAATTAAGTAAAACGACTATGCCATTGCGTCCGTCTCGAAATTCTGGTCAAGATAGACACCTGGTTTGGATAAAATAGACACCGTATGAAGAAGTTATGAGCATTAGAAGTTTGTATACATATAAGGAGATTATATCTATGTGTATATATATATATATATTAAATAAACATATCCATAAAATTCGAAAATCAGTTCAAAAATCAAAATAGGGGCGGGAAAGTTCAGAGGGAAAATGGAACGTTGGGGGTCGACCCACCCGAGGATCCAGAATGTTCTTCTAACGTGTTCGGTTCGGATATCTTAAATTTTGATCTGAGGGTCCTGGTTCCTCCGCTACTCCTATAAATAAGACCCTAGACCTAACTCTAAATCTCATAATTCGGTAACTATGTCGGAGCTCTGCCATTACACACACACACTCTCTCTCTCTTCTCAAATCTGTTCTGAAATTAAAATACTAGCCTAGGAAAATTATGGATTCAGATCTGGAAGAGGGAATCAACGCTTGAATCATGAAAGCAAGGTAAACTTCTAAGAACTAATCTATTTAAATTGTTTCTCTTTCCCTTCTCTTGTCATGAAATAATAAATCCATGGTCGTTAGGTTGTGAATCAAATTAAAGGGGAAACCATGGATGATAGAACGGATCAGATCCAAAAAATTGGGAAAGCATGAAAGGTGAGTGGGTTTAAACTACCGCCTTTAGATAATGTTATGACTATCGTTTAGCATTCCCCTTTTTATAAATTGTGAAATTTCCAGTTTAATTATAAATTGTTGTTATAACAAGTTGAGAAATTAATATGAACAGATCAGGAAATTCATATGTTGAATCTATTAAATTGGGGGAATGATTAACATGATATAACGTTAAATTGTTAACATGAATAATTTATATATTGAATCAGTTGAAATGCTGGAGTGTTTACATGTTATAATATTAATTTGAACATGTGGGAAAAATTCATATATAGGATTTGTTGGAGTGCTAAAAAGTTTATAGGTAAATTTGTCCCAATTAAATACAAGGAATAATTGGGGTAAGTATATGACTATATGGATTCATGTTAACATAGAATCAAATAAATATGGGTTTGGGGAATCAACCAAATTATGTATAAAGATCTTAAATTGGATCATAAGTATAGAAAACGATTTAGGCACAAGTGGGATCATATATAAAATATGAATTGGCATAATTCGAATAATATGTTAACCCATCATGAATATAATCGGGTAAATGGGCATTAACACCTATAAAGGCATAGGTTTAAATAATTGATTAATAATGAATGCCTAGGATTACAGTTAGAAATTGAAATTGCATTTATGACACGAGGTTTGATTGCATTAGTGGTGGAAGTATGCCCGGACCCGACTGACGTTTAGACCAGTATGTGCGGTTGAGCGTGAATAACCCAACGAGGTAGATCATCAAGGTGTTATAAGGCACGAGGGGGAGCGCACATTCATCTGATTTTTCTGACGGCTCCGAAGGACTGGAAGGGGAAGCACACGACTTCCTGAGGTACATAAGGTGCTCCTAGTGGCCCTCTGTGTGGCGGCAGATGTCTTAGGCTGTGTCCGCAGAGGTTGGGTCTGCGCGTAACTACTAGGTGGGTGGGCCTTGACTGCAGATGTAGCTATGCTGTCTGAATGCTATGACGAGGTGACACCAGGGTGGTTCGGTGGTTTCCTCATGAGGAGGCAGAGGATCACGACCAATAAGGATAGTAGACCATCGGATACCCGTCATCGGTAGCCAGTGGGATGCGGAAAGACTCGAGCTAAACCCAAGATACCATTTCATCCTTCTCTATTGGGGTAAGGGTTTGAGGGGAGATGCCACATGGATGTTTAGATTGTTTGTGTAGAGGCAGTCGCTTAGCTCTGGTAGTCTTCACTAATTGAGGGAAGG
Source organism: Allium sativum (assembly GCA_030737875.1). NCBI lineage: Eukaryota > Viridiplantae > Streptophyta > Magnoliopsida > Asparagales > Amaryllidaceae > Allium > Allium sativum. Next base: position 705,331,520 of record CM060921.1, read on the forward strand.
GCCGAGGTGGGGCCATAGCCACCACGAAAACAAATCCTAGGTATATCTGTATATAGAGGCTCTATAAAGACGGGCCTGTATAGATATGGAAAAGCTACCGATTGAGTTTCGTGCTTCTTGTATCTCCCTGCCACGGAACTCGGTGCATATTAGAGGACGTGTGATTGAGGCATCGAGCTACAATTGAAGATACGTATGGTGGATAGTCTAGATACATGCAAGTCGGCTCTGGGTGGTGTATCGTAGACTTGAGGGCATTACTCCGGTATGGAGTCGGATTCAAACAAAGGTGGCAGTAAGTACGTTTACGTAGAATAGTGATTATAGATATATGCGGAACGTAATATTGTTATCCATACGTCACTACGACGTAGGTGAGGGACTGCGTGCATTTTGATGGTGTTACGGTGGAGACCGTGCGAGTGGGGTACCATGGGGTGTACCTCAATATTGGGGGTAGCTACATATATGCTGTATTAGGTTAATCCATTAGAAAGTAAATGGGTACGACGAGTGTGTAAGCCTTGAGTGTTGTTAACCCAAGTAACCTAATAAGGAAATTATATTGAACCGTATATGTAGGATTATCCAAAGTGTATAGTTTAAATCCAGTCACTAGAACTTGTATTCCGACCCCCTCCTCATAACATACTCGCAGGTTAGATTTGTGGCCGAGACATGAGACATTATAGCTTTGGATACTGGTTAAGCAGTATTATTAATACGGCAAGGCTATACATCGATTTATATTATGTTTTATCCATTCCGCTGTGAGATATTTTCTGAGCTCTAACATATTTTATGTCTTTGTCTTTTCTGCAGGATACCAGAGCAAACCTTTCTGAGGTTCGATAGACTGGAATTTTGAAGAAAAAAAAACGGTCTGTCGGAATTGGGGTTGTCACACCTTGATACATAAAGGACAAGACTTTTGCATCTTTGATTTTGTTCTCCTTATGTTTTTTTCTTTGCATTTGACATTGCAGCTACCTCCTTTGTAGTATGAGGAGTATACCCTTCTTCAATTATATCCCATAAATTTTCGGATATAAGGAAAGTCTTCATAAGAACATTCCAAAGCTCAATGTCTTGGCCAACAAAGATAGGAACACCTTGTTGATTAAAGGGGAAATCAGACTCTTGTTTGTTTGTAAATGCCATTGATGGATATGAGATGGGTAAATAAACCAAGGGTCGCTCTAGTATTAATTGTAAGAAAAAAACATAAGGAGAACAAGATCAAAGATACAAAGTCTTGTCTTTTATGTACCAAGGGGTGAGTCGATCAATCCTTCCACGCATTACAAGTGCAAAAACATCACAAGAAGCTCGGTAAAGCATGGAAAATCACTTTGCAGATTATGAAAAGACAATAACTTAAGAAGATGAGGACATAGAAGAAGACGAGGAAATGGAAGAGAACGAAGCTGAAAATGCAAATGAAGAAGTTGAAAAGACAGTGGAAGGAAACATGACCACTGTAGAAAATCCACAAGAAGTTGATGAAGAAATCAAGCATTTAAACATGCCAAAAGCCAACAAAGCTGAAGAGAAGACAACTGTAGAGTCTAGCAGACTCAAAATGTTGATCAGAATATTGATTCCACAAAAGGTACCAATGACAATGTCAAGACTGGACTCAGTAGTGCAAAAAGGCCTTATTTCGTTAAAAGGAAGTAAGCAAGTTAAAAAATATAATACAAATTTCCAACAATTCTTCCAGTCAGAGTCTGCTAATTTTTTATTCTACATAAAAATACAGGCCAAGAAGATTACAACAGACTAAGGCCATTGAGTTATCGTGGAGCTGATGTGTTCCTTTTGGCATTTTGCTAATTAGCAAGGCTAGTTATGAGAATGTTTCAAAAAAGGTTTGATGAAATGTGGATCCACATCCCAGTTTAATCTCTGATTTGTGTCCGTTTTGATTTCTAATAAATAGGATCAGCAAAATTTATTGTTGATTTTGCAGATGTCACCGTCATCATTTTACAATAGAAAATCATCTTAAACATGATATATTTAGATTTTGGACCATCAAATAATTATAGAATATATTATATATTAAAACTATTAACTATCCTGATTGAATTTATGCTATCAACACTTCGCGATCTAAAGATGATGTTGAGACAAGTAGATCACGACTATGAAAAAAGGAAAGAGTGAAAAATAACACTCTGGTACTCCTAGTTACCAAAAATCGAGTCAGGCACAAATAACGAAAGCTAGAAAATTGGAACATGGATCCCTCTTCTCTCTAATATACGCATGGATGTGTGGTATGTAAGAGGATTGCAGAGTAGATTTCTGTAATAATACTGGTATATCAAACACAAGATCTCTTTATGATAGGGATTCCTATGATAATACTGGTAGATTTTCTTTCATTATATGTTTGAGGAATCATTAAAGTTCATTAACAAGTTTTCTAATCTACACAAATGAATAGTCAAGTGCTCATGAATAAGTCAAGTGCATACCATCTTGGCAACAACCACTAATACAAAAGTGAATGTACATGAGGTCAAGCCGAAGCAAGTCCATACTCAACTCATGTGCTCAAGTGAAAACATGATCAAGTACGTCTGAACTAGCAAAGAAATGCACATCGGATAATTTACTGAATTTATTTAATAAGGTGATTTGGGCCTTATTTGAATTGGTAGACTAAATGATTTTATACATGAGTGGAAACCCAATTTTTTTGATAATTAGTACAAATGATTTTATACAACCAAATGTGTGCCAGAAGATTGTACATCATGAAGCAAGGTTCAATAAAATTATAAATGCAAAAGTAAAGAAACAAAAAAAGCTTTATTAACCCGCTATCCAAACTTCCTCACCATGATCAGAACGTGCATAATTTGCATTTAAATCAACTACTCCTTCCTGTGGACATATGCTAACGGAGAAAGGCGGATTCTCATCAAATTGATTATACTCTTCTTCATCTATCACATCATCATTTCCAACAATGCGCCTTTTATGAGGAAGTACAACATACCATTTATGATCAGCGGGGTCGGTTATGTAAAAAACTAGTTTTGGTTAAGATACAAAGATTGGTGGATCATTATTATGACTCACTCGATCAAAGTCAACAAGTGTGAACCCATGCTCATCCACTCGCACAGCGCGATTGTTGTCAACCCTTTTACATTGAAATAGAGGTATCATGAAGTCTTTGTATTCAAGCTCCCAAATATTTTCAATTATCCCGTAATATGATATTGTCACATTGTTGGTCTGTTATCTTTAGCACTGGCAAATTATCTAGAAGATGCCAAGGCACTAACTCCATTATTTTGAATTTTGCACTTTTCGTCCTGACGCTTCGTATAAAAGACATACCCATTAATATCATATCCTTCATAAAGTTTGACTAAAAGTCGAGGCCTATATGTAAATCATCTTATTGAATTGGGAATATCATGATTTGTTCGAGACAGTTGAGTCATTACCCTTATTAAACCAGTCGACGAAGGATCGGTTGTGTTCATTTGTCAACCACCTTTAGGTCTTTGAAGGATCCTCGAATTTTAGAATTGTCATGTGTTCCTCTAAGCAAGGATGAACCTCACTGAGGTGTCGTAAAACAAGTATGTGGGATTTGTAAATCATTTCATCACCAATATTAATTGATATTGACCCAATTGTGCCTTGACCATCAAGTTGTCCATCATGCCGAGACTTGCGTAGTCCAACGGGTCCAACACCGGATAAGTATTAAGTGACAAACTCAATAACCTCCTCGGCTGCAGTACCTTCCATGATACTAGCTTCAGGTCTATATTTTTTCAATGTTTTCCTTTTAAAGTTCCCATGTGCATTTCAAACGGATACATATATCTCATAAACATAGGACCACAAATCTTGACTTTTCTGACTAGATGAACAACCAAATGCACCATAACATCAAAAAATGAAGGGGGAAAAACATCCTAAATTAGCATAAAGTAATAACAACATCAGCTTGTTAATCATCCAACGTATCAGATCAATCACCTTGTTGCAAATTGAATTAAAAAAGATACAAGGTTTTGTAATAATATGTATAACATATTGGGGCAGTATACCTCTGATTGCAATAGGTAAAAAATGTTGCATCATTGGCAGTTGTGAGACTTTATGTCCGTCAATTTCAAACCCTTCATCGATACAAGACTACTAATGTTCGAAAAATAACCTGTTGGAACCTTAACACCACGAAGACTATCACAAAACTATTTTTTTCTTTATCTTTTTTGGACAATGTGTGACAAGCAGGAGGCAAATAAATATGTTTACCTTTTTCTGTTGGTGCTAACTCCTTCCGAATTCCCATTTTCAACATATCTCGTATAGGTTTCTCAACATCCATTATCTTACCAGGTATATTCAAAAACGTCCCAATGATACTATCACAAATATTATTTTCAATATGCATTACATCTAGATAATGTCTAACTTGCAAGTGTCTCCAATATGGAAGTTCCCAAAATATAAATTTTTTTCTTCCACGAGCCTTCTACAAGCGGAAAGGCTTTTCCAAATACACTTTCAACATCCTTGACCCGTTCATAAACATCGTTTCCTGTTAATGGCAAACAAGCAACTAAATTTTCTACCTCTCCGTTGAAAGGTTTCTTCTTTTTACGATAAGGGTGACTGAGAGGGATCAATCTACGACGATGCATATACACGTTTTTCTTGCAAAAATGCAAACATTCAACAACCATATCATTTTGACAAATTGGACATGCTTTAGCACCTTTTGTACTATAGCTAGATAAGTCACCATATGTAGGAAAATTATTTATGATGCAAAAAACCATGGCATATCAAACATTTGCACACCTACTTCCCACAAAAATTTTAGGTCATCAATAAACATTATGTATTTACGCTTGTTACTCAAGTGTGGCCGAAGATCGTAAATCACCAAAAGAACAGGTCAAGTACTTTGTTGACTACTAAGGTTGCCAAATAGGTTTATGCCATTTGTGCAAAGACCAAGTCTAAGATTTCTAATTTCTTTGCCAAAACTATAATACATTGTATCAATGTTTCTCCACTGTGGTGAATTGGCTGGATGCCTTAGAAACCCATCATCCTTCCTCACATCTGCATGCTATCTCAAATTTTTTGCATTATCTTTATTTGCAAATAAACGTTTAAACCTTGGTATAATAGGCAAATACCATAACACATTTGTTGGAGGTCCTTTCTTATCTGAGTCTGTATGAACATTTCCTCGTGCCTTGTAATGGGATAATCCATATTTTGGACACTCATACAAGCTTTCATACTCATTTTGATATAATATACAATCGTTTGGGCATGCATGTATCTTTTGTATCCTATGCCAATTGAGCACATTATCTTCTTTGCTTCATAGTTAGAAATATGAAGGTCATTACCTTCTGAAAGCATGTCTTTAAAAAGTTCCAACAATGATGTAAAACTTTTATCACTCCACCCATAATTTGCCTTTAAATTAAAAAGCTTGAGCACAGCAGACAACACTACAAACTTATCACAACCGGGAAACAAAGGCTTCTCAGCATCAGTTAATATTTTTTCATACAACTTTTGCTCTTCCATCAACCATTCTTCAACATCACAAAACATCTCATGAACATGATCATTATCAATATCCTCATCATTTACCTCATTATTCACATTATCTCCCAGGTCATTCTCATTGTTATTATGATTACTACAACTAGTTCTGTTGAGTATACTTTCACCATGCCATATCCATTGTGTATAATTTTTCTTAAATCCATTACAAATTATGTGATCCTTAATCTGATCTACGTTACAGAATCTGTTTGTATTTTTGCAGAGTCTAGAAGGATATAAAATAGTTTCTTCCCTTCTTCTTGATTGATTGTTTAACGAATGGTATATGAGTTCTTCAATCTTGTTTAAGAATTCAGCATTACTACATTTCACATTGTACATCCAACTATGATCCATGTGCAAATATTAGAGACACACTACACAAGAAAAACAAATCTTAAGTGTTTCACGTTAAACTAGCTTTCAAACAATGTTATCTACCTCAAACAAGCTATAAACTCTTTAAAGTTCAACTCAAATGTTTCTAGAATATGCTGAATCAAGAACTCATAAAGAATTGAAGAATGAATTTCCAGAATAAAAAAGAACAGGAATATAAAGGAAGACTGGGTCAAAGTTTCTAGAGATTTCCTCTTTTTATCCTTTTTTTGAAACAGGAACAAATGTGTAACACCCCACGTCCATTAATGTCACTCACGAAGGGAATGCATTAACTTCCATGGAGGTTATAAGTGAATATAGAACAGAAAAATTACAACAAGACAGATAGTAAATAGTACTTGGAAATCTAAAACTTCATTTTATTGCAGCGGAAATTAAACATGTTTGTTACATTATAAAACCATAGATCATAACCAAGTACAATATCCATCTTCATAAAAACAAAATACATAATCCCATTACATAAATAGCCATTAAAAAGATAACAAGCTGGACTTTACTTCAACGGTCCAAGCTTTCCAAAGAGAGATGAAGCAATTCAATCAAACTCCACTAGAGCTGGGCCCAACCTGAGGACCTGGAGGGGGAAAAAGGATAGAAATAGAGGGGGTCAGACATAAAGTCTGGCGAGTATGATAATTCTAACAATACTATTATCAAAATAACTAGACTAAGGCATAAGCTAGAGGACAAGTAAATGTCTATGAATTCTTAGGAAGATAAAGATAGCGTTTAAGATAACGGTAAAGGCACACCTAATAACTAACGAATGATTACTACACTGCACCGCACATTAGTACACTGCACCACACCAGTCACCCTATTGTTTGATCCCACTTGCTTCACACAGAAACTTTATAAATAGCCTTACGTACCCCTAGCTGACTACATAGGCGTCGTCTGCCCCTATCTCCACTAGTTGTACCCCACTACCCACTTTCGATCGGCTCCCTACTCGTAGATACCCGTGCTGGCCCCACAGTGGGGTGTATCACTCCCCTAAAGTGGCAACCAGATACAACTTGAGAATGCACGGCTTATACCTACACGATGCAACAACGTCTTACCTACCAGCCCAGGTCCACACACGCATATGAAACCCGTTGGACTTGCGTTGCCACCGCTCCCCGTTTTGGCCTCTTACAGTCAAACCCAACATGCGTGTCCCGTCCTCGACTTGGGTCGAGCCCACAAAGATACGTTTGGGATACTGGTCGAAATGGGCCCCCACAAGCTACCCACCTAAGCTTGTCACTAGTATATCCCACTTAACCCTCTTAGTCATGTTCATTTACATGTGTGTTTGGTTAAGTCTTACTAATCGTATTTCACATGCCACTAAGGGCACCCCCTAGATTCCTCATGCCACCCAAGGCACCTACTTAACCCCCATGTCCCACTTTACATGTTTATCTGGTTAAGTATTTCTTAATTCATTCAGGCCATAACCTCATAAAGACCTCTCACATTAGACTGGCATTTATAGCAGCTGGATTCGCCAGGTGGGTCCGGGCAGTCTTACACCATAAAAGAGTCTAACCTCATGTCTTTACAACTGTTATGCTTTAGTTTAGGCCTAGGACCTCTCACATTGGGCTGACATTTGTGACCACTGGATTTGCCGGGTGGGTCCGGGCAGGTTTACGTCACAAACGAGTCCAACCTCGTGTCCTAAGCATTGATTAACACTTAAAATCTTTTACCCCAATTTTAATAATTCCCTATTCAAATTATTAATTAAGTCAACTTTTAATGATGTCCATAATTGACTCAATTATGGCCATCCACTTATGGCATGCAAAATCATATCAATTGCACCCTAACTTTATAATTTTAAATCCTTAATATTACCCCTAATTTTAAATCCTTAATATTACCCCTACCCCACGTTTATACGTTCGCTTATTCAACGCATAATATAGGCTAGACTTGTATAGTCTAACACCTAGCACAAAGATAAATTATCACAACATATAGACAATTAAAATAAATCTAATCATAATAGGGGTGAAACTTGCATAAACTACACATGTTAAGGATCAAAAGGTGTCAACTTGTTAAATGTCTCAATTTACATGATATGATCATAGCCCAAATCTATACATAAATTTGGATATGAGGTTTTTAGGCAACATAATGATGGTGTGAACTAGCACAGGATATCACATATGTCATAGCATAATTCTAGATGTCATAATAGATGTCTTGGCATATGTTCATAACTTTTCTAATCAATCTAACTTGCATATGTGACTTGTCATATAGATCAACATAACCCAAACATGATGATTTAATTAATATGAACTAACTAGCATAGATGGTAACATCATGGCCTTTTTAACATGTATGATTCATCACAACTTAGCATAGAAACTTTCAACATACATAACATCATCATAGCATGATTTACAACATATAAGATATCATCATCACATAACATTGGATTTACAATATACATGATAGCAAAAGGGGTTTACAACAACATATATGATAATTCACATCATCTACTCATAATCCATTCATAACTCAACCTAATTAAAATGATAATAATCTTGTTAAGATTATCATACTCACAATTTAGAGAAGAAAAGAGAGAGTTTTGCTTTGCTTTAGGGTTGAGAGAATTAGAATTGAATTTGCTTTTCTTCTTTCTTAGTTGGCGGCGGCTCCATTGATTTCCATGGCGACAGTAACTATTCTATTTTAATTAGGTTTAGGGTTAGCATTAGGATGTATTTATAGGTGTAGGAAGTTATTTAGGACCATTAGATTAACCCTGAACCATGAGAACCAATCAAATGCAAAATCTGCATTTGAGCGAATCAGCCCACGGGTTGACAGCCAAACACCCTGGATTAACCCCTAGTCGACCCAGCGGGTCGACCTCAAAAATGGGCCGGTTCGGTTATTTCCCCTCCCAATTCGCTGTTTTGAACTTTTTCGCATATTTATTTATTTAATTTTTAATTTACATATATATATATATATATATATCAACATATATATATTTCTCTGCACAATCCATTTCACTTAATTCTTTTCTACAAATTAAGTATACTTTAATTTGTGAATTTTAATGTTATAAAATTACGGGGTGTTACATTCTCCCCTCCTTAAAGGATTTCGTCCCCAAAATCTCCAAGTCAAGAAGAATGTATATCCTACCATCTAATCGTCCATCTACTCAACCATCAAACACCAGCATCCATTGTACTTAAAAGACTTCTAATGCTTTAATGTTTATATGCACAGTGTGTGTATATGTCCATATCTAATGCAAAATTAGGCGGTCTACTGATTCAGTCGACCTCCTTAGTGCACTTCATGATAGTGTCATGCGTCCAATATGTATGCAAAAGATTCCTAATGATACATATTAATTCTATATGCGTTCACAACCATCCACCCGAATGCAACAACTATATGATAATACAACCATTATACATCCATTTTACTAAATACATCCATATATATGCAATATGCAATATGAAGTGACTGAGCCGATCTAGTGCCTAATAGTGTGTGTATATGCATCCACGAGCAACCACTAGCAAACACTTGTATCCACTTTGCATCCACCATACATAACATGTCTCAAACACATGTTTCAACCATAGGATTATCCTAACTAAAGGTCAAAGATACTAGCGAGAGGATATACTAAAGATAAGATAAGTACAAGCTAAGCGATAAAGGAGAAATTAAAGGACATACCCTCAAAAAGAAAAGGGTATCATGAACGCATCTTCTCTTCCGTCTCCTAAGTAGCGTTGCTCTCATCATCTCCCCATTGCACTTTGACTAGTCTGACCTCTCGATTCCTCAACCTCTTGATCTCCGACCCAAGAATGCGCGTAGGAGCTCGTTGAATTGTCGCATCACGCTCTATCTCCACCTCTCTAAGCAAGCTCGGCTCTACCACTTCCGCGGTCTCGTGCAAGCACTTCCTCAAATGTGACACATGGAATACGTCATGTACACCACTAAGTCTCTCGGGCAACTCCACTCTATACGCCATCCGTCCAATCCTCTCCTTAATAGGAAACGGCCCTACAAACCTTGGTGCTAATTTCCCAACGGACCCAAAGCGAACAACGTTTCGTAATGGAGACACTTTGACAAAGACCATGTCCCCAATTTCAAACTCGAGATCTGTCCTCCTCTTATCTGCATAAGATTTCTGCCTATCTTGCGCTTCTTTCATCCTCCTTCGAATCAAGTCGATCTTCTCCGAAGTCTCCCTAATCATATCGGGCCCAAGTAAGATCTTATCCGTAGATTCCCACCAACATGTAGGTGAACGACAAGGTTATCCATATAGAGCTTCGAATGGTGTCATACCAATGCTGGACTGAAAGCTATTATTATATGCGAACTCAACCAATGGAAGATGCTCTTCCCATGTACCCCCAAAGTCTAGGATACATAGCCTTAACAGATCCTCTAGAATGCGATTCACCCTCTCAGTCTGGCCGTCCATCTGAGGATGATATGCGGTGCTCAAACATAACTGAGTCCCTACCGCCTCTTGTAAGCTTCTCCAAAATTCGCTAGTGAAAATAGGATCGCGGTCGCTCACTATGCTAGAAGGAACACCGTGCAAACGAACTATCTCTCGAACGTATACAGAAGCTAACCATGGAGCAGTCCTCTTACTCTTCATGGGAATGAAATGGGCGCTCTTAGTGAGTCTATCTACTATAGCGCAAATCCCCGTATTACCCTTCCTTGATCGCGGTAATCCATCCACAAAATCCATCGAGACACTCTCCCACTTCCATAGTGGAACCTCCAATGGGAGAAGCAACCCACCGGGTTTCTTTTGCTCCGCTTTTACTTGTTGGCATACCAAGCATCTAGCGACATACTCGGCCACGTGTTTCTTCATGCCGGCCCAAAAGTAAACTCTCTTCATGTCTTTGTACATCTTGTCCCCGCCGGGATGAATGGTCATCTTCGAACGATGTGCTTCGTCAAGAATAGTCTTCTTTAGGTCATCGTCTTTTGGTACACAAAGTCTACCGTCCCTACGTAACCAACCCTTATCGTTTAGGGTATACCTACGGAGATGGTTGATGACTCCCCTCCTTTGAGTTTTTCTACTAACTCAACCAACTGTGGGTCGTCTCGCTGTGCCTCGCCAATCCGTCCCAAAAGCGTAGGTCTGAACTCCAAGGATGTTAGCAAACCGGGTACGAAGTCAACGGAAGGTCTAAAGTCAAACATCGAAATGAATTCTAAACTTTGCCGCTCAACAAACAAAGGACTTAAGGATAATCTTTTTCTACTTAAGGCTTCGGCCACCACGTTACCCTTGCCAGGGGTATATGCTATCTCAAAGTCGTAGGACGCTAAGAACTCCATCCACCTTTGCTGCCTTAAGTTCAAGTCCTTTTGAGAGAATAGGTATTTTAAAGATTTATGGTTAGTGAATAGTTCGAATTTCTCGCCAAGAAGATAATGACGCCAAGACTTAAGCGCGAAAACAATAGCGGCCAACTTTAGGTCATGTGTGGGGTAATTCTTCTCATGCGCTCTCAACTGCCTTCCACCATAGGCTATTACCCTGCCCTCTTGCATTAAGACTGCGCCTAGTCCTGTCCCACAAGCGTCATTATAAACGGTAAACGGCTTACTCCCGTCTGGCAATACTAAGACTGGGGCTGAAGTCAAAGCTCTCTTCAAACGTTGGAATGCATCATCACAATCTACGTCCCATGTGAAAACTAGGTTCTTCTACGTCAAGCATGTCAATAGAGCTGATATCTTTGCGAAGTCTTTGATAAACTTCCTATAGTAGCCAGCCAACCCCAAGAAACTTCTCACATCGGTAGCATTTTTAGGAACCTTCCATTCTTGGATGGCCACCACCTTCGCGGGATCTACAGCTATTCCTTCTTTGGAAACCACGTGTCCTAAGAACCGTACTTCCTTCCTCCAAAAGTGACGCTTAGAAAATTTAGCTTTAAGATTATGCGCTCGAAGAGTCTCCAACACTTCCCTAAGATGTAGGGCATGCTCTTCTTCATCCTTAGAAAAGATCAAGATGTCATCTACAAAGACTACCACGAATTTGTTAAGGTACTCCCTAAACACCCTACTCATCAAATCAACAAAGTATGCGGGGGCGTTTGTCAAACCGAAGGACATCACTAGCCATTCATAGAAACCGTCCGGAGTCCTAAAGGCAGTCTTGTTAATGCTATCCTCAGCCACTCTCAACTGATGGAAACCAGTGGCTAAGTCCAACTGTGAAAACACTGAGGCGTCAACCAACTGATCGAAGAGATCGTCAATCCTCGGCAGTGGGTGTCTGTTCTTCTTAGTAAGCTTATTAAGTTCTCTATAGTCCACACAAAGTCTAAGGGACCCATCCGCCTTTGTGGCAAATACTACTGGAGCACCCCACTCCGATATACTTCGTCTTATGAACCCCTTCTCAAGCAACTCCTTCACTTGCTTACCAAGTTCCCTCCTTTCACGTGGAGCCATGTGGCGTACTGGCAAAGATACTGGTTTCGCATTATCCACAAGATATATTCGAAAATCTATCTCCCGCTTCGGAGGCAAGCCCTTCACCTCCTCAAACACATCCGAATATTCTCGGACCACTCTAACAGATCGTAGATTTTCCTCAGACGCGTCAAGCGATTCTAGATAACTTAGCATAACCGAATTTATGGGATTACAAAAGATTTCGAGAGTGTTGCCAAGGCGAGTCACGAGCCTAACTACTCTCCTTTCACAATCAAGAACGACCCCATTTCTGGATAACCAATCCATTCCTAAAATTAGCCCATAGCCCATGAAGCCCAACACATAAGCATCACATCTAAATTCAACGCTAAGTATGGAAATTTTCAAATCCAAACACATCATAGACAAATAAGCTGAGCCCCCAATTGGATTCGAAACAACTAAGGGATCCTCTACTAAACTGGTGTTTAAGTGCAGTGATTCAACTAATGATGTAGAGATAAACGAATGTGATGCGCCCGAATCGAATAAGGTACGGACAGGATGATCAAACAGAAAAACTAAGCTTTCAACAGAAGTGGTTCTACCTCGTTCTTGCAGCGGTGGGACCGCAAGAGCCTGAACTTGTCCCCTTGCCTGCCCTGGTGCCATAAGAGCCTGCACCTGTCCTCCCGAGGTAGCTCCTGCCCTCTGCCCCTTCTTTGGGCAGTCCTTCACTAAATGTCCCGCATCGCCACAATGAAAACAGCCTGTCTTCTTTTTCTTTCGGCAATCCTTGCTGAGACGGCCTGGTGTCCCACAGTTAAAACATTTCTTCTTTCCCTTGTCGTTATTGTCTTTACCACCCTTCTTGTTTTGCTGTTGTGGTTTCTTCTGATCCCCCTTCTTCTCGGGTGCCTTATCAGCTTTAGCGCTTTTCTCCTCATGCATAATCGCCATTTCTACTAACTTCTCAAAGGTGGCCCCCATAGGGATGTGGGTCATAGCCAACCCTTGCAATGGTTCATTCAAGCCATTCACGAACCTTAGAGCCTTCTTCTCCGGCGTGTTTACTAAGTCCAAGCCAAACCTTGCTAACTGATTAAATTTATTGACATATTCTTTCACTGATGAGCTTCCTTGCTTCAATGTCAAGAACCTTTCCATATATAGATTTTCTTCCTCCTTTGAGAGAAACTTCGCCTCGAACCTACGTCTGAAATCCGCCCAAGAGTCAACAGGACGCTCCCCATTAGTGACCTCCCACCAAAACGAGGCCTCTCCCTTCATCAACCAAGCTGCTAATCGAACTCTCCTCCCTTCTTCTACTTCAAAGATTTCAAGCAATTCTTCCACCTCCTTAAGCCAATCTCTAGCTTCCACAAACGTTTCTGACCCTTGAAATGGTTTTCCACCCATAGCCTTGAATTCTTTGCACGTCTTTGCAAAAGTATCTACGCGAGGAGGAGGAGGAGGAACGGGTGCAACTGGTGGTGGAGGAACATTGGCTGGACCTGCAGCGGCCCTAGCCTCTAATAACCTCATATACCATCCTGGTATCGTTACACCGCCGGGTAGATTAAGATCTTCAACCATGCTGAAACGAAAAAGGAAAGATTCAAAATGGAGAATTCGAAAGAAAAAGAAATGGGCTATTGGGGATTATGTTTTTTTTTTAAAAAAAACTTTTCTCTTTAAATTTCTCATTAAAACATGTTTTTGAAAACACTTCTTCCAAAAATAACTATTTTTCTAAAGTATTTTTATCTGTTTTGGTAACCTTAAGCTCTGATACCACGTGTAACACCCCACGTCCATTAATGTCACTCACGAAGGGAATGCATTAACTTCCATGGAGGTTATAAGTGAATATAGAACAGAAAAATTACAACAAGACAGATAGAAAATAGTACTTGGAAATCTAAAACTTCATTTTATTGCAGTGGAAATTAAACATGTTTGTTACATCATAAAACCATAGATCATAACCAAGTACAATATCCATCTTCATAAAAACAAAATACATAATCCTATTACATAAATAGCCATTAAAAAGACAACAAGTTGGACTTTTACTTCAACGGTCCAAGCTTTCCAAAGAGAGATGAAGCAATTCAATCAAACTCCACTAGAGCGGGCCCAACCTGAGGACCTGGAGGGGGAAAAAAGATAGAAATAGAGGGGGTCAGACATAAAGTCTGGCGAGTATGATAATTCTAACAATACTATTATCAAAATAACTAGACTAAGGCATAAGCTGGAAGACAAGTAAATGTCTATGAACTCTTAGGAAGATAAAGATAGCGTTTAAGATAACGTTAAAGATAACGGTAACGGCACACCTAATTACTAACGAATGATTACTACACTGCACCACACATTACTACACTGCACCACACCAGTCACCCTATTGTTTGATCCCACTTGCTTCACACAGAAACTTTATAAATAGCCTTACGTACCCCTAGCTGACTACATAGGTGCCGTCTGCCCCTATCTCCACTAGGTGTACCCCACTACCCACTTTCGATCAGCTCCCTACTCGTAGATACCCGTGCTGGCCCCACAGTGGGGTGTATCACTCCCCTAAAGTGGCAACCCGATACAACTTGAGAATGCACGGCTTATACCTACACGATGCAACAACGTCTTACCTACCAGCCTGGGTCCACACACGCATATGAAACCCGTTGGACTTGCGTTGCCACCGCTCCCCGTTTTGGCCTCTTACAGTCAAACCCAGCATGTGTGTCCCGTCCTCGACTTGGGTTGAGCCCACAAAGATACATTTGGAATACTGGTCGAAATGGGCCCCCACAAGCTACCCACCTAAGCTTGTCACTAGTATATCCCACTTAACCCTCTTAGTCATGTTCATTTACATGTGTGTTTGGTTAAGTCTTAATAATCGTATTTCACATGCCACTAAGGGCACCCCCTAGATTCCTCATGCCACCCAAGGCACCTACTTAACCCCCATGTCCCACTTTACATGTTTATCTGGTTAAGTATTTCTTAATTCATTCAGGCCATAACCTCATAAAGACCTCTCACATTAGACTGGCATTTATGGCAGCTGGATTTGTCGGGCGGGTCCGGGCAGTCTTACACCATAAAAGAGTCTAACCTCGTGTCTTTACAACTGTTATGCTTTAGTTTAGGCCTAAGACCTCTCACATTGGGCTGACATTTGTGACCACTGGATTTGTCGGGTGGGTCCGGGCAGGTTTACGTCACAAACGAGTCCAACCTCGTGTCTTAAGCATTGATTAACACTTAAAATCTTTTACCCTAGTTTTAATAATTCCCTATTCAAATTATTAATTAAGTCAACTTTTAATGATGTCCATAATTGACTAAATTATGGCCATCCACTTATGGCATGCAAAATCATATCAATTGCACCCCAACTTTTTAATATTAAATCCTTAATATTACCCCTACCCCACGTTTATACGTTCGCTTATTCAACGCATAATATAGGCTAGACTTGTATAGTCTAACACCTAGCACAAAGATAAATTATCACAACATATAGACAATTAAAATAAATCTAATCATAATAGGGGTGAAACTTGCATAAACTACACATGTTAAGGATCAAAAAGTGTCAACTTGTTAAATATCTCAATTTACATGATATGATCATAGCCCAAATCTATACATAAACTTGCATATGGAGTTTTTAGGCAACATAATGATGGTGTGAACTAGCATAGGATATCACATATGTCATAGCATAATTCTGGATGTCATAATAGATGTCTTGGCATATGTTCATAACTTTTCTAATCAATCTAACTTGCATATGCGACTTGTCATATAGATCAACATAACCCAAACATGATTATTGTAACACCCCACCTCCGTTAAGGTCACTCACAAAGGGAATGCCTTAACTTTGGTGGAGCATTTTAGTAAACAGAACAGGAAACTTACAAGACAGATAAAACAGTACTTGAAAAATTTATAACTTTATTACAACAGAAACCGAAATAAGCTTGGTTACATCCTTTCAAATCAGAATTCAAGTACAAAATATCAGCCTTGTACAAAAGCCTTAAGAATGTATAGTTTAAAATCATAATCCCCACAGAAGAAGACAAGCCATACTTTGAGCACTTCAAGCGGAAGAAATCTGGATCAAGCTAGAGTATTCCCCTCTACAAAACCTGGTGGGAGGGGAACGGAATAAAGGAGGCGAAACAATAAGGGTCAGACAAAAGTCTGGCAACTCCAGTGATTTTCAGTTATGAACAGATAATAATAACATGACATGAAAATAAAACTGGATGAGAGGTAACTGTAACAGATGTGGCAGATATAACAGAAGAACAGAATGATATAAGCTATTGCTTTACACTTCCCTGCACTAATACTAGTATAACCGAATTAGGTGTCACCCTAATGTCTAAACAGAAACGGGTACAGAATAATTTAACAGAAACAGAATGCTAATAATGGGCCTTTACTACCCGATCAGAAATAGACAGAAGCAGAAACAGATTAGTCCCTACGGAAACAGAATGTGAATTAGGTGTACACTAGTAATGGGCCTTTACCACCTAAACAGACGGTACCACGCAGAAACAGACAGGTGTTACCACCCAACAGAAACAGACGGTACCAACAGAAACAGACAGAACTAAGTGTACCCTAAAACCCTACCTCAAGCGATCGGCTCCCTAATACATAAATATCCTGTGTCGGCCCCACAGTAGGGTGTATCACTCCCTTAAGAGACAACCAATTGGCACAGACCTATTTATAGATGTCACGGCGTCTTACATCCTCAGAGGGAGACCGGGATCCATGCACGCACATGACCCGGTTGGAACACACCATCAACACCCCTCGCCATTATCAGAATGAACCGCTTATAATTAGTTCAGTAAGCGTGTCCGGACCCTACCTACTGTTGGGTCAAAGTTTTGATACCAGAAAGGGTTACTGACTAATATGGGTCCCAAACAACAGATGACACAAGTAAATTCCCTCCTAACCTTGTGTCCCCAGACTAACAAATTTCAGCTTAACTTGTCTACAAGTTTCAGACATACAAAGTTTAGATTAACTAGTTCACAGATCAGACAATCAAGTTAACAGGTTTTCAGACTAACGGATCAGATGTTCGGATTAACAGGCTTACAGATTAACTGGTTACAGATTAACAGACTTACAGATTAACTGGTTACAGATTATCTAACTTTGTATTGGGCCCACGGATTCACGAAACGGGTTTATCAGATTCATTGATCCAATTGGTTTAACCTTACCCAACACGTTTTAGACATCATAATTATCTCAGATTTTCATTAATTAAATATTAATGCCCAAACCTCTCACATTAGACTGACAGTTTGCGGCTACTGGTTAAGCCGGTTGGTTCTGGGCAGGTTTCTGTCGCAAACTGAGTCTAACCTCGGGTTTCAAGCACGTTATGACTAACTTCTCACATTATAACCTATTGTTTGCGACCACTGGAATATGCCGGGCAGTTCCGGGCAGAATTACGCCGCAAACTCATTCTAACCTCGAGTTCGCCATGTTTATCTTTGCGTCCAATTAATTAATGATTTACCATTTATACCCACGCCTAATATACATGTCAATTATTCATAACTATAGCCAATTCAGATTACGTCAATAGCGGACTAATATATCAACCCAACAGATATAGCAGAGAACAGATTTCTCAGATTAGGCGACTTAGCAGATTAAGCAAACTAGCAGATTTAGTATTTTCAACAGACAGATTTGGCAGATGAACAAATCTAGCAAACTAAGCAGTAGAGCAGAACTAGCAGATTAAGCAATATAACAGAACTAGCAGATTAGGCAATGTAACAAAACTAGCAAATTAGGCAAATATAATAGATTTACTCATTTCTTAAAGTTTCATATCTTGCCTAATTATAAATCTTGCCTAAGTTCACGTGCATAAATAGTAGTCTTGATTCACAATATTATCAAATACCCTATGTTTGTATTAAAGTTACATAGCACAGATTATGGTCATGAATTTACCATATATCATATGTTCCAAATTTTTATTAAACTTGCATAGTACAGAAGATCCCTACATAAATTATACCAAATATAGCCATCGATTACTATGCATATCATATATCCCAAAGATCCCTTACTTAGGTGTTTATTTACATTAATAGATACCCTACTCTCATGTAAATCTTTATGCCTAAGCCATATTCTCTTTATCTCAAATCATATGTTCAATACAATTTATATTATAAATATAACATGTCCAGTCATATGTCTCAGATTTTGTTCTAGCTACAGTCCATGTTCTTTCCTCACATCAGTCACCTATTGGTCATGCCCAATTCATGCATCATTCATTTTATTGTCACAAACATTTTAGCGTATGTTAATCTCTTATGAGATTGGCTCAGGCTCGTGGTAGCCTGGCTATAAAAAACAAAGAGGAAAGAGATACAAAATAAGATCTAAACAGAACAGAACAGACATAACCTCAGATTCAGATTTATAATTCATGTCACAATCAGAATTAACGTTTATATCGAAAAATAACTGTACTTGCCTTGGTTGGATTAAAGAAAGAACTTTAGTTGTTGCAGACTTGTTGCAGAAGCTTTAATCTCTAATTTGAATTGAGTTGCTTAGGTTGATGTTGATTAGTTTTGATTCAAGCAGAGTAGCGACGCCATTTTCATTTTGATTTAGAACAGAGGCAGAGAAGAAGCAGAATAGAATTGTGTGTAGAGGAGGCTAGGTCTTAGGTTGTATTTATAGGTGTAGTTAGTTGTTTTAGGCCTTTAGATAAACCCTAGGATAGATTAGAGCCGTCAAATTTCGTCACAACCCCCAAAACCCGGCCCAAAAACCCATTTAGGTGCACCCAAGTCACCTGGGCTTGACCAGGGAGGTCGACCCCCAGGTCGACCCTAGGGTCGACACCCATGTCGACCTGGTGGGCAGGTCGACCCCCAGGTCCATGTCGACCTGGTGGGCAGGTCGACCCCCAGGTCGACCTGGTCTGGGCGGGAATTTTTCCCGCCCAGCCTGTTTGGGCTGAATTTTCGAAATTTGAATTTTCTGAATCTGTTTTGAATTTTCTGAAACTTCGGATGGCCATAACTTCATACGAAGTCCAATTCACGCAAACTCGGACTCTATTTCGACCAGAATTCCGAGACGAACACAACGGCGCAACCCGTTTCCCACAATTCTCACGTCTGAGATTAGTTATTCTTTAATTTGTGGATAATAATCTTGTTAAGATCATCATACTCACAATTTAGAGAAGAAAAGAGAGAGTTTTGCTTTGCTTTAGGGTAGAGAGAATTAGAATTGAATTTGCTTTTCTTCTTTCTTAGTTGGCGGCGGCTCCATTGATTTCCATGGCGATAGTAACTATTCTATTTTAATTAGGTTTAGGGTTAGCATTAGGATGTATTTATAGGTGTAGGAAGTTATTTAGGACCATTAGATTAACCCTGAACCATGAGAACCAATCAAATGCAAAATCTGCATTTGAGCGAATCGGCCCACAGGTTGACAGCCAAACACCCTGGATTAACCTCTAGTCGACCCAGCGGGGCTCGGGTCGACCTCAAAAATGGGCCGGTTCGGTTATTTCCCCTCCCAATTCGCTGTTTTGAACTTTTTCGCATATTTATTTATTTAATTTTTAATTTATATATATATATATATATATATATATCTGTGCAACCCATTTCACTTAATTCTTTTCTACAAATTAAGTATACTTTAATTTGTGAATTTTAATGTTATAAAATTACGGGGTGTTACAAAATGATACATCAATGTGATAACTTAATACAAGATCAAACAAAATGATGAACCAATATGTCATCCTTCATGCCCTTCCTCTTTCAATTGTACTTTTATCCAAGGTCTTCATCCTCGGATAATTGTCGAGTCAAACATCAACATCAACACACATTTCCTTTTAAAACACCATTAAAGGGCGAGAACTAATTTACAATTATCTAAAACTCAACCCTACATAAGATCAATTAAAGTTATCTATTCCTTTAAAAACATAGGAGAATGAACTATAGAGAGTCAACTTCCTTGAAATGTCATCTAGACCACCAGGGTTGTATCTCCCTATAGCTTGTGCACTGCTCGTCCTTTCCATCCTCTCTACTGTATAGAGTTTGATCGGAACAATCTAGTGTAGCTGCACAAGCAACATTGTATGCCTGACATGCATAATGACACTCCCGAAGTCTATTTTCTCCATCTTTATCGCATCGTTGAATCGATATCCAGTAGGCAAGCCGTTTTGCAGTAGTAGAGCAAAAAAAACCATTATCTATAATACTAAATTACAACCAAAATAAAAGACGTTAACCGGTTGTAGTTTGGCATGAGAACAACTAATTCAAGTTGTTGTAATATGCTTGGCTCACTCGATGCGCAATGCCGTCCATACGGTTTGTTAACCAGTACTTCTCCGCATATAGAAATACTAAGATTAAACTATTCTAACACGTATAACCTGCATAATCTGAGCACCTTAAATCACATACACCGTTGTTGCATACTCCTCCATGTAAACAACATTGTTCATCGCATGTTGATATGGAGAAATCTATGCCAGTTCAATAGCTTCCACATTCACATATTCCATTTGAATGGCAAGTACCAAATCCACTAAAATTATTGGGGAACGAGCGCAATTTGCAGTCATATCCATCATAACCAAGAAAACATAGCACTGTCCACAACACAATCGCCACTAAAATTACAAGAATTCAAACATTTCCCATTTTTGGGTAAACTAGCATAATTGCACAGTTCTTGGTATGTTGGGCATATTAGCTCGCCCTGGAAGCCAGGAAATTGAACATGACCCCCACCTTCTGGACAAGTTCTCCAAATATCATCTGCTTCTACCTCTAGATTGTTATTCAAACATTTATGTAGATAACATCTATTTCTTTTAGCCAGAGATCATTTAACAAATCCTATGCATACAAAAGAAGAAGCCGTAAACCTAGAGTTGCTTCTTCCTACCTCGCCCAATAGTTTGTCAGGATTGCGAAGATACTTTGTATTAGTGCATGAACCATCAGCATATGCAATATAATATGTGCAATAATCATCCAGTGATGATTGCCCACCTTTATTAGCCTGTGGAAAATAACGGGCCCATTTGGGCAAGTCTTCAACATGATCAAGAACCAAGCAGTATCCTTCTGCTTCACGATTGTATGTACAACCAGATACTAGTGTATCATTGCAATGATATGCACCTTTCCATAAATTACAAGGCGAAATAACAAACTCTGTTTCTTGATATTTTTTTCCCCATTCAAGTTGCTCTGCCATGTTATAGTTGGCTTCAAACCATCTGTTGTCTTCGTATAATGCCAAAGCCATTTTTGATACAACCGATCTTGTATCTACCAACCCAGTCATTATCTCATTCATCAAAAGCCTTTTCTCCTAATGTGATCTTGTTGACCCCCGTCTACTTCCGTCTTCCAATTCTAAGCCAGTAAAATTCTTGGAGAAAGCGCCATAGTGATTCCTTGCATGCATAAGCACCCGAGGAAGGACAATGCGGCTTACTACTCGGCCAAGCATATTGTCCATAACTTTTGTAGTAACCTGACTATGCCTTCTTTTTCTTTCATCGCGGAAGTGTGTAAAGGCATGAGGATCAAAACCTATCACATAGATCACCTTATGTACCAAAGTAGCTAACAGTACTGTCTTGACTTCTGCTGTCAAATGGTGAGGAGCAACAATTACATGTCAAGCAATAGCACGCCCCTATTGATCACGCTCACATGCAGCTGCCCAAGCTAGTGTGTTCCAATAGTTGGTCTAGTTATCACCAGTAGAACAAGGTATGCATTAGTAACACCATTTTCTATGTATTCATGAGGAAGTCGGACTCCACCATCTTGACCAAATGTAGAGTATCCACTTAGTCGCAAGTTACCCTTAACATATTCCATTGCAAGTGCTCTTTCGAACCATTTTGCAGTCTACGCCAATGCCTTTCGTAGGCATTGTTTCTTATCATCGTCAAATATATCCTCAAGTGTGCAATTATACCAGCAATCTCCAGAAAGTGTGGGATCTCCTTGAGGATTGCACACAGAAGTTCCAGGATCTGCAGCTGTTTGTGGTTCACCGAGCTTGACAATGTCACCAATTTTTCTGCAATCTTGATCAAAAGTGTGTCCAACAACATCATGATTCAGATATATCCTAATAGGCTTCTTCACGTTATATTCCACTGAAGATGAAGAAGATATGGAGAGTAAGGATCTCCTCTTTCTATGAACAGGCTTAGGTAATCTGATTTCTTATAAACCTGTTGAGTAACCAAGTACTCTTTACGTCCAGGTCGCCTCCTTTGGTGTAATATCTCATCATGAATACATGAATGTGATATATAACTATCTCTTTTGTTCTCGGAGTTTTTCGAATTTAATAATTTTTCTTTTCTGCGTTTAAATTTGTTGTAATTAAGCCCGTTTACAGGTATCAAAAGCCGAGGCCATCTAATCTCTTCTTCATTGAAACTCCATCAAAGTGAAGCTTAACTTTCAACACCCAGTGGACTTTCTTGCAGGTGTAGAAATGGTTGATTGTGTAGCTGAAAGAATGGTTAAATGAACCATTGTAACAACAGAACCTTTTTCTTCGAGATTTAGTTAGAAACAGATGGGATATTTGAGGAGAGAAATTAGGGCATTTGTGCTACTTGAAAGTCCTTTAAGGAACTGACAACATGACGAGCGTACTCTTAATATAAGAGACGACGACACAATCATACGATGTCTTCCTCTTTTTATATCCAGGTCTAACGAGTACTATAAATACTCTAACCTAACATTAGCTTAAAAATCTTGGCATTAGATGCCATTAGGGCATCAAAATTAGGTTTTTATTTTCTTACTTTGTTCTATTGTAATCAAACTTTGTTGTTACCAATATATATTCAACGACAATAAGTTTGGACCAAAATTAAACACCATGAAATCAGCAAGAGAAGCTATAAAGATATCAACTCTTCACCACTTGGTAAGAGATGCCATATTAAATCATACCAATTTTCCAGCACCTTCCTTGCCAGCTCACAACACTGCAAATTCTGATGCTGATGCGATTTCTGCTTTTCCTGTAAAACATGTAGAATCTACATTCTCCGGTAACAGAGTGAAGTGTTTATCCTCGTACATATGGTTTGGTTTTGTCTAAATATGAAACTAAGATGCCATTCAGTAACGACAAGTGGATTGCAAGTTCTCCCTGGATTTATTTTACATGTATCATTAAAACTAAATAGCCCTAATAAGATTACGATACAAAAATAAAGGACTCTATTTAATAACATTATCATAATTGTTATCGTTTTTAAATCT
Source organism: Allium sativum (assembly GCA_030737875.1). NCBI lineage: Eukaryota > Viridiplantae > Streptophyta > Magnoliopsida > Asparagales > Amaryllidaceae > Allium > Allium sativum. The sequence continues at coordinate 705,355,381 of CM060921.1, forward strand.
ACCCATGAAAAAATGATTCATATAGGATTGAAGGGTGAACTCCTCTATAGCTATTTGAAATATTTTCGTATAGCCCTCAAGATACTTAAAGAATAGCCTTAGTCCTACAACATACGTCAACAAATGGTTTCTTCAGCCATCCTCAGTTTAAATAGAATTGTACGGTTTACCTCTAACCATAGCATCCCTACTATTAGTTCAATGAATCTAAGATGAACTTCCTTGGCACATGATTCAGTCCTACGCAAGACAGCCTCATAGAAGGATATTCTAGTTGCACTAGGAGCCACTAGGAATTTTTTGCAGCAATCAATTGCGACTGAGCAATTTTAGGTACATGAACCTCCATCTGCACCTAAGGCATATCCCTAGATTAACCACTCATAACCCTCATTTTCTTGCTAAACACCAACTGTTGTCTGCCTTCATTAAAGATTCCCACCAACTCTTCCTTCCATTGCATAACAATCATAGTCGTTTGTCGCTATCAACCATATTGCAAGCCATATGAGAGAACTAAGGAGATTAGAGTAAAGACTTACTTGTAGAGATACGGACAAAAGTTACGACATAGGGAAGAAAATAGATTGAAAAAGAGAGGAAGACATAGATCTTGCAGTTTATAGGTTCCAATTTATTATTTATTCGCAATTATACTTCCCCTTATTCAATATTTCGTTGAAGTGTCTAAATTATTATGGGACAACAACTAAAGGTACGAAAACTTACATAAGCATCTATACTTTATTAACATTAATGATTGGTTTTCCCTTGTTATATGATAAAACTCTTCATGTATAGATTTAAACTATAAATAAAAGGAAATACCTATTTATTATTTTAAAATAAAGACAACTCTGTATAGTAGTTTCCTCCTGCATATCATCTAAAGTCGTATTTCTTGTTTGACTTAATTGTTGTTTACCTACAAAAATTTTTGAATGAATTATTTTATAATCCAGTATCATAGTTACAACATTTCTCTTGAGGTGGTAACTATTAAATCTAAGTTAAAGAAAATAGCAAATAGAGGGTAAGGATATAAATCTTAGCTTACATGTGGTGTAACAAAGATGACAATAGCATGTGTTCAAAAAGGCCATGTTTATAATGGACTTATCATGTGCATGGGTAGGTAAACATTTCCAACATTTTTCCTACTTTTTTTCCATATTTTGAGAAAGAATAAAGGATACACATTAAACATATAGATTATCAAACTGAACAACTGACAGATTTGTATACTGTATGCTTTCAGAATAAAATTGTGCAAAAGCAAAAAAAAAAAAAAAAAAAAAAAAAAAAAAAAATCAAGGAGCATATCTATAATGCCTTCTTTAATATGTTTTATATTATTAATGTTATTTTCAACATCAATGTTTTGTTGAATCTATATATTTCAAGAAAATCAAAAGCATTTTATCATTTTATATTTAACAACAATTAATGAACAACTGGTTTAATTTTTCAATTATACGATCAAACAATCATTCCATGTTGTTGCATAGTTGTACTAGTAACATTATTGAATGTTACCCTAAAATATTAGACATTTATCCCATTAAATAAGATGCAAATTAAGGTAGTTAATGCCATTTCTGCTGTTGCGACTTCAAACCTTTGACGTTATTATTAATGTTATTTTTTACACCTTCATCACAACATCTATGAGCTAGTGTAAAAGGTAGTACATCGCTTACCGAAGTGACGGATATGAAATGCGGCTTTTGAGGACATCGAAGACGTTTGGCCGGAGACTGATAGGATTGAAACCAAAGTGACAGATTTGGAGGTTGAAGGCGGGATTTTGTGCTTCTTGGTGGATCGAAACCAGGTAGGGATTTGGATGCCCTGATTTTGCTAGATGAGAAGATTTAATTTATTTCGATTGAAGAGGGAGAGTTAATTTTGTTCGAAGCATGTAGATTTAATTTTGAAAAAGTTGGTTTTAATTCTTCGATCTATTTTGTTTTGCATTCAGGAAAGTAAACGAGCTATGTGTTACTAATGTTTAGCCATATTTGCTACTATTTTTAGTTAAACCGTCGCAAATAAGGTGACACAGATAAGTAGTTTTTCATTAGTGTTTGTTGGGAAGCTATTTCCAAATGGAAGAACTTCTATTTAGATCACTTTTTAAGATTCTGGGTAGATGATTTTTGAAATTTATATTAAAGTGAAGTAATTTTCTTGCGTACGGCTTATATTTTATTTTTGGAAATACCTACTCTCAATCTTTAAGCCATAACTTTCGACTCTTTTGTCCAAATCAGCTGATTCCTTTTTTGTTGGAAAGCTGATTCAAAATCAAAAAACTTTTGATTTAACATTTTTCCTAAATCGAAGGGTAGCTTATGGAAAAATTAGGGAGAAGTGGATTTATTTATTCTGTTTTTCAAGTCAGAATAATTGTTTCACTTTCAAAGGCCATAACTTTTGATTCACTTTGCTAGATTGCCTCAATTTCTTCACTAGAGAGATATTTTAATGATGAAAAAATTTCATGCTTTTCACTTTTGATAATTCAAAGAGTATCTTGGGTGAAAATCAGTTTGGAAGTGAAGTGTTTTGTTTGGTTCTTTTTTAAACACAGAATTGATCGTTCCACTTTCAAAATTATTAACTAAATATCTATAACTCTAAATCTTCCCAAATTTGATCTGGGGTCTCTTCATACCTTAATTAACAAATATTAAAATTGGGTACGCTAATTCAATGTGAAAGAGGGTCAAAATGTGTCAAACTCGAGAGCAATTTGTAAGTTGATGTGAGTTTCGCGATGATTCGAGAAAGACATTTACATGATTTGAGGTGATGGTAAGAACTATATTTATGTTCTACGAGGCTTTTGCATGAAGTTAGCAAGGAGTATTATGAGTATCATCATCTAAAAAATTACTAATTTCTTACGCTTGTGTTCAAGCTAGTGTTTCACATGACTTCATCATGCTATATTTTATGATCTTCGCTTTGGCAGGCAAACAATACATACACATAATGATTAAGGATTTTTATGACTTAGTATGACTTTTACAAGGTCTTGAAAACTAGAACAAAAAGGATTAGTTGGGCAGAAACATAGAATACGTGTGATTTTATAGCAAAAGTCGCTATGAATGCATTATCAAAATGCCTTACCTTGACGAATTTTTGTGATTATATAGAATAATTTTTTTAAATATTTTTTTCATGATGATTTAGTATACTAAGAAAGCTGCTATAGCAAGAAGTGGTTTATATTATATTAGAACTTTCTATATCATTTTCTAAAATGATGTCCTTTTAGTTTGAAAGATTAAACAACGTATAAATTTTGTTTAACTTAACTATTTCCCTTCAGATTTTCCAAACTTATATTAGAGAGATATAAAGGTGGTTTGAGATTGTTTGCGAAGGATTTTTGAATAAAGACGTTGATTATTCTTTGAAATGGAAGGTGTTTATCTTCCAAAGGAAACTCTTTTGCAAGAGATATATAGATGTCTTTCGAAATGAGTATTTACAAAGTGTTTTACTCTTTTTGATATAAAGAGTATTTTGGAAATAAATGTTGACTTTGAATTTTTTGTGTAAAGAAGAACTACGTAAGCTTGATCCTGCATCTAATTGCTCGCCCAATTAGACAAAGGTATGTAGGTAGTCACAAGTGGTAGTGATGCAGCTACTATAATAATAAAATAATTTTTTGTTTATTATTTGATATTTCATCTTTTATTGGAGGATCTTTAATGTTTATCATTTAGGCCATACTAACATATTTATTGAGTATGCAGGAATGAATATCGACATCTATCTTGTCGGAATTGCACAATAGTCGATTTATGGTAATTGTGTCTAACTCGTATTTAAGCATACCCTGTGAATTAAAAGAATACTCTAATAAATGGTATTTATTAAAATTACATCCAATGCATTTAGTGACGTTGTATATTTATCAAATAAAATGGTAGTTGTCTTTGTTTGTTTTGGACGGACGGGTTTTCGACAATTTTGATTGGTTCGAAAATTCGAGATCGTTACAAAAGCGCATTGAGTTTCCGACCATGATAAAGAACAATGCCAAGATAAGTGAGAGAGTGGACGCCAATCTAAAACCATAGTAGGACTCGATCCACAATATGCTACTCGAGTTCGTCGACTTGGCCAGTAAGCCGGTATGAAGCAACTCTTCGGGAATTCCCCTAGCATCGTTCATAAAGATGCAGAAAAGACAAGAGTCAACGAAAAGACCGCTTATTCCCATTAGAGAAAATAATGGTGTCATCCGCAAAAGAAAATGACGAAATCACTGGGGATCCGCTAGGAATACCGAAATGGTAAATCTGCCTAGCATAGTTAGAGAGTGCACTACCCACACCAGAGCCTCCAAAGCAACGATAAAAAAAGCAAAAGAGAGGGGATCTCCTTGACGAAGCCCGGTACTAGACGAAAAAAAACCTTTGGCCACTCCATTAATAAGAACTGAGAATCAGCAGTTAGAGATGAGCCCAGACCAAGTCTATAAGCATCCCCAGAAAAACAAAAGATCTGAGAACTCAAATAATGAAAACCAAGACATGCGGTCATAAGCCTTCACCATGTCTAGTTTAATCACCACGTTTGACCCTTTGATCTTCCAATCAATTAGGATATAAGCTCTTAGGCAAGAAGGACATTGTCAGTAACCAAACGGCTTTTGACAAAGGTAACTTGGGTTGAGGAAACAACCTGATCGAGGACGGGCGTAAGATGGGAAAACAAGATCTTGGAAATGACCTTGTCTGAGAAATTACAAGGACTAATTGATTTGGTCAACACAAGAACAGGGATTTTCACATTTAAGTTTAAGCAAAAGATTGGTGGACATCCAACTCTTGTGGAATGTGCCAGCGAAAAGAACGAGTGAATCGCTCTGACAAAGTCATGGTGGAAGATCGGCCAGGCAGAATAGTAAAAAGCCCGTTAAACCTATCAGGGCCACTCTCACTATCCTTGCTAAGAGCAAAGATATAGGAATGATTCTCCTCCATCGAGGGAGGGAAGCTAAGAGAAGGAGCCTCATCGGGGAGGATCAATTAAAGGACGAGGGACATAAGAACAGGTTCAGGAGCATCGGAAGAAGAGCTATGAAGAAATAGCTAAAATGGGTGATGGTCGTATCTTCAACGTCCAACGGGGTGGAATCCACTCATAAATCAGGACGAAGAATTTGGAGGATAAAGAGGATGCTAAACATGGAAAACTTGAAATTAGAGTCGCCCGTCAACAATCCGCTTGACACGAGCTTTTTGGCGAAGGAAATCGTTCTCCACTCGAAGCTCTAAGTTGAAGGCGATCTGAGCTAGATTCCATATTGCCTTGTTAGAATCCGACGGATCGACATCAAAGGAAGCTTCCATCAAAATGAGGGCTTCTTCAATAGAGCGTACTTTGTCAAATATGCTCTTAAAAACAGAAGATTTGAAATGCTTTAGTTTAAGAAAGAAGACAGTAATAGGAGAACCACCAACTGAGAGAAACCACAATTCTTTTACGGTAGAGTGAAAAGGATGGTGGGTTCTCCACATAGACAAAAAGCGAAAAGAAGACATACCCGATAAAGAGAAAGAAGAACACTTTAGGATCAAGGGAGCATGGTCCGAGTAAGTGTTGTGCAAATGCTCCACCACTAAGGAGAATAGTCTGTTAAACCAACCCTCTAAGCTGAAAACCCGATCAAGGCGGGATCAGATGCTACTTGGTCGTTACACCAGGTAAAATATGATCCCATGAAAGAAACCTCTGAAAGCCGAGAGTGGATAACGAAGGAGTTAAAATCCTCCACAGAAGCTTGGTTGATAGCAGAACCCCTCTGCTTCTTTGACAAGCAATACACAACATTGAAATCACCCCATACCACAAAAGCTGCATAGCCGAAACCAGAGAGCAAAAGAATATCGTGCCACAGAGACTGGCGCTCCAATCAGTCGCATTTGGTATAAATCACAGAGACAAGAAAAGGAGATGGAAAAATGGTAAAGAGCACTCAATAAACAGAAGTTGAGCCAAATCGAAGATAACGCCAACCGAAACATTCCTAGCCTACAGAGCCACATGATCCATATCTTATTAGAGGTGTTGAACAAACCACCTCTGAGTCTTAGGGAAAGTACAAGACCGAAAAGATCTTTCGAACCTATGAACTGTTCCTGAAGAGCCACTTAAAAATAGTACGTTTCTTCCCGATTCACTTAAAGCGAGGAAGAGAAGCATCATTACTAATACAACGAATATTCCAATAAAGAACGTTCGCCATCATAGAAAACAAGAAACAATCAAACACACAATGAGACAAAAGAAGCCCAAAATAAAGAGAGAGAAAACACAGATCATATCAGTTATATATAACAACACGTAGACCTAACAACCCTCTCCGCAGCTGCGAGCAATCAAGTGTGAATGGAGCGAGGAGTCTGCTAATAAATGATGGGCCTCCACTGAGATGAATGTCTAGTGAAAGACGAGCATGGACCCAAAGAAGGCACTACTACAGAAGTAGCAACAGCCGAACGATAGGAAACAAAAGATAAATCATCTCACCTTGAAAGGGCGTACTGATCTAGCCTGCAAGAATAAGAATTCTTAGCCAGATGAGTCAGGCGGTCATTAATGACCCTGATATCACTCTGGTTAAGTAGGGTAATCGAATGCATAGAATGACTAAAAGATGGAAAGGATGTCAAAACAACCAGCAACGACGTTTCCCCTTGTTGTGAGGTCGCTGAGCTGGCAAAACTATCATTAGGTTTATAATCCTACAAACAACTATGAGACCTACTAACTGACACACAAAAGAAGGGAGGAGTACTAAAGTCCCCACATATTGGAAACAAACGCTCAAACACCTCAGAGACAAAAAAACACAGAAAAATAGCAAGCAACAAAAGCCAAAGAGCGCGAACATGCTCTTGGGCTACCCAACACAAACGAACCCTAAAAAAGCATGCACCAAATGGAATAAAGAGCACACAACAAATAACCCAGTTATAACTTCGTTGATATGTCATGAATTAGCATAAAGCGTGGAAAAATGATCGTGCCATCCCAAATTGCGACGATCACCAACCCATAACACAACCCAACCAACTAGAATTACCGCTAAAGAAAACAGCAAACCCACCATAGCAAGACCCAAAGAGAGAAAAGGACCCCGACCTTACAAAAAACCCAGGTACCAACAAAAAAATTGTTGAATCAGTACGAAAGGATTGGATCAAACATGATAGAGCAGATACCCAACATGAAACATAAGGCACGACACCCATAACTGAGCCCAAACTAATAAAACCTACACCAACCCTAAAAACAAGCCAAACAAAGCGGATGCCAAAGGGGATAGCAAACAATATGTGGACCAACCAAATATTCAACAAGAAAAGCAGGAATAAGGGGAGACAAACATGAAAAAGAAGGGGAGAAATCCCTGCTCATACCAACAGAAACAAGGAGAAAACAACACCTCAAAGTTCTTGAAGGCAACGAACCCAATGCAGCCTGCTCCCCTACCAACGCAGGGGATATGAAATGTAAATTAGCAACCAACCACACATAGGACCTCAAATTATAAGCATTAAGGCTAGCATAGTAAAGTAAAGCATAGAGCATGTAAAAGTACTAGAAATAAAAGGGGAAAAGGAGCATACCTGCCTCGGCAAAGCAAAGGGCCCAAAAGAGTCGTACACCTCATCGTCTAGTAACTCGACTGCCATGCTAGACCTACCAGTGCTCGGCTACAGACGGCAACATCTAGCTATAGTCAAACTTGTGCCCCGCTATCGATGACGCTCCCTGTGCATTCCACAGCCTCGTATCCAAACCCAACCTGAACGAGTAAACCACCACCGATTCCCAGATGGGTAATCAATAGAAGAACAATCGATATTGCGAACCACATCTTGACTAATAGGATTGAATGTGTTAAAAAAACTGGTAGAGAGGGTAAAGCATGTGCCTCGCCATTGGAAGAAGACAACAACGCGACAGTCGATAACTGCGGGAAGGCAGAGTTAAAAGAACTAGGCGCTGAACTCGGTGGACGAGAGTGCTTCTCACAACCCCTGGATCTCTTTGCATGTGCCTGAGAGGAATCAAGTGGAGGACAATTGCAACCAAAATGAGAATAACACGAAACTATCTTTGGCATAAAACAAATAAGTGAGGGAAGGAAGCGCTATATTCTCACGAATCAAAGGCCATGGAATCCTTTGTAGGAAGGAATCATATCGCAGACCTTGACAAAATAGCCACAAGGGACAAAAATCTCCGGTAATGAGGAAAAAAAGACATGGGGATAACTCCATGAAACTACCAACAACCACCACAAATTGATGCCTACACAGCATCTCAAATTGGACAAAAAACGAACCCTAATAACCGCCGATTTGGTGGATATTTGAGCCACCGAAGAAGAAACCCCTGGTGCCGAGAAAATAACATCTAAGATTGCGCCAGTCGGAGGGAAAGTCCCGCAAAAACCCGAACCGAGCAGAACTGAAGATCTGACATAGGGGACAAATAAAGACAACCAGCCTGCCAACTAGAACGGACCCCCAAAAACCAGATACCACAACCACAAGAAAAAGGAGAGGGGCAACAGACAAAAGACAAAGTAGCAGCATTACAAAAGAAAAAAGAAAATAGCAGAAAAAAGAAAATTGCTTCAAAGGAAGAAAGAAGTCGCCATTTTTGTTGTCGTTGTGTTTCTAATGAATCTTAACAAATTAAGCTTTATAATAATTAACTAAGTTTAAAGTAGAAATAAAAATAAATAATAACAATGATGATAAAATACTAACCAAGTTAACTGATTTTATAAAGATTATATGAATTTATAATAATAATAATAATAAATTAACTATGAGTTTTATAAAATTAATTATGTCAACAAGAGCAATAAACTATATGATATTGATGTTAAACTAGATTTTAGTTAATTGAGCATAATACCGCAACCATTCAATTATCAGAACAAATCATAAAGAATATTAATCCATAACCACATAATAGTCACAGAATATGCAGGAAAAGTAATGAAAGCAGTAGAGGAGACATGATTTATATCATGGTTTAGTAAGCTTTGGTCTACGTCTACTTGAAGTAATATTTGTTTACATTGTTAATTACAAGTATAGTTAGTTATTTGTATGAAAAGAGTAGAAGATGAAGTTATCTTGAAGGTTTACGAGAGCTTTCATGTAGAGAAGAGAAAATCTCATTTTTTTTTAAAATACCTGGTGGTCTGTTTATTGTAGAAGAAGAGTCAGATTGGTCCAAAAATGCTAGGTAAGACGAACGGCTTAATTGGTGGGCCGAGATCGCTCCTATAGAGGGATCAATAGCAACCCCGAGGAATAAGTATCGGTCCCTCGAGATTACATCCTCCAGAGTGTGACCCCTAAAGTAGGTCCTTTTATATTTTGCCTTGCTCCTTGTGTTCTTGGTTCGGTGATTTGACTGTCTGATGCTGAATTATTCTAATCAAGTTTATAAATCCAGAAATTCTATGTATCAGATTGGTATCGATCCTTCGCCCGAGCAAAAATCTAAGTTCTGTTCTTTTGTTTCGGATTCGTACTGATACCATACTTAGCTAAATTTTGAAGTTTCGATTCAACTTAATCCAAAGTGATAATCTGATGAATCTATTTGTTCCCAGCTTTATATCATCATATGTCCTCGATTCTTGAGTTATCCAAGCATTCAAATCTAAGGCTTAACGGGCTTATTAAAAGGCGAGTTAAGAAAAATGAGAATTATTTGGTTAAACCAAATAAACCAACTTATTTCGATCGGTTTTGTGTTGTTTAAAAATTAGACTGGTTTATAATTGGTCCAAAAAATATTTTAGTTCAGTTGTCGGTTAACCAAATTAAACGAACTTCTAATATTTTTCAAAAATTATTGATGTTAGAATAAATATTTTAGGTTAACTTGGTTATTCGAGTAATTTTAATTATTATATGCTTGTAAAATTATTTTTAAAAAGCATAAAATCACAAATAAGAATACTTTAATTTATATTTATAATTTATTTCAAATTATAGTGAATATTCCAAATATAAAATGTAAAATATTTTTAGTTCGGTTAAATCTAATAACAACCGAACCAACATAACTTAGTTTGGTTGTTTGGCTTGATTTTCATTTTTATTGGTTTTACTTTGACTTATCAATTTTCACCATTAAATAAACCAAACAACCCAAACATTCATCCCAAGGGTTAACGCTTGTCCCTTGGAACATATCTTTTGGTGGAAGTTGTGTTTTGTATATATTCAATATCCAAAATCCCTTCAGATTGTCTATAAGTTCCATGAATGTTCCAAGCCTTTAGTGAAATCCACGATCTCACTGGATCATTTTTATGATTGATAGTCGTCCCTAACAAGTGCTTGTGGTCTTACCGAGCCAATGTCGAGATCTACGACCCCCCTCGGGTCGATCCTTGATGTTTGTTATCTTGTTGGGTCGATATTCATTGTCTGCGACCTTGGTGGGTCAATCCTCTGGTCTTTCTGGACCTTTATCGAGCGTAGTCCCATGCCCAATTATCATTGCCTTTTGTGGGTTAGGGAAATCCCTTATGACTCTGGGCAGTTGATCCCAGTTCTATTGTAACACCCCGAAATTATAGAACACTAAAAGAGGATAAATTAAATTATAATTAATTTAATATTCATAATTAAGAGAAATGGACTACACCATTGCGTCCGTATCGAAATTCTAGTCAAGATAGACATTTGGTTTGTGTAAAACAAACACCGTATGGGGAAGTTATGAGAGTTTTAAGTTTGTATACGTGCAGAAAGAATATATATATATATATATACACACACACACATACACACACATGAGTCAGAGATGAGTCGGAATTTTATCCAGAACAGTTTGAATTTGAAAATTAAAAAGTGGCGGTAGATTTCCCGCTCTAGGGAGTTGACCCCCCTAGAGGGGTGTCGACACTGGGGTCGACCCCCCTGGAGGGGTGTCGACCCATGGGTCGACCCACCCATAGGAGTGTCGACACCCCTAGGGCTGAGGTGGCAGTCAGTTTTAGAGGGTTTTGCAGCTATATATACGTGGCCATTCCTCGTATTTTCTTCATTGGGAATTCATGGTGGCCAAACTCTGCCGGTGTCTGAACTGAACCCGTTATCTTCTACAACTCTCAGTTTTGCAAATCAAATCTAGAGATTCAAGATCCATTCTTTCTCTATTTTCTAATCCTAATGCTGTGAGTTTCTAGTTACTTTTAGATTTGAATATTTAAAAGTAAATATGACACGACTATGACTTGGATTTGTTCATATGCCTAAGTTAAATCAGATCCATTGTAAATCATGAACATATGACATTCTGAATTGGTTAGGATTTGGATCTAAATCTCTATCTTGGATCTGTTGTAACCCTTGTGGCATTTATGATTTGTGCTAGATTTATTTTAACTATTGATCTAAATCTCTATGTTGGATCTATTGTAACCTTTGTGTCATTCTATGATTTGTGCTAGATCTATTCTAATTATTGATCTAAAATCTTTATCTTGTTAGATCCATGGTAACTTCTATGACATGCTATGATATGAACCTTGAAACTTATTTGTGTAGACCCACTTTTAACCCGTTGGATATAAATTATGTGGACATTTAAATTGTTATTCCGATCTAGTTTATCACCTTGTGCTTATCATATTAGATCTAAACTTTTTGGACATCTAATTTGTTAATTTAGATCTAATTATGCTTATTGTAACATCATAGTTATGTTAGAATCAATTGACTGCCACAAGTTCATCATTTTTATGCTTATATGTCCACCTTGTCACCATACTAGTTAATGTTTATGCCAAGTTATGTTAAGCAAATCACTTTTGTCATATTCCTATTATTTTTCCCTTTTATCGTTTATGACTAGGATATTATCTAGCCTAGGCATGCCACCAATTTTATAAGTGCACTAGTTAAGGAACAGGGGAAAAAGGGTTAATATGGACATAATTTCAATATAAACATCGTTGGGCATATAAATCAAGTTATCGGGAAAAAGGGACATAATCACCTATTAAGACATATGTAAGAATTGGATAAAAATGGAATGTTTAGTAATTACAATTAGTAATTGTAATTGCACTTATGACAAGTGGTTAGGTTGCATTTGTGGTGGAAGACTGCCCGGACCCAACCGACATATCCAGCAGCCACTAATGTCAAACCTAATGTGAGAGGTCTAAGTGCGCAAATACGAATTAGGCTAAGACACGAGGTTCGGCTCAACAGTGGAATAAGACTTCCCGGACCCGACCGGCATATCCAGCATCCACAAGTTGTAGGCCTAATGTGGGAGGTCAAGCCCACTATAAACCATAAATGGATATGGTAATAAATTGGACTACTTAACCAAATCTAATCTATAGGGATTGTATGATTATGAACAAAAGTTAGGGTTAAGTAAAATTTGTTGGATAGTGGATGGGTTAAGCAAATCTGGAGTTGGTGGGTAATATTACATATAGGCCCACAGCCTTAACCCGATAAGGTTATGTAATTAAAGACACCTAGTGGTATACATAACCGGAGAAATAATAAAGTTATGAAATTAAAGACACCTTTAAGGTAAGTATAAGTGGTAGAAATATTGGGGTTATATAATTAAAGACACCCTTAGGGTAAGTATAACCTGTGGAAAACCTAGTGGGGGATACAAGACAAAGGAGAGAGCTTGTATCATATTGTGTGGGACCTGTTTCAATCAGTAACCCGGAGTATGTATCGAGTAGAGAACTTCGATCTAGGTCGGAGGTGGGGCACGCTTACTGACTGGTTGTAAGAGATCCAAACGTGGAGGCAGTGTTGGCAGTGCAAACCGACCGGGCCACGTGCGTGCATGAGCCGGGCCGAAAAGGACAAGACAACTGTGACACTTGCAGATATGGGGTTGTGCATATTAGTGAGGGGTTTCCACTTTAGGACGTGATACATCCTACTATGGGGCCGACACAGAGTATTTATGGAGTAGGGAGCCGATCGATTAGGGTAATGGTTAGGGTACATTTGGATGAACGCCCAAAGTCTACCACCTTATAGTGGAAGGGATCATCTCATTCTTGTTATACTAGTAATAGTACAGAGTAATCATTAGAAGCATATACACCTTATCCTGTCTACCTTGTCACACCTACCATTTTTGTAGTGATCTCTCTTATCCACTTTATATGCCTGTCATGCTACTTTTATTTATTTACTTGCTAAAAGTCAAAAGATTCGCCATACTTTACGTCTGACCCTCTTGTTGTCCACTTCTTTCTTCTGCTCCTCCCCCCCCCCAAAGGTTCTTAGGGAGGAAACACTCAGGCTTAGTCAGGATTCAGTTATCATCTTGCTAAAGCTGCTTTCAAAGTATGGCTCAAGTTTTATCTCCACTATGGCTTTGTCTCTTTTGTTTGGGGAATTATGTTATGTTGTTGTTATGGTTATTGAGACTCATGGTATTTTGAACCACGCGGTATGATCTGTGTTTGAAATAAAATTTAAATTTCTGCTGCTATCTTATTTATGTCTGTCTTGTAAAATTCTGTGTCTGTTTACCTATAACGCTTCACGAAACTTAATGCATTCCCTTTGTGAGTGACATTAATGGACGTGGTATGTCACACTTGGTATCAGAGCTGAAGGTTACTAGATTTGGATAAAAAAATTGAAAATTATTTTCAAAAAGATTTTTAAAGAAAGCTTTTTCAAAAAGAAAAGTCTGTTTTGAAAAACATTCGCCAAAAATCCATATGTAATATCCTTCTGTCCTTTGTCTAAATCTCTTCCTTTTCCTTTTTTCAGCTTGTCTGGGTAACAAAACATTCCTAATATCCCAGAGGGCAACACGATACCTGAATGGTTCCGTAGGTATTTGGAGTCCACGGCGCCTACCGAAGGCTAAGGAAATGTTCCTCCCCCAGCTGCACCAGTCATTCCTCCTCCTTCTCCACCAAGAGCAGATAACTTCGCCAAGATCTTCAAAGACTTTTGTGTTATGGGAGGGAAGCCATTCCATGGGAATGAGACATTCGTAGAAGCGCGAATTGGCTCAAGGACACCGTGGACTTGTTCGTAATCTTTGAAGTAGAGGATAGAAGAAAGGTTCAGTTAGCCGCCTGACTACTAAAGGATGAAGCCTCATTTTGGTGGGAAGTCACCAAAGCTGGAAGTCCAGTGGAAACTTGGGAAGATTTTAGACAAAGGTTCGAAATGAAATTTCTCTCAAGCTGAGAGAAGCATGCAGATGGAGAGATTCTTAACACTCAAACAAGGAAACTTGAGGGTGAAAGAGTATGTGAATAAATTCAACCATCTAGCAAGGTTCGGGTTAGAGTTGGTGGACACGTCGCACAAAAGGACTTTGCGGTTTGCTAAAGGGATGAATGAGCCTCTGCATGGGTTAGCCATGTCCCATATTCCATGGGGGGCACTTTTGAAAAGCTTGTCGGTATGGCCCTAGTGCATGCGGAAGACAAGGGAGAAAAGAAGGCTGAGGAAACAGAAAATAAGAAGGTATGGCCTAAGAAGGGGCAACAACAACAGCAACAACAACAAAAGAAAGAAGGGAAAATGATAAAGGGAAGGATAAGAGAAAGTGTCACAATTGTGGACAAGAAGGTCACCTGATTAAAGACTGTAAGAGAAGGAAGAACTCTTGCTACCACTGTGGAGAGGTCGGACATTTTGCTAGAGAATGCCCAAAGAAACAGGGATCACAGGGATAGGGTTAAAGGATAGGGACTTCTGGAGGGAAGGTGCATGCTCTCGCGATCAGTGCTCCTGATAGAGGTAGAAAAATTTCTTTGGAAGGTTTGATTTCTCTTTCAAAACATCCTATTAGAACACTTTTTGATTCTGGCGCTTCACACTCATTTATATCAAGTTCTGTAGTTTAATCTCTGCAATTAATTACTAGTATGGTAGTGGATCCTGTAGTTGTTTCAAACCCTATTGGTGGTTCAGCTCATTTATCTATGATTTTTCGGGATTTGAGAATATCTGTGCTAGGCGTCGAGTTTGAATGCGACGCATATGTGCCCGGTTTATGGGTTGTGGGTTGATTCTAGGAATGGATTGGCTTACCATGTATGGTGCCATTATGGATTGTGAGAAGAGGGTTGTTAGGCTTATAACTTGTCATAGGAGGACCCTCGAGATTTCTTGTGACCCACAAGGGTCGGTTATGCTTAGTTTCCTAGAGTCTCTTGATGCATTTACCGATGACTTGCAGTCTGTTCCAGTAGACCGAGATTATTCCGATGTTTTTGATGAGGTTCGGGGTTTACCTCCAAGGCGTAAGATCGACTTCCATATATATTTGGTGGACAATGCAAAGCCAGTTGCATTGCCAGTACGCCACATGGCTTCGAGGGAAAGGAGGGAGCTGAGTAAGCAAAAAGGGGAGCTACCTGAGAAAGGGTTTATCAGACGAAGCATATCTGAATGGAGTGCTCCAATAGTATTCGCGACTAAGGCAGATGGTTTGTTTCATTTTAGTGTTGACTATAGAGAGTTGAATAAACTCACTAAGAAGAATAGGCATCCGCTTCCGAGGATTGATGATTTATTTGATCAGCTTGTTGGTGCCTCGGTATTTTCTCAGTTAGACTTGGCCACGGGGTTCCATCAGTTGAGGGTGGCTCAGGACAGCATAGATAAGACTTCTTTTAGAACTCCGGACGGTTTCTTTGAATGGCTAGTGATGCCTTTTGGGCTGACGAATGCACCTGTCTATTTTGTCGATCTGATGAGTAGGGTGTTTTGGGAGTTTCTAAACAAATTTGTCGTGGTCTTTGTTGACAATATTTTGATCTTCTCCAAAAGCGAAGAAGAGCATGCCCAACATTTTAGAGAAGTTTTGAAAACTCTCCATGCGCATCAGCTTAAGTCAAAATTCTCCAAATGCCATCTTTGGAGAAAAGTGGTAAGATTCTTAGGGAATGTAGTCTCTAAAGAAGGGATAGCTATGGATCTCACGAAAGTAGTTGCGGTGCAAGATTGGCAGATTCCTAAAATGCAATCGAGATGAGAAGCTTTCTTGGGTTGGCAGGTTACTATAGGAAGTTCATTAAGGACTTCGCAAAGATATCAGCCCCACTCACCAGGCTAACGAAGAAGAACTTGGCATTTTCATGGGATATAGACTGTGACATTGCTTTCCAACGACTGAAGAGGGCTCTGACAGCAGTCCCAGTCTTGACCTTGCCCTATCGAAGTAAGGTGTTTACCGTTTACACTAATGCGTGTGGTACAGGGCTTGGTGCGGTCCTATTGCAAGAAGGAAAAGTAGTGTGTTATGAGGGTAGATAGTTGAGAGTTCACGAAAAGAACTACCCCACCCATGATCTAGAGCTAGCTACCACAGTATTCACGTTAAAGACGTGGCGTCATTATTTACTTGGAGAGAAGATCGACTTATACACCTATCATAAACCTCTTAAGTATTTGTTCTCGTAGAAAAACCTCAATTTAAGGCAACAACGATGGATGGAGTTTCTAGATTCTTATGATTTTGAGATTGCTTATACCCCTGGCAAGAGTAATGTAGTGGAAGACGTATTAAGTAGGCAGAGGATGGCCCTAAGTCCTCTGTTTGTGGAAAGAAAGAACTTGGAGTTCATATCAGCTTTTGATTTTAGACCCTTCATCGAGATTTTGCCTAATTTGTTTGCATCCTTGGAGATACGACCAATTTCTATGGACCAGATAAGAGCTTTGCAACAAGGTGACCCACAGATTTTAGACATCATGGAAAAGATCAGAAGAGGAGAGACTTCTAGTTACCTCAGTAGATATGCCATAGATGAAAGGGGGTAGTTGCGACGAGATGGAAGGCTTTGTGTTCATCAAACTGGAAGCTTGATAAAGGCAGTCCTAGAAGAAGCCCACCATTCTAAGATGACCATTCATCCAGGCAGTAATAAGATGTACAGAGACATGAAAAGGGTTTTCTTTTGGATTGGGATGAAGAAAGATGTGGTTGAATTTGTTTCTAAATGTTTAGTTTTCCAGCAAGTTAAAGCTGAGCAAAAGAAGCCCGGTAGATTTCTTCTTCCGTTGGAGGATCCTCAGTGGAAATGGGAGAGCGTCTCTATGGATTTCATTGTTGGTTTTCCTAGATCAAAGAAAGGAAACATCAGTATCTGGGTTATGGTAAATAGACTCACTATGAGCGCTCACTTTATTCCAGTTAAGAGTAAGAGGACGACATCTTGGTTGGTAGCAATTTATGTTCGTGAGATAGTTCATCTTTATGGATTACCTTCCAGCATCTTAAGCGATCGTGACCCATCTTTACCAGCGAATTTTGGAGGAGCTTGCAAGAAGCATTAGATACACAGTTTCGTTTGAGCACCGCTTATCATCCTCAGACCGATGGACAGACGGAGAGGGTGAACAGGATTCTTGAAGATCCTCTGAGGCTGTTTATCCTAGACTTCGGAGGGACTTGGGAAAAGCATCTTCCTTTAGTAGAGTTTGCCTATAACAGCAGCTATCAGTCCAACATCGGGATGGCACCCTTCAAAGCATTGTACAGACGACCCAGTAGATCACCAACTTATTGGTGAGAATCTACCAAAAGATTATTACTTGGACCAGATATGGTTATAGAAACGTCCGAAAAGATTTATCTTATTCGACGACAGATGAAGACAGCTCAAGATATGCAGAAGTCCTATGCAGACAAGAGAAGGAATGACATCGAATTTGAAGCGGGAGACTTAGTTTTTATCAAAGTATCACCTTTGAGGAATGTGGTTCGCTTCGGGTCTGTAGGAAAGTTGGCACCTAGGTCTGTGGGACCATTTCTCATAACCGAGAGGATTGGCCAAATGGCCTATTAAGTAAATCTCTGAGAAAATATATCCGGTGTTCATGATGTTTTCCATGTTTCTCATCTAGGAAGAGCCTGCATGACACTGCAGTAATTTTTTAGTCGAGTGTGTTGGAAGAAGTAAAAGCGGAACTGGAGGCGACAGTCAGGCGAGTCCCTACCCATATTCTTTGATCATAAGTTAAGAAGGTACGCAATAAAGAGATCAAGTTGCTAAAGGTTAAATAGGGAGATAACCCAGAGGAAGCGACTTGGGAGACCGAAGACAAGATTTGTGCTTTGTACCCTTTCTTTTTCGAGGGTATGTTCTTAACTCCTTTTTCTAAGTTTTATCAGTACTTGTTTCTATCACTTGAGTATATCTTATCAATAGTATTTCTCGACCTTTAGATAGGAATCCTATGAATGCAAACATGTGTTTTAGACATGTTATGTTTGATGGATGCAAGTGTTTGCTAGTGGTTGCCTGTGGACGCATATACACACAAATTAGGCACTAGATCGGCTCAACCACTCTCATACTGCATATGGATGTGCGTGCATTTTATTTTATTTTCTGGATGGAAATGGATGAGTTAGCATATAGATGTTGCACTTAGACGAATGAGTGTGCATACATATAGAGCTTACATGTTATAATAGGATTATTTGCATACATATTGGATTCATGGCACTCACATACATTGCATTAAGGAGGTCAACTGTATCAGTGGACCGCCTGATATTTCGCATTAGTGTTGGGACATATACACACACCGTTGAATATATTCATATAAGCATTAGAAATCTTTAAGGACAATGGATGCCAGTGATTGATGGATGAGTAGATGGGTGATGGATGGTAGGATACATTCTTCTTAACTTGGAGATTTCGGGGACGAAATTGTTAGAGTTTATGCCCTAGAGGCAATCCATTTGATGTGATTAATAACGTTATTATTTTATTTGGAATAAAAATATTCTGTTATGTTATATTTACTGCGTAATATAAATAATAATTTAATAGAAGTCCTTGGAATAATAATACCGAATTATATAGTTCGAGTAAGACTGAACTTGAGATTATTTAATGTGATAAGTATTATAATTCTTAAAAGTCCCTAGTCGAGTTTTATTGTTTATATAGGACAACAATAAAGCGTTGCGACTAGTATATTGATTGACTGATGATCACATCTCATTGATCATTAATATACGTGATATTAAAGTCAAGATATAAATATGTATTGGAGAATAGTGTATTGGGCTGACCCACCGTGAGATAACTACATGGAATATAATCAACAGTATCATAAGTTGTTCTCATAGTGACAGTAATGTAATGGTCCTCAGACCTGAAATCATTATAATTTTATTCGAGGATATTTGTGTTTTGATATCATCTAAAGTTA
This sequence comes from Allium sativum, assembly GCA_030737875.1. Taxonomy (NCBI): domain Eukaryota; kingdom Viridiplantae; phylum Streptophyta; class Magnoliopsida; order Asparagales; family Amaryllidaceae; genus Allium; species Allium sativum. The sequence goes on from CM060921.1 coordinate 705,374,652, forward strand.
TTTCGTAACAGAGTAATGATAATGGTGATTATTGGATATATCTCGAATCGAATGAAAATTATGAATGATCTAGATGGAATTTAACCCTATGATATATTCATAGTGATATCCATGGGCCTCTTGATTGAGTGAGACTGTGAAATGCATGGCCGTGCTCAAATATTGATTTGTTTTAAACAGTCTACTCATCGATCAAGAAAATCGGATTAAATTATAACGACGATGATATGATCCATGCCTCTAGTTTAATCCTGGATATATTGGTTAAAAGGATTATATTACATTGAGACGCTGGTCACGAAAAAGGTTGTATCGAATCGATTATATTATTATAACTTGGGTAGTAGCGACGTATTGCTAGATGCCAATCACTATTTATAATTTAAATACGATTTAAATTATTGCCAACGTTATAATAACCTAACGGGTCACACACTTAGAACGTTATAAAGGAAGAACATATATTGGGAAAATAAATTATCAAATTTGTTGATATTTTATATTGCATCGAAATGGTACACAAGTGGTTCCTTAATTGATGGAGCATACTTAGTTTGATATGGGTTTTGACTATTCCCTTTATAAGATAGAGTGGAGCCGTCATTTTTTTAATATACAGATGAAAATAAATAAAACCCTAACTTTACCTTTTACAAAACCCATGAATATGGCGGTTAGCACCTGGATTCCTTTCTCTTCTTCGATTTTATCCAAAAGGGAAGCGTTCGTGTGGATTACCAGTAGAGGGCCGGCGATTGACGTGCCTAGTGATTCGATTCTTCCATTTCTCTTTGTGTTCGAAGAGAAAACAGATGATTTAACCGATTTGCACAATTCAAAATTGGGGATTTTAACAATCACGCAAGGTATGAACTTTCGATTTACTGATTTTGCATAGATCTACGTATTTTAAAGTGTTAAAATTGATAAAAAAATTTAGGGTTTCGATTAGATCGATTTACCCAAAATTTCCTTCAATGGTATCAGAGCTATAGGGTTGCAAAATTCATTATTTTGAGTTATGTTTTCGATTCTTGCTTACTCGAATTCCTAAATAATCAAGTATCGCAAACACTGATATAAGAATTTAGCGTAAAATTCATTTATAAAAGTGATACTGTTCTACTCTGATTATAATCTGTGTTCGATACAAAAGTAAATTTGTTTATGGAAAATAGATTTTGACATATGATGCAAAATTTCAAAAAGGGATTCATGTTTAATTCTGAACTGTGATTCAGTTTTATTTTGCCATTGTTGTAGTATGGAATACAGTGGATTAATCAAAAACTAGTTTTGATTGATCGACAATGTTAAGACATTTTGGATCTGGTTTTTATTAAGAAAAACCAATGAAGTGGCAATTAAGATCAATCATCCAAAACAATTGACCCCTAGATATATGGATCAATTTTTCCTCTCTTTTCAGTATATTCAAATATTAAATTTGTATATGAAATAGTTTCAGAATAAAAAAATAAATAATATATGTATATATATATCTGAATAAAATAGTGAATTAATATATGATATTAATTCTATTAAGTTTCCAGTCTTACCTATTATAATTGATAATATAAACTCTGGAAATTCGAGTAATAATCATCTCTGAGTGAATAAATTTAAATATTCATATTTTGGAGAAATAATTCCTGAAAAGAGGAGTCAAAATGTTTGATTAAAGAAAATTGACATTTACACTATTGAAGACATATATTTAGATATATGCTAGAACCTCTTGTAAGTGATCATCTCTGGAATTTAAACTGTTTTCTTATTCAAGTGTGCTGATGGTTGAAAACAATCATAATTTTACTTAGAAAGATTACAACATCTTGGAGAAAGGTTTTAGTTTTCTGACCTAGCAGAACATATCAAAAGGTTACATTGAGTTTCTTTTAATTCCGGTTAGACTCGTATGCTTCTGTAAATAATATCTTGTTGAAAATACTATATATATATATATATATATATATATATATATATATATTTCCAAGTTTCTATATGCTGAATTGGTTTGTAAAACTAATTCGAATACTGCTGTATGGATCCATTTAAGTTCCTAACTTGTATGCACATTAATGGGAGAACTACTGCAAATTTGATTTGCATTTTAAGTTGCTTGGATTCACACATTATTTTGTCTTATGGAATTTGAATGTAGCCCATTATGAACCTGTTTTCTTTAAACATGTTTACATAGTAAAATCTGATATTTAACATCATGTTCAAATCTGTGTATATATATGTTTGACCTATGATTAACACACACATGTGTCCTCTCAATTTTGAATTGCATGACATCAATTTTACCTTTCTACTATCTATAATGCCAAATAAATGATTTGAGTCATTACAAAACCTTTTGCAATGATTTTTGGATTTTACAGTGTGTTCCTGAGACATGGTATGTTTCAAGTAAATAATTTTGCCATGATTATGTGAATATATATACATGATATATTAGGGATTGTACCCTGTTTACAATCTTAAGACACACAATATGCATGATTAATAATTTGACACAGTAAATGAGCATTGATTAGTAGTGCATTGAAATTTTGTTATTACATCCTCCAATCTCAGTTAATAAACATCATGAAGTAGAATTACTTCTATAAGATCTTGCAACAGCAAATAAGATTTGCTGATTAGATTTTGAACAGTTTGGAAATCCTTAGTATTTTGCAAGATCTGGAACTAGGCATGATATGTGAAACATTAAGAAAAACATGCATATACAAATTTAAATTTGACATGATCAAATTTTATTTGGGTTTGAGTAACATAGTAAAAGTAAAATCTGTCTGTTGTCTCTATTTTGCTTTAAAACCGTGTATACCTTTTGTAAAGGATTAATGTCATATAAGAACTTACACTGATGTGTGTTTTATTCACTTATGTGTAACAATGATTCACATATTGATTTGTATATATTGATACATATACATATGGCTTGCATATGATGATGTAGGACCAATGGTTTAAATATCATCAATATTACAACAATTTGAAATATATATACACAGTAGCAAATTTGATTTGCCAACTGAATATATACATAAAGATGTGTTGTTTATATTTATATTGATAAATATATAATCTATATATACTAATATATATATATATATATATATATATATATATATATATATTGCAAAAGTGATAGCTTCAGCAATTATAACTTGCAATTTGATATCATACTTGCTATGTATCAATAAACTTACATATGTGTTATATGAATCCAGGCATTTATAAATACTGATATATATATATATATATATATATATATTGCCTGGATCATATACAAAGTTTAAAGAAATTACAAAATACTGAACTGATGGTATTTGACATAGGCAAAGGTATTTGATATTGGGCAATATATATTTTGTCATTTATTAAAATGATCACATATATATACATATATGTGTGTGTGTATGTAAGTTTTAAAATCAGACTATATATATATAGTTTGCATAATATATAGCAAAGCCAAGGGTAAGTGCCTTGGATATAAAATCAATGTTGAAAACTGTTTCAAATCAGATTATATATATCATTGGACATTCACCTCTCCATCAATGAACACCTAAAACAAGTTCTCATCTGCAAGCATACAATGTTTGATTGTATTGTTTTACATATATATGTATATACTGCATAATTGATGCTCTGTTTATTTTCGAATGAATATTTCATCTGCATTTATTTATATTGATAAATATTTGCAGATGTATCCATGTTGCATGAATCAGTTTGACTGAGCAAATGTGCGCAAGTGGATGGACATGTAGGAGTAGAAGGTGAAGGAGTTGTTGAAGAAAGCATGGGTTTAAAACCTCGGCAGTATGACTGTATAAGTAGCGAACACTGTACAAATTTGTTTCTGAATGACTGTATAATGTAATCTATAAGATTTTGTGTGCTGTAGGAGTTTTAAACTGTATGTATAGATACAGATAGTCCAAAATGCATTTTATTACCCTGCATATACAAAAATGTGTATAAGGATATATATATATATATATATATACATGTTTATATATATATTTATATTAACAGTTGTCCTAAATTGTCATAAGTTATTATACATAAGTGTATAAGTTGTTATACATGTATAAGCTATTGTCCAATGTTGTTCCATAATTGTAATGTTTACTGGTTTGTATGATATTGCAAATGAATTAATACAAGTCTACATTAACTTGATACATAATAATGTATAATAGGGTCTGACCCTTTATTCGTTCTAAAAGGTAAGTTGTGTGTTATAATCTAAAGTGTTAGAAAGTATGTTTATACTAGTTTAGTTTATGAACTGGTTGTATTAGACTGAAATCTTAATACTGCTTTAGAGCGTGCGTGTATATGTGATCTATTTGGATGTTATTATCGACACATCTGAATTTGTCCTGTTTATAACCACTCTACAATGTTATGACACAGAGTTTTATTTTATGATTTGATCAAAAATAGAATTAATACTGTTTTAATTTTTCAGATGTTGAATACATGTATTTTAATATATGTAAATAACTCTAATATAGTTCGCCAGTACGAATTATAAATTCCCTCTACAAGCAAATTTTGTTATATTAAGTCACGGTGACGTCTTCCAATAATATACTCATCACTGTCCGAAATCAATGGATGTAACTAACGCCAAAGCGTTGTGCACCTTTTATTTTGGTTATATGCGATGGAGTAAAATGTGGTGCTCCAACCTATTATTGGGTCTGAATTAACTAGGCTGCATAATACGATTATGGCCTTAGAGACAAAAGCATGAATTATTCTACATTTTGAGCAAATGAATAATACTGAACAAAATGTTCAACATGCGATCCAAGATTTATATAGAAAATATAATTGATATAAGATGTCTACCTAAAAGGTTGTGTTTTGAGTTTAGCCAAAGCTGGGTCAAGGCATGACTAGATATGGACCTTGGAACACTATTATATGTATATAATGATTTACATATATAAATAGAGGAATGTTAATTTGAGTGGGAGCGTATTTTAGTTTCAATTACATATTTATGTTAATATAAATTTTGATTGTCAAAATTTTGTATTAAATAAATATTATAGAATCAGTTATTATTTCATTATCTAATGTAGATATTAAATAATAAATAACTCGATAATTTAAATTAATCCTTAAGAAGGATATAAATTGAATTAAATCAAATTTCTTGACTAACATTGAAATTTGAGGATTGTCCTCAAATAAATCAAATGTAATGTTATATAAACATAGAGGATCTAAAATAAAAGGTTGAGGTATGACTTCAACCGAATAATATATAAATGTTATAACAATCTACTTATACATTTCTAGTATTAGATACATAAATCACATAAATGTATGTTAATTTATAGAAATTGCAAAATAAGTAGAAATCTGACAAAATGACAAGTGGACTTACGAATGGAAATGAAACAAAAGTTGATGGATTATCCATAGAAAGTTAATTCTTGTTGTGTATACTGGCTTAATAAAATTAATAAAATAATTGTTATTATGAAATTCCATTTAAAATAAATGTTATTATAAATCTTGTTCAGACAAGTTTAAATTTCATTTGTAATAAAAGAACAATTGTTATTCATTTTATTTAAATGAATTATCTTATGGAATTTCACAAATAGTTAATGATCTTTATAAATTGTTAACTATAATGTACTTGACATAAACACTGAGTGGATTAAATTTAATAATTTAAATCATACACATCTTTAGCATTGTCAGTTAACCAATATAAACAAGAAACACGTATCAAAACTCCATAATGATGGAATTTTGAGGTCATTTGATTTTGAATCATATGAAGAATGCAAATCTTGTTAATAAGACAAAATGTTTGAATCACCTTTCACTTGACACAGTGAATGGACTACTAATTATTGGGTCTCATACATAATGATGTATCTGGAGCAATGAATACATAAGCTAGATGTAGGTTTTATTACTTCATACATTTGCTGATGATGTCAGTGGATATTGATGTGTGTATCTTATGATACACAAATTAGAATCCTTTGAAAAGTTCAAAGAATTCAAAAATGAAGTTCAAAACTAGTTTTAATAGAATATAAATACTTTTCGAACAGTTCGAAAGAGAATAATTAAGCCAATAAATTTAATGACTATCCAGATGAGTTTGAAATTGTTTCACGACTCACACCACCTAGAACACCATGTTGAAATGGTGTGCCTGAAAGGAGTAATCACACCTTATAAGATATGGTACGACCAAGATAAGTCATATAGATCTTCCAATAAATTAAATTGAGAACAATTAAATTAATCCTACTAAAACAAGTCTTAAGACGCCATATAAGATATGGATTAGGAAATGTCCTAGTATATCTAAATGCGCAGATTTGGGATGTATGGCGCTTGTTAAACGTCATTCCTCTGATAAGATCAGACCCAAATCAAATAAATATTTTGTGGAATATCCAAAAGAAGAAATTGGATATTAATTCTATAAATCCTCAAAAAATAAAATGTTTATTGCTCGAATTGGTATCCTTATAACGGAGAGTCAGTCTCTAACGTACCGATGGGAATAAAATAGAATCCGAAATGTCTCAGAGACCACAAAATACCATTAAATCTTGTATAGACAAGAAATTGAGTGGGAGTGACACAATAATTACAATGTTATATAATGATAACACATTAATTATTGTGAATAATGTTAGTTTTAAAACAAGAAATAGATACTGATTCTAAGAAAGAAAATGTTTGGATTAAGAAGTTCATAATTGAACTTAATTCAATGTTTATCCAATGATTTACATTGCGATAACAATGTGGCTATTGCTCTGGCCTAAAACGTTAAATTCATTATCGATCCAAACATATATTTAAGAATGTAATTCTTATATGAAATTGTTCGCAGAGGATATAAACATATCTGCAAAGTTTCAAAAGCTGTAATGTTGCAGACCTACTGAATTCAACATTGTCGCAGCAGAAGTTTAATAGTCACACTAGTTTCATGAGTATATGATACATGAATGATTGACTCTACTGCAAGTGGAAGATTGTTAGAGTTTATGCCCTAGAGGCAATCCATTTGATGTGATTAATAACGTTATTATTTTATTTGGAATAAAAATATTCTGTTATGATATATTTACTGCGTAATATAAATAATAATTTAATAGAAGTCCTTGGAATAATAATACAGAATTATATAGTTCGAGTAAGACTGAACTTATTGTTTATATAGGACAACAATAAAGCGTTGAGACTAGTATATTGATTGACTGATGATCACATCTCATTGATCATTAATATACATGATATTAAAGTCAAGATATAAATACGTATTGGAGAATAGCGTATTGGGCTGACCCACCGTGAGATAACTACATGGAATATAATCAACAGTATCATAAGTTGTTCTCATAGTGACAGTAATGTAATGGTCCTCAGACCTGAAATCATTATAATTTTATTCGAGGATATTTGTGTTTTGATATCATCTAAAGTTATTTCGTAACAGAGTAATGATAACGGTGATTATTGGATATATCTCGAATCGAATGAAAATTATGAATGATCTAGATGGAATTTAACCCTACGATATATTCATAGTGATATCCATGGGCCTCTTGATTGAGTGAGACTGTGAAATGCATGGCCGTGCTCAAATATTGATTTGTTTTAAACAGTCTACTCATCAATCAAGAAAATCGGATTAAACTATAATGAGGATGATACGATCCATGCCTCTAGTTTAATCCTGCATATATTGGTTAAAAGGATTATATTACATTGAGACGCTGGTCACGAAAAAGGTTGTATCGAATCGATTATATTATTATAACTTGGGTAGCATCGACGTATTGCTAGATGCCAATCACTATTTATAAATTAAATACGATTTAAATTATTGCCAACGTTATAATAACATATCGGGTCACACACTTAGAACGTTATAAAGGAAGAACATATATTGGGTAAATAAATTATCAAATTTGTTGATATTTTATATTGCATCGAAATGGTACACAAGTGGTTCCTTAATTGATGGAGCATACTTAGTTTGATAAGGGTTTTGACTATTCCCTTTATAAGATAGAGTGGAGCCGTCATTTTTTTTTAATATACAGATGAAAATAAATAAAACCCTAACTTTACCTTTTACGAAACCTATGAATATGGCGGCTAGCACCTGGATTCCTTTCTCTTCTTCGATTTTGATCCAAAAGGGAAGCATTCGTGTGGATTACCAGTAGAGGGCCGGCAATTGACGTGCCTAGTGATTCGATTCTTCCATTTCTCTTTGTGTTCGAAGAGCAAACAGATGATTCAACCGATTCGCACAATTAAAATTGGGGATTTTAACAATCACGCAAGGTATGAACTTTCGATTTATTGATTTTGCATAGATCTACGTATTTTAAAGTGTTAAAATTGATAAAAAAATTTAGGGTTTCAATTAGATCGATTTACCCAAAATTTCCTTCAGAAATCCCTTAAGTAGTGGAGAATGTAACATCCCAAAATTTTAACAACACTAAAAGAGCATAAATTAAATAATAATTAATTTAATATTTAGAATTAAGAGAAACGAACTGCACCATTGCATCTGTATTGAAATTCTGGTCAAGATAGACATTTGATCTGTATAAAACAAACACTGTATGGGGAAGTTATGAGAGTTTTAAGTTTGTATACGCACAAAAAGAATATATATATATATATACATGAGTCAGAGATGAGTCAGAATTTTATCCAGAACAGTTTGAATTCGAAAAATGAAAAGTGGAGGCAGATTTCCCACTCTAGGGGGTCGACCCCCCTTAATGGGTGTCGGCCCATGGGTCGACACACCCACAGGGGTGTCGACACCCCTGGGCCCTGAGGTGGCAGTCGGTTTCATAGGGTTTTGCAGCAATATATACGTGGCTATTCCTCATATTTTCTTCATTGGGAATTCATGATGGCCAAACTCTGCCGGTGTCAGAACTGGGCCCGTTATCTTATACAACTATCAGTTTTGCAAATCAAATCTGGAGATTCAAGATCCATTCTTTCTCTATTTTCTAATCATAACGCTGTGAGTTTCTAGTTACTTTTAGATTTTAATATTTAAAAGTAAATATGACACGACTATGACTTGGATTTTTTCATATGCCTAAGTTAAATCAGATCCATTGTAAATCATGAACATATGACATTCTGAATTGGTTAGGATTTGGATCTAAATCTCTATCTTAGATCTGTTGTAACCCTTGTGGCATTCTACAATTTGCGCTAGATCTATTTTAACTATTGATCTAAATATCTATGTTGGATCTGCTGTAACCTTAGTGGCATTCTATGATTTGTGCTAGATCTATTCTAATTATTGATTTAAAATCTCTATCTTGTTAGATCCATGGTAACTTCTATGACATGATGTGATGTGAACCACGAACCATATTCGTGTAGATCCACTTTTAACCCGTTGGATCTAAATTATGTGGACATTTAAATTGTTAATCCGATCTAGTTTATCACCTTGTGCTTATCATATTAGATCTAAACCTATTGGACATCTAATTTGTTAATTTAGATCTAATTATGCTTAATGTGACATCATACTTATGTTAGAATCAATTGACTGCCACAAGTTCATCAGTTTTATGCTTATATGTCCACCTTGTCACCATGCTAGTTTATATTTATGCCAAGTTATGTTAAGCAATCACTTTTGTCATATTCCTATTATTTTTTCCTTTTATCGTTTATGACTAGAATATAATCTAGCCTAGGCATGTCGCCAATTTTATGAGTGCACTAGGTAGGGAACGAGGGAAAAAGGGTTAATATGGACATAATTTGAATATAAACATCGTTGGGCATATAAATCAAGTTGTTGGGAAAAAGGAACATAATCACCTATTAAGACATAGGTAAGAATTGTATAAAAATGGAATGTCTAGTAGTTAAAATTAGGAATTATAATTGCACTTATGACAGGAGGTTAGGTTTCATTAGTGGTGGAAGCCTGCCCGGACACGACCGGCATATCCAGCAGCCACTAATGTTGAACCTAATTTGAGAGGTCTAAGTGCGCAAATATGAATCGAGCTAAGACACTAGGTTAGGCCTAACTGTGGAATAAGACTGCCCGGACCCGACCGGCATATCCAGCATCCTCAAGTTGTAGGTCTAATGTGGGAGGTCAAGCCCATTATAAACAATAAATGGACATGGTAATAAATTGGACTACTTAACCAAATCTAATCCATAGGGATTGTATGATTATAAACTAAAGTTAGGTTAAGTAAAATTTTGGATAGTGGATGGGTTAAGCAAATCTGGAGGGGGTGGGTAATATTTACATATAGGCCCACAAACTTAACCCAATAAGGTTATGTAATTAAAGACACCTAGTGGTATACATAACCGAAGGAAATAGTAAAGCTATGTAATTAAAGACACCTTTAAGGTAAGCATAACTGGTAGAAAGATTGGGGTTATATAATTAAAGACGCCCTTAGGGTAAGTATAACCTATGGAAAACCTAGTGGGGGATACAAGACAAAGGGGAGAGCTTGTATCATATTGTGTGGGACCTGTTTCAGTCAGTAACCCGGAGTATGTATCGAGTAGAGAACTCCGAGCTAGGTTGGAGGTGGGGCACGCTTACTGACTGATTGTAAGAGATCCAAACGTGGAGGCGGTGTTGGCGGCGTAAACCACCCGGGCCATGTGCGTGCATGAGATGGCCCGAAGGGGATAAGATGCCCGTGACACCTGTAGATATGGGGCAGTGCATATCAGTGAGGGGTTGCCACTTTAAGACGTGATACATCCTACTGCAGGGCCGACACAGTGTATCTACGGAGTAGGGAGCCGATCGATTAGGGTAGTGGTTAGGGTACCTTTGGACGAATGCCCAAAGTCTACCACCTTATAGTGGAAGGGATCCTCTCATTTTGGTTAAACTAGTAATAGTGCAAAGTAATCATTAGAAGCATATACACCTTATCCTATCTACCTTGTCACACCTGCCATTTATGTAGTGATCTCTCTTATCCACTTTATATGTTTGTCATGCTACTTTTTTTATGTACTTGCTAAAAGTCACTAGACTCGCCAGACTTTATGTCTGACCCACTTGTTTCCTCTTCTTTCTTCCATTCCCTCCCTCCCCCCAGGTTCTCAGGGAGGAAACACTCAGGGTTAGTCAGGATTCAGTTATCATCCTGCCAGAGCTGCTTTCGAAGTATGGCTCAAGTTTTATCTCCACTATGGCTTTAGTTTTATCTCCACTATGCCTTTGTCTCTTTTATTTGGGGAATTATGTTTTCTTTTTAGTATTTATGTACTCTGGTGTTAAAAGATAGAAGTTATGTTGTTGTAATGGTTTTTGAGACTCATGATATTTTGAACCACGCCGTATGATCTGTGTTTGAAATAAAATTTAAATTTCCGCTGCTATCTTATTTATGTCTGTCTTGAAAAAATTTGTGTCTGTTTACCTATAACGCTTCACGAAACTTAATGCATTCCCTTTGTGAGTGACATTAAGGGACGTAGGGTGTCACATCTATCCTGGGTGTCCGAGTGTTGTTGGATCCAACTCGAAAAACTTCATCTTGACCTCCTGGTCTTTCATTCTGTTCAATACAATTCAAGAAATTAGCCATTATTTCCTCTTGTCTCTTAAGTATATTCTCTTGACATTCTTAGGAGGTTTAGAACTTGATAAATGCCTCATTTATTTCTTTCCTCATGAGATAGACAAAGGGATTTCCAATAAAGGAACCCTCCTGACTTCCTTCCATTATAGCTCTTTCAGGTTGAGCATTTGTTTTCCTCTTCCTAACCATTGTTTTCTAAGCAGAAGTTTCCTTAGATTCTAGTGATATATTTCAAAACAATAAATTTGTAAAACATTTAAAACCTTTCTCTTAGCATATAATGTTGAAGTTATATAATATTTTATTTTCATGTTATTGATTTATCATTTAAAGTCAAAAATACTTATATAACTCGAAGTCTTAATGAGTTCATTTTCATTCTTAGAAAATTTAAGCGTACACTGATTTGGCGTATGACTAAAAATCTTCAAATACTTAATAGACTTGTTTTAACTTCCAGCGAAAATATTTAAAAACCTTTTAAAATACATATGGAAGGCATGCTCCTCCGATGGACCACAGTCACGCGATGGTTATGCCACTATCCTAGCAAAATCGCCAGTAACTGTTGGAATCACTAATCCCTCGAATTACATCATGGTTCATAGTTTGTCGTTACACAATGGTTATTCCATTATCCCAGCGGAATCGCTTTTAACTGTAGGCATCTTTTCCTCTCGAATTGGGCTATGGAAAAGTATCAAAGAAGTGTAATAAATTCAATGTTATCTAACTCAATAGGTTTCAAATGTGTGTTCCTATCGAGTAGGACCCCAATTTCTGATTGACATTCCCGTTAGGTTGAGCTCCAATGCAACCATACTAAGTAGGATCGCAATTTCCAATGGAAGGTGCTTCCCATATCTTCAATTTGAGAACTTAGGATACTATATGTGTAGTATTTTTCATTTCATACTTTTACATATATCGTCCTCATATAAGTTCCATTTACATAAGATTTTTTAAATCATAATTTCAAGCATATCATTTAGGGGTGAGCAATATTCGGTTCAAACCGAATTAACCGACCAAACCGGTTCATTTTGGTCGGTTCGGTTCGGTATCAAAACTAAATCGGTTTGAATTTGGTTTGTAAAAAATGTTTTTTTGGTTATCGGTTTAACCGAATTAACCAAACTTGTAATTTATTATCTAATTTTATGGTATTGTGTTACTTTAAATAATTAGTTTAGCTATATAATACAAAAACATTTGTTGCAAATAGATCAAATCTTATCATAAACATAAAATTTACTATATAAACTTTGTCCAATCTTGAATTTATGGTTTACATTAAGTGAATGCATCATTTGAACTATAATACATTCTTCAAGTTCGGTTAAATCGGTTACCGACCGAAATAACCGAAATTAATTTGGTTTGGTTCGGTTCGGTTTGGAAAGTTTTCGGTTTCAATTCAGTTTGAGTTTTTTTACGTCCAAACCGACCGAACGCTCACCCCTAATATCATTTTTATTTAAATTTTGTTATATATAAGATTATCATTTTCATATCGAGTACTTTTCAAACAAACAGTTTAGGGAATTCGCCATATAGTTATATTTATATAATAACAAAACTCATTTTAATATAAGAATCAATTTTCTCCAATATCGAACCTTTGTCGAATTCAAAGACTATGATAATCAATAGATTCCAACCTTTTGGTTTCACACTTATGTAAATATAAGATAATATATTTTCACATTCAAATTTCATAGTTAATAGTTTGGATTCATTTCATGTTCGAATAACATCCGTTCTTGATATTTCAAACATCGCGTAAAGATCATTTCTTCATATAAATTCGAGTGGAGAGCATTTTAATATAATTTGCATGAATTATGTCTACATCAAATCAATAATTTCAAGTTTGATAATTTACAAAGTTTTTTCATCAGGTTTCTCAATTTTCGTAGTAAATTCGCTCGTAACTACTATTCAAATATTCATTTCAATATATATTTCACATTTGTAATTTAGTATTTATATTCAAAACACTATCTTTACTCGATTAACATTCAACATGATTAGAATTATTATTTAGTATTCAAATCAATATCATTCTCAAGTTAATGTTATAATCATCCCAATTTTTTTGAGTTATTTGAGTATTTCACTTGAACATTTCAACGTAAATTTCATGCTTATAGAATATAGAATCTTATTCATTTTACATTTCATATATTTAACAATTTTAAATTTGTTTAGGTTTAACTTATCTTAAAATTTTAAATCTCATTTGCAAGAGTCAGAATTTTGAAAATAAATCGGACTTTCCTTAGCTCCTTCATTTGCAAGAGTCAGAATTTTAAATCTCATTTGTAAGAGTCAGAATTTTAAATTTCTTCCGATGAAGTTGATTTTCTTGTTGTCTTAGCTCCTTCATTTTCCTGATAATTTTTCTCCCAAGAGTTTGAACTTTCCTTTTTGCTTTTTGGAGATCTCCTCCATGGATTCCATGATGTCGAAGGTCTTGGTGATTCGGAAGCCAAAGAGAAGGAGTGATGTCTTGGCTCAACTACGGTTGATCTACCACATACTCTAAGTGCAACAGTTTCCAAAAATGTTAGCTGTCCGATGTTTGCTTTTGCTCGTAGAATATTACTCTTTGAAATTTCATTTGTTCATCTTGATAGTCTCGAATATCATCAATTTTTTCTTTTGCAGACGGAGATATTGCAACTTCTCTTCTTTTCTTTGTATCCAGAGTATATCCGATTTGATAACTTTGCCATTGGTGCGTCGGTTCTTCACTTGGAGTTGTAGACGTTATGATGTTAATCGAATCCGATGATGTTTTGTTTGTTGGAGATTAATCTTTCTTTGTCATGATATTATATATAATTTCTGGCTGTCGTATTGTTTTGAAAACAAACGCCCTTTTTCTATTTAAATAAACATATAAGTTGAATATAGTAACTTGAAATGAATGGCAAGACTTTTGTTTACCATTCTTTTAAAATCCGAAGCATAATTTGCTGAAAATAGTGTACTAAATGAATGATTATGTAAAAATTAACCATTCGTTAAGAACTAAAATAGATTTTACTAAATACTAGAATAAATTGTATGATAGATCAATGCTTAAATATAGTATGTTTCAGTAACAAATTATATTTATATTATAAAAAGAAATTTAGTTTTAAATACTTACTAAAGAGGAACAAATGATCTCCTTTACTTTCTAACTGATTTTCATGAATTTTTGCATATTATTTATGTAAAAATTTGATAATAATTATTTGTATTTGGAGCTAATCTTTTAGTATATCTATTTTACAGAAAGACTATATTTAAGTTAAACGAAAGATATAAACTATATAAAGTTTAACTAGATTTCTTACAACAATAAGTATTTGAGAAATCCCTTTTAGATGAACTAATTACAGCCATAAAATCCAGTGGTACGTGCACATCTGGAAAGGGGGCGAGCGAAGGAAAGATAAAACAAAGAAATAGATATGGTACCCACTTCCTCCATTAGGGTTCTAAGGGTTAAGTCTTAGGAAGCCAAACCCAAGAGGGCTTAGGTTCCTTTTAAAAAAAAATTACTATTAAAATGAACAGAATCTAAAAAGCTTTTAATATATTTATTCCTAATATAAATATTATTTGTCTTTGGAATCCATATACTAATATTATCCAAATAATTTTTCTTAGTAGAAATATTTATTTTACTACTAGAAATTTTCGGTTTAATATTAGAAATTTTTGAATTTGGTTTCCTTTTTGAATTTATTTTATTTTCATATCCAAGTCCTTTTTTATTAAAAACGGATTGAGTATTTTCTAAAATCTTAGATAAATTCTCTCTACCCTTATTAAAATTATTTACATTTTTAGAAATATTTTCTAACTAAGTTTTTAAATTAGAGTTTTCTAATTCTATAATTTTAACTTTATTATCATGATTTTCAGAAACTAATAAATCATTTTTATTCTTTTGAATTTCTATTTCTTGACTTAACAAAAAAAATTGAGAATTTGCATTTGAAAGAGTATCTTGTAATTTTCTGATTTCTTCTTCTAAGATTTCTTTTTCATCTTTCAAAAGGTCTCTCTCATATTTGGCTTTGTTTTTGTCTTCATTAGCTTATTTAAATTTTCTTTTAAACATGTTCCTAGATTCTAAAATTTCATTATTTATTTCTACTAATTCATCAAAAGTAAAATCACTTAAATCGTTGTCCTTAGCCATAAAGCACACATTTGCTTGCTCATTATCGCTGTCGCTATCACTTTCAGAAGATGAGTCTGAGTTGTCCCAAGTGACTGAAAAAGCTCGTTTCTTCAATTTTTCATTTTTTCGATTTTTCTTTAGCTCTGGATAGTTCTTTTGATAGTGTTAGGTCTTGTGACAGTTGAAACATTTTATTAAAGCCGAATCAGGTTCTTTTGATGAATTTTATTTATACTCTTGCTTTGACTCTTTCAGTATTTTAGAAATTTTCTAAAATTCTTGATAACAAATGCTATATCTTCTTTATCTGAATCGGAATCTTCTTTTTCTGCATGGAATGCTAATTTTTTTTTATCTTGTACCTCTGCTTTCTTTGCCTGCAAATTCACTTCATAAAACATTAGATTACCGATCAATTCTTCCGGAGAGATCATTAGCTTCTTCGATTGCTAATACTTTTCTCTCCCATTCATCGGTTAAAGAATTCAAGATTTTTGAAACTATATCAAAGTCGGAATAGTTTCTGCTAGTCCTAATAATGAATGATAAATATTTTGAAAACGTGAATACATATCATTTATGGATTCATTCTCATTCATTTTAAAATTTTGAAACTGATTTTTGAGCATAGAAATTTTACTCTGTTTAACTTTGTTAGTGCCTTCATGAGTAATCTTAAGTGTTCTCCAGATTTCATATGCAGTGTTGCAGATAAAAATACGAATGAACTCATTTCTATCTAGTGCACAATGTAGCATATTCATGGCCTTAGCATTTGAGGTAGCTTCATTTTTCTAAGTGTCTAACCATTCAGTGTATGTAGTAGTAGATGATGTATATTTATTTGAGTAATATTCCATGCATCATAGTTATTTGCTTGCGTGTATATTCTCATTCTGGTAGCCCAGTAACTATAATTCATGCTACTAAAGAAGGGTAGTCTAGCAGTTGATTGGCCTTCAGAATATCTGGTGTTATTGCTAATGCTAGTGTTACTATCCATAATGTCTATGTTTCAAATAACGGTTTTGACGGTTATATAATGGCCTTGCTCTGATACCAAATGAAAAGTCGGTATGTACAACTTAAAGAATCTATATGGATAATGCGGAAATATAAGTGATTTACTAGCTAAATAATGTGCAATAGTTTATGCAAATAAAGTCTAAGTTACCGAGATATTTATATAGCAAGTAAAAAGCGGTAAGTAAAGTAAAAGGGACACCAGGAGTTTTTATACTGGTTCAGACTTCCCGCCCTACGTCCAGTCCCGAAGCTCCTCTTCGGAATTCACTAACAACGCCCTCTCTTAACCGAGAGGAATAGGTCAGTACACTCGAGCCCCAACAAGGATGCCTCTCGCCTGAGCAACTACACAGGTCTTCAACACTTACAAAGAGTTTGACTTCTGATTTGTGTTCTTTAAACACCACGGATAGCCAATATTTTAAGTGCAACCTTCCTATAATCTGATCCTCGAGTATTTACTTTGAATGCGAAGATTTAAGGAAGAATATAGCTTGTTGAATCAAATGATATTGAATTGATTCATGGATTCAACAAGTATTTGAAATGGACAGCTTTTTAATTGCAAAGAATGTAAATGGAGAGAGTAAAATGATGACCAGAAAATCAGTAAAATTCGAAGAGATTAAGTTATTGTAAAACATGATTAAACCTTTTTATATAGTAGTATAAGAGTAGTGATCTTTCAAGAAGAGTTTCCATAAAAAGATGTCCATTTCCTTTGATTAATGAAGAGGAATCTCTTCATGAGTGGAAGCAACTTTTCAGAAAATAAGTTCTAGGTCGAATCAGTCAGTTGACTGGTTAAAAATCATCAGTTGACTGGTAAAAAAATTTAATTATATAAAACTTTTAAAACTTGCCGTTATGTGCAGAGATTGCTTGACCATTCGACCGGTGGATTTCCTACCAGTCGATTGTAAGCAATTTCCTGCACAGTCTGGCTTTTTGAAGGTTTTAAATTATATATATATATATATATATATATATATATAAAACTTGATTAGCACATTTAACATAACTCTAACACGACTCAATGTGTGTGTGTGTGTGTGTGTATATAACCTTATCTTTATGATTCGATTCCCATAGTAGCTTTATTTGTTGACATCGATCAAAATCATGGTATTCAACATTTCCTATGTAACCTCCTCTATGAATAAAATCATCAATACCCTTAAAGTGGACGTAGGTTCAATCTGAACCGAATATAAATTGTGTGTTCTTACTATTTCCGCAAATTATATTGTTCTTTACTATGCTTCCGTATGTGTTCTGCTATGCTACCGAATTACCAAAACACCCTTCGACAAGTCATTTAGCTTTCGAACTACCTTATGCTTTCTCCTCAATAAGAGATTCATACACAAGCCTTATCCTTGAACTTGGGTAACAACCCGTATTCTACGCATCGAGGGATCGTAGAATATTTATTTCTTTCCCATGTGAAGTTGTATGGTCATGTAACTTTGGGAAACATCCATTAGAGTCATTTCCCATGTTCGTAATTTTTGTCGATTTTTAAATGACCATTTTGTCCCTATCTGATCTTGTTTTGGCCATAACTTCTGATTGGAAAGGAATTTTGACCTGAAACCACTTTCATTAGATTCGTTTGATGGTTTACCTTTCCGTAGAGTGGTCATAAAAGCCAAACGGACTTACCGTTTGGGAAATATGGCTAAAATAAGGTTTGGAAGGTGAAAAACTGCTTAACCGGGCCAAATAGGGTGATTAGTGAGTTGGCCCATAACCCATTTCGGGATTAGGGTTATGGGGAGGCTGAAATGAGATAGAGAATCATTCCATTTCAGTTTTCTAGCCTCCACTTATCACCAAGGAACCCTAAAAATGACCTCCAACCTCTAAATCACCTCCAAATCATCTTTTGGTCAAGGATTAAGCTCAGCAACCTCTAATCAAGGAAGATCTACACCAAAGCAACATTGGATCTGCTGTTTAGCATTGAGATTCACATCAAATCAGAGATTTATTTCAGATCTTATTTTATTTGTGGCTAAGGTGAGTGATTTGCATAGTTTTACACTAATTATGGCTAGTTAAGGGTAATTAGTGTTAAGCGAATTTAAGCATGATAAAATTCTGGAAAAATGTTCATAAATTCCTAAATGATGCTTTAGACCTCTGATATGAATTTGGGTTAATTTGGTTAAGTTTTGCTAATCCAATCATTAGTTTCACCTAAACATGCTTAAGGGGAAATATGGGGTTTTGGGGTATGTTTGATCCATTTTAACCTATCATATTGATGTTTTGAGGTTTGTGGTTGATTATGCATCTTGCTATGACTGTATGATATGCTTTGTGATTGATTTCAATAGTTAGAATGGTCGAAAACGTCGTCGAACGGCGTAAACACTTGCTAGAACAGTTTCAGAAAACAGTGCAGGGTTCGGATCGGATCGGATATGGGGCTCGGATCGGATATGTTGAACTGAGCAAGGGATTCGATCGGATCGGAACCTGACACTTGAGAAAATTGGCAAAAAGGAAGGCCACCTTAACTGAACTGGGATGGGATCGGATTAAGGAGGAGGGATCGGAGTGGATAGAGGAGGATGGATCGGATTGGAGCACGTGAAGGATGAGGAGGCGGATTGGAGCGGAAGCACGAGCTGGAGGGGAGATGGCACCCGACCCGACCCGAAGCGAGGCACCCGACCCGACTCGAGGAGAAACACCCGGCCCGAACCGTACCAGAAGAAGACCCGACCCGACTCGATGGAGAATACCCGACCCGAACCGACGGCTTGAAGAGGACCCGACGCGACCCAGTATTTGACCAATAACCCGAGATGCAAAGGTAGTCCAATATGGGAAGTTAGAGCTCAGGATCCAGTTGGGAACCAATGAGTTCACTTCATGGTTGGACTTTGCTGCGGGATGTGTGCTGAGGAGTTGTCGACGTTCATAACTTCGATTCACCACTAAAAATGAATGATGGGCTACTTATCAGTGCAGTAGAGTCATTATGACTCGAGGGTCAAGGTGATGGTAGCAAGACTACGTTATCAGTGCAGTAGATTCATTACGACTCGAGGGGCAAGGTGATGCGTAGTAAGACTATGAGCCAACGCAGATGGGGTGAATAACTTCATGGGGCAAGTGGACATAGTAAGGATTGGTAAGACTATGAGCCAGCGCAGATGGGGTGAATAACTTCATGGGGCAAGTGGACATAGTAAGGATTAGTAAGGCTATGAGCCAGCGCAAATGGGGTGAATAACTCCATGGGGCAAGTGGACATAGCGAAGGATTAGTGGCTACGTTATCAGTGCAGTGAAGCCATTTATGACTTCATGGGGCAAAGTGATCGTAGCAAGGTATGTTGGGTGATCGAAGTGGTGAATATCGTATGCTTTACGCACTGAGTGAGAGATGTGAGGATGGTTGCTATGTTTGATTGTTTTCCATCACTATGACATGCATACCCCCACCTCCGTATCTTTACACTGTTTGATATGGCACCTTAGAGTGTTGTACAGTATGTAGTGCTAACTCTTTGGTTGTAGGTCCAGGTTCAGGTATGTTTTAGTCTACCTGTTATTGTTCACTTTAGATGCTTATCGCTTATACCAGGCTTTATGTCTGACCCAGAGTTTTATGTCTCCTCTTATTACTCTGGGTGCTCACACGAGCAGACTAGAGACAGGTTAGCTGGTGATGCGCGAGTAGCTGATTCGGAGGTGGGCAGGAGGCTTCCACGTATTATATAGATATTCTCCCTGTGTCGTTGGTGGTCGCTACTTGGGCATTAGTAGTGTACCTCCTTTATCTTACTTTTGCTTTGAGACAGTTTGAAAAGCTGTAATAAGCTGAATTTTGAATTTCCGCTGCTATGATGTTTAGTTCTGATTTTCAGCTTATGCACTGTCTCACCTGTTTTATGACAAGTATGTTATTATTATATTTTATTCTATGCGCTGTGAAACATTCTACAGGTTCTTTGTTAGCTGGTAGAGGGACCAACCAGGGGAATGTCGCTGACATGAGGGCGATGTTTACTAACCTCATGAGAGATATGCTTAGAGAAGTGCAAGGGGCAGTTCCCAATCCCGGAGTTGGTGTTGGCCCAGTAGTGCAGGCGCCTAGGGTCGATTTCGCCAAGTTGTGCAAAGATTATACTAATCTTGGTGGAAAGCCGTTTCACGGAACGGAGTCGGCCACGGATGTTCAGGACTGGATGGATAGTTGTGACCGTATCGTCGACGACTTGGGTCTTGAGGATGCGATGAAGAGAAGGTTAGCGTCTCATCAGCTGCAAGGGCGAGCGATGAATTGGTGGAATGCCATTAGAACAACTACTCCAGAAGATCAGGTTACTTGGGATCAGTTCAAGGCTCGCTTTAGCGAGAAGTTCATTCCAGCTGCCCAGAAGTCAGTGTTGTTGAAGAGGTTCTTGGAACTCAAGCAGAGTGGTAGGGCAGTTTCTGACTATATTGCTGAGTTCGACACATTGTCGAAGTATGGACTATCTCTTATTGATATTCCTGAGAAAAAGAATGAGAAGTTCATTACTGGTTTGGATGGATACTTGGGGAAAGGCTTATCAACCACATCGATGAGACTTTCGAATCAATTGTGGGGAAGGCTTTGAGATCAGAGAGTCTTTACCCTAAGCCAAAGACTGAGGCTCCATCTGCAGAAGGGCCAAAGCCGCAAGCAGGCGGTGGAGGCAAGAATAACTCTCAGAATAAGAGGAAGCAAGACCAATCTAAAGGTGGCCAGAAAAAGAGCAAGAAGGATGTTGAGTGCTTCAGCTGTGGTAAGAAGGGCCATTATGCTAAAGATTGTCGGGCCAAGCCAGCGGATAAGAAGTGCTTCAACTGTGGTCAAGTGGGACATTTCAAGGATAAGTGTCTGCAACCTCTTAAGGAGAAGCAGATTGTGAAAGCATATGCTATTGATGTTGTTCCTTCTTCGTCGAATGCCCCAACTGCGGAGGAGAAAGGAAAGAATGTTGTTATTCAAGGTATGCTTTCTATTTATGATGTACCAGTTCGAGTTTTATTTGATACTGGGGCTTCCCATTCCTTCATATCTAGTGACCTGGTAGATAGGTTGGGACTGGAACCCGAGATAGTCGATAGACCATTGGTTGTGACGAACCCGATTGGTGGTTCGACTAGCCTTAGTATGATTTGCAGGAATTTGGTCTTATCGAGTCATGGATGTATGTTTGTTTGTGATTGCTTTGTTTTGGGCTTTACTGGGTATGGCATTATATTGGGAGTCGATTGGCTCCAAAGATACGGGGTGGTGGTAGACTGTGAGGGCTTTTTGGTGACAGTGAGGGCGGAGGGTAGTGTTTGGTAGTCTACCTTGTGATAGGGTTATGGCTAGTTTTGTAAATTCCCTCGACATCCCGCAGGATGAGTTGTCAGATGTGCCCGTGGTTGGCCAGTATCCGGACGTCTTCGAGGAGGTGACCGGGCTTCCACCACACCGAGAGATTGAGTTCCATATTGATTTAGTGAAAGATGCCAGACCTATAGTGATGCCACTTCGTCGTATGGCACCAAGGGAGCAGCGAGAGCTCGGGGTGCAAGTCAGCAATCTTTTGAAGAAGGGATTTATTAGGAGTGTCTCCGAGTGGGGAGCACCAGTTGTGTTTGCCACTAAGGCAGATGGTTCCCTTCGTTTGTGTGTGGACTATCGCGAGTTGAATAAGGTGACGAGGAAGAATAAGTATCCTCTACCGCGGATAGATGATTTGTTTGATCAACTGGAAGGAGCAAGAGTGTTCTCCCAGTTGGACCTCGCGACAGGATTTCATCAGCTACGAGTAGCAGATGAGAGTGTTCCGAAAACGACATTTAGGACGCCGTCTGGATTTTATGAGTGGTTGGTCATGCCATTTGGGTTGGCCAATGCACCAGCCTATTTTGTGGATCTTATGAATCGAGTATTCAAAGATCAGTTGAATAAGTTTGTTCTTGTGTTCGTGGATGATATCCTTGTTTACTCAAGGACAGAGGAGGAACACAAGGGACACTTGAGGATAGTGATGGAGGTGTTGAGGAAACACCAATTAAAAGCGAAATTCTCTAAGTGTCATTTTTGGAGAAGGGAAGTAAGATTCTTGGATCATGTTGTTTCAGAGAGTGGTATTGCTGTGGACCCTGCGAAGGTGGCTACGGTACAGGATTGGCCTACGCCCAAGAATGTAACGGATGTAAGAAGTTTCTTGGGGTTAGCTGGGTATTATCGAAAGTTTATCCAGGACTTCTCCAGGATAGCAGCACCGTTGACTCAATTGACTAAGAAGAATCGGTCCTTCGTCTAGGACAGAGTGTGTGAGGATGCCTTCAAGAGTCTAAAGGAGAAGTTGACGCGTGCGCCAATGTTAGTCATTCCTAAAGGGAATGAAGAGATGACGGTATACATGGATGCTTGTGTTACCGGACTGGGTGCTATATTGATGCAAGGGGGTAGGGTTGTAGCTTATGCTAGTCGACATCTAAAGCCGCATGAGAAAAAGTATCCTACCCATGATTTGGAATTAGCAGCGATCGTGTTTGCGCTGAAGATATGGAGACACTATCTCTTGGGAGAAAGATTTGAGTTGTTTACTGATCATAAATCGTTAAAGTATCTCTTCTCCCAGAAGGATCTGAATCTCCGTCAGCAAAGATGGTTAGAGTTCTTGGCTTCGTATGATTTTGATATCGCATATACACCTGGGAAAGGTAATGCGGTAGCCGATGCCTTGAGTAGGAGACATGCTAGTTTAGGGGCAATGTTTCTTGAGTGGAAGCAACTGGAGTATATCGCGGGGTTTGATTTCAGACCAAAGTGTGAATTGGATCCAGTTATGCTAGCTAGTTTGGCGATCAGACCCACTTTGATTGAGCGGATCGGCTCTAGTTAGAGGGACGATCCTAACCTATTGGAAATCATCTCCAAGTTAGAGATGGGTATCAATGAGGAGATGAATGTGTATGGGCTTGATCGAGATGGATGGCTCCGAAAGAATGGAAGACTAGTTGTGCCCAACGTAAATGGTTTGAGAGATGAAGTGCTTAGAGAATGTCATCACTCAAAACTAACTATACACCCCGGTGGTAATAAGATGTATCGAGATATGAAGCAGACTTACTACTGGGAAGGGACGAAAAGAGACGTTGGGAAGTTTATATCCAAATGCGTGAATTGCCAGCTAGTTAAAGCCGAGCAAAAGAAGCCTAGTGGTTTGTTGCAACCATTAGAAATTCCCGAATGGAAATGGGAGCAAGTCTCGATGGATTTCATCGATGGTTTACCAAGGACTAGATCGGGATATGATAGCATTTGGGTAATTGTGGATCGATTGACTAAGAGTGCAAGGTTTATACCAGTCAAATCGACTAGAACGGCAGCCAAGTTGGCAAAATTGTATATGAAGTGGGTAGTGAGATTTCATGGAGTACCTAAAAGCATTGTGAGTGACCGAGACCCGTTGTTTACTAGTGGGTTTTGGAAGAGCTTACAAGAGGCTCTAGGGTCAGGATTACATCTCAGTACCGCATATCATCCTCAGACCGATGGTCAGACGGAGAGGGTGAATCGTATTTTGGAAGATCTCCTGAGAGCTTGTATATTGGATTTTGGTGGATCATGGGATGACCATTTGCATCTAGTGGAGTTTGCATATAATAATAGCTACCAATCCAGTATCGGTATGGCTCCATATGAAGCTTTGTACGGAAAACCGTGCAACTCACCATCATGTTGGATAGAGACTGGCGAGAAGTTTGTGCTTGGACCAGATGTGGTGAGGGAAACTTCCGATAAGATTAAGATCATTCAACAATGAATGAAGGCTGCCCAAGATAGGCAGAAGAGTTAATGCTGATAAGAGGAGAAGAGACTTGAAATTCTCCGTTGGTGACTCGGTGTTCGTCAAGATCTCTCCGTTAAAGAGCGTGATTCGATTTGGCAGGAGAGGCAAGTTGGCACCAAGATTTGTTGGCCCATTCCCTGTTCTTGAACTAGTCGGGAATTTGGCATATAGAGTTGGCTTACCAGAGAAGATGGCGGGAGTCACAATGTATTTCATGTTTCCCAACTAAGGAAGTTCGTTCACGACTCAAATGTGACTATTTCACCTGATCAGTTAGAGGACTTCGAAGTAGAACCCGAGGTGGTTGGGAACCGCAAGCCGATTCGTATTGTGGGGCACGATATGAAGCAACTTCGAAGGAAGGCGGTGAAGCTAGTCAAGGTTCAGTGGGGCGAGGACGAGAATGACTGTACTTGGGAGACAGAGGAGAGCATTAGGAAGGCATATCCAGAACTCTTTGCCTGGTAAGACTTACTTTGCAATTTAGTTTTCCGCATGCTAGGGTAGACTTGTTTTGCTTGTTTGCATGTTTGATTGTTGTTTTATGATTGATAAGCATGCGGGACCCCTTTGTGTGTTTTTGGTTAGGGAATTTCGGGGGCGAAATTTCTTAAGGGGAGGAGAGTGTAACAACCCGTATTCTACGCATCGGGGGATCGTAGAATATTTATTTCTTTCCCATGTGAAGTCGTATGGTCATGTAACTTTGGGAAACATCCATTAGAGTCATTTCCCATGTTCATAATTTTTGTCGATTTTTAAATGACCATTTTGCCCCTAGCTGATCTTGTTTTGGCCATAACTTTTGATTGGAAAGGAATTTTGACCTGAAACCATTTCCATTAGATTCGTTTGATGGTTTACCTTTCCGTAGAGTGGTCATAATAGCCAAACGGACTTACCGTTTGGGAGATATGGCTAAAATAAGGTTTGGAAGGTGAAAACTGCTTAACCGGGCCAAATAGGGTGATTAGTGAGTAGGCCCATAACCCATTTCGGGATTAGGGTTATGGGGTGGCTGAAATTCGATAGAGAATCATTCCATATCAGTTTTCTAGCCTCCACTTATCACCAAGGAACCCTAAAAATGGCCTCCAACCTCTAAATCACCTCCAAATCATCTTTTGGTCAAGGATTAAGCTTAGCAACCTCTAATCAAGGAAGATCTACACCAAAGCAACATTGGAGCTGCTGTTTAGCATTGAGATTCACATCAAATCAGAGATTTATTTCAGATCTTGGTTTATTTATGGCTAAGGCGAGTGATTTGCATAGTTTTACACTAATTATGGCTAGTTAAGGGTAATTAGTGTTAATTAGCGAATTTAAGCATGATAAAATTCTGGAAAAATGTTCATAAATTCCTAAATGATGTTTTAGACCTCTGATATGAATTTGGGTTAATTTGGTTAAGTTTTGCTAATCCTATCATTAGTTTCACCTAAACATGCTTAAGGGGAAATATGGGGTTTTGGGGTATGTTTGATCCATTTTAACCTATCATATTGATGTTTTGAGGTTTGTGGTTGATTATGCATCTTGCTATGACTGTATGATATGCTTTGTGATTGATTTCAATAGTTAGAATGGTCAAAAACGTCGTCGAACGGCGTAAACACTTGCTGGAACAGTTTCAGAAAACAGTGCAGGGTTCGGATCAGATCAGATATGAGGCTCGGATCGGATATGTTGAACTGAGCAAGGGATTCGATCGGATCGGAACCTGACACTTGAGAAAATTGGCAAAAAGGAAGGCCACGTTAACTGAACTGGGATCGGATCGGATTAAGGAGGAGGGATCGGAGCGGATAGAGGAGGATGGATCGGATTGGAGCACGTGAAGGATGAGGAGGCGGATCGGAGCGGAAGCACGAGCTGGAGGGGAGATGGCACCCGACCCGACCCGAAGCGAGGCACCCGACCCGACCCGAGGAGAAACACCCGACCTGAACCGTACCAGAAGAAGACCCGACCCGACACGATGGAGAATACCCGACCCGAACCGACGGCTTGAAGAGGACTCGACCCGACCCAGTATTTGACCAATAACCCGAGATGCAAAGGTAGTCCAATATGGGAAGTTAGAGCTCAGGATCAAGTTGGGAACCGATGAGTTCACTTCATGGTTGGACTTTGCTGCGGGACGTGTGCTAAGGAGTTGTCGACGTTCATAACTTCGATTCACCACTAAAAATGAATGATGGGCTACTTATCAGTGCAGTAGAGTCATTATGACTCGAGGGGCAAGGTGATGGTAGCAAGACTACGTTATCAGTGCAGTAGAGTCATTACGACTCGAGGGGCAAGGTGATGCGTAGTAAGACTATGAGCCAGCGCAGATGGGGTGAATAACTTCATGGGGCAAGTGGACATAGTAAGGATTGGTAAGACTATGAGCCAGCGCAGATGGGGTGAATAACTCCATGGGGCAAATGGACATAGTAAGGATTAGTAAGGCTATTAGCCAGCGCAGATGGGGTGAATAACTCCATGGGTCAAGTGGACATAGCGAAGGATTAGTGGCTACGTTATCAGTGCAGTGAAGCCATTTATGACTTCATGGGGCAAAGTGATCGTAGCAAGGTATGTTGGGTGATCGAAGTGGTGAATATCGTATGCTTTACGCACTGAGTGAGAGATGTGAGGATGGTTGCTATGTTTGATTGTTTGCCATCACTATGACATACACACTCCACCTCCGTATCTTTACACTGCTTGATATGGCACCTTATAGTGTTGTACAGTATGTAGTGCTAACTCTTTGGTTGCAGGTTCAGGTATGTTTTAGTCTACCTGTTATTGTTCACTTTAGATGCTTATCGCTTATACCAGGCTTTATGTCTGACCCAGAGTTTTATGTCTCCTCTTATTACTCTGGGTGCTCACACGAGCAGACTAGAGACAGGTTAGCTGGTGATGCGCGAGTAGCTGATTCGGAGGTGGGTAGGAGGCTTCCACGTATTATATAGATATTCTCCCTGTGTCGTTGGTGGTCGCTACTTGGGCATTAGTAGTGTACCTCCTTTATCTTACTTTTGCTTTGAGACAGTTTGAAAAGCTGTAATAAGCTGAATTTTGAATTTCCGCTGCTATGATGTTTAGTTCTGATTTTCAGCTTATGCACTGTCTCACCTGTTTTATGACAAGTATGTTATTATTATATTTTATTCTATGCGCTGTGAAACATTCTACAGGTTCTTTGTTAGCTCATTTCCTTCTTCCTTTTCCTTCTGACGACCCGTTCCGTGCTAACTGGACATGTGTACAGCGCACTTTTGGAGTAAATGTCGGTTGGTGCGGGGCGGGCCGTCACAACTTGGGTCCCCTAAACACCTTATGCTTTCTTCTTAACAAAAGCCTACCCGCATAAACCATAACAACAACCTTAGATCACTAAGTAACCCTTCCGCAAGTTGTTCGCTTCCTAACTTGTGTTGAGCTTAGGGAACCATTGTCCCAAGGTAACTGTCGGTCCTTGAGTCACGAAAGCGTGATACTCACCAGTTGAGGGAAGAGTAACTAGTCTTCGGACTTTTTGACCTTGATACCTAGGAAACATTGAACTAACTCAAGCTTGTGGGAACTGAGTAATCTCTTTTCTCCCTTAGGTCCATTTCCTTAGACCTATCTCCGGTGTTGACGAAAAATATCTTTAACAATTGTCAATAAAATAATAAATACAACTCGATCACACATAATACTCCCACCCACTACAGAATAGAACAAACAGAGTACGGAAACATAAATCAAAATGAATCTCCTGCTCAGCAACACATCTGTAAAAAAAAGGCCTGCATAGGGATAAATTGCGAAACATGGAATCTTCTCCAACTTAAATTTGATCCATCAGGACGCTTGAAGATAGATGCTAGGAAGAGTGTAACGACTCGCTATTTTTAAAACGTTGAAAAAATATGGTTCGCTACAAAGAGCATAACTGACATCAAAGAAACATAGGTAAATTGGAAACAATACATAGTGCGAGCAGCTTCATTGACCTCCTCAGAAATACACTCGAAATTAAAGAAATCTAAATTTACCAGAGTGTTACTATATCGGAACTATCAAGTAAGAATATTGCATTTACATAGTTAAAACAAACATTAAAAATACCTGTTTCTAATGGAACGGTATTTTTCCATAAACTCACCATAAACATGACCTTCTACTCTTAATTTGGAGCAATCCCAAAGAGTTAAATTAAAAGATAATCTTGCAATTCCAGTTAACATGATTACTAACTGTTCTAGATCACTACTATCACAAAAAAGTTCAAGTTTTATTTCGACCCTCAAAATTACATGAATGTACTAGCAAAAGTCCCTGAAATCATGTAAAGAGTGTGAATGAAGAACTAGTTTAGGGATAGAAGATTGGATTCTTTGAAACTTGGTCTGGTGGGTTTGAGAGACAACTTAGTCACATGGAATGCATAAGTGGACAAAAATGTTTGGGAAATTGCATGAAATGGAACAATATCCAGGGGTTGCTAATTGATAGAAATCTCTTTTCTTTTCTTTTCTTTGTTTAAGGCAGTGAAAATCCAATCAAAGCAAAATATGAATATCATTAGGGCAGTCAAATAATACAAATTAAAATTAATTTGCTTGATTAAATTGGGAAAACCAACCTTTTCATTCTCCTTAATCGCTCATTCCATGCCAATTAATCCTCCACAGAATTGAGTTAATCTGACGTTGAATCAAGAATGGTTTTAATCCCCTATAGATTTGAGCTAATTTGACGTTGAATCAAGGATGGTTTTCCATCGATTTAAGGGGGAAAAACGCCATATAATTGAATGTCCATGAAACATCATTTACAGCAGCACTAAAATGATAATGAGAGGCCAAAACAGTGCGGCATAGTGGTAAGGTGTGTACCTATCGAGTAAGAGGCCAGGAGTTTGAGACTCCCCCTAAACCTATATGGTGATGTATTAACCAATTTCAAGAAAAATGATAATGAGAGAGTGGGCAATTGTTTACTTGAGGTGATTTTAATTAAGTAATATATGAACGGGAAACAATATTGGCTGCAGCACTAAAATGACAAAGGAAAAATGGGTAACTCTTTATTTGATGTGATTTTAATTAAGTAATGAATGGACGGTTAAAATTAAGTCCCCTTAAAATTAGGATTGAAAGATGAATTGATACAGATTAGAGATTCAGTACAGGTCTCCAGTTTCACTATTTAAGATAATGTAATTTTGTCTCTAACTTGTTTTATAATAGAGAAAAAAATTTAGTTAGTATATGATTTTTGTCTTAAACATTACATTTTCTTGTGGTGCTTCCCCAATGTAGGATGTGTATAATTTTTGAATGTGAAGGTGGAAGTATGTTACATGTTTTATCATGAATATTATTGAATTATCTGCGCATGCTAGAATAGTTTATGCTTGGATTAATTTCGCATTTTTTCATGCCTAAAAGCTTACTGCTTCTACTAGACAAGTAACAAGGGCCAATACATTCAAAAAATGATTTCCCACATGCTACTTCTGGAGACAAGCATGATCTTCGCTGGAATCATGTACTTAGATCAAACTACAGTTTTACATGACCTTATATGTTACTGTTGATATTAAGATGTTAATAAAGAATAATAACTACATGCAATTGGAATTATGTAACATTTAAAAATTTAGAGATAAAATAGCAATTGTTTATTTTTACGACCCAGATCCAAATTTAGTCACATTTGAGGCACACATTCATCCGAACATGCATGTAGATCTAGTTAGCTCTGTCTCTTACAAACAACGTTTTATAATATTAATTCTTCTTGCGCTTGTGCATCGCACATACCAAAGTACTCGTATATACACACACATTAATACGCATATACACATACATATACATGCATACACACACACACACACACACACACACACACACATATATATATATATATATATATATATATATATAATTTCAAAAGCTCCCGAACAGTGCAGCACCCCTATAGCACCCTTAATTTCCACCACATGTTCTCGTTCCTCTCTCTTCCAACTAACACTCTCTCCCTACTCTTTACTTATTTAAATATAAACGAGTGACCCAAATTGAGGGGCAATTAGTATGTTTGGAAATAGGGATGTCATATGGTGTCTCTCTCTCTCTCACACATACACACAAACACACACACAGATATATATATATATATATATATATATATATATATATACACACACACACACACACACACACACACATACATACATACATAAACACACACACACACACACACACACATACATACATACATAAACACACACACATACATATCAAGCTATACTTCATCGATTTTAAATCAAGTCCATTTCATCAAAATTAACAAGTAGCAAAGCCACTTTAATGGTCTTTCACACTTTGAAACTCGAAAATGAATTCCCATGATGCAGCCGCCATCATTGAAATTATTTTCCAACAATACAATTGATTACTCCATCCTCAATTTATTTCGAAAACATTTTGAAATATTTCTATTTGGGGAATACTTTTTAAATAATTTTGGTATCATTTTCAAAATATTAGAAACTAATCTCAAATTTTCGGAATTCAATTCTCAAATTTTTAGTTGAATAACTTTTCAAGTTATAACAAGGTTATACGTCATCCTTTATTTTACAATTGTATACGTTTGCTCAAATTAAATATATATTTTTATTAAATCAAATTTTAAAACGTCTTATTATTGCATGCAATTCATTTAACATAAATATACTTTGTTTTAAAATTTTCATTTAAATTATTAATCTTAGGTATATTATCAAAGATGACAAACACAATTTAAAGATCATTTTAGAACATATATCTTTTCCTATGTTAAAAGCATATTTATTTAGTTCAAATTATGAAATCCAGGCTTATAAGAAACTTAACATATTATATAATTATTTTATTTAAATCCAAGATTTTCAAATTGAAGTAATTATTCAAAATCTTAAAATATTCTTATAAGAATACAAATACGCTCTCTCAATATTCTTAACTCTTTCTAGGGTACAACTGAGTCTATCTCCAATGAGTTTAACCCGAACATGCATTAGTATTCACATAACTAAATCTCTGATACCAGCTTTAACAACCAACATTTTTGGACAGTTTAAGTAGATAATAAAACACACTTGTCTAACCCAAACCATTCAAAAATGTTAAATTATTAATGTGGATTAATACAAGTAAAGAAAATTAGATGAGAAAGAACTAAACAGTACACAAAATCTTAAAGTGCAACTATAAAATATAATAATAACATATACAGTTCGTGAAACTATTAAATAATATAGACTTGATTTCAGTTTATTAAAGTTACACGTTTTTGCAAAATATACCAATAATGCTGCTGAAATAAAATAGTAGTATCTACGATCTTCAACTCCATCTCTGTCTTCAGAAATAAAGGTCTTTAAAAATACAGAAATACTCGGTCTGACCCAAGCATAAAGTAAAACAAAACACTCGAGTTAGGACTAACATTCTTATGTAATAAAATTAAATTCAAGCGAAATGTATAAGTAACTAAATAAATAGAAAGCTCAAACTTAAATCAACATAGTGTGTTATGTATTAAATTGATTCAGTTTAAATACTAATTTCCATTATCATTCCAAATCGCTACAATATTGAATTCATTTATAGATTTGAATTTTCGTACTACAAGTCAGTTTATAATCAAAACTCAAACTTAGATTTTGTATTTCCTTGTCATAATTTATCTCAATGAAATCTTCATATTCAATAAATTGGAACTTGAACGATTCGAACTCGAAATGTACTTTTATTCAAATTAATTATATAAATATAATAGTTAAAATTTTATGTATAGTAGTTTTAATTAAAAGAATTATAAAACATACTAGTTTTATATAAAATGGTTTAATTAAAAATTGTTATAAAATACAGATAGTTAAACTTAATATAAATATTTTATTAAAAATAGTTACAAAATGTAAATATTTAAGTTTATCATAATAGTTTAATTAAAAAGTTATAAAATATAAATATAATAGTTTAAATCAAAATAGTTATGAATACAAATTGTAAAATAGAAATTAGTTTACAAATTACATTCCAATTAAACAAATTTACATTAATTTGGTTCCAAAAGTTGAATTCCAAATATAAACAGGCCCGGTTTTGGGCCAGTGCCAACAGTGCGTGGGCACGGGGCATCAAAATGGGAGGGGCATCATATTTTATCCTGCCACGAACAAAAAAAGAAAGGAAAAATAACGTTAAAATGGAGGAAATCATTGGTAGAGATGCCATAAAACAACGCAATCAGAGACTGTCATAGCAACGAGATAAATCACGAGCATCATCGAATCAGTAAAGGCAATAGCAAGGCAGCGTGTCATATCTGAATACAAAATCCCTATTTTGTTCCTTTTTTTGTCGTACTCTAGAAATGGAATTGTGATTTTGCTCCTTTTTTTTTTTGAACTCTGAATATCTGAATATAAAATCCCTAATTTGTCATATCATTGAACTAATAAATGGAAGAGTGATTTTGCTCCTCTTTTTGTCGAATTCTGGAAATTTCTATTGTAGCCGGGAGCCCGTGGCAAGAGAATCGAGACGCTGTAGGGAAGAGCGTTGCTTGGAGCTGCTACCGCTGCAAGTGAAGACGTCGCTCGGTCGCTGGATGGCTCGAAGGCGGCTTTGTCGCCTGTCGCCTGCAGATAAAAGTTACGAAGAAAACACGCAACGTTGGTTGTTGAGGAAGAATGCAAGCAATTACCCACAAATTTACAAAACTGACGCTCTCCGAGGAGAACTTAAGGAAGAGAAGAAGTCGACTGGAGAAGAAGCAGCGTCGAGATGGAAAAGTGGTCGTTGTATCCAGGAAAAGAAAGAAAGCGGCGTTGAGTTGGGAGAGAGAAATGACGGAAAAGAGAAGCAAATTTGTTTTAGGTACTGTAATACTTATGTTTGAAACAAATTGTGTAATGAATGATATAATCTATTTTTTATTATTATGAATTGGGAGAAGAAAATGGATTAAGCTAAAAAAATTAATAAGTCTTTTAAAACAAGTATTTGAAGTTGTGATTTTTGTTTATGGCTAGAGATACCGATTTTTAAAAGGTTATAATTCTTGTGCTTTTGTAACAAAATCGAGCATTAGAATGATTTTATATAAAAACGGGCATCATTTGGAAACTAGCACTGGGCATTATAAACCGCAGATCCGGCTCTGAATATAAATTTCATCTCATTAAGTCAAAATCAAACAACAAACTTAATTTTAAAATTAAATTAAATTCTTTTCATTAAATCAATTAAATTTCAATTCATATTTTAAAGTTCAAACATTAATTTTAACTTAATATCATTCGAATAAATTTCTAAATTCGTTTATTTTATTAAAACACAATGGTTCGAGCGTGTGTCATTTCAACACAAATTCAAATTAAATGTCATAATGAATTCTTATACAGTATAGAAGGTTGGGAGCTTGTAATGCGATAACAAGGATGATGAAGAAAATAAATTAATAATTTAAACAACAAACGTACAGTAATTATAACAATTATGATACATGAGTAAATCAAATCACT
The DNA here is from genome assembly GCA_030737875.1 of Allium sativum. Taxonomy (NCBI): domain Eukaryota; kingdom Viridiplantae; phylum Streptophyta; class Magnoliopsida; order Asparagales; family Amaryllidaceae; genus Allium; species Allium sativum. The sequence continues at coordinate 705,408,932 of CM060921.1, forward strand.
AATTTTTCATGCAAACAACAATTATAATTTCACGTGACCAGCGACTATTATTACATGCAAATCAACAATATCTTTCATGAAAGTAGCAATTAACAATTCAAGTAATTAAAACTAACAATTCATATGATTATCAACAAATGTTCCATGTGATTTTCAATCAATATTTCACGAGATTAAACAAATATTTCATGTAAATATTCAACTAATTTCATGTAATAAACAACAAACATTTCCGGTAACAATTAATTTAACTTGCATCCAAATATTAGTCGTGAAGAAAAATTCAACTTTGGTGGATAGATAGAAGAAGTAAAAACTTGACAAACACGAGATCAAAGAAAAATAATCAGACAGACTCCAAACAAATCTTGATTTTTTTTTTTTTTTTTTTTTTTTGAGAAGAAAATAAAATGGGCCAATAGGGTTAGGATTTAGTTAAGGGTGGCCTGGTCAGGTCAAAGAGTAGCGACTTAGATTTTCATAGAATCTACCCAAATAGAACCAAAGATCATTTTGAAACTGAATTTCAAATATGTTAACCGCCGAATTTGAAATAATGATCAAAACAAAATTTCATAAAATTATTTTCTCTGCAATTTAAAAATATGGAAAACTGGATTTTGATAATTTTGGGGAAGATATGGATGAAAAACTGAAAAATATTTTCGGATATAAAAACCTAGGACCGAAGACGGGTATAAAAGATTTACATTTTGACATACTATAATTCGAAAATTGAAAAAGTGATTAAAATAAGGAATATTGCCATCTTAATTATACTAAATATATATAAAAAAAGTATAAACTAATTAGGAGCATTTTGAGGAAGTTATGGCCGTAGAAAGTAAGGGGAAAATCTTTATAAAAAATCATAAAATAAAATCATGAATTTCGGGTGTTAGAGCTAGGGTTTTCTAGGTTCATGGGTTAGATATTTAGATTGGAGGGCTTGACCGAGGCAACGGGAGGGGCAAAGGCTTTGGTAGTTAGGTGGAGGAAAAGCAGGAGGCGATATAACTAATGGTGGTGGCTGTCAAACAGGGAGAAATGGAGAGGGAGGAGACAAGATGTTAAGTAGATCTAAATTTTAGAGAAGAAGAAGAAAAGAAAATTATTTAAAATCTAGATCTAGAGAAAGGAAGGAGAACTTATAGAGAAGAAGAAGAAAATGATAGACGGAGAATTTGGTGAGAGGTAAAATGAGGAATTAAGAAGAAAACTATGTACTTTTATCTCAAAGAAATCCTTTCAGATTCAGTAACATAAAACTATTTGTATGCCTTGTTATGATGTGGTAATATTTATTTCTTTCCTCTATAACAAGAAAACAATAAAGGAAAAGAATCAAAGAAATCAGAGTAAACACACAAAAATGCATAGATTGTTTGCACATTTTCACAGTTAAAATTGCAAATTCGAAGCCATATAAGTCTGATTTCAATGAAATGAAAAATGATAATCTTCCAAGAATCCAGTCTAGCATTTAAAATAAATTCAATTTAAGTAAAATTTCAAAATTTTCGTAGTCCTAAAACTGTTGAATTTTTATAAGAAAAATTTCTTTGCAATATTCGATCAAACATATTTGAACTATCAAATTTCATTAAATTTAAACTTTTAACTTAAAAATTCAATCCAATATATTTTAAGTTTGCAAAATTTTGAGTCATTACACTGGGGATCCATATCGGTTCGGAGTGTAGTAACTTAAAACTTCAAACTTCAACGAAACAACGTTCATAACTCAAGCAATAGAGAGGAACTTGAAGAATCTTGCTAAGAGGCATGAAAAATCAAGAAAATAGGACCCTTCAAGGATCACCATCATGGATGATGCAACCCCTAGTGTCGTTACCAATCCCTTCAATTGTGAGGAATCGTGTCCCCCTTCTTATGACCTCCTCCACTCACTGCTTCGGGTTTTTCCACGATTTCGGGTCTATCTGAGGTCTTCATTAGCTATAAAATCAATTTACATTGGAAAAAGTGATATTTTTTCCTCTTGGAAACTACGTTGAGGCTCTGTCATTACAAAGAAACAATTATATCTAATTCAGGTGGATATAGGCCAGAGTTTGACGAAGCATTAAAATTATTGTGTTTATTTACTTTTTTTGAATTCCATGATTGTGAATTACTTGTGATTTATCTAGGTGTTGGTAACCAAATATGATCATTAACACAACCCGTGCATGTAACATAAGTCTGTTTTAGAAGAATTGTAATAAGCAATCACAACCCATTGAAAATTGTTTTATTTTTGGAACAAAGACAATGATGATACGAGTTATGATTTAAAGAAAATTCAGTAACAAAGAATTCATTTATTGCTTCAAACACATTAATTATTATATCTTCTCAATCAATTGTGTAGAAATGGCCCCAAATACATATGGATGTGGGTTTTTCTCACCATTTGCATTGAAAATATTGCTTTTAGTTTCATTTAATCAAACAAGGCTACAAGATTTCCTGGCCATTTGGGCGGAGTGCGGATGACAATTAAAATCAAGAATCTAAATCCAAATCGAACTGACAAGACATGGCGAACCCGATGAGTCGCGGGTCGAGTCTAGATGATGAAAAATAAAATTAAGACCCGATCAAACTCGATTTGAATTGACTTATTTCGAAAGATCCGACAAAAAAACATTGAAATAAATGTATTTTTAGTGTTACTACTAAACCGAACCCGAACCGACCCGAAGCTCAGGACGAGTCGGATCCAATGAGTTGGATCTAATTAACACCCCAAGGATCTAATTAGCACCCCAAGGGCGAAGTAAAAGATGAGTTATTATAATGCAAGCATAATTTTACCAAAACATACTCAATACGAAATACTTATACGTACACTCTTAAATACATGAAATCAAACAATAAGACCTGATATTAATTAGCCCCTAACTACAGGTCTTCTCCCTCAACAACCACAGGGATCCTTCACAGTCCATTAAACTATACACGTCGACAAAGCCCAGTTGTCTTAAGTACAACCAATTTCATAAGAAATTCCTCCTTTGGCTGCATCTGCCTTCCTCTGCCAACTTAAACATACTCATAAAGTCAGAGTAACGCCTGTTCTTCAGCTAAATCTAGTAACAGATCGAACTCTTATGGGTAAACCTTTAGGAAAATCAATATACGGATAAGCCAGAGCCTGATCAGGCTCCACTAACTCCCACTCATAATTCAGCACTAGATGATGCAAAAAGACCGCCATTTCAAGCTTGGCTAACTCTGACCCTGCACAAAGACGAGGTCCACCTCCATATGGCATGAAGTTGCTTGTCGTAGCTTTACTAGCTGCAGTCTGGTCCCAAAAACACAAGTTAAAAAAGCTCACAGTAATAAACTTAGAGAATGATATATACATACGCAGCATGTTTGGGTTAAAACTTTGAATGAATGGTATTGAACTGTTAGTAAATAGAACAAAAAGCTACTTATAACATAGCTTAAGGAACTGACCTGCCATCTCCATGGGTCAAACTGGTGAGAGTTTGCATATAAATCTTGATCTAAATGAACTGCTGCAAGAACTGGAAGTACTTTCCAACCACATGGAATATCATAACCTTCAATATCATACATCCATTTTCAGACATCATGATAGTTTTTTTAAGCATGTAATGTTGAGTTATAGAGATAAAAAGTTCATACCTTTGTAATGTACATCTTTGATCGCCTTCCGATGAAGAAATTTTACAACATTTCCGAATCGAAGGGTCTCGTTTATCACCTATTTAAGAATAGTATAAAATGGTTACTTATTTATTTTGTGTATGTTACTTGTATGCATTTTCATAATTTAAATTTTAGAACTTACACATTGGCTAAATTCCATTTGCTTATAATCATCCCAATTTAGTCCACATTGTCCTTTTAGCTTCTTGCTTGCGGCTATTTTAGAATGTTCTTCCTATAAATAAATGCAGCAGAATCTCGTAAATCAATTCCCCACTACAATGACTGCACAAAAAATAAAAATAAAAAGTCAACAAATTGTACCTTTAATTCTTGAACAGCTTTTGGGCAACTTTGCAGAAAATATATCGCAAGAGCTAAAGCAACTGAAGAAGTTTCATGGCCAGCAAAAAGCAGACTTAGAAGTAAATCCAAAATTTGTTCTCTTGATAGATTTGAGTGCTTCAGTGCCCAACCAAGTAGATCATCCACCTCTTTATTTTCTTCGCACTTGTCCATTTTTTCTATTCTTTCTTCCATTTTACGCTCTATAACTTGAAGTATAATCGCCCTCGACTGTACATCAGTAGCATATTTTCGAATATCAGTTTCAATTCAGCCACAAATTTTACAAGAGAAAATTGTTTAATTTAGACATAACATCATGTTTCATTTTCCTATACATACAAAATAAATGGCAATTCAAAACTACAACTGAGAGATGAACTATATATATATGAATTTGTTTAAGGTGGAAACCGACCGTAATCGTAAAATTTTCTATAGTGCACCTAGCTTGTGATCTCAACGTATGCATATGGTAAACCTTTAGTATGTCATTTTGGATTTTCGAACTAATCAAGTTGTTACCCTTAGTATGTACTTATCTGCTGGGCTAAAGCTGGAGACGAAAAATTATATATGGACCCAAAGCCAAGCGTGTACACTGATGCTAGACAATTAAAAAACTACTTGTCAATGTGTCCATAATCATTGATAAACATGCACTCTTCACTCGTCATTTCTCTTTTCTTCGTACTATGCAAAGTATTCAGTGGTCCCTATGCGGTCATGAGGACAGAGATTCCTATATTTATTAAGGCTCATCATGTATAATTATGAGGTAGGTCATCTAAATTCCTGCATATTAATATAGTAGGTATCTTTCAAGAGTAAAGGCAAATTATGGCCATGGACAAGGAAGATTTTAGGCCATGCATTTAAGAATATTCCCCATTTCCCCACTACTAAACATGATAAACCAAGATTGAACAAGTGAAAACGTAAAGCGCAAATCAAAATCTAACCTTTAGAGCTTTCCAGTACGGCGTTCCTGGAAAATTCAGTGGAGCAGAAACTACTCCTTTCATGAAAGTGATATATTCCAGTCTTAACTTCTCAGTTTCTGCCTCACCAGGATCCATACTCATTATATTTTTTGCCATCAAATTAAACGTAAACTGCAAACATATGCATATTCACAACGTTATTATATTCACCTCGTGTATACAACATTGAAAATAGTTAAAAAGGAGCTCAAAATTGCAAAATACCTTTTTTGTTTCTTCTTGAGCTGAGAAGGCAGAACCTTCTTTCCAAGACTTAAGTATAAGCAAGGTGTGCTTCTCAACTTCAGGCAATAAAAGATTTCTGAGCCTTGAGTTACTCATGAAATTCAGAGAAATCATTCTCATGTCTCTGTGTAGATCTCCAACCAATACTAACATAGACCATTTTCCTAGAATTCCTCCTATGCTTTTTGGGTAGCTGCATTCAAATAATCTGCCTTCATTTTGCAATATGAATTTGTTGAAGTCTGCATCTGCTGAAACTATGGTAGGTTCACCAAATAAACTTGATCTATATATCTTCCCATATCTACAACACAGATAATGGGATCACGGTTATAACTAATTTCTCTCTGTATTAACTCGCTGTAGTACATAAAATAAAAATAAAAGCTATGTAATATTGTAGGTTCAATGCATACTTCATTTTATGAACAATACCCAATTTATCTGGGCATTAATTAAGAAAAAATTAAGAAGAAAAACTATAACATTTGAACAAGCTGGAAACCTTTTGATATGGCTTGTCATGAATAGGCCAATTGAAGTAGCAGAGTGAGGTTTGAGATAAGCAAATGTTTCACCAATGAAAGGCCAACCTCTAGTGCCTGGTGGAAGATTAACTCTGCAACTTCTTCCATTCTTCCATTTGATGATGGTGTTAAAGTAATATAAGAAGAAGATGGAGGATATTATAGGTAAAATAATGAAAGGAAGTTCTCTGATTATTTCCATAGTAGAATGAATTAACACGCTAGAGTAGAGGAAGATGGGTTCTGTTTTGCAAGACAGTATTAATATATAACATATAAGCAGTTTGTACTTTGTAGTGAAATAAAATGTGAGATTTCTGCAAGAAAATGAAAGGGTTTTAAAGGCTCTACCATATGATGCAGTACCGATACTACCGTAAAATAACATTAAAAAAGAAAAAGTCTATCCTTAATTTGATTTTCTTGAACAGGGCCCCTATCATTTTTTTATGCTATGACTTTTTAGTCAATATATTGCAGAGCAGCAGTAAACTCTGTTCAGTAAAATAAAATGAAAAAATAATAATGGGGCATGTTCACACTTATTTTTGCTGTTCATTGCCATAAAATAGAAGTATGGTTTACATACTTTGATTGAGAGAAGCATGGAGAGAGATATGTGCTTGCGAATATTTTATTTTTTTGTTCCATTAAAATATTTGTGTAAATGACCAAAAAAAGGAAGATTTTAAATGAGGTGGGAGAGTGGGCCAATTGACAAAAGGATGGAAGCAAGCGGCATTCTAACCTTTCCTTTGTTTCATTCTTCATACCAGCAGTTTGAAGAAATAATGAAATTTTATTTCTGAAGCAAAGATTACATATTTACGTACTTTCTGTATTAATCAAAGGCTGAAATATGTGAACCTAGTTTATTTATACACATTTTATTTGCTGGAGAATTTTTTTTGACAGATTATAACAAGACTAAACTAGCTTACTTTAAATGTACTACTCTAAACACCGTCCGTTGAACAGATCATGCAAAATGATTATAATCATGATTAATTAGTAACTAACGACTTATTATAAAAGAAGAAACCTTTGAGCATATATAGCCTCCCTGGAATAACGAATTTTGTATTGCTGCATAAAGCAACTCAAATTCGCATAGCGGCGGTGCTAGCTAATGATTTGCAAGCAATGATTGTAGTTGAATTACTTTTAAAAACTTGTGGTGTGATAGGTTGTTTAGTAAATGATTTGCAAGTAACCCAACTAAGCAATTTCTATCGTACATTTTGGATATCAAGCAAAATTCTTCTTGTCATCTTTGATAACTACATGTTAATGTCTTAGATAATTCATCATAGGTATTTTTGTTTAATAAATGATTGGAATTACATAAGATTATCTGTAGTAGTGCCAGACATGAAATCGAAAATGCAAATGCATTTAGCGTTTCATAAAGCATGGAATATTACTCTTATAAAACATATTATGTGTGGCAAAATGTTTAAATTACAAATGTATAAAAGTAAATTACAATTCTAAAGACACTTTATGAAATTTTGGCTATTATTATAATATTAAATTATTGTTATTAAATTTATCATTATCAAGCAAGATGTTAGATACGTGGAGTAGAAGCATTTTAGTTTTAATCTTCAAGAATAAAGAAGATATTCGAAGTTGCACAAAATATAAAGAAAATAAACTTATAAGTCATAATGAAGACAATAGAGCCGTTAGCGTGTAAACACGTTTTGTCATATTTACTATGTTTTGTAATTATCTACTAACCGTTAGGCTCATGCATACTTGATATATTTAATATTAGCCGTTAGACTCATGCATACTTGGTATATTTAATACTAATCGTTAGGTTCATGCATACTTGGTATATTTAATACTAGCCGTTAGGCTCATACATACTTAATATATTTTGTACTAGCCGTTGGGCTCATAGCACTATATATATGTGCTCTTTGTATCATGTTTCTATATCAATAAAATTACAATTGTTCCTTACTAATAACTCTCCTCTTTATCTCTTAATATGATATCAGAGCCTTAATGCCAAAAGTTTTATTCTCTATCGAAAGTGTTGATCACAACTACAACACCAACTCTGTAGTGTCAGACCTCTTTCAATCTTCATTTTTTTGTGGATCTCTACATGCTGCCGTGAGCTTTATCACGTTACAGTGATACAAGTAAGACAAAAAGGCTGCAATTATAAGTAAACTGCCTCGTCATATTCTCATATCTAATGTCCAACGATTCCGGCGCTATATCAGCTGTATCAGTAAGCGCCATCAACAGCACCCCACCAAACCATCATAACATGATCAAACCAAAAACTCATGTCATTACTACATCGTTGGACGAGGATAACTATATACTATGGAAATACCAAATTGAAATTGCGTTAAAGGGCTATGGACTACAAGAGTATGTCAATGGAGCCGTAACTATACCATCAATGATGATAGCAGACCAAGATGGCAATCTCTCATCGAACTCTGACCACATCAAATTTCAGAAGCAGGACAGCCTGTTATCATCATGGTTGTTATCATCGATAAGTCCGAGTTTGTTATCAGAGATAGTAGGCTGCAACACATCTCATGAAATATAGACCACTGTGCAACAGATTTTCAGGTCACAACCGGTTGCTAGAATCATTTAGAAGGGAATTACAAAATTCTAAAAAAAGGAGGCAAGCATGAAAAAGTACTTAGGAAAAATTAAAAACCTATGTGACAAACTAAATGTTGTTGGCCATAAGATCATCGACAGTGAGCAAATTCTATTTATTATTGGTGGATTAGATGAAGAATACGAATCTCTAGTAACTGTGTTAGCCACACAACAAACTTTACATGACTTACAGTTCCCTCAGCACTCCTCGCTCATAAAGGCAGAATCGACCAAAGAAAAACAGCACAAAATATGTTCCCTGCCAAGCAGATACAAGGATATAACAACAACTATTATGTGAAATGTCAAATATGCCAAAAGTTTGATCACATGGCAAACAAATGTTACTTCATGTGTAATTCAGACTCAAGTGGACAACAGGCAAGCCAAAATTACTCTTCACAAAGAAGAGCACATGTAAATATGGCAACAATAGGGAATTCAGTTCAAAATAATCATGACGCAAACCGAAGACTTAATGTTGTAGATGATGATGAAGTAAAAAATAAAGACAATTGCTTTGAAGAATAGTACCCTGACTCAGGAGCGACTCACCACATAACTAACAATCTTTAGAATTTAAACATTGGAAGCAGAAATTACTCAGATATGAGGAATTTGCATATGGATAATGGTAGTACTGCTAGTATCACACACATAGGCAAAGGGACAATTTTTGGGAAGAGACAACTCAAATTAAACAATCTTCTTAGGGTACCCACGATTAATAAAAATTTGTTAAGTGTATCAAAATTTTCCAACGATAATAATGTTTACTTTGAATTTCATCCTAGGTTTTGCTTAGTTAAAGATTCCCTAAATCATGAAATATTACTTCAAGGTAATCTATATGATGGTTTATACAAATTCAACAACTTGAAGACTGCAAACCCAAGTGGAGAATTCTGGTGCAATAATGTAGATGCTTGTTGTGACAATGACTGTATTAGGAATAGCTGCAATAACGTTGATTATGACAATAATAGTAGTAAATATAACGTGATTAATTCTTGGCATGTAAAATTAGGTCATCCTAATCTGGAAACTGTTAAGACTGTTCTGCGTAATAATAACATTCATTATAAAAACATACGTATCAAATGCGCATGCACACACTGCCAACTCGGCAAGAGCCACAAGCTCCCTTTTAGTTATTCTGAAACTAGCTATAATGAGCCACTGGAGCTTAGCCGCTGATTTGTGGGGGCCCGCGCCTCTAAATTCATATCAGGGACACAAGTATTATCTTTCTTTTGTGGATGCTTATTCTAGATATACTTGGATATACATGCTGAAAACTAAATCAGAAGCTTGCAATACAATTATCCAATTTATAACTCATGTCGAAAAACAAATGAATAGTACTGCTAAGGTTGTTCAGACAGACGGGGGAGCCGAGTTTAAACCTCTAACTAATTACTTTCTCAAAAAAGGAATCAAACAAAGATTAACTTGCCCCCATACGTCCGAACAAAACGGTTTAGTCGAAAAAAAACATCGACACATAGTAGAGACTGGTCTAACTTTGTTATCACAAAGCTCATTACCTATGAAATATTGGAATGAAGCTTTCTACACATTCGTATTTCTCATTAACAAGTTCCCAACCAAAGTCTTAAACAATAAAAGCCCTCATGAAATGATATACGGTATTAGACCAGAATATGGTTTTCTGAAAACCAATGGGTGTCTATGTTTTCCATGTTTGAGACACTATAACAATCATAAACTAAGTATGAGATCAAGCCCATGCACATCCATTGGGTATGCACAAAACCAAAAAGGCTATAAGTGCATGGACAAAAATGGAAAAATATATGTTTCTAGACATGTGATATTTGATGAAAACAAGTTTCCTTATGCAGAAAAGAAAATCGGAAAAAAGGATGGGGAACAAAGCATAAACAATAATATACGGTTTAAGCCATTCATTACTGAACCACCTTCAATTGATAGAAATGAAGAGCAACAAAACACATGCAATTTAAACACACAGGAAGAAACTATAGACCAAACAAATGAGCAAATCAATGTGACACACAATGACTCAGAAGATACAAACATACATCAATCAAATCAAAACATGCAGTATAGTGAAGATATAGAAAACAACAACCATTCTGACACTACCAGCAACAATGATACACAGCAGCAGACACCACCACAATCAACTAGACATCACATGCTCACCAGGTCAAAGAGAGACATTTTCAAACCCAAGGTATACAATATTTCTACTAGTGAGATCGAACCATCGAATTTCATTCAGGTCATAAGATCAATCAAATGGAAGGAGGCAATGGACACTGAATATAAAGCTCTCAAAGAAACAACACTTAGAGCTCAGTGACTCAACCAAAACACAAAAATGTGATTGGTTGTAGGTGGACATACAAAATAAAAAGAAAAGAAGATGGATCTATTGACAAATACAAGGCCAGACTGGTTGCAAAAGGTTACGCACAACAATTTGGTTTTGATTTCAACGAAACTTTTTCCCCAGTCATAAAACCCACAACCATCAGAATTATACTGACCTTTTCTCTAAACAAAGGATGGAATGTAAGGCAACTGGACGTCAACAATGTGTTTTTGAATGGGGAATTGACTGAAGAGGTATACATGCAACAGCCTGAAGGATATGGTACTGCTGATACAGTATGCAAACTGCACAAAGCAATATATGGCTTAAAACAAGTTTCGAGGGCTTGGTATGAAAAGCTAAAGTCAACTTTATCTAACATAGGTTTCTCACAAGTTAAATCAGACAATTCTCTATATATGAAGAAGGGCATACACGGAACTGTGTTCATTCTAGCATACGTTGATGACATGCTAATAACAGGAGACAACATCGAAGAAATAAACAGAACCGTACGCAAGCTGGATCAAAATTTCGCCATTAAAGACTTGGGAGAACTAAAATAAATTCTTGAAATACAAGTGATTAGGAAAAACAATGGTGAATTAATATTATCCCAACAAAATTATATCACTGAGATACTACAAAGGGCAAATATGCACAAGGCAGACCTATTACCTACGCCTATGATTGGTAACCTAAGACTATCTAAGCACAAAGGAGGAGCTATCAACAATGACAAACAATATAGAAGCATAATAGGAGCATTACAATACGTAACTATTACTTGACCAGACATATGCTACAGCGTCAATAAACCCAGTCAATACATGCAGAACCCTTTATCAAAATATTGGATGGCATTAAAGAGAGTGTTACGATACTTACAAGGCACAAGACATTATGGCATACGCCTAAATTCTAGAAAAAGAACTTAACTTACAGTGCTTTAGCAATGCTGATTGGGAAAACGATATTGATGATCAAAAGTTTGTCTCAGGATACGGCGTTTACCTCGGTTCCAATACCATTTCCTAGTGTACGAAAAACAATAGACCATATCCAGATCTAGCATAGAGGCGGAGTACCGTGCACTGGCAAGTGCTAAAACTGAAAACACATGGATAAGATCATTGATGGAGGAGCTTGGTTTCACTCCAAGACAAAAGCCGGTCATTTGGTACAATAGTAAGAGTACGGTATCTTTATCTCTAAACCTTATTCAACATTCATGGGCGAAACATCTTGTAATTGATCTCCACTTTGTGAGAGAAAGAACACAATCAGGAAGACTTGCAGTATGTCATGTGCCCGCATACTAGTAGAGAGCAGATGCTCTCACAAAGGCCCTTTCGACCAAGAATTTTATTAGAATGAGAGAGGAACTTCACATTATCAGTGGAGGCGGAAGCCAGAATGAAAAAGGAAACCCTAGTTCGAGCTGAAGGAGCATAATGAAGACAATAGAGCCGTTAGCATGTGAACACGTTTTATCATATTTAGTATGTTTTGTAATTATCTACTAGCCGTTAGGCTCATGCATACTTGGTATATTTAATACTAGCCGTTAGGCTCATGCATACTTGCTATATTGAATACTAGCCGTTAGGCTCATACATATTTGATATATTTTGTACTAGTCATTGGGCTCATAGCACTATATATATGTGCTCTTTGTATCATGTTTCTGTATCAATAAAATTACAATTGTTCCTCACTAATAACTCTCCTCCTCATCTCTTAATAAGTCATACAAAGAATCCTTTGGATAGAGTCTTCGAACATCGATTAAGAAGGTTAAAGAGTATTTCAAAAAACCAATATGAATTGGTAAGTCAACCACATAAGTTATTTTCTTGGTAAGGCGACTAATTTAGAGATTCAGGGAGCAAAAGAAAGATCTACACGTGATATTTATAGATTTGAAGAAAGCTTATGACAAATTACCAAGAAAAGTTATATGGTGGGATTCGGAAAAGAAGAAAGTCCCAACAAAGTACATTACCTTTATGAAGGATATATATGATATATATATATAATATATATAATACTGTGACTAGTGTCAGGGCATGCGATCGTGAAACCAGTGACTTTCCCATTACCACAAAATTACATCACGGGTCGACTTTAAACCCTTATTTGTTTGCCTTAGTAATGGATGAGGTCACGAAGGATACACAAGGTAAGATTCTTTGGTGTATGCTTTTGGCTGATCGTGTTGTCTTGATTGATGAACGTAGGATAGAAGTTAATAAACAACTGGAGTTGAGGAGGCATATTTTAGAATCGAAGGGCTTCAGGCTTAACGGAACTAAAGCAGAGTAAATGAAATGCGAGTACGGCGCTGTTAGGTCAGGGGATGGAGATGTCACCCTAGCTGGATAAGTAGTTCCCAAGAAAGAAACATTTCAATATTTAGGATCTATGTTGCAGTTTGTTAATGAGACTGATGAAGGTATTAGTTTTAGAATTCGAACAAAATGGGTGAATGGCGACTAGCATCTGACATCCTACGAGATTAAAAAAAAATCATATAATAGCTTAACAAAAAGTTTACAGAACAAAAATCAGGTTTGCAATATTATATGATGCAGAATGTTAGTATATTGAAAGACAACACATCCATAGGCTAAGTGTAGCGGAGGTGCGTATGTTGAGATGGAGAAATGGGCATACAAGACAGAATAGAATTAGAAATGATGATATTCGAAACAAACTTGAAGTTGCAGAAATTGAAGAGAAGCTAGTTTAGCACTGCTTAATATGATTTATACATCTCCAATGGAGAGCTCACGATGCACCTGTGCATGTTGGAATTATAGGTTGCACTAATTGTCCAAAGAAAGGTAGGGGTCGACCACAAAATACATGGTAGGAAGTCATAAAAAGGGACTTGGGAAATAGAAATATATCCGAAGAGCTGGTATCAAATAATAGCACATTAAAGTTTGTGATCTATGTACTAGAACCATGGGCTTTGGGTTAGTTTAAGAAGAGTGTTATAAGTCTCAAGCTATAGCATTAGTGAATAGGGGTATAAAGCGTAGTGTTGGTCTTTGGTATCTACTACTGCCATTATAATTGTTATTATCATCGTCATCTTGGCTTTTTTTATTCATTATTATTACTATTATTACTTGTTTAATTGTTTTACTTTACTTTGTTTTACCTTTATTTATGTTTTTACCGTTAAAAATTTCTTGTTATTATTATTACCTTTAAACTGGCTTTGTCATTTGGTTTTGAGTTCCATCTCTAGTCAACTCCAACTTGTTTGCTACTAAGACTAATGTCATAGTCGCTGTTGTATATGAGTAATAAACAAATGTTAATCAATATTAGACTTCATAGGTATACAAATTGGGAGTCGATTCAATTCATATACAACTGTACATTATTACATACACTACTATTTTTTATAAAAAACAACATAAAACTACCTTAATATTCAATATTTTTTATTTTGAAGTTTCTATTTTTATAGTTTTCAATTCAAAATTACTCCATTCAAACAATTTTTAATATCAAGTTGCTATAATTTTAAATTATTATAATTTAAAACACAAATTTAAGTTTATCAAGAAAAAGTTAGAATTTATCTTCATTAAAAAACAGAATTTATCTTCGTTCAACACTGAATTTTTAATTTAAAGTTTGAAATTATTGATAAAAACTATATGTTTAAATGCAAAACTTATACATTAATTTGATTCCATAATCATATTCATTTCTCCATAAAATAATATTACAATAATATTATCCCAAACTTAAAATCATATTTTGTACCTATATTCAAAATTAGTTACTAAAGCCATATTAATATGGACAGTATGGTTGAGAAGTGCTTTAACCAATATTAACAAGCCCTATTAATATTGATGGTCGGTAGAGAAGTGTTTTAACAGTTTAGTTGTTTAAAAAGTAAAATTTGGAATCTGCAAAACTAAATTTGGCAAATTATAGTTTATAATTTATAGGTTTAATTGACTGAAGAGAGAGAGAAAGGGAGAGAATGGGAATTTATCACCCAATTTTAATCTAAAAGTGAGGGCAATGTTGTAATTTGGACGGTGTACAATAAACAAGTAAGGTGTATATGATTTGGATAATTATTTAGGAGCATGTAAAGTAATTTGTTGTGTATGAATAAAATTCAACATACAATTTTAGCTATGCATTAACAGTACACGAGCATTATGACACAAGCTTCGTGTTAGTGAATTTTTTTATAAAATATTTGTGTAGGCTATGTTATTTTAGATAAGAAGAAAAGAAAGAGAAAAAATGTGAGGATGAGAATAGTCCACATCATAGAGAATGAAGTACAACATTTGCTTAAATATAGGGAATTAAGTACTATATTTGCTTAAATATAGATTCTTCGAGAGGAAATTGTGACCGTTTGGCATCCAATGTGTGCATTTTTGTGAGTATGGAAGCCATGCATGATCACCGCACAAGCATGAATGCTGCCTGTCTCTTCTCAATACCGGGTCAGAAACAAGGACGAACCTAGGCCTCGGCTGTTTGGGCAACCGCCCATGGTCCAAAAAGTGAGGAGGGCCCAACTCAATAATATGTTTTCAAATTTTATAGTGTAGAAATACTTTTGTTGTTGAAAAACGAAGTGGTGGAGTGGTAAGTACTTTAACAGGTAAACTGGAAGTCAAGGGTTCAGTTCATGCCCATATTTCGTGCTTCAACTGTTTTCATGTTCTGACTATAATTTAATTTATGAAGCACTTATCCAGGGACCCATTTTTTCCCAAACTTTAATTTATGAAGCACTTTTACAGGGATCGGTTTAAGCTTGGGCCAGGTCTGGTCATAAAATGCAACTTTTTAAAAACTAGAAGACACATCTTTGTTAGTATAAATAGGAATGTCTGGAAAGTATTTTGAAAATAACTTATTCTTGTTTTTCAAATCTCCTTTTCTTCTCCTCTCCTCTCTTATATCGTACAGTAACATTTCAGTTTTTTGATACTGCAGATCAAAAACTTAATACTCGTGTCATTGTAGTCAATTCAAGATGGTAGTTTGAATTAATTTCGATAGTGATATCACAATCGGTTGAAGATACTCAGCTCCATTGAATATTGGAAGATTATTTGTGGTAACTCACTTCATTCATTCATCTGTTAAAATGAGTATTGAGAGTAAATAGATTCTTGAGGAGAGCATCAATAATGTGCCTTAAAGTGATACTTGCAGATGAGTACGACTATTGTGCCACTTCTCA
The DNA here is from genome assembly GCA_030737875.1 of Allium sativum. Taxonomy (NCBI): domain Eukaryota; kingdom Viridiplantae; phylum Streptophyta; class Magnoliopsida; order Asparagales; family Amaryllidaceae; genus Allium; species Allium sativum. The sequence continues at coordinate 705,424,967 of CM060921.1, forward strand.
AGAAATACAAAAATCCACACCAACAATCCTAAGACCTTACTTTATAATGACACCACATTTCAAGAGAATTCGCTTCTGATTTCACCAAATTAGAAAAGATGGATGGCATTAATTTTGTGCATGGAGAAAGAAGATGTTTTTGGTTAGTCGAGATGAAAGTGTTTTGTGCTCTTACAGCGCTAAAGCCAATAGAAACATAAAATGAGACCATTGCGTAAGCACGATCAAGGCTAAAATGTGAGCAACATGATTACACACGCAAGCGAACATATGCAATGTAGAGACAAAGACTTTATTCGTTATATACTGCAATAAATCAGCCGCCAAAGATTTATGGAATGCATTGAAGGCCATGTATCTAATTGAGGATGCAACAAGTAAGAAATTTTTGACAAAAAATTCTTTAACTATGAAATGACTAATGCTAGTTCAACAACAGAGCAATTCGACAAAATTAGATATATCATAAATCAATTCAACCAACGTAATATAAATACAGATGATAAGATAAAAGTCTTATTCATATAAGGAAAACTCTCCCTCTTGAAAGGATCAAAGGAAAACCATTAAACATAAGAAAGAGGATATGAGTCTAAATAATCTTGCATGGTAACTGCAGCTGTAAGATAAACTTAGGCAGAAAGAAATTACTAAATCAACATTGTTTCCATCTAAGATCCACATGATAGAGGAAAATTTAATCTCTAAGCGTGTTTTAATCTAAAGATGAAACTTAAAAATAATAAGAAGGTCAAGAAAGTGAATGAATGGTTTAATTGTAGAATATCTTATACTTTAAAAGAAATTATTGTTTTATTAAAAAAGACCTTAATAGGCAAAAGAAAACTTTGCATGTGTAATAATCTAGAATCATCATGATTGAAAAGGATGATTCATGGTAAATTAACTCTAGTATTGTTAGGCATATCAATAAGCATAAGATTCTACTCAAGAAAATAGACCAGTCTGAGGATGAAAATTGTCCCTATATGTTAAGCTGAACGAAAGCAACTATAAGGGAGTAGGGGATAACAGATCTCAAGTTCACATCTGGGAGAATTCCTATATTAAATGATCTGTTTTACTTGAGGTTCGAAAACGCATTGTTCCTGTCAGTCTATTGTAAAATTTTGGCTTCAAATAAGTCGTTGAGTCAGATAAATATGTATTTCAAATGCGGAATGTTTGTTAGAAAATGGTACAAGTGAAATGGGATGTTCAAATTGAATATTTATAGAATAGTTGTTTCTGCTATATTGTTGACCTTTTTTCTTTATGGCATAATAATAGAATAGGTAATGTTAGCATTAGATGTAGGATAATATGATTTCATTTAACTTGATCACTAAATATGATATTAATTTTTTTTTAAATGTAGGATATGATATTGAACAAAAATAAATATCGTTGAAACCTATTAGTACCACTAATCTTACAGCTGATTCACAATGATGCTTGTGATACACATAATACTTCTACAAACGGAGGAAAGAATTATTTTTTCATATTTATAAATGACTATTCAAATGCTATTATGTTTATTTAATGAATGTTAACATCAAAGTATTAAATCCATTTATTATTTGTAAAATGGAAGTAGAAAACCAATATAATTGCAAATAAAAAACTTTAGATCTGATTAGGGAGGTGTATATCATTTTCCTACATTTGATGAATCTTTGGGTATCATATTGTTCGACGATGAATATTCTATGAATTAGAATACCGTCGCGAAGTGTAATAAACCGCAAACGCACGGCATACACTTGTAGTACGTTAGCGAATATGAGTCGATCCACGAGGAAAGAATAATTTTAAATTCCATTCAATCAAATTGAACCAAACTTTAAAATGTGTTAACTAAAATTTAACAAAACTAATGACTAAGTTGAAAACGAAACTATTGGTTAAGAGCAATTTAGAGGTGTTTTCACTCTCTAGATCACACAAATCAACATGATGAAGTTATGATCTCTTTTTGTTTGGTCATACGTGAGATTAGTTATTGTGTTTATCATAAGTATGACATATTTATGCTATTAATTAGCATAACGTAAGTCATCAAACTATAGCACAAATTTAATTCACAATTCAATTCTCATGAAAAAGACAACAAGTTGAAAGCAACATCAGTCTTAAGAATACTCTATTTACTATTAGTTGGTAATATAGAATATCAAATGTTGATTAACACTTCCTCTTTTTGCCAAAATCATATATAGATGAAGAGACAAATTTTGTTGTGTCATTTGATCAAGCATGATCTATCCTCTATTAATTAGAGCATAAATCATCAAAACAAAGCATGATTAACAAAATACACTAAAAATCCATTCTTTAATAAGCACAAAAAGAGATCATGAAAAATGAACTATGTTGATTCTATGTGATTAGAGAGCTTCATCACCCCAAAATTGTAGGGGTTTAGCTCCTCATTTGTGTGATTATTTCAACACATATAGATTTCAACATTAAAGAATAGCAAAAACAAAGAGTAAATAATGAAGAAAAGATATTAACTGCTAACTACTTGCGTGAAAATAAATCTAAACTACTAACAATAAAAAGAGAGAGTATGAATAGACATAACATTAAATAGAACATAAACATGACATGAAAGAAAAAGGCTTGGTAGCCATTTTTGTTATTTGATCACTTACACTTTCATTTGCTAAAAAGAAGATCCTCAAATACAAGAAACAAAGGGGTATATATACATGATCACAAACCCTAAAACCCTAATCACTTTCTTTGGGGAATCCCCAAAATGCCCATTCATGAAGCTTCAAATTGCCATTAGCCACTGATAAATCATGTAGAATGCATGAGGCCTTTTGTCTCAGTCAATTAGTCTTTAATATGAAGCTTAAGAGAAAGTGGGCTAGTTGAAAGGTGTCGGCCTCCACTATCCATAAAATGAATTAATTCTTTGCCCCCTTCTATGTAAATGCATGCTTTCCCTCATCTCTTCATGTGTATATATATCCTTTTAGCTCTAAAATTCCTACAAGAGATAATCACAAGTAATTGATTTCACAAATTAAACCATGCGTAAGTGACCACTTATTCCCAAAATAAGTGATGATTTTGAAAATATTTAAAACACGGTTTGATCATATAAAATACCCAAAAATGCTCGTTTATTCAACTAAACAAGAGTAAATATATGAATATAAATGTGTATTTTTACGTGCACATCAAATACTCCCACACTTATCCTTTTATTCGTCCTCGAATAAAGTAAAAACTAAGCTAAATCCGTTTACATAGGGAACACGATTGCACTGAGCGTATGCAACAAGCCGTTAAATCTCTGGGTGTCCCCAATAGGATGAGCGTTGTATCATGAGGATTTTCAGCGGATACTACCCACAAAATCCAAAAGTTAATTGCAAAAAAAAATTACAAAATGCAAGATTCGAAAATATTTAGAATATGAATGCAAGTTTTTAAAGGAATATTTACAAATGGATAATTTAATTTTAAATATTACACGAATGAGTTAACACAAATTTGTGTCGTCATTATGAAATTTGAGTCTGTTACTAATCAAAACTTCAAACAAAAGTCATGTTATCGTCACAAATTCCTCCAGCTTAGCCAGTTGTTTTGGTAGAAACATAGTACAAATATGAAATGAATTCTATAATCGATATCAACAATTGTAAAACGGCATCTTAAGTCCCTTTTGGTTAACAAGTTAGGTCGAATAAGTGAAGAGTGTGCTTGGATTTTAAGTGCCAACTCCCTCTTTATTACCAAATATTTACATTATTATTATTTACAAATACCTAGGTATACCACCCCTACACTACATTACGACTTACGTGACGGTCGGTAATCCTTAGGTGTCCAACTCATAAAATGAAACCAAGGTATGTCGATGTTGACTTTGTCAACAAGGTGTCGGAAAGAGCTTGGCGGGTTTGCACACCAATGCGAGATATACTAGCAATGTTGGATACCCTTGGATTATTATTATATACATACATTCTGTTGTTTTCATTTTTTTTTTACATAAGGGAGAGTTAAGCGAGAACACCTTAGCACAACTTCACTTAAAAGATCTAAAATGCTATCGCAAGTAGTTTAAATCACCATTCATTTAATCAGACTACAATTCAGAAAACATTTCATACTCATCACCTACAAATCTCCCTATATACCAGTTACACCAAATTTTCTCATAATTCAAACTTTCCTTTCATTATCTGCTAAGAGAAGTAAATTCCAAGCATTTTAATCGAACAACCAAAATTAAATGCTAACTCCATGATGTCTTATTTAAAAGTAAACAGAAGTGCAAAACTCTTTTGTTTTTAGAAAAAACAAACTAAAAAGGGAAATATGCAAACTTAAACTATGCAAAACAGTATGAAAATGAGACTCCCCCACACCTGATTTCGACTGTGTCCCCATAGTCAATGCATGACACAATGAGTGAACGGAAGAGATATATTTACATATTTACAAAAGAGGAATAAACTTAGCTTTTTTTTTACTTCATGTAGCATGGCTCGTGAAGAATCATGAGCTCTTCCTCTGGATCAGTGGGCAATTCCAAGAATGGTTTTAGATGTTGACCATTGACTTTGAATATGGATCCAACCCTCAGGTTTTCTGTTTCAATAGCACCATGTGGGGAAACAGTTCGAACAACATATGGTTCGGTCCATCTCGATATTAACTTCCCGGGGAATAAATGAAGTTGTGAGTAATACAGTAGAACTTTTTGGTCTAGCGAAAACGTTCTTCTTAGGATTGACTTATCATGAAAAACTTTGGTTTTTTCCTTGTAAATATTTGCGTTTTTGTTTGCGTCATTCCTATTTCTTCAAGTTCATTGAGTTGCAATTTTCGGTTTTCGCCAGCTTGTTCAAGATCAGAGTTTAAGTTCTTTATTGCCCAAAGTGCTTTATGTTCAAGTTCAACAGGTAAATGACAGGCTTTACCGTAAACCAATCGGAAAGGGGACGTTCCAATATTAGTTTTAAAAGCAGTACAGTAAGCCTAAAGCGCGTCGGTCAATTTTTGTGACCAATCTTTTTGATTGTTATTTACAGTTTTCTCCTAAATCAATTTTATTTGACGATTTGACACTTCGATTTAACCACAAGTTTGCGGATGATAAGGAGTGGATAACTTATGGGTTATTGAGTATTTCTTCATTAAGGATTCAAAAGATCGATTACAGAAATGCGTTCAATTGTCGCTTATTATTATGCGAGGTATGCCGAACCTCGAAAAGATGTTTTCTTTTAGAAATTTCACAGCTTTTTATGATCATTTGTTTTACATGTAACGACTTCGACCCATTTCTAAACGTAGTCAATGGCGAGAAGAATATACAAGTTTCCGAAAGAGTTTGGGAAAGGTCTCATAAAGTCAATACCCCATACATCAAAGATTTAGATCGTAAGGATGGGGTTCAAAGGTATCATATTTCATCGAGAAATCTTTCCTAACATTTGGCAACGATTGCAAGTTTTACAGAATTCGAACGAGTCTTTAAAGAGAGTAGGCCAATAAAAACCACATTGAAGCACCTTGTCCGCGGTTTTCCTAGGACCAAAATGTCCACTGCACGCATGATCATGGCAGAATGAGAGAACACTCCTAATTTCGCTATCAAGAATGCATCGAAGAATGATTTGGTCCGGACAATACTTAAACAAGTATGGGTCGTTCCAATAGAAGTATTTCACTTGGGAAAGAAATTTGTATTTATCATGTTTGGACCAAAATGAGGGGATTTCCCTAGTGACTTTATAGTTCACTATGTCAGCGAACCAAGGATCGATTGAAATAGAAAGGAGTTGTTCGTCAGGAAAGTTTTCATTGATTGGTAAAGAAGATGGCGCGTTCGGAAGACGAGATAAGTGATTGGCTATGACATTATCGGGTCCTTTTTTGTCTTTGGTTGTAAGATCAAATTTTTAAAGTAAAAGGATCCATCGAATTAAGCGTGGCTTAGCATCCTTTTTAGCAAAAAGGTATCGAATAGCAGAATTGTCAGTGTAGACCATAATGTGGGAACCAATCAAGTAAGATTGAAACTTCTCGAGTGCAAAAATGACAGCTAAAATTCTTTTTCGATGGTCGTATATTTGAGTTAAGCATTGTTTCGAGGTCATACTCGCATAGTAAATGACGTGAAGGATTTTGTGATGCATTGTCCTAAGACAGCACCAACCGCGAAGTTAGATGCATCACACATGATTTCTAAAGGAAGTTCCCAATTGGGCGAGCAAATTATCGGGGATAAAATGAGTTCATGTTGAAGACGTTCAAAAGAGGCGACACATTCAGAGTTAAATTCGAATAGGATGTCCTTTCCTAGAAGAGTAGTCAAAGGACGAGCAATTTTGCTAAATTCTTTCATGAACCGTAGGTAAAAACTAGCATGCCCAAAAAATGAACGAATGTCCTTAAAGCATTTTGGAATGGGTGGTTTTGAAATAACGTCAACTTTCGCTTTATCTACCTCAATGCTATTATTTGAAATTACATGTCCAAGAACAATGCCTTATTTAGCCATAGAGTGGCATTTTTCTCAATTCAACGTTAAGTGTTTTTCTTTACATCTATTTAAAACAAGTTCAAGATGATGTAATCAAGAGGAAAAAGAATCGCCAAAGTTTGAAAAATCATCCATAAAGACTTCAAGAAAGCGTTCTATCACATCAAAAACAATTCTAACCATACATCATTGGAAAGTTGCAGGAGCGTTGCAACGATCGAAAGGCATACGTCGGTAAGCAAAGGTATCGAATGGACATGTGAAAGTCGTTTTCTCTTGATCTTCGGGGGCTATTGGAATTTGGTTATAACCAGAATAACCATCAAGAAAGCAGTAGAATTCGTGACCGCTAAACGTTCGAGCATTTGATCGATGAAGGGAAGAGGAAAATGATCTCCACGCGTTGCAGCGTTCAATTTTCGATAATCGATGCAAACATGCCAACCCGTTTGAGTACGAGTTGGAAGAAGTTCGTTTGGGTCATTTGCAACAACGGTGAGTCCAGACTTTTTAGGAACAACGCGAATGGGGCTAACCCATAAGCTATCAGAAATAGGGTAAATGATACTATCGTCAAGAATTTTAAGAATTTCTTTGTGAACTACCTCTTTCATCTTAGAGTTAAGCCTACGTTGTGCTTCATGAGTGGGTTTGGCTTTATCGATTAAGCGAATACGATATTGAACGATTGCGGGGCTAATTCCCTTGATGTCAGAAATGGACCAACCAATTGCATCTTTGTTTTTAGAAAGAGTCGAAAGAAGAGATATTTCTTGATATCGAGTTAAACTTGAAGAAATTACGACAGGACAAGTTTCGTTATCACCTAAATATACATACTTAAGGTGATCGGGAAAAGGTTTAAGATCCAACTTTGGTGGTTTCTCGATCAAAGAACTTGGTTGAGATTGTTGGATCTAGATTAACCCTAGAGGGGGGGTGAATAGGGTTTATTGAAAATTAAGCGAGATATAAAAAAATATCAGATCACAAAATGTAGCAGAAATAAAAAGCAAAAAGAAAATAACACACAGAGATACCCAGTTTCGGCAAGACTCTGCCTACTGCTGCATTCCTAAAGTTTCTACTAGGTGATAGAACAGATCCCGCTTACAAGACCATGTAAACTTGTGAACCCCTCGCTCCTATTCTAACCCTACGCTCAAAACTCTAGACTGGTCTATATCCCTTAGACCAGATTTCCCCTAGTTTTACAGACGCTAGTAAACTGCCAGTTAACACCCTAACTGGATTCCCCTAGAATTTTACAGACTCTAGAAAACTGTTTGAACAATTACAAAAGAAATAAACAATAAAAACAATAAAACCCCCTTTGTCTAAAGTACTATAGGCCTGCCACTTTGCTTTGTCAAAAAAACTTGCTCTCCTCTTTGTTGATGGTGGCTGAGAAAATAAAGTAGGGTTTTGCCCCAAATCAATTCGACTTCGATTGCAAAAAAAAAAACGATTCTCTGATGATCTTTAACGTTGTTCTTCGTCGATGATTTGGCTGAGGTTGCGATCGAAAACAAAGTGAGTAGTACTGATTTGAACTTGTTTTCTTTTTGAGTTGTTGCTTTTGGTTTTTCGATGCACTAATGCCTGTAATGAAGTGGTGATTAAATAGGATTATAGAATCCTATTAATGCTCTGATTTCGGCTAGTGTCTTGGCTTCGATTTTGTGTTGCCCCTTTTGAATGAATATGGAAATATAGTCTTTGACCTTGATTTCATACTTGCCAAATTCTTCCCATGCTTGATTAAATCTGGATATGTGGAGATGCCTGATTTTGCTCCTTCGAACGAATCCACACATGATTTGATTTCGGATTGTTGCCTTTATTCACTTGAGTACTGAATGATTTACAGAAAGAAATCAAACCTATTTATGCTCAAACAAAATGATTTCTTTCCAAATATTACTCCTCTGATTTTCCTGAAAATAAAACAATGCCTTGCACATTTAAGCTGATGATATACATTTATGACCTTGGTTTGCTCCATTAACTATTGCCACAAATGAAATTGCTTTCCCATTTTAAATATAATTTAAAACTGGGAATCATTGGAATATGTCCACTGTGATTTCATGAAACCATGCCAAAAATGTTCTTGTGTGATTTTGGAAAACATAAATGGTTTATTTTTCTGGAAACCATTTAATTGCTGTAAAACATTTCTTGCCACAAAAAATTCTTGAATGAAAACTGGAAACAAATACTGCCTATCATGTGTATATTAACTCCATCATTTTCCTGTTCTTTTGCATGGTCAAAAAAACTATTGCCCTGTTTGCATTACTGGAAAAGAATTAATTTCTTGCCATAAATGTGTTCATCATTTAATATGCAGAAGGATTTTTTTTTGTATGAATTGAATGAAGAAATAAACTTGCCAACAAATATTGAAAAGAAATTTGCCCACTGTAATTTCTGGAAGCTTTCTTGAATGACAATTTTATTGCTTTCCTTTTGTCATAGCATTCAAGGAATCATTTATTATTTTCTTCCTTGTCCTGAAATGCGTGATTGAAAGCACATGCTTAATATCTGAAAATTGTTGAAATGTTTCCAAGCCATAAAAACAAACAAATAATGTTTGTGGGCATTCAAGTCTCCATGCATTTTTTTTGCAATAATTCAAGCATTAAATTGTTTACATGAACCTGCCTGATTCATGCCATTTGAAAAAAAAACATATATTTCCAAAATTGTCTTCCATGCTAAATTTTGGAAATATTTTTTTTTTCCATTACACTGTTGTCAATCTTCATATGTGTAAGACAGTATGCAAACTTGAATTTGTTTCCAATTATTCAAAAGAGTGAATAATAATGGAAAAAAATTTCCTTCCTTTCTTGCATGTATACAAGATTTGCACTTGTGATAAATTAGTAAATCACGAAAGGAAATTTAATTTCTTTGCCCAAAAACTATCATGCCACCTGTGAAAAATGCATGCTCTTTTCATTTGTTTTAAAATGAAACATTGAATGAAGAAGATTTTCTAAAAAATAACATTTGCATTATGTATTGCTGGAAAACTTTTGAGTGGTTTGTCATATATACCTTTGTAGTTGCCAAATTTTCACATGTTAGAAAAAATGAATTGAAACATGCCCTTTTTCGTTGTTGTACACTTGTGAACATTACCTGCTTGTATACCTGGCTTCTTGCTTTGTTCTTTGGCATGCTGATTTGTACACTTGTGAACAGAAAAAATGTTTTTCCTTTTTTTTTTTTTGTGTGTGCGTGCCATAATTGCAATATGAATGAATGAAATGTTGTAGTGAGGCAATGACTGTATACTAGAGTGATGAGCGTTATAGTGAGGAACAAATGTACAAAAATAAGAAAAATTGTTCTAATATTTGTAATAAACAAATTTGATTGAAATAAAATATTATTTTATTATGTCCAAACAAATTTGCCTATCGTATTTAATTTATTTACGAGTACAATATTCTATGAATGTATATGAAATGTGAAATATTAGTGAAGTGTACAAATAGTGGAGTTGTAAAACTGTACTGTTTGAAAATTGAAATAAAATATTATATTTAAACAAAATACTGTGTAAATATCTGAATGTCTGTACAGTTGTATTTTATTTGAATATAAATATTATATTCCTGTCTTTGATGATATATTAAAACAGTACAGTAACAAACACATTTAAAATAATAAATATTTGGTTGTTATCATCAAACAAAAAATCATATAATTGTGTATACAACATCGTTATATACAACAATCTCCCCCTTTTGATGATGACAAACAAATATAAGATTTTGAGCACAACAAATGTGTTTGACAGTGAATATTGAACTCCCCCTATTTATTAGCTCCCCCTACAACAGAAAACTCCCCCTACAACTGTGCATGAGTGAAAAGAATGAAAAATGAATGAATTTTCAAAATTAAAATAGTTATAAAATATTCACTCATAAATCAAAATCTCAATCCATTCTCCCCCTTTTGTCATCATCAAAAGGATATAGAATATAAAATATAGATGAAAAATGACTAACAAATACAATATCAGCTTAAGAGGAAGAAGTGTCATCATAAATCTCAATCAGTCAAACAAAAATCATAATAAACTGAGAACTGGTGGCATATTTCACATTGTAGAGAATGACGGATTTACGATGAAATTTATATAATGGAGAGAGTTACAAAAATATGATTTCCAATTATTTTCCAAAAGAATTTTATAAAATTAAAGCACAAAAACAGAGATGGATTTGGACTATAGTCAATAATTCAATTTAAGTGACAAAATCGTATAATCTCAAATCCCAATAGCTATCAATCAACAAATCATAATACTTCATAAGATTTCAACACATTTCACATATTAGAAAGATGGATTGATAGGCTGGTTTTTATATACACCAATGAAAATTTCATATTAATTTCAATTTAGCATATTATTTCCTTTTCTTTTATCTTTTATTTAAGAGCACCCTGACCACGCATAACCAGAGCTTGGATTTTTAAATGAGGTCAGTCGCAGCTTAAATTATAAGTTGTCTCTTAACCATGCATGACCAGAGCTTGGATTTTTAAATGAGGTTAGAGACACACTTATGTATTAATTATATTTATCATTTCATATTTGAAAGGAAAAGCTCCTCGGTATATAAAACCAATATATGGATGATAGAAAATGTAGTAGGTAAAGAAATGGGCTGTGAAATAAAATTTTTAAATTAATTATATTATGAAACATGCTTGACTGTACTGGAATCATTGAAAATTTTCAATTATCACTAATTCTGAATAATAACATAACCACAATTCCATCACAAATATTTTCACTGTTTATTCAAGATGATTTTTTTTATATAAAAAAATTAACTCTCCACATTAATATAATATCACGATGGATGGTAGAAAGATGAAAGATAATGAAGATGGTCGTGAAATAACTGCCAGTTCAAAGATATTATAATCAATATTCAACTATCATGAAAATCCAAATAAAAATCTCCTCTTGTTGTGTATTATACTTCAGTCATAATTCATCACAATTTCAAAATCCGTTAATAATTTTGATGAATTATAAATACAGTTCAATTTTGGATATTAATTTCAATTTCTGAGTGAATAATCAATAAATAATTTAAAATTGAAAATCAATTACAAGAGGAATATGAAGATCTATGCAAGACATGAGGGATTAAGAAATATATACATGATGAGAATTAAAAAAAAATCAACACTTCCTAATCTGATACCACTTGTAGTCTCTATTAATGAGGATTTTTAAAAATGACACTGGTGGCTAAACAAGGGTATCTTAGTCAACAAAAAAAAACTTACTTACAAAAAGCAAGTAACTCAAGCACTCATATTCCATTTATCAGAGCATGGTATATATTTGATACCAAAGCAGGCAGTCACCAAAAATATTTACAAACCAATTTCTTTTAATCAGAGCAGCATGATTTCAAAACAAGCATTTTTCAAAACAGTATCAGAGCAGCACCAAAATAGTTTCAAAGCACACTTGTCAAGACATTTCTGATGGTCACAGAATATGATTCACGATCCAAGATTAAAAATATCGTTTATTTTAAATCATTTGAAGAAAATGAAAATATCAGGATTTAATAAATCAATCACACCAATTTATAAATTTTTGATTCGAGATATGTGTGAGATTTAATAAATCAATAATTTCAAATGATTTTAAACAAACAAATATTTAAATCAACTAACCATGAAATAACAGAGAAATTCAAGACCGAATTGTCAAAGAATTTTTCCAAATTATTTCTGACAAGCCCAAAGAAAAAATTTAGATCATTTACATCAAGTTTGAGAGATATTCATGATCCAAAAACTTAAGAATAATTTATTTGAAATCACTTGAAACAATGTGAAGTTTGAGATATAAAGAATTATTCACACAAGATTGATAATATAAAATTTAAGTGGTGTGTGATATTCAAAATATCTAGAATCTCAAATGATTTCAAACAAAGCTAATTTCAATCATAATAATCATGAATAATGATGAAATTTCAAGATGTATCACTGATTCAAGACAATTTAACATATTCAAGCCAATCTGAAAATTTCTGAAATTATCACAACTGATAAATAACAGAGTGTACTGTAATGAGTATAATATTTTAAGCATTTCCAAAATTAATTGGAAGAATCTCAAAACAGCATAAGTGTGTGAAATTTCATTAATTATTCAGATCTTCAAAAATTTAGAATTCAAAATAATAGTGTTCAAGATATGACATGAATACATCAACACTATTATGAATTCATAAATCGGAAAATAAACTTCAAAACAATTGCAGATATTTACAAGTTTAAAAATTCAAGATCTAGATAGAGTATAACATCAGAGTTCTATTTAAATAAAGCAAATTTCCAGAAGATCATGATTACTGCAATTGGAAGTTAAGGAAGCCCAAGAAGTTACAATGATATGACAGTGACAAATCAAAACAAAAACAAAAATAGAAAGGATAGAAGAAAGAATAAACAAAAAAAAATTACAAAATTGAGTTCAGAGATTATACCTGAAATCCATGTAAACCAGAATCTCCGACTCAGCAATCCTGGCTGGAGGAACTGTGAATGATACAGAACCATAAAACAGTTTGAATTTGAATCTCCTTTGAATAGCAGTTCCTCAGCCACCTCCAGTACCTAAGTGTTTAGGGGATTGAGTGGTCTAACAAAATTAGTGAAACCACTCACAGTTGTGTGTTGGACTTTTGGTACCCAAACTTGTTTAAAAAGCAACCCATCAGAATTTATCAAAGTGCCTTTAGGGATCCGGATCTGTTTGAATTTAGACGAATTCATTTTGTTTCTTTTTGGGGTCCAAACAGAGTTGTTTCTAAACAAGTTTACATTTTGCTTTCGATTGAAAAATCCTTTGAAATTATCAAAGTTCAGATTATCAAGTCGATTCTTTTCAAAGAAGGTTGAAGGATTTTTAAAATCTTTTGAACTTCTCTTTTCAAAAACATCAAATTTTCCAAAGCCGAGTCCACTTTTGTTTCCTGAAGAAAACTGATTTTTCAACAACATATTTAAAGATTTTTCACCGTTAGAAAATTTAGTCAATGTTGTTTCAAGTCGTTGAATTTCATTTTTAAGGTCACCGTTTTCTTTTATTAAATCTGAACAATGATTTTCAGTGATCTTACTCTTTTCAAAATCAGTTTTCAAAACCAAATTTTCATCACTAAGCAATTTAATTTCTGTTTGGGATTCAGCAATTTCAAATTCAAAACGTTTTCGACTCTCAGATTCAAATTTCTTAAGTTTTTCAATCTCACTTTCTAGCTCATTCAGAATAGAATCAGTTTTCAACAAGCTTTGTTTTTCAGCAAAAATATATTTGGAATTTTCAATCGTCTTGAAATTTTCAAATTCTTGTTGCAAACAATTGTTTGTGCTTTCAAGCTCTATCTTGTTCTCTTTTAAAATCAGAATTTCGCTCTCAAGTTTTTGAATATGTTTATTTTGATGAACAAGATCATTTTTCAAATTTAAACAATTTTTGCAATTAGAATTTGAATACTTCTTGACATTTTTCAGCTTTGATTCCAAAAGATTATTTTTGCAAATCAACTCAAGTTTTTCAGATTTCAGAATTTTATTTTTAGACTTTAGTTTCTCAACAGATTCAGTTAAACCATTTAAGCGAGAAATTAAATCTTTACAAGAAAGATCTCCAGTTGAGTCTCCATCTGGATTTCCATCTGTACAACCTGTTAGGCACAACTCTGAAACTGAGTTGACCTTCTGGGGTTTTGAGCTGTTGTCTTCTTTTCCATATAGTGTGTTGAGAGTTGTCCAGATTTCCTGTGCGGTCAAACAATGGGAGATAAGACTATATTGTACATCATCAATATAAGAATATAGGATATGAATAGCACGAGTATTAAATCCAATATCATTCCTATTTACAATATCATACCCATTTATAACACTATTCCAACATTTAATATCAACAAATTTTAAATAAGATTTCATTTCTGATCTCCAATTTACAAAATCTGTACCATTAAAAATAGATGGAATACGACTGGACTGACTATCTAAGGTCTGACAACAAGAGATCACCATTACTCTAGAGTTAATAGAAAACCTGCTCTGATACCACTTGTTGGATCTAGATTAACCCTAGAGGGGGGGTGAATAGGGTTTATTGAAAATTAAGCGAGATATAAAAAAATATCAGATCACAAAATGCAGCAGAAATAAAAAGCAAAAAGAAAATAACACACAGAGATACCCAGCTTCGGCAAGACTCTGCCTACTGCTGCATTCCTAAAGTTTCTACTAGGTGATAGAACAGATCCCGCTTACAAGACCATGTAAACTTGCGAACCCCTCGCTCCTATTCTAACCCTACGCTCAAAACTCTAGACTGGTCTATATCCCCTAGACCAGATTTCCCCTAGTTTTACAGACGCTAGTAAACTGCCAGTTAACACCCTAACTGGATTCCCCTAGAATTTTACAGACTCTAGAAAACTGTTTGAACAATTACAAAAGAAATAAACAATAAAAACAATAAAACCCCCTTTGTCTAAAGTACTATAGGCCTGCCACTTTGCTTTGTCAAAAAAACTTGCTCTCCTCTTTGTTGATGGTGGCTGAGAAAATAAAGTAGGGTTTTGCCCCAAATCAATTCGACTTCGATTGCAAAAAAAAAACGATTCTCTGATGATCTTTAACGTTGTTCTTCGTCGATGATTTGGCTGAGGTTGCGATCGAAAACAAAGTGAGTAGTACTGATTTGAACTTGTTTTCTTTTTGAGTTGTTGCTTTTGGTTTTTCGATGCACTAATGTCTGTAATGAAGTGGTGATTAAATAGGATTATATAATCCTATTAATGCTCTGATTTCGGCTAGTGTCTTGGCTTCGATTTTGTGTTGCCCCTTTTGAATGAATATGGAAATATAATCTTTGACCTTGATTTCATACTTGCCAAATTCTTCCCATGCTTGATTAAATCTGGATATGTGGAGATGCCTGATTTTGCTCCTTCGAACGAATCCACACATGATTTGATTTCGGATTGTCGCCTTTATTCACTTGAGTACTGAATGATTTACAGAAAGAAATCAAACCTATTTATGCTCAAACAATATGATTTCTTTCCAAATATTACTCCTCTGATTTTCCTGAAAATAAAACAATGCCTTGCACATTTAAGCTGATGATATACATTTATGACCTTGGTTTGCTCCATTAACTATTGCCACAAATGAAATTGCTTTCCCATTTTAAATATAATTTAAAACTGGGAATCATTGGAATATGTCCACTGTGATTTCATGAAACCATTTAGGAGTTGCCAAAAATGTTCTTGTGTGATTTTGGAAAACATAAATGGTTTATTTTTCTGGAAACCATTTAATTGCTGTAAAACATTTCTTGCCACAAAAAATTCTTGAATGAAAACTGGAAACAAATACTGCCTATCATGTGTATATTAACTCCATCATTTTCCTGTTCTTTTGCATGGTCAAAAAAACTATTGCCCTGTTTGCATTACTGGAAAAGAATTAATTTCTTGCCATAAATGTGTTCATCATTTAATATGCACAAGGATTTTTTTTGTATGAATTGAATGAAGAAATAAACTTGCCAACAAATATTGAAAAGAAATTTGCCCACTGTAATTTCTGGAAGCTTTCTTGAATGAAAATTTTATTGCTTTCCTTTTGTCATAGCATTCAAGGAATCATTTATTATTTTCTTCCTTGTCCTGAAATGCGTGATTGAAAGCCCATGCTTAATATCTGAAAATTGTTGAAATGTTTCCAAGCCATAAAAACAAACAAATAATGTTTGTGGGCATTCAAGTCTCCATGCATTTTTTTTTGCAATAATTCAAGCATTAACTTGTTTACATGAACCTGCCTGATTCATGCCATTTGAAAAAAAACATATATTTCCAAAATTGTCTTCCATGCTAAATTTTGGAAATATTTTTTTTTTCCATTACACTGTTGTCAATCTTCATATGTGTAAGACAGTATGCAAACTTGATTTTGTTTCCAATTATTCAAAATAGTGAATAATAATGGAAAAAAATTTCCTTCCTTTCTTGCATGTATACAAGATTTGCACTTGTGATAAATTAGTAAATCACGAAAGGAAATTTAATTTCTTTGCCCAAAAACTATCATGCCACCTGTGAAAAATGCATGCTCTTTTCATTTGTTTTAAAATGAAACATTGAATGAAGAAGATTTTCTAAAAAAATAACATTTGCATTATGTATTGCTGGAAAACTTTTGAGTGGTTTGTCATATATACCTTTGTAGTTGCCAAATTTTCACATGTTAAAAAAAATGAATTGAAACATGCCCTTTTTCGTTGTTGTACACTTGTGAACATTACCTGCTTGTATACCTGGCTTCTTGCTTTGTTCTTTGGCATGCTGATTTGTACACTTGTGAACAGAAAAAAATGTTTTTCCTTTTTTTTTTTGTGTGTGTGCGTGCCATAATTGCAATATGAATGAATGAAATGCTGTAGTGAGGCAATGACTGTATACTAGAGTGATGAGCGTTGTAGTGAGGAACAAATGTACAAAAATAAGAAAAATTGTTCTAATATTTGTAATAAACAAATTTGATTGAAATAAAATATTATTTTATTATGTCTAAACAAATTTGCCTATCGTATTTAATTTATTTACGAGTACAATATTCTGTGAATGTATATGAAATGTGAAATATTAGTGAAGTGTACAAATAGTGGAGTTGTAAAACTGTACTGTTTGAAAATTGAAATAAAATATTATATTTAAACAAAATACTGTGTAAATATCTGAATGTCTGTACAGTTGTATTTTATTTGAATATAAATATTATATTCCTGTCTTTGATGATATATTAAAACAGTACAGTAACAAACACATTTAAAATAATAAATATTTGGTTGTTATCATCAAACAAAAAATCATATAATTGTGTATACAACACCGTTATATACAACAGAGATTTGGACCAACTAAAAGCGATTCAAATGGAAGCGTGTGTTCGACTTCGTTAGGAGCATCTTGGAACAATTTTTAGTACTCGGCCTCACGCTAATCATTGCGGTCAATCGATTCATTTTCGGATTTCTCGTGAATGGCATTAACTTCCAGGTTTGGTTACATGATTCATTTGAATGACTTTCAAGATTGAAAATGTTAAGATCTAGTGTCATGTTTCCAAAAGAGATTTTCATTGAACCATTGCGACAATTTATTAAAGCATTTGAAGTAGCCAAAAAGGGTCGACCTAAAATCAATGGAATTTGACTCATTGGATTATTGACATGTTGAGTTTCCAAAACAATGAAATCGACAGGGAAGATGAATTGACCAACTTGATGAATACATCCTCGATTTCTCCAACGGGTTTCTTAATTGAATAATCAATAAAATTGAAGCGTCATTTTCGTTGGTTTAAGTTCACCCAAACCAAATGGTTGGTAAACGGAATATGGAATCAAATTGACACTCGCACCCAAATCAACTAGGCATTTGTTAATTGTTTTATCTCCTATTGTGCATGAGATTGTAGGGCATCTAGGATCTTTGTATTTGATAGGGATTGATAGAGTCAAGACTTCAATAAGTCCGACGGCTAAAAAGACTTTCTTGGGTACATGAGTGTGTCGTTTCTAGGTGCACAAGTCTTTGAGAAATTTAGCATAGGTGGGACTTTTTGAATGATGTTAAAAAGAGGGATGTTAACTTTCACTTGTTTGAAAATTTCCAACATCTTTTCCATTTGGTCAGAATGTTTCTTTGGTTGAAGACAATGAAGAAATGGAATGCGAAACTCAGTAGGTCGGTCTACTTGAGTTGGAGCAGAACTAGACTCAGAATTTGGATCAAGATCATTCGTGGTTTTGAGAGGAACACTCGGTAAGTTATTTGGATTTTCAACTTAATTATCGATTTTCTTACTGGATCGTAAAGTTGTGATAGCATTCAATTGAGTTTGATTGCTATCCTGGATGACATAAGCTTGGTTTGGATTAGGATTTTGACTCCTAGGGTTTGGAATGGGTTGACTTGGGAAAGGGACTCTTTCCCGTTCACTTACAGAAGTGGCCAACTGACTCATTTGCATTTCAAGTTTAGCGATCGATTGACTCGTGTTTTGCATGTGCGAAGTCAATAAATTTTGCAGATTGCTATTTTATTGGAGATTTTGAGTAGTTGCTTTAGTCAATGCTTCGAGGCTTTTCTCAAGTGACGTCAATCGTTTATCGTCTTGGGGTACAAAATACTGTTGCGCTTGATTTTGAGAAGGTAGCGCAAGATTCTGGAATTGATTTTGTTGAAAGGGAGGATTTGACGGATTATTTGAAAATGGTTCAAAAGGGGGGCGAACAAAATTCGAATTTGCATTGTTTTGGGCCCAAGAGAAGTTAGGATGATTTCTCCAACTAGGATTGTATGTTGGGGAGAATGGGTCATTTGTAACTTTATTAAATGCGTTGAGTTGTTCTAACGAATGTGGGCATTGATCGGCAATGTGGTTAGGATCGTTACATTTGTAACATGAAGACTGAGAAACTTGAGCTTGATTTATTTGAGTTGATGAAAGGACATTATCAAATTCGGTTAACATCGCGTCTATTTTCGCTTCTAAAGCCATTGAGGATCCTACCGAATGAGCATTTGATTGCGAATAAATCGATTTCTCGCTAGATCTTTCCCATTGAGCTGATTTTTCGGCTAAATTTTCGAGAAACTGCCAAGCGGCATCATGATTTTGGGCTAAAAAGTTTCCTTGGCACATCGATTCGAGCATGGTTCGAGAGTTATTTTCGAGACCGTCATATAAAATTTGACAAAGAGTCCAGTTTTCAAAATTGTGATGTAGACATTTGACTAGAAGTTCTTTACATCTTTTAAAATACTTTGCAAAGGATTCACCCCTAAATTGAGGAAAATTAACGATTTCAGTTCGATTTTTGGGTATTTCTAGAGGGTAAAATTTCTTTAGAAAAGCATTCACAAATTCATTCCTAGTTCCAATCGTATTTGAAGGCAAGCTATACAACCATTTTTCGGCATAATCGGTAAGTGCAAATGGAATTAACCTAAGTTTGATTCCATCGTCACTTAGTTGTAGAAGTTTCATGGTTGCACAAACTTGTTCAAATTTGGTTAAGAAAATATAAGGATCATCACTTTCAAGATTGCCGAATTTTGGAAGAGTATTTATGTGGTTCGAATGAATTTCAAAGTTGTTATCCGTTGGGGCGGGCAATATGATGCAAGAAGGAATAGACACCCGATCGGGGAAGTATCTATCCATAAGAGTACGAGGGGGATTTTCTTCGGCCATGGTCAAAGGAATGTTTGTTCGAACTAAACGATTAGTTGAAAGATCACGAGTCCAACTGCGCATGCACTGGCGAGAAGAATAAGGAAGGTCGAGAAAAAACAAAATTGAGAAGAGAATAGAAGTGATATTTTTTTTACAAAACGAGAATTGTTTTGAAAATCTTTTTTTATTTTAAAGAAAAAAAGAAATATTCACAAAAGAAAGTTGTCTTTTTTATTTTAGTTTTTTTTTAAACATGGACGAACCTAATGCAAATTACTTATTTACAATTTTTCTATAATTATATAATGAAGGTTAGATTTATTTCAACAAAAGATTCCACAGCCAGTTAACGAACAGGAGTTATCGGTGCACCAGGATTCACCTTAGCAATGCAACCGAAGGTTTAAGTACCTTCAGAGGAACAATCGATATAATATTTATGAATCACCGTAATATTTATAAACAGTTATTACTCTGCCATAGTCTAAACACCGAGAAATAATCCCATAGAAATAAACCAATTTGTCAAAATATAATGAAGTCCCCCGAAAATAAAAGCAAAACTAAGCTGAATGCAATTTTCTGGAATATTTTAATCAATCACAGAACAAACAGTCATAGAACAATAAATTACAGAAATAATTTTTTTTTTTACAAGCAAGCCGCGACACCTACACGAAATCTTTACAAGCAATTTTTTTTTTAAACAGCAGTAGTCCCTGTAGAGTTCAGAAAATTCTCACCTATATCGGAAGTCCGTCCAGTGCAACTGAGTAACGCTAGTGCGTTCACACCCCACTTGGTGTGCAACTGCTCTAACAATTCAAGTTATTCTAATTGCAACTTGCTTGACCTCTGAAATCCTTGTTTGTTGATTGAATCCGCCTCTTTTGATCTTGAATGAATTTGACTTCTCTTGTTCTTTTTTAAAGAAAAGAAAATGAAACTAAAAATAAAACAAAATGAAAACAAGATGAGTGAAAGTCAAAAATAAAAATAACAACAAAAAGGAAATGAAATGATCATTTTTTTCTCTAAGAAACCATCAAAGAAATCGATTTTTTTTCTCTTTTTTTTCAAAGGAGTGAAATTGAAACAAAAGAAAACCTATCAAAATGAACACAAAATCAAAAGAATTTTTTTAGAAATAAAGTTAAAGCTAAAGAAAATGAAATGAATAAAGGAAAATATGCTAGCCTTAACTTCTCACAAATTTGACAACAAACCCACGGGAGAATCATATGGAACCACTAAAAGTTAACGAATAAATGAGATACTCTAACAGTGCAAAACAGCTACTAAGCCAAAACGTTACCTAAACAAAATGAATCCCCTTTCTCAATAATTATTCAAAATCCACTTAACAAAGAATCCACGTCAAAAACAAAAGAAGCAGTCAAAACTAAATTCACGCTTCTCATCCAGAAGCAATTCGCAGAAATATGTTTCTTTTTTGTGAATTGGGTCTTGATATTGCTGAATTAATGTAGTGCAGTAGAAACGGGTTGGAAGGGTATGGTTATGGAGTGGTTGATGTAAACTGCTTCGCTGGTTGGTTTGTTTGCTGGTGGAGCGGATGTTGGATTTTTGTTGATTGTCAATGTGGTTTGAAGGGAACCGTGGTAGGTATGGTGCTAAAGGCTTGGGGAATCGACTAGTGGTTTGATGATGAGGTTTGTTGAGCGGTAGAACATTGCAGCCATGAAGGGGGCAATATTAAGGCATTTGTATGGTTTGAGTATGGTATGGTCTGAAATAGAAGGAGAGGGTCAGAAGATAGTGGAAGAGAATTGGTATGTGATTTGGAAGGGGATGTTTAGTTGGGGATGGAAGTTTGTTTGCGTGAAGATGGTTTGCATCGTGAAGGATGTATTGTGGGTGAGTGATGAAGAGAAGATGAATGATTATGTCTTTCTTTTAAAGTTGAGAGAAGATGTAGATGAGGGAAATATGGTAGGAGGCAGAAATTTGGATTAGAAATAAGGCAGAGAAGTTATGGGATGGTTTTTTTTGCTTATGTAGAGAGAAAGAAATTAAATAGATTGAATGAAAAATAAATTGCAAGGCAAGAAAAAAGAAACAAATAAAGATTTGCAGAAAGATTGGAAAGAAAAATAAAAAGAAATACAAAATGTATATGGAAAAGAAATTTATAGAAAAACGACAAGTTTTTTTTATGTTTGGATATATAGAATCAGAGAATTTGGAAAAGAAATGAAGAATTGGAAATCAATAATTCTAATTAATTACTAGAAAGAAAGAAAGGCAATCAGGGAATATAAGATAAAGAAGGGAAAGAAAATTAAAGAGGGAGGAAAAGGAAAGAAATAAAAAAATTGTTTTTTTTTGTAAGAAAAAAGAGGAAAGAAATGTAGAGAAAATTTCGAAAGAAATCAAGGAGAGGAAAGAAATCAAAGAGAAAAATGGAAAGTTTTTTTTTAAAAAAAAAAAAAGAATAGAAACACAAATACACATATCAAAAGCAAACAATGCACAATTCAATACACACACAAACACAAGATAATAAAATAAAAACAACAAGTTTATTTTTATTAAGACTAAAAAAAAATAAACACAACTAAACTAAGAATAAACACACACAATTTTTTTTTCAAAAGAACAACAAAAATTAATTCGAAGAATAAAATCAAAATCAAATTCCTTCCCCGGCAACGATGCCAAAAACTTCCTCGACGATGAATATTCTATGAAT
This sequence comes from Allium sativum, assembly GCA_030737875.1. Classification (NCBI taxonomy): domain Eukaryota; kingdom Viridiplantae; phylum Streptophyta; class Magnoliopsida; order Asparagales; family Amaryllidaceae; genus Allium; species Allium sativum. The sequence continues at coordinate 705,447,538 of CM060921.1, forward strand.
TAGAATGCCATCGCGAAGTGTAATAAACCGCAAGCGCACGACGTACATTTGTAGAACGTTAGCGAATAAGAGTCGGTCCATGGGGAAAGAATAATTTTAAATTCTATTCAATCAAATTAAACCAAACTTTAAAATGTGATAACTAAAATTTAACAAAACTAATGACTAAGTTGAGAATGAAACTATTGGTTAAGAGCAATTTAGAGGTGTTTTCACTCTCTAGATCACACAAATCAACATGATGAAGTTATGATCTCTTTTTGTTTGGTCATAAGTGAGATTAGTTATTGTGCTTATCATAAGTATGACATATTTATGCTATTAATTAGCATAACATAAGTCATCAAACTATAGCACAAATCTAATTCACTATTCAATTCTCATGAAAAAGACAACAAGTTGAAAGCAACTTCAATTTTAAGAATACTCTATTTACTATTGGTTAGTAATATAGAATATCAAATGTTGATTAACACTTCCTCTTTTTGCCAAAATCATATATAGCTGAAGAGGCAAATTTTGTTGTGTCATTTGATCAAGCATGATCTATCCTCTATTAATTAGAGGCATAGATCATCAAAGCCAAGCATGATTAACAAAATATACTAAACATCCATTCTTTAATAAGCACAAAAAGAGATCATGAAAAATAAACTATGTTGAATCTATGTGATTAGAAAGCTTCATAACCCTTTAATTGTAGGGGTTTAACTCCTCATTTGTGTGATTATTTCAACACAAATAGATTTCAACATTAAAGAACAACAAAAACAAAGAGTAAATAACGAAGAAAAGATATTAACTACTAACTACTTGCATGAAAATAAATCTAAACTACTAACAATAAAAAGAGAGAGTATGAATAGACATGAACGTTAAATAGAACATAAAAATGACATGAAAGAAAGAGGCTTGATAGCCATTTTTGTTTATTTAATCACTTACACTTTCATTTGCTAAAAAGGAGATCCCCAAATACATGAAACAAAAAGGTATATATACATGATCACAAATCCTAAAACCCTAATCACTTTTCTTGGGAAATCCCCAAAATGCCCATTCATGAAGCTTCAAATTGCCATTAGCCACTAATAAGTCATGTAGAATGTATGAGGCCTTTTGTCTCAGTCAATTAGTCTTTAATATGAAGCTTAAGAGCAAATGGGTTAATTGAAAGGTGTTGGCCTCCACTATCCATAAAATGACTTAATTCTTTGCCTCCTTCTATGTAAATGCATGCTTTCCCCCATCTCTTCATGTGTATATATCATTTTAGCTCCAAAATTCTTACAAGAGATAATCACAAGGAACAGGTAAAAGATTTCACAAATTAAAACATGCACAAGTGACCACTTTTTCCCAAAATAAATGATGATTTTGAAAATATTTAAAACATGGTTTGATCATATAAAATACCCAAAAATGTTCGTTTATTCAACTAAACAAGAATAAATATATGAATATAAATGTGCATTTTTACGTGCGTATCACATATGTGAGATATTTATAGTTTATACGTGCAACAAAATGAGGTAGAAGAACGTAAAAATAGGACCCTTACTAAAATGGTTAATACTATGTTATGCAATTTTGGTCTCAATACTAATTTCTAGAATTAAATCTTTATTTACCACTTGTTACATCTTACTTAGCATACCCCATAAGAAAGTCAAAGTTACACCACACAAACTTTAGTGAACTGCAAACCATATTTTAATTATTATCGAGTTTACGGCTGTAGAGCCATTATTGGATTACCTAAATCAAAAATCATGAAATTAGGATAAAAGTGCATTTTGCGTACTTTCTAAGGATATACTCAACCAAGCAAGTGTTATAGGCTTATAATAATAGAACCTAATAATTTGATTGAAGTAAACAAAATAAAACAAATATAGAGATGTTGTGTTCTTTGAAAATAGATTTATGTTTATTCGATACAATCCATCTATTGGTGTACTAGTGTAATTTAGTATACTTATTCGTGAAATGGTGGAGGTAATCGAACTTATTCATGAATTTGAGAACACTTAATAAAATAATGATGAAATTGGTTAATCTCTTCATAGAAGTAAAATAATAAGGACTGGATAGTCATTCAGACCATATTTTATCATTTTTTAGGTCATAGTATCAAGATATGACGTTACATATGAAGCCACGGTTTTGACAAAAATAGATTTTGATCCTATAATATATATTGAGGCCATAATGTCTTAGGATTCAACTATTTTGAAAGATGCCATAAATGACGAAACTGACTATATTTTGGGGAATAAAACATGGAAACTAATAGACTTTCCATTTGATTCTAAATCAATAGCTTGGAAGTGGATAGTTTTTTCTTTTGAATTAGTTCAAGAGGAAAACCAACCAGAGTCGTAAAACCCTCCCTAGTACACCTTGCCTGATCTGTGAACACCACATAAGTGGCTAATCTGAGTGTATGAACATGGTAAGCTCTTAGCATGCCATTCCGGGTTTCGAACCCGCTCCGTTGTTACCACGGCACAATATCCTTAACGATTGGGCTACTGCTGCGGACTTGGAAGTGGATATTTAATAAGAATTAAGAGCAGACGATATGATATAAAAATTTAAGGATAGACTAGTGGTTAAGGGATTTTCCAAAAATGAAGGAATTGTTTATTTTGATAATTATGTAGTTATAGCATGAATTTCAATAATTAGAACATTAACATTTATTTATAAATTGAAATTCATTAAATGGATGTCAAAACTACATTCTTATATGGAGAAGTTGATGAAGAGAGAGAGAGATATATGTCTCAATCAAAAGGTTTCGTGATTACCGTACAAGGGCATAAAGTATGAAAACTTATTAAAATCACTTTATGATATTAAACAATCATCAAAGTAATGACATGAGAAATTAGTATCAAATGGTTTTCAGATTCGTGAATCCAAATTATTGTCTATAAAATATTTTACTAGTAAAGTTGTAATTGTATTCCTTTATATTGTTGGTGTAACATCTTATTTTCTAAGGCCCAAAGCTAAGCTTTACAAGCGCGGTGGTCATCTATAATATTAACTTTCGACAATAGGAAACAACGAGTTAATAAGTCAGACAATTAGAAGACTTGAGAATATGAAAGAATTTAAACATTACATTGATAATATTCATTCATTACATTCTTTTTACATATCCCCTTCAGGATCAAATATAAAGATTACAAAACATAATCTCCAAGAGAGACATATGAAGATGCCCCATCGGTTGATCAGAGTCAATTATACATAGACATAACTTTCATGCCTTTAATTACATCTAAAATAAACACAAAGAGGAAATAACTCCTAGAATAACTACTGCACACCTCCGAAAGTTTATTCGTAAAAGCAAAACTCAAAAAGCCTTAACCTTCGGCCTACTCAAATGAGCACCTGAGAGTTAAAAGAGAAAACATAAACTTCGGATCAGTCTGCAGAATAGGTGTGAATAATAATCTATCAACCAAATCAAATGGAAATCCAGTAAGGCCACGCGAAAGCTATCCAAATCTGAATCTAAACACAATGTTTAGGCTCACAATTTACAAATCCCACAGATCTATAATTTTCATATAAGGGGGATATACATATACTTATTTAGATTTATAGATCTGAAAAATGAATTGGAAAAGGAAGAAGGAAAATTTATAATAAATATTACCTATTTGAAGAACTAACCCTTTTGCACAGATTTAGATTCAATCTCTCCATTCTTTTTTATTAGATTTGGATATTTTTAAATTTTAGGATTTTATAATAGGTTGGAGGATAGGAAAAGGAAGGGCTTCGCTTATTGCCTCTAGAAAATTTGAAAAAAAGGATGAGGTCTAGCCCTTTATTTATAGGCGTAGAAATAATCCTGAATTGTTAGATTCAATTTTAGAAAAATATTTCCATCGATTATAAAATTTCTATTTTAAAAATCCTAGTTCCAGTGCCTAATTCGACAAGGAGGTCGATCCAGCGGTCGACCGCATGGGTCGATCTGGTAGCGGTGGGACATAGAAATAAATGGTAAGATTTATTTCCATTTGTATATTATTCTATTTTATTTATCTTCCATCCACTTTTGTATTTCGTTTGTAACCTTTTCATACGAACTTTGTTCGTGAAGTTCCAAACATGAAAGTTGACCAGAATTCCATCATGAACGCAACGGCGTAAGTTCCATTGTCAAATTATTCAGTTGTTCGTAAAAATTAAATTTTTGGATAGTAATAAAATTACTAATTTAATTATTGCCAATATTCTTGGGTGCTACACCGACCTGATTCGCAAGGAGTCCATGCGAGGCCCTCGGTACACTTTATCTAGAGAGGGACCGTGACGGGCAATACCTTTGTATCCCAGTCATTGTATGGAATCCAAACCCAATACATGCCAGGTTTTTGTAGGTGCAAAATTTAATTTTGGGCAATAACTTCTCATATGTGTATTATTTTATTTTAAGATGATTTAGTAGACATTATAATAATTTAACTTGATTTGATATATAACTATTTGGTTATCATAAGTGGGAAAACACATGCCATTTTTAGGTATGATCGTGTCTTATGAGAGTTCCATTCTTCCAAAAGATTTTCTAAAATTAAACAAGTTGTTTATGTTGTGAGTTTTTTCACTCTGTTATTCCAGAGTGATCCGGGTGTTATTTTCCTTGATGCTCTGGTCAGACCGAGTATATTTTCTAGATATATTTAGAATTTTTTTAGAGCTACAGGAAGGGAGCTCGAGTTGAGACGTATTCTCGTATTTCTTGTATTGTCTTATTTCTACAGCGTCATGATGTTTTGTTGCATTTTGTTGTCTATGTTGTTGTTACCAATCATTGTACAGACAGATTGTTATGACCACATAAAATGATGTATTTGTGTACATTGATTATTTGTTCAAGTATGTATATATAGTTTTTCTCTTATATAAGAGCATTGATATATTATATTTTATTCATTCCGCTGCGAGATTATGAAGTTCTCTTATCTGATGTGTTTGTATTCTTCTTCTTCTATTGTAACCTTTCTTTCTTTTTTCTCACCCTTTAACTTCTTTCATTTAACTTCTAGGTTTTCAGTATTTGTGTTTAGGCACATGAATACAGAGAATGTATTAGAATCAAAATTTGAGAGTTGAATTTTCGAGCTATTACAATTTATTTGTATGTATGTAAGTATGTATACTAAATAATACTGTGACGACCCACCTTACACCACCAGTGCTCAGAACTAAAAATTCATGTTGTATAAGCACCCGATTGATGTAAAACGATCTTCAAGAGGAAGAAATAGTATAATAGAGGAGAAAAAGGGAAGGAAAGAAGGAAACGAAAGAGAAGAGAGATAAGAAAACATAAAACTCAACCACAGATCCTATCGTATATCTCACAGCGCATCAGATAACATATAATAATAACGATCTCAGATATAAAACATGCAAGAAAGTAATAAAAATACAAACCATATAATCAGATTATACAGGCTCAAAATGTTATACATAACTATTATAGAGTTTATTCAAAAGGTAAACAAACTCAACTAATCAACTGCCTTTAACATAACACATAACACAGTCAAGGCTACTCAGTATGACACAATGGAAATAAACAGATACAGTATAAGTATAAATATATAAATTGTCGCCTCCTGCGAATCCATCTGCGCAGCTCTGAACCAAATCTGTATCCATCACCTGGTCTGCTCTTCAGCATCGTCAATGTACTATAAAAGTCGCAATAGTATATAAGACCCTAAGGGAAGGAGAATCATACCTGACATGCCCCCGCATCCAAAGAGGTAGCACATAACAATCGGTATACGATATACTGTGATAGGCATCATATAAAAAAGGGTGTGATAGATGTCTAAGTATTAATGATGATAATTAAATAACATCCATATCATCCATCAACCATCAGTGCGTAAAGCATATGATATTTGGTACTTTAGTCACCCAATCCATTAAAGCACCAGTAGATCAAAAACGTTAACAGACTCTACTACACTATTTACACATCAACCACTAGGTAAAAACGTCAACAGACTCTAGTGGATATCCCTACCTAGTCCACAGTGTGAACGGGCTCTAGGTTCCGTGCTGATCATGTCTAAAACGTCAACTGACTTTGATCCCATCCTTGGGCCACTCTCTCAAAGTTGTATCGAATTCATGTATAACAACAACTCCTTTGCACACGTTCCCCGCAGCAGAATCCATCCCTAAACTATACGTAAGACTCTTCTCTGTAGTCATCTCAATGTGGGAACTATCCCCGATGGTCATCATGTGTTGTAGGATATCATAATGTGTCATAGGATATCATCATGTGTCTCTCTCTCTCTCTTTGACAGTCAACTCAATCCGACTTAACGTCATCTTTTCTACATCTCTGAGAAAACCATTCATCGCAGCAGCCTTGCTCCCCATCTTGGAATCATCATCATCGAATGTCTCATCATTGCATAGAAGCACCACATCCTACGCTCAAACCATAGCCACTGATCAAAGAGCCATCATGTAGAAGTCATTATCGAACGTACAATCATATCCTGCTCATCGAAATCGCACCATCATCAATGTCAAATTGGCCGAAGTAGCCAATAACAATAGTAATCGATATCGTTACTTCGTTGTAATCGATAACCATTACTCGGATCACCTATTTATCCAAAATTTGTTAAGTACGATCCCAGGAAAATGTCCGGCATTCGTTGTTAAATCTAGCTCCTCGTCAAGTCCAGTACTCCACCAAATCCAGATCATCGCCTTCAAGTTGGGTATCTAGTTGCCTTTCCCCAGGTTGGTCCAACTCTGGTTCAACCTAGTGATCCTAATGAGGATCGACATAGTCGATTCGGACTTGGTCGTCCTGGATCCAAATCGACATAGCTAATCGAGACTGGTCGAACCGAGATTCATCCCGCACTTCGACTTATTTGCTCCATCCAAATCTTCAGGTCTATAGCGGAGCTCCAATGCTACTCTATCGTCGAGTTCAACCAAGCAATATGAAGCTCTGTCATGAATATATCTCGCCCATTCAAGCCAACCAACCTTGTGAATTCAGTCGTTGTACACTAGCGTGTGTATTCGATCAATAAACACTCCAACTTTCACGAAAAAATACATTTTCTAATACTAAGTCTGTAATACCCCACATCTTTTTGCCCAAATTTCGACAAAAGTAGAAACTTGTACACATCCAAGCATGGAGCGTATATCTGGTACCTACAAATAAATAAGAATGAACATAACCAGAGTTCGAAAAATAAATCGCAGCGGAAACAAGATAGGATAAACTAGTATTAACTCAAGTAACTACTTTTTTTAAAGTAAGTCACTTTGCCAATATCGAGCATGAGAGAGAACGAGAACCGACAGCCAAACTAAAACACCTGTGGGAAACCGACCTACTTTAGAAAACCTAGGTGGTTGTGATCAGGAAAGGAGTAAAAACAACTAGATTCTAGTGAACAGGAAATGTACAAAACATAATATAATACACAGATATATCCCGTTTGGTTCAACCTAAGATGTATGTCTATCTAGGTTAGTAATTCTAGCCAAACCTTGTAAGTCTTTATGCATGACCCTAACTACCATTCCCAAGTAGTATCCCCAAGTGTGATACCGAGATAGAACGTTTACGCATATATTTAGGAAGCCTTTATACCAGAACATGGTTGGTTATTTAATCGATAGTGGACCCCAAATTACGTAGTTTATATATATATATATATATATATATATATTCATTCGCTCATCTTTTATTATTTAGTGCCTCGCTATTAATAATAGACAGGGTGGATTCTCCTTGATCGCTTAACACTCTAGGTGGACCTATTGGTCACTTATTATTCCTCGATAATATATTCAATATTAACATAAACTATAGGGCACAAGCTACGGGGCCCTACTGGTTAAGGCTTCCGTCATTCACGCATTAACCCATTCCCCGTGTAAGGTGGGAGAAGGAATTTTATCGCTCGCTATACCATTTAGCTGACCTTACTGAATAACCTCCTTAGTCGCTCACTACTACCTTTAGAATAGGTGGCCATATCTGACCTTTTTAGTTTCCAGATTTGGGTTGGCCCCACACACTCACACCATTTAAGACCCCGAAACTGAAAGACCTACTCCCAGGTGGACTCTTCAACCCCAACCGCTTAAGACCCAAGAAACGGACCATACGCGAAGGTTATTAAGTTCGTACCCCATTTGCCTTTAATACCTTTCCCTATTGGGATAAAGTGGGATACATTATTAAGTCCTTCCCGTGTAGTCTCTCTTCATGGAAATACTATACACACGATTTATCGTCACAGGTTCCTATGTTTAACCTACTAAGTCCAACTCTTAACTTCAAATTATAAGTTCTCTATAAACTGATGTAAATACGGAAAGTTGTATCCTCCTTACCCTAGATTATTTATTTGATTATTTCCCTAATTGGACTTAGTACTTAAATAATGAATCAATACCCATATCCCTTTTCTATTTCCTTTACTTCTATTCATAGATTAATTGCTATTTGTAACTATAACGATCATATTTTTCTAAGGCAATCATAAAATTCCTAATTCCCTTTTTATTACCATTGATTATAACAAATGCCATTTATGATCCTAGCAGCCGTAATTTTCCTAAGGTGTTAATTCACAATGGATATTCTTATCTTATCAGTACCAAATACACCTATTTGTTGTACCCCAAAAAAAAATCTAATTTTATTTATTTATTGCCTATTATGTATATATTTTTGTACACCTGACCTCTCATATTAATTTGACCACTTGTGGATGCTGATTTATTGGTTGTTTCTGGGCATACTTTTACCACAAGTTGAACTTAACCTCGTGTCTTAGTACAGTTATATTTACGCACTAGATCCCTCACATTAAGCTGACCAATTGTGGATGCTGGATCTGCTGGTTGGTTCTTGGCAGACTTTTACCACAAGTTGAACTTAACCTTGTGTCTGAATGCGAATTTGATTAGTTTCCCTAATTGAGGTTTACAACATTAATCCTAATAAATCATAGGAGTTGTGACCATTTTACTTAATTTCCGAATTGTGTTCACTTTAGCCAAATCTACATTGCTTACAATGGTTATTTATGTATTTATGGCCCTATTTATAATAATAAATTACACTTACTACTACAACGGTCACCAAAAATATATTCATTTAATATGGATTACAGTTATGTGTATAATTCCATAATTTAATACATTCAAACATTCGATATAATGTATATTTTGTTGCTTTACATAGATTCAGACAGATAATGTGTGTATATTTATATTTAAATTTTTTCCCAGTCAACGTAGTTTACTTTCTTTATTATTATTTGTTGTTAAATTTAATAATTTGGTTTAAGTAATAAACAAGCATACCTTTTTGCATTCAATCTTACCAAAAGGTTCCAAATCTTACGAAGACCGTTAGCTGTAATGATTGTAAATTATGCTTGATTAATGGAATAGACATATTTCAAAACCACAAGAAATGTATATATGTTTATGCATATTTTGTAATAGTTGATGCAAACTACACACAAATATGTTTATTTAAATTTATGCGTACGTTTACACAACTTTTTCCCTTTTTAAATCTTTTTATTACATTTCTTGTGAGTTTCAAAATAATGTATTTTTGTTCAAAAAGAGGAAAATGGCATATTTACAACAATTGAGCCGAAACCCCAACAACATTGAATACAATAGGTTTATGTCTTTTTAAATCAAAGTTACATAATTCACCATTGTGTCTTTTTAATCAAAATCACATAATTCATAAATTAACACTGAAACTGAAGATTTGGAAGAAAACTACGTCTAAGCAGTGTTATTGGGACTTATTTCCAAATCTTCAGTGTTTTACAGCAAACTGCAATATATTCTCCAACATAGTTGTAGGCAATACGTATAAACAATTTAAGTAAATCTACAATTAATACCACTCCTAACCACAATTCATAATTTCCAAGTTTTGACAATATTTATTAGCAGATTTGATGTGTGACAATTCAAATTCAATAATATTATGAATAGATCTGATGATAATAGGCATATATCTTGAGATCTAGTACAAACAAGATAAATAGGCTATTATAACTTTGTATGTAAATTTCCCACTCACCTGAAAGCATCCAAATCTGAATTCTGAATAATCTTTTAAGCCTACAATTCCCAAGTTCTTATAGATCTAAAATTATTCTGAAAAGGGGATACTTTCAGATATGTAGATTTGCCAGAAAATGGGAAGAGTTAAGAATTTGATGTAGAATAGCTTAGCCATCGATTTACACCCTTTTCCATTTGAACCTGATAATCCCTTCCAATTCTATATGATTTGTATTTGATTGATTATGCATGAATATAATTTTGATTAAGAAATTTGATTGGAAGAGAAAGGGAAATGGCAGAGCTTCGCTGCTACCAACAGATTTGTGTGAAGAAGATTGGGGCCATACCCCTTAATTTGTAGGAGTAGAATTGGCCATGAACCATTAGATTTATTTTAATTTATATATGTTCATCCATTCGATATTTTAATATAAACTTAAGCCTAGCCATCACAGGGCATTCTGGCACCCAGTAGTTCGACCACTGGGGTTGACCGCTTGGGTCGCCAACCGCCCAGTGAGGGTGGTTAAAAATGGTGTAATATATTTATGTTTTCTCATTTATTTATTTTCCGTCCATTATCGTACTTCGTCCGTAACTTTTTCATACAGACTCCGTTGGCGAAACTCCAAACATGAAAGTTGACAAGAATTCCAAGACGAATGCATCGGCTAAAGTTTCGTGGTCGAATTCCATCATCTACCGAAACTTCTATTTTTGAGATTCTAATAATTAACTCCTATTGTCAAAATTTTGGGTTGTTACATTCTTCCTCCCTTAAAAGAAATTTCATCCCAAAATTCTGACATCTAATCATCCTATCCTACACAACCAATTTGTGTACATCCACTTTGCAACCATGTGTATATGTGCATAGTGTACATAATGTATTTCAACCACAAAACGTTCATGTATGATGATTCTAAATTGGGCACTCTATATGTATGCACTGAAAATAAAAAATAATGAAACCCTGATGCAAAATGTAACACCCTGCATTTTCAATTAAATAGTAAAATTAAATTAGAAAAACTTTCAGAATTTGGTCAAGTAATCAGCATCATTGCGTCCGTGGCGATTTTCTGATCAATTTAGATTTATGGAATGTAGAAAACATATTTAAGATGAGAAAAATATTTTTAAATGAAATATTACAACAAACATGAAAAGAAGGTATAAGGAAGGAACAATGACCATCACTGTTTTTAGCCTTGTTAACAAAAGCAATGTACCTCGGTTGGCAAAGACATGTGAATTCCAAGTGAGTGGTGCAAGTTCAAGTCCCGCAGGCGCCATATTATTATTTTATTGGAACGACTAAAATAATACATGTTCTAAGAGGAAAATATGTATAAATGCACATATAAGGAAAACTATACATAAATGTGAGTATAAAAATATATGTATACATGCATATGTAAATATATGCGTATGTGTGTGCAAAAGTACATATATGTGAAAGAGAAATCCAAAATAAACCTGTAATCAATGAAAATAGGTAAGAACTAAATGATGGCATAATGTCGTTTGAATTTTGAAAATGAAATGAAAGTTGTGCATATATATATATACACATGTAAATTTAAATGTTGAGGTAAATTGTGCATGTTAAGAGCAGAATATAATCAATGCATAATAAATGGAAAATGGAGAAGAATTAGGCTGAATTTGAATTAGAGTGCGTAAAAAGTAATAGAATTAACGTCATCAATTGCATTGATTGATGGGCAAGGAACAGAAAGATTGCATGCATATAAACATGCATAAATTTGAAATTCAAACGTATCTGTGATTTATAATAGGAAAAAAATAAATCAAAGAAAGTCAAATAAGGCAAATGAATCAATTTTTAAATGAAAATGTTAAGAACAACGAACAATGTCGCGCCTGGACCCACATGGATCGACCCAAGTTGTACTTGGGTCGGCCTATGGGTCGGTCCAAGATGGCTGGGTCGACCCAGTGCGGGTCCAGATCTGTTATGTGACGTATTTTTGCTTATGTGTGCAGTTCAGATTTTAATGGGTAAAATCCAACGGTTATGAATTTCTTGTACACCTATAAACGGACTAGCAGAGCCTAGCATAAATCTCATATTTTCGGAGGCACTGCATAGGCTTTGCCATTCTCTTCTACCTCAAATCTCTGCAGAAAATAGAATACTTATTCTTACGAAATTATGATTCAAGATTTGGAGGAGAAGAGTGTATATATATCTACAAATGGGTGTTCAGAGTTCTGATTAGTGTAAGGTAAGTCTTCGAATTGGATTTATATAGGTTTCTTTCTCTTTTCCTCTTCTTATTAGCAACAGATTTATGAATCCATGGATATTTTTAATAACAGATTCAGTTAAGGATGCCACAGAACAACAAATCTGGATCAGATTCATGGATTGAAAAGCTATTAGGGGAATGGATGTAAATTATACCATTTTAAACAATGGTATATTTATCATTTTCATTCCCCGTTATAATTAATCTGCTAAATGGTTGATATTTGTGAAAAAATGGGTATTGAAACTGTTTAGGACGTGTTAAAAAAAATATTGTTGTATATAAAACCATCCTAAGAACCCGTTGATAGGATGTTGTGAATCAAGTTGTAATGAAATTGCGAATAATTGTGGCAATTGGGGTTAAATCTGCTAAGAACATTTATGTCATATAAGCATATTTCCATTTAAACATTCGTCTGAATGGGAAATTACTGTAAATGATGTAATTATGGAATTTATGATAAACCTGAACATTTGCTTAAGAATATTATTATGCCAAAGGTAATAAACATAACTACGGTAAAATTTGGAAGAATAAATATGCCTAAATTGGATGGAAATTTATAGTAACTAAGAAATTGTAATTGCACCGGGACATAAGGTCAAATTCAACTTGTGGTAGCAGTCTGCCCGGAACCGTCCGGTAAATCCAACATCCACAAGCGGTCAATTTAATGTGAGGGGCCCGGTGCATAAACATACATATAATGGTAAATAACGGTACTGAGACACGAGGTTATGTTCAACTTGTGATAGAAGTGTGCCCGGAACCTCCCGACAAATCCAACATCCACAAGTAGCCAGCTTAATGTGAGAGGTCTGGTGCCTATATATATACATGAATATATATGCATAACGGGAAACATGTAAATGACATTAATTGTAATGAATGGATGTTACAACAGTATGAGAATTGGAATCAACCGGGAATGATAATAATCTATTCTAATTAATTACATTATTGAGAATGTTATATAAAAAGTCGGCATGTCCTAGGGACAAGTGGAAATTATTAGGTTATAATAAATAGAAAGAAACTTATTGATAAACTTAAGTTAAGAGAACTAAGTAAATAAGTTAAGAACAGCATGAGGTTGTATTAGACCAAATCATGGTCAATGAACAAAAACGGAGTATGCTTATTATTAGTAGACTTATAAGTGAGATTTAAGAATTCTAACAATAGAAAGTAATAATAAGCGAAAACCCGCTCATGCGGCGTAAGATTGAATGAAGTTAGGAAACTTACGAAATGAAATGAGTTGCACTGAATGATATATATCAAGTAACATGTTAACATGAAGCCTGCTGACTGAGATAAGATATACTTAATTATACATTAAGCAAAACATGTTATTGAAACCTATAAACACTGAAATTGGACAATGAACGACAGGATAATAATGATATTAGAATACAGACCTTGAATTACAATCTAGAGAATAACATGCTATGGGCTTATTAATGACTTAAATGGGTTAAGTTATATAACTGAAATTAATAAGTGTGAGTGGTCAATTCCTTAGAGATACAAAGGGCTCAGAAAGAATTTGGTAACCTAAATAAGAAGTAAATATGATTGGAAATAACCAATTTGACTGGAAATCGGATGAGGTAGAGCAAGCGTGTAATTAAATGTTTATACATAGGGTTTAATAACAAGTAAATGTGATGCGCTTGGACCAGTCTATACATTTGAAGGTGAAGAACCCAACGGTTAGATCACTGAGTTGTCTAAATGCACGAGAAGAGCACATCCATCTTATTACTCTGCTGATATTCTACTTGCTGGCTCTGCGGGACTAGAAGGAAACACGCGACTTCCGAGGGACGTGGTAGGGTACTCCGTGGTGGACCTCTGTTGCGGTGCATGCTCAGGGTGTACTCGTAGAGATTGGGTCTACACGTTACCACCCGGTGAGTATACCTTGACTGCAACAATATTTTTGCAGTCAGAAGGCTGTGGCAGTAAGACGTTGGGGTGATTTGACGATTTGCCTAAAGAGAGGCTGGTCAGGATCAAATAAAGGGTGGTAATCATAAGGTACCTGTCATCAGGATTCAGTGTGATGCGGAAAGACTAGAGCTAAACCTATAGACCATCGATCTTTCACTATCGAGACTTTGATTGCGGGACACGCCAATTTGGATGTAGATTGTTTGCTAGGGGCACGTCACTTAGCCCTTAATGTAGTCTTTCACTAATTGAGGGACGGGTCGAGGTGGAACTATAGCCACTGTAGAAATGCAGACCACAGTTTAGATATTTGTATGTTAGGCCTCTTTAGCAGACCTATACAGATATAGATAGTATGTATGTGTGAGGATCTAGATACATGCACGCCGCATGGTTGGTATATCGTAGACGCTAGGGCAATACTCCATGTTAAGATCAAGCTTGAGAGAGGAGTTTTAGATATGGCAGTCCGTATGTTTGCGTAGCATGGCGATGGTAGCTCAATGCAGAACGTGACATAGTTTTATAGAGAATCCGTACATCGCTCTGGCGTAGGATGAGAGTTGCATCCGCTACCGTGGCAAGACGGTGTAGACCACGCGAGACGGGTACCATGGGAGGTACCTTGATATTGGGGGTAGCAACATATACTATATTAGGTTAATCTACTAGGAGGTAGATCGGTACGACGTGCGTGTAAAGTCTTGAGTGTTATTAAGCCGAAGTAACCTAATAAACCAGACAAAGTTACATAACTGAACAATATATATAGGGTTATTTTAGATTGTGTAATTTAGCTCAGTCACCAGAACTTATGTTCTGACTCCCTTCTCATAACACACTCGCAGGATAGGTGTATGGCGGAGATATGATAGCTTTGGATACTGGTTAGGCAGTATTATTACTACCGTAAGGCTATATTTGGTTATATTATATTTTGTCCATTCCACTGTGAGATGTTTTCTAAGCTTTGATATATTTTATTTCTGTCTTTTTCTCCAGGATACCAGACAAGCTAACTCTAGTTCCGATAGATTGGGATTTTTTTTAAAAAATGATTTGTCGGAATTCGGGTTGTTACATCGCGTATCAAAGCTTAGGTTCAGGATACCTGTATAGATAGTGAGTGAACAAATTTATAATTTTAAAAATATATAAAAATATTATATATATATATATATATATATATGCATATACACATCTAGATTCATAAAGGAACCCACCAAATAGGAAGAACAGTTTATGCAAGGAATTGGGATATCAGTTTTGTACACTAAAGGAATGATTTTGGAAATTTGAGACCCTTCGGTGGTTTGGGTGAAAGTGTACATTGTAATTGGTCATGAAGAAAGATATATCCTATACATTAATGCTTTGGATTAGTGGGTTTGGCAGTTGAGCCTTATAAATTTGGGAAGAGGAAAGGAGGAAAATGGATTAGGAATCTATATATTTGAGAGAAATGTCTTTGTGCGAATATCTAGGAAAGTCTACGTTAGTTGCGAACCCCATTTGAGTCTAGCCCCATTGTTAACTTTTAAGAACTTTAAATTTTAAAAGCTTTTGGGTGACAGTTTATGGTGTTTTCAAGTTTTGACCTTAAAAGTTTACAATTTTGAAATATGTACTAAGCTAAATTGTGTAGAAACGGTCTTTGGAAGAAAAGAGGTAGTTTAGATGTTTTAAAAAATAAATATGTAAGTAACATATTTGAAAAGTACATATTGAGTTTTGGAATAAAATCGGTTATATTTTGGAAACGATGATCTCTTGTGAAATTTTTGTCTAAAAAGTTTTACATTTTTGTTTAAAACTAAAATTTTGGGTAAAGAAAATTTTGAAGTTCTCTATTCTTTTGACAACAATTTTTTATAATTGTTTTGACATAAATTTTTGTTGGACGGAACAAATAAGTTGTAGGAATTAAGAACATAATGGATGTTTGCACCTAGTTGTAAGTTATTGAACTGACATTATGAAAATGAACGGTAGTGAAACTGATAAAGAAAATAGTTGTCCTTCTCTGCTCCAGTTTTTGTAATTTGAAAAAAAAAACAATGATTTTCATTTTTTTTGGAATGACATTTTTTATAGTTTTGCAAGGGAAAGTTTTATTATGGAAAAATAAAGTTTTGACACTTTAAATTTTTGAAGAAAAATGAAATTAGGAAGCCAAACCACGTTTCTAAAATCAAGGAGTAGGTAAAGGATTAGTACCTGGGGAGGACAGAAAAATTTAAGAGGCTATAAATAATAGCAAGGACTGTTTTGGAAATAATGGTAAGTTCCCGTAAAATTCGTAAGCATTATAAAGCCTAGGTTGTTGCTTGGAAAATAGTGTTAGTACACAACAAGAACTAGTGGTGACTACTAGATGGTAAAGGGTAAGTAAGTTTTTAGATCCTTTGGTTTGGACCTTTCTTTGTCGGAGGGGACATGGTCCTGGGATACTTATCCCTTAGTAGGGGTTGTGTAGAGTGCTTGTTTTTCCTGTTTTAGTTAAATAGTTTAAAGGCTTATTTGAAAACTAAACTTAGATCAGAGGATTAAGTTAAATAAGCTAAGATAAGAGTAAAGGCAATACTAAAAAGGAAACAACAAATTCAGTAAAGCAACCAACATGACAGTTAGGAAAATAGAAATTTGAGAAAGGTGAATAGAAATTGATTTTTCCAAGATAAGTTAAAAAAAGAAAATCAATAATAAAGAAAAAAAATCTTATGTGAACTGCGCTTGGATAGGAAGATAGGAAACCTTTATATAATAGTTGTATAAAATCCAAATAAAGATAGAAAAGGTATATAAAAGAAAAACAAGAGATGTCAAGATTTCTGTTTTCTACCTTTTTGTAACATAAGAAATCGAATTCGGAAAATTATACTTTTCTGTAATTCGCAAATTTCAAGTTGTTTGGTGGGGTTTGGATGCAAAGTTGGATGAACTACACTCTTGCTCTCTAAGAATGTATGAAAAATTGGACGAAAAAATATTTTGATTTTCAAAATATTGCATTCATATAAAAATTGCCAGTGTATTTAGAGTGAGTGCATCATGTTTTCAAAAGATTTTCAAGAAAATTTGCATTCATATAGGAGGTACCGCTTAGGCATACATTGTATTCATGTATTAATATGTTGTATTCCACTTTACACAAGTGCACAAATGGTTGTAAAATTGGATGTACGTATGATGGTTGTGAATTATGCGAGGAATTAGTTAATTTTATCCTTACCAAATTTCGGGAATGAAATTTCCTAAGGATGGGAGAATGTAACACCCCATATTTTTAATTAAATAATAAAATAAAATTTGTTGTACTTTTTGAAATTGGTCACGGAATTAGCATCATTGCATCTATAGTGATTTTCTGATCAATTTAGACCTATGGATTGCAGAAAACGGATTTAAGATGAGAAAGATATATTTAAATGAAATATTACAACAAACATGAAAAGAAGGCATAAGGAAAAAACAATGATCACCATTGTTTTTAGCCTTGTTAACAAAAGCCTAAGTAGCTCATTTGGTACAAGACATGTGACTCCCAAGTGAGTGGCGCAAGTTCGAGTCCCGCTGGCGCTATATTTTTATTTTAGAGGAACGACAAAAATAATACATGTTCTAAGAGGAAAATATGTATAAATGCACATATAAGGAAAATTATACATAAATGTGAGTTATATGTATACATGCATATGTAAATATATGTATATGTGTATGCAAAAAATATACATATGAAAGAGAAATCCAAAATAAACCTGCAATCAATGAAAATAGGTAAGAATTAAACGACGACATAACATCGTTTGAATTTTGAAAATGAAATGAAGTTGTGCATATATATATACATGTAAATTCAAATGTTGAGGTAAACTTTGCATGTTAAGAGCAGAATATAGCCAAACGCATAATAAATGGAAAATGGAGAAGAATTAGGCTGAATTTGAATTAGAGTTCATAAAAGAAATAAAATTAACGCCATTAATTGCATTGATTGACGGGCTAGGAACAGAAAGATTGCATGCGTATAGACATGCATAAATTTGAAATTCAAACATAACCGTGATTTATAATAGGAATAAAATAAATCAAAAAAGTAAAATTGGGTAAATAAATCAATGTTTAAATGAAAACATTAAGAACGACGAACAATATCGCTCCTGGACCCACATGGGTTGACCCAAGTTGTGCCTAGGTCGACCTATGGGTCGAGCCAAGGTGGTTGAGTCGACCCAGGGTGGGTCCAGTGCTGTTGCGTGACGTATTTTTGCTTATGTGTGTGGTTCGTATTTTAATGGGTTAAATCTAACGGTTCGTACTTCCTTACACACCTATAAATAAACTAGCAAAGCCTTGCCTAAATCTCATATTTTCTGAGGCTCTGTCATTCTCTTTTTCCTTAAATCTCTTCGAAAAATAGAATAATTAGTCTTAGCTCATTCTGCTTTAAGATTTAGAGGAAAAGAATGTATATATATCTACAAATGGGTGTTCAGAGATCTGATCGGCGTAAGGTAAATTTTTGTATCTGGTTTATATAGGTTTCTTTCTTTTTTCCTCTTCTTATTAGCAACATATTTGAGAATCCATGGACATTTTTGATAATAGATTCGGTTAAGGATGCCATAGAACAACTAATCTGGACCAGATTCACGGATTGGAAAGTAGTTAGATGAGTGGATCTAAATTATACCATTTTAAATAACCACATATTTATCATTTGTATTCCCCATTATAATTAATCTGCTAAACAGATGAAATTTGTGGCAATTGCGTACTAAAACTATTTAGGACATGTTTTAAAAAAAATCTATTGTATACAGAATCATCTTAAGAACCTGTCAATTGGATGTTGTGAATCAAGTTATAATGAAATTGCGAATAATTGGGGTAATTGGGGTTAAATCTGCTGAGAAGAATTGTGTCATATAAGCCTGTTTCCATTTTAACATTCGTCTGAATAGGAAATTACCGTGAATGCTATAATTGTGGAATATATGATAAACCTGAACGTTTGCTGAAGAATATTATTATGACAAAGGTTGTAAACATAGTTGCAGTAAAATTTGGAAGAATAGATATGCCTAAATTGGATGGAAAATTACAATAACTAATAAATTGTAACTACACTGAGACACGAGGTTAAACTCAACTTGCGATAGAAATCTGTCCAGAACCGCCCGGCAAATCCAACATCCACAAGTAGTCAATTTAATGTGAGGGGCCTGATGCATAAACATATATATAATGGTAAATAACGGTACTGAGACACGAGGTTAAGTTCAACTTATAGTATAAGTCTGCACGGAACCGCTCGGCAAATCCAGCATCCACAAGTAGTCATCTTAATGTGAGAGGTCTGATGCATGCATATATGTATGTATGTATGTATGTGTGTGTGTGTCTATATATATATATATATATATATATATATATATATATACTGAAAATCGGTACACTTTATTACGAAAGACCAATCATATACTTTGTTTATATGCCTCATCTAAACCTTATTCCCCATAACCTAAATGGGTGCGACAAAAGGGAAAAGAGTACATATACACTCTATATACTGACATTACATTCAAATAAGTGCGTCTATATTAAAACAACAGCAAAACTCGAAAAAGTATAAAAGAAAAAATACAACAAAATTTTGCCCTTTAACTTATCAGCCTCCCCACACTTCTGCATCATCAACAAAAACAGCATGGCTAACCAGTATCGACCAAAATAATCCCCCATTTCCTCAATAACTCCGCATTAGCAATACTTCTCCTCGTTTTACTTCCGTTTCCATTAACCAGATATAAAATCTCTCTCTCAATCACATGCGACTTCATTTCTTTCTCCACTTGCTTGTTACTAAAATGTCTAAAGTTTCTCTCTTGCCATATATGATAAACACATGAGGTTAAAGCTGCACTCGCCACATCTAAGCATTGATCTTTAATCTTGAACACACATAAAAGCTTCTCAACTTCATTCAAAATTGAGCCTATCTCATCTGCATTCATACCCAATTTAACCAGGAAGGAAGTTTATATGTATTGTGAATACTCACATTCATTAAAAACATATTGTACTATTTCTTCACATGAACCACACAAAACACATAAACTTTCTGTAATAACACCAAACCTTCTTAATCTAGCTTTTGTATTTAATCTGTCTATTGAAGCTAGAAATGTAATAAAGGACATCCTGTGACTACTGTGCAGTTAAAGCGCTTAGCGGTTCTATAGCGGTGGAGGTGCAAAAAGGTGTAGTGGGGATAAAGTGGAGAAACAACGGAGACAAAAAAGGTTCATTAGATGTAAAGATGGATATTTAAAATTAATCAGTTATCATTTTTACATTATCTATGTAGAAGAAACTTGTACCATATAATCTTATGTAACAAAGCCAAAGTGCATCATGGTTATGCACACTGTATTTGATGGCTATTACAAGTTTCTACCATATATTAGGCACTTAAGCCTTAAAATTAGCTCTTTACACTAACTAAATGATTTTTATTTGATGAGAACTAGTCAAATCATGCTCTATATACTAATACTGCTAAAGTGGACATTAAAATGCCTTGATTTAGCGGATACAGCGGAATATAGCGGGGCTAGAAGAGGATGCACTGTTCATCAGCGCTAAACTGAAATAGCGTAGCGGTAGAAGAGGGCTACAGGCTATAGCGGGGATTTTGCGGGGCTTTAGCGGGGCTTTAACTGCATAGCCTGTGAGCATTCTTTATATGCTAGATTATTTTATAATGACTCGAATTAAACTGTCTACATCTAAATTTTTCCCATGCCTTCTTAAAGATAGAGTCACCACCATCAGCCCATCCATAGAAATCCAAACTATGATTTTTATTTACAGTTACATCACCTATCAAATATTATATCTCTCTAGTTGTAGGATGCAATAAGGGGTTTAAACTACCATTTTTAAGAATACTAGCAACCAGTTCATTATCTCTACCAATGGCATTAAATCTAGATATACCAATTAAATCAACTAGATATTTACGATTTACCCAAGGTTCAAAACAAAGAAGTGAATTTCTAGTGGCTATAACCTTACTGAACAATTGCTTTCCATTGGTTCTAAGCTTAATATTGATTTAAACGTACATGAAGCTTTATTATCAATGTTCATAAACCAGAAAATTTTACCTTTACAATATCTTGCATGCATCCATTTGCTCTATACTGAATTGTTTAACAAGAATTTCCATATCATCTTAACACATGCAGCCCTCTTTAGTTCATTAAAATTCTTTAATCCAATACCTCCTTCACTTTTTGGCAAACGTATTTTGATCTAGTTATCACTCTCCTTAAATATGTTGATGACCTTATGATATTTGGTAAATGCCAACCTCAATGTGCAATATCTTTGAGAAGAGTATTTGATAAATTGAAGCATTGCAACGGTTTAAGTGTTAGCTCTCTTAAAACTAAAGTTTATTTTAGTTCATCCACAAGATATACCAATGAGGTGAATTCTATTTTGGAATTTCAAATAGGACAATAGCCAGTTAAATACTAGGGGTACCTCTCTCTTCCAATTAAATACACTATGTTGATTGTCAGACTCTGTTTGATAAGGATCAAGGTAAAATACAAGCTTGGGATGCAAATTTTTTGAGCTTCGTAGGAAGAGCAAAGTTGATTCAGTTGGTTATTACACCTACAGTATTATATTGGTTATGTGTTTATCAGCTGCTAGAATTCACTATATATATATATATATATATATGAATATATGCGTGCAACGGGAAACATGTAAATGATATTAATTGTGATGAATGGATGTTACAACAGTATGGGAATTGGAATGAACGGGGAATGATAATAACCTATTATAAGTAATTACATTACGGAGAATGTTATATAATAGGTAGGCTTATCCTAGGGACAAGTGTAAATTATAACGTAGGTTAAAATAAATGGAAAGAAATTTATTGATAAAGCTTAGTTAAGAGAACTAAGTAAATAAGTAAAGGACAACAAGAGGTTTTATTTCACCAGGTCATAGTTAATGAACAAAGATGAAGTAGGCTTATTATTAGTAGACTTATAAATGGGAATTACGAAGTCTAATAACAGAAAGTAGAAATAAGCGGAAGCCCGCTCAGGCGGCATAAGACTGAATGAAGTAAGGAAACTTATGAAATGAAATGAGTTGTACTGAATGATATATATTAAGTAACATGTTCACATGAAACCTGCAGACTGAGATAAGATATACTTAATTATACATTAAGCAGAACATGTTATTGAAACCTGTAAACACTAAAATTGGATAATGAATAACAGGATAATAATGATTGTAGATTACCGGCCTTGAATTACAATCTACAGAATAACATGTTATGGGCTTATTAATGGACTAAATGGATTAAGTTATATAACTGAAATTAATAAGCGAGAGGGGCCCATTCCTCAGAGATATAAGGGATCAGAGAGAACTTGGTAACTTGAATAAGAAGTTAATATGATTGGAAATAACCAAGTTAACTGGAAATCGAATAAGGTAGAGCAAGTGTGTAATTAAACGTTTAGAATAGGGTCTAATAACGTGTTAACGTGATGCGCTTGAACCAGTCCGCATGTCTGAAGGCGAAGAACCCAACGAGATAGATCATCATGGTTTCTAGAGGCACGAGAGGAGTACATCAATCTGATTACTCTACTGATATTCTACTTGTTGGCTTTGTGGGGCTGGAAGGAAGCATGCAGCTTCTGAGGCACGTGGTAGGGTACTTTGTGGTGGTCCTCTGTTGCGATGCATTCTCATGCTGTACTCATAGAGGTTGGGTCTGCGCGTTATCACCCAGTGAGTATACTTTGAATGCAATAGTAGTTTGACAGTCAGAAGGCTGTGGCAGTATGATGTTGGGGTTATTCGACGATTGGCCAACAGAGAGGCTGGTCAGGACTAAATAAAGGATAGTAATCGTTGGATACCTGTCATCGACAGTCAGTGTGATGCGGAAAGACTAGAGCTAAACCTAAAGACCATCAATCTTTCACTATCAAGACTTTGGTTGCGATACACACTAATTTGGATATAGATTGTTTGCTAGGTGAACGTCACTTAGCTCTTGCTGTAGTCTTTCCATAGTTGAGGGAGGGGTCGAGATGGGACCATAGCCACAGTAGAAATGCAGACTATAGTTTAGATATCTGTATTTTAGGCCTCTTTACCAGGCCTATATGGGTATAGAAAAGCTCCCAACCGAGTTTTGTGCATTCAGATGAAACCCTATTACAGAACTCGGGGTACAACAGACAATACATACGTGTGAGGATCTAGATATATGCACGCCGCACTAGGTAGTGTATCGTGGACGCTAGGGAATTACTCCGTGTTAAGATCAAGCTTGGGCGAGGAGTTTCTAATATAGCAGTCAGTACGCTTACGTAGCATGGCGATGGTGGCTCTATGCGGAACATGGCGAAGTTTTATAGAGAATCTGTATGTCGCTCTGGCGTAGGATGAGAGTTGCATCCGCTTCGACGGTATGACGGTGTTGACCATGCGAGAAGGGTATCATGGGAGGTACCTTGATATTGGGGGTTGCTACATATACTATATTAAGTTAATCTACTGGGAGGTAGATGTGTATGAGGTGTGTGTAAAGCCTTAAGTGCTATTATCCCCACGTAACCTAATAAACCAAAAAAAGTAACATAACTAAATGGTATACATAGGGTTATTTCAGAATGTGTAATTTAGTCCAGTCAATAGAACTTATGTTATGACCCCTTCCTCATAACACACTCGCATGATAGGTGTATGGCAGAGATATGATAGCTTTGGATACTGGCTAGGCAGTATTGTTACTTAGACTATATTTTATCCATTCCGCTGTGAGATGTTTTCTGAGCTCTGATATATTTTATCTCTATTTATTTCTACATGATACCAGACAAGCCAACTCGAGTTTCGATAGATTGAGATTTTTGAAAAAAATGCAGCTTGTTGGAATTTGGGTTGTACAAAAAAATCCTAAATATACTGGCACTTCAATATGAATGCAAATTTTGAAAATTCTTTTTCATCCATAACCCTCACACAACTATGAATAGAAGTGTGAGGCAACCAATTTTGCATCCAAATCCTACCATTCAAAACATCATGCAATCTAATCGTTTCCTATTTAATTTCTCCTAAACCGAAAAATGAAGAGAAGAATTTAAATGTTTCTTCTGCTTATAGGTATTCCATTTCGCGTCCTACAATGGAATTTTCATCTCAGTTATCCGAAATACTCCAAAAAATTCCATCTGTAGACTGTAAAGGAGGCATAAAACAAGATCTAAAACGTAAAACGAGTCGATTAATAACTCGTGCGCATCGTTGACAAAGTATGGAAATAACATTTCCAAGGCTAAAATAGCATTTCCCTTGTTATCATTATCGTTTTTATCGTATCATCAATCCTATTGCACCGCTAAAACGTGCACACAAGCCATCCAAACATCTTTATTATGCTATTCATGTGACCAAAAATCGAAATTTTTCATAAAAACAAATTTTCGCTTTAAAACTTCTTATATTTATTTTGAAAATTCTTTTCAATAAGGTTCAATTTCCATATAAGATTCGTACGAAAAATCAAAATTTCGGTAACGTGCTCTTTGCGCCGTTTAAAGCATCTATATTAATGTAAAACAGACATTCAAATATGCATAAATTGTTATATCCAAATTTTATGTTTTCGCTCGAACCGAAATAAAAGTGATTCAGTAAAAACTAAAAATGATAAAAGTTTTTTTCGAAGAACGTTTTCCAAAAGTTTAAAAAACATGTATTTTGCGGAAACTTAAACAATTCAAGTCACATGTTGGCGAAAAAGGAAGTCAGTCATGCGAAAAATGCGAAAATTGAAATCACACACAAAAAGACCAATCTAAATTTTAGCTTAACAAGGAATCTATACCCGTGACGAAAACAACGCAAAACTGGTACTTGCTAAAATTTATCTTATACAGAATTCCAGTCTTTCCATCTCTAGGACAACTGTTAGTTTAGATAAGAAATGAGATTTCATTCGAACAGGCATGCATAAATGACTTAAACATTCCAAACATAGAAATCTCATTAACCTAAGTCGTGCGATTTAAACAACACGAACGGTTACAAGCACCAATCCCTACAAAACCAAGAACCCGATGCTGGAAAGGTAAAACAACAAATATGACAAACGAACAACAACACAAAAACTACCAAAACAATGGTTATAAACAACAAGATGTCTTGCTCACTGTTGGAGTTTAAGCCATTTTTTTACAATCTTTGATTAACCGTATCATGGTAGCAAAATGCTCAATCTCGTGTTACAAACATTGCTGTTGTTGTTAGAGGTTTCCACATCACCATCTCTTCTAAGAAAGAATTTGTGATGAGTAAAGAAAGCTACTACAAAACCGTTTCTCATGGAAATCCACCAAATATTGTCAGAAGACGAAAATAGATAAGTGAGTTTACAGAAAGTAACTCCATGAGTCAACACACAAGAACAACAAGCTGAATCGAATATGATGCGACACTAAATGATGGTTGCGCCATCGATCAAAACAAAAAAAATATGCATCATGAGACTAATCTAGTCTTAACTCCCCATTTGTAAAATGATGTGCTAAATGGGTGGCACGCCTACATGGGCAGTTCAAACATAAATTCCCGAACTCAAAAACACGACATTAAGGAATAGGAGATCTGTTGCAAAATCTCCAAAGCTAATCAATAAATGGAACATTCAAGTCCGTGTAAAACACGGATGCCTCTAAAATCCCATCGAGATTCCCCTTAGAAAAACAGCTAAGAGGCAGCTTAATCTTCATCTACGAAATGACGATTGCCTTCATAAAAATCTATCCTAACAAGAAATAACAAAGGCGGATGCAACACAAACAACAAATCTTATTTTAAGATCTCGAAGCAATGGATCGTTGCAAGTCCAATTGCCACGACAAATTTTTTGCCCTAAAACGGAGAAACCTTTTTGCTCATTCTAATCCACCCAAATGATATTTCCCTAAAGATGAGACTTAAATGGTATGAGAAAGATCGGATAGCGCAAATCGGTAATATGGACTAAAAACGGTCAGAGAGAAGCAATTAGATCTTGGAATACTAGTAAGGTAAGATCTAATGTGCAAACTAGCGCGGGAAAAGAGGAGACAAGGCGAAACATAGAAAGAGAAGAAGGATAGGAATATGGTTCGGGTAGATGAGGAAGGGAGTACGAAAGAAGGAAGTTAAGGAGGGCAATTTGGACGCAACTTTTACGGTTGAGTCCTAGGTTCAAGTTGCAACAAAATTCATCTAGTTGGCCATTCTTGCACAAACTATTAGATGAGCTTTGAACAAAGACTGAACCTTGACGTTATTAGGCTGGATTAAAATATTAATCGCCCCGCGTCATCTTTTAAGGTTTGACGCGAGCCGAAAAATACTTATCCTCGTCATGACGATATCAAAGACCGTAGTCAAACTCTGAACCATCTCCAAGGATTCCAAGTAGTCTAAACAAAAGACTGCGACCACATGACGAACGAACGAATCCTAAAAATAATTTAGCTAGAAATCCGTAATATAAACTAAAATGGATTGTCCTCTTACCTACGGGACAAGAAACAGGGGATTCATGATATCAAGTACCCCAAAAATCTGGATGAAGGATTTTCCTTAACCTTTTCGAAGAAAATTTTATAACTTTTCAAAAATGTTATTTACTATAAAGTGATGGTTTCGTATTTATAAATGCATCATATTATTATTATTATTATTTATATTCCAGTTTATATTACAAACTGAAAAACCTTTCTGTGTTCCAAAACGTTGGAGCTTTAAAATCTTAAGGATTAATTGTGATGATTTTAATAAATTATCCAATATATATACAGGGAGAGGGATACTAAAAATCACTAGGAACAAATATTTATTATTCTTAAGTTTTAGTGGCATATTCCTTGTCATTTCTAATTTCTTCCTTCCTACCAATCAGATTATATTTATTAAAATAACACAATAGCCCAAATAATTTTGAAAAACGAATAAATTAAAATTTAAAAACCATATGTTTATAAAACTAGGCCTTCATAAAACCATTTTCCGAAACCGTAATTCAAAATCTTTAAAACCCGATTTATTTTTCAAAATAGGCTTAGAAATAAATTTCATCGAATACAAGGCCAAGAATTCAAATGAATATTTCAATAAAGGTAGATTCGAAAATTTAACGAAGTAACAAATGGATATACCTCGTAATTACATTTCCGAAATGGATAGGACATACTAACGTGAACCTTTCCCATTTTCGAACAAGCAATGGTCTTAACCGGAACTACCAACAAAAACAAAATCTAGATATCGCGACTATCTTAGTTGTAGTTAGTTTTATATCGTACTATATTTTTCTAGTCTCCAAACTCGAACTGTCGGCATCCACTATATGTCGTCCTTATGGTCTTTAAGACGAACACAACATATTTCAACTCTTAGTCTCCTAAAGTCCATTTAATATAATTAGGCCAACAAACAATTCATCGACGAAATAAATTAAGGTCGAGTAAGGAAGTCGAAAAAATGGAAAAGAGAACTGAACTGCATTCTCTCATGAGTCCTAATTTAACTAATTCCTCTGATCGTTTAACCTAAGCTTTGATACCAAATGTAACACCCCACACCTTTCTATGCCCAAATTCCCAAAAAATCGAAACTCGGAAACATCCAAGCATGGAACATATATCAGATACCTGCAAATAAATGAGCATGAACATAATCAGAGTATGAAAAGATAACTCACAGCGAAAACAGGATAGGATAAACTAGTACTAACTCAAGTAACTACCTTTTTAAAGTAAGTCACTTTGTCAATACTGAGCATGAGAAAGAACGAGAATGAGAACCGAAAGCCAAACTAAAATACCTGTTAGAACCCGACCTTCTCCAGAAAATCTGGGTGGTTATAATGAGGGGGGATCAGAACAACTAGATTATGGTGAACAAATGTGTTATGTTTGGTTCAATCCAAGATGTATGCCTATCAAGGTTAGTGATTCTAGCCTAACCTTGTATACCTTTACGCACGACCTTAATTACTCTTCCCATGTAGTATTCCCAAGTATGACACCGATATAGAAGTTTACGCATATATTTAGGAAGCCTTTATACAAGAACATGGCTGGTTATTTAACCGAGAGTGGACTCCTAATTATAGGGTTTATATATATATATATATATATATATATATATATATATTCATTCACTCATCCTTTATTATTCAATGCCTCACTATTAATAATAGATAGAGTGGATTCTCCCTGATCGCTTAATACCCCAGGCAGACCTATCGGCCACTTATTATTCCTCGATAATATATTCAACGTTAACATAAACTTGTGGGCACTAGCTACGGGACCCTACTAGTTAAGGATCCTGTCATTCACGCATTAACCCATTCCCCGTGTAAGGTGAGAGATGAAATTTTATCGCTTGCTATACCATCTACCCGACCTTACTGGATAACCTCCTTAGTCGCTTACTACTTCCCGTACGATAGGTGGCCATATCTGACGTTTTTAGTTTCCAGATTTTGGTAGGCCCCACACACTTGCGCCATTTAAAACCCCTAAACTGAAAGACCTACTCGCAGGTGTACTCTTCAACCCCAAACGCTTAAGACCCAAGAAACGGACCATACGCGAAGGTTATTAAGTTCGTACCCCATTAGCCTTTAATACCTTTTCCTATTGGGATATAGTGGGATATGTTATTAAGTCTGTCCCATGTAGTCTCTCTTCACGGAAATATTATACGCACACGATTTATCGTCACGGGTTCCTATGGTTAACCTACTAAGTCCAACTCTTAACTTCTAATTATAAGTTCTATGCAAACTAATATAAATAAGGAAAGTTATAACCTCCTTACCCTAGGATATTTATTTGATTATTTTCCGAATTGGACTTAGTACTTAAACAATCAATCTTTCTATTTCATTTACTTCTATTCATAGATTAATTGCCATTTATAAGCATAACGGTCATATTTTCCTAAAGCAATCATAAAATTACTAATTCTCTTTTTATTACCATTGATTATAATTAATGCCATTTATGAGCCTAACAGCCATAATTTTCCTAAGCATTAATTCGCAATGGTTATTCTTATCTTATCAGTCCCGAATAATACCCTAAAAACATTTCTTATTTTATTTATCTATTTATTTATTTATTGTCTATTATGTATATATTTTTGTACAACAGACCTCTCACATTAATCTGACCACTTGTGGATGCTGGATTTACTGATTGGTTAGAGGCAGACCTGTAACACCCCGTGTTTTCTATTAACATTAAACTTACGAATTGAGGAATAATTAATTTTAAATGTGAGAATCAAGGGAAACGGGTTATTCTGGTTGAGATAGAGTCTGAGTTTGCGTAAATTGGACTACGTATGAAGAAGTTATGGCTGTCAGAAGTTTCCAGAAATTCAAATTTAAATTCAAAAACGAATTCAGACTCAGAACTGGACAGGGCGGAAAATTTCCCGCCCAAGGCCAGGTCGACCAGGGGGTCGACCTTAGTATCGACCTACCCAATAGGTCGACCTGTGGGTCGACCTACCTCCACCCCCCCCCCCCCCGGGCAGATTTGAATTAAGCCCAATTCTGAGCTGCTGCTGAGTCATTAGGGCTGAGTTGCCTTTTTGGATGGTTCAGGTTGCTTCTTGGTTGATCGGATGACCTAAATTAATCCTAATCTCTATATAAACACATGTAGACTCAAACCCTAAAACCTAATCAAAATTAGAACCATGGTCGTCATGCTATCACCCCGCAACCTAGAGTAGCCGCCATCAACTAGAGGAAAAGTAAAGCTAATCAACTCAATTCAACTCAAGTCTATAACAACAACAACAACAATGAATTTGTCTACTTAAAAGGCGAGCTAAATCATTTTCAGAACACAGATCCCAGAACTCAAGACCATCTTTGAGTTGTGAGTTCGATTTCTTTAATAAAATAATTAACAAGTTAATTAGGTTGAGTTATAATTTGGGTTATATGGATATGTATGAGAAACATTGGAAAAATGTGATATTTTGTGAATATATGCTAGTTGTTCATAATGATAGTTTTTGTTGTGGATCCTTTTGTATATGCCAAATCACCTATGTTCAACTTGATTCATGTTTGACATCATTTCATATGCAAGTTTGGGTGTAGATTATATGCTAGTTTCTATGTGAATTGTACACAGGTTTACATGTGAACCAAGTAAAATGACTATATGCAAGTTTAGGTAAGAATTGGATCCACGTATATGCATGTTTATACCTTTAGATTTAGATCTATGACATACATAGTTTTATGCAAGTTTGTGACTATGGCCTATGCAAGTTTGGGTGAAAACTATGTTCATACTTGCAAGTTCACACCTTTAGGTCTATGTTTAGATTCATGACAATACAAAGTTTATGCAAGATATGTTGTAATCCTTATTCGTAATTCAGATCCATTTTGTGTGTTATGCAAATTTGTGATGTTTCTTCCCTTTTATGTGAATTGACTAATTGCTAGTCTAATATATATATATATATATATATATATATATATATCACGATAAGCGAACAAACAACGTGGGGACGATGGGGGAAATATTGAATATACTCATATTGAGAATTGGCATGTAATGGCCTTAAAAGGCATACAATTAATTTGAGGCAATAATTGGTAAAATTTGTTATACCTGAAATAAATGGACATAATTTAGGTGACAATTATGGACATAAGTATATTTGGAATTTATTGACAAATTTGAATAGGGATATTAACCCACTTTAGGGTTAAATAAAGATATGTAATAATTAACCGCCTGAGACACGAGGTTAGACTCGTTTGTGGTGTAAGACTGCCCGGACCCGCCCGGCAAATCCAGCAGCCACAAATGCCAGTCTAATGTGAGAGGTCAAAGGCACGAATTAAATGCGTAACAATTGTAAAAACAGGAGGTTAGGCTCGTTTGTGGTGTAAGACTGCCCGAACCCGCCCGGCAAATCCAGCAGCCACAAGTGTCAGTCCAATGTGGGAGGTCTTTACAAGGTTACGGTATTAGTGAATTAAGAAACACTTAACCAGATAAACATGTGGTGGGACATAGGGGGTTAAGTGGGTGCCTTAGGTGGCATGTGAAACTAAGAGGGTGCCTTGGGTGGCATGTGAAATACGATTAGATGCACTTAACCAAGATTGAAACATCTAAGAAAACATGAATAAGAATGGGGTTAAGTGGGGAAAGCCTTAGAGGGGACCAAGCATAGGTGGAAAGCTTGTGTCATGCATGGGGGCCCTTTTCAAACCAGTAACCCATTAAGTATCTTTGTGGGCTCGACCTAAGTCGAGGACGGGACACGCGTACTGGGTTTGATTGTAAGAGGACAAAACGGGTTAGCGGTGGCAACGCAAGTCCAACTGGGTCATGCGCATGTGTAGGCCTAGGCTGGTAGATAAGACGTTGTTGTATCGTGTAGATATAAGCCGTGCATTTTTGGTGGTATCGGGTTGCCACTTTGGGGAGTGATACACCCCACTGTGGGGCTAGCACGGGTATCTATGAGTTAGGGAGCCGATCGAATGAGGGTAGTGGGTACACCTAGTGGAGATAGGGGAAGACGACACCTATGAAGGCAGCTAGGAGTACACGAAACTACCATTATCATTATTAAGTTTTGTAGGCGAGATCAACTTTTAGGGTGTTTGGTGTGGTGCAATGTAGTAATTATCTTATAGTGATTAGGTGCGCATTTAACGTTATCTTTGTTCATCTTATTTCCTATGGTTGCTCTGTCATGCCCATTGTTCACAGTCATTTCCTTATTTCCCAGCTTATGCCTTATCCTAGTTACTTTAATGATTATATTGTTAAAGTTATTGCACTCGCCAGATTTTATGTCTGACCCCCTTTGTTTCCAACACTTTTCTTCCTCCCCCCCCCCTAGGTGCTCAGGGCGGGACTAGTACTAGTGGAGCTTGATTTGGACAGCTTTATCTCTTTCTTTTGGAAGTTGCTTGGATTACTGAAGTAAAGTTCAGCCTATCTTATTTATGGTTATTTTATGTTGGGGTTATGTCTTTTATTTTATGTACTCAAAACTTATTTGTCAAGATGGATAATAAGTGTATTTGGTTTTGTAGTTGGTTTTTGATGTGATGTAACCAAACTATTTCTCCACTGAAATAAAAATGGTTTTTATTTTCCAAGTACCAATATATTTATCTGTCTTGATTACTTTTCTGTTCTATACACAATAAACGCTCCACCAAAATTATGGCATTCCCTTTGTGAGTGACCTTAATGGAGATGGGGCGTCACAAGACTTCTACCACAAGTTGAACTTAACCTCGTGTCTTAGTATGGTAATATTTACGCACTAGACCCCTCACATTAAGCTGACCACTTGTGGATGCTGGATTTGTTGGTTGGTTCCGGGCAGATTTCTACCACAAGTTGAACTTAACCTCGTGTCTAAATGTGAATTTAAATAAATTCCTTAATTGCGGTTTACAACATTAATTCCAATAAATTATAGGAATTGTGACCATTTTACTTAATTTCTCTGTTAAGTTTACTTTCCCCAAATTTACATTGCTTACAATGGTTATTTATATATTTATGGTCGTATTTATAGCAATCAATTACACTGATTACTACAATGGTCACCACAAATAGATTCATTTAATATGGATTATATTTATGTGTATAATTCATAATTAAATACATTCGAACATTCAATATATTGTATATTTTGTTGCTTTACGTAGGTTCGGACGGATAATGTGTATATATTTATATTTTTGCGCGGTCAATGTAGTTATCTTTCTTTATTATTATTTATTATTAAATTTAATAATTTTGTTTAATTAATATCCAGACATTCTCTTTTGCATTCAATCTTGCCAAAATGTTCCAAATCTTACAAAAAGACCGTTAGTTGTAATTATTGTAAATTATGCCTGATTAATGGAATAGACATATTTCAAAACCATAAGAAATGTATGTTTATGCATATTTTGGAATAGCTGATGCAAACTACACATAAATATGTATATTTAAATTTATGCGTACGTTTACACAGTTTTTCCCTTTTTAAATCATTTAATTACATTTCTTGTGAGTTTCAAAATAATGTCTTTTTGTTCAAAAAGAGGAAAACGACATATTTACAACAACTAAGCCAAAACCCTAACAACATTGAATATAAACAGGTTTACGTCATTTTAAATCAAAGTCACATAATACACCATTGTATCTTTTTAATCAAAATCACATAATTCATAAATTAACATTGAAACTAGAGATTTGGAAGAAAACTACATCAAAACAGTGTTATTGGGACTTATTTCCAATCTTCAGTGTTTTACAACAAACAGCAATATATTCTCGAACATAGTTGTAGGCAATGTGTATAAACAATTTAAGTAAATCTACAATTAATATCACTCCTAACCACGATTCACAGTTTCCAAGTTTTAACAGTATTTATTAGCAGATCTGATGTGTGCCAATTCAAATTCAATAATATTATGAAAAGATATGATGATAACGGGCATATATTTTGAGATCTAGTACAAACGAGATAAATAGGCTATTATAACTTTGTATGTAAATTTCCCACTCACCTAAAAGCATCCAAATCTGAATTATGAATAATCTTTTAAGCCTACAGTTCCCAAATTCTCACTGATCTACAATTGTTCTGAAAAAGGAATACTTTCAAATGTGTAGATTTGCAAGAAAATGGGAAGCGAGGGGAGAATTTGGTGTAGAATATCCATTTGAATCCGGTAATCTCTTTCAATTATATATGATTTATATTTGAATGATTATGTATTAATATAATTTTGACTAAGAAATTTGATTGGAAGGGAAAGGAAAATGGTAGAGCTTCGTTGGTGCCTACAGATTTGTGTGGAGAATAGTGAGGCCTTACCCCTTAATTTGTAGGAGTAGAATTGGCCATGAACTATTAGATTTATTTTAATTTATATTCGTTAATCCATTCGATATTTTAATATAAACTTAACCCTAGCCGTCACTGGGCGTTCTAGCGCCCAGTAGTTCGACCGCTTGGGTCGCCAACCTCCCGATGAGGGTGGTTAAATATGGTATAATATATTTATATATTCGATTTATTTATTTTTCATACATTATCGTATTTCGTTCGTAACTTTTTCATATAGACTCTGTTCGCGAAACTCCAAACATTAAAGTTGACCAGAATTCTGAGATGAACGCATCAGCTAAAGTTTCGTGGTCAAATTCTATCGTTTGCAGAAATTTCTATTTTTGAGATTCTGATAATTAATTCCTATTGTCAAAGTTCTGGATTGTAACAAAGTCACCATTGAATGGCGTTTTAATATTAACTATGCAAACAATTCAAACATGCAACCAATAGTCATCCAAATTCCTTAACTAGCACATAAATATTTATAACAACAATGATAAGTCAAGTAGAACCAGTCTATAACAATCACGGTGAAATAATTATCCAAATGACCTATGTCTAGTAATATAGTCAAATTAGTGCGTAAATGGGTAAATATGTGACAATTAGTTTAAATCTACTTAAATCACTTTCTAGTATTTTTTATTTGCTACTTGCTAGGTTCATCTATCCTAAATATTACGTTTTATAATTGGAAAACAGTTTAAAATGTCAAAACTACACTATACAAAAAAAAATAGTCTAGTGAGAGATGTTATCACTCACGTCAACCATATCAGCTTTAATACGTAGAGCTCGTCCATACGAGTCCAACGCATGAAATCGCATTCAATTCCAACCTCGTATGAAAATGTTAAATATGTTATAAATATAACGATCATTTCAATAATTAAATTAGTTAAACTCTTATTAAAAATGATCATTACCTACTAACCTTTCTTTCACATTCACTAACCCCCTGTGCAACCCTTGTACATGGTCATTCACTTCCAACCGGTTGTACACAACATCACGCAATGAATCAACAAAACGACTCCAAATCTCAATCTCCAACTCGATCCTCAACAACTCACGCAATCATAGGCTCTCCGAAGCCCCAAAGTTCATCGTGTTCTTCCATACGACTTGTTGTTGCTGCCTAAGGACGCATGCCCTAAACGGTGATCGAACCCTCCTAGCATTCCTCCCCTGAAGCACCTTCCTTGCCTAAAGCCAAATCTGTCCCTCAATGGTCCTATCTTCGACCATGCTCGATAAGAATTGAGACACTAATCCCAACTGACAAAATGTCAACCTCCCCAAAAACGCATTGCACCCAACAAAAATTATATGGGTAGGAGGAGTAAGATTGGGTTAATTTAAAAATATTTTACTAATTTCAATTGTAATGAAATTGTCTACAAGAAATCGACAAGCGTGTTTTGATTCATTGCGATCAAATGTCACATCTAATCGCTACGAAACTTGATGGTGTGTATCACTACAACAGTATGGATCCGATGATATAAGTTTCGACGAAATTCGAGACTGTTGCCTAGAACGATAATTCTACGCGTATTTCAAGACGGTTTTGACCCTACAATCTCTCGACCTGGAAATATAGAGATCCTTACACTTATTATTACTTAACTAACCATACGAACACAACGAAACTAATCTCGAGTCCTAATTCTATCGTGTGTGAAAAATCATCTTTTGGAACCATCAATTGAATAATTAACGATCAGTATTTAAATAAAATATTTAAATATCAAATCGTTAAAATACAAGTCGTTGCAAATAATATAGTAGAAAATTTTGAAGTGCGCTATTTCATATTTGTTTATTAGTTTACAGTCAATTACTTATTTTCTCTTGCATTTTACCTCTGCCGTCATTTTACATTTTGGTATGGGCGTTATAAAATTTATACAATTATATGCAGATAATTTATCAGTTAGCTCCTAATATTTAATATTATTTTCCATATGTATAAAATAATGGCATTACCAAAAATTTATGTTATATAAATTAATTTAATTAATATTGCTTATAGGAAAACTCTACTTAAACACGGAATTATGACATAAAATTTTACACAGTAAATCTCAACCATTATATTTTCCCAAAAATTACACTTTCTACAAAAAGGAAAACAAATCTAATGATCAAGAGTTTTTGTGTCTCTAACTTTGTGTTCAATTTTGTGTCTATATAGCCGCTCCCTTTCTTATAATACTAAAGAATGCCAAAATTATGTGTTTTTACCCCCATATACATTCAATTTAAAATTTCTATATACATTTACAAAGTGCTTCTCATTTCTTTTCTAATATTTAACATGTAAGATCATATATTATAACTAATTACATAATATAAAACTAATAAAATAATTCTAGCAATCTATTATTCATTGATTCATTTAATAAGTCACATCAATATTAACCATATTCATAATAACAGAAATGAGAAAAACATTCATTTAGATATATAAATGCTCAATCATATAGCGTAAATTATATACATAAATAATAATAACATGTTTAACACCCTTTCCCCCTGCTGCTTCTTCCAACTCTCATCTTCCTCACTCGATAGTCCTCCCCTCCTCTTTCAATCCATCGCTACCCCCTTTTCCCCAGCTTTCTCCCTTGTCTCCAGTTCAAGTTCATCTTCAAATCGATCTCAACTTTCTCCCTATGCTTAGGTCAAACCTAAACATCTCCAGCTATTCACCTTTGATGCTCTTGAGCCCCGATTTGGGTTGCTGGTTCGGCATGTCTGATATGGGCATTTGAGTCTTGTGTTGCAGTCAGATCTGTTATTTCTCTTTGAGTTTCAGTTTCCCCTTTCTCTCCAATCTTCCCCTTGCTAGATCAGTTGCATGTCTCCTTTACATACCGTAGTCACCTCCTCTTGACCCTTAATTCCCATGGGCGCGGTATCCTCAACCCTAATCACCTTGGCTTGCCTCGCGACTCTCCTAATTACGACCAAATTTGGATGCTAGCAAACATGGCTCAAGGGATCCAAGTGGGCACGAGTGTTGACTCTTCTTGGGAGTACAATTTTTTGATCCCTTTTTATGACCATCTTCATGGTGATTTTTTTTGTTTGTTTTGATCTTGTTGGTTCTCTCCGGGTTATTCTATGTTGAGTTCGACTTATTGTGGTGATATCGTGGTCTTCACACAGTGTAGTGTGCCTCACGGACCTCTCGGATTACCTTAACCTTCTTCATTTCGTGAATACCCTTTTCGTCCTCCATGGATTAAGCCTTTACCACCGACTCGTACTGAGCTTGTGCTGCTGTAGAACTTACATCTTCGTTTGCAGATCATTCTCTGATTGCGGAGCTGCAATGTGCGTAATCTCCAGCTTGGTGAGTTAAATACTTCTGCGGTATTGTTTTGTCTGTGATGAGGTTTGGTGCTAGTTGGTATGCAAGGTGTTTTTGTTTTGTTTGACGTTTATGGGGCCTTGACTTGCTGGTGTGGATACGATGTTTAGGTGCGTGTGTGTGTGATAGGTTGCCTCATTTTTTCTTGGTTGTGCATTTTCTTAGGGCTGATTAGTATCATGTGATGAGCTGGAGTATGCATTTTGTATTGCTGCAATTTGCTAGGAGTTGTATTTAGCTTATGTAATGTCCTGATTATGTCATAGTTTGAAATTTGTAGCATAGAAATAGTGTTTAGCTTCAGTTATACAATCTAGATAGGATGTGGTTGATGACCCACTTTAAAAACTATATATGGTGGTCGGTCCAGCTTAAAAACTAAATTTAGTAGTTTGGTAAACTGCTAAACTCCTATAATGTTGTAATTATTATTTGTTATAATAATAAGTGTTTGCGGTCACTATAAAAAACGGTCGGCCTTGCAAAAAAAAACAAGTTTTTCATTTTCACCAACATCAGACCCTATATAGCAATAATACATTGTAATACTAAAAGCACATACATTACAAAATTTATTTAGTTATTTACAAAACTCTCCACGATACCACTTAACATTATATGCTTAAGTCAATATATTTAAATTAATTATGTATTTTTGAATTTAAGAAGAAACGTTCAAGTTTTCAAGAATATTTTCGACCAAGTCAGAGCGACTGAAGAGATTCTGGTTCTTGTAGAAGCTTCTTTCGATGAGGATCCCTCTGCATCGAATACGGAGGCTTGGGCTCTAGCCCAGCTAGCCTTTTCTTCGGAGCTTCATATAGAGAACTACTGTCTTCGCCAGATGGCGAGGATCAAGTGGGTGGTTGATGGAGATTCGAACTCTAAGTTCTTCTACTCATCTAGTCGTAAGACGAACAAACTTCTTATGATTCTCCAGATCCATCGATCTGATCTCTCATTGGCTTCCACTCCAAAGGAAGTAAAGGAAACCATTATCTCTCACTTCAAAACCTTTCTCAGCACTCCATCGGTATCAGTCTCTGGTCCTTCTTTTCTTGCCTTCATTCCCAGGTTAGTGCTCCCATCGGAGAGTGTTGACCTTGCTGTCCCCCTTCTACGGATGAGATACACGACTGTGTCTTCACTCTTAGTATGGATAGTGCTAGTAGGCCAGATGGCTACAATGGGATGTTCTACTGTAGTGTGTGATCGATTATGTAATCGGACTTCGGTCAGGAAAATCGGTTCTTCTTCTCCGGTGGAGAACTACCTCAAGGCTGGACCTCCAGTAACTTGGTTCTGATTCCAAAGTGCGAAAATCCGAATATTTGTGCGGAATTTTGCCCTATCAGCTTGTGTAACTTTTCTAACAAGGATATTTCTAATTAAGATCCTGACCTCCAGGATGGAGCCTTTTCTCCAGCATATTATTTCCGCCTCTCGGGCATGGTTCGTAAAAGGACGTTTGATTATGGATAACATTCTTTTAGCTGAAGAATTGGTTTCTTAGATTGAGAGGAAAGTCAGGGGTTCTAATGTGGTTGTGAAGCTGGACATGATGAATGCTTACGACCGTATGTCCTGGTTTTTCATCGTCAAGGTCTTTCGTGCTTTTGGGTTTCCCGAGGACTTTATTGATGTCATCTGGAGGCTCATATCCCACTGTTGGTTCTCTGTTCTCATCAATAAATCGACCAATGGGTATTTCAATGCGGGAAGAGGAATTCGTTAGGGAGATCCGCTTTCACATTCCCTTTTCGTTATCACTGTTGAGGCTTCCGTACGTGGTCTGCATACACTAATGATAGCTAATCAGATTCATCGTTTTGGCATTCCCTTAGGTTATCCAGTCATTTCTTATTTGTCCTTTGAAGATGACATTATCATTTTTACGAATGGTAATCATCGGTCTATCCGTCTTCTTATCAGCCTTATTGAGCAGTACGAGAGGTGTCCAGGCAAGCAAGTCAATTTTGCCAAAAGCAGCTTCATCCCGGCGAGAGATTTGTCTACGGATAGATCTTCTTGGATTGAAACCTTCACTAGCTTCAATGCGGCTTCCCTTCCTCTTCCTTACCTTGGTATTGTTCTTTACATAGGTCGGAAGCTCAATGCCATTTTTGATCCCCTCACCGATAAAGCAAGTGGGAAGATCATTAGGTGGAATGCAGCGCTTCTCTCTTAGGCAATAGGACTGGTTCTTATAAAGTCTGTCCTTGACTCGACAGGATCGCACGTCTTGGCTACTATGACTCTGTGATAGCTCACCCCGCACATGCTGACATTTCCTCAAAATGCGTTGTCTAAATGCCTGACTAGAATGGGACGGTCGTCAAAAGAAAAGGGTTTGAAACGATGAGTCATCAAGAACCTGTAGTATATCTCACAACGCATGGAATAAAATATAATAATAACATAACTTGACATAAAACAGGCGAGATTGTGCATAAGCTGAAAACTAAACCATCATAGCAGCGGAATCCAAAATACAGCTTATGATCCAAACCATTATTACAACTTCAAAATACCGTCTCTAAAGAAAATAGAAAAGGTACACTACTAATGCCCAGAGAAGTGACCAACAACAACATAGGGAGAATATATGTAAATAGTACGTGGAAGCCTCCTGCTTGTCTCCGGACAGCTACTCGTGCATACCACCTAACCTTTCTCTAGTATGCTCGTTTAGGAGCACCCAAAGTAATAAGAAGAGACATAAAACTCTGGGTCAGACAAAAGTCTGGTAGAGCGATAGTAGCAATACAGAACAATAACAGGTATAAATAAGCATACCTGAACCTAGACCTGCAACCAAAGAGTTAGCACAACAAGATGAACATTACTCTAAGGTAACACAAACATAAAGTGTAAAGTGGAAGTG
This sequence comes from Allium sativum, assembly GCA_030737875.1. Lineage (NCBI taxonomy): Eukaryota > Viridiplantae > Streptophyta > Magnoliopsida > Asparagales > Amaryllidaceae > Allium > Allium sativum. Next base: position 705,488,204 of record CM060921.1, read on the forward strand.
CACATGTCATGGTGATAGCAAACATCAAACACAACAATCATCCTCACATCTCTCACTCAGTGCGTAAAGCATACGATATCCACCACTTTGATCACCAAATCCTTTGCTACGACCACTTTGCCCTTGGGAGTCTTAAGACCCCATTGCGCTGGTCCATAGCCACTAATCCCTTGCTATGATCACCTTGCCCTTGGGAGTCCGAATGGCCCCATTGCACTGATCCATAGCCATGCTACGATCACTTGCCCTTGGGAGTCTTAATGATCCCATTGCGTTTATCCATAGCCACTAATCCATCTCTCAGTGGTGAACTAAAGTTATAGATATCGATAACCCCTTTGCACATGTCCCGCAACAAAGCCCAACTCACAAAATAAACTCGTTGGTTCTCATCTGGATCTTCAGTTCTAACTTCCTATTTGGACTACCTTTGCATCTCGGGTTTTGGTCATCATCCCGGTTCATGACCTTTAAAACGACTCGTGGTATCTTCTTGGTTCAGCTCGTGACCGGCTCATGGTCCCTAAAGTGGTTCCGGCTCATGACGCTCCAGTTCGATTCGCGGTTCATGGCCCCAACTCCGGTTCGTAGGGATTGGCTCGTGGTCAAACCTCCAGGCGGTCGGCCCGTGGTCTCCATCGCGACTCGTGGTGATGCAAGTGGCTCGACTCTTGTCTCAAGTTCCGGGTCATGATGCACAGGACACGAGCGGGTGGCTCGTTGAGCTGTAGCGCGAGCGGTTCGTGGGTCCTGCTCGTGGTGCCTCCTTAGAGCACCGGGTCGGGTCGCAGAGGTGCTTCACGAATGGGATCTTGTACTATTTCCTGTAACTTTCCAGCAAGCTATTTACTCTACACGACGGTGTTTTTGACCATTCTAACTTTCCTATGCACTCAAAAATCATACCAAACAGTAGTAATAACACATAAGATCAACCATAAACACCAATACAATAATCTAACTTGTTAATATGGATCAACATACCTAAAACCCATGTTTTCCCCATAATCATGTTTAACTATATCTAGCAATAGGATTAACAAACTTAATCCAAATTAACCCAAATTTCTAACAAAGGCTAGTAATAAGACTAGCAAACTTAATCCAAATTAACCCAAATTTCTAATAGAGGCATAAAATAATATTCTAGAATTTCTACATATTTTTCCATATTTTTCTGAGTCATAATTTCGCTAATTATCACTAATCATCCTAATTAACAGTAATTAGTGAATAAAAGTGCAAATCACTCACCTTTGCCACAAATAAATCTCAGATCTGAAAATATCTCTGATTTGGTTCAAATTTTAATGCAATACAGCAGCTCTACCTTCAATTTGATGTTAATTTGCCTTGATTTGATGTTGATTAGCTTAATATTGGATTAGAATGTGATTAGGAGGTGATTTTGGAGTTTGAGGCCATTGCTAGGTTTGAAGAAATGAAAGTGGCGGCTAAGAAAATGAAATGATATGGTTTCCTAACTCATTTCAGCCTCCCTATAACCCACTATAACCCTAATCCCAAAGTGGGTTATGGGCCTAGCCACAAATCACCTAATTAAGCCCGATTAAGCTGTTTTTCCATCTTCAAACCTTATTTCAGCCATATCTCCCAAACGGTAAGTGAAACACCCCACCTTCGTTAAGGTCACTCACAAAGGGAATGCCTTAACTTTGGTGGAGCATTATAGGTAAAAGATACAGATAATTTACAGGACAGACATATAAACAGCGGAAAAACTAAATTTATTTCATAAGTACGTGGTTCAGTTAAAACATTACAACAACTGTCTCAAACCAACTTCCAAATTATTACAACAAAATCTCTGTCTTGAATTAAAATATAAAGAAGCATTAAAACAACAATAAGGCAGCATAAATCTCCAATAAGAGAGTGTCCAAAGCCATAGCCCAAGGAAAGAGATTCCAAGCAATATATCTACTCTCTTCAAGCTGGAAATGATCCGAACTAAGCTGAAGTATTCCCTCCCTGCGGACCTGGGAGGGAAACAGAAGAAGAGAAGACGAAAGAAAATGGGTCAGACATGAGTCTGGTAAGTCCGGTGATTATTTAGCATGTAAACAAGAAAAAGGATTATGACATGAATAAACTGAATCTAGGACAACACCCTAGAAATAAGATAATAAGACTGAATATGATATCGCATTCATTTCAACTTCTCTGCACCCCCTTACAAGTGTTTCAACTAGCACCATGTGTTCAAGATAAATGATCCCCTTTTTATCGATTGGCTCCTACTCGTATACGTTTACCACTTGTGTCATTCGGCCCCGAATGATTGTAGATACCTGTGCTGGTCCCACCATGGGGTGTATCAAATCCTATGGTGGCAACCTGACACAGTTCAAGATGCACAGTGTATAACTACTGATTCCCAGTGCTTGCTTTTTCCACTCCGGAGTACGTGCACGCCCGCACTCCGTTGGAACCTACACCGACGCACCACCCGCCGTTGTTTTGACCGCTTATAATCAGCCCAGTAATCGTGCTCCACCCTGCCTAGTTCAGGGTACCATAATACATCTATGTGGGTTACTGCTGAAATGGGTCCCCGTTACTAGGGTTTCCTAATCAACATGTTAAATGGTTAAGTGTTCTCAAATTAACCAAACCCCACCCATCAGTTTAGTTAACATGTTGTACTGGCTAAGTGTTGCCTTAATTAACTTAACCCTACCATTCATGTCTTAGCTTTAATTCATTCATTAAAGCACCAAACACTCACATTAGATATGTAATGTTGCGGTTGCTGGATGTGCCGGTCGGTTCTGGGCAGTCTTACACCGCAACTCAATCTAACCTCGGGTTCTTTTGGGCTTGATGCACTAACCTCTCACATTAGATATGTATTGTTACGGTTGTTGGATGTGTCGGGCGGTTCCGAGAAGTCTTACACCGTAACTCAATCTAACCTCGGGTTAGACATATTCATCTTTTTCTTAATTTACATATTTACCTTTCATATTTATATGTAAATTATCCACAATTATTGCCATTTAAGTCATGCACCATTTACCCTCTAAATCATATTCAAAAAAATTAGGTATATAAATTATACCATTTTTATGCCACTAATCATTCATATATTTATAGGCCAAATTATGCCAACAATATGAAATTTAAGGTTTTCCCAACGTTACCCTCGTTATACGTTCGCAAAATTAACACAGAATGTTAGGCTCGCAACTTGGCCTAACTTATATACAAAAGGGGAAAGAAAGGAGCATGTACCATTCATACAACATAAAATAATAATAAGGATCTAACTAAACATGTGTCATGTAAATGTGGCATAAAATAATGAACTTGCATTTTTGGATCCAATTAACATGAGTCTTAAGCATATGAAATTACCCAAATCTAACTAGGCATGTAAAAGTAAACTTTTATTTTGGATCCAATAAACATGAATCTTAAGCATATAGAATTACACAAGTTCAACTAGGCATGTGTATGTGAACTTTTATTTTGGATCCAATAAACATGAATCTTAAGCATATAGAATTACTAAAGTTCAACTAGGCATGTGAACGTGAACTTTTATTTTGGATCCAATAAACATGAATCTTAAGCATATGGAATTACACAAATCCAACTAGGCATGTAAATGTAAACTATTATCTTGGATCCAATTTTCATAGATCTAAATGTAGATCTAAACATAATACATGTCTTAGCCTAACAACTTGCATGTAACATAACATGAAAAAGTCACCAGATTTACATAATACACGATTGGTTTAACATCAACATAATAACCACAATAGTCTCATAAGCATATATGATATAATCGTTACAAGAATAGACATGAATCAGCATCATCATCATCATCATACAACCGGGAATAAATCTAGTTTTTACTTTATTACAAATCATAACTTTTAATCGTTCACAACTAAATAATAACAGGACTTACAAACAAAAGAAAGTCTTGTTTTCTGGGATCTGTTTTCTGAAACTGAAAAGCAATCCCTTGACGAAGACTATCAATTCTCTAAGTTAGTTTTGATTCGTAGCTTTTAACTTGCTTTCTAGTTTGAGAAGAAATGGTGGCTAGGCTAGGACGATCATGGACAGCATGGTGGCTCCTTGGAATGAATTTGTGTGATTTAGGTTGAGGAATAAGGTTGCTTTTATAGAGGTTTAAACTTATGTGAGCCGTTAGATCATCCTAGGAGCAATCACAACCGTCCAGACTAGATAGAGTTGTCCAGAATTGCCACCTATGCCCTAGTGACTCAGCAGCAAGTCAGAAAAGACTCAGCAACAGGTCAGAAAATCGTCATTGTTTGGATCTGGACGAGCGGGGTAGGTCGACCCCCAGATCGACCTGTATAGGGGAAGTCGACCCCCTGATCGACCTGATCTGGGGCGGGAAAAATCCCGCCCAGACCATTTCTTTGTTTTCGTTTGAATTTTAAATTTAAATCTGAGCTGTTTTATTTATTTAAATTCCTGAAACTTCTGAGGGCCATAACTTCCTCACACGAAGTCCGATTTACAAAAACATGGACTCTATTCCAAGCAGAATTTCGAGACGAACGCAATGGCGTAACCCGTTTCCCTTAATTCTCACTTTAAAAATTAAGTATTCTTTAATTCGTTCTTTTAATAAACACAGAAAATTCAGGGTGTTACATTCTCCCCTTCTTAAAGGATTTCGTCACCGAAATCTTCAAGTCAAGAAGAATGTATATCCTACCATCCAATCGTCCATCTACTAAACCATCAAACACATGCGTCCATTGTCCTTAAAAAGACTTCTAATGCTTTCATGATCATATGCGTAGTGTGTGCACATGTCCTTATCTAATGCAAAATCAGGCGGTCTACTAATTCAGTTGACCTCCTTAATGTAAATTATGTTAGTGCCATGAGTCCATTATGCATGCAATTATTCCTAATCATATTTTCTACTTGAGTGCATAATCATTCATACAAATGCAACGTCCATATGATAACATTCCAAGTTTCAATCCATACACCAATACATATATGCATATGCAATATGAAAGTGACTGAGCCGGTCTAACACCTAATGTGTGTGTATATGCATCCACGAGCAACCACTTGCAACCACTTGCAACCATCAATCATAACATGTTTCAAATACATGTTTACATCCATTGGTTTCTAACAAAGGATAAAGAATAGGACCGAGGAGATATACTTTAAAGATAGATATAAGCATGTATAAACTTATGGAAAAAGAGATCAAGGAGGTACCCTCAAAAAGAAAAGGGTAGGCTGCGTGTATTTTTCTCTCAGTTTCCCAAGTCGCGTCTTCCTCCGCGTCACTCCATTGAACTTTAATAAGATTAACTTCACTTGCGTAGCTTTTTGACTTCCGTACCCAAGATACGAGTTGGAACTCTTCTCATAGTCGATTCTCGTTCCACTTCTACTTCCTCTAGTATACTTGGCTCCACAACTTCCGCAGACTCATGTAAGCACTTTCGAAGTTGAGAAACATGAAAAACCTTATGAACACCAGCCAGTCTTTCGGGTAGCTCTACTCTGTAAGCCATCGTCCCAATCCTTTCAATAATAGGAAATGGTCCTATAAATCTTGGTGCCAACTTTCCTACGGACCCAAAGCGAATGACATTCCTCAAAGGAGATACTTTAAGGAACACCCTATCTCCAAGCTCAAACTCAAGGTCGGTCCTTCTTTTGTCTGCGTAGGACTTCTATCTATCTTGTGCAGTCTTCATCCATCTTCTTATCAAGTTCACCTTTTCTGAAGTTTCTCTAATCATGTCTGGCCCAAGTACGAGCTTCTCTCTAGACTCCCACCAACAAGTTGGTGATCGACATGGTTTTCCATATAAAGCCTCGAAGGGCGCCATGCCTATGGTAGCTTGGTAGCTATTGTTGTAAGCGAATTCCACCAAAGAAAGATGATCCTCCCATTTCCCTCCAAAATCAAGAATGCACAGTCTCAAGAGGTCTTCTAATACTCTGTTCACCCTTTCCGTCTGACCATCGGTTTGGGGGTGATAGGCCGTGCTTAAGCATAGTTGTGTGCCCACAGCCTCTTGAAAGCTCCTCCAAAACTCGCTTGTAAAAATAGGATCTCGATCACTCACTATGCTGGAGGGGATCACATGGAGTTGAACTATCTCTTTAAGATAAATGGATGCTAAGGACGAGACAGTCCTTCTACTCTTAACAGGTAAAAAGTGAGCGCTCTTAATGAGTCTGTCCACTATTACCCAAATACTGGTATTGCCCTTTCTAGACCTATGCAACCCATCAACAAAGTCCATCGAAATGCTATCCTATTTACACTGTGGGACCTCTAGAGGATGAAGCAGACCACCGGGCTTTTTCTGCTCCGCTTTGACTTGCTGGCATATCAATCACTTAGCAACGAACTCAGCTACATCCCTCTTCATGCCATTCCAAAAGAAAACCCCTTTTATGTCTTTATACATCTTATCTCCACCTGGGTGTATGGTCAGCTTAGAATGGTGTGCTTCTTCGAGAACCATCTTCACCAAATCCCTTGCTTGTGGGACGCATAATCTTCCATCCCGTCTCAATCAACCCTTATCATCGATGGAGTATCTATTGAGGTGACTAGAAGTCTCACCCTAATTAGCTTATCCATCATATCAACAAGTTGAGGGTCTTCTCGTTGCGCGGTTCCTATTGAGTCCAAAAAAGTAGGCCGCACCTCTAGCGATTCTAACAGACTAGGTACAAATTCGGAGGAGGGTCTAAAGTCAAAGTTTGCTATGTACTCCAAGCTTTGCCTTTCTACAAAGAGAGGACTCAAGGTCAGCTTCTTTCTACTCAAGGCGTCTACTACCACATTGCCTTTGCCAGCGGGATAGGAAATCTCAAAATCATATGAGTCCAGAAATTCCATCCACCTTTGTTGTCTTAAGTTAAGATCTTTCTGTGAGAAAACGTACTTTAATGATTTATGGTTAGTAAATAATTCAAACCTTTCTCCTAGTAGATAATGACGCCATGACTTAAGAGCGAAAACAATGGCAGCTAGCTCCAAATCATGAGTTGGGTAGTTCTTCTCATGTACCTTCAATTGCCTTCCCCCATAACAAACTACCTTGCCTTCTTGCATCAAGACAGCGCCTAATCCTGTACCGCATGCGTCTGTGTATACGGTAAACATTTTGCTCCAATCAGGCAATGTCATAACTGGGGCTGTTGTTAGAGCCCTTTTCAAACGTTGGAAAGCAATATCGCAATCCAAATCCAAAGCGAAAGTTTGGTTCTTCTTTGTTAATCTTGTGAGTGGGGCTGAGATTTTTGCAAAGTCTTTAATGAACTTTCGGTAAAAGCCGGCTAGCCCGAGAAAACTTCAGACTTCAGTTGCATTAGGTGGAACCTTCCAATCTTACACCGCAACTACTTTTGCGGGGTCGATAGCTATCCCCTCTTTGGACACCACATGTCCAAGAAACCTCACTTCTTCTCTCCAGAAATGGCATTTGGAGAATTTGGCTTTCAGCTGATGTGCACGAAGAGTATCCATGACTTCCCTCAAATGCAAAGCATGCTCTTCTTTATTTTTCGAGAAAATCAAAATATCGTCTACGAAGACCACCACAAACTTATTAAGGAACTTCCTGAACACCCTGCTCATCAAGTCAACGAAATAAGCGGGTGAGTTTGTCATGCCGAAAGGCATGACAAGCCATTCGAAGAAACCATCCGGGGTTCTGAACGCGGTCTTGTCAATGTTGTCTTTAGCCACTCTTAGATGATGAAACCCGTAGCCAGATCTAGTTGGGAGAAAACCGACGCACCTACAAGTTGATCAAATAAGCCGTCTATTCTTGGAAGTGGGTGCCTATTCTTCTTGGTCAGCTTGTTTAGCTCCCTATAATCAATGCATAGGCAAAGTGAACCATCCTCTTTGGTTGCGAATACTACTGGAGCACCCCATTCAGAAATAATCCGCCTTATTAACCCATTTTCGAGCAGCTCTTTGACTTGATTGCTGAGCTCTTTTCTCTCCCTTGGAGCCATGTGTCTAACGGGTAGAGCTACGAGTTTTGCATTATCAACAAGGTATATGCGGAAGTCTAACTCCCGCTTCGGAGGTAAGCCCTTCAACTCTTCAAACACATCTGTGTATTCATGGGCTACTCTAACAGACTGCAAGTTTTCAACAGACGCATCAAGAGATTCTAGGTAGCTAAGCATAACAGAATGTATGGGATTACAAGAGATTTCGAGAGTGTTACCGAGGCAAGTCATAAGTCTAACCACTTTCTTTTCAAAATCGAGGATGGCACCATTACTGGATAACCAATCCATGCCTATAATCAACCCATAGCCCGTGAAGCCCAAAACATAAGCATTACATCTAAACCCAACGCTTAGTATAGAAATTTCCAAATCCAAACAAATCATTGACAAATAAGCCGAGCCCCCAATTGGATTCGAAACAACCAAGGGATCCTCTACTATACTGGTGTCTAGATGCAGAGATTCAACTAAAGCAGTAGATATAAAAGAGTGCGATGCGCCAGAATCAAAGAGTGTACGAACAGGATGATCCAAAAGATAAACTAAACTCTCAACAGAAATATTTCTACCTCATTCTTGCGGAGGTGCTATGAGAGCGTGAACCTGCCATCCATAAGTAGATCCAGTCCCCTGCACTTGTCCTTTCTTTCTTGGGCAATCCTTAACCATGTGTCCTGTTTCGCCGCAGTGAAAACAACCACCCATCTTCCTCTTTTTCTTTCTGCAGTCCTTAATCAGATGTCCAGGGATGCCACAAAAATTACACTTCCTCTTGTCACAGGATTTGTTGTTCTTCCCGCCCTTCTTTGAATATGTCTTCTTATTCTGCGATCCCTCCACTTTCTTATCTTGAGGTACTTCCACCTTTGCCTCTTTCTTGCCATTCTTTTCTTCCTCCTGTAACAGTGCCATGTCCACCAGTCTCTCATAAGTTGCACCCATAGGTATATGGGACATAGCTAGGCTGTGCAGTGGCTCATTCAACCCTTTGACAAAACGGAGAGCCTTCTTACAGGGAGTGTTCACTAACTGCAGTCCGAATCTAGCCAGCTAGTTGAATTGGTTGACGTATTCCTTGACCGACATACTTCCTTGTTTGAAAGCTAAGAATTTCCCATCTGTAAGCTATGTTCTGCTTGTGAGAGGAATTTCATTTCAAAGCTCCTTCTGAAATCCTCCCAAGTTTCAACTGGTCTCTCAGCATTAGTAACTTCCCACCAATAAGAGGCTTCGTCTTTAAGCAACTACACGGCCAACTTTATCTTCTCCCTATCGTCTACTTCGAAGATAACAAACAAGTCCTCGGTTTCTTTGAGTTAGTTTCTTGCTTCTACAAATGACTCAGTCCCGTTAAAGTTTTTTCCACCTATGGCTCGAAAATCCCTACATATCTTTGTGAAAGCATTTGCACGAGGAGGAGGAGGAACAGCTGCAACTGGGGGAGGAGTAACATCTGCTGGGCCTGCATCATTATCCCTAGCCTCTAGGTACCTTCTGAACCAGCCTGGTACCGGTACGCCCTATGGAAGGTTAAGATTCCCAGACAAGCTGAAACGGAAAAGAAAAGATTCAAAACAAAGGACAGAAAAGATAGTGCATATGGATTTGGGGGGATTATGCCTTTTAAAACAACATTTTTTCTTGAAAACGCTTCTTTAAACTTCTTTTTGAAAATTAGTTTCCAAAATTTTTTATCTGATCTGGCAACCATCAGCTATAATACCAAGTGAAACACCCTACCTTTGTTAAGGTCACTCACAAAGGGAATGCCTTGACTTCAGTGGAGCATTATAGGTAAAAGATACAGATAATTTACAAGACAGACATATAAACAGCGGAAAAACTAAATTTATTTCATAAGTACGTGGTTCAGTTAAAACATTACAACAACTGTCTCAAACCAACTTTCAAATTATTACAACAAAATCTCTGTCTTGTATTAAAACATAAAGAAGCATTAAAACAACAGTAAGGCAGCATAAATCCCCAATAAGAGAGTGTCCAAAGCCATAGCCCAAGGAAAGAGATTCCAAGCAATACATCTACTCTCTTCAAGCCGGAAATGATCTGAACTAAGCTGAAGTATTACCTCCCTATGGACCTGGGGGGAAACGTAAGAAGAGAAGATGAAAGAAAATGTGTCAGACATGAGTCTGGTAAGTCCAGTGATTATTTAGCATGTAAACAAGAAAAAGGTTTATGAAATGAATAAACTGAATCTAGGACAACACCCTAGAAATAAGATAATAAGACTGAATATGCTATCATACTCATTTCAACCTCTCTGCACCCCCCTTACAAGTGTTTCAACTAGCACCATGTGTTCAAGATAAATGATCCCTTTTTTATCGATCAGCTCCTACTTGTATACGTTTACCACTTGTGTCATTCGGGCCCGCATGATTATAGATACATGTGCTGGTCCCATCATGGGGTGTATATAATCCTATGGTGGCAACCTGACATAATTCAAGATGCACAGTGTATAACTACTGATGCCCAGTGCCTGCTTTTTCCACTCCGGAGTACATGCACGCCCGCACTCCGTCGGAACCTACACTGACGCACCACCCGCCGTTGTTTTGGCCGCTTATAATCAGCCCAGTAATCGTGCCCCACCCTGCCTAGTTCAAGGTACCATGATACATCTATGTGGGTTACTTCTGAAATGGGTCCCCGTTACTAGGGTTTCCTAATCAACATGTTAAAATGGTTAGGTGTTCTCAAATTAACCTAACCCCACCCATCAGTTTAGTTAACATGTTGTATTGGCTAAGTGTTGCCTTAATTAACTTAACCCTACCATTCATGTCTTAGCTTTAATTCATTCATTAAAGCACCAAACACTCACATTAGATATGTATTGTTGTGGTTGCTGGATGTGTTGGTCGGTTCCGGGCAGTCTTACACCGCAACTCAATTTAACCTCGTGTTCTTTTGGGCTTGATGCACTAACCTCTCACATTAGATATATATTGTTAGGGTTGCTGGATGTGCCGGGCGGTTCCAGGCAGTCTTACACCATAACTTATTCTAACCTCGGGTTAGGCATATTTGTCTTTTTTCTTAATTTACATATTTATCTTTCATATTTATATGTAAATTATCCATAATTATTGCCATTCAAGTCATGCCCCATTTACCCTCTAAATCATATTCAAAAATTTTAGGTATATAAATTATACCATTTTTATGCCACTAATCATTCATATATTTATAGGCCAATTTATGCCAATAATATGAAATTTAAGGTTTTCCCAACATTACCCCCGTTATACGTTCGCAAAATTAACACAGAATGTTAGGCTCGCAACTTAGCCTAACTTATATACAAAAGGGGAAATAAAGGAGCATGTACCATTCATACAACATAAAATAATAATAAGGATCTAACTAAACATGTGTCATGTAAATGTGGCATAAAATAATGAACTTGCATTTTTGGATCCAATTAACATGAGTCTTAAGCATATGAAATTACCCAAATCTAACTAGGCATGTAAATGTAAACTTTTATTTTGGATCTAATAAACATGAATCTTAAGCATATAGAATTACACAAGTTCAACTAGGCATGTGAATGTGAACTTTTATTTTGGATCCAATAAACATGAATCTTAAGCATATAGAATTACACAAGTTCAACTAGGCATGTGAATGTGAACTTTTATCTTGGATCCAATAAACATGAATCTTAAGCATATGGAATTACACAAATCCAACTAGGCATGTAAATGTAACTTTTATCTTGGATCTAATTTTCATAGTTCTAAATGTAGATCTAAACATAATACATGTCTTAACCTAACAACTTACATGTAACATAATATGAAAAAGTCACCAAATTTTCATAATACGCGATTGGTTTAACATCAACATAATAACCACAATAGTCTCATAAGCATATACGATTAAATCGTTACTAGAATAGACATGAATCATCAACATCTTACAACTAGGAATAACTCTAGTTTTCAATTTATTACAAATCATAACTTTTAATTGTTTACATCTAAATAACAACAGGACTTACAAACAAAAGAAAGTCTTATTTTCTGGGATTTGTTTTCTGAAACTGAAAAGCAACCCCTTGACGAAGACTATCAATTCTCTAAGTTAGTTTTGATTCGTACTTTTAACTTGCTTTCTAGTTTGAGAAGAAATGGTGGCTAGGCTAGGACGATCATGGAAATCATGGTGGCTCCTTGGAATGAATTTGTGTGGTTTAGTGTTGAGGAATAGGCTTGCTTTTATAGAGGTTTAAACTTATGTGAGCCGTTAGATTATCCTAGGAGCAATCACAACCGTCCAGACTGGATAGAGTTATCCAGAATTGCCACCTATGCCCTAGTGACTCAGAAGCAAGTCAGAAAAGACTCAGCAACAGGTCAGAAAATTGTCACTGTTTGGATCTGGGCAAGGAGGGTAGGTCGACCTGTATAGGGGAGGTCGACCCCCTGGTTGACCTGGTCCGTGGCGGGAAAAATCCCGCCCATCCTGAAACTTCCAAGGGCCATAACTTCCTCATACGAAGTCCGATTTACGAAAACTTGGACTCTATTCCAAGCAGAATTTCGAGATGAACGCAATGGTGTAACCCATTTCCCATAATTCTCACTTTAAAAATTAAGTATTCCTTAATTTGTTCTTTTAATAGACACAGAAAATTCAGGGTGTTACAGTAAGTCTTCAGGGGCAAAACTCCTTACCAATAAAAAGTTATAGGCAAAACAAGATTCTTCAGGGGCAAAATGGTCATTTAAAATTTGGAAAAAATCATAAACATGGGAAATGACCCCAACAGTCGTTTCCCAAAGTTACACGACCATATGACTTCATAAGAAAATGAAATAAATATTCTACGATTCTCCGATGCGTAGAATGCGGGTCGTTACACTCCCCCCTCCCCCTTAAGAAATTTCGCTCATGAAATTATTTAACTAAGAAAACTGCCAAAAGGTCCCGATGCCTATCAACCATCCGCAATAATCAAACATATATAATAAACACAACTAGCCTATCCTAGCATGCGGGATAACTATATCGCGATTAAAACCTTACCAGGTAAAGAGCTCTAGATATGACTTCCTTATGTTCTCCTCGGTTTCCCAAGTGCAGTCACTCTCGTTATCACCCTACTGGACCTTAACCAGTTTCACCATCTTCCTCCGAAGTTGCTTCGTATCATGTCCGACAATACGAATCGATCTGCGGCTTTCAACTGCCTCGGGTTCTACCTCGATATCATCCATTTGATCGGGTGAGATAGTTATATCAGAATCGTGCATGAAATTCTTAACTGAGAAACATGAAATACGCCGTGCACTCCCGCCATCATGACAGGCAATCCAACTTTATATGCTAAATTCCCAACTTGTTCAAGAACTGGGAATGAACCAACAAATTTTGGTGCCAATTTACCTCTCCTACCAAACCGAATCACATTCTTCAATGGAGAAATCTTGATGAATACCAAGTTGCCAATGGAGAATTTCAAATCTCTTCATTTTTATAAGAATAACTTTTCTGCCTATCTTGGGCATCTTTTATTCGATGTTGGATAATCTTGATCTTATCTGAAGTTTCTCTTATTACATCTGGCCTAAGCACAAATTTCTCACCGGTCTCCAACCAACATGATAGTGAGTTGCACGGTCTTCCGTACAAAGCTTCAAATGGAGCCATACCAATACTGGACTGATAACTATTAGTATACGCGAACTCAACCAGATGCAAATGGTCATCCCATGATCCTCCAAAATCCAATATACAAGCTCTCAAGAGATCCCATAATACACGATTCATCCTCCCTGTTTGACCATCGGTTTGAGGGTGGTATGTTGTACTGAGATGTAATTCCGACCTTAAAGCCTCTTGTAATCTCTTCTAAAACACACTAGTAAATAATGGATCTCGGTCACTTACAATACCTTTAGGTACTCCATGAAATCTCACTACCCGCTTCATATATAGTTCTGCTAACTTAGCTGCCGTTCTATTCGACTTGACCGGTATGAACCTTGCACTTTTGGTCAGCCGGTCCACAATCAACCAAATACTATCATGACCTGATCTAGTCCTTGGTAAACCGTCGACGAAATCCATCGAGACTTGTTCCCATTTCCATTCGGGAATTTCCAATGGTTATAACAAACCACTAGGCTTTATATGCTCGGCTTTAACTTACTGGCAGTTCATGCACTTGGATATAAACTTCCCAACGTCTCTCTTCATCTCTTCCCAGTAGTAGGTCTGCTTCATGTCTCAATACATTTTGTTACCACTGGGATGTATATTTAGTTTCGTGTGATGGCATTCTCTAAGCACTTCATCTTTTAATCCATTAACATTGGTTACAACTAGTCTTAGTGAGCGATAAAACAACTAACTAACATCATCAATAAAGTATATGAGAAGAGGCAAATTTACCATCAATCTACCAATCACATTACTAGAGAAGAACTCCAAGCCCAACTCCCCACATTCGAAAGTGATAGCCTTTAGAACAAAACCTTCAACCATATATCAGGACGAAACCAGAATGACCCATTCAATCCTAGCAATCAAAAGCAACCAAACGATAGCACCCATAACATCCTTTTTATACATCTCACGTGAACCATCCTAACCGAATTCAGCATCCCTCAAGTACAAGCACCAGAGGCCTAAACCAATATCAGACAAGGACCCAAGAAATGTCTCCTTCGACATTGGACAATCTACGTAAGACAGTTCAACAAAGCAACCAATCACTTATAACCGACTTTGACTATCACTGCTAATCCTGCTTTGAAACCATCGTTAATCATATGACAAGCCATGTCACCATGCCATCCGTCAAGGGTTAATGATAACCCCAGTTCTAATCAAGCTACTGCACATCCAACGTTCATTTGCCTCCCAGAGACAACTAGGCCCATCCAATAGGTCCAGGGAATTCGACTAGTCCAACTAGCCTTTTAGGTGCCCTTATTATATCCTTGCTTTGAGTGCGTTAGAACTTACGACAACAATAATCCCTTCATAACTCAAATCGGTATCACCGGCGACTATCCACAAACTCAGACCCAGTCTCGAGTATCCATTACCCATAAACTCAAGTCCAACATGAGTCGCACCCTACTCGTTGCATCTCCAAGATCAACGAACTACCATTTTTCTTTTACAAGTTCAAGTCCAACTTGAATCGTCCTAACCTTCGTTGCATCTCCACGATCAACGAACACATCTTATCACTTCGAAGTTTTTACCATTCTTGAACCAAAGAGAACATCAACATAGGGTCCTAAACAATCTATAGCATTCATCGAACAAGTCCTATATATCACCTGCTAAAGCCATGAATACATCGATGCCCGTATGACCGGTCCAACCAATATCAAGGGCCAATAGAAGCCCCGACCACAAACGAACTACCGCACTTCCAACGTACATTTATCTCTAAGGATAACTAGATCACGTCCAATGGATCCAAGGTAAATGGGCGTCCCCAGATACCCCTACTTCGAGTCCGCTTACAACACTCCGAACTATCAACGATTCCTTGGCACTCTCATCAAAGAGCTATCCTCAACTCCATCTTCAATTCGAGTCCACACATAAGCTAAGGGAACCATAGACCTTGGTAGCAAACACAACTAGTGCTCCCCACTTGGAAACACTTCTTCGGATAAATCCCTTCTTCAAAAGTTCGCTTACTTGCACCTCGAGCTCTCGCTGCTCCCTTGGTGTCATACGAAGAAATTGGCATCACTATAGGTCTGGCATCTTTCACTAAATCAATACGAAACTCGATCTCTCGGTGTGGTGGAAGTTTGGTCACTTCCCCGAAGATGTCCGGATACTCGCCAGAAATAGGCACGTCTGACAACTCATCATGCGGGATGTTGAGGGAATTTAGAAAACTATCCATCACCCCATCACTAGGTAGGAAACCAAATAGTACCCTCTGCCCATCATCCTCTCCGATGGTCACCGAAGACCCCTCACATTCTACCACCACCCCATACCTTTGGAGCCAATCTACTCCCAAAATAATGTCAAACCCAGTAAAGCGCAAAATGAAGCAATCACAAACAAACATGCATCCATGACTCTATTAGACCAAATTACGACAAATCATACTAATGCTAGTCAAACCACTGATCGGGTTCATCACAACTAAAGGTCTGTTGACTATCCCGGGCTCCAATCTCAACCTATCTACCAGGTCACTAGATACAAAGGAATGGTAAGCCCGGTACCAAACAAAACTAGAACAGAAACCTCTTAAATGGAAAGCATACCTTGAATAACAACACCCTTCCCTTTCTCCGCCGCAGTTGGGCATTTGACGAAGAAGGAACATCATTGATAGCATATGCTTCCATAATCTTCTTCTTCCTAGGGGGTTGTGAACATTCTTTCTTAAGATGTCCCACTTGGCCACAATTGTAGCACTTCCTTTCCCCTAGCTTCGCTCGACGGTCTCTGGCATAGTGGCCCTTCTTGTCGTAGCTAAAGCTCTGGATATCCTTCTTATTCCTCTTTTTCTGGCCAGCCTTGTCTTGGTTCTACTTTCTCTTTTTCTGGGACTCCCTGTTAAGCTTAGCGAGATCGGCCCTAGGTGTCTGCACTACTGCACCGCCACCGTTGGTAGCATTAGGAACTGCTCCCTAAGCATCCCCAAGCATCTCTCTCATGAAGGTAGTAAACATCGCCCTTATATCAGCGACATTCCCATTGTTGGCCGCTGAACCCATACTCCTCGTATATCGGCTCATTGTTCAATCTGTAAAGAGAAAACGATTAACCATCTCTTTAGTGGTGCTAATGCAGTGCGACTCCGTCCTTAGATATACTAATAGTATATATATATAGCTTTTGAAAACCAAAATATCACAAGTACGCACTCTCATATACGTATACTATCTCTCCCTGATGTCTTTCCCTAGGTTAACTACACAACCTAGGCTCTAATACCAAGTGTGATGGTCCGCCCCGCACCAGCCGACATTTCCTCAAAATGCGTTGTACAAATGCCCGACTAGCACGGGACGGTCGTCAAAAGAAAAGGGTTTGAAACGATGAATCATCAAGAACCTGTAGTATATCTCACAGTGCATGGAATAAAATATAATAATAGCGTAAATTGACATAAAATAGGCGAGACAGTGCATAAGCTGAAAACTAAACCATCATAGCAGCGGAATCCAAAATAAAGCTTATGATCCAAACCATTATTACAACATCAAAATATTGTCTCTAAAGAAAATAAAAATAAAGAAAATAAAAATACACTACTAATGCCCAAAGTAGTGAGCAACAACAACACAGGGAGAATATACGCAAATAGTACGTGGAAGCCTCTTGCTCGTCTCCGGACAGCTATTCGTGCATACCACCTAACATGTCTCTAGTCTGCTCGTTTAGGAGCACACGGAGTAATAAGAAGAGACATAAAACTCTAGGTAAGTCAAAAGTCTGGTATGAGCGAAAGCAGCAAAATAGGACAATAACAAGTACAAATAATCATACTTGAACCTGGACCTGCAACCAAAGAGTTAGCACAACAAGATGTGCAGTACTCTAAGGTAACATTAACACAAAGTGTAAAGTGAAAGTGCACATGTCATGGTGATAGCAAACATCAAACACAACAATCATCCTGACATCTCTCACTCAGTGCGTAAAGCATACGATATCCACCACTTTGATCATCAAATCCTTTCCTACGACAACTTTACCCTTGGGAGTCTTAATGACCCCATTGCGCTGGTCCATAGCCACTGATCCCTTGCTACGATCACCTTGCCTTTGGGAGTCCTAATGGCCCCATTGCACTGATCCATAGCCATGCTATGATCACTTTCCCTTGGAAGTCTTAATGATCTCATTGCGCAGATCCATAGCCACTAATCCGTCTCTTAGTGGTGAACTAAAGCTATAGATATCGATAACCCCTTTGCATACGTCCCGCAGGAAAGCCCGACTCACGAAATTAACTCGTTGGTTCCCATCTGGATCCTGAGTTTTAACTTCCTATTTGGACTACCTTTGCATCTCGGGTTTTGGTCATCATCCCAGTTCGTGACCTTCAAAATGACTCGTGGTATCTTCTTGGTTCGGCTCGTGACCCTCGAAGTGCGGCTCATGGTCCCTAAAGTGGTTCCAGCTCATGACGCTCCAGTTCAGTTCGAGGTTCGTGGCCCCAACTCCGGTTCGTGGGGTTTGGCTCGTGGTCAAACCTCCAGGCGGTCGACTCCTGGTCTCCATCTTGAGTCGTGGTGATGCAAGTGGCTCGACTCTTGTCTCAAGTTCTGGGTCGTGATGCCCGTAGCTTGAGCGGGTGGATCGTGGAGCTGTAGTGCGAGTGGTTTATGGGTCCTGCTCGTGGTGCCTCCTTAGAGCACCGAGTCGGGTCGCGGAGGTACTTCACGAACGGGATCCTATACTATTTCCTCTAACTTTCCAGCAAGGTATTTACGCTACATGATGGCATTTTCGATCATTCTAACGTTCCTATGCACTCACAAATCATACCAAACAGTAGTAATAACACATAGAATCAACCATAAACACCAAAACAATAATCCAACATGTTAATATGGATCAACATACCCATAACCCATGTTTTCCCCTTAATCATGTTTAACTATATCTAGCAATAGGATTAGCAAACTTAATCCAAATTAATCCAAATTTCTAACAGAGGCATAAAATAATATTTTAGAATTTCTACATATTTTTCCATATTTTTCTGAGTCGTAATTTCGCTAATTATCACTACTCACCCCTAATTAGCTGTAATTAGTGAATAAAAGTGCAAATCACTCACCTTAGCCACAAATAAATCTCAGATCTGAAAATATCTCTGATTTGGTTCGAATTCCAATGCAACACAGCAGTTCTACCTCCAATTTGATGTTAATTTGTCTTGATTTGATGTTGATTAGCTTAATATTGGATTAGAATGTGATTAGAAGGTGATTTGGGAGTTGGAGGCAATTGCTAGGTTTGAAGAAACGAATGTGGCGGCTAAGAAAATGAAATGAGATGCTTTCCTAACTCATTTCAGCCTCCCTATAACCCTAATCTCGAAGTGGGTTATGGGCCTAGCCACTAATCACCTAATTAAGCCCGGTTAAGCTGTTTTTCCATCTTCAAACCTTATTTCAGCCATATTTTCCAAATGGTAAGTCCGTTTGATTAATGTGACAACTCTACGGAAAGGTAAACTATCATCTGAATCCAATGGAGGTGGTTTCAGGCCAAAACTCTTTACCAATCAAAAGTTATAGGTCAAACAAGATTTACCAGGGGCAACACGATCATTTAAAATTCGGAAAAAATCATGAACATGGGAAATGACCCCAATAGCCGTTTCCTAAAGGTTCACGACCATATGACTTCGTATGAACATGAAAAAAATGTTCTACGATTTCCTCCGATGCATAGAATGCGGGTCGTTACAGACTCTTTCCTCTTCCTTCTTCAGATCTTTTCGCTCTTTGGCCTCGTCTTTTTTCTAGGGGAAAAAGGACAAAGTTAATCGTCATCATTGGGTTTTTTGGAACATTATCTGCCGTCCTAGATGCGAGGGGGGATTAGGTCTCAGAAATCCAAAGGACACCTGTATTGCTTTTACTTGTAAGCTGTGGGCTAGGTTTGAAGTGAATGATTCCTTATGGGCAACTTTCCTTCACGCTAAGTACCATAGGCTTCAGGCTTCGAACTACTCCGGGGTTCCGTCTTATGCTAGTGAGACGTAGAAACGGATGCAATCCGTGAAGGATTTTTCGGATTCGCATGGTGGAGGATCGAGATGGGACGGTGGCCCCTTCTCAATTCGCGCAACTTGGAGCTCAGCTAGGACGCCATCTCCACGCCTTTGTATCTTCTCTTTCAAATGGGATGTATGTATTCCTCCGAAGGTTTCTCTTTTGATGTGGCGAACCCTCCACGACAGACTTCCGATAGACGAGAACCTACAGAGGATTGACATCACATTAGCGTCCCGTTGGAGGTGTTGTGGATCTAGGGACACAGAATCAATAACTCACTTGTTTTTCTCTGGTTTTGTTGCCTCTTCTGTTTGGAATTACTTCGGAAACTTGGTTGGCCTTCGAGGTAATGCGTCTTCTCTCGCTGATAGAGTGAGAATCTAGTGGAGCGGAATCTCAGGAAAATCGATGTGATCTATCCTCTATCGGCTTCTTCCTTATCTTATCTGTTGGCATATTTGGTGCTCGTGGAATAAGGAAACCTTTGATGAGGTGCCTAGGGACCCCTCTTTTATTATCCGAAAGGTAAGGAATGATGTGTTCCTTGCTTTTCGAGGTCGACCGTTTAGAGGACCTTTCAGCGCTCGCTCGCGGAGGCTTGCTATAACCCTTGATGTTACATCGTTACAACAACCTCCAGTGATGGAATCAGATGATCCTTTAGAACTTAGGATATCGAGATCCGTCCCATTAACATTTACACACCTCCCCCCTTCCCCCCCCCCTGTTTTTATGGCTAATATCGTTAGCTAGTTATGCAGGGCCTTGTTTTACGGGTTGTTGATTCGTCGGTCTGTGGGGATCCGCTTGTGGGCTTACGCTTTGGTTGGGAGTGTGATAGCAGAGTGGTTCCCTAGCAGCATCTGTTGTTCAGCTTTGGATCATTACTTGTTGGGATGGAGCGCTACGAAGACCCCCATTTTGTCCTGACAAGTCAGTTTTCAGTCTAGCGGGATTCCGCCTTCTCGCTGATCTCTTTATGTTTGTTTTGCTGCATCCAAACTGACAGCTGACAACAGAAGTGTCCACAGGAGTCGTCTTTTTATGCTTATGTGTTTCTTTTTGATTTGTACTCCATCTTCTGTTTCCTTGTATATTTATGTTTATGCGTGTGCACAGATTATGTAGCCATCTCTGCATAATCTGAGTTTGTGAGCCTTGGAGAATGGCTAGATTCTCCTTTTTGTTATATATATATATATACATATATATTTATTTATTTTTGAAAAAAAAATCAATCAATAAATAGTTGTTAATTTATATGATGATGTTATTTACGATGTTTTAAAATGCATATCCATTCATATCAATGAAGGTGATAAAGTTAGTTTTTCATTCAAATATAAAGTTAAATAAGTGACAAAATACAAATAATATACGTAAATAATAACAACAAAATTAATATTTTTTTCATTTAGCTCAATAACTTATCATCTACTAAAGAAAAAAATAGTTTCAAATACCAACATTTTTAAAATTATTTAATGACCTTTTTCAATTCTTTCAATGTACTTTACACTTGAATCCATATGTTTAAACTTCTCATGACATCTTAAATTCAAATTATTCGAATAATCTTAGTGAAATTATGTCCATTTTGTAATAGGTTTGTTAAAATATACATTAGTTTTAATATATATACACACACATTCATATTATCAAAAGGTAGTCAGCCACAAAATAATCGCACAAATTTAAATATAACAAAGCTCAATAGTTAGATCTACTCCTGAATTCCACCCTTTCTAAGGCGAACATATTCAGTAGTTCATAATCGTGTGTCTAATTTTGTGTTTAAATTTGTGTCCCAATAGCCGCTTTCTTTTAAAAAAATCATTCAGCTATAAGGATACATAAATCGTAAAACATAAATTATGTGTACAAGCAAAGATAACAAAGTTTATTTGTAAATTATGATTTGTTTGTATCAAGAATTTATCATACATTACATCTCAAGATTTCCTTTTAATGTCAATAATTCTACAATAAATATATGCATCTTTTACAAAAAAAAAAAAAAAAAAAAAAAAAAAAAAAAAAATCTGCTCTTCTTACAGTAAGTCAATATATTTAAAATGATTTCATAATTTCAAATTTAAATTAATTGAAAAAAATCCATTAAATAATGTTTGTTATTTTAATTGATAAACTACTAACATATGTTTGTTTTAACATGCATAGCATTTTCATATTAATAAAAATAATAAAATTATTATTTTCTCTAATGCAAACCAAATTTATATATTTATTACTTATATTTTATATATTTCATCGAAATTAATCGTACATAACATAACAAAATCCTTCTTTTAACATTAATATAATAAATACTATTTTTAATAATATTGTCATTTGTAAAGCACGTAGTGCCGACCTAAAGAATCCATTGCCTAATCCACACTTGGATTTTGGTGCTCGTTCCTTTATAAAATTTAATTGTTTACTTATTTATTTTGAATATGGGTAACATAAAAGACTATAACATATAAATTTTATTAGTATTTCGTTTCATGAATACAACAATCCATTATTATTTTTATTTTTCACTAGTTACTATGGCAATATGGCAACTAACATATATGACGAAATTTGTATGTGTGAAACATATCATAAAACATGTAGCCGATGCACAAAGCAATGAAGTGATCATGAAACAATAATGCGTAGAACTCGGCAATGGAGAAAGAATATCATCAACTGCACCATTACAAAATACGTCCAACATTTGAACATTTTATGTGTCTAACATTTGAGCATTTTGTATGGAGAAACATTTGAGCATTTTATACAAATGGGATTCAATGATGGGGTCAGGGTTGGAGACTAGGTGGGTCAAATGGGATATGTAGGGTCGTATGAGGATCAAACAAAATTTGACCTGATCCATTTACAACCCATTTATTTTGGCTCTTTTAATTTAAATATTTACTTGACTCAAGTCACCTATTATTTTGGTTAACCATTTAACACATCAAAATGTATCCTGTTATTTTAAAAGTATAACCATTAGTCACATTGGAAAACTATTATATTCGTTCTAAAGACAAAACATTCGAGTATTCCGTACATCCCGTAATTTAGGTGGAAGTTGACTAATCGAAGCCTTGCCGGATTCCGAGCCATATGAAGAAGTTACCGAAGCTCGAACAAAAAAAAAATTAGTGATTTCGTATGTAGGCAGGGTTCAAACATGAGAATGTAGTTTGTTATTTTATAAGTGAAAACGTTATTCACCTTAGAAAACTACAGTGCACGTTTACAATGCGAAGTATCCGAGTGTTTTAAATGATCCGCGTAGGATTTTTGGTGTACTAATTTAAAATGTGCAACTACAGTGCACTGTCAGCCAGAGATGCGACGTACGCCATCTCCGTACGTGCAACTCACAAGACGTGTGCAAAGGCCCATTTAGCAACCGTGTCTTACGAGGGACAAAGGAACGAACACCGGCACCAACCACTATTTTGTAACCTTCCCCCCCTTCTTTTAACCCAGGTTGACATAAATGCAACGAAAAGGAGTTGCGGAAAGCGACGCGTAATACGACGAAATAAATCACCTCGTGCGGGTCGTCCAGTGGGACGTCGACACGTGCGAGGTCGGAGAAATGATTGCGGGCTAGATGCGTGCGGAGCGAGAAGTCCATCGTGGCCATACGTGCGCATGGCCACATTCGATGCCAGCAGTAGCGGTAGCGGTACAGCGCGCTTTCATCATCATGGACATTCGAAAGGCCTGGCAGCTGTCCGATGGGCCCCACGACGTACATGCGTTGAGCCCACCAACGCGAGTAAAACGACGTTTTTATTTATTCTCTCTTTTTGACTCGTCAACCATTCCGCTATCATGCTGTTCGAATGCACCTGCTGACGGGTTGGGATCACCTGGGACCAGATTCTCCCTGGTCCGGTGTGCCCAACCAATGAAATCACCCTATTTTGGGGTGATTTACACATTGCCTCCTTGAAATACACCCGAATTTCAGGGGGCAATGTGAAAATTACCCAAAATAGGATGAATTCATTGGTACGGACCGCCGGACCAGGAAGAATCTGGTACAGAGGATCCGCACCCCCCGGTGAGGCCATTGTTCCATCTTCTTGTACGACCCACAGTGCCCCGATTTGAAACCAGATAATGTTCCATTTCTTATTTTATCTCATACCAATTGTAAAAAAAAGATTGTTATAAATATCGGAAATTTTAAAATTTAGGTGAAGAAAATGCATACATAATTAGGACAATCTGTTGGTCGTAGCATGTTTACTCATCTTATATAATCTAAATGTACTATTTTTGTATCCATGTTAACAAAGACAAATGAATGTAAAATTCAACTTCTTAGAGTGGATTTGAATATTAAGTGTTTTTTTTTTTTTTTTTTTTTTTCCGCTTAAATCATGTGTAATTGGTTTTATTTTTCAACTTTTAAGTTGGAATCTCCACTTTACTTTTTTTACTAGTTTTTTGTTCTTTTATTTTTAATTAATATTAAGATTTGTTAATGTGTATGGAAATGTTGTTTGAATTTGTAAAAAGTTTTAATAGCTAGATTCTATTTTTAAGTAACATATAAAGACAAATATACATAATAATTGTTATGTAACAACGATCGGAACAAAACCCCATTCCTTGCACGCATATGAGTTGGCACACAACTCCTATATAACAAAAGGAATCCCTGATGTTACGTGTCTGCCAACTTATATTTGTTTCTAACGCCTTCAATTTATTTCATGACATGAGACTATTAATTTCAACTCATCATTCCTTCTTAACAGCATGCGAAACAATCATAACAATGATATTTTTAAAGCTTAAGGTTAGACTAAAATTTTGTGCTTTTAAGCCAACTTTGCATGTGTGTATATTGGAAAATGTAAATACACAAAATGTTGACATAAAATTAAACACATAAAATTTGAACCATTAGATTTCCCTCTAAATTTGACCTTTCACATAAAGGCAAACAAATCTTATGGTCCAAATTTATTCTACATATTTTTGTGTGTGTATGTGTGTGTGTATAATACGCTCTATGACACTCATATTTTTGAGCATGTCAATTGCCTTCAATTAAGGACATTCGTTTATATTTAAATAAGTTAGTATGGGAGAGAGACAGAGAGAGAAACGAGCATGTGTAGTGGAAATCAGGGTCTTATAAGGATAGTGCATTGTTCGGTGTGCTCTTAATCGTGTGTGTGTGTACACACATACCTACATATGTAATATATTTGTAAAATTTTGACTAATTCAGATATATGTAGGTTAATCAATATTTTGACCATATTTAAATATTTATTCAAACCGTTAAATATAACAGGACAATAGTGTCGAAGACAAAGTTAAGGGTTTTTCCAACTTTAAGGATGGTCTGCTAAATTCTATTCTAATGGAGAAAGGATTAGACTATATTTTAGGTCTTAGTTTTATGGTGCGCATGATATTAAAATTTAACTGCTAGTTTTTTAGTATTGGTTTTACAGTATGTATGGTATCAGGATTTAATTATCAGTTTTTAAGTATTAGTTTTACAGTGTGTACTTTTTTAGATTTGAAAAAGTTATGAAGTTGGTCTTTCATAATAGAATCCCCTAAATATAAATATCAAACATATTATGACAGAAATGACGAAATGAGTACAAGTTTAACATATATATTCACCTATATATGGAATATTCGTTTAATAAATTTTATTTACAATGTGTAAGATTTAAAGAATATGTTGTAAAACAAATGCAGCAAGAGGATCTTTTGGCTTGGTTCGCGATAGACGGTTTTTTTTTTGCCTTAGTTATTCTTTGGTTCTTCCTCACAAGATTCAGGATCTATGCTCCATTTAGGGAATTTTAGTTGGGGAGTGTTGTGCTCTGGGTTTGCTGATTTATTGATTGTACGTATTTTGTTATCATCCTGATTATTTCGGGAGTGTTTCTATTTTGTTCCACTGATTCAATTAGGGATGAAGGTTTAGTTGGTTTGGCTAATCCGATAATGAAAATTGTTAAACCAAATTAAAACCGATAAAAATGAAAACCAAAGTAACCCATCCAAACTAAGTTTGGTTGGTTATCTAATTTAACCGAACTAAAATATTTTAGACTTTATGTTTGTAATATTAACTATAATTTGAAATAAATTATAAATATATGGTCAGAGTATTATTATTTATGATTATTATGCTTTCTAAAAGTAATTTGGACACCTACGTGATGATTAAAATTTACTTGAACAAATAATCTAACATAAAATATTTATTATAATATCGTTAATTTTGAAAATATAATAAAAAGTTGGTTATTTCGGTTAAACTGACGATAACCAAATTAAGTATTTTTCCGGATCGATTACAATCCGATCTAATTTCAAAACTATACCAAATCAATCAAAATAAATATGTTTGGCTGGCTTATTTGGTTTATTCAAATAATGTCCAGCCCAAGATTCAATTGTGTTGCGAATGATGTTGCTGTGGCTGTGCACATCTATGTGGCTGTGCACATCCATGATCAAAGACGGGTCATTATGGCAAAGTAATTCCGCAGCAAGAATTGCGGTAATGTGGCTACAAAGCGTGCATGCTTCTCGTTGACTTGGCTACTCACGGTCAGATGTGGAAATCGCATCCCATGATCGTCCATTGATGCAATACTTGAATTAATGAGTACCTAAGCAATAATGACGTAACATTTGTACAATGAACTTGCAAACATCGAATCATTGTGTCTCGTCTTTTTTTGTATTACAGAACAAACACGTCGTGCACCAAAAATAATAATCAACGTAGATGGAAAGGCCACAAAGATAACACGATTGTCTTGTTGATTGATGATAGCGGTAGGGATTGATTTTTAGCAATCAATTATGGATAATCATGACCGTTTTTTAGCATTTTTCAGCCTCACGGTCTTTTTCACAAACGGGAACCGCATGATGTAGTAAAGTCTACGTTGATACATTTTTAACGTGCTTTCCTAGACGATAGGGATAGCGGAAGTAACAACTTCACGAAAAATCAAACACGAAAAAAGAAAGAAATTGTGAAACTTTATCAGTTCGTGTCGCAACACGAACGAATAAATTTTTATTGCTTGGTTTGAATGGATCATTCAAGGGAGTTCACATTCAACGCATAGAATACATTGAACGCGACGCTTAGCGCATGAAGAACAAGAGAAATAAAAAGAATTACATTATCTTCCCGTTTTTCCATTCAAAAGGGCACATGTTTCTCTATCAATATCAAAATGGATGTCGATATATCTAACACGTAGGAGGTGGAAAGTTCATTTTCAACTATACTTCTCATTCTTTCAGGTTAAAATCATCCACATTAAACCTTTGTTGTAAAAAGCTTTCTATGCTCCATCAAAGCGTTAGGCTAAGTTTGACACGTTGCTTTTTATTTAGTCTACATACGTTATCTACGTATATAAACGCATATTTATTGGTACTATTTATCCGATAATTTATGTTTAATATTCGCTTAAAAGCATTACAATGTTTGTTCGGTGGAAAAGCACGGTGAAGGCATCTGGAAATGTAGTTAAAACGTTCGCACGAATTTCAAACTACATTCTCCGCTAAAGTTAACATTAAAATGAATATTATGCATTTAAAACTATGATAAAGTGCACGTGAATATCTATTTGTTGCTTTTAAAACTATGATAAAGAGGGCTGAAGCTTTAGACCTCAGGTTTCCTCATCATCGTAACATCGTTGATGTCGATATACACGGTTTAGAAGTTGGTCAACTCGAATGCCAAATATAGAGAAGGGTTCGAATGAAGGCGAACATGTGAGGTCGATCGTTCCATGACTTGCTTGTGTCAGGAAGGCAACCTAGAAAAAAGAGTCCATGGTCAACGACAATGTCACTGTGGTGTACACTATGTAGCATGGAGAGTGGTTACAACACAATAATGCTTCTTTTTTATCAAAGTGAACGACGCCGATTTATGCTAATTTTGCCAAGAGAGTAGCACAAGGTGGTTGTTTCTTTATGTAAGGACGATCAAGTGCTTTTGTTTAAAGCTACTATATCACGATAAAACAAGACAAAAATGACAGTTTAGATAACCAAGGGAGAGATTGTAGGAAGGGATGAGAGTTTCAAATAAGCATTCGAGACGTTTGCGACATGTGCATCCATTAACGAGGCGAGGTTGAGTTTTGAACTTCTATTCATGTTGCAATAGGTTTTCAACTATTTTGCTTTTAATTTTTCACTGTTTTTTGTTTTCATTCTCCTGATTTGGATGCTTGTAAATACATGTCTAACCCTTCACTTCTTTTATCATAATTTATAACTAAAGAAGGAAAACTCCGTACTTTTTATTCTCTACTTCTAAAGTTATGAAATATTTTATGTTTATCTTAATTGGAGAAAGGCGGAAACTAAATTGGAAAGAGGAGAAAAACAAATCCACATTGCAAAAGAAAAGGATAATTATCATTATTGTAAATCTATATTACCCTTAATTCTAAATCTCTTCTCCGATATGTAATTCTAATAAATAACATACATATACATATATATATATACACACACACACACATATATATATATATATATGTATATATATAAACGGGATTTTCTCCCTTTAATCGAATGCCTAAACAACTTCTAAATCTTCAATTTCTAAATCAAATCTACTATTATTTTTACTTAATCAATCGATGAGTGAACCAGATCTGGATCTGAATTTTGTCCAACCTGCAATCGATCATGTTTTTCTTCCTGAAGAAGCATACAATCTTTCTGCTGATTCTTGGCTAAATACAGTTGTTCTACATCCAATGAATTTCAGATTGTCGGTGATTAAACTGAGAGATTATATCTCAAAATTGTGGAGGCCTAAAGGTAGATTTCTTATTCACATAACACCTGGATTTTTCTATACTGTCAAGTTTGAAAGTGCTAGTGATTGTTTACACGTTTTAAAGACTTTTACATATTCTTATTTTGGGAAATTGTTGTTGGTCTATAAATGGCGTCCTGGATATGAATTTGAGAAGATTAGAGCTACGAGGGTTGAAATCTGGATTAAAATGTTTAATCTAGAAATGGAAATGTGGTCAAATGAAGCTTTCTCGAGAATAGCTACTTTTTTAGGAGATCCAATACGCTTAGATATGAGAACTGCAAATAAGACAGTCACTAGATTTGCTAGAGTCCTTATAACAATTAATGTTAACTACAAAACCATCCCTCAAATTCCTATTGTCCTTCATAATGGGTTAAATAAAATTATTCGTATAGAGTATGAATTTATTCCCCCCTATTGTGATTAATTTCAAAGGTTTGGACATAAGAGTTCAATACATGAGAAGTCTTCTGAACCTGTATGGATAGCTAAAGATAAAGAGGATGGTTCTGGTCCTTCAAATATAGGAAATGTGAATGAGCATAATGAGGATATAGGAAATGAGAGTAAGCATAATGAGGACATAGCTTTAGATAATGATGAAAACTCTGCAAATGACGGTTTGGGTTTTTTGGATTGTGAATTCCCTGACAAAATCCTTCAAGAAGTTATTAATCATATTGCAGATAACATTCAGGAAGCTGTAGTAAATGAAGAAGTGAATAATGTGTCTGATGGAATAGATAAAAATGAAGAGTACTTGAAGAATGTGAAAGGCAAGAATAAGGTGATTACCCATATTTATGTTACTCCTCCTAAAAGAGCTTTAAGGAGTAATGCCACTGTTAAATGACGCTTATGATATGACTTGGAATGTTAGAGGAATTAATACACCACAACGCATGGGTGATGTATTAACTCTTCTAACTAAGTTCAAAACCAACATTTGTTGGTTTCGTGGAAAATAAGATTAATATTGAGAATTTAAAGGTTTTTGAAAGATTTATTCCTAAGTCCTGGTCTTTTATACCTAAAAACAACTCTCCTTTCTTTGGTCGTATTATGCTGCTATGGAATACTAATGTTTGGGATATTTCTATATTGTCTTCATCAAATCAACATGTTATTGTGCAGATTATAAATAAAGGTGGTCTGAATTTGTGTGTTTCCATAATATATGCTAGTAACAGTTATTATGAAAGACAAAATCTTTGGCAACATATTATTCAAGAGGCAGAAAGCATAAATGGGTATTGGATACTAATGGGTGACTTTAACAATGCAACATCTCATCTGGATAAAAAAGGAGGTTAGCTAGTTCCATTTCAGCACAACAGAGCATTTAATAACTGTTTGGATCAAGCTGGTTTGATTGAAATTAAAGCTGCTGGATTTCATTATACTTGGAGACGTAAAGGTATGGCAAATAATATTGATAAAATCTTTGTAAATCATTGTACGTTGCTAAAATTTTCAGAAATGAAAGCTTTATCCTTATCGCAAATGTCAAGTGATCACAATCCTTTGCTCTTAGAGATTGCCTCTTCTTCTGGTATAGAAGGTTTTCCTTTTAGTCATGTTAATGATTGGTTTTCTAAAGATGAGCATTATTTTAGGGTATCCAAGCTATAGATTTATGCAAAAGCTCCATGCATGTAAGGAAGAATTTAAAAGATGGAACAAAATTAGGGTTAAAGATGATGAAGCTCTTTTGACAACAGAAACTAAATTTAAAGAGAAAGAAATAGCATCAGACATGGACCCTAAAAACATGGATATATATGAGGAATTGCTGGAAGCTAAGAAAAATTGGTACATTCAAAAGCATATGAAGTTTTGGAGTTTGAAACAGAAATCTAAAGTTTCATGATTACAGGATGGTGACACAAATACCAAGTTTTTTCACTCTAAAATGTCTATGAGGAGGTATCATAACAATCTTAAAGCTTTAATAACTTCTAATGATGACCTTTTGTATAAGCAGGAAGAGTTAGCAGTGGAAGCTTTAGCATATTTTGGTAACCTTTATAATGGTGAAGTATGCAAAGAGGCCCCTTCATTCCAATCTAGATATATGATTAATTCAAAAGGTCAGCAAGCTTTGTTGAGGTCAATTTCTTTGGAAGAAGTCAAGTCTGCAGTATTTTCAGTTCATGAAGACTCCAGTCCTGGTCCTGATGGTATGAATTCTAAATTTTGTAAGATTCATTGGGATGATATAAAAATTGAGTTGTTAGCTCCTATGAATAATATGTTTTGTACTGCTAAAGTTCCAAAGGGGAGTAACCACACTTTTATCACATTGATACCTAAAGTTGAAAGACCCACTGAGATTTCACAATACAGACCTATTGCCTATTGCAATATGTATTATAAAATTTTTAGTAAAATTTTATGCAATAGGTTAAAATGGTATCTATCCCATTTAGTGTCACCAAACCAATGTGCTTTCATACCCTCTAGATATATTGGTGATAACATTCTACTTGCTCATGAACTATTGAGAGATTTCAAGAAGGCTGGAGTAAATAAGTTCTATGTTAAGGTAGACGTGCATAAAGCTTTTAATATGTTGAATAGAGAATTTATCTGTAATATCATGGAAAAAATGGGCTTTCCAGTTCACTTCATAAATGCCATTTATGAATGTATATCTTCACCTACTTTTTCAATTTTAATTCAAGGAATTCCTACTGGATATGTTTACTCAAATAGAGGGTTAAGACAAGGGGATCCATTATCACCTTACCTATTTTCTATAGCATTGGAATATTTTACATATTGTATGAATGTGGTAGTGGGTCAAAACAGATTTTATCCAGTTCATAAATTTGAACCTATAGTATCTCACTTGTTATATGTTGATGATTTGATAGTATTTGGCAAAAGTTCCCTTATATGTGCTGAAGCTTTAAAGGAAGTGTTTGATAAACTTCAGAAATTTAGTGTTTAACTGTGAGTAACATGAAAATAAATATCTATTTTAGTGCTCAGTCAAGACACATAGAGGAAATTACTTCTATTTTGAATTTTCAAAGGGGTCAGCTACCAGTAAAATATTTAGGAGTTCTTATTTCTTCAAATTACATTCATTATAATGATTGTCAAGCATAATTGGATAAAGTGCAGTCAAAAATTCAAGGTTGCGATGTAAAATTTTTAAGTTTTGCTGGTAGGACTGAGTTAATTCAATCTGTGATAACTCCAACTGTGTTATATTGGTTATTTGTATATCAGCTTCCTGAACATCTCATTGATAAATTGCACATGATGTGTGCGGATTTTTTCTGGGGTAATTCCTCTCACACGATAAGTTGGTCTAATATGTGTTTACCAAAGAGTGAAGGAGGGGTTGGTTTTAAATCTTTCTCTGATCTAAAATAAGTTGCTTGTATAAAATTAATGTGGAAAGTTTTAACTTCTGATTCTCTATGGAGTATGTGGATAAGGCAAAAGTATTGCGGTAATAATTTTTTTGGAAGATGGAAATTGATAATAATTCTTCAAGTACTTGGAAATCAATTTTAAGACATAGGAAGTCAGGAAAGCAATTATTTAGGAAAGTGATTCCTACAGGATCAAATACTTTATTATGGTATGAACCATGGATTAATAGTAAGTGTTTGGTTGATATTATTGGCATGTCTAGAATTCAAATTTTGGGATATAATGAAGAGTTGGTTTCCTTTATAATCCAGGATGGAAAAATAAATGCATCCTTACATGCAACCACTAAGGAAATCCAGAATGAGGTGAATAATGTTAAAATCATTTCTAATTCTGACTCTGATTTCTATGAGTGGTCAGATGGTGGTCAATTTTCATTTTATAAGGCATGGAAACAATCAAGGAGGAAACATCAGGTTATGGATGTTTATAGAGTGATATGGCATAATTCAAATGCAAAAAGGATGTCAATGATTGCTTATTTAGCTTTCAAAGACAGGCTTGACACAAAAGATAGGCTGAAAAGATTTGGGGTTATTGAAGATAGTGTTTGCATGTTATGCAACAATGAAGGCGAAACTGTAAGTCACTTGTTCTTTTCATGTACTTATTCTAAATATGTCTGGGAGTACTTTGTTCAGAAGCTTGGATTTGATTCATTTGCATGTGGATCTCTGGAGGAGGAGGCTAGAAAATTGTTGAGGAGGTTCAAAACAAAGGATCAAATTTTAGATGTTGCATGTGGAGTCTTTACGTGTGTGATCTATCAATTGTGGATGGAGAGAAACTTAAGGCAATTCAGCAGCAGGAGTGTAGCAAAGGAAGTTAAAATCAAAATGATTGAAAGAGAAGTATTTTATCTGATCAATGGCAATGGTACAAAGTCTCGAAGAAATGAGTTCAATGTGAATTTTTTGAGAAGATGGGGTATCGAGTTAATTGACACAGGTTGATGGTGTATTGTATTTGTCTATTGTAATGTTTGAGTCTGTTTTAATGTTGAGAAGTGTGGGAGAGTTGAGAGAGTTTCGTGAGCTATTTGTTTGTATAATTTTCTTTTTTTCGAGACTTGAATATTGTATGTTAATATATGGCGTATATATGTACTATTTTCCCTTATGTGGTACCCAGTAAGGGGGCATAAGGTTTTGATGAGGCATATATACAAAGTATATAATTGGTTTTGCAATATAGTAACCAATGTTCAAAAATATATATATATGCCTTGTTGTGCATACTCTCTTGGATTAAAAGGAGGAGGAGTCAAACTAAAGGAAAGAATTAAGATTTTGGAGATTGGAAATGCTTACAAGATGAGTAAGAATTATTTATAATAGTAAAATTTATATCATTGATCCTTTCTTAATTATATGAATATATGAGATCTTAGGATTTATATGCTTAAAATGAACTTATAGTAATATCGCCTACATACGCTATAAGTTAGGAAGTTGGATTAAGAATGTTATTTACGGGCGGATCCAATAATTTGGAATTAGTTTGGTAACTTTGTTAAAGGTGGATGTTGATAAAGTTCTCCATTACTTTCCAAATTTATAGATGGGTTGTAAAATAATAGTGCGGTTTTGATTACCCTGACTTGGAAACTAAATTTCTACATATTAATTCATGTGAAATATTGTGGATATAATTTAATTGTATTTACTTCTATGTAATCTTCAAAAATTATCTAATATCTTAATTGTTTAAAAACTGTTGCTTTTGAACTAATAAGAAATGTACCAAGAAAAGAGATATTTAAAGGGCACATGCCCATCACCTTAGATTGCATTGTGTATTTCAATGAATGAGAAGAAATAATTTTTTGTAATTTCATGTGACATAAGTCTTTCTTTTGGTTTATTTATGGGAAGTTTTAATGGTAATACTTTTTAAAAGGATAACTATAATAAATTAAAATGTAGAAATGATTGTTCTAGTCATTGGTTAATATTAAAAATATGACGTTCATATCAGAAAATTATATAGCTTTAATTGTGCATATAGAACGAACCTAGCCTAATATTTGAACTTAGGTTGATTGATTTGGTTCAGCTTGGGTGTGGATGTGATGTCAAAAGAGTTACACAATGGGGGTCCACCTTTCACCTAGACTTCATTACCAGTTGTGTATACTTTCTTATAATGTGGGACAACTGTAACCATATGATCATGGGGAATGGATACATGTTTGTTGTTAAGTAGGGTAACATATTACCAAGGGTTGGTGTGAAAGCCCGTAACTTCCCCGTAAAGGAAAGTGTCGGATAGTTCGAGAACAAACCACAACAGAACGCATATAAAAGAACATTTCATTGTATATTACAACAGATCATCAGAGTACAAGAATATACAGAGTAAAAATGAATATTACACAGAAATATCAGAGATTTAAATTACATTTAAATATATCGTAGCGGAAAATAATACAATACACAACTAGAAGAGATATACGGATACAAAGCTTTCCGGATATCGTTCCAGCTGTAAACCAAGATCCTGTAAATATAAATCTGCAAAACCAAAACTACTAGCTGCCCGTGTCAAAATAAGGGCACCCAGAGTTTAGGTTAAAACAATAAACTCCAGGTCAGTCATGTGACTGGTGTGAGAACTAAAACAGTTAATCTTTATTTTTAAAGTTAGGTAAATCAAGGGACCACGCCGTATAACACGGAACGGGTTTCCTCCCAAGAATACCAGTGCATAAAACAAACAGCGCAATGCTAAATAAAGAAAAATGAAGCTGTTATAAGACCCAGGTCCCATCACACAATGCAACGCAAGCCGGAGGATAGGGTTTTTACCTTATAACAGCCAAAGCATGCTTGATACGTTTAAAACAAATCATTTGATACTATAATAAGTGCATACTGTATAAAACAACTTCAAATCATAAATATCAATCATAGGCGGCATGAGTGCCCCATCCCACTATGTCACCATACTAGGTTCTACAAATAAAACCGCAAATGTCACGTATTTGGAAATTGGATTTCCGTCTATGAACCGAGGCAAAAGATAGTCCTCAACCGATTCGAGACAATCTAGCCTACCATGTCTCAGGAATAGCCGCAACTGCCCCCTGGATCGTCAGGGCCGGTCCACCGATGTGGATTATTATGCCTGAACAATACGTCTCCCCGCCCTTTGGGGCGCAAACGAGCCATCAAATGACTCCATCGGTTCGAGAACGACCGATCAATCCGAGGCGCCTCGCAACAGCAACAACCACATAAGTCAAACTCGTTAGGGCGTGTAAAACCACTGACGCCACTTTTAGCTAGAAAGAAATGCAAGTCCTCCCTGAGGTCCGTCTCCCGTTTTTGGTTCATACCGGGTGTGAAACTCGCGAATTCACGTTACACAAAGCTGTGCCACACAGGCTGTGCTTTGATCATCACCACAAGACTTTGCTTTTCAACAGAAGCCTCGATCAATTGCCACTTAGGTATGCCACACAGGCAATTCACTCCATGCGTTTGATATCCATCAACATATAACCCCTGAGCTCGTACGTCTCAGAGAAGGGCGTTAAGCAAGAGAATAAATTCTCCGCCGCCAAACAGATATATATTTAATAGAGATCAATCACACGGATTAAAATCCAATGTCAGACACACAGTCCATTTACAAGTCCGTTCTGGGTCTGAACGAAACCGGAGGCACCTAGTACCCCGCATATCCATCGATCTCCAAGTACGTCTGGACGATCACCAACTATTTCCATCTTCTTGGGTGTACAGCCCAATCAAGATCACCAGTAATCACCCAAACGACGTGAAGACTTCCGGTCTTCGACCACCGTCTTCATCCTCGACACCACGTCGAATCAGTTATTCAGAATGGGATAAACCCGGTCTTTCTGAATAACTCGCGTATATATTATAAAAGTGTTACACAAACACAGCATACGCCTCATTCCAATTCAGAATATTCTTTTATTCAAATATTCCTATACTTTGGGAAAAGTTCCCATTAATTTTATCCAAGATAAATTCTTTAAATTTATTCTTTAATCTCCTTTGAATATCAATTCAAACTAGTCGGGATTAGCGAACCACACCGAAGTAATCATTTATTTTATTTCCCAATCCCAACCTATTCATCCCATGAAGTAAAACTGGTAGTACTTCATATCTAACACCACAGTGTTATCGGTAATTCAATTACCATTTCACGTTCAAATCTAATTAAAGATTTAACTATCGCCTGGAGCAAAACTGGTGATACTCCATTTTCGATCTTTTCAATCTAATTAAAGATTCATTAAAACTCCACTTAGTTTTAATATTTCTCTGGGTTAAAGAATCAGTGTCATTTAAAAACACAGTTCACGATAAACCCAAAATCACATTCATTAATTATCGGGTTAAAGAACGAGTGTTATTTAAAACACTGTTCACGATAAACCCAAAATCACATTCATTAATTATCGGGTTAAAGAACGAGTGTTATTTAAAACACTGTTCACGATAAACCCAAAATCACATTCATTAATTATCGGGTTAAAGAACGAGTGTTATTTAAAACACTGTTCACGATAAACCCAAAAATCAATATCAATTCAATTCCAATTAAATCTCATTTAATTGGTACACTTCATTCAATCCAAATAAAAAGATTTAATCTTTTCTCAACTGGGTTCAAGAACAGTGTTAATGAAGACACCATTCACGACAAACCCAAATCACATTTGATATTCAATACAAGGCTCTGAATAGAAAATATATCGGCTTATATTCAATATCAAATTCTACGATTAACGAATGTCGTATCGGAAATAACGATATAAATATATATCTTTCAAATTTCCATAACAACACCTGTATAATCACGAATTCCAACATCGAAATATTCCGAAGACAATTTCGATTCAAATCCCCTCCAATGCAATCATTGGATATTCTGGTTATTTTCAAAACCCTTTTTAAATTCAATCCATTTATTTAAAAATAAATAGAATTATAATTCTAGTTCAAAACTAGTTCATTTCGATAAAAATCTATTTTTATCTTTTCAAATATGGAGTTTTTCATCCCAATCCTTTCTAAATCATTTCCTATGATTTTACAGAAATTATTACTATTTTTAATAATTTTATCAAGGCCCGTACAGTCGATTTCCATCAACGGCCATCGAACTGCACTTACAGCGACCTTTTTCAAATTTGATTTGGACATAATTCCAAATCCAACCGTTAGATTTCAAATTTCTAATATTCGTTAGAAAGTTCTCTTCGATACGAACCCAACGGTTCCGGTTTTAGGAGAATCCGACGGTCGGATCTCCCGTAATGTCCGTTTGAAATCAATGGTCGAAATTCGCGAATTGCCGCGGCGCGGCGCGTTCTATTCAGGCCATTATATTATATATATAATATATATCGTCGATTTCTATTTAAAACGAATTATATAAACAGTTTTAAATTCGTTTCAAAAGCAATTTCAACTTCCATTTCAATTCAATTCAAAATTGAATTCTTCTTTATAAATTCGTTTTAAAATTCATTTCTATTCAATTCAAATTTCAATTCAATTTGAATTCATATTCAATTCAATTCATTTCGAAATCGTTTTCAATTCAATTCATTTCGAAATCGTTTTCAATTCAATTCATTTCGAAATCGTTTTTCAATTCAATTCATTTCGAAATCGTTTTCAATTCAATTCATTTCGAAATCGTTTTCAATTCAATTCATTTCGAAATCGTTTTCAATTCAATTCATTTCGAAATCGTTTTCAATTCAATTCATTTCGAAATCGTTTTCAATTCAATTCATTTTGAAATCGTTTTCAATTCAATTCATTTCGAAATCGTTTTCAATTCAATTCATTTCGAAATCGTTTTTCAATTCAATTCATTTCGAAATCGTTTTCAATTCAATTCATTTCGAAATCGTTTTCAATTCAATTCATTTCGAAATATTCGATTTCAAAATTACTTTTTAATATTCATTTTAAAATGAATAAAATCGATATAAATATCGTTCACGTCAAAATGGCGTCAATCTAATCAACACGACTTCATATATTGATATTTTCAAATATTCCATTTCGAATATTTCTATTTCAAATATTTCTATTTTAAAACTGGAAATAGGCCCAATCAATTACCATATAAAGTTAATTATATGGATTTTCATACAACACATGTATAATAGCATTGAAAAATAATCAACCATCAACCAAAGTGCACTACACTGTATAAGCATCAAATATAGATATCTAACGCTTATAACAGCCTGTCAATCAATCGATCGACATATTTAATCAATCAGGATGAGTGAACTTCAAATTTTATCCCAACACCCGTGTGGGGTTTCAAACAATCAAACACAGATTTTATTTGTGCAGCTGGGCGATGTGCGAAATTTATCGTCCCAATCAATGTCTTTCAAATAGGTGTACACAAACAAACCGTCCGGTTTGTAAATGAATATTTTATTTTATTCACATTCACGTTAAAAATTATATTTTTAACGACAAAACATTTTATTCCAACATATGAATTTCTATTCAGTTCATTCTTTAAATAAAATGATATTTTTATTTTTCTAACTTATTTTAGAAAATTTCGGCGGCATAACGGCACGATACTAGAAACGGGACGAGGCCTAGCCTTATCCCCGGTCTAGTGAAGGCACACGCCATTCACACATCAATCAAACTCATCAAACAACCAAATTCAAATCAAATCATATAACTAAGCTATGCAACCAAACAAACAAGTCCATGGTCTGTGGACGGTTGTGTCGGGTGCTACTAAGCACCGTCTGCATCCTAGTATATATATATAACTAGAAAATAAATTGAAGAGTGAGGAATTCTCACAGATAGATATCCAATCATCTTGACTCTTCTTTGATAAAAATCTTCATCGTCATCGCATCTTCGTTGCTGTAGCCACTACATATGTAAAAATCGTATTTTTACTTTGTTATTCAATATATAAAAATCGAATTTTTATTACTATGTTATATAGATAAAAATTATATTTTTATCACGCTATTTTCCACCTAAAGATTTCGCCTTTATAAACATATAGACTTCGCCTTTTCAAATTTAAAGATTTCATCTTTATAAAAATCTCATTTGTATTTTTCTACACATATAAAGATGATATTTTTAATATTCCTATCATGTAAAAATTATATTTTTAATTTTCTACCTAACCAAAAATCATATTACTACCACTTCTATATAGTAAAGATTATATTTTTAATACTTTAAAAATATAAAAATCATATTTTCCTAATACAAAAATCTAAACTTTTATATTTCAAAAATCTAAACTTCTATAAATTAAAAATCTAATCTTTTATAGTTTAAAAATATAATCTTTTCTTTGCAAATCAAACCTTTTCTATACTTATTTAAATATATAAACTGATTCACATAGACCTATTTAAATATATAAAAACTGATTTATAGGAACTGAATTAAATAATAATAATAATAATAAAAATCAGCCTTTAAAACAATTAAAACTCACTTTTTCCGAAGATAGAGGGTGGCGTGGGTAGCTGTACATTGCTGGACGGAAGGCGGTGGCATTCGGGACAAGCGGCGGGAGGGGGTTCTCGCGACAGGTGGTTGCCGGGAATTGGGCGCGGTCAAGTGGTGGCTCAGCCTGGGCTCGCGGTGGATGGAGTGGCCATAGGCGCGACGACGGCATCGGATCGATGGAGGGCCAAGGCTAGGGTTCCTCGAGTGAACTGAGAGGAGATAGGAGAGAGAAGGAGGGGCGGCGCCAGCGTGGAGAGGGGCTACGGTGGTCGCGCGACGGAGGTGATGATCGCCTGAGCGGCGGCCCCGTTCTTCTTCCTCGTTTTTTTTTACTTCTGAAATGAAATCGATGAGGGGGGGGGGTGACTTGGTAAAAGGGAAAGAGTTTTTTTTTTATTTAATTATTTTATTTTTCCAAACCCTAAATGTTGACCTTTCATTCGAACACCTATCGAGGCCCAACGACTGTCGCCCCTAGCTAATTACCCCCATTTCGAACACAATGGGATATGTATCGTAGGCTGATTCGGCCATTTACAATCAGTTTCCGTTAAATTTACATTTAAATCACGATATTGAATTTTAAACGTACATTTCAAATTACCGGGGTCACATACGAACTTTAAAAATTCTCGAAAAATATTTTCTAGCTTCGTATTGACAATACGGTCCTGACAAAACTAGTTTCATCGAATTCTGAGACCGTTAGAAAAATGGCCAATTTCCAGTCGATTAAAATCAACTGAAACTGGTCAAACGCGTTTTCCTTTGCCACGCTCACATATTGATTCGAAAAATTATGAAATTTGAAACTGTAACACCCCACCTCCGCCAGGGTGGCTCTTTCAAGCAACTCTGACTTTGGTGGGGCGTTTTTTTTTAAAACAAGGTAAACATGCATAATGATATAGCAAGGCAGGACATGACATATATATATGTAAATAAACAGAGTAAGTAGATAAAACAGCGGAAGACTTTTAAACCATTTCAAAACACAAGTCTGGTACATCAAAATGTCAATTTCCCAAAATTACAAGTCTAGATAAATACATCATCTGATACTGAAAAAGAAAACATAAAAGTGGCTATCCCCAAAGTGGAAAAACCATAGCGAGCTCAAGTCCAAAGCATACATGAGCTATCCAAGAAAGCAGCTAAGATCCAAGCTAGGCTCCTGTATTCCCTCCCTGAGAACCTTTGGGGGGGGGGGGGGGGGGAAACGAAAGAAAAGAGGCGAAAGAAAACGGGTCAGTCAAAAAGACTGAGTAAGCCCTGCTACGATCAGTCTATAAACTAATAAAGTTAACAACATGATGGAAACTGAGATGATCATAGATAACAACATACTGGCATGATAAATTAACTACAAGATAGATAGAGGTGTCATCGCATAGACAAGGTTTAGTTTTTGCACCACAGTGTACTAGCAAACTAACATAACAGGTATTGATCCCTCGGCCCAAACTTTGGCCCAATAACATGAGGTGACCTTAATACAAGGTCCAGCCAACGGTCTAGTCGATCGGCTCCCTATAAACCTAACACG
The DNA here is from genome assembly GCA_030737875.1 of Allium sativum. Taxonomy (NCBI): domain Eukaryota; kingdom Viridiplantae; phylum Streptophyta; class Magnoliopsida; order Asparagales; family Amaryllidaceae; genus Allium; species Allium sativum. The sequence goes on from CM060921.1 coordinate 705,529,367, forward strand.
TCAAGTGTTGGTGTCCATATGGCCCACATATGGTTGTAGTTAGACTGTGCTGGGTCCACCTTTGGGTGTATCAAGCCCTCGGGTGTCAACCCCAGACACTTAAGCAATAATGCACAGCCCTAACCTACTGGTACCCGTGCCTCGAGTTTGTCCAACACCGGACTACGTGCACGTCCGTAGCCCGCCTGGACCCGCACCGCTGTACCACTCGGCCATCGCCCTTTGGTCGCTTACATCCGTCCAGTAATCGTGCCCCGCCCTAGCCTAGCTTCTAGGGTTGTGAATGATACCAAACTGGGATTACTGTTAGAACAGACCACGTTGCTAGGGTTTCCCAAGAGGGTTAAGTGTGATTTAACCCTTTACTAATCATGGATTAAACTAGTTAAGTGCAACCAACGGTTCACCACTTAACCCCATTTCAATCCCTCGAATCCCCAAATTGGTTAAGTATTAGTGGACCCTGACTTAACCCTAATCATGAGGCATTAATTTATTTAATGCACCTTAACCTCTCACATTAGACCTTGTTGTGGTTACTAGTTAGGCCGGGCGGGTCCGGGTAGCTTTACACCACAACTTGATCTAACCTCGGGTCTTGGCACCCCATGACCAACTTCTCACATTGGGTCCTATCGTTTGTAGCCACTAGTTAAGCCGGTCGGTTCTGGGTAGAATTACGCTACAAACTCAACCCAACCTCGATTTGGCCACACTTATGTTTTCTAAGTGTCATGTCCACTTTATTTCAAAACATCATCACAAGTCAACAAATACTTGGGTAGACCTAACTTAATAGGTAAATTCCCAAGGGGTAGACCTAACTTAATAGGTAAATTCCCAATCTTATATTTTCATGTATTTTAAGTTTACCCAAACCCCCAACGTCATTCTATCGCTTACATATTCGTAGTAACGCATAAAGGATAGGAAGAGGGAACTTGGCATAACATACATGATGAACTTGCATATCGCAACAAACATACATAACATGTTAGACTTGCACAACTTAGCATAGTGAACTTGCACATTACCTTAAACGTGCATAACATGTTAAACTTGCCTAACATGGTATAGGGAACTTGCATAAACATGCATAACTTGTCAAATATGCACAACATGTCATTTTGAACTTGCATAAACATGCATAACTAAATAAACTTGCAAATTATGGCTTGGTGATCTTGCATAAACATGCATAACTTGTTAAACTTGCAAATCATGACTTGGTGAACTTGCATAAACATGCATAACTTGTTAAACTTGCAAACCATGACTTAGTAAACTTGCATAAACATGCATAACTAAATAAACTTGCAAATCATGGCTTGGTGAACTTGCATAAACATGCATAACTTGTTAAACTTGCAAATCATGACTTGGTGAACTTGCATAAACATGCATAACTTGTTAAACTTGCAAACCATGACTTAGTAAACTTGCATAAACATGCATAACTAAATAAACTTGCAAATCAAGGCATAGTGAACTTGCATAAACATGCATAACTTGTTAAACTTGCAAATCAAAACATGCATACTTCATCAAACATGTGTAACATAGCATAGTGAACTCACATAAGCATGCATAACTCATTAAACATGCATATCATAGCATAGTGAACTCGCATAAGCATGCACAACTCATTGAACATACAAAAATCCCAACTTTCATCACATATTAACTTTAGAGTTTCTAAAATGAAGGTAAGAGGGCTTACAACTATTATGAAGGCACAAATCTCCTAATAAAGATTGAGAAGCCCCTTTTTTATGCAAGCATAAAATCCCAAAACAAAGCTCCAATAAGAAAACACCCAAAACACTAGCTTAGCAAATAAAACTTGCAACTTGATGATGTATGCAAGCTAATGATCATTCATACAACTTAGAAAAGCTTGTATGAACATCAAAATCTTCTTAGAATTGATTTTTGAAGAGGGTGGAGGCTAGGGTTCTTAGGTGGAGGCCATTTGAGATTTCAATTTGACATAGTTTGGTTGCTAGAGTGAATAATGAGGGTTTAGGGTAGGATTAGGAGCTTATTTATAGAAGATTAGAGTGTTTTTAGCCCTAGGATTAACCCTAGGTTAGTTTTGGCCCGTCAGATCTCGGAATTCTCTAGAACCAAGCCACAAGACCCAGCCCAAATCAAAATGGTGCGCCAGGCAATACTGCCTGGGCACCCCCTGTCGACAGGGCAGTCGACATGCTAAGACCCCTGTCGACAGTCCTGTCGACATGGGGTCCTGGGCGGGAATTTTTCCCGCCTGCCCAGTTTGCCCTAACCCATGTTTTAAATTTAAAATTTAAATCTGTTTTTACTTAGGAATTTTCTGCAAACTTCAATGGGCCTTAACTGGGTCATACGGACTCCGATTTTCGAAAACTTGGACTCTATTTCGCGTATTTTTCCGAGACGAACGCAATGGCATAGCCCGTTTCCCTTGATTCCCATTTTATAATTTAATTCTGCCTCGATTTATGTTATAACAGGTTTACTAAAAATACGGGTTGTTACATTCTCCCCTCCTTAAAGGATTTCGTCCCCGAAATCTTCAAGTTAGGAAGAACGTATCCTACCATCCAATCATCCATCTACTCAAAGCATCATCCACGAGCAATCATTGTCCTTACAAGATTCTAAATGCGGTATGAACATATGCAAAAGTGTGTGTATATGTACTTATCTAATGCAAAGATCAGGCGGTTACTGATACAGTAAACCTCCTTAATGCATATGTATGTAAATCAGGCGGTTACTGATACAGTAAACCTCCTTAATGCACATGTATGTCAGTGAAATGAATCCATATGTATGCAAATTCCTAAATTCATAGTATCTATATGAGTGCACATAACATTCATCCATATGCAACATCCATGTGGTAGCACAACAAGTTTCAACCATGAATAAGTGTAAGCACTCATGCATATGCAATATGTGGAGTGTACGAGCCGATCTAGTGCCTAATTGTGTATAATGCATCCACGAGCAACCACTTGCTAACACTTGCAACCACTTGCAACCATCAAGCATAACATGTTTCAAATACATGTTTCATCCAAAGGGTTTCTACCTAAGGTCCTCAAGATAAACACGATAAACTAGATAAACATGGACAGAGAGATATGCATCTATTCAAACTCTGACATATAGTACTAACCGATGAGCCATAACCCCCTTATGGGGTTTACAACAGAGATAAGATCGAGAATGGGACCGAGAGGATATATATACAAAAGATAATTTGCAAGCAAGCTCCCCAGGAAAACAAGGATCAAGGATGCACTCCTAGAAGGATATGATGCGTGTATCTAGTCTTCACTCTTCTTAGTCGCGTTTCCTTGAGCTTAACTCCACTGTGCTTTGACCGTCTTTTACTTCATGGTTTCTTGGCTTCCTAACTCTTATTTCCCAAATCCGAGTGGGAACTCATTTCATTATCGCCTCTCGTCTTTCTTTTCCACTTATTCTTCTTTCTGTATACTTGGCTTAAACATAACTGTAACCTCATGATTTCATGCAAGCTCTCCAAAAGTCATTAGTGAATCCTGGATCTCGTCTACTTACTATAAAGTATTCCACGCAGCAGAACTTTTCTTGGGAGTACCCATCCACGTTGCTAATTGCCCTTATAAACGTGATTTTCTATAACTCATGCTTAATCGAAATGAACCGTCCGTCTATGAGTGATAGGCCATACCTAGATTCAGTTGCCTACCCATGGCTTCCTGTAGGCTATTTCAAAACTGGCCAACTTCTTGAGGGTAAACCGTTGCTAACCACGATGCAGTCCTCTCGCTCTTCACCGGACTGGAATGAGCACTCTTCGTGAGTCTACCTATTATGACCCACCTACCCGTATTCCCTTTCTTTGATCTAGGTAATCTATCCACATAATCTATCGAGATGTTTTCACACTTTCCCTTGCGGAACCTCCAATGGAGGTAATGGCCCGCTGGGCTTCTATGACTTGGCCTTAACCTGGTGGCACAACATGCATCCAGAGACCAACTCGGCCACCTCCTCGAGTGATGCGCACCTTCAAGAACCTTCTTTACCAAGTCTTCTACTCGAGGAACACATACTCTCTCATCGCGCCTTAGTCTTCCTTTGTCATCCATGCTATATCTAGCGAGGTGACTTAACATCTCGCCTCGAATCAACTGGTCCACGTTCTTGACTAACGACGGGTCTTCTCCGTGTGAAACCCCCTTCTTGATCCAGAAGAGTAAGTCTAAGCTCAGGGAAGGCTAACTAACTAGCCAAACGGAGAAAGCTTTCAATTGCCCTCCTCAGGGTTTTCCGGTCTTAGACCGCAACCACTTTAACGGGATCCACCGCTAAGCCTTACTTAGGAACTATGTGCCCAAGAAACCCAACTTCTTTCCTCCAAAGGGACATTTGGAGAACTTGACCTTCCACTGGTGGCTCTAAGCGTATCCATCTCCTCCTTGAGATGTATAGCATGTTCTTCCTCGTTCTTTTGAGGAAATCAAAATATCGTCTATGACGACCATGACAAACTTGTTCAAGGACTCCCTAAACACCCTACCCATCCAGTTTACGTAATATGCGGGTGCATTAGTCAAACCAAATAGTATGACTAGCCATTCTAAAACCCATCTAGAGTCCTAAACGCAGTCTTGTCAATTCCATCCTCAGCCATCCTAAGCTGATGGAATCCGGTAGCTGGATTAAAAGAAAACAGATGCTCCTACAAGCTGATCAAACAAATCATCAACCCTTGATAACGGTTGTCTATTCTCCTTACGATAATCAACACATAAGCGAAACAAACTGTCCATATCAGTAACGAATACTACTGGAGCACCCTACTTGAAAATGCCTCGTCTCAGGAAGTTCTTCTCAAGCAACTCCTTGACTTACTTTCTTAACTCTCATCTCGTGGGGTCATGTGCCTAACCGGCCACGAAACTGGCTTGGTATTACCAACCAGATAATGCGGAAATCTATTCCACGTCTAGGGGTAACCCCTTTACTTCCCCCAAGATATCAGGATATTCTCGGACCACCCTCACAGATTGCAAACTATCGATAGACGGGTTGAGGGATTCAAGAGAACATAACATGACGGGACCCATAGGGTTACTAGAAATTTCTAGGGTATTACCGAGGCGAGTCATAAGCCTCACACCCCTATACAAAAAACCAAGAATGGCTCCAAAACAGGACAGCCATTCCATGCCCAAAACCAACCCATATCCCCTGAAACCGAGAATATAAACATCCCACGAGAATTCCATTCTCAGGATAGAAATTTTCAAATCCACTCAGACCACAGACAAATGGGCAGAACCCCCCAATTGGATTTGAAACACATACGGGATCATCAACTAGGCTAGTACTTAGGTGCAAACTTTCAACTAGATCAGATGAAATAAAACTATGCGATGCGCCAGAATCAAACAAAGTACGAACAGGGAAAGTCAGAAAATGTAAACAAGACTTTCAACAGAAACACTACCTCTATCATAAGCTGGAAGAACGGTGCTGAGGAGATGAACTCGTCCTCCAGATAGTCCTGCACACTGAGTCTGACCTTGCCCTTGTTTCCTCGGGCAATCCTTGCTGAGATGTCCAAACTCACCACAATGAAAGCATTCGCCCCGCTTTCTCTTTTCCTTCTTCCTACATTCCCTGGCTATATGTCCAACTTTACCACAGAAGTTACATTTCCTATTTTCTCTTGGCTTGTTCTTGCGGTTGTGGTTATTCTTGCCTCGTTTCCCGAAATTTACCCTCTTGCCTTGAGACTCATTCGCCTTGACCTCTTTCTGGTCATTGTTATCTTCTTGAAGTAGGGCCATATTCACCAAACTCTCGAAAGTCGCCCCCAAGGGTATGTGAGACATGGCCAACCCGTGCAATGGCTTGTTTAATCCTAGAGCAAAGTGTAGGGCCTTCTTCTGGGCTGTACTACCCAAGTCTAAATCGACCCGAGCCAGTTGATTAAACTTATCTATGTATTCCCTAATAGTCATGTCCCCTTGCTTCAGTGATAAGAACCTCAGTCCAAACCTTCCCCTAAAGTCATCCCAAGTCTCAATTGGCCTAGTAGTGGTGGTGACTACCCACCAACGTGCAGCTTCTTCCTTTAACAACCATACTACCAATAAAACCTTCCTGTGGTCACCTATATCAAAGGTGGCTAAGAGATCTTCAGTCTCTTTCAACCAATTCCTTGCCTCTACAATAGTCTCTGTTCCACTAAAATTTTTGCCACCCATCATCTTAAAGTTCTTACAAGTTTCCGCAAAATCCGCTTGTGGAGGTTGAGGGGGAAGAGGAACATCAGCTACGGGAGGAGGAGGAGGAACAGCGGCCTCGACTGGAAAGACAACATTAGAGACACCCGGGACTGGTGCCGTGACTTCCAAGTACCGACGAAACCAATCGGGTATTGTTACTCCTTCGGGCAAGATGAGATTATCAGACATGCTGGAAACGAAAAGAAAAGAGTTCAAACGAGGGGTCAAAGGATAGTGCTAATGGCTTTTGGGGAACAGCCTTTCAAAAATAACTAGACTTTTCTTTGGAAAATACTTTATACTTGGTTTTGAAAATAGTTTTTCAAAAGTTTTAGAAACCTTTTTATCCCTTCTCGTAAACCATATGCTCTGATACCAAATGTAACACCCCACCTCCGCCAGGGTGGCTCTTTCAAGCAACTCTGACTTTGGTAGGGCGTTTTTTTTTAAAACAAGGTAAACATGCATAATGATATAGCAAGGCAGGACATGACATATATATATATATATATATATATATATATATATATATATACGTAAATAAACAGAGTAAGTAGATAAAACAGCGGAAGACTTTTAAACCATTTCAAAACACAAGTCTGGTACATCAAAATGTCAATTTCCCAAAATTACAAGTCTAGATAAATACATCATTTGATACTGAAAAAGAAAACATAAAAGTGGCTATCCCCAAAGTGGAAAAACCATAGCGAGCTCAAGTCCAAAGCATACATGAGCTATCCAAGAAAGCAGCTAAGATCCAAGCTAGGCTCCTGTATTCCCTCCCTGAGAACCTGGGGGGGGGGGGGGAACGGAAGAAAAGAGGCGAAAGAAAACGGGTCAGTCAAAAAGACTGAGTAAGCCCTGCTACGATCAGTCTATAAACTAATAAAGTTAACAACATGATGGAAACTGAGATGATCATAGATAACAACATACTGGCATGATAAATTAACTACAAGATAGATAGAGGTGTCATCGCATAGACAAGGTTTAGTTTTTGCACCACAGTGTACTAGCAAACTAACATAACAGGTATTGATCCCTCGGCCTAAACTTTGGCCCAATAACATGAGGTGACCTTAATACAAGGTCCAGCCCAACGGTCTAGTCGATCGGTGTAACACCCCGCAAACTCTATAACTATGAAATTAACAAATTAAAGTATAATTAATTTGAAATCAAAGAACTAAGGGAAACGGGATACGCCATTGCGTTCGTCTCGGAAAAATACGCGAAATAGAGTCCGAGTTTTCGAAAAACGGAGTCCGTATGAAGAAGATATGGCCTTCGGAAGTTTTGAATTAAATTTAAAATTCAAACAGAATAAAATAATTAAAAATCGGGCCCAATGGGCCAGGGCGGATAAACACCCGCCTAGGCCACCCAGGTCGACTGGGCTGTCGACCTGGGCTACCCATGTCGACAGGGCTGTCGATAGCCCTGTCGACAGGGGTATCGACCTGGTCGAGCCCAGCCAACCTGGCTGGCCAGGTCAGTGTTTGACCGATTTTCTGTGGTCTGCCTTGTCATTAGGGCTAGGTGGCAAGTTTTAATTGGTCTCTCTATCGAATGAATGGCTACGATCAATCCAGGCAACATCAATGGTCCTAATCAGTTCCTAACCTCTATATAAACAACCCTAGACTAAACCCTAATCTATTCATTCAAAAATAAGATCATAGCCGCCATGTTGCTGAGGAACGACAAAGAGTAGCCGCCAACTAGAGAGAGAATTAGGAGGAAAATCCTAAAGCCTAAAGCAATTCAAGCAAATCAAATCAAACCGCATCTTCTTATTTCTAAATTAGAGAATTCATCACACCATTGTAAGTAGAGTATTACTTTGGTATGAACAAATGATTGTGTAGATATGTATACTTGATTTGTGGCGACAAAGTAATTCATATTTGTGCGTTGGAATATTGTATACGTTTGGATATTCTTGAATTATGTTGTTCATTATGAAAAACTACATGCGGTAGTTTTATGCAAGTATGACGTTTGGATATTCGCAAAATATGTAACTTATGTTTCATGTATGTAGTTGTTAAATTGAAAATCATGCAAGTTTGAGGTTTTGCTACTATGCCATCATAATGTGTATTTTTACACAAACATCATTTTGGTGAGGAAATTGGAATAAGTTTAGGTTGTTACAATCCATATGAAGTTATGTTGATAATTGGGCATCATGGTCTATGTATTAAGCCATGCTTTGTATTAGAAAACCTATGTGCAAACTTATGAATGTGACTAGGCTATGATTGGTATTTGACCATGTTAGTTCTATATTGTTAGCAAGAATTATATGATGACATATGTGAGACATGGCTAGGTTAGACTCAAAAATCCCTTTTTGCAAGTTTAAATCAAACACCATGTTTAGGAATATTTATGCATAAGTATATTTATACCATCGTTATGTGATTAGACTTAAATCATGATTAAGTTGAACTATGCTTTTGTGTTAGTAACAAAGTATCCCCTTTGTAAGCATGTAGAAACCTTATGAACATGACTTGTTTATGTTTGACATTATGCCTAAATGAGAACATAGGTCTATGTTGTAGTTAAGACTATGTGACACCTAATTTAGATTCTTATCTTAAGTTTACATGGTTTGATTCATGTCACCTATGCTTTATGACCAAAGTATATATGCAAGTACACCAGTTTCTATTTTGTATTTCCAACGTCGTATTGCAAGTTCATGCGCTCACATTCCCCTCTTTGTGTATGTAATTACGCTTTAAGCCTCCCCTTTTCGCATGGCTAAATTGGGCTTTAAAAGGCTAAGCCCAATATATATAAACGGACGTGTAAAACGGGGGAAAATAACGTTGGGTTAAAATTAATTAATGAATGAAAATATAAAATAGAAGGGCCCAAATTCAAGTATGGGTTGGGCCCATGATTGGTGTAACCTTTACACCATTAACTTAATAATGGGCCGCAAATATTTACATATAAGAAATAAAGAAGAATGACAAGATATGTAAATGTAGAAAATACGATGTGTTTAACCCGAGGTTGGATTGAGTTGTGATGTAAACCTGGCCGGAACCGCCCGGCTGTCCAGTAGTCACAACAATACCTATCCAATGTGGGAGGTTAAACATGGAGCCCAATAAGGACCCGAGGTTAGACTGAGTTGTGGCGTAAGACTGCCCGGAACCAACCGGCAACAGGCAGCCACAACAATACCTGTCTAATGTGAGAGGTCAGGGCCTTAATAAGACAATTAAGGCTGAGGCAGGATTGATAGGATTAAGTGAACTAAAGACTTAATCAAAATGGAACATGCTAAACAAAACGGACTGGTGGGGGTTAGGTTAGGAAACACTTAACCAACTTAGCATGTTGGCTAGAGATAGAAAACCTAGTAACGGGGGACCCTTTTCAGCAGTAACCCTAGAAGGTGTATCAGGATACCCTGAAACTAGGCAGGGTGGGGCACGATTACTGGGCTGATTGTAAGAGGTCAAAGCGACGGCGGTGGTGTAGCAGTGTAGGTTCTAACGGAGTGCGGGCGTGCACACACTCCGGCGCAGAAAAATAAGGCACTGTACACCAGTAGCATACCTGTGCACTCTAAGGTTGTGTCGGGTTGCCACTATGGGACTTGATACACCCCATGGTGGGAACAGCATAGGTAACTACAACATCGGGGGCCGTAAGACACATGTAACTATGCGAGTAGGAGCCGATCATCATAGAATGGATCACGTCACCCTGACTTTGGGTGCCAGTTGGAAACTAGTTTATATGGGTTCAGAGATTAACATGGGGTACGATAGTATATTCGACCCTAGACAACTTAACCAAGTTTATAGTGCTTGCCCACTTCTTGTTTATACTTATCATACCCAGTTCTTTATTCATAGACAAAATAGTACTAGACTTACTCAGGCTTTATGTCTGACTCTACTTTTCTTTCGTCTTCTTTTCTTCCGTTTCCCCCCCCCCCCAGGTCCACAGGGAGGGAACACAGCAGCTTGACCAACCTTAACATCCAGCTTGAAGAAGAGAAATGTATTGCTTGGACTTTCCTGTTTTGAACTATGGCTTTGGACAATCCACTATGGGGACTTTTGCAGTTTATCTATGTTTTATTTATGCTTCTTTAAATAATGTACTCAAGACAGATTATGAAAGTGTTATGTTATGTTTTTGGAAAGGATGTTGTTGTAACACGTATTTGACTTTATGAAATAAAAGTTTGTTGTTCTTCCACTGTTTACAAATATGTGTTCTTATATCTGTCTTGTATATCTGTGACTTGTACTTATAAACCTCCACCAAAATTAGGGCATTCCCTTTGAGAGTGACCCTAACGAAGGTGGGGTGTTTCACTTGGTATCAGAGCATAGGTTTACCAGATAAGATAAAAAGTTTTGAAAATTATTTTCAAAAAGGAAATTTAAAGAAGCATTTTTAAAAGAAAATATTATTTTATTTTAAAAAGGCAAAGTCCACTCCCCAAAGCCATAGGTACTATCCCTTATCCTTCGTTTTGAATCTATCCTTTTTGTTTCAGCATGTCCCAAGAACTTAACTTGCCGGAAGGGGTGCCAATACCTAGTTGGTTTAGACGGTTCTTAGAAGCAAGGGCCACTCAGCCAGGTCCTACCATTCCTCCGCCCCCAGCTGAAGGAAATCATCCAGCTGCAGCGGCAGCTTTTCCTCCACCTCCTCCTCGGGGAAACACGTTTGCTAAGATATGTAAAGATTTTAAAGCTATGGGAGGAAGGGATTTCCATGGAACTGAGTCCTTCGTGGCAGCTAGAAATTGGCTGAAAGAAACGGAGGACCTATTCATCATCTTTGAGGTAGAAGATAGACAAAAAGTACAACTGGCGGTATGGCTATTGAAGGGCGAGGCTTCCTACTGGTGGGAAGTCACTAATGCTGAAAGACCAGTGGAGACATGGGAGGACTTTAGGGCAAGGTTTGAGATCAAATTTCTCTCAGATGCGGAAAGGAGTTTGCAGTTAGAAAAATTCTTATTTCTTAAGCAAGGGGACAAGACAGTCAGAGAGTATGTGAATCAATTCGATGAGCTGGCTAGGTTTGGGCTTGACCTAGTCAATACCCCGCACAAGAAGGCTCTCCGTTTCGTCAAAGGTTTGAATGAGCCATTACACAGTTTGGCCATGACCCATATACCCATGGGAGCCACGTACGAAAGATTGGTGCAAATGGCATTGCTGAATGAAGAGGATAAGGGCAAGAAGAAAGAGGGTTTGCAGCCCAAGAAGACAGACTTTAAGAAGGGCGGGAAAGGCAACAAAGAGAAGAGGAAGTGCAATTTCTGTGGCAAAGTGGGGCACTTAGTAAAGGACTGCCGGAAAAAGAAGGCCAAGGAGAATGGTGGGTGCTTTTCTTGCGGTGAGACAGGCCACAGGGCTAAGGACTGCCCAAAGAAACGAGGACAGGGGCAGAGGGCTGGATCCACCCCAGGGGCACAGGTTCATGTGCTGGAAGCGCCACCTCTGCAACAGCGAGGTATAAATACTTCTGTAGAAAGTGTAGTTTATCTTTATGATCACCCCGTTCGCACTTTATTTGATTCTTGCGCATCACACTCCTTTATCTCGTCTGCTTTAGTAGAATCTATGCACCTAGAAACTAGTATGGTAGAGGACCCCTTAATTGTTTCAAACCCAATTGGGGGCCCAGCTCATTTGTCTATGATCTGTTTGGAATTGAAAATTTCTATTCTAAGTGTAGAATTTCAATGTAGTGCCTTTGTTTTGGGCTTTTCGGGGTATGGTTTGATTTTGGGTATGGATTGGCTATCCAGTAATGGGGCCATCCTTGATTGTGAGAAAAGGGTTGTTAGGCTCCTAACCCAGCTCGGTAATACTTTGGAAATTTCTTGTAATCCCTCGTATGCGGTTATGCTTAGTTATCTTGAATCGCTAGATGCCTCCGTTGAAAATTTGCATTCAGTTAGAGTGGTCCGGGAATATCCGGATGTCTTTGAAGAGGTGAAGGGCTTGCCTCTGAAGCGGGAAATAGACTTCCGCATATATCTTGTAGATAATGCAAAGCCCGTTGCGTTGCCCGTTAGACATATGGCTCCACGAGAAAGGAAAGAGCTCAGTAAACAGATTAAAGAGCTTCTAGAAAAGGGGTTCATTAGGAGGAGCATTTCAGAATGGGGCGCTCCAGTGGTGTTCGCTACAAAGGCGGATTGAAACACCCCACCTCCGTTAGGGTCACTCTCAAAGGGAATGCCCTAATTTTGGTGGAGGTTTATAAGTACAAGTCACAGATATACAAGACAGATATAAGAACACATATTTGTAAAACAGCGGAAGAACAACAAACTTTATTTCATTAAGTCAAATACGTGTTACAACAACATCCTTTCCAAAAACATAACATAACACTTTCATAATCTGTCTTGAATACATTATTTAAAGAAGCATAAATAAAACATAGATAAACTGCAAAAGCCCCTTAGTGGATTGTCCAAAGCCATAGTTCAAAACAGGAAAGTCCAAGCAATACATTTCTCTTCTTCAAGCTGGATGTTGGGGCTGGTCAAGCTGCTGTGTTCCCTCCCTGAGGACCTGAGGGGGGGGGGGGAAACGGAAGAAAGAAGACGAAAGAAAAATAGAGTCAGACATAAAGCCTGAGTAAGTCTAGTACTACTTTGTCTATGAATAAAGAACTGGGTATGATAAGTAAAACAGGAAGTGGGCAAGCACTATGAACTTGGTTAAGTTATCTAGGGTCGAATATACTATCGTACCCCATGTTAATCTCTGAACCCATATAAACTAGTTTCCAATTTGCACCCCATAATCAGGGTGATGTGATCCATTCAATGATGATCGGCTCCTACTCGCATAGTTACATGTGTCCTACGGCCCCCGATGTCTGTAGTTACCTATGTTGGTCCCACCATGGGGTGTATCAAGTCCCATAGTGGCAACCCGACACAACCTTAGAGTGCACAGGTATGCTACTGGTGTCCAGTGCCTTATTTTTCTGCGCCGGAGTGTGTGCACGCCCGCACTCCGTTAGAACCTACACTGCTACACCACCGCCGTCGCTTTGACCTCTTACAATCAGCCCAGTAATCGTGCCCCACCCTGCCTAGTTTCAGGGTATCCTGATACACCATTTAGGGTTACTGCTGAAAAGGGTCCCCCGTTACTAGGTTTTCTATCTCTAGCCAACATGCTAAGTTGGTTAAGTGTTTCCTAACCTAACCCCACCAGTCCGTTTAGTTTAGCATGTTCCATTTTGATTAAGTCTTTAGTCCACTTAATCCTAACAATCCTGACTCAGCCTTAATTGTCTTATTAAGGCCCGGACCTCTCACATTAGACAGGTATTGTTGTGGCTGCCTGTTGCCGGTTGGTTCCGGGCAGTCTTACGCCACAACTCAGTCTAACCTCGGGTCCTTGCTGGGCTCCATGTTTAACCTCCCACATTGGATAGGTATTGTTGTGACTACTGGACAGCCGGGCGGTTCCGGGCAGGTTTACATCACAACTCAATCCAACCTCGGGTTAAACACATCGTATTTTCTACATTTACATATCTTGTCATTCTTCTTTATTTATATGTAAATATTTGCGGCCCATTATTAAGTTAATGGTGTAAAGATTACACCAATCACGGGCCCAACCCATACTTGAATTTGGGCCCTTCTATTTTATATTTTCATTCATTAATTCATTTTAACCCAACGTTATTTTCCCCCGTTTTACACGTCCGTTTATATATATATATATATATTGGGCTTAGCCTTTTAAAGCCCAATTTAGCCATGCGAAAAGGGGAGGCTTATGGCGTATACACAAAGAGGGGAAGGTGAGCGCATGAACTTGCATGTGACGTTGGAAAATACATAATAGAAATTGGTGTACTTGCATAGTGGTGACACGTATTTTGGTCATAAAACATAGGTGACATAAATCAAGGCATGTAAACTTGCATAGGTTTAACTACAACATGAACCTATATTCTTATTTAGGCATAATGTCAAACATAAGCATGGCCTAAATACTTCTAGCATAAACATGGCATATTGTCAAACATAAGCATGGCATAAAATACTTCTTGCATAGGCATGGCATATTGTCAAACATAAGCATGGCATAAAATACTTCTAGCATAGGCATGGCATATGGTCAAACATAAGCATGGCATAAATACTTCTAGCATGAACATAGCATAATTCAACTTAATCATGATTTAAGCCTAATCACATAATGATGCATAAATATTCCTAAACATGGTGTTTGCTTTAAACTTGCAAAAAGGGGATTTTTGAGTCCAACCTAGCCATGTCTCACATATGTCATTTAACAACATAGAACTAACATGGATTTCAATTATGCCTAATATTATTCATAGCCTAGCCATATTAATGAGTTTTGCAAAAGCATGGTTTAATACATGGATTATGGTGTCAAAATTCCAACATAGTTTCATATGAACTATAACAACCAAACTTGTTCAATTACTTGCAAAATGATTTATGCACAAAATATACATCATGATAGCATAATAACAAAGCCCAAATTCGCATAAATTTCAATCAACTACATACATGTAGCTTCAACATAGATAACATAATTTGCGCAATATTCCAAACGTATACTTGTATAGAACTACCGCATGTAGTTCTTTATAACATAATCCATAAATATCCAAACGTATATAAATTGATAAGAACGCATAAATATGAATCACTTCCATTGCCACAATTCAAGCATACACATCAACACAGTTGTTTATTATACCAAAGTAATACTCTACTTACAATGGTTGCGGCGAATTCTCTAATTAAGAGACACGATTCCTTTGTTGAATTGATTAGCTTTAGGTTGCTTTGAATTGCTTTAGGCTTTAGAACTTTCTTCCTAACTCTCTCTCTAGTCGGCGGCTAATCTTTGTCGTTCCTCAGCAACATGGCGGCTATAATCTTATTTTGAATGAATAGATTAGGGTTTAGTCTAGGGTTGTTTATATAGAGGTTAGGAATTGATTAGGACCCTTGATGTTGCTAGGATTGATCATAGCCATTCATTAGATAGAGAGACCAATAAAAACCCGCCACCTAGCCCTAATGACAAAGCAGACCACAGAAATTCGACCACACACCGACCTGGCCAGCCAGGGCTAGACCAGACCTGGCCAGCAGGTCATTTTTGACCTGGGCGCACTTGGCAGGTGCGCCAGGTCAAAAATGCACTGGCGCACTTCACAGGTGCGCCAGTTCATTTTTGTTCTGGCGCACTTCCCAAGTGCGCCAGTGCATTCTGGCCCTTTTTCGGTTTTTCGCCCAACTTCGTTCGTCCATAACTTCTTCATACGATATCCGTTTTTCGAAAACTCGGACTCTATTTCGCGTATTTTTCCGAGACGAACGCAATGGCGTATCCCGTTTCCCTTAGTTCTTTGATTTGGGTTTGATTATACTTTAATTCATGAATTTCACAGTTATAGAATTTTCGGGGTGTTACATTCTCCCCCACTTAAAAGGATTTCGTCCCCGAAATCTTCAAGTTAGGAGGAATGTATTACCTAACATCCAATCATCCATCTACTCATCCATCAAACACGAGCATCCATTGTCCTTAAAAGACTTCTAATGCTTCATGGTCATATGCGAAGTGTGTGTGTATACATGTACTTATCTAATGCAAAATCAGGCGGTCTACTGATTCAGTTGACCTCCTTAATGCGAATTATGTAAGTGCCATGAATCCATTATGTATGCAAATTTTCCTATTTTTGCTTCTACATGAGAGCACAATCATTCAGTACAAATGCAGCATCCACATGACAACACATTAAAGTTAAACCATATACGAGTGCAAACATATATGCATATGCAATATGAAGTGACTGAGCCGATCTAAAACCTAGATTGTGTGTGTATATGCAACCACGAGTAACCACTAGCAATCACTTGCAGCCACTTGCAACCATCATCCATAACATGTTTCAACTACATGTTTCCATCCAAAAAGATTCTATCTAAAAGATACGGTCGAGGAAATATACCTAAAAAGATAGATAAAAGCGCAACTTAAGGAAAAGGAAAGATCAAGGATGTACCCTCGAACAGAAAAGGGTAGGCTGTGCGTATTTTAGCTTCAGTTTCCCAAGTCGCGTCTCCCTCGGCGTCACTCCACTGAACTTTGACGAGCTTGACTTCGCGGTTGCGTAGCTTCTTTACTTCCGTTCCTAATATGCGGGTTGGAACTTTCCTTATGGTTGCCTCGCGTTCCACTTCGACCTCTTCGAGGATATTTGGCTCTACCACTTCAGCAGACTCATGCAGACATTTTCGAAGATGTGAAACGTGAAAAACGTTGTGGACTCCAGCCAACTTCTCGGGTAGCTCTAATCTATAGGCCGTTTTCCCAATCCTCTCGATAATAGGGAATGGCCCTACGAATCTTGGTGCTAGCTTTCCTGTGGTTCCAAAACGAACAACGTTTCTTAGCGGTGATACCTTGAGAAAAACTCTGTCTCCAACCTCGAATTCAAGGTCGGTCCTCCTCTTGTCGGCGTAGGACTTTTGTCTGTCTTGGGCCGTCTTCATCCTTCTTCGTATTAGGTCTACTTTCTCTGAAGTCTCTCGGATCATGTCTGGTCCAAGTATGAGCTTATCTGTGGACTCCCACCAACAAGTGGGCGATCGGCACGGTCTTCCATATAAAGCTTCGAAGGGCGCCATTCCTATGGTTGCTTGATAGCTGTTGTTGTAGGCAAATTCCACCAAAGGAAGGTGGTCTTCCCATGTCCCTCCGAAGTCAAGGACGCATAGTCTTAGAAGGTCTTCCAAAACTCTGTTTACTCTCTCCGTTTGGCCGTCGGTTTGGGGATGATAGGTTGTGCTCAAGCATAACTGCGTTCCTACTGCTTCTTGCAGACTCCGCCAAAACTCGCTGGTGAAGATGGGGTCTCGGTCACTAACAATACTAGATGGTATTCCATGGAGTCGAACGATTTCCTTTAGGTAAAGTGATGCTAGGGATGAGGCAGTTCTCTTACTTTTGACTGGTAAAAAGTGGGCGCTTTTAGTAAGCCTATCCACTATTACCCAAATGCTTGTGTTGCCTCTCCTAGACCTAGGCAGCCCATAGATGAAGTCCATTGAGATGCTATCCCACTTCCACTGCAGGATCTCCAGAGGATGTAGTAGTCCGCCAGGCTTTTTCTGTTCCGCCTTAACCTGTTGGCACACCATACACTTAGAAACGAACTCTGCCACGTCCTTTTTCATGCCGTTCCAGAAGAAAGTCCTTTTTATGTCTTTGTACATTTTATCCCCGCCTGGGTGTATCGTCATCTTGGAATGATGCGCTTCCTCGAGAACCTTCTTCACTAAATCGTTTGTCTGTGGGACGCATAGTCTTCCGTCTCGCCTTAGTAAACCCCTATCGTCGATAGAGTATCGGTTGAGGTGACTTGAAGTCTCACCCCTAATTAGCCTATCAATTATTTCCACAAGCTGAGGGTCTTCGCGTTGTGCTGTCCCTACTGAATCCACTAAAGTTGGGCGCACTTCGAGAGATGCTAGCAGGCCCGGTACGAAATCGGAGGAAGGCCTAAAGTCGAAGCTGGCTATAAACTCTAGGCTTTGTCTTTCAACAAACAACGGGCTTAGGGTCAATTTCTTTCGGCTCAACGCGTCTGCCACTACGTTGCCATTGCCCGGAGTATAGGAAATTTCGAAATCGTACGAGGCAAGAAACTCCATCCATCTTTGTTGCCTCAAGTTAAGATCCTTCTGCGAGAAAAGATATTTCAACGATTTATGGTCAGTGTAAAGTTCGAACTTCTCACCTAGGAGATAGTGTCGCCAAGACTTTAGTGCAAAGACGATGGCGGCTAACTCAAGATCGTGGGTTGGGTAGTTCTTTTCGTGCACCTTCAACTGCCTCCCGCCATAAGCTACTACCCTTCCTTCTTGCATTAAGACGGCGCCTAGCCCTGTCCCACATGCATCCGTATAAACAGTGAACATCTTGCTCCCATCTGGCAGCGTCAAAACTGGGGCTGTTGTGAGAGCCCTTTTTAGTCGTTGGAAAGCAAACTCGCAATCCAAATCCCAATTGAACACTAGATTCTTCTTAGTCAATTTCGTGAGCGGAGCTGAGATTTTCGCAAAATCCCTTATGAACTTTCGATAGAAACCTGCTAGTCCTAGAAAGCTTCGGACCTCAGTTGCATTCCTTGGTGTCTCCCAATCCTGTACCGCCACTACCTTCGCAGGGTCCACCGCTAACCCTTGTTTGGATAATATGTGCCCAAGGAACCTCACCTCTTCCCTCCAAAAGTGGCATTTGGAGAATTTGGCTTTTAGTTGATGGACTCGCAAAGTTTCCATGATTGCCCTTAAGTGTTGAGCATGTTCCTCTTCACTCTTTGAGAAGATAAGGATATCATCTACGAAGACCACTACGAATTTGTTGAGGAAATCTCTAAATACCCTACTCATCAGGTCCACGAAGTAAGCAGGTGCATTTGTCAAGCCGAAAGGCATGACAAGCCATTCAAAGAAACCGTCTGGGGTTCTAAACGCCGTTTTATCGATGCTATCTTCAGCCACCCTTAGCTGATGAAAACCGGTTGCTAAATCGAGTTGGGAGAAAACAGACGCTCCTACAAGCTGGTCAAATAAATCGTCAATTCTAGGGAGAGGGTGCCTATTCTTTTTCGTTAGCTTGTTGAGCTCCCTATAGTCAACACATAGACGGAGTGAACCATCCGCCTTTGTAGCGAACACCACTGGAGCGCCCCATTCTGAAATGCTTCTCCTAATGAACCCCTTTTCTAGAAGCTCTTTAATCTGTTTACTGAGCTCTTTCCTTTCTCGTGGAGCCATATGTCTAATGGGCAACGCAACGGGCTTTGCATTATCTACAAGATATATGCGGAAGTCTATTTCCCGCTTCGGAGGCAAGCCCTTCACCTCTTCAAAGACATCCGGATATTCCCGGACCACTCTAACTGATTGCAAGTTTTCAACAGAGGCATCTAGCGATTCAAGATAACTAAGCATAACCGCATACGAGGGATTACAAGAAATTTCCAAAGTATTACCGAGCTGGGTTAGGAGCCTAACAACCCTTTTCTCACAATCAAGGATGGCCCCATTACTGGATAGCCAATCCATACCCAAAATCAAACCATACCCCGAAAAGCCCAAAACAAAGGCACTACATTGAAATTCAACACTTAGAATAGAAATTTTCAATCCCACACAGATCATAGACAAATGAGCTGGGCCCCCAATTGGGTTTGAAACAATTAAGGGGTCCTCTACCATACTAGTTTGTAGGTGCAGAGATTCTACTAAAGCAGACGAGATAAAGGAGTGTGATGCGCCAGAATCAAATAAAGTGCGAACGGGGTGATCATAAAGATAAACTACACTTTCTACAGAAGTATTTATACCTCGCTGTTGCAATGGTGGCGCTTCTAGCACATGAACCTGTGCCCCTGGGGTGGATCCAGTGCCCTGCCCCTGTCCTCGTTTCCTTGGGCAGTCCTTAGCCCTATGGCCTGTCTGACCGCACGAAAAGCACCCACCATTCTCCTTAGCCTTCTTCTTTCGGCAGTCCTTTACTAAGTGCCCCACTTTGCCACAGAAATTGCACTTCCTCTTCTCTTTGTTGCCTTTCCCGCCCTTCTTAAAGTCTGTCTTCTTGGGCTGCAAACCCTCTTTCTTCCCTTGAGATCTTTCTGCCTTTGTCTCCTTCTTGCCCTTATCCTCCTCATTCAGCAATGCCATTTGCACCAATCTTTCATATGTGGCTCCCATGGGTATATGGGTCATGGCCAAACTGTGTAATGGCTCATTTAACCCTTTGACGAAACGGAGAGCCTTCTTGTGCGGGGTGTTAACTAGGTCAAGCCCAAACCTAGCCAGCTCATCAAACTGATTCACATACTCTCTGACTGTCTTGTCCCTTTGTTTAAGAAATAGGAATTTTTCTAACTGCAAACTCCTTTCTGCATCTGAGAGAAATTTGGTCTCAAACCTTGCCCTAAAGTCCTCCCATGTCTCCACTGGTCTTTCAGCATTAGTGACTTCCCACCAGTAGGAAGCCTCACCCTTCAATAGCCACACCGCCAGTTGTACTTTTTGTCTATCTTCTACCTCAAAGATGATGAATAGGTCTTCAGTTTCTTTTAGCCAATTCCTAGCTGCTACGAAGGACTCGGTTCCATGGAAATCCCTTCCTCCCATAGCTTTAAAATCTTTACATATCTTAGCAAAATTGTTTCCCCGAGGAGGAGGTGGAGGAAAAGGTGTTGCTGCAGCTGGATGGTTCCCTTCAGCTGGGGGAGGAGGAACGGTAGGACCTGGCTGAGTGGCCCTTGCTTCTAAGAACCGTCTAAACCAACCAGGTATTGGCACCCCTTCTGGCAAGTTAAGATCTTGGGACATGCTGAAAAAAAGGATAGATTCAAAACGAAGGATAAGAGATAGTTCCTATGGCTTTGGGGAGTGGACTTTGCCTTTTTAAAATAATATTTTTCTTTTAAAAATGCTTCTTAAATTTCCTTTTTGAAAATAATTTTTCAAAACTTTTTATCTTATCTGGTAAACCTATGCTCTGATACCAAGTGAAACACCCCACCTCCGTTAGGGTCACTCTCAAAGGGAATGCCCTAATTTTGGTGGAGGTTTATAAGTACAAGTCACAGATATACAAGACAGATATAAGAACACATATTTGTAAAACAGCGGAAGAACAACAAACTTTATTTCATTAAGTCAAATACGTGTTACAACAACATCCTTTCCAAAAACATAACATAACACTTTCATAATCTGTCTTGAATACATTATTTAAAGAAGCATAAATAAAACATAGATAAACTGCAAAAGCCCCTTAGTGGATTGTCCAAAGCCATAGTTCAAAACAGGAAAGTCCAAGCAATACATTTCTCTTCTTCAAGCTGGATGTTGGGGCTGGTCAAGCTGCTGTGTTCCCTCCCTGAGGACCTGGGGGGGGGGGGGGGGAACGGAAGAAAGAAGACGAAAGAAAAATAGAGTCAGACATAAAGCCTGAGTAAGTCTAGTACTACTTTGTCTATGAATAAAGAACTGGGTATGATAAGTAAAACAGGAAGTGGGCAAGCACTATGAACTTGGTTAAGTTATCTAGGGTCGAATATACTATCGTACCCCATGTTAATCTCTAAACCCATATAAACTAGTTTCCAATTTGCACCCCATAATCAGGGTGATGTGATCCATTCAATGATGATCGGCTCCTACTCGCATAGTTACATGTGTCCTACGGCCCCCGATGTCTGTAGTTACCTATGTTGGTCCCACCATGGGGTGTATCAAGTCCCATAGTGGCAACCCGACACAACCTTAGAGTGCACAGGTATGCTATTGGTGTCCAGTGCCTTATTTTTCTGCGCCGGAGTGTGTGCACGCCCGCACTCCGTTAGAACCTACACTGCTACACCACCGCCGTCGCTTTGACCTCTTACAATCAGCCCAGTAATCGTGCCCCACCCTGCCTAGTTTCAGGGTATCCTGATACACCATTTAGGGTTACTGCTGAAAAGGGTCCCCCGTTACTAGGTTTTCTATCTCTAGCCAACATGCTAAGTTGGTTAAGTGTTTCCTAACCTAACCCCACCAGTCCGTTTAGTTTAGCATGTTCCATTTTGATTAAGTCTTTAGTCCACTTAATCCTAACAATCCTGACTCAGCCTTAATTGTCTTATTAAGGCCCGGACCTCTCACATTAGACAGGTATTGTTGTGGCTGCCTGTTGCCGGTTGGTTCCGGGCAGTCTTACGCCACAACTCAGTCTAACCTCGGGTCCTTGCTGGGCTCCATGTTTAACCTCCCACATTGGATAGGTATTGTTGTGACTATTGGACAGCCGGGCGGTTCCGGGCAGGTTTACATCACAACTCAATCCAACCTCGGGTTAAACACATCGTATTTTCTACATTTACATATCTTGTCATTCTTCTTTATTTATATGTAAATATTTGCGGCCCATTATTAAGTTAATGGTGTAAAGATTACACCAATCACGGGCCCAACCCATACTTGAATTTGGGCCCTTCTATTTTATATTTTCATTCATTAATTCATTTTAACCCAACGTTATTTTCCCCCGTTTTACACGTCCGTTTATATATATATATTGGGCTTAGCCTTTTAAAGCCCAATTTAGCCATGCGAAAAGGGGAGGCTTATGGCGTATACACAAAGAGGGGAAGGTGAGCGCATGAACTTGCATATGACGTTGGAAAATACATAATAGAAATTGGTGTACTTGCATAGTGGTGACATGTATTTTGGTCATAAAACATAGGTGACATAAATCAAGGCATGTAAACTTGCATAGGTTTAACTACAACATGAACCTATATTCTTATTTAGGCATAATGTCAAACATAAGCATGGCCTAAATACTTCTAGCATAAACATGGCATATTGTCAAACATAAGCATGGCATAAAATACTTCTTGCATAGGCATGGCATATTGTCAAACATAAGCATGGCATAAAATACTTCTAGCATAGGCATGGCATATGGTCAAACATAAGCATGGCATAAATACTTCTAGCATGAACATAGCATAATTCAACTTAATCATGATTTAAGCCTAATCACATAATGATGCATAAATATTCCTAAACATGGTGTTTGCTTTAAACTTGCAAAAAGGGGATTTTTGAGTCCAACCTAGCCATGTCTCACATATGTCATTTAACAACATAGAACTAACATGGATTTCAATTATGCCTAATATTATTCATAGCCTAGCCATATTAATGAGTTTTGCAAAAGCATGGTTTAATACATGGATTATGGTGTCAAAATTCCAACATAGTTTCATATGAACTATAACAACCAAACTTGTTCAATTACTTGCAAAATGATTTATGCACAAAATATACATCATGATAGCATAATAACAAAGCCCAAATTCGCATAAATTTCAATCAACTACATACATGTAGCTTCAACATAGATAACATAATTTGCGCAATATTCCAAACGTATACTTGTATAGAACTACCGCATGTAGTTCTTTATAACATAATCCATAAATATCCAAACGTATATAAATTGATAAGAACGCATAAATATGAATTACTTCCATTGCCACAATTCAAGCATACACATCAACACAGTTGTTTATTATACCAAAGTAATACTCTACTTACAATGGTTGCGGCGAATTCTCTAATTAAGAGACACGATTCCTTTGTTGAATTGATTAGCTTTAGGTTGCTTTGAATTGCTTTAGGCTTTAGAACTTTCTTCCTAACTCTCTCTCTAGTCGGCGGCTAATCTTTGTCGTTCCTCAGCAACATGGCGGCTATAATCTTATTTTGAATGAATAGATTAGGGTTTAGTCTAGGGTTGTTTATATAGAGGTTAGGAATTGATTAGGACCCTTGATGTTGCTAGGATTGATCATAGCCATTCATTAGATAGAGAGACCAATAAAAACCCGCCACCTAGCCCTAATGACAAAGCAGACCACAGAAATTCGACCACACACCGACCTGGCCAGCCAGGGCTAGACCAGACCTGGCCAGCAGGTCATTTTTGACCTGGGCGCACTTGGCAGGTGCGCCAGGTCAAAAATGCACTGGCGCACTTCACAGGTGCGCCAGTTCATTTTTGTTCTGGCGCACTTCCCAAGTGCGCCAGTGCATTCTGGCCCTTTTTCGGTTTTTCGCCCAACTTCGTTCGTCCATAACTTCTTCATACGATATCCGTTTTTCGAAAACTCGGACTCTATTTCGCGTATTTTTCCGAGACGAACGCAATGGCGTATCCCGTTTCCCATAGTTCTTTGATTTGGGTTTGATTATACTTTAATTCATGAATTTCACAGTTATAGAATTTTCGTGGTGTTACACGGATGGTTCACTCCGTCTATGTGTTGACTATAGGGAGCTCAACAAGCTAACGAAAAAGAATAGGCACCCTCTTCCTAGAATTGACGATTTGTTTGACCAGCTTGTAGGAGCATCTGTTTTCTCCCAACTCGCTTTAGCAACCGGTTTTCATCAGCTAAGGGTGGCTGAAGATAGCATCGATAAAACGGCATTCAGAACCCCAGACGGCTTCTTTGAATGGCTTGTCATGCCTTTCGGCTTGATAAATGCACCTGCTTACTTCGTGGACCTGATGAGTAGGGTATTTAGAGATTTCCTCAACAAATTCGTAGTGGTCTTCGTAGATGATATCCTTATCTTCTCAAAGAGTGAAGAGGAACATGCTCAGCACTTAAGGGCAATCATGGAAACTTTGCGAGTCCATCAACTAAAAGCCAAGTTCTCCAAATGCCACTTTTGGAGGGAAGAGGTGAGGTTCCTTGGGCACATAGTATCTAAACAAGGGTTAGCAGTGGACCCTGCCAAGGTAGTGGCGGTACAAGACTGGAAGACACCAAGGAATGCGACTGAGGTCCGAAGCTTTCTAGGACTAGCGGGTTTCTATCGAAAGTTCATAAGGGATTTTGCGAAAATCTCAGCTCTGCTCACGAAATTGACTAAGAAGAATCTAGTGTTCAATTGGGACTTTGATTGCGAGTTTGCTTTCCAACGACTGAAAAGGGCTCTCACAACAGCCCCAGTTTTGACGCTGCCGGATGGGAGCATAATGTTCACTGTTTATACGGATGCATGTGGGACAGGGCTAGGCGCCGTCTTAATGCAAGAAGGAAGGGTAGTAGCTTATGGCGGGAGGCAGTTGAAAGTACACGAAAAGAACTACCCAACCCACGACCTTGAGTTAGCCGCCATCGTCTTTGCACTCAAGTCTTGGCGACACTATCTCCTAGGTGAGAAGTTCGAACTTTACACTGACCATAAATCGTTGAAATATCTTTTCTCGCAGAAGGATCTTAACTTGAGGCAACAAAGATGGATGGAGTTTCTTGCCTCGTACGATTTCGAAATCTCCTACACTCCGGGTAAAGGCAACGTAGTGGCAGACGCGTTGAGCCGAAAGAAATTGACCCTAAGCCCATTGTTTGTTGAAAGACAAAGCCTAGAGTTTATAGCCAGCTTCGACTTTAGGCCTTCCTCCGATTTCGTACCAGGCCTGCTTGCATCGCTCGAAGTACGCCCATCTTTAGTGGATTCAGTAGGGGCAGCACAACGCGAAGACCCTCAGCTTGTGGAAACGATTGATAGGCTAATTAGGGGTGAGACTTCAAGTCACCTCAACAGATACTCCAATGACGATAAGGGTTTACTAAGGCGAGACGGAAGACTATGCGTCCCACAGACAAAAGATTTAATAAAGAAGGTTCTCGAGGAAGCACATCACTCCAAGATGACGATACATCCAGGCGGAGATAAAATGTACAAAGACATAAAAAGGACTTTCTTCTGGAACGGCATGAAAAAGGACGTGGCAGAATTCGTTTCTAAGTGTATGGTGTGCCAACAGGTTAAAGCGGAACAGAAAAAGCCTGGCGGACTGCTGCATCCTCTAGAGGTCCCACAGTGGAAGTGGGATAGCATCTCAATGGACTTCATCGATGGACTGCCTAGGTCTAGGAGAGGCAACACTAGCATTTGGGTAATAGTGGATAGGCTTACTAAAAGCGCCCACCTTTTACCTGTCAAAAGTAAAAGAACTGCCTCATCCCTAGCATCACTTTATCTCAAGGAAATCGTTCGACTCCATGGGATACCATCTAGCATTGTTAGTGACCGAGACCCCATCTTCACCAGTGAGTTTTGGCGGAGTCTGCAAGAAGCAGTAGGAACGCAGTTATGCTTAAGCACAGCCTATCATCCCCAAACCGACGGCCAAACAGAGAGAGTGAACAGAGTTTTGGAAGACCTTTTAAGACTATGCGTCCTTGACTTCGGAGGGACATGGGAAGACCACCTTCCTTTGGTGGAATTTGCCTACAACAACAGCTATCAAGCAACCATCGAAATGGCGCCCTTCGAAGCTTTATATGGAAGACCGTGCCGATCGCCCACTTGTTGGTGGGAGTCCACGGATAAGCTCATACTTGGACCAGATATGATCCGAGAGACCTCAGAGAAAGTAGACTTAATACGAAGAAGGATGAAGACGGCCCAAGACAGACAAAAGTCCTATGCCGACAAGAGGAGGACCGACCTTGAATTTGAGGTTGGAGACAGAGTTTTTCTCAAGGTATCACCGCTAAGGAACGTTGTTCGTTTTGGAACAACAGGAAAACTAGCACCAAGGTTCGTAGGGCCATTCCCTATTATCGAGAAAATTGGGAAAATGGCCTATAGATTAGAGCTACCCGAGAAGTTGGCTGGAGTCCACAACGTTTTTCACGTTTCACATCTCCGAAAATGTCTACATGAGTCAGCTGAAGTGGTAGAGCCAAATATCCTCGAAGAGGCCGAAGTGGAACGCGAAGCAACCATAAGAAAAGTTCCAACCCGCATCTTAGGAACGGAAGTGAAGAAGCTACGCAACCGTGAAGTCAAGCTCGTCAAAGTTCAGTGGAGCGACGCCGAGGGAGACGCGACTTGGGAAACTGAAGCTAGAATACGTACTGCCTACCCTTTTCTGTTCGAGGGTATATCTTTGATCTTTCCTTTTCCTTAAGTTGCGCTTTTATCTATCTTTTTAGGTATATTTCCTCGACCGTATCTTTTAGGTAGAAACCTTTTGGATGGAAACATGTAGTTGAAACATGTTATGGATGATGGTTGCAAATGGTTGCAAGTGATTGCTAGTGGTTGCTCGTGGTTGCATATACACACACAATCTAGGTTTTAGATCGGCTCAGTCACTTCATATTGCATATGCATATATGCTTGCATTCGTATATGGTTGAACTTGAATGTGTTGTCATATGGATGTTGCATTTGTATTGAATGATTGTGCACTCATGTAGAATCATGAATAGGAAAATTTGCATACATAATGGATTCATGGCACTTACATAATTCGCATTAAGGAGGTCAACTGAATTAGTAGACCGCCTGATTTTGCATTAGATAAGTACATGTACACACACACTTCGCATATGATCATGAAGCATTAGAAGTCTTTTAAGGACAATGGATGCTCGTGTTTGATGGATGAGTAGATGGATGATTGGATGTTAGGATATACATTCCTCCTAAACTTGAAGATTTCGGGGACGAAATCCTTTTAAGTGGGGGAGAATGTAACACCCAGCAAACTCTATAACTATGAAATTAACAAATTAAAGTATGATTAATTTGAAATCAAAGAACTAAGGGAAACGGGATACGCCATTGCATTCGTCTCGGAAAAATACGCGAAATAGAGTCCGAGTTTTCGAAAAACGGAGTCCGTATGAAGAAGATATGGCCTTCGGAAGTTTTGAATTAAATTTAAAATTCAAACAGAATAAAATAATTAAAAATCGGGCCCAATGGGCCAGGGCGGATAAACACCCGCCTAGGCCACCCAGGTCGACTGGGCTGTCGACCTGGGCTACCCATGTAAACCTGCCCGGAACCGCCCGGCTGTCCAGTAGTCACAACAATACCTATCCAATGTGGGAGGTTAAACATGGAGCCCAATAAGGACCCGAGGTTAGACTGAGTTGTGGCGTAAGACTGCCCGGAACCAACCGGCAACAGGCAGCCACAACAATACCTGTCTAATGTGAGAGGTCAGGGCCTTAATAAGACAATTAAGGCTGAGGCAGGATTGATAGGATTAAGTGAACTAAAGACTTAATCAAAATGGAACATGCTAAACAAAACGGACTGGTGGGGGTTAGGTTAGGAAACACTTAACCAACTTAGCATGTTGGCTAGAGATAGAAAACCTAGTAACGGGGGACCCTTTTCAGCAGTAACCCTAGAAGGTGTATCAGGATACCCTGAAACTAGGCAGGGTGGGGCACGATTACTGGGCTGATTGTAAGAGGTCAAAGCGACGGCGGTGGTGTAGCAGTGTAGGTTCTAACGGAGTGCGGGCGTGCACACACTCCGGCGCAGAAAAATAAGGCACTGTACACCAGTAGCATACCTGTGCACTCTAAGGTTGTGTCGGGTTGCCACTATGGGACTTGATACACCCCATGGTGGGAACAGCATAGGTAACTACAACATCGGGGGCCGTAAGACACATGTAACTATGCGAGTAGGAGCCGATCATCATAGAATGGATCACGTCACCCTGACTTTGGGTGCCAGTTGGAAACTAGTTTATATGGGTTCAGAGATTAACATGGGGTACGATAGTATATTCGACCCTAGACAACTTAACCAAGTTTATAGTGCTTGCCCACTTCTTGTTTATACTTATCATACCCAGTTCTTTATTCATAGACAAAATAGTACTAGACTTACTCAGGCTTTATGTCTGACTCTACTTTTCTTTCGTCTTCTTTTCTTCCGTTTCCCCCCCCCCCAGGTCCACAGGGAGGGAACACAGCAGCTTGACCAACCTTAACATCCAGCTTGAAGAAGAGAAATGTATTGCTTGGACTTTCCTGTTTTGAACTATGGCTTTGGACAATCCACTATGGGGACTTTTGCAGTTTATCTATGTTTTATTTATGCTTCTTTAAATAATGTACTCAAGACAGATTATGAAAGTGTTATGTTATGTTTTTGGAAAGGATGTTGTTGTAACACGTATTTGACTTTATGAAATAAAAGTTTGTTGTTCTTCCACTGTTTACAAATATGTGTTCTTATATCTGTCTTGTATATCTGTGACTTGTACTTATAAACCTCCACCAAAATTAGGGCATTCCCTTTGAGAGTGACCCTAACGAAGGTGGGGTGTTTCAATCGGCTCCCTATAAACCTAACACGTCAAGTGTTGGTGTCCATATGGCCCACATATGGTTGTAGTTAGACTGTGCTGGGTCCACCTTTGGGTGTATCAAGCCCTCGGGTGTCAACCCCAGACACTTAAGCAATAATGCACAGCCCTAACCTACTGGTACCCGTGCCTTGAGTTTGTCCAACACCGGACTACGTGCACGTCCGTAGCCCGCCTGGACCCGCACCGCTGTACCACTCGGCCATCGCCCTTTGGTCGCTTACATCCGTCCAGTAATCGTGCCCCGCCCTAGCCTAGCTTCTAGGGTTGTGAATGATACCAAACTGGGATTACTGTTAGAACAGACCACGTTGCTAGGGTTTCCCAAGAGGGTTAAGTGTGATTTAACCCTTTACTAATCATGGATTAAACTAGTTAAGTGCAACCAACGGTTCACCACTTAACCCCATTTCAATCCCTCGAATCCCCAAATTGGTTAAGTATTAGTGGACCCTGACTTAACCCTAATCATGAGGCATTAATTTATTTAATGCACCTTAACCTCTCACATTAGACCTTGTTGTGGTTACTAGTTAGGCCGGGCGGGTCCGGGTAGCTTTACACCACAACTTGATCTAACCTCGGGTCTTGGCACCCCATGACCAACTTCTCACATTGGGTCCTATTGTTTGTAGCCACTAGTTAAGCCGGTCGGTTCCGGGTAGAATTACGCTACAAACTCAACCCAACCTCGAGTTGGCCACACTTATGTTTTCTAAGTGTCATGTCCACTTTATTTCAAAACATCATCACAAGTCAACAAATACTTGGGTAGACCTAACTTAATAGGTAAATTCCCAAGGGGTAGACCTAACTTAATAGGTAAATTCCCAATCTTATATTTTCATGTATTTTAAGTTTACCCAAACCCCCAACGTCATTCTATCGCTTACATATTCGTAGTAACACATAAAGGATAGGAAGAGGGAACTTGGCATAACATACATGATGAACTTGCATATCGCAACAAACATACATAACATGTTAGACTTGCACAACTTAGCATAGTGAACTTGCACATTACCTTAAACGTGCATAACATGTTAAACTTGCCTAACATGGTATAGGGAACTTGCATAAACATGCATAACTTGTCAAATATGCACAACATGTCATTTTGAACTTGCATAAACATGCATAACTAAATAAACTTGCAAATCATGGCTTGGTGATCTTGCATAAACATGCATAACTTGTTAAACTTGCAAATCATGACTTGGTGAACTTGCATAAACATGCATAACTTGTTAAACTTGCAAACCATGACTTAGTAAACTTGCATAAACATGCATAACTAAATAAACTTGCAAATCATGGCTTGGTGAACTTGCATAAACATGCATAACTTGTTAAACTTGCAAATCATGACTTGGTGAACTTGCATAAACATGCATAACTTGTTAAACTTGCAAACCATGACTTAGTAAACTTGCATAAACATGCATAACTAAATAAACTTGCAAATCAAGGCATAGTGAACTTGCATAAACATGCATAACTTGTTAAACTTGCAAATCAAAACATGCATACTTCATCAAACATGTGTAACATAGCATAGTGAACTCACATAAGCATGCATAACTCATTAAACATGCATATCATAGCATAGTGAACTCGCATAAGCATGCACAACTCATTGAACATACAAAAATCCCAACTTTCATCACATATTAACTTTAGAGTTTCTAAAATGAAGGTAAGAGGGCTTACAACTATTATGAAGACACAAATCTCCTAATAAAGTTTGAGAAGCCCCTTTTTTATGCAAGCATAAAACCCCAAAACAAAGCTCCAATAAGAAAACACCCAAAACACTAGCTTAGCAAATAAAACTTGCAACTTGATGATGTATGCAAGCTAATGATCATTCATACAACTTAGAAAAGCTTGTATGAACATCAAAATCTTCTTAGAATTGATTTTTGAAGAGGGTGGAGGCTAGGGTTCTTAGGTGGAGGCCATTTGAGATTTCAATTTGACATAGTTTGGTTGCTAGAGTGAATAATGAGGGTTTAGGGTAGGATTAGGAGCTTATTTATAGAAGATTAGAGTGTTTTTAGCCCTAGGATTAACCCTAGGTTAGTTTTGGCCCGTCAGATTTCGGAATTCTCTAGAACTAAGCCACAAGACCCAGCCCAAATCAAAATGGTGCGCCAGGCAATACTGCCTGGGCACCCCCTGTCGACAGGGCTGTCGACAGGGCAATCGACATGCTAAGACCCCTGTCGACAGGCCTGTCGACATGGGGTCCTGGGCGGGAATTTTTCCCGCCTGCCCAGTTTGCCCTAACCCATGTTTTAAATTTAAAATTTAAATCTGTTTTTACTTAGGAATTTTCTGCAAACTTCAATGGGCCTTAACTGGGTCATACGGACTCCGATTTTCGAAAACTTGGACTCTATTTCGCGTATTTTTCCGAGACGAACGCAATGGCATAGCCCGTTTCCCTTGATTCCCATTTTATAATTTAATTCTGCCTCGATTTATGTTATAACAGGTTTATTAAAAATACGGGTTGTTACAGAAACCTAGCAATAACTTTACATCACGGACCCAACAAAACTGGTTTCGTCGAAATCCGAGGTCGTTTGCAAAATTCCCATTTTTAAGGGCCTGAATTCCATAGCGACTATTCAGAATTTTCAACTGGACATATCTTTTGATTCCCGCTATGAAAATTTGATTTTTCGGATTCGTTGGAAAGATATTCACAATTAGATCCTAATGTTTTTGGTTTCACTAAAATCCGGATTATTTAGCACCCGGTACATTCAATTGAAGTTTGAAATCGAATTATCGAACTACCGTGCCATTTTCAATTCCATTTATAATTTAAAATAAATATTTATATTCTAACGACGGCGTATATAATATATACGTTCTAATTCTATTAAAAATAAATTTTTCGTCGATATTATTTAAAATAATTCATTTTAAATAATCAAAATTCGCTAAAATCGCCAAAATAAAAATTTTAAACTGGCCCAGATTTTCCGGGTTTTTACAATCTCCCCCACTTAAAATTTTTCGTCCCCGAAAAGGAACAAAGTAGAAAGTGGTTTGATAAATCAACCCTACGCTCGATCTGGCTTCCATTCTCCAACTCTTTAGTTTCTGAGAATTTTCAAAATTTCAAAAATTTGGCTAACACCCTAAATTTTCGAAAAATTTCGCCATAACTTCCCCTGCACCGGGAGCATCGGGGAATTTCAAATAGCTTCCCCGGTCCTTCAGATCTCAAAAAGAAAAAGCCAAGCGGCTAGCCAATAGGCTCATAAAATCATCATCACCCAAACAAAACAGTAAATTATGTAGTAAACATGTACCTATTTGTCGGGCAAACAAATTTTATTCTCTGCTCTAGCCTCCTTGCTATGACCTGTTCAATGTAAGTATATGCATATGCAAGCAAATGCGACCAATTTTCAATATAACTCAATATTTGATGCTATTAGGCATAATGGTTCAAAATTATCAAACAAATAAACAAACAACACAAACATCAATCAATTAGTGAATTAGAGTTTCAAATTCATAATTTTGATCCATATACAAAAATCATGTTTTTGATGCCAAATCACAACAATAGGTCTTATCTAATTTTTGGTTCTCACACCAGTCAATAGGAAATATATAGATATTACACGTTCGTCACTCGAATATAAATTCTGATGATGATATATCAACCATCAGAATCACCCCCGGGTGACTAGAGTGTAACTCTATATCTATCCAATATATCAAAACATCGAATACACGCTAGCTAGACGCATACGCAAAATATTTATATATTGGATTGTCCTAATCAATATGAAATAAATAATCAAATACGAATAATTGATTTAAATTTTCAAAACAAAATTTGTTTTCATTTGAAAAATATACTCTTCACACTCGTTCTAGGATACTACTGATCCCATCTCTAACGAGTCATTCCATTGGATATTGCTAATCCAATATCTGATGAATTCTTTCGTATGGTTCTAATGTGTCTTATTCTCGAGCTTTGTAAACCAAAGCTCTGATACCAACTGTGAAAGCCCGTAACTTCCCCGTAAAGGAAAGTGTCGGATAGTTCGAGAACAAACCACAACAGAACGCATATAAAAGAACATTTCATTGTATATTACAACAGATCATCAGAGTACAAGAATATACAGAGTAAAAATGAATATTACACAGAAATATCAGAGATTTAAATTACATTTAAATATATCGCAGCGGAAAATAATACAATACACAACTAGAAGAGATATACGGATACAAAGCTTTCCGGATATCGTTCCAGCTGTAAACCAGGATCCTATGAATATAAATCTGCAAAACCAAAACTACTAGCTGCCCGTGTCAAAATAAGGGCACCCAGAGTTTAGGTTAAAACAATAAACTCCAGGTCAGTCATGTGACTGGTGTGAGAACTAAAACAGTTAATCTTTATTTTTAAAGTTAGGTAAATCAAGGGACCACGCCGTATAACACGGAACGGGTTTCCTCCCAAGAATACCAGTGCATAAAACAAACAGCGCAATGCTAAATAAAGAAAAATGAAGCTGTTATAAGACCCAGGTCCCATCACACAATGCAACGCAAGCCGGAGGATAGGGTTTTTACCTTATAACAGCCAAAGCATGCTTGATACGTTTAAAACAAATCATTTGATACTATAATAAGTGCATACTGTATATAACAACTTCAAATCATAAATATCAATCATAGGCGGCATGAGTGCCCCATCCCACTATGTCACCATACTAGGTTCTACAAATAAAACCGCAAATGTCACGTATTTGGAAATTGGATTTCCGTCTATGAACCGAGGCAAAAGATAGTCCTCAACCGATTCGAGACAATCTAGCCTACCATGTCTCAGGAACAGCCGCAACTGCCCCCTGGATCGTCAGGGCCGGTCCACCGATGTGGATTATTATGCCTGAACAATACGTCTCCCCGCCCTTTGGGGCGCAAACGAGCCATCAAATGACTCCATCGGTTCGAGAACGACCGATCAATCCGAGGCGCCTCGCAACAGCAACAACCACATAAGTCAAACTCGTCAGGGCGTGTAAAACCACTGACGCCACTTTTAGCTAGAAAGAAACGCAAGTCCTCCCTGAGGTCCGTCTCCCGTTTTTGGTTCATACCGGGTGTGAAACTCGCGAATTCACGTTACACAAAGCTGTGCCACACAGGCTGTGCTTTGATCATCACCACAAGACTTTGCTTTTCAACAGAAGCCTCGATCAATTGCCACTTAGGTATGCCACACAGGCAATTCACTCCATGCGTTTGATATCCATCAACATATAACCCCTGAGCTCGTACGTCTCAGAGAAGGGCGTTAAGCAAGAGAATAAATTCTCCGCCGCCAAACAGATATATATTTAATAGAGATCAATCACATGGATTAAAATCCAATGTCAGACACACAGTCCATTTACAAGTCCGTTCTGGGTCTGAACGAAACCGGAGGCACCTAGTACCCCGCATATCCATCGATCTCCAAGTACGTCTGGACGATCACCAACTATTTCCATCTTCTTGGGTGTACAGCCCAATCAAGATCACCAGTAATCACCCAAACGACGTGAAGACTTCCGGTCTTCGACCACCGTCTTCATCCTCGACACCACGTCGAATCAGTTATTCAGAATGGGATAAACCCGGTCTTTCTGAATAACTCGCGTATATATTATAAAAGTGTTACACAAACACAGCATACGCCTCATTCCAATTCAGAATATTCTTTTATTCAAATATTCCTATACTTTGGGAAAAGTTCCCATTAATTTTATCCAAGATAAATTCTTTAAATTTATTCTTTAATCTCCTTTGAATATCAATTCAAACTAGTCGGGATTAGCGAACCACACCGAAGTAATCATTTATTTTATTTCCCAATCCCAACCTATTCATCCCATGAAGTAAAACTGGTAGTACTTCATATCTAACACCACAGTGTTATCGGTAATTCAATATCCATTTCACGTTCAAATCTAATTAAAGATTTAACTATCGCCTGGAGCAAAACTGGTGATACTCCATTTTCGATCTTTTCAATCTAATTAAAGATTCATTAAAACTCCACTTAGTTTTAATATTTCTCTGGGTTAAAGAATCAGTGTCATTTAAAAATACAGTTCACGATAAACCCAAAATCACATTCATTAATTATCGGGTTAAAGAACGAGTGTTATTTAAAACACTATTCACGATAAACCCAAAATCACATTCATTAATTATCGGGTTAAAGAACGAGTGTTATTTAAAACACTGTTCACGATAAACCCAAAATCACATTCATTAATTATCGGGTTAAAGAACGAGTGTTATTTAAAACACTGTTCACGATAAACCCAAAAATCAATATCAATTCAATTCCAATTAAATCTCATTTAATTGGTACACTTCATTCAATCCAAATAAAAAGATTTAATCTTTTCTCAACTGGGTTCAAGAACAGTGTTAATGAAGACACCATTCACGACAAACCCAAATCACATTTGATATTCAATACAAGGCTCTGAATAGAAAATATATCGGCTTATATTCAATATCAAATTCTACGATTAACGAATGTCGTATCGGAAATAACGATATAAATATATATCTTTCAAATTTCCATAACAACACCTGTATAATCACGAATTCCAACATCGAAATATTCCGAAGACAATTTCGATTCAAATCCCCTCCAATGCAATCATTGGATATTCTGGTTATTTTCAAAACCCTTTTTAAATTCAATCCATTTATTTAAAAATAAATAGAATTATAATTCTAGTTCAAAACTAGTTCATTTCGATAAAAATCTATTTTTATCTTTTCAAATATGGAGTTTTTCATCCCAATCCTTTCTAAATCATTTCCAATGATTTTACACAAATTATTACTATTTTTAATAATTTTATCAAGGCCCGTACAGTCGATTTCCATCAACGGCCATCGAACTGCACTTACAGCGACCTTTTTCAAATTTGATTTGGACATAATTCCAAATCCAACCGTTAGATTTCAAATTTCTAATATTCGTTAGAAAGTTCTCTTCGATACGAACCCAACGGTTCCGGTTTTAGGAGAATCCGACGGTCGGATCTCCCGTAATGTCCGTTTGAAAACAATGGTCGAAATTCGCGAACTGCCGCGGCGCGGCGCGTTCTATTCAGGCCATTATATTATATATATAATATATATAATATATATCGTCGATTTCTATTTAAAACGAATTATATAAACAGTTTTAAATTCGTTTCAAAAGCAATTTCAACTTCCATTTCAATTCAATTCAAAATTGAATTCTTCTTTATAAATTCGTTTTAAAATTCATTTCTATTCAATTCAAATTTCAATTCAATTTGAATTCATATTCAATTCAATTCATTTCGAAATCATTTTCAATTCAATTCATTTCGAAATCGTTTTTCAATTCAATTCATTTCGAAATCGTTTTCAATTCAATTCATTTCGAAATCGTTTTCAATTCAATTCATTTCGAAATCGTTTTCAATTCAATTCATTTCGAAATCGTTTTCAATTCAATTCATTTCGAAATCGTTTTCAATTCAATTCATTTCGAAATCGTTTTTCAATTCAATTCATTTCGAAATCGTTTTCAATTCAATTCATTTCGAAATCGTTTTCAATTCAATTCATTTCGAAATATTCGATTTCAAAATTACTTTTTAATATTCATTTTAAAATGAATAAAATCGATATAAATATCGTTCACGTCAAAATGGCGTCAATCTAATCAACACGACTTCATATATTGATATTTTCAAATATTCCATTTCGAATATTTCTATTTCAAATATTTCTATTTTAAAACTTGAATGAGGCCCAATCAATTACCATATAAAGTTAATTATATGGATTTTCATACAACACATGTATAATAGCATTGAAAAATAATCAACCATCAACCAAAGTGCACTACACTGTATAAGCATCAAATATTGATATCTAACGATTATAACAGCCTGTCAATCAATCGATCGACATATTTAATCAATCAGGATGAGTGAACTTCAAATTTCATCCCAACACCCGTGTGGGGTTTCAAACAATCAAACACAGATTTTATTTGTGCAGCTGGGCGATGTGCGAAATTTATCGTCCCAATCAATGTCTTTCAAATAGGTGTACACAAACAAACCGTCCGGTTTGTAAATGAATATTTTATTTTATTCACATTCACGTTAAAAATTGTATTTTTAACGACAAAACATTTTATTCCAACATATGAATTTCTATTCAGTTCATTCTTTAAATAAAATGATATTTTTATTTTTCTAACTTATTTTAGAAAATTTCGGCGGCATAACGGCACGATACTAGAAACGGGACGAGGCATAGCCTTATCCCCGGTCTAGTGAAGGCCCATGCCATTCACACATCAATCAAACTCATCAAACAACCAAATTCAAATCAAATCATATAACTAAGCTATGCAACCAAACAAACAAGTCCATGGTCTGTGGACGGTTGTGTCGGGTGCTACTAAGCACCGTCTGCATCCTAGTATATATATATAACTAGAAAATAAATTGAAGAGTGAGGAATTCTCACAGATAGCTATCCAATCATCTTGACTCTTCTTTGATAAAAATCTTCATCGTCATCGCATCTTCGTTGCTGTAGCCACTACATATGTAAAAATCGAATTTTTACTTCGTTATTCAATATATAAGAATCGAATTTTTATTACTATGTTATATAGATAAAAATTATATTTTTATCACGCTATTTTCCACCTAAAGATTTCGCCTTTATAAACATATAGACTTCGCCTTTTCAAATTTAAAGATTTCATCTTTATAAAAATCTCATTTGTATTTTTCTACACATATAAAGATGATATTTTTAATATTCATATCATGTAAAAATTATATTTTTAATTTTCTACCTAACCAAAAATCATATTTCTACCACTTCTATATAGTAAAGATTATATTTTTAATACTTTAAAAATATAAAAATCATATTTTCCTAATACAAAAATCTAAACTTTTATATTTCAAAAATCTAAACTTCTATAAATTAAAAATCTAATCTTCTATAGTTTAAAAATATAATCTTTTCTTTGCAAATCAAACCTTTTCTATACTTATTTAAATATATAAACTGATTCACATAGACCTATTTAAATATATAAAAACTGATTTATAGGAACTGAATTAAATAAAAATAATAATAATAATAAAAATCAGCCTTTAAAACAATTAAAACTCACTTTTTCCGAAGATAGAGGGTGGCGTGGGTAGCTGTACATTGCTGGACGGAAGGCGGTGGCATTCGGGACAAGCGGCGGGAGGGGGTTCTCGCGACAGGTGGTTGCCGGGAATTGGGCGCGGTCAAGTGGTGGCTCAGCCTGGGCTCGCGGTGGATGGAGTGGCCATAGGCGCGACGACGGCATCGGATCGATGGAGGGCCAAGGCTAGGGTTCCTCGAGTGAACTGAGAGGAGATAGGAGAGAGAAGGAGGGGCGGCGCCAGCGTGGAGAGGGGCTACGGTGGTCGCGCGACGGAGGTGATGATCGCCTGAGCGGCGGCCCCGTTCTTCTTCCTCGTTTTTTTTTTACTTCTGAAATGAAATCGATGAGGGGGGGGGGGTGACTTGGTAAAAGGGAAAGAGGTTTTTTTTTTATTTAATTATTTTATTTTTCCAAACCCTAAATGTTGACCTTTCATTCGAACACCTATCGAGGCCCAACGACTGTCGCC
This sequence comes from Allium sativum, assembly GCA_030737875.1. Classification (NCBI taxonomy): domain Eukaryota; kingdom Viridiplantae; phylum Streptophyta; class Magnoliopsida; order Asparagales; family Amaryllidaceae; genus Allium; species Allium sativum. The sequence goes on from CM060921.1 coordinate 705,568,166, forward strand.
CCTAGCTAATTACCCCCATTTCGAACACAATGGGATATGTATCGTAGGCTGATTCAGCCATTTACAATCAGTTTCCGTTAAATTTACATTTAAATCACTATATTGAATTTTAAACGTACATTTCAAATTACCGGGGTCACATACGAACTTTAAAAATTCTCGAAAAATATTTTCTAGCTTCGTATTGACAATACGGTCCTGACAAAACTAGTTTCATCGAATTCTGAGACCGTTAGAAAAATGGCCAATTTCCAGTCGATTAAAATCAACTGAAACTGGTCAAACGCGTTTTCCTTTGCCACGCTCACATATTGATTCGAAAAATTATGAAATTTGAAACCTAGCAATAACTTTACATCACGGACCCAACAAAACTGGTTTCGTCGAAATCCGAGGTCGTTTGCAAAATTCCCATTTTTAAGGGCCTGAATTCCATAGCGACTATTCAGAATTTTCAACTGGACATATCTTTTGATTCCCGCTATGAAAATTTGATTTTTCGGATTCGTTGGAAAGATATTCACAATTAGATCCTAATGTTTTTGGTTTCACTAAAATCCGGGTTATTTTGCACCCGGTACATTCAATTGAAGTTTGAAATCGAATTATCGAACTACCGCGCCATTTTCAATTCCATTTATAATTTAAAATAAATATTTATATTCTAACGACGGCGTATATAATATATACGTTCTAATTCTATTAAAAATAAATTTTTCGTCGATATTATTTAAAATAATTCATTTTAAATAATCAAAATTCGCTAAAATCGCCAAAATAAAAATTTTAAACTGGCCCAGATTTTCCGGGTTATTACAGTTGGCTTGGATTTAAAGAATTAAGTAGCCCCGTACTTCTAAGGAAATGGGGGTTTCTTTGTTTTTAATAAAAGATATTAACTAACTGGAAGGAGCATTTTCCAAGACTTACATTTGGTTAGTCTAAATGGAGTGTCACCAGTGGAAGGTTGGCAGGTTAGGTTGGCATTATTGCTAGACCAGTGTTTAATATATCTATATATATATATATATATATATAGATATTATTTGTGCTAATTTCCTTTGGCGTGGTGGAATGCACAAGGTCAGCTATGATATTTTATGCAGACCCAAATCCAAAGGGGGTGTGGGATTAATCAACCGCAGGGAGCTCAAGGAAACTTACAGTTTGAAGCATGCAAGGAAAATTATTCAAAGCAATTCTTTGTGGGCAACTTGGATGAGAAATCGATATATTAAAACAAATTTTTGGGTAATGAAATGTGATAATAATTCGTCATCGATTAGGAAACACATTCTGGCAACTAGAGATTCCTTAAAACATCTAAATCACCGTGAATTTGCAGATGGCAAATCCACAAGTTTATGGAAGGATCCGTGGTTTTTGGGTCAATAACTGATTAACTTCCTAGGCTGGGATTCTCTAACGGCTGTGGGGGGTTACGATTTTACTGTTGATAAATGTAACATCCCGAGTTTTGCGACAATTTAAAATATTAAATTTTATGTGATTTAGAACAAAATTGTTTTAAATATTAAAATTTATGATTTATATCATATATTGATAAGATATGTACTAAAATTTAGTTATTGTATAATGATCTGCAATAGAATATGTATGATAATGGAAGTGTTTAATAATTTACTTATAATGGAATTTGAAATTTTATTGGATTGACAAATTATAATGGGTTAACTAATTTTGGAATTTTATATATGTTGAAAATTTAATTTATAGTATATAGTAATAATTAACATTCGTTGTTTGTGTAATGAACGCCAACTCGTAATAAATGTCATTATCTATATGGATTGACAATATAAATTATAGGTCGGTTTGTATTGTAATTATTGAGAATTGAAATTTGATTTTTATTTAATTGAATTATACAGAGTCAATGCATTTATAATAAAAACTTCAATGACTTAATTTGGAAATTTATGGTGAAAATTTAATTGAATGGTTTAAGTATAGAAATTCAATCTATTGTGATAATTGTGACTTGTTTTGATTCCAAGTAGGTTCGTGATTCATTTATATTGATTGACAGTGAAAGTTGGAATTTCATATTAATATGTATTTAATGAAATTGATTGGTGTGATTAATAATTGAAGTGATTTTGTATATTTAATGGTTATAATTATAATTGGAGATTTAATTACATGAATTTATTTGTAGACCTTACCAAATTTATTTAGTAATGAAATTTAACTTGCTTTAATTATAATAATTTGCTTTAATTGTAAATGAAACCATGATTTGATTTGTACTGTTATTCATTGAAATTTGAGAGTTAATATTGAATATTTGGATATTTGAACCAAATAAAGTAATAAATTTATAATAAAGCTTAGTGATTTAATTACGAAATCGACCAATTATAACAATAAAGCATTGATTTTGAATATATATATATATATATATATATTACATGACATTTCACAACGTCAGCTTCATCAGATATCGACCGTTGAAATCGGTTTATATAAATATTTAATAAACCGGTAGCATATGTAACGAACATGATGAAATATTACACAAACATTTTATTTCAAATTTTGAATGTATTATTTCGCGTTTGTGTCAGTGCAACAAGGAAAACAATATTTGTATTTATGTGGTTGAACAATCCGTTTTGTTTTATGGTATTTGTATTTTCGTACATATGGAAACACGAGATTGATTGGTGTATGTCATTTAACCAAATCCGTTAATTAGATTTTAAAATTTAAAATGTGTACAAGGCAAGATGAACACTTGGTATTTAAGAGGAGCGGATATTGTGCCTTAAATCATGGGAATACTCATTCTAGCCACGTTACTTTTCTTTTATTTATTAAAATATTCACGTTCAAACGACCATAGTTCTTCTTCTACGTTGGGCCTTCTGCTCATTTTCTCCACTTACTGCTCATCTACTTCATTTTCGATAATCAATCTCTACTTATAAAAAAAAAATTAGAGAAACAACAGTGGCTTCTACCTCATTCAAAACTCTGTGAACCTCTCATTGAAAAATTCTAAAACTAGTCTCATTCAACTCTGATAAATATTCTCTTCAATTCTATTTTTTTTATTAGAGGGTGCGGCATGATTTTATTTTGGTTTCAATGTCTACAGTAAAGGACATTAAACTAAGGTTGAGATTTGTATTGATTATAGAGATCTATGCTTGAGTTGATGATTGTATTCGGGTTTGTGGCATGGAGGAGCAAATTATGTCAAAATTTGAGAGGATTCCACGACAAAAAGTGTCGCAACCTGTAGTGAAATAAAAACATACGTATGTAAGGAGGAGGCATTTTCCTTGGTGAGGTCGAGTTTGGCAAGATGGTGATGGAGAGGAAGAGACCGCGAATTCGTCTGATCCGTCTGTTTGGGTTTTCATTGAGGGAATTAGGAGATATAGAGGAGATAAGGAGACATGTTTTAGGACATGGATGATTTTATTCGCTGTAGAGAACACAAGGAGGAAGGAGGAATGATGATGTGGCATTGTGGCCTTAAGGTGAGAGGGTGTGTTTAATTATCTTGTTTTAATTTATATTCAAATTTTTATAACTTGTAACGTGTATAACTTTTGCATATGACTTCAGAATGACACGCGGTTTGTTGCGTTGGAATCGTATCGACGAGCTCTTCGCAATGCACTGATTTGGATAGATTTTGAGACTATCAAATTTTGGGTCTATTTTGGAGTTTTAATGCGTTCGAAACCAAAGGTGAGTGATTAAACCCACTCACGCGTAACTAAAGCATTCTAATATTAGTTAAATTATTATCATGTCATGATATGATTGTATGGATTGATGTTTGACAGTTTAAATTGCATGTTTATATTTAGTTGTATCGATGGTGTAGTTAAATTTGACTGTTAAATATAATTTTTTAGTTAAGTAAAAAATTCGACATTTAATTACTGTTTAAAACCTGACATTTGAAAATTTATAAATTTATACGATATTGGACTATTTTGTACGTATTGATGTGACGCATGGCTTGAATTTGATATGTTTGATATATTGATGTTAGTTGTGTGAACTTACTTGTTATTCACATTTATTCATATATGATCTTTATTTGTTCTGATTAATCCCAACCATTACCCTAGATGTTATGGGCATCGAATAAACCAGGGATTAATCGTTAAAATGAATTAAGAACGTAGGTTGAAATGATAAATACCTATGACCCTGATTTGGATTGGAATGATATATATCCTTTCCCAAAATACTAAAATTAAAATTTAAGTATCACTTGGCCATAGGATAGAAAATTATATACGAACACCGGTTGGTTAAATAAAAATTTGTTTTAACCATGAATTTAGAAATGTTGTTTAAAGACGATAAGGATGATGTTTTATAAATTGATTTCTTTTGAACTTGAACTTTGAGTTTTGAAATATAAGCAAAAGATAAATAATTTAGTGTTGTAACTGAAGCTATAAAAATGAAATTTAATGTTAATCAAATTATTGAAATTGAATTGTTTCACCCACCTTTGAAATTTATTATGAATCAACATTGATTTGAATTATATATGAATTGTGTACTCGATATTTGTTCAAATTGAAATCATTGAAAATGAGAATCGGATTTGGAAAGTAACTCTTTGAATTAATTTGATCGAATTGGAATGAATGTAAAATTGGAAGTTTAATCGATGAATTATTGAATTTGAGTTCGCTGAATTGAAGTTGAAATATGACTTCAAGTTTAATTGAAAATGTTAAAGAAACGATTCTAATTCCAACTATAGTATTTCAAATCATTTTTATAAACTATTTTAATAATAATAATAATTATTTCTTTCTTTATAAAATATTTTACTTTATTACTATTTTATTTTATAAATTATTTCAAATAAATCATATTATAATTAACTATTTATTTTATAAATTACTTAAAGTTTTAACTATATATTTTAATAAATTTGATAAATTCTATTTTAAATTACAAATTATTTATTTCAAACTATTTCAATTATATACCTAAACTATTTTAAATATACTGTTAACTATTTTAATATTCAAATTATTAAAGTTGGAATTGTTTCAAGATTTTAATTGGTTTAAATGGAGATTTTAGTATGAATAATATTCTATTTTGAATATTAATTGATTTTGAAACTCTGATATTTTGATATGAAGTATGGACCTCTTTGAAATGTAAAAGAACTGACCGGTGTGAAAAATGTAAACGATTGGTTGTTAAAGTGACCGGGATTGGATATTGTCATACTCTCTGCCAATACCGAATACCACTTTAACAACTGTGTACGCGGTGGAGTTCCAGAAATGGTGTTGGATGGATTTGGATGCGATTACTGGATTTGAAGAAAGAGAAAGATGATGGATATCCTTGACCTTCGGGTCATAATTAAAATGACTAAAACAGGGCTATATCATGACCAAGTGGGGTTAGCTACCTCCATCGGCAGCACTTCTTCCTTTATTACTATAGTCCCTCGGTTTAATTGATTTGATGGGCATACGTGATTTCGAAGTGTTGTCCGAGGTGGACGGTAGTTGCGGCTATGTGTTACCAGCAGTCCGGGCGTGCAACTAGTATATTCATACTCTGGGCATTCCTCGTGTGCCTAGTCATATTATCCTGATCGAGCCCCCTACGATTTTGATTTGACATTGTCGTATAGCGGCGCATCCCTATCCACCGACCGTTACGGGTGTTTTATATGCAATGTTTACGACGATGTTTATAAACGGTGTAAGGGTAAAAATGTAATCCCGCTTACGCTATTTTAATATGTTATATTTAACCGTAGACATTATTATAATAGCGTATTATATTATATGATATTAGTTTGACGGATCCTTAGGAGATGGAAATTCCCGTAACATCTCTTAAGTTATTGCATTCATATTATTACATGAAATTTGATTTAACTAATATGAGAATGATTTAGTTCTGATCCGAGTGTTTGTTGTGTTTCTTTTTATGCAAAACTCTCGGGTCAGACCAAGTTGCAGTTAGCGAAGATTTTCCTTGCTTGAAGATACATTTAAGAAGATGGAGACGGAGCTCAACAGACGCATTTAAAATTGTTATTCCGCTGCAAAATATATTGGTATGTTGTATGTTAATTTACTCTGATAATTGTCATAAATATATTAAAATGTACTTCATGAACTATTATTTATTATATTTTGTCCTTCCGCTGGGAGATTCTGTATTTGTTTCTTCTTTCTTCTTCTTCTTATTTTAATCCCTATAACTATCCGTATTTTTAATTCGTTTAAATCGACAGTTGAGGATCGTTGTCGATTTGGATGGTTAAAAATCCGGGATGTTGCATTTGGTATCAGAGCTTTGGCTTAGCGAGAACCTTGGCTCTATTTGGGATTAACTCATTAGAGATAGGGTAGTAATACCCTAGAATGAGTTTGAGTTTATATGCAAGAGCGTACTTGTAATTTTGATATAAAATGGTTTTATATTGTGTTGATTTGTTCTGTTGATTATTTATGAATTCTGGTCGGTACCTGGGACGCCAATGTATCGATAGGGATTTCTAAACACTCGAAAATGGCTAATCGACTTAATATCATTTTAATTATGTTATATATATATAGAATTATTTGATTTTTTTACGATAATATCAAATTAACCATTCGATTAACTAATAATTAGAACCGTTGATTATTGAATGATTTAAGAAATAAATACTGAAAATAAATTGGTAATGAAATATTGAACATTTATTGGTAATGAAATAAGAAGTTAAAAATGAATTTGAGAACTTAACTTCGAGTGGCTTTGTAGTATCGTTTTTCAAATGCTTTGAATGTGTTTATATTTTAAAAGTTGTTTCATATAGAAATTGTTTTCAAATGAATTTTGAAAATAAATGTATACTTTTCGCTTTGTCTTTGGTAAATAACTTCGGTGATGAGTGCACGCATCATCGACGTTTCTTTTCGAGAGTCCGAGTGGGGAGACCACTTAGAACTTTTATAATTTGTTTAGGAAAATTGAATTTTAATTTTTTTTGTTTGGTTTAATATAAAGGATATAATATATAAGATATTTTGAAAATTGATTTGGAAATGAACCCGAAGTCAAATTCTTAAATTCTCGAATAATTGAAATAATGAACTAAACTTAAAATTCTAAACCATTGAATTGTGAAATAAATAAATGAATCTAAGAAAAATACGTAATAAAGTAATCTCTTAGAATTGTGAAATGGTAAAATTGAAGCAAATTGAATAATATTAAATTTGTGTAATATTAAACCTTTTCTATAACATATATAACTTACCATAGTATATAAGAAGTGAAAATGTTATAGGAATTGACAAGTACATAATATACAAGTATAGTTATGAAAAATAAAGAGGTGAAATTATATTGATGGGTTATGAAATTATATTGATGGGTTATGAAATTAAAGAAGCCATAAGTTTGGACCATAACGTCATACACTTGTATTGTTATGGAAATTGAATTCAATTATGTAAAGTAAATAAAATTTGGACTAATGAAATAAACTAGTTAAATAAATCTATAGCCATAAAATGTTGTACTCTTAGATTGTGTATTATAAAGAGAAAAGAGATATTTAAAGAAATCTACAAATGGTGAATAGTGCAAATGAACATGGAGGTAGGGAACTTAAATAAATCTATTTCACTAATGAATATTGATGTCCAAATAGAAATTAGTTAGTTATATGAATAAATGAAATTGGCATGGTAGTATATGAAGGAAAAATGAACTTGTTAAAGAGATAAATTAATGGAATGAAAAATAATAATAGAGAACTGATATAATAGGGAAATGCACTTAAATGGTTAAATATGTAATGCTAATTGAAATGGACAAATTGAATAATACCATAGTACATCCTTTTTGCATATAAAATTTCCTCCCCAAGATGTCAAGAAGTTAAAGTGATAATATAAATTGGTAATTGTACATTATACTAATAAATGAAACTTGGGTAGTAAAGGTTAATGAGAATGAACATTCGAATAGAAGTAGATTTGGTTATATGAATGTAAACAAATCAAATGATAAATGAAATTGTTGGTAGATTTAAAATTCTATAATTAATCAAAACTTAACTTATGAAGTATAATCAAATGAATGTTGAATATAAATGGAATTTGGATTAGGCGGTTGTAAGCAAAGCTAGTGTGTGTGTGTGTGTATATATATATATATATATATTCAATGTCGATTAAAATAATTGAAAGTGAATAAGAAATTAGACGATTAGGTAAATAAATTGACAACTTCCTAACTACGCCTTTTTGAGGACGAAAAGATATAAGTTGGGAAAAGTGTAACATCCCGAGTTTTGCGACAATTTAAAATATTAAATTTTTTGTGATTTAGAACAAAATTGTTTTAAACATTAAAATTTATGATTTATATCATATATTGATAAGATATGTACTAAAATTTAATTGTTGTAAAATGATATGCAATAGAATATGTATGATAATGGCAGTGTTTAATAATTTACTTATAATGGAATTTGAAATTTTATTGGATTAACAAATTATAATGGGTTAACTAATTTTGAAATTTTATATATGTTGAAAATTTAATTTATAGTATATAGTAATAATTAACATTCGTTGTTTGTATAATGAACGTCAACTCATAATAAATGTCATTATCTATATGGATTGACAATATAAATTATAGGCCGGTTTGTATTGTAATTATTGAGAATTGAAATTTGATTTTTATTTAATTGAATTAAACAGAGTCAATGCATTTATAATTAAAACTTTAATGACTTAATTTGGAAATTTATGGTGAAAACTTAATTGAATGGTTTAAGTATAGAAATTCAATCTATTATGATAATTGTGACTTGTTTTGATTCCAAATAGGTTCATGATTCATTTATATTGATTGACAGTGAAAGTTGGAATTTCATATTAATATGTATTTAATGAAATTGATTGGTGTGATTAATAATTGAAGTGATTTTGTATATTTAATGGTTATAATTATAATTGGAGATTTAATTACATGAATTTATTTGTAGACCTTACCAAATTTATTTAGTAACGAAATTTAACTTTCTTTAATTATAATAATTTGCTTTAATTGTAAATGAAACCATGATTTGATTTGTACTGTTATTCATTGAAATTTGAAAGTTAATATTGAATATTTGGATATTTGAACCAAATAAAGTAATAAATTTATAATAAATCTTAGTGATTTAATTACGAAATCGACCAATTATAACAATAAAGCATTGATTTTGAATATATATATATATATATATATATATTACATGACATTTCACAACATCAGCTTCATCAGATATCGACCGTTGAAATCGGTTTATATAAATATTTAATAAATTGGTAGCGTATGTAACGAACATGATGAAATATTACACGAACATTTTATTTCAAATTTTGAATGTATTATTTCGCGTTTGTGTCAGTGCAACAAGGAAAACAATATTTGTATTTATGTGGTTGAACAATCTGTTTTGTTTTATGGTATTTGTATTTTCGTACATATGGAAACACGAGATTGATTGGTGTATGTCATTTAACCAAATCCGTTAATTAGATTTTAAAATTTAAAATGTGTACAAGGCAAGATGAACACTTGGTATTTAAGAGGAGCGGATATTGTACCTTAAATCATGGGAATACTCATTCTAGCCACGTCACTTTTCTTTTATTTATTAAACTATTCACGTTCAAACGACCATAATTCTTCTTCTACGTTGGGCCTTTTGCTCATTTTCTCCACTTACTGCTCATCTGCTTCATTTTCGATAATCAATCTCTACTTATATAAAAAAAAAATTTAGAGAAACAACAATGGCTTCTACCTCATTCAAAACTCTGTGAACCTCTCATTGAAAAATTCTAAAACTAGTCTCATTCAACTCAGATAAATATTCTCTTCAATTCTATTTTTTTGTTAGAGGGTGCGGCATGATTTTATTTTGGTTTCAATGTCTACAGTAAAGGACATTAAACTAAGGTTGAGATTTGTGTTGATTATAGAGATCTATGCCTGAGTTGATGATTGTATTCGGGTTTGTGGCATGGAGGAGCACATTATAACAAAATTTGAGAGGATTCCACGACAAAAAGTGTCGCAACCTGTAGTGAAATAAAAACATACGTATGTAAGGAGGAGGCATTTTCCTTGGTAAGGTCGAGTTTGGCGAGATGGTGATGGAGAGGAAGAGACCGCGAATTCGTCGGATCCGTCTGTTTGGGTTTTCATTGAGGGAATTAGGAGATATAGAGGAGATAAGGAGACATGTTTTAGGACATGGATGATTTTATTCGCTGTAGAGAACATGAGGAGGAAGGAGGAATGATGACGTGGCATTGTGGCCTTAAGGTGAGAGGGTGTGTTTAATTATCTTGTTTTAATTTATATTCAAATTTTTATAACTTGTAACGTGTATAACTTTTGCATACGACTTCAGAATGACACGCGGTTTGTTGCGTTGGAATCGTATCGACGAGCTCTTCGCAATGGCACTGATTTGGATAGATTTTGAGACTGTCAAATTCGGGGCCTATTTTGGAGTTTTAACGCGTTCGAAACCAAATGTGAGTGATTAAACCCACTCACGCGTAACTAATGCATTCTAATATTAGTTAAATTATTATCATGTCATGATATGATTGTATGGATTGATGTTTGACAGTTTAAATTGCATGTTTATATTTAGTTGTATCGATGGTGTAGTTAAATTTGACTGTTAAATATAATTTTTCAGTTAAGTAAAAAATTCGACATTTAATTACTGTTTAAAACCTGACATCTGAAAATTTATAAATTTATATGATATTGGACTATTTTGTAAGTATTGATGTGATGAATGGCTTGAATTTGATATGTTTGATATATTGATGTTAGTTGTGTGAACTTACTTGTTATTCACATTTATTCATATATGATCATTATTTGTGCTGATTAATCCCAACGATTACCCTAGATGTTATGGGGATCGAATAAACCAGGGATTAATCGTTAAAATGAATTAAGAACGTAGGTTGAAATGATAAATACCTATGACCCTGATTTGGATTGAAATGATATATATCCTTTCCCAAAATACTAAAATTAAAATTTAAGTATCACTTGGCCATAGGATAGAAAATTATATACGAACACCGGTTGGTTAAATAAAAATTTGTTTTAACCATGAATTTAGAAATGTTGTTTAAAGACGATAAGGATGATGTTTTATAAATTGATTTCTTTTGAACTTGAACTTTGAGTTTTGAAATATAAGCAAAAGATAAATAATTTAGTGTTGTAACTGAAGCTATAAAAATGAAATTTAATGTGAATCGAATTTATTGAAATTGAATTGTTTCACCCACCTTTGAAATTTATTATGAATCAACATTGATTTGAATTATATATGAATTGTGTACTCGATATTTGTTAAAATTGAAATCATTGAAAATGAGAATCGGATTTGGAAAGTAACTATTTGAATTAATTTGATCGAATTGGAATGAATGTAAAATTGGAAGTTTAATCGATGAATTATTGAATTTGAGTTGGTTGAATTGAAGTTGAAATATGACTTCAAGTTTAATTGAAAATGTTAAAGAAATGATTCTAGTTCCAACTATAGTATTTCAAATCATTTTTATAAACTATTTTAATAATAATAATAATAATTTCTTTCTTTATAAAATATTTTACTTTATTACTATTTTAGTTTATAAATTATTTCAAATAAATCATTTTATAATTAACTATTTATTTTATAAATTACTTAATGTTTTAACTATATATTTTAATAAATTTGTTAAATTCTATTTAAAATTACAAATTATTTATTTCAAACTATTTCAATTATATACCTAAACTATTTTAAATATACTGTTAACTATTTTAATATTCAAATTATTAAAGTTGGAATTGTTTCAAGATTTTAATTGGTTTAAATGGAGATTTTAGTATGAATAATATTCTATTTTGAATATTAATTGATTTTGAAACTCTGATATTTTGATATGAAGTATGAACCTCTTTGAAATGTAAAAGAACTGATCTGTGTAAAAAATGTAAACGATTGGTTGTTAAAGAGACCTGGATCGTATATTGTCATACTCTCTGCCAATACCGAAAACCACTTTAACAACTGTGTACGCGGTGAAGTTCCAGAAATGGTGCTGGATGGATTTGGAGGCGATTACTGGATTTGAAGAAAGAGAACGATGATGGATATCCTTGACCTTCGGGTCATAATTAAAATGACTAAAACAGGGCTATACCGTGACCAAGTGGGGTTAGCTACCTCCATCGGTAGCACTTCTTCCTTTATTACTATAGTCCCTCGATTTGATTGATTTGATGCGCATACGTGATTTCGAAGTGTTGTCCGAGGTGGGCGGTAGTTGCGACTATGCATTACCACCAGTCCGGGCGTGCAACTAGTATATTCATACTCTGGGCATTCCTCGTGTGCCTTGTCATATTATCCTGATCGAGCCCCCTACGATTTTGATTTGACATTGTCTTATAGCGGCGCATCCCTACCCGCCGACCATTACTGGTGTTTTATATGCAATGTTTACAACGATGTTTATAAATAGTGCAAGGGTAAAAATGTAATCCCGCTTACGCTATTTTAATATGTTATATTTAACCATAGACATTATTATAATAGCGTATTATATTATATGATATTAGTTTGACGGATCCTTAGGAGATGGAAATTCTCGTAACATCTCTTAAGTTATTGCATTCATATTATTACATGAAATTTGATTTAACTAATATGAGAATGATTTAGTTCTGATCCGAGTGTTTGTTGTGTTTCTTTTTATGCAATACTCTCGGGTCAGACCAAGTTGCAGTTAGCGAAGATTTACCTTGCTTGAAGATACATTTAAGAAGATGGGAGACGCATTTAAAATTATTATTCCGCTGCAAAATATATTGGTATGTTGTATGTTAATTTACTCTGATAATTGTCGTAAATATAATAAAATGTACTTCATGAACTATTATTTATTTATTATATTTTGTCCTTCCGCTGCGAGATTCTGTATTTGTTTCTTCTTTCTTCTTCTTCTTATTTTAATTCCAATAACTATCCGTATTTTTAATTTGTTTAAATCGACAGTTGAGGATTGTTGTCGATTTGGATGGTTAAAAATCCGGGATGTTACAATAAAATTATAGCAAATGGAAGGTGGAATACGTCTAACCTTAGTTGCATGCCGGCGTTGCAACCAGAAATTCGGCAAATTCACATAGTTTCCAATCTTACTCATGATATCTGGGTATGGTCTGATTCCCTTAATGGTCTATTTTCGACAATAACGGCATGGAATTATGTCAGAACAAAGCATGCAATAATGGATTGGGCGGACATGATATGGAGCAAAGCAAACTGCTCGCAACATATAAAGCAATTACTAGGAGACTCCCTACCTCAGACAGACTTACGAAATGGAATATTAACGTGGATCCAACATGCTCGTTATGTAATTTAGCTGTTGAATCTCATGAACATCTATTTTTTGACTGTAAATTCAGCGCTGACATTATGACAATAACCAGAAAGAAGAACGAGAGTTTTTTCACAGGGAATCTAAAGGAAGAGATCATTCACCTGAGATCGCAGACGTGCTTGCCATTGAGACTGCAATTGCTCCATATAACATTGACAACTACAGTTCATCACATATGGAAGGAGAGGAATCGGCGCGTGTTTGAGAAAAAGAAACGAGATTGCAATCTGATCGGTAACCTTATTGATTCCGATGTAAACATCTTAGTTCAGAGAATAAAAAAGTCGAAGCTAACCAGAAATGGCCAGGAAGAAGATCGCATTTTCGAGAGCTGGAATTTTCAGCCGCGATGAGAAGCCCTAAATTTCTATTTTGGGGGAGAGAACTTCGGTGATCGTGTGGTACATCATACACGATTATGGTATTAATTAGCTGATTGACATGCGCAATCATTGCTCACCTACCGTATTTGTAGTGTTTTGTATACTTTGTTCACCGTTGTATCTTGTATTTCGTTCTCGGGCTTGGGCTAATTTCTGGTCCAATGCATCTATACAAACTTAACCAACTTTCAAAAAAAAAATGTCAAACCAAACTCCATAGATTTTGAATATAGAACTAGCTGCGATCGTATTTCCAAAGAAAGGACAATGCAACTATGAGTTAGTCCAATAAATTGATTTAAATTATATACTTCTTCCCTCATTTTTCATGGGATGTTGGCTGTACTATAAGATATTGACTAAGAAGAGCTTGACACGATATACAAAAATTCCAAGGGCTTGATGTTTCGACTTAGGCTGCCTTATGATTGTGAATTTTTATGAATTGTCGATTGATGATGCACATTTCGTCTAGATAATTGGAAAATAAGATACCATATGTTGTAAATATTCGAAAGTAAAATGTAAAGAAGAATTTATCAAGTTCCCATAAGGAATTGTTAAATAATCGTCATAATATGATGAGTTAGGTTTTTATGAAGGTAGGTACGAAGAAGTAAAATCAATTTCTAATTTTGACCTCATGTAAAAGAATTTAAAAAATAATTTGAAACTTTACTTAGTGTTATCCACAGGGTTTACTACGAAGTTATTTTTTGGGAAGGTAAGTAGGTTTTGAGTTCATAAATTTTAAATTCGTTGCGTTAAACAGCATTTGTTGAAAGGGTTGCAAGGAAAAAGTGTTTTTAGTTTTTGTAATGTATAAAAAAGAGGGCATATGTTTCACTTGAGGATTATTCCTTTTTATATAACTGATGTTTCTTCAAATTTTGACTTCAAAGGTGGATAAATAAAAACAATGCTTGATTTAAACAAGAAACGCCATATATAGGTGTAAGAGTCCCAAATAGTAAAGATAAGATGAATATTCTTATATAGAGAAAATATGAAGAATGGTACCTAAAAATTTTCCATGTTCTTAAAGTAGATTGATGGCCTATGCATTGTAAGTAAAGATTATAACAAGATTGGAAATGAAGAAAGCTCGACAGGCTAGAGTGTATGCTAAGGTACTGTAACATCCCATAAAATATAGACTAATATACATAGAAAACTAAAAGAAATAAATAATTATAATAGACTTAAATAAGGAAAATTAATATTTATTGATGTTGACCATGAAAGTTATACTGTTGCGTTCGTGGCGATATTCTGATCCATTTTCATATAAAGAACGCTGAAAATGGAGTCTGTATGCAAAAGTAACAAATACTTTAGGTTTTTGAATTATGAAATTTAACTTTGAAATTGAACTAATAGAAAATATTTCTAGATTCAAAATTCAAACTGAAAGTATGTAGATAAGTAAAGAGATGATGTTAAAACATTAAACGGTAATTTCAAGTATTAATAAGTAATTAATTAAAACATGTGCAACAACAAAAATTCATGCCTAAGCCAAGAGGGCGGTCAATCACCCTTTATCGTAGAGGACGACCATTCTAAGAGGAAGGTCGACTTGTGTAAGTGTATTTGTAGTTAGCGGTTAGGGTTTGCTAGGTAAAAACTTTAGGATGTTGATGTTATAAATGGTTCAAATTATACTATATGAATATAACGGTTCATATCAGTTCTATCATTTATAATTAAGATTTTAGACCCTCACCTCAAATCACAAATTTCTATGGCAACATTTCCTAATTCTATATCTTCTTTTGGATCAAAATTAGATAAAGGTTAATGATCTCCTTCTTCTTCCTTCATTCTTCTATTTTTATTTATATAATTCTTGATCTAACATTTTATGTGTATACAAACATCTATGAAATATACGTATATGAATTCAAAATGAGAGGAGAGTAGGATTCAATTTTTAAGGAAGCAAAATCCAAGAGGAATTCCATATCGGATACACTTTTAATATCCAAAAGTTGTGAGAGGAACTTTACAGTTTCCTTTTTGTTTGTGTTTGTTTAGTTTAGTTTTAGTGGTGTATGCCTAAATGGATTTGAGAATATGCGAGAACCAAATCAAAACCCCCTCAAAAACCTAAATGACAATGTCAATCTATTGTGTTTATATAGATTTTTGGTTATGAATGTAAATTAAAAGGGGATTTTTGTGTTATATCTCATATATATTGTAAATATAGTATATTTCACTTTCCTTGTAACATTTATTTAAAACCCTAGAAATCATATAAAAATAGGGGATTTGGGGATAGTAAGTTATATGCAATTCAAATTCTTGTTTTATTTATAAAATAGGGCAGGAGTTCTTGATCCGTAAGCTATTATGTGCGCTTTCTAGGTTAGCTGGGTTTGAGTGCTATAAAACACATGCAATCCAAATCCTTTATTTTTACATAGAAATTTTACAGAATTTTTTTTAAAGAAAGTGAATTAGAACTAGAATGAAATCATATAAACTAATTTCAAATCAATCCCCTTGGTTTACTGAAGTAATCAGAGATCCAAGGGTACATGTGTTATTGTCGACTATGTTATTTGTGTTGGGAAATGAGGATCTTAAGGAAAACTTAACACTAGAGGGGGAATAAATTTAATGGAATTTTATATTTTTTACGAAATCTTTTTGAATAAATCATAATTATATGCAAATCACAAATATGTATCAATCACAAAATCGAACACACATGCAGAACAAAAGTAAAAATAGTAAAGGATAGAACACACTTGGATTTTATACTAGTTCGGAGTAACCCTATATCCAGTCCTATACAACTCTGGGTTGTTGCAGATTTCTTTTCAATATAATCTTCAAATTACAATCCTCGATTTCATAGGCCACGATGTCCACCCTACATGTTTCCAGAGTACAGTGAGACTCAATTGATTTTCGAGCTACAGTTACACACAGTTGATTTGAACAGCCTGCAACCACACCTTTTCAATATCTGTTTTAATAAGAAAGACTCGATAGAACTTTGATCTTGTGATCATTGATTACAAAACTACTATACCTTTGAATAACACTTGAATGTACGGGAGAGCATGATGGAGAATGAAACTAGAGATGATTTGGTTTGATTCTCTTTGAATTTTGGCAGATTGATTATATAAACTTGAAAATTTAAAAGTAAAAATGGAGAGGAGAAAAGAGAGAAGAAGACAAATGAAAGTAGATTTAAAATTTCGAATTTAGAAGCCTATTTATAGTGGTTAAACAACCATATCCTTTCAAAAAAAGATTTAAACAAATAGACACAACTTTTAAAATTCGAATTTAAAAATTAGCGGTAACCATGTCGACATGAGGGGTAGGGAATATCGACATGTCTTAAATTTTGTTTGAAAACAATGTAAATGTGTTGAAATAAATCAAGGTAATTCTGGATTTTGAACACACTATTGCTATATATGATAAAATTGTATAATAGAGTAAATATAAGTTCAAGCCATTTATATAAAATGATTATGCAAAATTTATATAAATCTATAAATATAACTATATAAGAAATGTTTTAAAACTAAGGATATATAAAACTATAACTATGAATATAAGGAAATTAAGATTTAAGTAAAAGTATATTAAAACTTATATATAAGTAAATCTAAAATATTTAAATTAGTTAAAACTAAAATATAAGTAATCAGATCTAAAATATTTAAATAAGGAGTTAGATTTAAAATCGAAGAAATAAATTTAAATATTAAAAAAAAAATTAAATAGGAGGTAATTTTGAAATCAATAAAAATGATGAGAGTACTAAAAATAAAGATTCAGCGCTATTACGAAGTTTTAACAAAAAATCTAGACTTTATAACTTATCCTATTTTCTTGAACTCTTGTTATTTATGAGTCTTCAATCTTGAACTCTTCTTATTTAAAGTCTTTAATCTTGAATCTTTAAAATGTATAGTCTTCAAATCAATATTGTATATAATTCCTGCATATGAACATATATATTTCTATATAATAGTGTTAGTATATATTTTATAACAATAATAGGTACAATAAGGTTGTTGTCATCAAAAACCATCATCTCATTCCCTAACAAATCTCCCTTTTTTGATGATGATAACCTTTGTTTATAAAATATACTTACTTGATACCTTGATTCTTCAGTTATTCCCCTTTACTCTGATAACTTCTCTCAAAACTACTAACTCTCCCTTAATCTATTCCTAACTACCCCTTACTATAACCCTATTTTATAATTCTACCCTTTTGTCATAAAAAAACTATATGTTGTAATTACTTTTCAATACTCCCGTAAACTATTATAAGACTTATTCTAGTCTAAGCAGTAATTCTAATATCCAATACTCTGTTTAAAACTATGACACCACTAAAATATGATGCTATAATAGAACTAAAATTTTATTATAATGTTTGTTTCAGATTATATAATACATTAACTGTACAATGAATATTAACGAACACACGAATGTTAACGAACATACATAATCGAACTATACAACGAATATTTATGAATACACGAAACCTATCTACTTAGTGTTTTTGACAATTGGAGAATTATGAATTGAAAATTTTGGATAATGGGGACAAAATTCTCCACTTTGTCCAATTACATTTCCATCCTTATCAAAGCACACCTCATCAATGCAAATGACTTGATCATCTTCCTCCATTTTAACTTCTTAATCTTCTTCTTCCTCCTCCTCTTATTCCTCTTCTTCTTCTTTGTCTTCCATAGGATTATGAACTTGAGTATTAGATGATTCATCTTTAATAATGATTATCCATTAGGAATTTTTGTTGGTTCCTAATGATTTTCACTTGTTTCTCTTGTTATTCATATTTGTATTCGTTGAATTTTAGCGAGCATTTGTAGCGTTTCCTTCATAGATTCTTCCAATTTGATTATCACACAAGAGTTATTTGTTGAAATGGGCCTTAAAGAGTAGAAGGAAAGGGGAAAGTGTTGTTTTAGTTGGTATTTGATGAGAAGGCCACTGTTATTTTATACTATAAGTTTATTATAGAGAAGATGAGTGAAGAGACTAGAATTTTTGAAATTGAGAGTTTAAATAAGTATAAAAGCTGATTTTGGAGGGAATTTTAATTTTGAAATCTGACAGTTATATATCGACATGAGGGATAGTACATGTTGACATGTCTCTTATAATTTTGAAAATTTTGAATTTTATTGTATTTTAATACACATACACACACACACACTCTAATATGTCTATTTATTCTATTTCGATTCAAGAGAAAATACCGAGTTCTGTTCTTAATCTAGTAAACATTACCTCATTCAAGGGTTTAGTAAAAATATCTGCAATTTGATTCTCTGTTTTAATGAGTTTGAGTGAAATATTTTCTTTACTTACATTATCTCTTAAAATGATGTCTAGCATCAATATGTTTTGTTATAGCATGATGAGTAGGATTTTTAAATAGATTTATTGCACTAGCATTATCACAATAAATTGGTGATTTTGTTAAGTGTAATCCAAAATTTTTTAAGGTTCGTTGCATATAAATTACTTGAGAACAAGCCAAAGCAAAAGAGATATATTCTGCTCCAGTTGTTGACATGGAAATGATATTCTACATTTTATTGAACCAGGAAATCAAGGAATGCCCTAAAAAGTGGTAAGTTCCACTTGTACTTTTTCGGTTTTATTTACAAGTGACATAGTTGGCATTGCAATATGAAATTAAATCGATTGAATTGCTCTTAGGATAAAAAACCAAAATATAATGTGTGTTTGATATATCGTAGAATTCGTTTTTTGGCTTTTAAGTGAGTTTCCTTAGGTTGAGATTGATATCTTGCACAAAGAGGAACGCTATGCATTATATCTTGTCTACTCGTAATTATATATAATAGAGAACTGTCATACCTCTATACATTTTTTGATCTACATCTTTTAATGAGTCATCTTTGCTCAAGGCTTCACTGATTACCATGGATGTGGGTTTTCTTTTGGTATTAGACATATTAAATTTGTTGATCATGTCTCTAGCATATTTTATTGATTAATTAATATACCATTCTAATTATTTTATTTCTAATCCTAAAAAAAGATGAGTTCTCCCAAATGACTCATTTCAAACTCTTTTGTCATAATTTCAAAAAAAAGTAGTTCATTTCTTTATTTATTGATCCAAAAATAACGTCATCTACATAAATTTATACAAATCGAATATCTTTTTTATTTCTTTTAATGGAACAAGTATTATCTACTTTACCTATAGGGCTCTAGAGGCTTCTTTTAAACCATATAAGACTTTCTTTAATTTATAAACATGGTTTGAAAAAAATTCATCTTTAAATAATGTTAATTGTTTAACATAAACATCTTCTTCAACAAAACCGTTTAGAAAGGCGCTTTTAATATCCATTTGAAATAAGGATTAATTGTCAAGAATAATCCAAAGTTTAATATGTCTTCCTATAATAATCCCAAGTTTGGATTATTTCTAAATAATCCAAAGCTTGGGGGTGTCTTCCCATATTAATCCCTATGACCCCCCTGACGTGTTATTTTGGGATCAATATGGGAAGACACCCGTAAACTTCGGATTAATATGGGAAGACCCACGTAAATGGGATTAATATGGAAGACACCCCCCAAACTTCGGATTATTCAGAAATAATCCAAACTTGGGATTATTATGGGAAGACACGTTAAACTTTGGATTATTCTTGATAATTAATCCTTGAAATAATTATAACTAGAAAAAGCAAGTATAATTCTAATAGCTTCTAATCTTGCTACAGGGGAAAAGGTTTCAACATAATATATCCCTTCTTCTTGAAAGTATCTCTGTGCAAATAATCGAGCTTTATTCCTAACTATCTCACTAAGTTCATTCATTTTATATTTATAAACCCATTTAATTCCTATTATAATTTTAAACTCTAGCCTAGGAACAAGTTCCCATACTTTATATCTGGTAATTTGATTTAATTCTTCTTGCATAACAAGTAAACATGAATCATCGGATGATGCCTCCTCGGAATTTTAGGTTCAGTAGTTGATATAAAGGCTACATTACTCATGTTATTTAATTGCTTTCTAATTTTAACTACAGCCTCGGTATCTCTGGTATATTTTCTACAGGATGATCCCTTAAAAGACTAATACTTTTATTAGGTTGATTTACTTCAATTTTGATTTATTAGATTCATTATTTTCATTATCAAATTCATCTTCATTACATTTTTGACTCTTATCTTTAAAATATTCAATAATAGATACATTCGTAGTTTCTTTAATAGAGTTAGTTTTTAAATTAAAAACTCTTTAGGATTTACTTCTATTCGAGTATCCAATAAAAAATCCTTTATCTGATTTGGAATCAAATTTATCTGAATTTTTTTCAGTATTTAAAATGAAACATTTACTTCCAAAAACTCTCAAATAAGATAATTTCGGTTTCTAATTTTGAACAAGTTCGTATGAAGTTCTAGTTAATGGTCTAATTATAATTCTATTCAAGATATAACAAGCTATAACAACAACTTCGACCCAAAATTTTCTTTGTAAATTTCAATCAGAAAGCAAAGTTCTTGCATACTCGGTCTATTCTTATGTTCAACAACTAAGTTTTGTTGTGGAGTTCTTGGAAAGGGGAAATCATGAGAATTCCTTTTTTATTACAAAATTTCTCCAAAATTTATTTTTCAAATTCTCCACCGCGGTCACTACATATATTAGATTTTTGAAGAAAATAAATTTTGAATTCCTATGGGAAAATTTTTGAATAACACAAAAGCATCACTTTTATATTTAAGGAATAAAGTCCAGGTGTATCTAGAATAATCATCAACAATAACAATAGCATATTTTCTATGATTTATTGACTGGATTTGAGATGGTCCAAATAAATCCATATGAATTAATTCTAATGATTTCGATGTAAATATCACATCTTTTTTAAATGAACTTTTTCTTAATTTACCTAATTGACATGCATTACATATATATCTATTTTAAAAGGACAAATTTTCAAAATAGGCTTGTTTTTAAAATTAATAGCAGATTTAGGGTAGTTTTGAAATTATTTGCAGAAATAGGGTTGTTTTGGCCACCTCAGCACTGAGGTGGCTAGTGCTTAAAAAAAATTACTCGGTGGCGCACTTGTGAAGTGCGCCCTTACAAAAATACAAGGTAGTACTTGCGAAGCGCTCCCTTGCACGTATATAAGGGCGCACTTCACAAGTGCGCCCTTGTATTTTTCCATGGGTGCACCTTTTAGGTGTGCCCATACAGGGGGACCTGCTGTGTATTTTCTCGAAGGATATGAAATTCAAGTACCCAATTATTAGGCACATTCAATAAATAACGTGTCACATACTGTTCATCCTCCATCCATTCTACCACTGTTTATCTCCTCCCTCTCCCATCATTATGATCCGCACGCCTCCATTCTCCTCTTTGTCGTGCTCCTGCTTCCTATCTGAACTTCACCTCCACGTTAAAAAGAACAGGCCATGCTTCTTCAAATTAATTTTTCTTCTCTTCTTAAGTTTCGAAACATGTTGGCTGTTTCTTCTTAATGTTCAAAACAAAAGTGCCTACCTTCCCCACTTCAAACATTCCCACCTGCTATTATTCCTTATGAACCCATCACCTGCTTCGCCTAAGTCCTTCCCATGTCCATGTCCTTGCGTCGTTCCCCATTTTAACGTTTCCCTTTTTTCTTTCAATCCTCTTCGCTGTTACGTTTGCATATCCCCACTAAATCATTACAACTGCACATGCCATCATGGACTGAACTACTCCAAACTTGGCTAAGACGTCAATCTCCCCCTTCCCCTTTAGTTCATTAGTTAGGATCATTGGTTGGGTTGAAGAGCTATAGTTTTATATTTAAGTGGAGTTTGGTTTTGAAGCTTTTAGTTTGTTTATTCCATAAACTGGGAAAGTAAATCAATGGGAGGGGTTCGAGTCTTCTTTGTATCGAATGGCAGGAGCTAGAAGAAACATGATAGTGTATATATACATGCGCGAGTGAATAAAGGTGTCGGAGTATGATATGTTGTGATTATCCCGGCGGCATGAATCTGGGTCTCTATAGCTGGGTACTTGAATTTTAGATCCTTCAGGTAAAAACACAGTAGGTCCCCCTGTATGGGAGCACCTGCAAGGCGCGCCAATGGAAAAATACAAGGGCGCACTTGTGAAGTGCACCCTTATTTATATGCAAGGGAGCGCTTGCCAAGTGCACCCTTGTATTTTTGTAAGGGCGTACTTCATAAGTGCGCCACCATGTATTTTTTTTAAAAACTAGCCACCTCAGCGCTGAGGTGGCCAAAACATGCCTATTTCTGCAAATAGTTTCAAAACTAGCCTAAATCTGCTATTAGTTTTAAAAACTAGTCTATTTTGAAATTTTGTTCATTTTAAAATTCATTTTAGGGAATCCTCTTACTAAATATAGTTTGGAAATTTTAGAAAGAAGTTTAAAATTTAAATGTCCGAATCTTTTATGCCAAATCCAAAGGTCACTTGTATTAGTCAAAAGACATAAATTGTCATTTGAAATTTCCAACTTAGAAAATAAATATTTTTCTTTCTAATTCCTTCAAAAATTATATTTGAATTATTATCTTTGATGTAGCACTCATCTTTTTTAAATTTAATTTTATAACCTTTATGACATAATTGACTTATGCTAAGTAAGTTATTTTTTAAATTCCTAACTAATAAAACATCAAAAATAGTAGGAGTTTTAAAATTACTGACATTGCCGATGTCAATCACAGATCCTTTTGAGTTATCTCCAATAACCATTCCCCCATCATTGTAAACAATATCATTTAGTATTTTTGGATTTCCAATCATATGTCTTGAACAACCACTATCAAGTATCTGTTTGTCTTTATTGATCTGCACCATCTGCCTATTGAGTGTTGAATAGTCAAGAGCCAAATAACACATCTATTCCTATACAACACACCAATTCAGTGGATAACTTGATTTTTCAAAATAATTGAATGTAGACTCATGAAATAATGATGAATTGGAATTTCTTGAACTAGTGATAAAATAATTACTGAAAAATGACATTAAAACTTTTCAAAAATCAGTTTATGAATAATTTGAAAACCAGTGCTCCGATACCAATTGTTGGAAAATGTGGATCAAGGCAAACTTAATAAGCGAGGGTGAATAGTGTTTAATGGAACTTTATAATTTTTATGAAATCTTTATAAATAAATCAGGAACAGATGCAAATCACAAATATTCAACAATCACATAATCAAACATAGATGGAGAGTAAAAGTAGTAAAGGAAAGAACACACCTGGATTTTTATTCTGGTTCCGAATTACCCTACTTCCAGTGCCCCACAATTCTGGGTTGATGCAAATTTCTTTTAAATATAATCTTCAAATTACAATCCTCGATTTCACAGGCCACGAGATACACCCACATGTTTCCGGAGTACAGTGTTGATTTCCAAGCTACAATCACACTCAGTTGATTTGAATGGGCTATAACCACACCTTTTCAATATTTGTTTTTGGAAGAAAGACTTGATAGAACTTTTATCTTGTGATTTTTGATTACGAAAATCCTATAACCATGAATAACACTTGAATATTTGAGAGTGGATGATAGAGAATGAAACTAAAGATGATCTAGTTTGATTCTCTTTGAATTTTGGTAGAGTTTGATTATATAAACATGAAAATTTAAGAGTAAAAATGGAGAGAGGAAAAGAGAGAAGAAGATAAATGAAAGTAGTTATAAATTTTCGAATTTAGAAGCCTATTTATAGTGGTTCAATAGTCATATCCTTTTAGAAAAAGATTTAAACAAATAGATACAACTTTGAAATTTGAATTTAAAAATTAACGGTCACCATGTCAATATGAGGGCTAGGGGATGTCGATTGTCAAACAAAATTTTGAAATTTAATTTTTATTTGAAAATAACATAAATGATGTTGAAATAAATCAAGGTAATTTTGGAGTTTAAACATATTATTGTCCTATATAATAAAATAGTATAATAGAGTAAAAATATAAGTTCAAAACATTTATATAAAACGATTATTTAAAACTTGTACAATTTTATAAATACAACTATATAAGATATGTTTTAAAACTAAGGATATATAAAACTATAACTATGAATATAAGGAAATTGAAATTTAAGTAAAAATATATTAAAACTTGAATATAAGCAAATCTAAAATATTTAAATTAGTTAAAACTAAGATATAAGTAATCAAATCTAAAATATTTAAATTAAGAGTTAGATTTAAAATCCAAGAAATAAATTTAGAAATTAAAAGATATATAATTTTAAATAAGAAGTAATTTTGAAACTAATAAAAATGATAAGAGATTTAAAATAGAGATTCAATGATATTACGGAGTTATAACAAAAATTCTAGACTCTATAACTTATCCTGTTTTCTTAGACTCTTGAACTCTTTTTACTCATGAGTCTTCAATCCCGAACTCTTCTTCTTTGAAATCTTGAATCTTTAAATTGTTGCAATCTTCAAATCAATACCTATATATAATTCCTGCATATACACATATATGTATTTATTTCTATACAATATTGTTAGTATATATTTTATAATAATAATAGTTAAAACAAGGTTATTGTCATCAAAACCATCATCACCATCATCTCAGTCACTAACAATTTGTGCCCTACTTTCGTTTGCATTGAATATTTTGTGTTATGTTGTAGGTTGTAAAGAAAAGAGTTGTAACTCTATAATTGTGTGTAGGTTGACATTTGTCACAGTTATTATGACACTTCATGTGCACTAATATATACGTCAGTATTATATAACTAATATCGCATAACCCGTGTATTATAAATATGTATTTATTGCTTAGAAATTAATTTTTTCAATCAAATGTCCACATTAGGAAATTGAAGATATGTGCGCTTATGTGTGTATAAATGGTTATTAGTCGTTAAGACTCGCTTATTTCCTTATGGATTTATCCTTGGGAATAGGGGTTGTAATCATTAGACCCGCTCTTCTTAGTTATTAAGAGATTGATAAGCTGCCTCTATTTTATAGACGTATTAAACTGTATCGTAATTGAGTTGGTAGATCTTCGGAAGTTGTCTGCTTCCCAACGGATTAGTGAAGCTACTAGGTAAGGGTTGCCATGGATGGGTGAGTAAAGCGTTGCCTCACATGTAAGGGTCTGCCTATCTATGTGACGAATTATGTGGCTAGGAGATCTCCTTTAATGCAGGATATGTAGTGATGAGGGGTCCACCTATTGTAAGGTAGTAAATGTCAAGTTGTCGCCTACCTTCCAGATCATAAGTAGTTGCATAGTATCTCTTGCACTATTTTGAAAGTGTATATATATGATTGCGGTGTCTACTCGAGGTCAGGTATTAAATGTCTGAATCCGCCTTTGGGTTTTAAGCGATCGTAAGATCTTCCTTGGTATTAAGTAGTCTTATAGCTTGCCTCTATATATACATACATACATACACACACACACACATATATATATTTTTATATATATATATATATATATATATATATATATTTGAATAGTAGACCAAATTCATTGTTGTGTGTTAATGCCTTTACACATACCCTTGATAGTATTTATAATGCTCAGATATAGGTAAAAGGGTTAAACTTAATTTTATTCACCAGAATTTGTTGTTGGACCCATCCCCTTAACAACATAGGTTTGGTTGGATGGCTTAGATAGTAAAGCTATAAGATGGAAGTCATGACACTAGCGGTAGTTTATCTTTTAGTTATCATTGTTATTATGTGTGAATTAGTATAGATATTTATAATGTATCAGCATTTACGACTCTATGATAGTTATTTTATTTAACATCTTTATTTTGATTTAATCAAATGAGTACATTATTTATTTGCTATTATACTTTGTTCATTCTGCTGTGAGTTATGTCTGTATTAGTATGGCTCTGTAAAATTATTTCTTATAGAAACCAAAGAACCATTTTAAAGCGATTCTAAGTTCCGATATGCCTATTCTACATCAGAATTTAGGCCCACTTAGAGGTGGATTGTTATATTTTGTCAAGTTTAAGTCAAAAGCAGTATAAATGGTATCAGATTGATTAGCAAAACAATATTTCTAATTTATAATCAATTTAATTGACCTATGACAAATGGATTTTTTTCAACTTGGGACTAAAATTTAGCAACCTATCAACCGGTAGCAGTCAATCAGTAGTCAGGTAAAAGCTGCTACTTGAATTTCAAATGCGACACATAGTCACTTCAATATCGACCCTTAGAGCATTCCAAACCCAGGGTGGGTTGGGAAGCAACTGACCCCCAACAGGGGGTGTAACAACCCAGTATTTTATTAAAGTTAATTTGGAATTTTCTATATGTATTTTGAATTTCATAAGGTTTAAATATTGATAAATCTTAGTTTTGAATAAATTTATTTTATTTTAAAACTTATTTTTAAGGATATTTTAAAGATTTCATAAGTACTATTATCTTATTTTTGATTTTTGTATAAAAATGGTATTTTATAGTAAATAGTATTTTACAAATATCTTTTGAGTACTTAAAATTTATACTTTAAAGATATAATGATTTTTATAAGTAATATCATTTTGATATACATAGTTTTTTTATGAATTTTGTATATTTGAAATAGATTCTGTAATGCGAAGTTATTTTTAAAGTATGTTTAATTTTTAAACAATTATGGATAGATTTTTTATAAAGATTGTCACTTTTATTTAAAATTATATTAACATATATGAATATTTGTTAAGTAATGACATTATTTTAATTCTATAACATATTGTAATATTAATATATTTCGTAAAGGGTAATTTATTTTGATCATGAGATTTTGTAGAAGTTTTTCCTATTTTATAAGACCTTTACAAGTATATTTTGATTTATATAAAAAGATATAAATCTTTGTAATGATTTTTTTATAAACTTTTATAGATTATACGACTTTAGAATATAACGTTTATATTTTTTTTATACATTTTATATAAAATCTATTTTAAAATATATTTTTTATATGTGTTATATGAAGTGTAGTAACATTTCATATTTTAGTTACATAAATATAAGTGTTAAAATGGTTTCATATATAAATGTTACAATGTTGTTGCTAAAATTAAATTTTAATGAAATATATAAATATGTAATTTTGGCAGACATGCATTCAAAGGTTTTTTTTTTTGAAATAACATGTGGCCCTTAGGTGGAAAAATGCATGTAAAGGATAATTATAGAGAGACAAGTGTCCCTTGTTCAATTGTCAAAACTACCCCTCAGCTCACATTTAAATAGGGATGCACACCCATCCTTCATGCATTACTCTTCCACGTAAATTCCTTCTCCCTCATTTTTCACTTCCGCTTTATTTCACTTTTCCACTCCATTTCGCCAGCCATCTTCCACCGTATCTCCCCAAGACCTTCACATAACAGCCGCCCTCTCTCTCTTCTTTCCCCTTCACGCCAAAACTTCTCCAAACCCATCCGCCTCCTCCCTTTCCCTCCAGCTCACGTCCGCCACTCACATACTCCCCAAGCCAACCACTTTTAGCCCTTCCATCACCATGTTATTCACCTATGGACTCTCCCCTTCTTGCTCCACCAACAACCATCAGTCGCCACCTCCACCCATCCATTCTCAAACCAATACAAACCACACTTCTCTTCTCCAGTAAAGACCTGTAACGACCCGTATTTTTACGGTGTTATAATTAATTTATTTAATTTTTTATACAGTGATTTAGAGAATTAAATGGTCGTTAAATTAAATTATATGGATTATTTAATTAATTTAAATAATAGAATAATATATTTAATTCTGAAATAATCAAAAATAGTGGAATTCACAATTTAGTGTGAATTGGACTATTTAAAGTATATAGTTCAGTTCAGAGTTGAATGATATGAACAAATATATTCAAGCGACGACAGTTGAATGTACAGTTTATAATATAATTATAAACGAGCACGTAACGGCGCGACAGTTCGCTATTTGGCGATTTGAACTTCAACTGGATATACAGGGTCCGTTTTAAATCGGATTTCTGTGAAACAAGAAACGTTAGGAGCTGGTGAAGTATATTTTTCTAGTGGACGAGAAAATCGGGATTTTGTCGTGTAGATTTTGATTTATGTTCAAATCAAATTCTCAGAAAAACAGCGACATAAAACCCTAACGGTTTATTTAATTTAATTAGAAGGAATTAAATATAAATCGAATATCGATATAACTCTGATGATGAAATATCGAGCTGTAAATCCACATATAATTATTCTGGAGCTGTATGGTATTCCACTGTGAATATATACGATAATATAAATTTATTTATATTTAAGTTAATTATATTTAAATATATTTATATATTTGAATAGGTTATTTAGGGCTTTAAAAATAGTCAGTTTTGCAAACGACCTCAGAATTCGACGAAACTAATTTTGTTGGATCTGCAATGTCAAATTATTGTTAAATATCAAGTTTCATAATTTTTAGAGTCAGTATCTGGCCGTATCGATTTTTAATGTGAGAAACAGTCGATATTTTGATGGTTAAAAATACGCTGTGTGAGCAAACGGAGTCGGAATTCGACGAAACCAGTTTCGTTGGGTTCGTAATGTCGAACTGTAGCTGCATGTCCAGTTTCGTGATTTTTAGGTGTCATGTGTGATTTCAGGAATTTTAAAGGACAAATAAACATAGCAGTCGATTATAATTTAATATTCGAATTTAAAAATAATAAAAATATCCTATGTAATAACCTTAACTCTCCAAACCCTAATACATATTTTTCTCTAGTCAAATTATATGTGCCGCCACATCTTCTTTCTTCCAGTAAATATTTCAAATCTTCATAAATTCAAATCAAAGCCAATAAAATCCAATAATTCCCAATACTCATGAATTTAAGATCCTGGGATTTAGCTCTTCATTTCTATGTGTGTTTTATAACATGCGATGCACATTCCTGGAACGTAGAAGTTAACAACAGACCTAGGGTTAGTATTTGCTGGAGATTCGGGAATCGAATGAAGATATTGAGGTTGTTTTCGAGATCAGGATGTGAAACCGCACCTTATGTGCGAATTCTTGGGGTTTCGGCGAGGTTTGACGTCGCACCTGGGCTTCAGTAGCACGGATTAAAGCCCCAGGTCGCGATCAGTAGGAGGAGACCGAGCCGGGGAAAAAGGTGATGGTGGGGAGGAGATGTTGATGAGGAGTTGTGTGGTGTAGTCGGATTTTGATTCGGTGGAGAGATGGAAGTGTGGTGGAGCGGTGTACGAGGGGAAATGGTAGAGGCCGTGGAGCAGGAAGTCACGGCAGAATCGGGGGAGAGAGGTTTAGTTGGGCATTCACGTGTAGATTATGGGCCAAGAAAGGGGTAAAAGCCCAATTAGAAATTAGTTAAGTTATTTTAATTTAAATATTGTATAATAACTTGTGTAAATTATATCTCGATCATACGATATCAGATTGAAGAACCGTAAGTTGTGTTGGGATCGTATGGACGTCAGCTACAACATGGAACTGATCGGAAGTGAATCGAAGCTCGTTACAATTTATTGCAAAATAAATTGTCTGTTTGAAAATAGACGCAAATCGTTATTTAATGGTTAACGCGAAATTTGAGTAAATCTCACTAACTCTGTTCAGTTTGTATTTTTATAAACTGTACTTTATTTTTGATAAATATTGATTGACTATTGTGTATGGACTGTTTAGATGGACTGTTAAATAATTGATTGAAAACACAGTTATGGTTATATATATATCGTTATTAAATATTAATTCTGTCGATCAGAATATTTCTTCTTGAAATGAAAGTGATGTTATCTATATTGTTTAACATCTGTGATGCAGGGAACATGTTGGAGGAATCCGACTGGATTCCTCAACATTTATTTTGCTGTTTTTCATATATTTTGATATATGATGTGATATATAATCTGTTATGGATTATGTGTGTTAGAATGATGTTGATCATTGTTATTCGATATTTTTAATATCATAAGAAACCCTGGGATGTAAAAAGAAATATTTCAATGTATATTGAAATAAAGGAATTTTATAAAATCAACCGATTTTATAAAAGGAAATATTTTGAAAATATAGTATTTATAAAATCATAGGATTTTATAAAGGGGAACATTTATTTAGAAAATAAACAGAATATCATAAAGGAATATTTATTGGGAAAATAAACAAGATAACATAAAAAGGGAAATATTTATAAAACGAAAAGGATATTTACTTAGAAAGTAAATAGAAGGATAAAAAGGATATTTACTTAGCAAGTAAATAGAAGTGAAGAGATATTTATTGGTTAAATAAATAGAAAAGATAAAAGAATATTTATTTGTTAAATAAATAGAATTGAAAGGGGAATAGTTATTTGTTAAGTAAACAAATAGAAAAGGAATTAATCCGAAAGAGTTAATTAAATAGAGTTAATTGAATTAGAATAAATCGATTAGAGTTAATCGAATAGAGTTAACCAGTTAGAGTTAATCAGTTAGGGTTGACCAGTTAGAGTTAATCAGTTAGGGTTGATCAGTTAGAGTTGATCAGTTAGAGTTAACCAGTTAGAGTTAATCAGTTAGGGTTGACCAGTTAGAGTTAATCAATTACGGTTGACCAGTTAGAGTTGATCAGTTAGAGTTAAACATTTAGAGTTAATCAATTAGGGTTGACCAGTTAGAGCTGATCAGTTAGAGTTAACCAGTTAGAGTTAGAGTTAACCAATAAAGTAATTAAATAGAGTTAATCGAATTTGAATAAATCGATTAGAGTTAGTCGAATTAGGAGTTATCGAATATTAGTTATTCGAATAAAGTTAAAAGGAGTTATCGAATATTAGTTATTCAAATTGAGTTAAAAGGAGTTATCGAATATTAGTTATTCGAATCGTTTCGAAAGGAGTTATCGAATCTAGTTATTCGAAAGGAGATATCGATTAGTTTAATCAAAGGGAGTTAATCGATTATGGTTTAATCGAAAGGAGTTAATCGATGTTAGTTTAATTGAAAAGGAGTTTTCGAATTTAGTTATTCGAAAGTGAGATTATCGAATATAGTTATTTGAAAGGAGACTATCGAATATAGCGTATTCGAAAGAAAGAGATCGAATGTAGTTTATTCGAAAGAGTGAGTTAATCGAATATAAGTTATTCAGAGTGAGTTAATCGAATATAAGTTATTCGAAGTGAGTTAATCGAATATAAGTTATTCGAGGAGAGATAATCGAATATGAGTTATTCGAAGAGAGATAATCGAATATAGGTTATTCGAATAAGAGTTAATCAAATAGAGATTACTCGAAGAGAGTTAATCGGCGAATTCGATTATATCGAATTCGGGGAAGTACTTATACTTTCTGGTGCTTAAATCAAGATTTATTTATTTATAATTTAGGTTTTTATTTATTAATTCACATTAAAGAATAAAAGTTATAATTAAAGTTAGATATTTCAAAAGTAGGGATTATAATGTTATCGTTATAACCAATGTTTTCAATAAAGAAGTGGATACGTAAATAGAATCCGGAAGTTACGTAAGGAAGTGTGTTAAAGATTTGAAAGATAAACTTTGACTATTTCGAAGTTAAAACGTTGTTCAGTTAAGGTATGAGAGGTAATTATACCCCAACTTGATTGACTTCCTTCTTAACTAAGGAATGGTAAGGTTTGATAGTGAAGGAGTTTTGGAATTGTTTTCCAAACGAGAATCAGAAATGTTTTCTGATAATAGAAAAATAAGAATTTAGAATACATGGAAACAGGAGATAAATAAATTAATGAACTAAGGAGATAAATGTTAAATGATGATTGATCAATATAATTTCCATTTGGAAATAATATCGTTGTTTGCACATGTTTTTTCTTTGATAGTTTACTCACCGACTATCGAAGTTTTTGACCATTTTAACGTTGTTAATATGGAGAGACCGGTTGGATTATTATCCGAAGAACCACTCCGTATTGGCATGAGCGTTGCGAATCATATATGCCAAAGATAATTGAAGAGGGAGTAAAGTGCAAGGGTTGTTGTATAAATCTTAGGTAAAGATTGCCTAAGATGGTTGCACTGAATAGTGCCTTCGGTTTTTCCAGTCCCAGGATGACCTGTATGGAAGAATGTCTGACAGAGTATATTTAATAGATCGCGTAAGTTGATCTCTTCAAATGTATTTACGTTTGGTGGAGGAGGAATTCATTTCTCTTAGCTGTATACCCGTGGTATTTTTGGGGAAATCAATTTGTGATTTGGCGGGTATGACGATGTGACATTCAAAGTGAATAAACGCGTGATCTTTAAGAGAAAAGCGTGGCCTCTAGCCTCACATTCGGGAAATGACAAAAATCGGGCAGGGAGCATGGCTATGTAGGTCGCACCTATTAGGGTGTATAATCACTTGATCTAGAATTTCATTTACTTCTAAAAATCTATTATCGATGCTGTCCCAATTGGGAAATGGTTGCTGATCCCAACCGTTGGTGATATACGTTCGATACACTCAAGCGAAATGAGTGGTCGATCATGTGTGGCCGGGTTGCAAGATGTTCTTATTGATCCCAGTGTATTCCTCTCTAGAGGTACACTAGCGAAAGGAGGTTCCATACCTTGTCATAGTTCGAAATCCATTACCCAATACGTGCCTGCGGTTTTGATTTGTATACTATATATGTAGAACGTGAGAAGAAAGCGTTTCTGCTAGATGATTATTATATTATGGTTGATAGACATTATTATAATATCAAAAGGTTTTTGATATAAAGATATTTTGGATTCTCATAAGGGATAACCCGTTCCGTTATACGGCGTGGTCTTATGAGATATCGTTTAATTGCTCAGTTGTTTTAAATTGACTTACTCATAACAGTCCCATGACTGACCCGGAGTTTATTTTGTTTTGTTTTCCCTAAACTCTTGGGTGCCCAATTTTATACGGGCAGTCAAGTAGTCGGGATTTACAGATACTTGAAGAGCTGGACCAGGAGGCTTTAGGATCATGTAGCTATTGTTTATTTCCGCTGTGTTGTAAGTGTTATACTTTGGAAATGATATGTATATTCAAGTACAGATTTATATTCCAAAGTTATGTTATATAATATATGTTATTCATTCCGTTGTGAGGTTCGTATTACTCTGATGTTGTGTTGTTCTTCTTCTTCTATTCTAAGTTTCTATCTTATCTATTCTCACCCTCTAATTTCTTTCATTAGCCATCCGGTATTTTCGACTCTTGATGTTCGATATGTGTTGTATATCGGATAATCAAGGTCGCTAATTTTCGGGTCGTTACAGTTGGTATCAGAGCTTAAGTTAAGTTATTACCTTGGCTCTGTGGTGTGACTCAATAGAGATGGGGTTTGCAATACCCTAGATTGAGTTGAGTGTATATATACGAGTGAACGTATTTGTTGTTTGATATAAAAATTGTTTTATATTGTGGAGATTTATTGGTTGAGTTGTTTATGGGTTCTGGTAGATCAGTTTGATCCACTGTATCAGTAAGGACTTATAAATACTCGAATACGATGGGTTGACACGATATGTTTTGAAAAGAGGATAAATGAAAAAAAAATATCCAAATTATATTTGATATGAACAAAGTATGGATATGTGATATATTATCATATATAGGATGTGTTGGTTGTGATTATAATCAGATAAGATTATAAAATGTGAAATGGTTATATATAACCAATCAGAATTCATATAAGTGAAATATATGAAATTGAAATTAAAACCTTGGAAATTTGGAACAGAGTTTGTAAATAGACTTGGATTAAATATATGTAAGTTTTAAGATCCTGGGAGATTTTATAATTGTATTCCAAGCATTTGTGAATGATATTTTGAACTGATTTCAAAATGGAAGTGTTAGAAATGGTTTTGAAAGGTGATATAGTATTGAACTCACTTCGATCACTGGAAAATAAATTCTGATGATGATGGCCACATCATCAGTGTTCATTTTCGAGTTCTAAGTGACGGATTACTACCAAAGATTTTGTTTTCGGAAATGTTTTGTGAAAACAGTTGTTTGAATTTCGAAAAGGATTATTTGATTTTTGAGGAAAGCAAAGCTGTTTAAAAACTCCTAGAAGAGACTGTTTGAATTAACAAAAAATTTAAATAGAAATTTGTAAAACCGAGCTGGAACTGAATTGAAATCAATCAATTGGAAATTGAATACGATACGATATATCAAGTAGAATCAGATTTTGAATTGTGAGATAGAATCTGAAATAGTATTGGATTGATGAGTTAAGAATTTAAAAATCGAGAATAGAACTTTGATTTGAAATTGGCTTGGATAAGCGAATGGTTGTGTTGAGGATAAATTGATCAGAGTTTGATTGGATTGATATTGGTATATGCTGAATTGACAGCAAGTGAAAGTGATAGAGTTGATATACCCGACAAAAAGGTACAAGTTTACATTTGATATAAGCATGAGATTTATGAGCCGAATTGGCAAGCCGCTTGGCTGTTTGATTTTTTTGTGGATTGGAAATGGCCCAGAGAGGCGAGTTGGAGTTTGACTATTGACCAGTACAAAGGAGGTGCTGGCAAAAATTTTCGATAAGCAAAGCTGTTAGAAAATTTTCAGGATTTTTTGAAAATTTTGGTTGATAAGGATTAATTAATATTTTAATTAAAATTAAATTGGTTCAGTTGAGATTGAAGTTAAAGAAGTGAACAAATAAGTCTGGCCAGTCGATAGGGTTTGTTTTCTACCTTAGCAATTTCGAGGACGAATTTATTTTAAGTGGGGAAGAATGTAACGACCCGTATTTTTACGGTGTTATAATTAATTTATTTAATTATTTATATAGTGATTTAGAGAATTAAATGGTCGTTAAATTAAATTATATGGATTATTTAATTAATTTAAATAATAGAATAATATATTTAATTCAGAAATAATCAAAAATAGTGGAATTCACAATATAGTGTGAATTGGATTATTTAAAGTATATAGTTCAGTTTAGAGTTGAATTATATGAACAAATATATTCAATCGACGACAGTTGAACATATAGTTTAAAATATAATTATAAACGAGCACGTAACGACGCGACAGTTCGCTATTTGGCGATTTGAACTTCAACTGGATATATAGGGTTCGTTTTAAATTGGATTTCTGTGAAACAAGAATGTTAGGAGCTGGTGAAGTATATTTTTCTAGTGGACGAGAAAAATCGGGATTTCGTCGTTTTGATTTTGATTTATGTTGAAATAAATTCTCAGAAAAACAGCGCCATGAAATATCGAGCTGTAAATCCACATATAATTATTCTGGAGCTGTATGGTATTCCCCTGTGAATATATACGATAATATAAATTTATTTATATTTAATTTAATTTAATTATATTTAAATATATTTATATATTTAAATAGGTTATTTAGGGCTTTAAAAATAGCCAGTTTTGCAAATGACCTCAGAATTCGACGAAACTAATTTTGTTGGATCAGGAATGTCAAATTATTGTTAAATATCAAGTTTCATGATTTTTAGAGTTAGTATGTTGCCGTATCGATTTTTAATGTGAGAAACAATCGATATTTTAATGGTTAAAAATACGCTGTGTGAGCAAGCGGAGTCGGAACTCGACGAAACCAGTTTCGTTGGGTTCGTAATGTCGAACTTTAGCTGCATGTCCAGTTTCGTGATTTTTAGGTGTCATGTGTGATACAGGAATTTTAAAGGACAAATAAACACAGCGGTTGATTATAATTTAATATAATATTCGAATTTAAAAATAATAAAAATATCCTATATAATAACCTTAACTCTCCTAACCCTAATACACATTTTTCTCTAGTCAAATTGTATGTGCCACCACATCTTCTTTCTTCCAGTAAATATTTCAAATCTTCATTAATTCAAATCAAAGCCAATAAAATCCAATAATTCCCAATACTCATGAATTTAAGATCCTGGGATTTAGCTCTTCATTTCCATGTGTGTTTTATAACATGCGATGCACATTCCTGGAACGCAGAAGTTAACAACAGACCTAGGGTTAGTATTTGCTGGAGATTCAGGAATCGAATGAAGATATTGAGGTTTTTTTAGATCAGGAGGTGAAACCGCACCTTGTGTGCGAATTCTGGGGTTTCGGCGAGGTTTGACGTCGCACCTGGGCTTCAACAGCATGGATTAGAGCCTCAGGTCGCGATCAGTAGGGGGAGACCGAGCTAGGGAGAAGGTGATGGTTGGGAGGAGATGTTGATGAGGAGTTGTGTGGTGTAGTCGGATTTTGATTCGGTGGAGAGATGGAAGTGTGGTGGAGCGGTGTACGAGTGGAAATGGTGGAGGACGTGGAGCAGGAAGTCACGACAGAATCGGGGAAGAGAGGTTTAGTTGGGCTTGGGTATTCACGTGTAGATGATGGGCCAAGAAAGGGGTAAAAGCCCAATTAGAAATTTGTTAAGTTATTTTAATTTAAATATTGTATAATAACTTGTGTAAATATCTTGATCATACGATATCAGATTGACGAACCGTAAGTTGCGTTGGGATCGTACGGACGTCAGCTACAACATGGAACTGACTGGCAGTGAATCGAAGCTCGTTACAATTTATTGCAAAATAAATTGTCCGTCTGAAAATAGACGCAAATCGTTATTTAATAGTTAACGCGAAATGTGAGTAAATCTCACTAACTCTGTTCAGTTTATATTTTTATAAACTGTACTTTATTTTTGATAAATATTGATTGACTGCTGTGTATGGACTGTTTAGATGGACTGTTAAATAATTGATTGAAAACGCAGTTATGGTTATATATATATATATCGTTATTAAATATTAATTCTGTCGATCAGAATATTTCTTCTTGAAATGAAAGTGATGTTATCTATATTGTTTAACATCTGTGATGCAGGGAACAGGTTGGAGGAATCCGACTGGATTCCTCAACATTTATTTTGCTGTTTTTCATATATTTTGATATATGATGTGATATATAATCTGTTATGGATTATGTGTGTTAGAATGATGTTGATCATTGTTATTCGATATTTTTAATATCATAAGAAACCCGGGGATGTAAAAAGAAATATTTCAATGTATATTGAAATAAAGGAATTTTATAAAATCAACCGATTTCATAAAAGGAAATATTTTGAAAATATAGTATTTATAAAATCATAGGATTTTATAAAAAGGAACATTTATTTAGAAAATAAATAGAATATCATAAAGGAATATTTATTGGGAAAATAAACAGGAAAACATAAAAGGGAAATATTTATAAAACGAAAAGGATATTTACTTAGAAAGTAAATAAAAGGATAAAAAGGATATTTACTTAGCAAGTAAATAGAAGTGAAGAGATATTTATTGGTTAAATAAATAGAAAAGATAAAAGAAATATTTATTTTTTAAATAAATAGAATTGAAAGGGGAATAGTTATTTGTTAAGCAAACAAATAGAAAATGAATTAATCGGAAAGAGTTAATTAAATAGAGTTAATCGAATTAGAATAAATCGATTAGAGTTAATCGAATAGAGTTATCCAGTTCGAGTTAACCAATTAGAGTTAACCAGTTAGAGTTAATCAGTCAGGGTTGACCAGTTAGAGTTAATCAGTTAGGGTTGACCAGTTAGAGTTGATCAGTTAGAGTTAACCAATTAGAGTTAATTAGTTAGGGTTGACCAGTTAGAGTTAATCAATTAGGGTTGACAAGTTAGAGTTGATCAGTTAGAGTTAACCAGTTAGAGTTAATCAATTAGGGTTGACCAGTTAGTTCTGATCAGTTAGAGTTAACCAGTTAGAGTTAGAGTTAACCAATAAAGTAATTAAATAGAGCTAATCGAACTAGAATAAATCGATTAGAGTTAGTCGAATTAGGAGTTATCGAATATTAGTTATTCGAATAAAGTTAAAAGGAATTATCGAATATTAGTTATTCGAATCGAGTTAAAAGGAGTTATCGAATATTAGTTATTCGAATCGAGTCGAAACGAGTTATCGAATCTAGTTATTCGAAAGGACTTATCAATTAGTTTAATCGAAGGGAGTTAATCGATTATGGTTTAATCGAAAGGAGTTAATCGATGTTAGTTTAATCGAAGAGGGTTAATCGATAATGGTTTAATCCAAAGGAGTTAATCGATGTTAGTTTAATCGAAAGGAGTTAATCGGTGTTAGTTTAATCGAAAAGGAGTTATCGAATTAAGTTATTTGAAAGTGAGATTATCGAATATAGTTATTCGAAAGGAGATTATCGAATATAGCGTATTCGAAAAAAAGAGATCGAATATAGTTTATTCAAAAGAGTGAGTTAATCGAATATAAGTTATTCGGAGTGAGTTAATCGAATATAATTTGTTCGAAGTGAGTTAATCGAATATAAGTTATTCGAGGAGAGATAATCGAATATGAGTTATTCGAAGAGAGATAATCGAATATAGGTTATTCGAAGAAGAGTTAATCAAATAGAGATTACTCGAAGAGAGTTAATTGGCGAATTCGATTATATCGAATTCGGGGAAGTACTTATACTTTCCGGTGTTTAAATCAAGATTTATTTGTTTATAAATTAGGTGTTTATTTATTCATTCAAATTAAAGAATAAAAGTTATAATTGAAGTTAGATATTTTGAAAGTAGGGATTATAACGTTATCGTTATAACCAATGTTTTCAATAAAGAAGTGGATACGTAAATAGGATACGGAAGTTACGTAAGGAAGTGTGTTAAAGATTTGAAAGATAAACTTTGACTATTTCGAAGTTAAAACGTTGTTCAGTTAAGATATGAGAGGTAATTATACCCCAACTTGATTGACTTCCTACTTAACTAAGGAATGGTAAGGTTTGATAGTGAAGGAGTTTTGGAAATATTTTCCAAACGAGAACCAGAAATGTTTTTTGATAATAGAAAAATAAGAATTTATAATATATGGAAACAGGAGATAAGTAAATTAATGAACTAAGGAGATAAATGTTAAATGATGATTGATCAATATAATTTCCATTTGGAAATAATATCGTTGTTTGCACACGTGTTTTTCTTTGATAGTTAACTCACCAACTATTGAAGTTTTTGACCATTTTAATGTTGTTAATATGGAGAGACCAGTTGGATTATTATCCGAAGAACCACTCCATATTGGCATAAGCGTTGCGAATCATATATGCCAAAGATAATTGAAGACGGAGTAAAGTGCAAGGGCTATTGTATAAATCTTAGGTAAAGATTGCCTAAGATGGTTGTACTGAATAGTGTCTTCGGTTTGTCCAGTCCTAGGACGACCTGTATGGAAGAATGTCTGACAGAGTATATTTAATAGATCGCATAAGTTGATCTCTTCAAACGTATTTACGTTTGGTGGCGGAGGAATTCGTTTCTCTTAGTTGTATACCCTTGGTATTTTTGGGGAAATCAATTTGTGATTTGGCGGGTATGACAATGTGATATTCAAAGTGAATAAACGTGTGATCTGTCATAAATAAGCGTGGCCTCTAGCCTCACATTCGGGAAATGACAAAAATCGGGCAGGCAGCATAGCTATGTATGTCGCACCTATTAGGGTGTATAATCACCTGATATAGAGTTTCATTTACTTCTAAAAATCTATTGTCGATGCTGTCCCATTCGGGAAACGGTTGCTGATCCCAACCGTTGGTGATATACATTCGATACACTCAAGCGGAATGAGTGGTCGGTCATGTGTGGCCGGGTTGCAAGATGTTCTTATTGAACCCAGTGTATTCCTCTCTAGAGGTACACTAGCGAAAGGTGGTTCCATACCTTGTCATAGTTGGAAATCCATTACCCAATACGTGCCTGCGGTTTTGATTTGTATACTATATATGTAGAACGTAAGATGAAAGCGTTTCTGCTAGATGATAATTATATTGTGGTTGATAGACATTATTATAATATCAAAAGATATTTTGATATAAAGATATTTTGGATTCTCATAAGGGAAACACCCGTTCCGTTATACGGCGTGGTCTTATGAGATATCGTTTAATGGCTCAATTGTTTTAAATTGCCTTACTCATACCAGTCCCATGACTGACCCAGAGTTTATTTTGTTTTGTTTTCCCTAAACTCTGGCGTGCCCAATTTTATACGGGCAGTCAAGTAGTCGGGATTTACAGATACTTGAAGTGCTGGAGCAGGAGGCTTCAGGATCATATAGCTATTGTTTATTTCCGCTGTGTTGTAAGTGCTGTACTTTGGAAATGATATGTATATTCAAGTACAGATTTATATTCCAAAGTTATGTTATATAATATATGTTATTCGTTCCGTTGTGAGGTTCGTATTACTCTGATGTTGTGTTGTTCTTCTTCTTCTATTCTAAGTTTCTATCTTATTTATTCTCACCCTCTACTTTATTTCATTAACCATCCAGTATTTTCGACTCTTGATGTTCGA
Source organism: Allium sativum (assembly GCA_030737875.1). NCBI lineage: Eukaryota > Viridiplantae > Streptophyta > Magnoliopsida > Asparagales > Amaryllidaceae > Allium > Allium sativum. The sequence goes on from CM060921.1 coordinate 705,609,475, forward strand.
TATGCGTTGTATATCAAATAAACAAGGTAGCTAATTTCCGGGTCGTTACTAGACCTACCTTCCTTTGCGTTCTAGCCTACTGTCATTCCACACACCCCCTCCAACTCTAGAAAATCCCACTCCAAACACCATACCACCGCTTCTCTCTTCCGCAGCGTCAGCCCAACTTTCATTTCCTCACACCGCACCTCATCATTCACAGCTTTCCCTCCTTACGCAGCCAACCTTAACAACTTCTTTTCCGCTTAGCAGTCCTCTGCCACCTGCAATGAACTCTGAACCACCGGTAGCACCACTCTAGTATGTAGCCTCTTCCCTTTGTCTCGCCTCAGTCCGCAACTCCACACCACATCACTTCCCTCTCCTCTGTCCTCTCTAAGAACATCCATCGACCTTTTTGTTTCCATTGTCACCACACTCAAACACAGTCCGCCACTTCATTATAAAAAAAGGGTGAGAGAGAAATCCGAACATTGTGCATATATATTCATGTACGTTAGTTTGATAATCGCAAGAGGAAGGTGAGCATGAGAGTAGTAGCGTCCGTGAAGCTTATGTATTTGCGGAAAGAAGCATGTGCATAAAGCGGTGTCCGTGTAGGCTTTGTTGCAGCTGTTTGCAGGCCTTGTTCGCAGTGATACGGGTTTTAGCGGCGAAAGTTGGAAGCAATGCAGGTTAGAATTCTAATTTAAATTAGTTATGATGGTTAATTATAATTAGTTGTTAATTTTAATTAATAATTCGTTGAAGAATATAGGTCGATATGAATGATTGTTATCAGTTGTTTGATGGATGTCCATGTAGTTAAAAACACCCTTAACACTGAGCGTTATTAACTGTAACGCTCTACGCACAGTTAACTGATTAGTATTGTTGTTATGATGGATGATATTGTGCTTGTTTGGTTGCGTTATTTGATTTGTTCTAATTTCATGAATTCACCCATACACCATAGTTGTGTAATGATATGGGTAATCGATTCACATTCTCCTTCCATGTAAATGAAAATTTATTTATTAAAATAAGGTTGTGAATCAGTTTTAAACCTGAATTTAAAACCATTTGGAAATTAAAATGAGTAAAAATCTATTCGAATGGAATGAAATGGTTTTGAACATAATTTAGACCGTTCATTTGTTATTTAAATACTTGATAAGGATTGGGAAATGATATTCAACATTGATTTGGATATACAGTTTTAACAGTCGATTGTAAATGATTAATCAAGTTTTGATAAATACTATCGTTTAAATTAAAAGTGTGAAATTTATTATGACAACTTTAGTTGTTTTGAAAAGGTTTGAACAAGACCGGAATATTACATTTAATGTTCAATTCAATGTGATATGAAGAAGTTGAAAAGAAAAAGGATTATTTCGAAATGTTTATGTTGGAAATGGATTTAACAAGTTTGGAAAAATCATCAATGAAATGAAGAATCCGACGAATTGGAATAAATGGATTTTTATATGAATATTCGATTTCATAAGAATTTTTAATAGTAACCGAACGTGTTTCAAATTAAATAATAATATTATTTTTCTCTCTATTATTTAATTGGATAAATTTTCAAAATAGCCTTGTTTTTAAAACTAATAGCGGATTTAGGCTAATTTTGAAACTATTTGCAAAAATAGGCTTGTTTTGTCCACCTCAGCGCTGAGGTGGCCAGTTGTTTAAAAAAATACACGTGGACGCATGCGCACCTTATAAAAATATAAGGGATAAATTTTCAAAATACACTTGTTTTTAAAACTAATAGCAGATTTAGGCTAGTTTTGAAACTATTTGCCGAAATAGGCTTGTTTTTGAACAACTATTGCCAAAAACAAGCCTATTCCTGCAAATAATTTCAAAACTAGCCTAAATCTGCTATTAGTTTTAAAAACAAGCTTATTTTAAAAATTTGTCCTATTTAATTTGAAATGGAAACTTAGAATTTAAAATGATTTTTTTACTAAAAATTTGAACATATAAAATATCATTTCGAGAAAACAAGATTTGAAACACTATTTTTATTCTAAGTTATGGAAATGGAATCCGTTTTGGAGAAAGGAACGGAATGATTTTATTTTAAAATGTTATATAACGAAAATCGAATGCGTCGCGTAGCGACAGTTCAATAATATCGATTTTTTATTTCAAATGACCATAACTTGAACATTTTGAATCGAATTGACGTGAAACGGAAAACAACAAATTTCTATTGATAATGGGTTTTGTATAGAAGAGAAATTTTCAAATTCCATCGTATGGTTTTTGACTTATGTTCAAATTAAAATCTGAAAAGGTCGTTATACGTGCAGTTCGTCGACTGTAATGAAAAATCGAACAGAATGGACTTTAAAAAATTTAGTTAAAAATCCAGAAAAATATGATAAATCATATTTTAGTATTTAAAAAGTAATTTGAGTTTTAAATTGTGAATTTGAAATGATTTTTGATCTATTCGATTTAATAACCATTTTACAACGCTTTCCGTAACACTTGTAACGTTATTATACCATTCCTTTGAAATGATTTGAACTTAAAAGACTTCAAACATGAATCATTATGGAAAAAGATTTGTTTAAAAGAATTTAAATATATGATATAGAATTGAAATAAGATTTGAATTGAAGAGGGAATAAGTTTTGATAGAATTTGTCGTCTGATATTCGATATGGATTTACAGGAGTAGACAAATACGATCAGAAATATCAAAACATATCGATATTAAAATTCTGATAGTATTTGCCTGAGTCCTGAATCAATATCAAACATAAGTCGATTAAATTATATAAACTTATATTTGAAAATATTATTTAAATCATTAGGAATGGAAATTCAAATCCAGATAAAGATATGGTAGTTTCAGGATAGCGACGAATCAATGAAGATTGTTTTGAAATATAAGGTTTGGAAAATGAATGTAGAATTTTGAGAAAAGGGTTAAAATGATAACGGATTTCTGGGAATTGAATCCAACCTTAATTCTAAGTAAAGCAACAATATTTGGAAAGGAGATTTGGATTGAGAAACTCATGTGGTTCATAGCTATTATTTTAATACGCTTATTACTTGGAAAGTCCGGGATCAGGTATGGATCCGAAAACCATTCCAAATAATAACATGACGTTATACAGAAATTTAAAACTTGGATATCGATAAGTGAAGACCGAGTATATTCGAATTGTTTAGATTGATTGCTGATGTCTCGGATCAGGCCGCACACCCGATACGAGGTTATAAGCGACATGAGACCTGAATATATTTGAATATTTTTGGGTTATTGTTCCGTTCAAACCCAGGACGGACTTGTATGGATTGTTTGTCTGACATTGAAATTGACTGCATAGCACTGATTTCCGTCAATATATATCATATTTGTGGAAAAATATTATTCTCGGCTCTAAGTCATATGAACTTAGAAGGTATGCATTGATCGAAATCAGTGATATATCGTGAATTGCCAATGTGGCATACTCAAGTTATGAAATGAGCTTGTGATGATCAAAGCAAGGCTTATTGAAGCGAAGCTTTGTGTGTGACGTGACATCAACAAACCTCACACCCCAGATAATGAGAAACTGGCTGTTAGGTTGTGTATATATATGATTATGATGAAAGCTGTGAAGTAGTGGGAAACCACTTACGAACTTAGGGAAATGGGTATGTTCTGGGGGCCGTGTCTGGTCGAAAACCATTGATCTGTCCTGCGATTTGGTGTTGGTGTCCGAGATGTACGAAAAAGCCGTGTTACACTTCTCTTCATATCCCTGATTGATCTTTCGTGCCAGTTATCATCAAGTTGGAAACCCAAATATCCAATACGAGCCATACGGATTTTGATTGTATACCTACCAATTGGGGTTATGGGGACTATGATTCTATATTTATTTGCGAAATGATTTCCACACTGTATATGATAATTAAAAGAGGATTTGCACGTATGAAAGCATGTTTCGTTATCATAAGATAAAACTCGCCCATCTGGTGTGCGCTTGCATTGTGTGATGTGGGACGAGCTTATGATAGCTTCATTTTTCTAAAATTCATTGCGAATTTATCTGCACGGGAATTCATATGGAATAAAACCGTTTCGCGTTGGTGGCATGGTCTGGCGAATTTCCCAACTTTAAAATGAATCCAAATAAGAACTGTCGTCGAATTCTCAGACCAGTCCTACGACTGACCTGGAGTTTATTGTTTCCACACCTAAACTCTGGGTGCCCATGGTTTTTTGTATGGGTAGCTAGAAGTTTGGTTTGCAGGTTTAGATTTTTAGAGCTGGATTCAAATTTGAAGCTAGAGTCTTGTTTTGATGTTTTTCTTCTTCCGCTGAGAGCATTGGATTTCCGCTGAGCAATTATGGTACTCTGATATTCCTTGTAATCTCTGATGTAAAACTTTGTAATGAAATAAAAGTTCTGTTATTTTTGTTCAAATATGCAAGTATCCATAACAATCCGTCTTTGTGAACGATTTAAGTTGGTTTAATCACCGGCGATAATCGGGCAAAAAGGTGGGTCGTTACAGTTGGTATCATAGCTTTGGTTTAAAAAAGCTAATGGGGTACGACATATTTGAACGAAAATAAAACTCATCAGAGTTACAATATCTCATTAGACATTGGGTTAGTAATACCCTAGAATGTGATTCCGGAATATTACATTTGAGAGAGCGTTTTCCTTATTAAATCAACGTGTTTTAATGAAATTTGTGAACTTAAAATCTTAAGTATTAAGATTTGTTTGGGATGGATGAAACTAGAGGAATAACTTAAGTATAAGATTTTTTAAATGGTAGTCATGGAAATGTTGGAATTGCATTAAAACTTAAGTAAAGTTTATCAACCATTTTGTATAAGAATGATTTCTGGATTGGTTTGTTAGGAATTAGGATGACCCGATTAGGACCCTTAACCATTTGTATGATTTTTGGTTTGATAAATAAATCCTTAAAGAGTTTTTGAAACTTTGGAAAAAGAATTTGGGATATAAACACTTAACTTGAACCATTTTTGTTAAGTTTAGCAAGTAACGAGTTTTGATTTAATAACAAACTTGGATGATTTCTAAGCTTTAAATTTTTTACTTTTAGGGTGACATTAGACAATACCTTTCTCCACTTAGTTGTAGCTCTGGGTCCAACTCAAAGGCCTCCCTTATAGACAACTCTAGTGACACCAGTTAGCACAAGATCATAGAGATATCCTCAGATTCCACGCCTAAAGAGGATCTGACGATATACACCGATAGTGATATGGACGTCAGATCAGACCATTATCCCGATATGCCAGGAGCAGACCCAGCTCCACTCCATGATGATCAGGAGATGATGTATGAGTATGTACCAGGACTAGCAATTTTTGATCAGATGACGGGGGTTGAGGCAACTAACTATTTCAGGATTGAGATTCCCCCTGATTTGGATGAGCATACATTAGAGGCTATATGGCAGCAGATCCTTGACGAGAGGTATTAGCAGTTATTGGGAGATGCCACACTAACGCAGGTCTCACCAGAGGTCATTGGTTGGATGATAGATCCTGCATTAGTTGAGCAGTTTGATGTGTTGTTACATGAGCTAGGCCATCTGGCAGTTGTAGCTGAGGACGACCCATTTCCAGAGGTGGGAGACGATGATTTAACGATGTTATGGAGCAGCCTCTGGATGATGATGATGATGATGATGTCGTAGTAGATGATGATGATGTGGTAGCAGATGACGATGATATTGTAGCAGATGATGGTGAGATTGAGCAGCCTATATTCGAGGATGACCCACTTCCAGAGGTGGGAGATGATGAGTTTGATGAGGAGATGGAGGATATAGAGCAGCCCTTAGACGAGGCTGATGAGGAAGGATTTATGGGCAATGAGCATGATGGATTCATTGTAGATGAGGATGGATTCATCATCGGACATGAGGACGATGGGGAGGTTGTTGATGATGATGGATTTTTGGCTGATGATGAGGAAGGGTTCATTGATGAGGAGCCCGAGGAGATTAGTTTGTCTGGTCCATCTGACGATGGATCAGATGCATCAGATGAGTAATGTGGGATGAGTTTAGACCTTGTGTATAGTTTTGTATGTTGTCTTACATGCCTAGATGCACTAGGATGTTTTGGGCTAGGACGGTTTTGAGGGACTAGTAGCAGATAGCTAGGTACACTTATGGTGACTGTATTTTGGACTACCCCAAGTACGTAGTACGCACTAAGGTAGGGATAGATACATGTTGTTTGCTGACTTGGATGATCTGTATGACATGATATTTTGGATTGACAATGATATGTGTGTTCCACTTTTTAATTCAAGTCTGTTTGTTTTGAATATTTGTGGCACTTGTTCCAAAACATATAGAAAGGTTTAATTTATAGTTTATATAGAAGTTTAAAATTAACTATTCCCCGTTTCGAGGATGAAAAGCCTTAAGGGGGGGGGGAGGTTGAATGTAACAAAACAACATTTTACTAAAGTTAATTTGGAATTTTCTATATGTATTTTGAATTTCATAAGGTTTAAATATTGATAAATTTTAGTTTTGAATAAATTTATTTTATTTTAAAACTTATTTTTAAGGATACTTTTAAGATTTCATAAGTACTATTATCTTATTTTTGATTTTTGTATAAAAATGGTATTTTATAGTACATAGTATTTTACAAATATCTTTTGAGTACTTAATATTTATATTTTAAAGATATAATGATTTTTATAAGTAATATTATTTTGATATATATATATATATATATATATATAGTTTTTTATGGATTTCGTATATTTGAAATAGATTTTGTAATGTGAAATTATTTTTAAAGTATGTTTAAAATTTAAACAATTATGGATTGATTTTTATAAAGATTGTCACTTTTATTTAAAATTATATTAATGTATATGAATATTTGTTAAGTAATGACATTATTTTAATTCTATAACATATTGTAATATTAATATATTTCGTAAAGGATAACTTATTTTGATCATGAGATTTTGTAAAAGTTTTTCCTATTTTATAAGACCTTTACAAGTATATTTTGATTTATATAAAAATATATAAATCTTTGTAATGATTTTTTTATAAACTTTTATAGGTTATACTACTTCAACATATAATGTTTATATTTTTTTATACATTTTATATAAGAATCTATTTTAAAATATATATTTTTATATGTGTTATATGAAGTGTAGTAACATTTCATATTTTAGTTACATACATATAAGTGTTAAAATGGTTTCATATATAAATGTTACAATGTTGTTGCTAAAATTAAATTTTAATGAAATATATAAATATGTAATTTTGGCAAACATGCATTCAAAGGTTTTTTTTTTAAAATAACATGTGGCCCTTAGGTGGAAAAATGCATGTAAAGGATAATTATAGAGAGACAAGTGTCCCTAGTTCAATTGTCAAAACTACCCGTCAGCTCACATTTCAATAGGGACGCACACCCATCCTTCACACATTACTCTTCCGCCTAAATTCCTTCTTCTCCCTCATTTTTCACTTCCGCTTTATTTTACTTTTCCACTCCATTTCGCCAGCCATCTTCCACCGTATCTCCACAAGACCTTCACATAACAGCCGCCCCCTCTCTTTTTTCCCCTTCACGCCAAAACTTCTCCAAACCCATCCGTCTCCTCCCTTTCCCTTCAGCTCACGTCCTCCACTCACATACTCCCCAAGCCAACCACTTTCATCCCTTCCATCACCACGTTATTCACCCACGACCTCTCCCCTTCTTGCTCCACCAACAACCATCAGTCGCCACCTCCACCCATCCATTCTCAAACCAATACAAACCACACTTCTCTTCTCCAGTAAAGACCTACCTTACTTTGCGTTCTAGCCTACTGCCATTCCACGCACCCCCTCCCAACTCCAGAAAATTCCACTCCAAACACCATACCACTACTTCTCTCTCTTCTGCAACGTCAACCCAACTTTCATTTCCTCACACCGCACCTCATCATTAACAGCTTGCCCTCCTTACACAACCAACCTTCACAACTTCGTTTCCACTCAGCAGTCCTCCGCCACCTATAGTGAACTCCGAGCCACCGGTAGCACCACTCTAGTCTGTAGCCTCTTCCCTTTGCCTCGCCTTAATCCGCAACTCCACACCACATCACTTCCCTCTCCTCTGTCCCCTTTAAGAACAACCATCGATAATTTTGTTTCCATTGTCACCACACTCAAACACAGTCCGCCACTTCATTATAAATAAAAAGGGTGAGAGAGAAATCCGAACATTGTGCATATATATTCAAGTACGTTAGTTTGATAATCACGAGAGGAAGATGAGCGTGAGAGTAGTAGCGTCCGTGAAGCTTGTGTATTTGCGGAAAGAAGCATGTACATAAAGCGGTGTCCGTGCAGGCTTTGTCGTAGCTGTTTGTAGGCCTTGTTCGTAGTGATACGGGTTTTAACGACGAAAGTGGGAAGCAATGCAGGTGAGAATTCTAATTTAAAATTTATTTAGATTAGTTATGATGGTTAATTATAATTAGTTGTTAATTATAATTAATAATTCATTGAAGAATATGGGTTGATATGAATGATTGTTATCAGTTGTTAGATGGATGTCCATGCAGTTAAAAACACCCTTAACACTGAGTGTTATTAACTGTAACGCTCTGCGCACAGTTAACTGATTAGTATTGTGGTTATGATGGATGATATTGTGCTTGTCTGGTTGCGTTATTTGATTTGTTCTGATTTCATGAATTCACCCATGCACCATAGTTGTGTAATAATACGGGTAATCGATTCACATTCTCCTTCCATGTAAACGAAAATTTATTTATTAAAATAAGGTTGTGAATCAGTTTTAAATCTGAGTTTAAAACCATTTGGAAATTAAAATAAGTAAAAATCTATTCGAATGGAATGAAATGGTTTTGAACATAATTTAGACCGTTCATTTGTTATTTAAATATTTGATAAGGATTGGGAAATGATATTCAACATTGATTTGGATATACAGTTTTAACGATTGATTGTAAATGATTAATCAAGTTTTGATAAAAACTATCATTAAAATTAAAAGTGTGAAATTTATTATGACAACTTTAGTTGTTTTGAAAAGGTTTGAACGAGGCCGGAATATTACCATTTAATGTTCAATTCCATGTGATATGAAGAAGTTGAAAAGAAAAGGATTATTTGAAATGTTTATGTTGGAAATGGATTTAACAAGTTTCCAAAAATCATTAATGAAATGAAGAATCCGGCGAATTGGAATAAATGTATTTTTATATGAATATTCGATTTCACAAGAATTTTGAATAGTAATTGAACGTGTTTCAAATTAAATAATAATATTATTTTTCTCTCTATTATTTAATTTGAAATAGAAACTTAGAATTTTAAATGATTTTTTACTAAAAATTTGAACATATAAAATATCATTTCGAGAAAGCAAGATTTGAAACACGGTTTTTATTCTAAGTTATGGAAATGGAATCCGTTTTGGGGAAAGGAATGGAATGATTTTATTTTAAAACATTATATAACGAAAATCGAACGCGTTGCATAGCGACAGTTCGATAATATCGATTTTTTATTTCAAATGACCATAACTTGAACATTTTGAATCGAATTGACGTGAAACGGAAAACAACAAATTTCTATTGATAATGGGTTTTGTATAGAAGAGAAATTTTCAAATTGCATCGTATGGTTTTCGAGTTATGTTCAAATTAAAATCTGAAAAGTTCGCTATACGTGCAGTTCGTCGACTGTAATGAAAACTCGAATAGAATGGACTTTAAAAAAATTAGTTAAAAATCCAGAAAAATACGATAAATCGTATTTTATTATGTAAAATGTAATTTGAGTTTTAAATTGTGAATTTGAAATGATTTTTGATCTATTCGATTTAATAACCATTTTAAAAATCTTTCTGTAACGCTTGTAACGTTATTATACCATTCCTTTGAAATGATTTGAATTTAAAAGATTTGAAACATGATTCATTATGGAAAAGGATTTGTTTAAAAGAATTTAAATATATGATATGGAATTGGAATAAGATTTGAATTGAAGAGGGAATGAGTTTTGATAGAATTCATCGTTTGATATTCAATATGGATTTACAGGAGCAGACAAATACGATCAGAAATATCAAAGCATATCCATAACAAAATTCTGATAGTATTTGCCTGAGTCATGAATCAATATCAAATATCAGTCGATTAAATTATATTAGCTTATATTTGAAAATATTATTTAAATCTTTAGGAATGGAAATTCAAATCCAGATAAAGATATGGTAGTTTCGGGATAACGACGAATCAATGAAGATTGTTTTGAAATATAAGGTTTGGAAAATTAATGTTGAATTTTGAGAAAAGGGTTAAAATGATAACGGATTTCCGGGAATTAAATCCAACCTTAATTCGAAGTAAAGCAACAATATTTGGAAAGGAGATTTGAATTGAGAAACTCGTGTGGTTCATAGCTATTATTTTAATACGCTTATTACTTGGAAAGTCCGGGATCAGATATGGATCCGAATACCATTCCAAGTAATAACACGACGTTATAAAGAAACTTAAAACTTGGATATCGATAAGTGAAAACCTAGTATATTCGAATTGTTTAGATTGATTACTGATGTCTCGGATCGGGCCGTACACCCGATACGAGGATATAAGTGGCATGAGACCTGAATATATTTGAATATTTTCGGTTTTTTGTTCCGTTCAATCCCAAGACGGACTTGTATGGATTGTGTGTCTGACATTAAAATTGAACGCATAGCACTGATTTCCATCAATATATATCGGATTTGTGGCAAAATATTATTCTCGGCTCTAAGTCATATGAACTTAGAAGGTATGCATTGATCGAAATCAGTGATATGTCGTGAATTGTCAATGTGGCATACTCGAGTTCTGAAATGAGCTACTGATGATCGAAGCAAGTCTTATTGAAGCGAAGTTTTGTGTATGACGTGACATCGACAAACCTCACACCCCGGATGATAAGAAACTGGCGGCTAGGTTGTGTGTGTATATATATATATATGATTATGATGAAATCTGTGCAAAAGTGGGAAACCACTTATGAACTTGGGGAAATGGGGTATGTTCGGGAGGCCGTGTCTGGTCGAAAACCGTTGATCTTCCCTGTGTTTGTCGTTTGTGTCCAAGATGGACGAAAAAGCCATGTTAAACTTCGCTTCGTATCCCTGATTGATCTTTCGTGCCAGGAATCATCAAGTTGGAAACCCAAATCTCCAATACGAGCCATACGGATTTTGATTGTATACCTATATGTCAATATAACCAATTGGGGTTATTGGGGCTATGATTCTATATTTATTTGTGAAATGATTTCCACACTGTATATGATAATTAAAAGAGGATTTTCATGTTTGAAAGCATGTTTGGTTATAATAAGATAAAACTAGCCCATTTGGTGCGCGCTTGCATTGTGTGATGTGGGACGAGCTTATGATAGCTTCCTTTTTCTAAAAGTCAATGTGAATTTATCTACACGGGAATTCACATGGAATAAAACCATTCCGCCTTAGCAGCATGGTCTGGTGAATTTCCCAACTTTAAAATGAATCCAAATAACAACTGTTTTCGAATTGTCACACCAGTCCCACGACTGACCTGGAGTTTATTGTTTCCACACCTAAACTCTAGGTGCTCATGATTTTTTGCATGGGCAGCTAGAAGTTTAGTTTGTAAGTTTAGATTTTAAGAGTTGGATTCAGATTTTAAGCCAGAGTCCTGTTTTGATGTTTTTCTTCTTCCGCTGAGAGCATTGGATTTCCGCTGAGCAATTATGGTACTCTGATATTCCTTGTAATCTCTGATGTAAAACTTTGTAATGAAATAAAAGTTCTGTCATTTTTGTTCAAATATGGAAGTATCCATAACAATCCGTCTTTGTGAACGATTTTAGTTGGTTTAATTATCGGCGAGAATCAGGCAAAAAGGTGGGTCGTTATAAGGGGTTAGTGAGTCTTTTCTGGGTTGCTTTGGCAACCCTAAAGGTTGCCAATGCAACCCTGTCGGTTGCTTCTATTTTCCCCCTTAGCTGATTTATTTAAAGCCGGCTTAGGGAAAAGAGAATACCTCGATAGCTGCCTTATTTAAAGTCAACTATGGGGATATTCTTTATTACTGTTGCCCCCTTAGTCGGCTTCAAATAAACCGTTTAAGGGCAACGACTAAATTTAGAGTCGTTTCTCCTCCCCCGCTCAATTCTTAACTACCATTCTTCTTCTACGTATACAACCTATCTTTCAATCCATAATACACAAATTTCTCCTCCTTTCCTCAGCCATCTAACCATTATTTTGTTTATCAACAAATAGCAATGTCGAAGAATATTAAAGGAAAATCCAAGATGACTTCAAGGAACAACCAGAATCCGTACAATTTTCTTCAAGAGCAGCATGAATTTCCAACACAAACTTCATACTAGCACAGCTAACATTCCAATTCAAGTAAAATATAAATCGCTTCAAATTGTTATCTTCCCCAACAAAATCAGAACTACTACCATTCACAACCAAATTCAAATCGTTACCAAAACACTCAAGTTTTTGCCTACGGCCAGAATCCCTCTTTTCAACAAACCTATAGTAATCAAACGTACTCGTCTTCTAGCAATCAACATCGATTACCCTTTCCTGGAACTTCTCATAATATTTCAAGAAATTAAAACTTGTTATATGGTGATAATAGCTTCCAGAACAATGGAATCCAAGTTGATGTCAATGAGACTCCTGAATCATATACTAATCTCCCACCTGTAAAGGTAGCAAAAATGGTCACCTGATGAATAAGCTGAATTAGGATTCTGTTGGGTTGAATGTTCCAAAGACAACTGGAAAAGCACAAGTCAAACTGAAAGTTCATTTTGGAATTCTATTTGGAAATTATTCAACGTACAAAGTCCACACAAGCCTTCAAGATCGGTTGACTCTTTGAAGCAGTCATGAAAGAGAATCAATGTTAGTTGCCAATGTTGGAAAGAGATAATGGACGGGCTGGACAGTAGAAAACAAAGTGGTGCAAACGACGTGGATTTGGTACTAAATAATAATAAGTTTTATGTGATTGTGCAAACGATGTGGATTCGGAACTAAAATATAATAAGTTTTATGTGATTATGTTGTTTTGTGATATTTTTTTTACATTCATTTATGTTATGCAGCTTAACCAAGCAAATGCAATGTCCGGATATAACAATTAACCTTTCAACTTGCACAATTGCTATGACATACTTTCTAGGGAAGAAAATTGTAGCAAAGTACAATAAGAACATTCAACAATGCGATTTATGACCTTAAGGACGACCGAAGAAGTTAGCGTGGGAAGCTTAGTTTCACAAGAAGACACCCATTTTACAACCAGTACAGGTGGAAGATCGGCTAGAAAGCACAAAGCGAAGAAAAAGACCACAAAAGATTATAGTCAGTATTTAGAACAACTTGACGGACGTATGGCAGCTGCGGAAGAAACAAATAAGGTGTACATTGAAATAAAGGAAGCACATAGAATAGAGAGATTAGAGAGAGAATAAGAAAGACATGAAGAGGTTCAACAAATGAGAATCACCAAATTAGAGTTACAAAACAGGGAGTGAGCACGACAACAATGTGCAGATGATTTTGCACTTATAAGTGTCATGCTAGATGATCTAAATCCAATATAAAGGATATTTATGGAAAAGCAACTTGTGGACCATAGACTCTTTTGTAGTTTCATTTTAGTTGAGTTATAAACTTTGTTGTTATTTTAGTTATTAAATTCAGTTGTATTAGGAGTTGTACTGTTAATTGTAGAATGAAATTTCAGTTGTAGCCACCATATATATGTCATATCTATTCAAAATTAATACATTAGAGTTTACATAACAGATACAACCCATACATACTGAAAATAAAACATAGATAATGAAGCTTAGGTTCAAAACATTTAGTAATTAATTAACTATAGGTTTCCCGCATGCTCCCAATAGTGCTCAACTAGTTCTTCTCGTAAGTTTAGATGAGCTTGTGGAACTCGAACGTCTTCCCGTCGTTGCAAGTATTCTGCCAATGTACTTGGGTCCTTATAAGGGTTTTTCCTAAACTCCACAGCAATGTCCGGATAGTTTCGAAGTTGGATTTTATATCCGCCTCATTCTTCTTCAGCAATCATATTATGTAAAATAATACAATAGTACATGATGACTGCTTTATCATGGTAGTTTACTTTTGTAATATATGGAACCTACTTTGGAGTACTCCAAATGCTTATTCAACATCTTTCCTCAAACTCTCTTTCTGTTTGGTCAACAAGACTTATTTTGCATTGTTTGGCTTTTTGTACACTTGCACGAGCATTTTTCATTTTGGATAAATTCCATCTATAAGGTAATATCAAAATAATGATCCTTGTCTCCAATTCTATAGTTACATGGGTGAAAGGTCATTGTACAAGTCATTAAATAATATGAATGGCGTAATACATTATTATCGTTCAAAGAACCAAGAACACTAAAAAATGCATGCTATATGTAAAGGTCAAATGAAGCAATAACTTCTATCACCATCGTTGCCTTTTGCAATGACCTCTGTACTGCCCTTGCAATTCCATTGGATAGTTTTTCCACGTCCAATGCATACAATCAAAGCTACCCAACATACCTGAAAATCCAAGTTGAGGTCCCATTGCTAATAATCTACCAATGCCATGAGCAGTTAGGGATCTAAGATATTCTTCAGCGAACTCTCATACGACAGTTTTGCAAAACTCTTTCATACATAATACCACAGCTAATTCTCCAATTATTACTTTTTCGTCCAGGGAATCGACAGAACTTCCGTAACAACCCGTACAGAGTGCAGCCGTAACCTTCTGAAGGGGTGAATGCCCAGTTTGTTGAACCCATTTATTTTATAGGTGAAAAGTATGTTGGTTGCAGAAACTTTGTTATACCGTTATTGACATACAAATTCTTCGATGGAAATATACATTTCCATATACTAGGTTTGCCATAAAGTAAACCTTGACTAGTTAATTATGACCACCTACATAGCCGTGTCCATATCACAAATCTTTTCTACCAACAACACTTCCTCCTTGGGTTAAAGTCGAGCTTTCAACAATATCTCATTCTATCGCAGATCTTATTTCATCTTGAAATAATATTTGTTGCTTGTTACGTTATTCAATATACTCGTCTGACGTTGATGAAAATGAGGATGACGTAGAAGTACAGCACCATAAACCTTTTAAGGCACTCATTGAAATTAGAACTTATTTGCTAGAGTTTGTATTTGACAGAATGTAAAATACACATATTTAAATGAAATGTTATGCAATGGCATGTGAACTAAATAATTAATTTTGAACGAGGCTTTATCAGTTCACACCATTACTCACCTTTATTCGTTTGTCATTTAGTTTACCATTCATTCTTTTGACATCTAGTGTAAGTTGAATATGTCAGTATAATAGTTAAACGTCACTCGCTTTTATTCACTTTTTTATCTTGTAGTGTGAACTGAATAAGTCAAAAATAACATTATGATAAGATTTGGTCACTACTGCTTCAACGATCTATGTAGATATGATAAGATTGATTCAATGAGTGATAAATGTCATATTATTTTGTCGGTTCATTTAAAAGAGTAGGTACCTAAATCTACAGTTATCCCTATTTAATTTAACGGGTCTATGGATTAAATTTACATAATATAATTTGGTACCGTGTTGTCACCATCAAATCTTTCAAACTTGTATTTGCATAATACAACATGGCTACAGTTCTAGTAACACTCTTCTATCAACATAATTGACTAAACAAAAGCACACACTAGTACGTTGAGAAACACGCTTAAGCCACTAGTACAACTAATAATAAAAAACACAAAAAAGCACATATAAATCTAACTGCGCTTTATCCTCTTCTAGAACAATGGTAACATCTAGCAAGTATTTCATTATTAATGTTAACATTTAGCCTCTTCAACCGATCATTTTCAGCTTGCATCTCTAGTGCGTATTGAACCCCACTTTATATAAGAGGTGTATCAATCCAAGCAAAAAAAAATTACAACTTTGCATCTCTTGGCATGTTTCTGCAGCAATAAATGCTTTACTCCCATAAAAGCGACGTCCTACATTCGTCTTGCATTATGAGACAATAACGTTACATTCGACTCCATAATAGCAAAGTACTAAACACCCTATCATACTCGAGCTAGACTTATCGGGGTTTTTGCGACAAATCACACACATTAGCCTAGCATGTAACGACTGTTTAAGAGCTCGTGGATTCGCTACTTCCACGTTTTGTTGCGTAGCACAGACGAGTTTCTTCTAAACCTCCTCATTCGCCTCTTCTATTTGGGTCTCGAGAACAAATCCAACTTCTTCGTATGGATTCTTGTTTCTTTCATACTCGTCATGAATTTTTGCCATTGTTTCATCATTGATTCCCAACCATTCATATTAAGCTACAAAGAATCCAGAATAATATTGAAAATTAGGATGTTTAGTATGCGGGTAGTATATAACATTAAACTTTAGCTTTGAGCAAAAAATTGTCAATTTCGTACCACAATGACTTGGATGAACGACTTTTCACTAATTGTAGTTTTTTATTCCAGTAGGAAGTACTTAGCAATAAAATGGAAAGACGGGTTATTTATTGAATTTATAATGGTATATACCATATGCCTGTGGGTCCTCTTTACAGCATGTCCTTATCAACAAGCAGCTTTGAATATCATGTCCTTTTCTACATGGATATAGTTTGAGTACCATGTACTTATCCACATGGCTATAGTTGTTATAAAATGTCCTTATCCACATGGCTACATTTTTCATAACATGTCCTTATCCATATGGCAATAGTTTTAATAGCAGCGTCTTGTTACTGAAAATTGGTTGTTCGAATTGACAACGCAGTTCACATTACGTACAGACAACATCATTAAATTACTCCATTTTAGTACTAATTGCTGAGCATTTAAAAATATATTAGAATTCTAATGTTTAAATAAGTACAAAATCATAATTACTCCACATTTTTCATACAATTATAAAATAAAATAGAAGTTAAATTAATCAAATAAAATCATAATACCACGAGCCTATTCAGCCCCATATCAGGTTAGCCAACTATAGCGAAGTTTATATGCTTTGAGACCAACAATTCCTTACTGTATTCTAATAGGTAACGAGAATCAAAAGTTAATTTAGTTGCTTGAAACATGCCATCGTCTTCAACTGTATCGATAATCTTGCGATATCGGTCATAAGCTTTATCAAAAGAATGATGAGCCGTATGGATTTCCATTGACGATCGTCAAGCAGAGCAGGTACAATGGTTGTTATGTAATTTTGTAATCATCGCTCAATACTCTTCACGGGTTAGACCCCCTCCTCTTTGCCACAGTAACTCCTCTATTCGATCAACTTTAATGTAAGCTTTCACGAGGATAAGTAAATTCTGAGAAGAAAATTCAGTGGTCGAAGTGCTGGAGCTTGAAGTATTGGGGTTTTGATGAGAAAGCACACCCATTTGAATTGCATGGTATGATCGTGGAGGTGGTTGTGGATTTTGTACTTCAACAATTCCTTACGTAGCACAAACTAGTTCATTCCGAACCTCTTCGTCCACCACTTCTATTTGTGTATCTAGAACGAATCCACCCTCTTCCTCGCCCTCTTTATTCCGTTCGTACTCATCAAACATTTTTCCTGTACTTTCATCACTGATTTCCCAATCGCCTATATAACCTACCCGAAATCAATAGTACAAAAAATGTTGGGAGAATGCATTTTATTTATAACAAAAAATGTAACCTTCATTCAAAGAAGTATAATGATTTCTCACCTTAAGGACTTGAATGATCGAGTGTGCACAGATGATAGTTTATGGTTGAACTTTGAAGTATGTAAACTATTTAAGAGAATGGAGTTATATTTGGAGGTTGTCCTTAATAACATGACTATAGTTAAAGGTTGTGTGTACATGCCTTGACTGATTGAGACATCTCAACACGCCATCCCCTACAATGTTTGTAACACCCCGTATGTTGAATAACTTGTTATAATATAAATCAGGGCAGAATTAAATTTTATAATCTGAATCAGGGGAAACGGGCTATGCCATTGCGTTCGTCTCGGAAAAATACGCGAAATAGAGTCCGAGTTTTCGAAAATCGGAGTCCGTATGACCCAGTTAAGGCCCGAAGAAGTTTTCAGAAAATTCAAAACTGATTAAAAATATTCAAATTACACATTTCAGAAGAGGCGGGAAAATTCCCGCCAGACAGAGGGTGTCGACACAGGGGTCGACATGGGTGTCGACCCCCTCAAGGGGTCGACTCATGTGTCGACCCAGGGGTCGACCCCCCCTGTCGGTCAGTGTGATCTGGGTGCACCATTTTGGCTTTTGGGCTGTGCTTGGTGTCTTGTGACGAAATCTGACGGCTCTAACCTAATCTAGGGTTAATCTAAGGTCCTAAACTACATCCTAATTCTATAAATACACCCTAAGACTACCCTAATTCATACTAAAAATAGATACAACGTCGTTATGCCGTCAAAATGCAACTTGAAGGAGCCTCCATCAAATTGTAGAAGAAGATAGCTTCTCAAATCAACTTCTAATCAACTCTAGCAACTTAATCTTCTTCATAGGAGTGTTAATCAACAAGTTGTGAGTTTCTATGCCTTTAGCAAGCAATTGCTAAACTAATTATGATAGGATATAATGAGGTTATGGTTATGTATGTGGATCAATGCAAGTTATGTTATCATATGCTATGTGTTCATGATGTTATGCAAGTTATGCAAGTTATATGCTATGTGTTCATGATGTTATGCAAGTTATGCAAGTTATATGCTATGTGTTCATGATGTTATGCAAGTTATGCAAGTTATATGCTATATGTTCATGATGTTATGCAAGTTATGCAAGTCATATGCTATGTGATCATGATGTTATGCAAGTTATGCAAGTCATATGCTAAGTATTCATGATGTTATGCAAGTTATGCAAGGCATATGCTATATGTTCATGATGTTATGCAAGTTATGCTATGTGTTCATGATGCTAGTTATGCAAATCACTATGATAAACATTGATCCATTATGACACCATGTTATGCAAGTTTGGTGTTTGATTATATGCAAGTTCATATATGACATGTTATGCAAGTTTGGTGTTTGATTATATGCAAGTAATATGTGCAAGTTTACACCTTTGTATGATATGCATACATATGCAAGTTAACCCCTTTTGTATGTCATACATACATATGCATGTTTACCCCTTTGTATGACATAAGTAGCTTATGCAAGTTACCCTCTTTATGACATATGTGATTCATGCAAGTTTGGGTTGATTATTTATGCTAGTTGGGTTTGATGCTATGGTCATATATGTATGTTGACACCTTTAAAACCCATGTTGATGCTAATGTTATGCAAGTTGAACCCATTGTATTTGTGATGAATCTTCCCTTTTAAGTATGTCATGTTAGCGAATTACGTGGGGAACGATGGGGTTAATATTCATGTTAATAAAATGGTGTGAAGTTGGTATGGTTATGCATACCATAAAGTGGAATGACATAATTTAGTCAATTATGTACATCGTTAAATTTGTAATTAATTAGGGATAATTAATACAAATTATGGGGGTGATTAATTAGGTGTAATTAATCGACTAAGACATGAGGTTGGACCCTTTTGTAGCATAAGACTGCCCGGAACCGACCGGCAAATCCAGCGGCTACAAATGATTGGCCCAATGTGAGAGGTCTTAGGCATAAACTAAATACGTGACAAGTGTAAAGACACGAGGTTAGACTCGGTTGTGGCGTAAGGCTGCCCGGACCCGACCGGCAAATCCAGCTGCCATAAAAGATAGTCTAATGTGAGAGGTCTTTACAACGGTTACGTTCTTAATCAATTAAGAAACACTTAACCAAATAAGCATGTAGTGGGGCATGAGGGGTTAAGTGGGTGCCTTGGGTGGCATGTGGAAATCAAGTAAGTGCCTTGGGTGGCATGTGGAAATCTAGTGGGTTGCCTTGTGTGGCAATAGAAAATACGATTAGAATACTTAACCAAGTGGAAACATGTAGTTAAACATGATTAAAGGGTTAAGTGGGATGCACTAGAAAAAGGGACAAGCTTAGGTGGGTAGCTTGTGGGGGCCCATTTCAACCAGTAACCCATATGTATCTTGTTGGGCTCGAACCATGTCGAGGACGGGACACGCGTACTGGGCTTGACTATAAGAGGCCAAAACGGGTTAGCGGTGGCAACCCAAGTCCAACGGGTTTCATATGCGTGTGTGGACCCGGGCTGGTAGGTAAGACGTTGTTGCATCGTGTAGGTATAAGCCGTGCACCGTTGATTGTATCGGATTTCCACTTTGGGGAGTGATACACCCCACTGTCGAGCCAGCATGGGTATCTACGGTAGGGAGCCGATCGCTTGGGGAGTAGTGGGTACACCTAGTGGAGATAGGGGCAGACGACACCTATGTAGTCAGCTAGGGGTACACGAAACTACTAGTTAAATTTTCTAAGTCCTTGGGTGGGATCAACCTTTGAGTAGGAATGACTGGTGTGGTGCAGTGTAGTAATTACCCTTGGGTGGGTAGATGCGTCTTTTTAGTTCATCCTATGTCTAGTTGGCTGCTTAGTGTAGTCATTTATCCCCAGTCATCACCGTACCAAGTTTATATCATACCCTAATTACTTTAATGATTGTATTGTTAAAGTTATAGGGCTCACTCAGACTTATGTCTGACCCCATTGTCTTTATCTTTTTTTCCAACCCTCAGGTTCTCAGAGTGGGCCTAGCACTAGTGGGCTTTGATCAGATTGCTTTATCTATCTTTTGGAGCTTGGACCGTGATGTAAAGCCCAGCTTATCTTTTCTATTATGGCTATTAGTTATGTAGTGGGATTATGTACTTATGTTTTATCAGGATGGATATTTAGTACTTGACTCTTGTTTTAGTTGATTTTGATATGTAACCAAACATGTTTATCTTCTGCTGCAATGAAATGATGTTTTAGATTTCAAGTATTTTTTATATCTGTCTTGATGTAATTTTTCTGTTCTATATTCACTTAAAATACTCCACCGAAGTTAAGGCATTCCCTTAGTGAGTGACCTTAGCGGGTGTGGGGTGTTACAATGTTTGTCGTATTTAATTCAACATACAAGGTAATTTAAACATAAAGATTTGAACGTAAAGGAGTTAAATATTAAGGTCGTCCTCAATCACATGACTATAATGCTTGTGACTTCTCAGCACGATATCCAAAGTGGCTACATAATACAATAAATAGTGCACGGTCATGTCCATTGTCAATATACAGTGCATAGTCATGTCCATTCTATGCAGTTAAAACCCCGCTAAAGCCCCGCAATATCCCCGCTATAGCCCGTAGCACTCTTCAACCGCTACGCTATTTCAATTTAGCGCTGATGAACAGTAGATCCGCTTGTAGCCCCGCTATTACCCGCTACGTCCGCTAAATCAACGCTTTTTACCATCCGCTTTAGCAATATTATAAAGGTTGATTTGACTAATTCTCTTTTAAAAAAATCAATAAAGTTAAGGTAAAGAGCTAATTTTAAGGCATTAGTGTCCGATATATTCCAGAAATCTATTATAATCATCAAATCTAATGTGTGTAACCATGATATTCGTTTATTCTACTATATATGATTAATTAATGTTAGTTTCTTTTACACATATAATGTGAAAATGATAATTAATTAATTTTATATATTTGGTTTCACATTTTATGAACCTTTTTGCGACTCCGCTATATCCCCGCTACACCTTTTTGCACCTCCACCGCTATGGAACCGCTGAGCGCTTTAACTGCCCAGTGTCCATTGCCAGTGGATGCTTGTGACTTCTGAGCACGATATCCTAAGTGGCTACAATATACAGTATACAATGCACATTCATGTCTATTGCTAATGGATGCTTGTGACTTCTTAACAGGATATCCAAAGTGGCTACAATGTACAGTGCATAGTCATAGCCATTATCACTACCATCATTGTATCCATTTCTTTAAACAATGAGAGAATAATGATCAGTCACATTTATGTCAAATTAAAGCAAGTATCGAGCCTCAAACATTATTTCCTGTACTTATTGTGTCTGGTCACCGAAGTGGCTCAGTGCATAGTGTAGATCCCTTTAATACAAAATTGCGTAGCATTATTTCCTCTACTTATTTTGTTTATTGTAATAACCCAGAAATCTGGGCCAATTTAAAATTTTTATTTTGGCAACTTTAGCGAATTTTGATTATTTAAAATGAATTATTTTAAATAATAACAACGGAAAATTTGGTTTTTGTGGAATTAGAACGTTTATATTATATAGCTCGACGTTAGAATATATATAATTATTTTTATATATATAAAAGGAATTGAAAATGTCGCGGTAGTTCGATAAATTCGATTTCAAAATTCAAATGAACGTACCGGGTGCAAAACAATCCGGATTTTAGTGAAACAAAAAACAATGGAATCTAATAGAGAATATCTTTCCAACGAATCCGAAGAATCAAAATTTCATAGCGGGGATAAAAAGATATGTCCAGTTGAATTTTCAGAATAGTCGCTATGGAATTCTGGCCCTTAAAAATGGAAATTTTGCAAACGACCTCGGTTTTCGACAAAACCACTTTTGTTAGATCCGTGATGTCAAGTTATTGCTAGATTCCAACTTTCATAATTTTTTGAATAAATATGTGAGCATGGCAAAGGAAAACGTGTTTGACCAGTTTTAGTTGATTTTAACCGACTGGAAAATGACCATTTTTCCAACGGTCTCAGAATTCGATGAAATTAGTTTTGTTAGGACCGTATCGTCAATACGAAGCTAGAAAATATTTTTCTGGAATTTTTCGAGTTAGTATGTGGCCTCGGTAATTTGAAATGTATGTTTAAATTGAATATACAAAGATTTATACTTTGATTTAGATGAAAACTGATTGTAACAGTCGAATCAGCTTACGATACATATCCCGTTGTGTTCGGAATGGGGGTGAAACGCTATGGACGACAGGCGGTGGGGCTCGTTTCGAGTTTGAATGAAAAAGTTGTTTTAATGAATAAATTAAATAAAATATAAATAATATAAAAAAACCCAACCCCACCCTTCTCTCCTATAACCTCCAGCCCCCCTCCCCATCGTTCATTCTCAGAACGATTAAAGAGAAAAAAGAAAAAAAAATCTTCAATCGCGGAAGACCGCGATGCGCCACCGCCGCCTGAGGCGCATGCCCCCCCTACGCCTGCCGCTGCTATTCCCCCTGCCGCGCCTCCCCCTTCTATTCTCTCTCCTCGTCTAAAATCGAACCCCGAGCCACAAACCCGCCTCCCCGAAGCCGCCCTCCGCTTCCAGAGCCACCGCCGGCCAGTGGTGGGGTCCGCCGCCGACTGCAAGGCCCGCTGCTGGGCAGGGGCACCTCCTCCTCCATTGCAGGCGCAGAGCATCGCCATCTCCGCCCAGGAAACCCTACAATCGATATATGTTTTCTGATTTTGATTTTAATTTAGAGAATATTTAATTTTTACATGGTTAACATGAGAATGAAAGTTTGATTTTTCATAATGTTTTAATGAAATTAAAGGTATGATTTTTATAGTAGAAACATTAAAGGAGAGATTTTTATATAGTAGAAACATTAAAGGAGAGATTTTTATCAATATGAAGTTTAGATTTTGGATGAAGTAAAAAGAGGGTTTTTATTTATCTAAAAATAAGATTTTTATACGAAGAAAGTTAAGATTTTCTTTAGAGAAAAGATTAGATTTTTAACAGTGAAAAGATTTAATTTTTATGATAGAAAAAAATTCGATTTTTATATATTGAATAGCGAAGTAAAAATTCGATTTTTATATATTGAATAGCGAAGTAAAAATTCGATTTTTATATATGTAGTGAATACGGATGACGAAAGTGATGAAAGAAGGAATGGCGAAGACTTCTACACTTGAAGAGTCGTGGCATTGGTTTAGCGTGTCGGTGAGAACTTCTCACCTTTTAATTTTGTTTTTCTAGTTAAAATATATACTAGGATGCAGACGGTGTTTAATAGCACCCGACACCCGTCGTCCACAGACCATGGACGACTTGTATGCTTGGTTGTTTGATTTTGATGTGTAGTTGATTGTGTGATGTGACAAAAATAAAATAAAATATTTATATAGTTGAAATAAAATATTTTATAGTGGAAAATATTTTATAGTTAAAAATAAAAATTTTAACGTGTATATGAAATGAAATGTTCTTCCGCCTGCGTTCTATTTTGTCTTGTTCTCAAAACAATCAGGCATTTCGAACGGTCTGGGTCTGTTTAGCGGACGATTCGGATCGAGCGAAATTCCTTGTTGTCACAGTTGGTATCAGAGCTTTGGTTTACAAAGCTCAGAGAACAAGACACATTAGAACCATACAAAAGAATTCATCCGATATTGGATTAGTAAAATCCAATGAGAATGACTCGTTAGAGATGGGATCAGTAGTATCCTAGAACGAGTGTGAAGAGTATATTTTTAAAATGAAAACAATTTTTGTTTTGAAAATTTAAACTTTATTCAACGTATTTGAATATTTATTTTGTATTGAATTTGGACAATCCATTATATAAAGATTTTGTATATATGTCTTGCAAACGTGTATTTAAAATGAAATAAATATAAACAAATCGAAGGATTTGTTTATATACACACATTTAACTGATATTGATTGGGACGATAAATTTTACACATCGCTCAACTACACAAATAAAATCTGTGTTTGATTGTTTGAAACCCCACACAGGTATTGGGATGATATTTGACGTACACTAATCCCGATTGTTTAGTTGTATGTCGATCGATTGATCGACATACTGTTATAAGCGTTGAATATTTATAGTTGATGCTTATACAGTGTAGAATGCACTTTGGATGATGGTTGATTATTCATCGTTGTTATTGTATACATGTGTTGTAGAAAATCCATATAATTAACATTATATGGTAATTGATTGGGCCTCATTCCATATTTGAAAAAGAAATATTTGAAATAGAAATATTTGAAATAGAAATATTTGAAATAGAATATTTGGAAATAGAAATATATGAAGCCGTGTTGATTAGATTGACGCCATTTTGACGTGAACGATATTTATATCGATTTTATTCATTTTATAATGAATATCAAATGTGATTTCAAAATCTGATATTTTGAAAAGAATTGAAATTCGGACTGAAACTGAATAGAAAGGAATTCGAATTGAAATTGAATTGAATTGAAAACGAACTGAAATTGAATTAGAAGTCAATTTTAATTGAAAACAATTTGAAATGAATTTAAAACGAATTTATATTGGAAAATTCAATTTTGATTTGAATTTGAAAAGAAGTTAAAATCGTTTTGAAAACGAATTTAACACGATTTATATAATACGTTTTAAAAGGAAATCGACGAAGTATATATTATATATTATATATTATATATATATATATATATATATGTATATAATGGCCTGAATAGAACGCGGTGCGCCGCGGCAGTTCGCAAATTTCGACCATTGACTTCGAACGGATATTACGGGAGATCCGACCGTCAGATTCTCCTAAAACTAGAACCGTTGGGTTCGTATCGAAAATAGCTTTCTAACGAATATTAGAAATTAGAAATCTAACGGTTGGATTTGGAATTATGTCCAAATCAAATTTGGAAAAGGTCGCTGTAAGTGCAGTTCGATGGCCGTTGATGGAAATCGACAGTACGGGCCTGGATAAAATTATTAAAAATATCAATAATTTGTGTAAAATCATAAGAAATGATTTGGGAAAAATTGGGATGAAAAACTCCATATTTGAAAAGATAAAAATAGTTTTTTATCAAAATGAACTAGTTTTGAACTAGAATTATAATTCTATTTATTTTTAAATAATAAATTGGATTTGAAAAGGGTTTTAAAAGTAACCAGAATTTCCAATAATTGAATTGGAATGTGTTTGAATCGAAATTGTCTTCGGAATATTTCAATGTTGGATTTCGTGGTGAATCAGATATTGTTATGGGAATTTGAAAGATATATATATATATATCGTTATTTCCAATACGATATTTGTTAGTCGTAGAGTTTGATATTGAATATAAGCCGATATAATTTCTATTCAGGGCCTTGTATTTAATATCAAATGTGATTTGGGTTTATCGTGAATGGTGTCTTCATTAACACTTTTCTTAAGCCCAGTTGAGAAAAAGATTAAATCTTTTTATTTAAATTTAATGAAGTGTACCAATTAAATAATATTTAATTGGAATTGAATTGGTATTGATTTTTGGGTTTATCGTGAACAGTGTTTTAAATAACACTCGTTCTTTAACCCGATAATTAATGGAACGTGATTTTGGGTTGTCCTGAACGGTATCTTCAATAATACTGTTCTTAGACCTAAAGGAGTTAAGAAAATCAGAAACTAACTGGAGATTAGTTAAGTTGAATGGTTTCAGAGGTATTGATCTGATGTTGGTTTCGGCCTTCCGGGTTATACTTAGGGAATTGCTCGCTTGCTAATTTACGGTTAAGGACTGATTGAAATGTGATGTGATTTTGGGGTTTATCGTGAACCGTGTTTTAAATGACACTGATTCTTTAACCCAGTTAAAGATTAAAACTAAGTGGAGTTTTAATGAATCTTTAATTAGATTGAAAAGATCGAGAATGGAGTATCACCAGTTTTACTCCAGGCGATAGTTAAATCTTTAATTGTATTTGAACGTGAAATGGTAATTGAATTTACCGATAACACCGTGGTGTTAGATATGAAGTATTACCAGTTTTACTTCATGGGATGAATAGGTTGGGATTGGGAAATTAAAACCAATGGTTACTTCGGTAAGGTTCGTTAATCCCGACTAGTTTGAATTGATATTCAAAAGTAGATTAAAGAATAAATTAAAAGGATTTATCTTTGATAAAATTAATGGGAACCTTTCCCCTAAGAATGTGAAATTTAGAAACTAGCTGTAGGTTGGCTAAGCAGAGTGATTTCCTGGGTATTGATCTGATGTTGGTTTCGGCCTTCGGGGTTATTGTTTGGGGAATTATTCTCTTGCTAATTTGCGGTTAGTGACTGATGAATTGGAATGAGGCGTATGTTGTGTTTGTGTAATACGTATTTATTATATACGCGAGTTATTCAGAAAGACTGGGTTTATCCCATTCTGAATAACTGATACGACGATAAGTCGAAGATGAAGACGATGGTAGAAGACCGGAGGTCTTCACGTTGTTTGGATAATTACTGATGATCTTGATTGGGCCGTACACCCAAGAGGAGGGAATCAGTTAGTGATCGTCCAGACGTACTTGGAGATCGATGGATATGCGGGGTACTAGGTGCCTCCGGTTTCGTTCAGACCCAGAACGGACTTGTAAATGGACTGTGTGTCTGACATCGGATTTCGTTCTGTGTAACTGATATCGGTTGCATAGAGTGGTTTGCCTGTGTGGCATGCTAAGATGCAAATGATCAAGGCTTCTAATGAAAAGCAAAGTCTTGTGGTTGATGATCGAAGCACGACCTTTGTGATGTAGCTTTGTGTAACGTTTACTTCGCGAGTTTCACACCCGGTGGTGAACCAAAAACGGGAGGGGACCTCAGGGAGGACATGCGTTTCTTTCTAGCTAGAAGTGGCGTCAGTGGTTTTGCACGCCCTGACGAGTTTGACTTATGTGGTTGTTGCTGTTGCGAGGCGCCTCGGTTTGATCGTACTTTCTGGGTCCGATGGAGTCATTTGTTGGCTCATTTACGCCCCATAGGGCGGAGAGACGTATTGTTCAGGCATTTTAATCCACATCGGTGGACCGGCCCTGACGATCCAAGGGTCGATGCACTCTGACCCTGAGACATGGGCTAGATTGTCTCGAAGACGGTGAGGACGATCCCTTGCCTCGGTTCACAGACAGAAATCCAATTTCCAAATACGTGACATTTGCGGTTTTATTTGTAGAGCCTAGTATGGCGACATGATATACGGTACCCATGCCGTCTATGATTGATACTTATGATTTGAAATTGTTTTAAAGACTATACAGTTCTTATAGTATCAAACGATTTGTTTTAAACGTACTAAGCATGTTTGGCTATTATAAGGGAAAACCCTATCCCCCGGCTTGCGTTGCATTGTGAGATAGGACCTGGGTCTTATAATTGCTTCATTTTTCCAAAAAGCATTTCGCTGTTTTGTTATATGCACTGGTATTCTTGGGAGGAAACCCGTTCCGTGTTACGGCGTGGTCCCTTGATATATCTGATTTAAAGTAAAGTTTTAAATAACTGCTTTAGTTCTCACACTAGTCCCATGACTGACCTGGAGTTTATTGTTTTGACCTAAACTCTGGGTGCCCTTATTTTGACACGGACAGCTAGTAGTTTTGGTTTTGCAGATTTATATTCACAGGATCCTGGTTTACAGCTGGAACGATATCCGGAAAGCTTTGTATCCGTATATCTCTTCTAGTTGTGTATTGTATTATTTTCCGCTGCTATGTATTTAAATGTAATTTAAATCTCTGATGTTTTCTGTGTAATATTCATTTATACTATGTGTATTCTTGTATTCTGATGAATTGTTGTAATATACAATGAAATGTTCTTCCGTCTGCGTTCTATTTTGTCTTGTTCTCAAAACAATCATGCATTTCGAACGGTCTGGGTCGGTTTAGCGAACGATTCGGATCGAGCGAAATTCCTTGTTGTCACATTTGATCACCAATATGGCTGTAGTGTATAGTGGAGATTCTCTATCCCTCACGTTTTTATCAGTGGTCGAGGATTCATTGTTTTGTTGATATAAGGTCCAGTGACTTTAAGGTAAATCAATACACAAATTTAAAGCAACTAAAAAAACGCCGATTGAATATTCAATATCATGTCTGTTTTTGCCACATTCTGATATCTTGTTTTGCTGAGGGTAAGTTAGACTTTAGTTTTGAGATGACCAAGTATAACAGTAAACATATAACACTAGAAAATAAAGTATGTGTGTTCTTTTTAAATACATAACAGTAAAAATAGTTTGAACTAATGAGTTCTGAGATGACCGATGTAACACCCTGGATTTTTGAATAGTCAAATTAACTAAATTAAAGAATAACTAATCTCATACGTGAGAATTAAGGGAAACGGGTTGCGCCATTGTGTTCGTCTCGGAATTCTGGTTGAGATAGAGTCCGAGTTTGCATGAATTGGACTTCGTATGAAGAAGTTATGGCGATCAGAAGTTTCAGAAAATTCAAAACAGATTTTAAATTTCAAAAATTCAGAGTCAAACAGGCTAGGCGGGAAAATTCCCGCCAGGGCCAGGTCGACCATTGGGTCGACCTGGGGGTCGACCTACCCTGACCAGGTCGACCATAGTGTCGACCTGGGGGTCGACCTGACCCCCTCGGCAGATTTGAATGATGACCTGTTTGTGACTAGATGCTGACTCATTAGGGTTTCTGATATGCTCTGATTAGCTGGGATTAATTCTGGGTTGATCGGACGGCTTAAACTAATCCTAAACTCTATAAAAACACCTATAGACCCAAACCCTAAAATCAAAATAAAATTGGATTCATGGCCTCCATGCCGTCACCTAGCAACTCAGCATAGCCGCCACCAATTAGAGAGGGAGAAAGCAAATCAAATTCAATCCTTTTCAACTCTAACAATGAATCTTCATCAAAGGAGCGCTAATTCAACTCCAGAAATCAGAATTCAGAACTCAAGACTGCTTTTGAGTTGTGAGTTCGATAGTTTTAGTAAGATAATTAATAAATGAGTTGGATTGAGTTATAATGTGGATAATTTGGATGTGATATGAATTGTTGATTTCATGTTGTAATAGAATTAGTTGTAATTTCTATGATATTATGTTATGATGCTATCATCTATGATGCAAAGTTATGATGCTATCACCCATGTTACAATCCTATGATTGGCTTACGTCTAGTTGAATCATCTTGTCTCTTATGCTAGTTTGTTATATCGATTCATATGATAAATCATATGTAGGAAAGTTTAGATGTTGATTCAAACATGAACCATATACAAGTTTGAGTAGAATTATATGTGACCTTCATGGCTATGGCACCTAGTTTATGTGGGAATTTAATTGAAAGTTAGGCTATGACATATGCTAAATTCTACATGATACTTTACATGTCTACACCATTGTTGCGATGTATGAATCACATATGTAAGTTTATGAGTTGGATATGAATCATGTTATGCAAGTTTAGGATTATTACCTATGCAAATATAGAACTATGACATATGTTATTTATGCAAGTTTGTGGCCATTATTTCATCAAGTTCACACCTTAGATTTGGATCCATGAAATATGATGTTTATGCAAGTTTGTGGCCATTATCTCATCAAGTTCACACCTTTAGATTTGGATCCATGACATATGTTATTTATGCAAGTTGTAATTTTGGCCTATGCAAGTTTTAGATGTAGAACATCATTCACATATGCAAGTTCACCCCTATGTTAGATTTGTGATGTTTTCTTTTATTTTATGAGTTAGACTATTCGAGTCTAACGTATATTTTTACGTTAAACGAACAAACGTACTACGTGGGGGAAAAAAGGATAATATTAAAAATATTTAATTGGCATAAATGCCTTAAAAGGCACAAAATATAATTGTGGTGAAAAATTGGTATGATTTTACATACCATAAATGGATGGACATATGATTGACATAGAAATGTGTTTATTTTTACGCTCATATCTTATCTTTATTGTAAATAAATAAATATTACTTTGGGTATTTTCGTGTGTTTTCACAGGTTGTTAAATAAATGTCTCCTTCATTCAATTAAAGACCAATTGCATAGGAAATGCTACTTCTTGGAATCAACAAATTTTTAATCATAAAGGAAGCTGTAGCACACTGATAAAGCCTGGAAATTTGGACAGAGTGTTCTGAGTTCAGCCACCGTCAAAGCCCTATTTTTTGCTGAAGAAAAGAACATATACATTGCCTCCGTCGCTTTGAAGAATAAAGAGACTAGTGCTATATTATATATATATTTATATGTATATAACATATGCACTAAGATTTGAAGAGCTAGACATTTTCTTCTCAAAGAAATCAATTGAAAATCTTGCATATTTACTTGCCATTGAGGAGAAGACTTGACATATATTTACCAGAATACAACTCAATCAAATGCCACATGTCGGCAATCAAGGAGGGAGAATCTTCATAGAACATCTCAAATCTATATCCATATCTCTTTTATTTGTAAATAGAATATCTCAAGAGATATTTCTTGGCCCAAAAGTCATATAGGATGGAGGCTACATCCCCTATAAATACCCATTGTATTCATTGTAACAATCACCCATTATTCTGTAATTATTCTGCCATTAACAAAGTTTTTTTTTTGCTATTTTCTAATTTCTTAGCAATTAGTGTTGTCTACACGATTAGATTCGGTAGAGCATTAATTGTATTTTTCACTTATTTTCATTAGCGATTGACCGTCTGATTAGATTCAGCGGTAATCCTAATTCTTATTTTCTATTCGTTAAATTTTGTTCTGCAATTTTATTTCCATTGTTCTATTTTATCTTTAATCGTTGAATTTATTACATATCCGATTAGATTCGAATCTGAAGTGAATTTAATTGCATCTTTTATTTGTAGTTTCAATTTTTATTTTGTTTTGCAAAATCAACCTCCAGCTTCGTCTAACTCGCCCACGAAACATATAAATAATAAAATTTAACTTTCCTCCCTATGTTCGACCTGTATGCTACACACCTGTATGCTTGCAGAATTTATTACAAATGTCACGCTTTTCAAATTCATAGATTAGCGTCGATCAAGTTTTTGGCGCCGTTGCCGGGGAGGTAACGATTGAATTTTATTGTTTATTTAATTTCCGATTCGTGTTAGTTTTGTTTTATTTTTATTTTTAGTTTTTGTTTGTTGGTTTTTCTAAAAAAAAAAGGAGAAAAGAAATTTAAATTCTTGCCGCTTTTCAGTTGATTTCTTTCCAATTCTCTAACCATTTCATTTTTTATTTACCCTTTCTTTCCCCTTTTCAACAATAAAAGAAAAAAGAAAAAAACTTGCCATTTCATTCTCTGATTTCTTTCCCTCTATCCAATACATTAATCTCTTCTTTCACAAGTAAAAAAAAAATGTTATTTTCTTTCTTTTAATTTATTGCCGTTTTCTGATTTCTTTCCTCTTCACTTTCCTTCCTCTTTTCAATATATTGATTCCCCTTCTCCAAGTTTCCACAAAATAACCGGAAAAAAAAAAATCATTTTCGCAAATTACTTTTCTGTCTTGCAATTCTCTACCATACAATTGCCATACATCTTCCCATCAGTTTCCACAGCCGAACTGTTTCACCATCTATCTCCCTGACTTTCTCAACAAATCCCCACTCATAAATAAACCACCTCGCTGCATCAAAAATCAGCTCCGTCCATCGTCGTATCAGCGCAACTTCCACCATTACAGTTGCCAGAGAGATCAACATCCCTGCTATACACCATCCCTTCCCAAACCACAAATCCCTCTCACCGAATCCGATTTCAAA
The DNA here is from genome assembly GCA_030737875.1 of Allium sativum. Classification (NCBI taxonomy): domain Eukaryota; kingdom Viridiplantae; phylum Streptophyta; class Magnoliopsida; order Asparagales; family Amaryllidaceae; genus Allium; species Allium sativum. The sequence continues at coordinate 705,642,105 of CM060921.1, forward strand.
GACCCCAATTCACTGAACAACAAAAACGCTTCAGCACCATAGTCAACATACCACCAGCTCTACATCACCCTCCTACCGCAAATCTTCAACCAAACTCATAAGCCTTCATCATCTCCACCCTCCAGTCATTCCAATTTCCACACGCAGTGACCTTCAACCTAACCCATCTCACGTGCAACCCTTTATTCCCAATCCGAATTACCAAGCTCCTTCTTCCAATTCTCAAACATCTCAAGCTTCACCTCAATCCAAACAACCTTATAGGCACCCCAATTTTCAATCATCAAACCAATCCTCTCAATCAAGTGTGGGGGGGAGTCTGCATTTCATCCATTTTCATTTTTCTTTGTTTTTATTTCTTTTTATTTTCATCCATTTAAGTAGGACCATCATACATTTTAGATTGTATTAACATACCATAAATTTTTTTTTGGTAAATACGACTCATTTTAGATTGATACAACAAAATAAGTTAAGGATTGTTAATCAGTTGATAGTATTTTTTTCTCTCAACTTAGATCGAATAGGAAATATAATGAAAAGTTAATTTTGAGGGATAATAGTGTAACCGGTACATAGGGAGATTCTTAGGTGATGACCATGAAATCTTTTCTATATTGTAGACTTTGTTTAAATAAGTGGAGGACTTAAAATACTTATATTGGCTTTTCAAATCTTTAAAACTAAGTTGTGTCAAGTTGAATTCGCGTAGCTCTCTTTTGTGCTTATATTTTCAATAATAATAATAATATTCCAAGGGTATCCAACATTGCTTGTATATCGAGCGTTGGTGTGCAAACCCGCCAAGCTCTATCCGACATGTTGTTGACAAAGTCAGCGTTGGAAAATCTTGGTCTCATTTTATGAGATTGGACACCTAAGGATTACCGACACGTTGTTGACAAAGTCAAAGTCGGCCTGCACAATCCGCCAAGCTCTTTACCCACTCTCCGTTAGTCCGCGAGGCAGTGCATGGGTGGTAAACCTTGGTCTTTTTAGTTAGGTGTATGTACTTAATCATAAATCTTAAAATTTTATGGAATAAAGAATAAGCGATGATACCCACTTCTTGACCTTATTGATTTGACTAGCCATACATGAGAAAATTAGAATACCACTTTGCAAACTGTGCCAAGCAAACTAAGAATTTATTTCATGGCTGCACTATGTTATCGACCGAACTAACTGGCCAAACTGGAATTTAACATTTGAAAACTTGATTTATATTGAAAATTTGTGACAAGTTGAGGTATCTAAAATAAATCAACTGATTAGAAATTGTTAACTTAAATTGTTGTACCACCTTCCTGAAATAAGTCGTGTTTTCATTTTTCATTTTTACCAGCATATGTCCATTGCATTCATGTAGTTTCATTAGAATCATAGCATACTGCATTTGGATTTTGTGGGCAGTATCCGCTGAAAACCCTCACGAGACACCACTCGTCCTACTAGGGACACCTAGAGGTTTAACGGCTTGTTGCATACGCTCAATGCAATCGTGTTTCCTACAAAAGTGTGACCTATCTAGTTAGTTTTTAACTTTTGTTTTACTCGAGGACGAGTAAAAGATAAGTGTGGGGGTATTTGATTGACATAGAAATGTGTTTATTTTTACGCTCATATCTTATCTTTATTGTAAATAAATAAATATTACTTTGGGTATTTTCGTGTGTTTTCACAGGTTGTTAAGTAAATGTCTCCTTCATTCAATTAAAGACCAATTGCATAGGAAATGCTACTTCTTGGAATCAACAAATTTTTAATCATAAAGGAAGCTGTAGCACACTGATAAAGCCTGGAAATTTGGACAGAGTGTTCTGAGTTCAGCCACCGTCAAAGCCCTATTTTTTGCTGAAGAAAAGAACATATACATTGCCTCCGTCGCTTTGAAGAATAAAGAGACTAGTGCTATATTATATATATATATATATATATATTTATATGTATATAACATATGCACTAAGATTTGAAGAGCTAGACATTTTCTTCTCAAAGAAATCAATTGAAAATCTTGCATATTTACTTGCCATTGAGGAGAAGACTTGACATATATTTACCAGAATACAACTCAATCAAATGCCACATGTCGGCAATCAAGGAGGGAGAATCTTCATAGAACATCTCAAATCTATATCCATATCTCTTTTATTTGTAAATAGAATATCTCAAGAGATATTTCTTTGCCCAAAAGTCATATAGGATGGAGGCTACATCCCCTATAAATACCCATTGTATTCATTGTAACAATCATCCATTATTCTGTAATTATTCTGCCATTAACAAAGTTTTTTTTTTGTTGCTATTTTCTAATTTCTTAGCAATTAGTGTTGTCTACACGATTAGATTCGGTAGAGCATTAATTGTATTTTTCACTTATTTTCATTAGCGATTGACCGTCTGATTAGATTCAGCGGTAATCCTAATTCTTATTTTCTATTCGTTAAATTCTGTTCTGCAATTTTATTTCCATTGTTCTATTTTATCTTTAATCGTTGAATTTATTACATATCCGATTAGATTCGAATCTGAAGTGAATTTAATTGCATCTTTTATTTGTAGTTTCAATTTTTATTTTGTTTTGCAAAATCAACCTCCAGCTTCGTCTAACTCGCCCACGAAACATATAAATAATAAAATTTAACTTTCCTCCCTGTGTTCGACCTGTATGCTACACACCTGTATGCTTGCAAAATTTATTACAAATGTCACGCTTTTCTAATTCATAGATTAGCGTTGATCAACATAATTGAGTCAATTATGGACATCATTAATTGATTGATAATTTGAATAGGGAAAGTAATTCAAATTCGGGGAATGATTAATTAGGAGTAATTAATCGTCTAAGACACGAGGTTAGACTCTTTTGTGGTGTAAGACTGCCCGGACCCGCCCGACAAATCCATCTGCCACAAATGCCAGTCTAATGTGAGAGGTCTTAGGCACAAACTAAATACGTAACAGTTGTAAAGATATGAGGTTAGGCTCTTTTGTGGTGTAAGACTGCCCGGACCCACCCGGCAAATCCAGCTGCTACAAATGTCAGTCTAATGTGAGCGGTCTTTATGAGGTTACGGTCTTAATGAATTAATAAACACTTAACCAGATAAGCATGTATTGGGACATGAGGGGGTTAAGTGGGTGCCTTGGGTGGCATGTGGAATCTAGTGGGTGCCTTGGGTGGCATTTGGAAATACGATTAGAAACACTTAACCAAAAATTGAAACATGTAATTGAAACATGAATAAGAAGTGGGTTAAGTGGGATGTATTAGAGGGGACCAAGCTTAGGTGGATAGCTTGTGTCAAAGTAATGGGGGCCCGTTTCAACCAGTAACCCATACGTATCTTTGTGGGCTCGACCCAAGTCGAGGATGGGACACGCATACTGGGCTTGACTATAAGAGGCCAAACCGGGTTAGCAGTGGCAACGCAAGTCCAACGGGTTCATATGCGTGTGTGGACCCGGGTTGGTAGGTAAGACGTTGTTGCATCGTGTAGGTATAAGTCGTGCATTCTTTGTTGTATCGGGTCGCCACTTTGGGGAGTGATACACCCACTATGGGGCCAGCATGGGTATCTACGAGTTAGGGAGCCGATCGTTTGTGTAACGACCTGCATTTTTACGGATAATAAATAATTTATTTAATTATTTAAATATGATTTAAAGAATAAAATGGTCATTGGATTTAATTATATGGATTTATTTAATTGAAATTAATAATTAAATAATATATTTAAATTCTGAATTCATCAGAAATTGTGAATCGACAATATAATGTGAACTAGACAATTCAAATAATATATAATTCAGTTTATATTGAATTATATTGACGAATATAATTATAAACGACAGTTTGAACGAATAATTTATATTATAATTATAATCGAGCTCGAAATGGCGCTGCAGTTCGTAATTTGGCGATTCAGACTTTAAACGAGTATACAGAAGCTGTTTTAAGCCGGATTTCAGTGAAACAAGAAACGTATGAAGCTGGTGGAGTATATTTTTCTAGTGGAAGAGAAAAATCTGGATTTCGTCATGTAAATTTTGTTTTATGTCCAAATCAAATTTTAGAAAAGTCGCTGTGGAATTCCTTTATATTTTGCAACGCTTTATTTACGTTATAAATGGAATTTCTATATAATTTGAATATCGATTTACACTGGAATTTGAATATCGTGTTATAAAATCTGATGTGAGACTCTCTGTGTGTGTTGTTCTTCTTCTTCTTCTATTCTAACTTTCTTTCTTTCTTACCTCACCCTCTAAATTCTTTCTCGACGCTCCAGTGTCTTCGGTGTTGGAGGATCGGTATAAGATACGGTAAAGGTATTTATGTCGATTTTCGAGGCCGAAAACCGCTGGGTCGTTACAGTGGTATCAGAGCTGAAGGTTTAGTGATTTACCTTGGCTCTGTGGCGTGACTCAGTAGAGATAGGGTTAGTAATGCCCTAGACTGAGTTTGAGTGTATATATACGAGTGAACGTATTTGTTATTTGATATAAAATGATTTTATGCCGTGGAGATTTATTGGTTGAGTCGTTTATGAGTTCTAGTCGATCAGTTTGATCCACTGTATCGATAGGGGTTCCTAAACACTTGAATACGATGGGTCGACACGATATGTTTTAAAAAAAAAGGGTAAATGAAATAATTTTACCCAAATTATATTTTGATATAAGCAAAGTATAGATCTTTGAAATTATTATAGTATATTGAATGTGTTGGTTGTGATTATAATCGAATAAGATTATAAAATGTGAAATAGTTATGTAAATAACAAATCAAAATTTCATATAGTGAAATATATGAAATCAGATGAATTAAATCTGAATTTAAGTTCAGAATTGGAATTAAAATTGCTAAAATTTGAATAAGCGTTGTAAATGGAATTAAATTGAATATATGTGAATTTTAAAATCTGGGAGATTTTAAATTTGTTACAAGCATTGAAAAGGGATATTTTGAAATGAATTTCAAAATGAAAATGTTTAAAAATGGGTTTTGAAAGTGCTATAGTATTGAACTCACTTCGATAGCTGGAAAATAAATTCCGATGTTGATCCGGACATCATCGGTGCTCATTTTCGAGTTTGTAAGTGACGGATTACTACCAAAGATTTTGTTTTTAATTGTTTTGAAAAACCGAGTTGTTTTGATATTCCAAAGGGTTATTTGATTTTGGAAAAGGCAAAGCTATTTGAAACTCCCAGGTACAGATTATTGAAATAAACACAAATTAAATAGAAATTTGTGAAAGAAAATTTGAAATTGAATTGATGGAAATTCAGTGGAAATTGAGTTGAATTGAAATAGAATGGTATCAAGTAGAATTGGACTAGATTAGAGATAATCTAGGATAGAAATGGATGGTTGAGCAAGAAATTTGAATTGAGATTGGAATTGCAGTTGATTAGAATTTGGCTTGGATAAGCGAATGGTTGTGTGGAAGATAAAAGTGATTTGAGTTTGGGATGATATTGGTATATGCTAAATTGATAGCAAAGGTTGATATGCCGTCAAAAAGGTACGAGTTTATATTTTTATATTGGATATGAGTTTTATGAGCCTATTTGGCAAGCCGCTTGGCTGTTTTATTTTCTTTTGGATTAGAGATGCCTGTGTGGAGGTTTGGGGATTTTCCCGATGCTCCCGGTACAAAGGAGGTGCTGGCGAAATTTTTCAGAAATTTCAGGTGTTAGAAAATTTTCAGAATTTTTGAAAATTCTCGTTTATAGAAATAAATTGATAAATTAGTTAAAATAAATTGGTTTAGTGAAACTGGAGTAAACAAATAATTTTAAAACTAGTTATAGAGTTCATTTTTCTACCTTAGCAATTTCGAGGACGAAATTATTTTAAGGAGGAAAGAATGTAACGACCCGCATTTTTACGGATAATAAATAATTTATTTAATTATTTAAATATGATTTAAAGAATAAAATGGTCATTGGATTTAATTATATGGATTTATTTAATTGAAATTAATAATTAAATAATATATTTAAATTCTGAATTTATCAGAAATTGTGAATCGACAATATAATGTGAACTGGACAATTCAAATAATATATAATTCAGTTTATATTGAATTATATTGACGAATATAATTATAAACGACAGTTTGAACGAATAATTTATATTATAATTATAATCGAGCTCGAAATGGCGCTGCAGTTCGTAATTTGGCGATTCAGACTTTAAACGAGTATACAGAAGCTGTTTTAAGCCGGATTTCTGTGAAACAAGAAACGTATGGAGCTGGTGGAGTATATTTTTCTAGTGGAAGAGAAAAATCTGGATTTCGTCATGTAAATTTTGTTTTATGTCCAAATCAAATTTTAGAAAAGTCGCTGTGGAATTCCTTTATATTTTGCAACGCTTTATTTACGTTATAAATGGAATTTCTATATAATTTGAATATCGATTTACACTGGAATTTGAATATCGTGTTATAAAATCTGATGTGAGATTCTGTGTGTGTGTTGTTCTTCTTCTTCTTCTATTCTAACTTTCTTTCTTTCTTACCTCACCCTCTAAATTCTTTCTCGACGCTCCAGTGTCTTCGGTGTTGGAGGATCGGTATAAGATACGGTAAAGGTATTTATGTCGATTTTCGAGGCCGAAAACCGCTGGGTCGTTACAGTTTGGGTGTAGTGGGTACACCTAGTGGTGATAGGGGCAGACGACACCTATGAAGGTAGCTAGGGGTGCACGAAACTACCAATATCATTATTAAGTCTGTAGGCGGGATCAACCTTAAGGTGACTAGTGGTGGTGCAGTGTACTAGTGGCGGTGCAGTATAGCAATTATCCTATAGTGTTGGTGTAGTTTAGTAAATTTATCTTAGTGGGCTAGGTGCGCTTTAACGTTATCGTTGTTCATCTTGTTTCCTTGTTTACTCTGTCATACTCAATGGTTCATGATCATTTCCTTATTTTCCAACTTATGCCTTAGCCTAGTTACTTTGTTAATTATATTGTTAGAATTATCGCACTCGCCAGACTTTATGTCTGACCCCCCTTTTTTCCATCTCTTTCCTTCCCCCCCCCCCCCAAGGTGCTCAGGTTGGAACTAGCACCAGTGGAGCTTGATTTTGGACTGCTTTTAGAAGATTGCTTGGATCGCTAAAGTAAAGATCAGCTTCTCTTTATTTATGGCTATTTTGATGTTGGGGATTATGTCTTTCAGATTATGTACTTTGTTTTATCAAGATGGATATGATGTACTTTACCTTGGTTTTTGATGATGTAATTAAACATATGGGTTTATCCACTGCAATGAAATAAAGTTTTAATTTTCAAGTAATGTTTATATCTGTCTTGCTGTTGAGTTTCTGTTCTATACTTACTTAAAACGCTCCATAGAAGTTAATGCATTCCCTTTGTGAGTGACATTAATGGACGTGGGATGTTACACGTGGTATCAGAGCTGAAGGTTACCAGAACAGATATGAATTTTGAAAAACTATTTTTTCAAAGCAATTTTCAAAAGTATGTTTTAAGGAATGTATTTTCAAGAGAAAAGTATATTTTGGAAAGCATAACCCAAAGAGCCATATATCTTTCCTTCAGTCCTTTTTGTATTGAATCTTTTCTTTTTCGTTTTAGCATGTCTGAAGGATCTGAGATACCAGAGGGCGTTCATGTGCCCGGATGGTTTCGTCAATATCTTGAGGCTAGGGCCGCCGCCGCAGGTCCAGCAAATCCTCCTCCTCCTCCTCCTCATGTCGATAATTTCTCATAGATATGTAAGGACTTTAGAGCAATGGGTGGAAAACCTTTTCACTGGACGGAGACATTTGTTGAAGCTCGTAACTGGCTAAAGGAGGTGGAAGAATTGTTTAGAATCTTTGAAGTGGATGATGGAAGAAAAGTCCAGCTAGATGCGTGGCTAATGAAGGATGAGGGCTTGTTTTGGTGGGAGGTCACTAATGGGGGACTTCCAGTCGATACGTGGCCAGATTTTAGGCAGAGGTTTGAGGCGAAGTTTCTCTCACGGGCTGAAGAGAATCTATACAAGGAAAGATTTTTGTCACTGAAGCAAGGGAACCTATCGGTGAAAGAGTACGTTAACAAATTCAACCAATTGGCAATGTTTGGCTTAGACTTGGTGAACACTCCAGAAAATAAGGCTCTAAGATTTGTTAAGGGATTAAACGAGCCGCTTCACGGGTTAGCTATGACCCACGTTCCCATGGGGGCTACCTTTGAGAGGTTAGTTGACATGGCACTCATGCATGAAGAAGAGAAGGGCACCAATGCTAATAAGGCACCCGAGAAGAAAGGGGATCAAAAGTAGCCGCAATAGCAACAACAGAATAAGAAAGGTGGCAAAGGCAACAATGCTAAAGGGAAGAAGAAATGCTTTAACTGTGGGACACCCGACCATCTAAGCAAAGATTGTAGGAAGAAAAAGAAGACTGGTTGTTTCCACTGTGGCGAAGCAGGACATCTTATTAAGGATTGCCCGAAGAAAGGGCAGAGGGCAGGGTCTACCTCGGTAGGACATGTGCAAGCTCTTACGGCACCCGAGCAGGCAAGGGGACAAGTTCAGGCTCTCGTAGTTCCACCGCTGCAAGAACGAGGTAGAGCAATTTCTGTTGAAAGTTTAGTTTTTCTGTTTGACCATCTTGTTTGTACTTTATTCGATTATGGCGCATCGCATTCGTTTATTTCTACATCATTAGTTGAAACACTGCACCTAGATACTAGTCTAGTTACTGATCCCTTAGTAGTCTCAAATCCTATTGGTGGTTCGGCTTATCATTCTATGATTTGTCGGGATTTGAGAGTGTTCATCTTGGGCGTTGAGTTTGAGTGCAACGCTTTTGTTCTTGGCTTCATGGGCTACGGTTTAATTCTAGGTATGGATTGGCAAACTAGATATGGGGCCATCCTAGATTGTGAAAGAAAGGTAGTTAGATTGTTGACTCGTTTTGGAAAGACCCTTGATATTTCTTATGACCCTATAGGACCAGTAATGCTTAGTTACCTAGAATCCCTTGATGCATCCGATGATGATTTACATTCTGTTCCTATAGTCCGTGAATATGCTGATATCTTTGATGAGATGAGGGGTTTACCCCCAAAACATGAAATCGACTTTCGAATATATCTAGTAGATAATGCAAAGCCGGTTGCATTTCCAGTGCGCCACATGGCTCCAAGAGAGAGAAGGGAACTCAGTAAGCAAGTGAAAGAATTGCTTGAGAAGGGGTTCATCAGACGTAGTATATCGGAGTGGAGTGTTCAAATAGTGTTTGCCACGAAGGCGGATGGGTCCCTTAGACTTTGTGTGGACTATAGAGAACTCAATAAGCTTACTAAGAAGAATAGACACCCACTGCCGAGGATTGACGATCTCTTCGATCAGTTAGTTGGCGCCTCAGTGTTTTCGCAGTTGGACTTAGCCACTGGTTTCCATCAGTTGAGAGTGGCTGAGGATAGCATAGACAAGACTGCCTTTAGGACTCCAGACGGTTTCTTCGAGTGGCTGGTGATGCCCTTCGGTTTGACAAACGCCCCCGCATACTTTGTTGATTTGATGAGTAGGGTGTTTAGGGAGTTCCTTAATAAATTCGTGGTAGTCTTTGTAGATGACATATTGATCTTTTCTAAAAGCAAAGAAGAGCATGCCCTACATCTTAGGGAAGTGTTGGAGACTCTTCGAGCGCATAGCCTTAAAGCTAAATTTTCAAAATGTCACTTTTGGAGAAAGGAAGTGCGATTCTTATGGCACGTGGTTTCCAAAGAAGGGATAGCCGTAGATCCCGCGAAGGTAGTAGCCGTCCAAGATTGGAAGGTTCCTAAAAATGCTACCGAGGTGAGGAGTTTCTTAGGGTTGGCTGGCTACTATAGGAAGTTCATCAAAGACTTCGCAAAAATATCAGCTCCATTAACACGTTTGACGAAGAAAAACTTAGTTTGCATGTGGGACGTAGATTGTGATGATGCGTTCCAACGTTTAAAGAGAGCTTTGACCACAGCCCCAGTCTTAGTGTTGCCAGATGGGAGTAAGCCATTTACCGTTTATACCGACACTTGTGGGACAGTACTAGGCGCTGTCTTTATGCAAGAGGGAAGGGTAATAGTCTATGGTGGAAGGCAGTTGAGAGTGCATGAAAGAAATTACCCTACACATGACCTAGAGTTGGCCGCTATTGTTTTCGCGCTTAAGTCTTGGCGTCATTATCTTCTTGGCGAAAAATTCGAATTGTTCACTGACCACAAATCGCTAAAATACTTATTCTCTCAAAAGGACTTGAGCTTAAGGCAGCAAAGGTGGATGGAGTTCTTAGCAACCTACGACTTCGAGATAGCATATACCCCGGCAAGGGTAACGTGGTGGCAGATGCCTTAAGTAGAAAAAGATTATCCTTGACTCCGTTGTTTGTTGAGCGGCAAAGTTTAGAGTTCATCTCTACGTTTGACTTTAAACCTTCCATTAACTTTGTACCTGGTTTGCTAGCATCCTTAGAGGTCAGACCTACGCTTTTGGGACAGATTGGCGAGGCACATCAAGACGACCCACAGTTGGTTGAGTTAGTAGAAAAGCTCAAAAGAGGGGAGTCATCGAGCCATCTCCGTAGGTATACCCTAGATGATAAGGGTTGGTTACGTAGGGATGGTAGACTTTGTGTACCACGGGACGAGAATCTGAAGAAGGCCATTCTTGATGATGCCCATCGTTCGAAGATGACCATTCATCCCGGCGGGGACAAGATGTACATGGACATGAGACGAGTTTACTTTTGGGCCGGCATGAAGAAAGATGTGGCTGAGTATGTCGCTAGATGCTTGGTGTGCCAACAAGTAAAAGCAGAGCAAAAGAAGCCCGGTGGATTGCTACACCCATTGGAGGTTCCACAATGGAAGTGGGAAAGCGTCTCGATGGATTTTGTTGACGGATTACCAAGATCGAGGAAGGGTAATACGGGGTATTGGGTCGTGGTAGACAGACTTACTAAGAGCGCCCATTTCATTCCCGTGAAGAGTAAGAGGACTGCTCCATGGTTAGCCTCCGTATACATTCGAGAAATAGTTCGTTTGCACGGTGTTCCTTCTAGCATAGTGAGCGACCGCGATCCCATCTTCACCAGCGAGTTTTGGAAGAGCTTGCAAGATGCGATAGGGACTCAGTTATGTTTGAGCACCGCATATCATCCTCAGACGGACGGCCAGACCGAGAGGGTGAATCGTATTCCAGAGGACCTATTGAGATTATGTGTCTTAGATTTCGGAGGTACATGGGAGGAACATCTTCTGTCGGTAGAGTTCGCATATAATAATAGCTTTCAGTCTAGCATTGGCATGGCACCGTTCGAAGCTCTTTATGGACGGCCATGTCGTTCGCCTACATGTTGGTGGGAATCTACGGATAAGATCTTAGTTGGACCCGGTATGATTAGAGAGACTTCGGAGGAGATCGATTTGATTCGAAGTAGGATGAAGACGGCGCAAGACAGGTAGAAATATTATGCGGATAAGAGGAGGTCAGATCTTGAGTTTGATGTTGGGGACATTGTCTTTGTCAAGGTGTCTCCATTACGGAACGTCGTTCGCTTTGGGTCCATTGGGAAGTTAGCACCAAGATTCGTAGGGCCGTTTCCTATTAGAGAAAGTATTGGGCAGATGGCGTATAGAGTGGAGTTTCCCGAGAGACTTAGTGGTGTACACGACGTATTCCATGTATCACATTTGAGGATGTGCTTGCACGAGACCGCGGAAGTGGTAGAGCCGAGCTTGCTTAAAGAGTTGGAGATCGAGCGTGATGCGATGATTCGACGAGCTCCTACGCGCATTCTTGGGTCGGAGATTAAGAAGTTGAGGAATCGAGAGGTCAAACTAGTCAAAGTGCAATGGGGAGATGATGAGAGCAACGCTACTTGGGAGGCGGAAGCGAAGATGCGTTCATTATACCCTTTTCTTTTCGAGGGTATGTCTTTTAATTTCTCCTTTATCGCTTATCTCGTACTTATCTTATCTTTAGTATGTCATCTCGTTAGTATCCTTGACCTTTAGATAGGATAGTCCTATGGTTGAAACATGTGTTTGAGACATGTTATGTATGATGGATGCAAGTAGATGCAAGTGTTTGCTAGTGGTTGCTCGTGGATGCATATACACACACTTTAGGCACTAGATCGGCTTAGTCACTTCATATTGCATATAGCATATAAATGTGTGTACATATTTAAGAAATGGATGTATAATGGTTGTACCATCATATGGATGTTGCATTTTGGTGAATGGTTGTGCACACATGTAGAAATGATATGTATCTATAGGGTTCTTCGCATACATAATGGATGCATGGCACTATCACGGTTTGCATTAAGGAGGTCAACTGAATCAGTAGACCACCTGATTTTGCATTAGATAAGGAACATATACACACACTTCTTGCATATGTTCATACAGCATTAGGAATCTATAAGGACAATGGATGCCCGTGTTTGATGGTTGAGTAGATGGTTGTTTAGATGTTAGGATATGCATTCTCCTTAACTTAGAGATTTCGGGGGCGAAATCCTTTAAGGAGAGGAGAATGTAACACCCCGGATTTTTGAATAGTCAAATTAACTAAAATAAAGAATAATTAATCTTAGACGTGAGAATTAAGGGAAACGGGTTGGGCCATTGTGTTCGTCTCGGAATTCTGGTTGAGATAGAGTCCGAGTTTGCGTGAATTGGACTTCGTATGAAGAAGTTATGGCGATCGGAAGTTTCAGAAAATTCAAAACAGATTTCAAATTTCAAAAATTCAAAGTCAAACAGGCTAGGCGGGAAAATTCCCGCCAGGGCCAGGTCGACCATAGGGTCGACCTGGGGGTCGACCTACCCTGACCAGGTCGACCATAGTGTCGACCTGGGGGTCGACCTGCCCACCCGGGCAGATTTGAATAATGACCTGTTTGTGACTAGATGCTGACTCGTTAGGGTTTCTGATATGCTCTGATTAGCTGGGATTAATTCTGGGTTGATCAAACGGCTTAAACTAATCCTAAACTCTATAAAAACACCTATAGACCCAAACCCTAAAATCAAAATAAAATTGGATTCATGGCCTCCATGCCGTCACCTAGCAACTCAACATAGCCGCCACCAATTAGAGAGGGAGAAAGCAAATCAAATTCAATCCTTTTCAATTCTAACAACGAATCTTCATCAAAGGAGCGCTAATTCAACTCCAGAAATCAGAATTCAGAACTCAAGACTGCTTTTGAGTTGTGAGTTCGATAGTTTTAGCAAGATAATTAATAAATGAATTGGATTGAGTTATAATGCAGATAATTTGGATGTGATATAAATTGTTGATTTCATAATAGAATTATGTTGTAATTTCTATGATAATATGTTATGATGCTATCATCTATGATGCTATCACCCATGTTATAATCCTATGATTGGCTTACGTCTAGTTGAATCATCATGTCTCTTATGCTAGTTTGTTATATTGATCAATATGATAAATCATATGTAGGAAAGTTTAGATGTTGATTCAAACATGAACCATATACAAGTTTGGGAAGAATTATATGTGACCTTACATGGCTATGGCACCTAGTTTATGTGAGAATTTAATTGAAAGTTAGGCTATGACATATGCTAAATTCTACATGATACTTTACATGTCTACACCATTGTTGCAATGTATGAATCACATATGTAAGTTTATGAGTTGGATATGAATCATGTTATGCAAGTTTAGGATTATTACCTATGCAAATATAGAACTATGACATATGTTATTTATGCAAGTTTGTGGCCATTATTTCATCAAGTTCACACCTTAGATTTGGATCCATGACATATGATGTTTATGCAAGTTTGTGGCCATTATCTCATCAAGTTCACACCTTTAGATTTGGATCCATGACATATGTTATTTATGCAAGTTGTAATTTTGGCCTATGCAAGTTTTAGATGTAGAACATCATTCACATATGCAAGTTCACCCCTATGTTAGATTTGTTATGTTTTCTTTTATTTTATGAGTTAGACTATTTGAGTCTAACGTATATTTTTACGTTAAACGAACAAACGTACCACGTGGGGAAAAAGGAGATAATATTAAAAATATTTAATTGGCATAAATGCCTTAAAAGACACAAAATATAATTGTGGTGAAAAATTGGTATGATTTTACATACCATAAATGGATGGACATAATTGAGTCAATTATGGACATCATTAATTGATTGATAATTTGAATAGGGAAAGTAATTCAAATTCGGGGAATGATTAATTAGGAGTAATTAATCGTCTAAGACACGAGGTTAGACTCTTTTGTGGTGTAAGACTGCCCGGACCCGCCCGGCAAATTCAGCTGCCACAAATGCCAGTCTAATGTGAGAGGTCTTAGGCACAAACTAAATACGTAACAGTTGTAAAGACACAAGGTTAGGCTCTTTTGTGGTGTAAGACTGCCCGGACCCACCCGACAAATCCAGCTGCCACAAGTGTCAATCTAATGTGAGAGGTCTTTATGAGGTTACGGTCTTAATGAATTAAGAAACACTTAACCAGATAAGCATGTAGCGGGACATGAGGGGGTTAAGTGGGTGCCTTGGGTGGCATATGGAATCTAGTGGGTGCCTTGGGTGGCATTTGGAAATACGATTAGAAACACTTAACCAAAAATTGAAACATGTAATTGAAACATGAATAAGAAGTGGGTTAAGTGGGATGTACTAGAAGGGACCAAGCTTAGGTGGATAGCTTGTGTCAAAGTAATGGGGGCCCGTTTCAACCAGTAACCCATACGTATCTTTGTGGGCTCGACCCAAGTCGAGGACGGGACACGCATACTGGGCTTGACTGTAAGGGGCCAAACCGGATTAGCGGTGGCAAAGCATGTCCAACGGGTTCATATGCGTGTGTGGACCCGGGCTGGTAGGTAAGACGTTGTTGCATCGTGTAGGTATAAGTCGTGCATTCTTTGTTGTATCGGGTTGCCACTTTGGGGAGTGATACACCCCACTGTGGGGCCAGCACGGGTATCTACGAGTTAGGGAGCCGATCGTTTGGGGGTAGTGGGTACACCTAGTGGAGATAGGGGCAGACGACACCTATGAAGATAACTAGGGGTGCACGAAACTACCAATATCATTATTAAGTCTGTAGGCAGGATCAACCTTAAGGTGACTAGTGGTGGTGCAGTATACTAGTGGCGGTGCAGTATAACAATTATCCTATAGTGTTGGTGTAGTTTAGTAAATTTATCTTAGTGGGTTAGGTGCGCTTTAACGATATCGTTGTTCATCTTTTTTCCTTGTTTACTTTGTCATACTCAATGGTTCATGATCATTTCCTTATTTTCCAACTTATGCCTTAGCCTAGTTACTTTGTTAATTATATTGTTAGAATTATCGCACTCGCCAGACTTTATGTCTGACCCCCCTTTTTTCCATCTCTTTCCTCCCCCCCCCTAGGTGCTCAGGTTGGAACTAGCACCAATGGAGCTTGATTTTGGACTGCTTATAGAAGATTGCTTGATCGCTGAAGTAAAGTTCAGCTTCTCTTTATTTATGGCTATTTTGATGTTGGGGATTATGTCTTTCAGATTATGTACTTTGTTTTATCAAGATGGATATGATGTACTTGACTTTGGTTTTTGATGATGTAATCAGACATATGGGTTTATCCGCTGCAATGAAATAAAGTTTTAATTTTCAAGTACTGTTTATATCTGTCTTGCTGTTAAGTTTCTGTTCTATACTTACTTAAAATGCTCCATAGAAGTTAATGCATTCCCTTTGTGAGTGACATTAATGGACATGGGGTGTTACAACCAAGTGTTGGGAAACCCGGGGCAGAGTATGGCCATAGTATCCGCAACGCGTGGAAAAAGTTTGGGTTTGATTGACGAGGTGTTTTAGCTGTAGTAGATCAATTTGATTGTTAGTATGGGTGCGTCAACTTTTTAATTCAGCCGAGACTTGTGTTTCTGCGATCCCGATGATGAGAAAGTGGTCGGGCAATGGAAGATAGCTTTAACCCAGATCGTGCGCATGTGGAGTATGTGAAGAGGCTAAGGTACGGACTAAACTATGTGTGCATGTGCACACTTAAATGTGCATAATGAGGAGATAAGGGAAGAAATAAGCAAGAAAATGTAGAAGAGTGGCTTGAGAAATTTTTGTCTGTAAAACGTGAAGGGATGGTGGTCTGAAATGATGGATGGGTGGAGCAGTCGACAGTTCATGGAAATTGGAAGGCATGGTGAGGGTGCAACAATACACGGCAGCAAGGGTAAGTAAGTAACAAGTTGTAAACTAAAAGTATGAATGTATGAGGCAAGCGGGAATCTTTTTTAATAGCAGGTCTCGGTCGAAACAAAATAAAAGCAGCTTGGGTTCCTTCTTTCCAAGGATGGTAGGAGGGCACGTCAGTTATTTAAATGGTGCGTGAGCTTTTATAACATGTCTCACATGATGGCATTTAAAATAGGTGAGACCTGCGTCCAGCATACACTTCATTTAAGTGTTCTACCTTAATTCACAGGTCGGCTAAATAAAAGAGGATGTAACAGGTAATAAGGAAGAACTGGGACAAATTGCCTTGCGCACTTTCAAACATGGTGAAATTTTAAAGTTTGGTTTTAAATAATCAGTTATTTTATACAAAAGAGGATGGAAAATGGGTAGTAATAGGGAAGTGGGAAGGGTATTTTCGAATGAAAGAACAATATCAGATGGGAGCAGCTGATGTAACAGGAAATGGGAAAGGAAGTATGGAGAGGAATACATCATAGCAGGTGCGGAAAATCTGACGGGAAAATGGTGCGTGGGCTAAGTAAATGGGCCATGTTTTGTTTTAATTAAATCAAAGTAAAAATATAAGAAAAGAAATTGGGCTTAGTGTGCCTACGAAAAATAGGGTTAAGTTTTAATAGGAAAATAGAAAATAAAATTATAGGAGTAATGGATTAAAGCGTTAAATGGGCCTGTTTTAATTAAAAATACTAAATGTTTAACAAGAGGGGAAGTTTAGTCTAAATAATATTTTAGACATTTGTTTTAAGTAAAAATCTTAATAGCTTAACAATGATTTTGTTTAATAATTTATAATTATAACCTTGATAATTTATAATAATAAATTAGGCAATGATGTAACCAATGTAAAATAGATTATACAAACACTTTTATACATTTTATATAAGCTGTATTAGTTTAATTATTCATATAAATAATTCAATCAAATAAAAGGGGAATGTTTTATTAAATCATTTCAAGGCTAAGTTAATAAATAAAGGCAGATAAGTTGAATTAAGAGAAGTTGGTTAATTCAAATGTTTGAATAAACATTGAAATATAATTTTATTTAAGTCGATAAATCTTTTATATATGAGGAGATGATTTAAAAATCAAATTAACGATAAATAAAAGTGAATATTAAAGATCAATTTTTATATAATAATCTGATTTATTTCAGTATCACTTGTCCCTAAAAGATATTAACGTTAATCATTTCAAAGTGCCCGGAATATATATTTCACTTGATTCGATTTTTACGTTGCAAGTCAAAGATTATCAAAGATATAAAGACAGAGTTATGCAAGAATAGTTTTATAAATCCTAGGTAGAAATTGCCTAAGATGGGTTATAAAATAATGTGTTCGGTTTGTCGCTAACTAATCATGTACATTGATCTTTTCAAACATAGTTATGTGGTGGTAGAGGAAATCGTTTCTCTTGCTTTATACTCAGAATAAGTTAATTAGTGATTGGCGGGGTTTGTCAATGTGACATTCAAAGCAATAAAAAGTGTTTTGTCAAGGTAAGTTTAGCCTCAAGCTTCACAACCAGGAAATGACAAAAATCGGGCAAGCAGCATGGCTATGTAGGAAGCTCCCATTAGGGTGTATTATCACCTCTTTAGAGATATTTCTTTTATTCCTAATTTTATCGATGCAGTCCCATTCGGGAAATGGTTTCCGTACACAACCATTGGTGATATACATTCGATACACTCAAGATAAATGAGTGGTCGGTCATGTATGGCTGGGTAACAAGAAGTTCTTGTTGAACCCAGTGTATTCCTATCTAGAGATACATTATCGGAAGGTGGTTCCATACCTTATCATAGTTGGAAACCCATTATACACAAGCGTTAAGCGGTTTTGTTTGTATATTATGTAAGTAGAATGTGAGATGCAAAAATTTCTACTAGATTCTAAATTATTTGTGGAAACCCTAGACATTATCATAATATCTGATTTAAATACGCAAACTATTTTGATTCTCATAAGGTAAAAACCAGTTCTGTATTTACGGTGTGGTCTTATGAGTTATTTTTATTTCTTAACGTGTTTTAAAATCGTTTACTCACACCAGTCCCTGACTAACCCAGAGTTTATTTTTCTTTGCTTTCTTTAAACTCTTGGGTACTCATAACACTTGTTATGAGTAAACAAGTGATCCAGGTCTTGACTTAACTTTTGGAGTAGCTGGATGGGAAGGACCTGAATATTAGCCTATCTATCATATTTATGTATAATTATCTGCAAGTTGGTTTATCCATGATGTTATGTATAATTGTCTGCAAGTTATTTTATCATAAATATTTAAGTATGTAATTTGTGATGACATGTATCCGTATCTATGAAGCACTCTAATGTACTCAGCTTATGGTATGTAATATTTTAGGTTATTATGTTTTGTTCAAAATCCGGTGTGAGATTCTGATGTTTTCTTTAGTTTTATCTTCTATTTATTTTTTATTCTTTATAATGACACGACTTCCAAGGTGTTCGAAAGTTGGGTCGTTACAGTTGGTATCAGATCCAGGTTACTGAATACCTAGGCTTTAGGTGAGTTTTGAGAGAGCGTATTTGATATCATATATTATTATATATAATATATATCCATACTTAGGAGGGATCGACTTGAGTTGTATAATTAAGTATTTTAACATCCGTTCAAGTTTGGATTATCAACCTGTTATATTCAGGTAAGTAGGTATGAGTAGCCATGCATGAAGAGGTCGAGCTAGTGGAACCACCACTACCAATGGTCGTAACACTACCAAGAATCAAGTAGAAACCGTGGAAGAAGTAATCCTAGTTCAACCTAGATCAAATTTTGCAACAATCTGTAAGGACTATACTGCTCTAGAAGTGAAAATTTTCAAAGGAACTGAATCTTTCATTGAAATTCAAGCATGGCTGGGAACCTGTGAGAGGATTTTTAAAGAACTGAAGTTGAACGATGAGCAGAAATGTAACGACCCGCATTCTACGCAATGGAGGATCGTAGAGTATTTATTTCAATTTCGTATGAGGTCGTATGGTCGTGTAACTTTGGGGATCGACTATTGGGGTCATTCCTCATGTTCACAATTTTTGCCGATTTTTAAATGACTGTTTTGCCTCTGGCGAATCTTGTTTCTCCTATAACTTTTGATTGGTAAGGAGTTTTGACTTGAAACCACTACCATTGGATTTGGATGATGGTTAACCTTTCCGTAGAGTGGTCACATTGATCAAATGGACTTACCGTTTGGGAGATATGGCTGAAACAAGGTTTGAAAGGTGAAAAACAGCTTAACCGGACCTAATTAGGGTGGTTAGCAGCTAGGCCATAACCCATTTCGGGATTAGGGTTACGGGAGGGCTGATAGGGTTAGGAGATTCAATTTTTTCATTTGTCAGCTGCCACTTTTCATCCTTGAAACCCTAGCATTGGCCTCCATCCTCTAAATCACTCCCAAATCACCTTCTAATCACTAGTTAAGAAGATCTACACCAAATCAAGGCAAATCTACACCAAATCAGAGTTGGAACTGCTGTGTTGCATTGGAAAATGCCTCAAAACAGTAGAGTTTCAAATCTATAATTCATTTGTGGCTAAGTGAGTGATTTGCATTGTTTTTCACTAATTACGGCTAATTAGGGGTGATTAGTGATAATTAGCGAAATTATGGCTCAGAAAAATCTGAAAAAATTTGTAAAATTCTTAAATATTATTTTATGCCACTGTTAGAAATTTGGGTTAATTTGGACATGTTTTGCGAATCGTATGGTTAAATCATGATTAAGGGGATTAAAGGGAAAACATAGGTTTTGGGTATGTTTGATCCATTTTGACATGTTATAATTATTGTTTTGGTGTTTACGGTCATTTCTACATGTTCTATGACTATTTGGAATGATTTGTGATTGCATAGAAAAGTTAGATTGGTCGAAAACGTCGTCGTATGGCGTAAATTGCTTGCTGGAAGAGTTGCAGGAAATTGGTCAGTGCCCGTTCGTGAAGCACTTGTCACGACCTGACTCCTCCGTTCGTGAAGCACCCTTCACGAGCCAACAACAAGTCATGAGTCGACCTGGAGCTTAGGCCATGATCTTAAGTCACGAACCAGAGCAGGGATCATCCGCAAACCGGAATAGGGCACCACGAGCCACTTCAAGTGTAATGACCCGCATTCTACACATCATAGGATTATAGAATATTTATTTCTTTCCCGTATGAAGTCCTATGGTCATATAACTTTGGGAAACATCTATTAGAGTCATTTCCCATGTTCATGATTTTTGTCGATTTTTAAATGACCATTTTGCCCCTAGTTGGTACTGTTTTGGCCATAACTTTTGATTAGAAAGGAATTTTGACCTGAAACCACTTCCATTTGATTCGTTTGATGGTTTCTCTTTCCGTAGAGTGGTCATAATAGCCAAACGGACTTACCGTTTGGGAGATATGGCTGAAACAAGATTTGGAGGGTGAAAAACTGCTGAACCGGGCCACATCGGGTGATTAGTGGGTAGGCCCATAACCCATTTCGGGATTAGGGTTATGGGAGGGCTGAAATGAGATGGAGAATCATTCCATTTCAGTTTTCTAGCCTCCACTTATCACCAAGGAACCCTAAAAATGGCCTCCAACCTCTAAATCACCTCCAAATCATCTTTTGGCCAAGGATTTGGCTTAGCAACCCCTAATGAAGGAAGATCTTCACTAAAGCAACTTGGGGCTGCTGTTTAGTATAGAGATTCACATCAAATCAGAGATTTATTTCAGATCTTAGTTTATTTTGTGGCTAAGGTGAGTGATTTGCATAGTTTTACACTAATTATGGCTAATTAGGGGTGATTAGTGTTAATTAGCGAATTTAAACATGATAAAATTCGGGGAAAATGTTCATAAATTCCTAAATGATGTTTTAGACCTCTGATATGAATTTGGGTTAATTTGGTTAAGTTTTGCTGATCCTATCATTAGTTTCACCTAAACATGCTTAAGGGGAAATATGGGATTTTGGGTATGTTTGATCCATTTTAACCTATCATATTGATGTTTCGATGCTTGTGGTTGATTATGTATGTTGCTATGACTGTATGGTATGCTTTGTGATTGATTTCAATTGTTATAATGGTCGAAAACGCCGTCAAATGGCGTAAACTGCTCGCTGGAAGAGCTGCAGGAAGTTGCAGGCAGGATCGGATCGGACCCCCTTTATCCGACCCGAACCGATCGTGGGCATATGCCACGATCCGATCCGAAGACAGCGATCCGCATGTTCACCCCCGATCGCGAATCCTCTCCACGATCCGATCCAGATTGATGAGGCGCCACGATCTGAAGGGAGGAGCACGACCCGATCCACTTCAGAAGCTCACGAGCTGACTACCTGGGAAGTTGCACCCGACCCGATCCGACCAGTGGGGGAAGCACGAACTGACTTGAAGGAGGAACCCCGACCCGATCCGAATGGGCGACCCGACCCGATCCGAATGGGTGACCACGACCCGATCCAAATGGGTGACCACGAGCTGATGGCGTGACTCGATCCGAACCGTGGAGGCGAGGAAAGCTGGACTCTGAACCAGATGAGGCCGATCCGATCCGATGAAGAGAGAAGAAGGCCGATCCAATCCGATTTGATGGTGATGACCAATAACCCGAGATGCAAAGGTAGTCCAAATGGAAGTTAGAGCTCAGGATCCCGGAACCAGTGGGGAATCAATGAGTTCACTTCATGGTTGGACTTTGCTGCGGGACGTGTGCTAAGGAGTTATCGATGTTCATAACTTCGATTCACCACTAAAAAGGAATGATGGGCTACTTATCAGTGCAGTAGGGTCATTATGACCTGAGGGGCAAAGTGATGGTAGCAAGACTACGTTATCAGTGCAGTAGGATCATTATGACCTGAGGGGCAAGGTGATGCGTAGTAAGACTATGAGCCAGCGCAGATGGGGTGAATAACTCCATGGGGCAAGTGGACATAGTAAGGATTGGTAAGGCTATGAGCCAGCGCAGATGGGGTGAATAACTCCATGGGGCAAGTGGACATAGCGAGGAATTAGTGGCTACGTTATCAGTGCAGTGAAGCCATTTATGACTTCATGGGGCAAAGTGATCGTAGCAAGGAATGTTGGGTGATCGAAGTGGTGAATGTCGTATGCTTTATGCACTGAGAGAGAGATGTAAGGATGGATGCTATGTTTGATTGTTTGCCATCATTATGACATGCACACCTCCCCCACCTCCGTATCTTTATATTGATTGATATGATACCTTAGAGTGTTGTACAGTATGTAGTGCTAACTCTTTGGTTGCAGGTCCAGGTTCAGGTATGTTTTAGTCTACCTGTTATTGTTCACTTTAGATGCTTATCGCTCATGCCAGGCTTTATGTCTGACCCAGAGTTTTATATCTCCTCTTATTACTCTGGGTGCTCACACGAGCAGACTAGAGACAGGTTAGCTGGTGATGTGCGAGTAGCTGATCCGGAGGCGGGCAAGAGGTTTCCACGTATTATATATATACACATTCTCCCTGTGTCGTTGGTGGTCACTACTTGGGCATTAGTAGTGTACCTCATTTACCTTATTTTGCTTTGAGACAGTTTGAAAGTTGTAATAAGCTGTATTTTGGATTTCCGCTGCTATGATGTTCAATTCTGACTTTCAGCTTATGCGCTGTCTCTCCTGTTTATGTCAAGTATGTCATTATTATATTTTGTTCTATGCGCTGTGAGACATTCTACAGGTTCTTTGTATGTTCATTTTCTTCTTCCTTTTCCTTCTGGCGACCCGTTTCGTGCTAACTGGACATGTGTACAGCGCACCTTTGGAGTAAATGTCGGTTGGTGCGGGGCGGGCCGTCACACTTGGTATCAGAGCTCTAGGTTGCGTAGTTAACCTAGGGAAAGACACTAGGGAGAGTTAGTACGTATATGAGAGCGCGTATTTGTGATTACTTTGGATTTCAAAAACTATGTATATATATATATATACTATTAGTAGTATAAGAATGAAGTTGCACTGCACTAGTACCACTATGGGGTCGTTAATCGTTTCCCTTTTTCAGATTGACGATGAGCCGACATGTTAGAGGTACCGGTAGAGGGGCCAATAATGGGAATGCCGCTGACATGAGGACGATGTTTACCAACCTCATGAGAGACATGCTTAGAGAAGTGCAAGGGGCAGTTCCCAATCCCGGAGTTGGTGTTGGCCCAGTAGTGCAGGCGCCTAGGGTCGATTTCGCCAAGTTGTGCAAAGATTACACTAATCTTGGTGGGAAGCAGTTCCACGGAACGGAGTCGGCCACAGATGTTCAAGATTGGATGGATAGCTGTGATCGTATCTTTGATGACTTGGGTCTTGAGGATGCGATGAAGAGAAGGCTAGCGTCTCGCCAGCTGCAAGGGCGAGCGATGAATTGGTGGAATGCTATTAGAACAGCTACTCCAGAGGACCAGGTTACTTGGGTTCAGTTCATGGCTCGCTTTAGCGAGAAGTTCATTCCAGCTGCCCAGAAGTCAGTATTGTTCAAGAGGTTCTTGGAGCTCAAGCAGAACGGTAGGGCAGTTTCTGATTATATTGCTGAGTTCGACACTTTGTCAAAGTATGGACTGTCTCTCATTGATACTCCTGAGAAGAAGAATGAGAAGTTCATTACTAGTTTGGATGGATACTTGGGGGAAAGGCTTATCAATCACATCGATGAGACTTTTGAATCGATCGTGGGGAAAGCTTTGAGGTCAGAGAGTCTTTACCCCAAGTCAAAGACTGAGGCTGCATCTGCAGAAGGGCCAAAGCCGCAAGCAGGCGGTGGAGGCAAGAATAACTCTCAGAATAAGAGGAAGAAGGACCAATCTAAAGGTGGCCAGAAAAAGAGCAAGAAGGATGTTGAGTGCTTCAGCTGTGGAAAGAAGGGCCATTATGCGAAAGATTATCGGGCCAAGCCAGCGGATAAGAAGTGCTTCAACTGTGGTCAAGTGGGACATTTCAAGGACAAGTGTCCGCAACCTCTTAAGGAGAAGCAGATTGTGAAAGCATACGCTATTGATGATGTTCCTTCTTCGTCGAATGCCCCAACTGCGGCGGAGAAAGGAAAGAATGTTGTTATCCAAGGTATGCTTTCTATTTATGATATACCAGTTCGAGTTTTGTTTGATACTGGGGCTTCCCGTTCCTTCATATCTAGTGACCTGGTAGATAGATTGGGACTGGAACCCGAGATAGTCGATAGACCATTGGTTGTGACGAACCCGATTGGTGGTTCGACTAGCCTTAGTATGATTTGCAGGAATTTGGTCTTATCGAGTCATGGATGTATGTTTGTATGTGATTGCTTTGTTTTGGGCTTTACTGGGTATGGCATTATATTGGGAGTCGATTGGCTCCAAAGATACGGGGTGGTGGTGGACTGCGAGGGCTTTTTGGTGACAGTGAGGGCGGATGATGGGCGGAGGGTAGTGTTTGGTAGCCTACCTAGTGATGGGGTTATGGCTAGTTTTGTAAATTCCCTCGACATCCCGCAGGATGAGTTGTCAGATGTGCCCGTGGTTGGCCAGTATCCGGACGTCTTCGAGGAGGTGACCGGGCTTCCACCACACCGAGAGATTGAGTTCCGTATTGATTTAGTGAAAGATGCCAGACCTATAGTGATGCCACTTCGTCATATGGCACCAAGGGAGCAGCGAGAGCTCGGGGTTCAAGTCAGCAATCTTTTGAAGAAGGGATTGATTAGAAGGAGTGTCTCCGAGTGGGGAGCACCAGTTGTGTTTGCCACTAAGGCAGATGGTTCCCTTCGTTTGTGTGTGGACTATCGCGAGTTGAATAAGGTGACGAGGAAGAATAAGTATCCTCTACCGCGGATAGATGATTTGTTTGATCAGCTGGAAGGAGCAAGAGTGTTCTCCTAGTTGGACCTCGCGACAGGATTTCATCAGCTTAGAGTAGCAGATGAGAGTGTTCCGAAAACGGCATTTAGGATGTCGTCTGGATTTTATGAGTGGTTGGTCAAGCCGTTTGGGTTGACCAATGCACCAGCCTATTTTGTGGATCTTATGAATCGAGTATTCAGAGATCAGTTGAATAAGTTTGTTCTTGTGTTCGTGGATGATATCCTTGTTTACTCAAGGACAGAGGAGGAACACAAGGGAAACTTGAAGATAGTGATGGAGGTGTTGAGGAAACACTAATTGAAAGCGAAATTCTCTAAGTGTCATTTTTGGAGAAGGGAAGTAAGATTCTTTGGTCATGTTGTTTCAGAGAGTGGTATTGCCGTAGACCCTGCGAAGGTAGCTACGGTACAGGATTGGCCTACACCCAAGAATGCAACAGATGTAAGAAGTTTCTTGGGATTAGCCGGATATTATCGTAAGTTTATCCAGGACTTCTCCAAGATTGCAGCACCGTTGACTCAGTTGGCTAAGAAGAATCAGTCCTTCGTCTGGGACGGAGTGTGTGAGGATGCCTTCAAAAGTCTAAAGGAGAAGTTGACGCGTGCGCCAGTGTTAGTCATTCCTAAGGGGAATGAAGAGATGACGGTATACACGGATGCTTGTGGTACCGGACTGGGCGCAGTATTGATGCAAGGAGGTAGGGTTGTAGCTTATGCTAGTCGTCAGCTAAAGCCACATGAGAAGAAGTATCCTACCCATGATTTGGAATTAGCAGCGATTGTATTTGCGCTGAAGATGTGGAGAAACTATCTCTTGGGAGAAAGATTTGAGTTGTTTACCGATCATAAATCGTTAAAGTATCTCTTCTCCCAGAAAGATCTGAATCTCTGTCAGCAGAGATGGTTAGAGTTCTTGGCTTCGTATGATTTTGATATCGCGTATACACCTGGGAAAGGTAATGCAGTAGCCGATGCCTTGAGTAGGAGACATGCCAGCTTAGGGGCAATGTTTCTTGAATGGAAGCAACTGGAGTATATCGCGGGGTTTGATTTCAGACCAAAGTGCGAATTGGATCCAGTCATCCTACTAGTTTGACGATCAGACCCACTTTGATAGAGCGGATTGGTTCCAGCCAGAGGGACGATCCTAATCTATTGGAAATCATCTCCAAGTTAGAGATGGGTATTGATGAGGAGATGAATGTGTATGGGCTTGATCGAGATGGATGGCTTCGGAAGAATGGAAGACTAGTTGTGCCCAACGTGAATGGTTTGAGAGATGAAGTGCTTAGAGAATGTCATCACTCAAAACTAACTATACATCCCGGTGGTAATAAGATGTATCGAGACATGAAGCAGACTTACTACTGGGAAGGGATGAAAAGAGACGTTGGGAAGTTTATATCCAAATGCATGAATTGCCAGCTAGTTAAAGCCGAGCAAAAGAAGCCTACTGGGTTGTTGCAACCATTAGAAATTCCCGAATGGAAATGGGAGCAAGTCTCGATGGATTTCATCGATAGTTTACCAAGGACTAGATCGGGACATGATAGCATTTGGGTAATTGTGGATCGATTGACTAAAAGTGCAAGATTCATACCAGTTAAATCGACCAGAATGGCAGCCAAGTTGGCAGAATTGTATATGAAATGGGTAGTGAGATTTCATGGAGTACCCAAAAGCATTGTGAGTGACCGAGACCCGTTGTTCACTAGTGGGTTTTGGAAGAGCTTACAAGAGGCTCTAGGGTCAAGATTACATCTCAGTACCGCATATCATCCTCAGACCGATGGTCAGACGGAGAGGTTGAATCGTATATTGGAAGATCTCTTGAGAGCGTGTATATTGGATTTTGGTGGATCATGGGATGACCATTTGCATCTAGTAGAGTTTGCATATAATAATAGCTACCAATCCAGTATCGGTATGACTCCATATGAAGCTTTGTACGGTAGACCGTGCAACTCACCATCATGTTGGATAGAGACTGGCGAGAAGTTTGTGCTTGGACCAGATGTGGTGAGAGAAACTTCAGATAAGATTAAGATCATTCAGCAACGAATGAAAGCTGCCCAAGATAGGCAGAAGAGTTATGCTGATAAGAGGAGAAGAGATTTGAAATTCTTCGTTGGTGACTTGGTGTTTGTTAAGATCTCCCCGTTGAAGAGCGTGATACGATTTGGCAGAAGAGGCAAGTTGGCACCAAGATTTGTTGGCCCGTTTCCCGTTCTTGAATTAGTCGGGAATTTGGCTTATAGAGTTGGCTTACCAGAGAAAATGGCGGGAGTTCACAATGTGTTTCATGTTTTCCAACTAAGGAAGTTCGTTCACGACTCAGATGTGACTATTTCACCTGATCAGTTAGAGGACTTCGAAGTAGAACCCGAGGCGGTTGGGAACCACAAGCCGATTCGTATTGTGGGGCATGATACGAAGCAACTTCGAAGGAAGGCGGTGAAGCTAGTCAAGGTTCAGTGGGGCGAGGACGAGAATGATTGTACTTGGGAAACAGAAGAGAGCATTAGGGAGGCATATCCAGAACTCTTTGCCTGGTAAGATTTACTTTGCGATTTAGTTATTCCGCATGCTAGGATAGACTTATTCTACTTGTTTTGCATGTTTTGATGGTTGTTTTATGGTTGATAGGCATGCGGGACCTTTGTGTGTGTTTGGATTAGGGAATTTCGGGGGCGAAATTTCTTAAGGGGGGGGGGGGGGGAGTGTAATGACCCGCATTCTACACATCATAGGATTGTAGAATATTTATTTCTTTCCCATATGAAGTCCTATGGTCATATAACTTTGGGAAACATCTATTAGAGTCATTTCCCATGTTCACGATTTTTGTCGATTTTTAAATGACCATTTTGCCCCTAGTTGGTACTTTTTTGGCCATAACTTTTGATTGGAAAGGAATTTTGACTTGAAACCACTTCCATTTGATTCGTTTGATGGTTTCTCTTTCCGTAGAGTGGTCATAATAGCCAAACGGACTTACCGTTTGGGAGATATGGCTGAAACAAGATTTGGAGGGTGAAAAACTGCTGAACCGGGCCACATCGGGTGATTAGTGGGTAGGCCCATAACCCATTTCGGGATTAGGGTTATGGGAGGGCTGAAATGAGATGGAGAATCATTCCATTTCAGTTTTCTAGCCTCCACTTATCACCAAGGAACCCTAAAAATGGCCTCCAACCTCTAAATCACCTCCAAATCATCTTTTGGTCAAGGATTTGGCTTAGCAACCCCTAATGAAGGAAGATCTTCACTAAAGCAACTTGGGGCTGCTGTTTAGTATAGAGATTCACATCAAATCAGAGATTTATTTCGGATCTTAGTTAATTTTGTGGCTAAGGTGAGTGATTTGCATAGTTTTACACTACTTATGGCTAATTAGGGGTGATTAGTGTTAATTAGTGAATTTAAACATGATAAAATTCGGGAAAAATGTTCATAAATTCCTAAATGATGTTTTAGACCTCTGATATGAATTTGGGTTAATTTGGTTAAGTTTTGCTGATCCTATCATTAGTTTCACCTAAACATCCTTAAGGGGAAATATGGGATTTTGGGTATGTTTGATCCATTTTAACCTATCATATTGATGTTTCGATGCTTGTGGTTGATTATGTATGTTGCTATGACTGTATGGTATGCTTTGTGATTGATTTCAATAGTTAGAATGGTCGAAAATGCCGTCGAATGGCGTAAACTGCTCGTTGGAAGAGCTGCAGGAAGTTGCAGGCAGGATCGGATCGGACCCCCTTTATCCGACCCGAACCGATCGTGGGCATATGCCACGATCCGATTCGAAGACAGCGATCCGCATGTTCACCCCCGATCGCGAATCCTCTCCACGATCCGATCCAGATTGATGAGGCGCCACGATCTGAAGGGAGGAGCACGACCCGATCCACTTCAGAAGCTCACGAGCTGACTACCTGGGAAGTTGCACCCGACCCGATCCGACCAGTGGGGGAAGCACGAACTGACTTGAAGGAGGAACCCCGACCCGATCCGAATGGGCGACCCGACCCGATCCGAATGGGTGACCACGACCCGATCCGAATGCGTGACCACGAGCTGATGGCGTGACTCGATCCGAACCGTGGAGGCGAGGAAAGCTGGACTCTGAACCAGATGAGGCCGATCCGATCCGATGAAGAGAGAAGAAGGCCGATCCGATCCGATTTGATGGTGATGACCAATAACCCGAGATGCAAAGGTAGTCCAAATGGAAGTTAGAGCTCAGGATCCCGGAACCAGTGGGGAATCAATGAGTTCACTTCATGGTTGGACTTTGCTGCGGAACGTGTGCTAAGGAGTTGTCGACGTTCATAACTTCGATTCACCACTAAAAAGGAATGATGGGCTACTTATCAGTGCAGTAGGGTCATTATGACCTGAGGGGCAAAGTGATGGTAGCAAGACTACGTTATCAGTGCAGTAGGATCATTATGACCTGAGGGGCAAGGTGATGCGTAGTAAGACTATGAGCCAGCGCAGATGGGGTGAATAACTCCATGGGGGCAAGTGGACATAGTAAGGATTGGTAAGGCTATGAGCCAGCGCAGATGGGGTGAATAACTCCATGGGGCAAGTGGACATAGCGAGGAATTAGTGGCTACGTTATCAGTGCAGTGAAGCCATTTATGACTTCATGGGGCAAAGTAATCGTAGCAAGGAATGTTGGGTGATCGAAGTGGTGAATGTCGTATGCTTTATGCACTGAGAGAGAGATGTGAGGATGGATGCTATGTTTGATTGTTTGCCATCATTATGACATGCACACCTCCCCCACCTCCGTATCTTTATATTGATTGATATGATACCTTAGAGTGTTGTACAGTATGTAGTGCTAACTCTTTGGTTGCAGGTCCAGGTTCAGGTATGTTTTAGTCTACCTGTTATTGTTCACTTTAGATGCTTATCGCTCATACCAGGCTTTATGTCTGACCCAGAGTTTTATATCTCCTCTTATTACTCTGGGTGCTCACACGAGCAGACTAGAGATAGGTTAGCTGGTGATGTGCGAGTAGCTGATCCGGAGGCGGGCAGGAGGCTTCCACGTATTATATATATACACATTCTCCCTGTGTCGTTGGTGGTCACTACTTGGGCATTAGTAGTGTACCTCATTTACCTTATTTTGCTTTGAGACAGTTTGAAAGTTGTAATAAGCTGTATTTTGGATTTCCGCTGCTATGATGTTCAGTTCTGACTTTCAGCTTATGCATTGTCTCTCCTGTTTATGTAAAGTATGTCATTATTATATTTTGTTCTATGCGCTGTGAGACATTCTACAGGTTCTTTGTATGTTCATTTCCTTCTTCCTTTTCCTTCTGGCGACCCGTTCCATGCTAACTGGACATGTGTACAGCGCACCTTTGGAGTAAATGTCGGTTGGTGCGGGGCGGGCCGTCACATCAAGCATCATGAAACGTGGACCATATGGGACCCCTGAGCCGACACAGGAGCATCATCATGGGCCGAGGACAGGAGGGCGAGCCCCGAATCAATGAATAGGGTGAATCACGAACGAATCTCCATGTCTGGACAACGAATGAACAAAATGGAAACTGAAGTGCGAACGGGATAATGACCAAAACCCGAGATGCAAAGGTAGTCCAAATGAGGAGTTGTTACTCAGGATCCAGATCAGAGCCAATGAGTTAACTTCATGAGTTGGACTTTGCTGCCGGACGTATGCAAAGGAGTTATCGATGTCTATAGCTTTGTCTCACCCCTGAGAGACGGATATTGGCTATGGATCAGTGCAGTGGGGTTGTTATGACTCCATGGGGCAAAGTGATCATAGTAGGGCTACGAGCCAGTGCAGTGGAGTTGTCATGACTCCATGGGGCTGAGTGGACATAGCAAAGTATTATTGGTTACGGATCAGTGCAGTGGAGCCGTCGTGACTTCATAGGGCAGAGTGATCGTAACAAAGAATTGGGTGATCAAAGTGGTAGATATCGTATACTTTACGCACTGAGCGAGAGATGTGGGGATGATTTCTATGTTTGATGTTTGCTATCACCATGTCATGGACACCCCCTCCCCATTATTTTCACACCATGTGTTAGTGTCACCTTAAAGTATCGTACATCCTGTTGTGCTAACTCTTCGGTTGCAGGTCCAAGTTCAGGTATGGTTATGTATACTTGTTATTGTACTGTTTTTGCTGCTTATCGCTCATACCAGACTTTTGTCTAACCCAGAGTTTTATGTCTCTTCTTATTACTCTAGGTGCTCCTAAATGAGCAGACTAGTGACATGTTAGCTAGTTATGCACGAGTAGCTATCCGGAGACGAGCAGGAGGCTTACACGTATTGTTCCCATATATTCTCCCTGTGTTGTTGCTGGTTACTACTTTGGGCATTAGCAGTGTACCTTCCTATTTCGCTTTAGAGATAGTATTTTAAAGTTGTAATAATGATGGTTTGGATCATAAGCTGTATCTTGAATTTTCCGCTGCTATGATGGTTTAGTTTTCAGCTTATGCACTGTCCCGCCTGTTTTATATCTAGTTATGTTATTATTCTATTTTGTTCCATGCGCTGTGAGATATACTACAGGTTCTTTGTTGGTTCACCGTTCAAATTCCTTCCCTTTTCTTTCTTTTCTTTTGATGACCGTCTCGTGCTGGTTGGACGTCGGCACAGCGCGTTTCATTGGAAATGTCGGCTGGTGCGGGGCGAGCCGTCACACTTGGTATCAGAACTCTAGGTTGCATAGTTTACCTATGGGAAGACACCAGGGAGAGACGTATATGAGAGCGCGTATTTGTTATATTTTGGGGTTTCAAGAGATATATATATTTACTATTTGTATATCTAAGGATGAAGTCGCACTGCACTGGAATCACTGATGAGATGGTTAATCGTTTTCTCCTTACATATTGAATGATGAGCCGATATACGAGGAATACTGGTTCAGAAGCCAATAATAGGAAGTGGAAACTTGCGTGAAGGGCCTACTAGTCAGCTTCAATTAGTTTAAAGGACACGACTTTTAAGGAATAAGTTTCAAGGACAAAAAATGTCGCAGCCGTTGTTTTGCAAATCTGAAACCCTAGTCGATCTTCATCAAAATGGCGATTTTCAAAAGCTTTTCATGTTTCAAACAAATCGATAGAACGATTCAATTTTATTTCTACAGCCACAATCGATTGAACGATTCGATTGAATGAATCGATTGAACGATTCGATTGAACGATTTTCATTTTATGTCATGTGTTGATTAAGTGAAGGAGGACTGTTGTGTTTTGATGATGGATGGTTGGTTTCAGATAGAACAAAAATACAAAACAAAGAGAAGATGGAAAGAAAATGGAAATCAAATGTAAAAAATAAAATTAGAATAGGATGTAAAAACAATATTGCAAGTGCAATGTAAAATATAATTTTGTGTGGATTGAATGCAGATTCATTTCCTATTTTGTAACTAATATTTATAATGTTCACGTAGTTGGTTTCATGTACTTCTTTTTATATTTTCAAATAAAGATAAATACTTCTACCTTTTTCAAAGAAGGAAGAACAACCTGTAGTAATGATATAATGGAATACTGGTCGGTTTATGTGATTTAATTGTGATACTGTCTGCTCATGTGTATATTTTTGATACAATGGAATACTAGCATTAAGTGTTTGTCATGTATATATTTTTATATTTTTCAGATAAAGATAAATACTTTTATCTTTTTTAGAAAAGGAAGAACAACTTGCAATTATAATGTAAATCGTATTGGCATACTTGATTTTTTTTTTTTGTATACTGTGTACTATAGTACAATTAAAATTGCGAACAATGCAGAAGTCGTATCTATTGTTTTAAACGCAAAAAGATAATTAAAAAGGAAGAACATCCAACTGCGTAACTTCCCACTGTTGTTTCCAACTCCTTTATACACAAATTTGCACAGCTCATTTATGGTTTTAACTCCGCAACAAAGATCAATTAACAAAAAAAACCTAACGTCACCAGAACAAAAAAAAAAATAAACATGACTCTGCAAGTTCATAGCCATTCTATTTACAAACACAACAATAAACAATTGCGACTATCATGGTAGACAGTCTCCATATCGCTGCACCCACTAAATAACGCTTGTTAATCCTCGAATTCCTACAAAGGAAATTTGAATATGCATCAACAAGGATGAAATTAGAAAGAAAAAATAATAATTGATAAAATGATAACCTACTTTTGATTTAGTTAGCCTACCATGAGCTTGGAGTTATATGCTCTAGTGTTGTAATTTATTATGTAACTAAATTTTGGCAAATCTTTTGATTTTCATAAACAACTAAAAGCATTTCGTTACAATTTATTATGTAACTATGTTGTTTGTACACAAACATAAATGCTTTTATCTTTTTTATGCAAACTTTAAATCAAGTTCATATAGTATGTAATAATTGTAAATAATGAGTAAAACATGAAACTTGTTTAACATGTATCATTTATTTTCAAACATAAGTAGAGCTAAACATGTAATTATCTTTTTAAATATGAAATATTGTTTTGAAAAGATAGATGCATCTATCTTTTTTAAATCTGAAATAAAATAAGATATTCTACTAAACATTTAAAATTGTTAATTGCAAAAATGCAATTTTGTAATCAAAGTTCAGTTGTATAATTAACATTGCATATTTATAACTAGCAATTAACATATGACATATATATTCATTTATCTTTTTTAAATTTGATGTTCAGTTTTGAAAAGATAGGTGCGTCTATCTTTTTTAAATCTGAAATAAAATAAGATATTCTACTAAACATTTAAATGTTGTTAATTACAAAAATGCAATTTTATAATCAAAAGTTCAGTTTTATAATTAACATTACATATTTGTAACTAGTAATTAACACATGACATATATATTCATTTATCTTTTATAAATCTGAAGTTCAGTTTTGAAAAGATAGATGCATCTATCTTTTTTAAATCTGAAATGAAATAAGATATTCTACTAAACATTAAAAAACTATTAATTACAAAAATGTAATTTTATAATCAGAAGTTCAGTTTTATCATTAACATTGCATATTTGTAATTAACAATTAACATATGACATATATATTCATTTATCTTTTTTAAATCTGAAGTTCAGTTTTGAAAAGATAGATGCAACTATCTTTTTTAAATCAGAAATAAATTAAGATATTCTACTAAACATTTCAAAATTGTTAATAAAAAAAATGCAATTTTGTAATCAAAAGTTCAGTTTTAACATTAACATTACATATTTGTAACTAAAATTAACACATGGCATGTATAATCATTTATCTTTTTTAAATCTGAAGTTCAGTTCTAAAAAGATAGATGCATCTATCTTTTTTTAAATCTGAAATAAAATAAGATATTCTACTAAACATTTAAAAATTGTTAATGACAAAAATGCAATTTTGTAATCAAAGTTCAGTTTTATAATTAACATTGCATATTTGCAACTAACAATTAACCCATGACATATATATATATATATATATATATATATATATATTCATTTATCTTTTTTAAATTTGAAGTTCAGTTTTGAAAAGACAGATGCATCTATCTTTTTTAAATCTAAAATAAAATAAGATATTCTACTAAACAATTAAAAATTATTTATTACAAAAATGTAATTTTATAATCAAAAGTTCAGTTTTATAAATTATCATTGCATATTTGTAACTAGCAATTAACACATGACATATACATTCATTTTTCTTTTTTAAATCTGAAGTTCAGTTTTGAAAAGAAAGATGCATCTATCTTTTTTAAATCTGAAATAAAATAAGATATTCTACTAAACATTTAAAAATTGTTAATTACAAAAATGCAATTTTGTAATCAAAAGTTCAGTTTTATCATTAACATTGCATATTTGCAACTAACGATTAACATATGACATATATATTCATTTATCTTTTTGAATATGAAGTTCAGTTTTGAAAAGATAGATGCATATATCTTTTTTAAATCTAAAATAAAATAAGATATTCTACTAAACATTTAAAAATTGTTAATTGCAAAAATTCAATTTTGTAATCAAAGTTCAGTTTTATAATTAACATTGCATATTTATAACTAGCAATTAACATATGACATATATATTCATTTATCTTTTTTAAATTTGAAGTTTAGTTTTGAAATGATAGATGCATCTATCTTTTTTAAATCTAGAATAAAATAAGATATTCTACTAAACATTTAAATATTGTTAATTACAAAAATGCAATTTTATTATCAAAAATTCAGTTTTATAATTAACATTGCATATTTGTAACTAGCAATTAGCACATGATATATATATTCGTTTATCTTTTTTAAATCTGAATTTCAGTTTTGAAAAGATAGAAGCATCTATCTTTTTTAAATCTGAAATAAGTTATTCTACTAAACATTTAAAAATTGTTAATTACAAAAATGCAATTTTATAATCAAAAGTTTAGTTTTATCATTAACATTGCATATTTGCAACTAACAATTAACATATGACATATATATTCATTTATCTTTTTAAAATCTGAAGTTCAGTTTTGTAAAGATAGATGCAACTATCTTTATTAAATCAGAAATAAATTAAGATATTCTACTAAACATTTAAAAATTGTTAATAAAAAAAATGCAATTTTGTACAAAAGTTCAGTTTTATTATAAACATTACATATTTGCAACTGACAATTAACACATGACATGTATATTCATTTATCTTTTTGAAATCCGAAGTTCAGTTCTGAAAAGATAGATGCATCTATCTTTTTTAAATCTGAAATAAAATAAGATATTCTACTAAACATTTAAAAATTGCTAATTACAAAAATGCAATTTTATAATCAAAAGTTCAGTTTTATAATTAAAATTGCTTATTTGTAACTAGCAATTTAACACATGACATATATATTCATTTATCTTTTTTAAATCTGAAGTTCAATTTTGAAAAGATAGATGCATCTATCTTTTTTAAATCTGAAATAAAATAGGATATTCTACTAAACATTTAAAATTTGTTAATTACAAAAATGCAATTTTATAATCAAATGTTCATTTTTATCGTTAGCATGGCATATTTGCAACTAACAGTTAACATATGGTTAGTTTATCAGATGTTTTGATTTATACACAAGTCTATGCTGATTCCAATATTTTTCGCAATTACTTAATGTATTCAAACTAACCATAACAAAAATCCTTAAAACCATAGTTAAAATATGATTAGTAGAATTACAAGAAAAAATTAAATCATCCACATGTTCCTCCATATGACTACAGAAACAACATTTAACATCTAACAAAATATTCTTCTTCTTTAAATGCTCCACTGTATTAAGCTTCTTATGTACAATCAGCCACATAAGAAACTTAGCTTTAGGAGGAGAATTTGATGTCCAAATAAACTTAAAGGGGAGTAAAGAAATACCAGAAAAATTAATAAGTTTGTACATTGAATTAACAGAGTAAACTGAACTCCTATCCAATCCCCAACTAATGGTATCTCTATAGTCATCCAGGTGATATAAGGTTAATTTAGCTTTTAATAAGGCCAATTGTCTTAGCAATCCCCCCTCTAAAATATTAAAGAATGAAAACTCCCAAGGGGGGGTCTAGGTTCCTTCTATAAACATCAGCAATTAAGGCATTCTTGAAGTCACAAATATTAAATAGTTCATAATAAATTCAATTTTAAGTGGAACACTAGAAATCCAAGCATCATGCCAAAAGAAGGTAGAATCACCAGAATGTACTGTCACCTTACACCCTAACTTAAAAAATCAAAACAATATAATATTGACTTCCAAAAATGAGATAATCTATTGGACCAACTGATTCCCGACCCAACAAAAAACTCACCCCCGGAATAATAAAATTTAGAAACTATATTTTTCCAAGTAGCAACTATATCAGGACATCTAAATTTCCATAACCATTTAACTAATAATGAAGAATTAAAATTAAAAAGGTTAATAATCCCTAAACCCCCGTCTTTCTTGGGCTTTCAACACAACTCCCAATTAACTAGACATTTATAACCACTACAATTAGGATTACCATTCCAAAGAAAATTTCTTCGAATTCTATCGATTTTCTCAATAACCCATTGAGGAAATCTATGGACAGTCATCCAATAAGTGGGGATGGCTAATAGAACCGAATTAACTAAAACTAATCTACCTGCTCTAGAAAGAAATCTATTATTCCAACTCGATAATCTATTATTGATCTTATCTATAATAACTAACCAATTGTCCTTCTTAAGTTTCGAAGGTCTAATCTTAAAACCTAAATAGTCTAAAGGAAATTTCATGATTGAACAGTTTAATGTGCTAGCAACTAAAGACCCAACGTTACCACTATCATTGAGAACCATGACAACACTCTTGTCAAAATTGATACGAAGACCGGACAACATCTCAAAGCAATATAGAATAAATTTAAGGGCAGTAATATGCTTAGGTAGGTGAGAAGAAAATAATAATGTATCATCTGCTAATTGGAGTATAGAAAGTTCATTATGAAACTCCTCATTGCCGACCTTACCTAAGACCCCTAAACTCCCAGCCCTCTTGATGATTCTAGAGAAAACATCAACCACTAGGTTAAACAAAAAAGGTGAAAGAGGGTCGCCTTGTCTTAGACCTCTCTTAGACTGAATCTTTTTACCAATTACTCCATTAACAACAATACTGGAACAACCAGACCTAAGCAATAGCATGATCCAATTGGTTCATCTAACACTAAACCCCCTAGCGAGAAATAGTTCACAGATAAAATCCCAATCAACAGAATCAAATGCCTTCTCGAAATCTAACTTCAGAAAGGCACATGAAAAATTATTTTTAACATAGACATTAATGTATTCCTGTACTGCGGCTACTCCATCTACTATATTTCTACCCTTGATAAACGCTGTTTGTGAAATATCTATTAGGTCATTCATCTTAGAACTAAGTCTGTTAGCAAGGACTTTTGAGATAATCTTTATCGATACATTAATTAAGGAAATAGGCCTGAAATCCTTAAGTGAGTTTGCACCCACTTTCTTATGTATAAGAATAACATTAGCAAAATTAAAGCTACCTAACCGTAGATCACCACTATAAAAATCATTAAAAAGATTAATAATATCCACCTTTAAAACCTCCCAAAATTGTTTATAAAAAAGAACGGAAAAACCATCAGGTCCTGGAGCTTTGTCACTAGGCATATCACAGATTGCCTTCCAAATCTAACTCTCTGGGAAAGGACTATCTAGGTCAGCTAATTCAATCCTAGAGTCCGACGGATAAATATCATTCCATCTAACATTAATTCTTCTATTAATCCTAGTACCTAAAATCTGTTTATAATAACTTGTAAAGGCTTTATTTAAATCCTTCTGGACAGACACCTCTACATCATTAATAAAAATAGAATGAATCAAATTGTCGCGCCTTCTCTTATTAGCTATGCTATGAAAAAAATTCGTGTTATTATCACCTTCCTTGATCCATTGAACTCGAGATCTTTGCCTCCACATGATCTCTTCTTTTTCTAAAATCACTTTAAGATCATTTCTAAGATTGCAAAGTTTGTCCCTCTCATTCATATTAAGAAATCTGATTTCATTAACTTTATCTAAGTCTAACATTTCACATAAAATCTTATCTTTTCTAATCCTAACATTACCAAAAATGAACTTGTTCCAACGTTTAAGAAAAAATCTTAGCTTTCCAAGCTTAGCAACAAAAATCTTTGCTGAATTATTCTTATACAAAATATTAAAGTAAAATAAAGAATTCCATTTAACAGTAACCAAATTGCTGAAACTACTATCCATTAACCACATCTTTTCAAATTTAAAATTGCTACTTATAGATAAGTTCGAGTCACACGAAAGAATAATAGGGCAATGATCAGACAATAAGAATGGTAAGCCCTTTACTCTACATATGGCAAATCTATCCTCCATCTCAGAATTAATAAAAAATCTATCTAAAAGAGCAAAAGAAGGACTATCTCTATCATTAGACCGAGTGAACATTATGTTATTGAGTGGAATCTCTATAAGATTATTATCTAAAATGAAATCATTAAATTCCTCCATATCAGAGAAATCCCCTTCCCTAGGTGATCTCACCCCTAAAAATCTAGTAACATTGAAATCTCCCCCAACTATCTATTGATTGAAAATGAGATTTCAAAAGTCAGTACATTCAATCCACAAATCGTCTCCTCTCAAATTTTGAGTGTGGTCCATAAACATTCGAAATGCCCAAAAGAGAATTATCTACCAACGAGACTAATATAATGTGCAAAGAATGTAACATAGGTAACTCCTGTACAAGTCTATATTGATTATCTTTCCAACCAATCATAAGTCCACCCGCACTACCTATGGCTGGCAGATACGACCAGTTACGAAAGAGAGACCCACCCATCCTTCTAAAAAAACTAGAATCAGGGTTATCGATTTAATTTCCTAAAGCATAACAATACCAAGATGAAAATCTTTAAAAAAAGTCTTAACTTTAGCACATTTTTTAGGGTCATTTAGACCTCTAATATTCCAACTAACAATCCTTATCTACCCAAAGAGGAAACCCTCTCTAATTCCTTATTTCTAATGAAATAAGCATCTAAATCTAAGTCAGAAAAAACAAAAGCTATGTCACTAGCAAGCTGGGATAATTGATCAGTGGAAAGACTACCTAAAGCATACGGAGAATATTCACTACCATAAACAGTAACCATACCTGAGCCCGAGTTCGCATTACTTCTACTAGCAAACGAACTCGGGGACCTACCGTGAGATGATGTGGATCTATATCTTATCCTTGCGCTTCGTCTAACCACTCCAGAACAACGTTCTACTCTCCTCCTCCTTCCCCTCGTGGACGAAGAAGAAAAGTCACCAATTAGAGGTGACCCCCCACTATATTCGGTTTCACCAACCGATATCAAGCCACTGAACAAATCATCAACCCCTAACCCCAAACACGGCAATACACACTCCAACTGAAATTCAAAAAAAATCGGACACCATATCAATGAAATAACTCTCACAACAGACTCCTCCAACCATATCATACAACCTGACAAACCCAATCCCACCACCCCTCTATTCGATCTATAGCCGTCCAATAATTTTATCCCTCTCCATTCTTTCCAGTTCTCGTTATCCAACACATTGCACCCACTACATTCCACCTCACCTTCCTGACAATCCATGATTTCCACCAATACTCTCCTTTCGCAGTTATTATGGACAACACCACCTTTCAAGTGCCCTACCACTCCCAACCTCTCTATGTAAGTATTATTACTATTCAAAACCGCTTCATTCCCCAACAATGACTTCCATTTCCTTGCAATTTTGTCATTTATCTTTTTTAAATATGAAGTTCAGTTTTGAAAAGATAGATGCATCTATCTTTTTTAAATCTGAAATTAAATAAGATATTTTACTAAACATTTAAAATTTGTTAATTACAAAATTGCAATTTTGTTATCAAAAGTTCAGTTTTATCAATAACATTACATATTTGCAACTAACAATTAACACATGACATTTATTCATTTATCTTTTTTAAACTTGAAGTTCAGTTTTGAAAAGACAGATGCAACTACCTTTTTAAAATCAGAAATAAATTAAGATATTTTACTAAACGTTTAATAATCGTTAATTACAAAAATGCAATTTTGTAATCAAAAGTTCAGTTTTATCATTAACATTACATATTTGCAATTAACATTTAACACATGGCATATATATTCATTTATCTTTTTTAAATCTGAAGTTCAGTTTTTCAAAGGTAGATGCATCCATCTTTTTTAAATCTGAAATAAAATAAGATATTGTACTAAACATTTAAAAATTGTTAATTACAAAAATGCAATTTTGTAATCAAAGTTCAATTTTATAATTAACATTGTATATTTGCAACTAACAATTAACCCGTGACATATATATTCATTTATCTTTTTTAAATCTGAAGTTCAGTTTTGAAAAGACAGATGCAACTACCTTTTTTAAATCCGAAATAAATTTAGATATTCTACCAAACATTTAAAAATTTGAACATTATTCTTTATTTGATGTTTGGCAATATCTTTTTATGCAACTGAATAAGTTTATCTTTTTATGCAACTAAGCCGATAATTGATGTTTGGCAATATCTTATTTAACCTTATTCTTTATTTGTCTTTAGTGTATAAGAGAGCATGTGTAAGTTACGAATTTTGTTGGATTGTCTAATAGTTGCATGCTATTGTGATTCATTGAAAACCATTATTACATCTTTAGATATTATATCTTTATATATTCAACAATAACTAAGAGAATTCAGTTATAGTTAATTATGTTGTTAAACTGTCTGTATAAAGAGATAATTGCTTTTATCTTTTTCAAGTACGCTTTAAATCAAGTTCATATGTTATTTAATAATTTTAAATCATGACTAAAACAACAAACATGTTTAACATGTATGACTATTTAACTAACAAACATAATAAGTATCAATAATTATAAAATATAACTGAATATTGATTTACCTTTTGAACAAAATGATAAATTATTTTATCTTTTTATTGAAAAAAATAAGTAACATCTTAGAATCCCAAATGCAATACTTGAACAAAATGGACAACTCTGATCATATGATATAGATTTACTCTTGTATGAACTGATGTTGGCTCATATTCAAAGTGATATATATTCAAGTGAATGAAATAGTACTGTTAAAAACATAAATGCTTACACAACTATATGCTATCATGTACTATTTGAGCTTAAACTAATTCAATGACATTACATGTGCAAGCTTTAGCTTTAAAGGTTTAACATGTATCAGTAATTATAAAATATTACTAATGTTTAATATGTAATTAAATCATTCAAATCAAACGATAAACACCTTTATCTTTCTAAGCTGTCAAACAAAATAACATCTACTGCTGAATATATACATATATACAGCAAATAAAATCAATCAATCAATGAATACTTACTTCAGCTAACAAAAACAATTGATATATATCAAACAAAAGTAATCGATGAACAACAAACAACAAAGATAAACAAGTACTTACTTGTTCAATAACTAGTGAATAGAGTTCGTATCTTGCTAATTATCAATAGGAATTGCATCTTAATTTGTTCAGCTGAATAAAGGCGTGGTGATTAATATCAGCCGAAGAAAGGTGGCATAGATTAATCAATGAAAAACTTTAGGGTTTAGGCTTTTCAGTGAAATCGTT
The DNA here is from genome assembly GCA_030737875.1 of Allium sativum. Classification (NCBI taxonomy): domain Eukaryota; kingdom Viridiplantae; phylum Streptophyta; class Magnoliopsida; order Asparagales; family Amaryllidaceae; genus Allium; species Allium sativum. The sequence goes on from CM060921.1 coordinate 705,684,488, forward strand.
AAATCTTTTCAGTGAAAAGGTTGGCCGAATGAGAAAATAATGAGTTCAAATCGTTTTAATTCGAAGGTGACAAAGCGATAAGTAAAGATGAAGAATAAAGTGGATTTGAAATCGATTTGGGTTTTTTTGGGCTTCGATTATGCTTACGGAAATGAAGAATAGATAGAACAAATAGCCGAATAAAATTTTGTCCTTGAAAATAATTACTCTAACGGCATGTCCTGGAAACTAATTAGCGGATGAAAGGAAGCCCTTATGGTAAAATGCCCTAATAGGAATGCTCCTGATATGAGGACGATGTTCACTGACTTCATGAGAGAGATGCTTACGGATGTTCAGAGGGAAGCTCCTAATGCTGCAAATGGTGGTGGTGCAGCGGTGCAGGCGCCTAGGGCCGATTTTGCCAAGCTCTGTAAGGACTACACTAGTCTTGGTGGGAAGTCGTTCCACAGAACGGAATCGGCTACAGAAGTTCAGGATTGGCTTGATAGGTGTGAGCACATATTCGAGGAATTAGGGATCGATGATGCAATGAAGAGAAAGCTAGCATCCTGTCAACTGCAAGGATAGGCAATGAATTAGTGGAATGCTATTAAGGCAGCTACTCCAGTGGATCAAGTTACTTGGGATCAGTTCAAGGCCCGATTCAGTGATAAGTTTATCCCAGCTGCTCAGAAATTAGAGTTGTTTAGGAAGTTCTTGGAGCTTGAGCAGAATGGTAGGGCAGTATCGGAGTATATTGGCTAGTTCGATACTTTATTGAAGAATGGATTATCTCTTATTGACACTCCCGAGAAGAAGAATGATAAGTTCGTAACAGGCTTAGATCAGTACTTGGGGGAAAGGCTTATAAACCATATTGATTAGACTTTTGAATCGATTGTTGGGAAAGCATTGAGATCAGAGAGCCTTTATCCTAAGCTCAAGGCTGAAGTCGCTGTTACATCTGCAGAGGGGCCAAAGCCGCAGGCAAGAGGTGGAGGCAAGAATAATTCTCAGAATAAAAGGAAGCAGAGTCAGACCAAGGATGGTCAGAAAAAGAAAGACAAGGAAGATGTTGAGTACTTTAGCTGTGGCAAGAAGGGCCATTATGCTAAAGAATGTCGAGCAAAGCCAGCGGATAGGAAGTGCTTCAACTGCGGCTAAGTGGGACATCACAAGGATAAATGTCCGCAGCCCCCTAAAGAGAAGCAGATTGTGAAAGCATATGCTATTAATGTTGTTCCTTCTTCGTTGAATTCCCAAACTGTGGCGGCGAAAGGAAAGAATGTCATCATTCAAGGCATGCTTTCTGTTTATGATGTTCCTTTTCAAGTATGGTTTGATACTGGGGCTTCCCATTCTTTCATATCTAGTGACCTGGTAGATAGGTTGAGATTGGAACCCGAGATAGTCGATAGACCTTTAATGGTGACAAACCCGATTGGTGGTTCGACTAGCCTTAGTATGATTTGTCGAAATTTGGTCTTATCGAGTCATGGATGTATGTTTGCTTTTGATTGCTTTGTTTTGGGCTTTACTGGGTTTGGCATTATTTTGGGAATCGATTGGCTCCAAGGATATAGGGTGGTGGTAGACTGTGAGGGATTTTCGGTGACTATTAGGGCAGATGATGGGTGGAGGGTAGTGTTTGGTGGCCTACCTAGTGACGAGGTGATGACTAGTTTTCTAAATTCCCTCGACAACCCGCAATGCGAGTTATCAGGGGTTCCCGTTGCTGGCCAGTGTCCGAATATCTTCATGGAAGTGACCGGACTTCCACCACATCGAGAGATTGAGTTCCATATTAATTTAGTGAAATTCGCCAGACCTATATTAATGCCATTTCGTCGTATGGCGCAAAAGGAGCAGCGAGAGCTTGGGGTGCAAGTAAGCGATCTTTTGAAGAAGGGATTTACCCGCAGAAGTGTTTCCGATTGGGGAGGACCAGTTGTGTTTGCTACTAAGGTAGATGATTTCCTTTGTTTATGTGTGGACTGTCGCAAGTTGAATATAGTGACTAGGAAGAATAAGTATCCTCTTCCACGGATAGATGATTTGTTTGATCAACTAGAGGGACCAAGAGTGTTCTCCCGATTGGACCTTGCGACAGGATTTCATCAGCTCCGAGTAGCACCTGAGAGTATTCATAAAACGACATTTCGGATGTCGTCTGGATTCTATGAGTAGTTGGTCATGCCATTCGGGTTGACCAATGCACCAACATTTTTTGTGGATCTTATGAATAGAGTATTCCGAGATCAATTGAATAAATTTGTTCTTGTGTTCGTGGGCGATATACATGTTTATTCGAGGACAGGGAAGAACACAAGGAACATTTGAGAGTAGTGATGGAGGTGTTGAGAAAACACCAATTGAAAGCGAAGTTTTCTGAATGTCACTTTTGGAGGAGGGAAGTGAGATTCTTGGGCCATGTTGTTTCAGAGAATGGTATTGTCGTGGACCCTGTGAAGGTGGCTATGGTACAAGATTGGTATACACCCATGAATGCGACAGATGTAAGAAGTTTCTTGGGATTATCTGGATATTATCGTAAGTTTATCCAAGACTTCTCAAAGATAGCGGCACTATTAACTCAGTTGACCAAGAAGAATTAAACGTTCATTTAGGACAAAAGGTGTGAAAATGCATTCAAGAGTCTAAAGGAAAAGTTGATGCGTGCGCCAGTGTTACTCATTCTTAAAGGGAATGAAGAGATGACTGTAACAACCCGAATTTTAACAACGTGTTAAGACAAGAATCAAGACAGAATTTAATTATAAAACCTGAATCAGGATAAACGGGTTGTGCCATTGCGTTCGTCTTGGAAAAATACGCGAAATAGAGTCCGAAATTTCGTAAATCGGAGTTCGTATGACCGAGATATGGCCTCGCAAAGTTTCACGAAAATTCAAATCCGAAAACAGATTTGAAATTCAACCCAATTAAGACACCACTCCATTTTTAGGCCTGGTTAAGACACCACTCCATTTTTTTAGACTTGACTTCTTCCTTAAGACATGCTTTAAAGGCTAGGATTGGTTCTAGGGTTTATCCTATGGCTAAAACTATCCTAGTCTTCTATAAAAAGACCCCTAACCCTCTCCTAAAACCCTCATAAATTGATCCTACAACTAAACTATGCCAAAATGATTCCTCATCATGGCCTCCACTTCAACCCATGGCCTCCATCTTCTTCTTCATGATAGCTTAAGTGTTCTAAGCTAGTTTCAAAGTAAAGGAGCCTCTTTTCTTCATTCATGAGAGATTCTATGATCATTTGAGTGATTTCATGTTTGTATGAGAGTTCATAAGTTGCATTCTAGCCAAAGTTGCAACCTTTTCTTGACCAAAAAGCAAGGATCTTGCATGAGAGCTCATAAGCTTCATTCAAAGCCAAAGTTGAAACCTTTCTTCTTCAAAGCAAGGATTTTTATTGATATTTGCTCAAGGGTTTCATTTGGAGCTTGTTCTTTTGGGTTTTTTGGGTGATAGCATGAATGGCTTCGTCTCAATCTTTGTTTTATGTGTTGATTTGTGCCTTCATAGCATTGTAAGTTCCTCCTACTCTTAGATATTAACTATAAAGTTAAATGAATGTTGCAAGTTTGGGTTTGATCATTAAGTATGATACATGCTGTTGATACCGAAAATTGGTATAACAACCAAAATGGGATTTCTAAACACGTTACCTAATCGGAGGCGAGATGCTTAGAAAGCACATCACCTTTTCAGAGGCGGGGCGTTAGAAAACCTTTAGAGTTGTGTGAGGCCATATCTAACATTCAAAAGCATCAAAATACCAAAATAAAGAAAGAAGACAAGAATTTTATAGTGGTTCGACTCTTATTCGAGCCTACGTCCACTTTGAAGATTGAATTTCATTAGTAGCCACAAAATTACAATATTTGCTTCATTATGCATTCACACAAGCTTCTTTGACATGCATTTATTTCTACAACCGATTGAAAGAATGGATGAAAGCTTGACGTATTTTATGCCAATCCCTCCATGAAAGCCATGGATAAAAGCTCCTTAGATGATCAAGAAGAAATGAAGTAGTGTGAAGAGTGCTTATGCTTGTTCCTCCTTGAAGGCTATGCTCCACATGCTCCAATGCTCCATAGATTTGTGATCGATGATAGAGAAGAGATGTAGAAATGCTTGGAGAAATCCCGAAAGCAATTAGACAGCACCTCCTCGTAATTCCAGAAAAGCCCCCCACAAAATGATGGAGGTAGGGTCCTATTTATAGGCGGAGAAATGGCTGAAATCTTGTATGCAGGGGTCTGGTCGGTTTTTTCGGTATTTACGAAAATGCCACTGCCAGTTGTCACCAGTTGTTTCCAGCTGTCACGCCCTCACAGGTCGTTTCTAGCGCTTTGGCCGACTAGGAGCTTCCGCCAGAAGAAAGGACGACCAGGAGGCTAGAATGCGGAGCGGACCGACCAATGAATACCCTCCAGAATTGTGCGACCAGGATTGAGAACACATCGGAATTGGTTCCCTCAAACATGGGATCGGTCTCCAGAGAAGGACGATCAGCTGCCCTTTGTATTTGGAGCGATCAGAGACTAGCGGGCGACCAAGTTTGGAACAACCAGCTTTCTTTAGCTTTTGGGACGATCGGGTCAGCGCATAAAAGAGAGCGACCAGGAGTTTCTACCCTCAGGAAAAATCAGAATCCTTAGGACGATCAAGGTTCTTCTACTCTTTGGGGCGACCAGATTTCTTTGGCTTCTGGGGCGACCAGCTTTAGGACGACCAGGAATCTTGCACTATGACCGTTCCCTTTTAATAACGGCAGGACTAATCCCTTCTTCAAAACGATTAAAACCGACCCATACTCACTTGGATCGATCGGATGGATAACATTTTGCCCCTCGAAGTTTCATAGTTTTTATGAAAACTGTGGGCTTCGAAATATTAGTGGATCGATCCGCTTCCATTACGGGTCGGTCTTGGTTGCAGTTTTCATGGGCCGGTTCTGGAATTAGCTTGGGGGGTCGGTTTTTTCTCCAGTTTTGGAACGCACGAAAAAGCCAAATTTTGGAAGACGAAGAGACAATTCTAAAAATCCGGAGAGACCAAATTAAACCTATATAATTAATTCATCCCGTCATTTCCTTCTCCATTCCTTTTTGGTCAAAATCTTCATCAATGGTGGCTTTCCATTCTTTAAAAAACAAATTGCTCGATCTTTAGCTTATTTCCTTGCCGATTCAAGCTGCTGCCAACCCGAACTATTCTTCCAAATCCCAGGTACGTTGCTTGCATTCCAACGTTGACTTTGAGTTTGGAGTAGAGTGAGTTTGAGGAAGAAGCCACAATAATTCTTTGTAAACCTTCGTTGTTGACATCATTAACCATTTGAGTGCGGTCTTAACCGAGTCACCCTAATGGAATAGGGGAGTGATGATTTCAAAGTGAGCAATTTCTATGTCATTTTTGCAGTGGTCACGACTTGTTTGTGCGAATGCTTGACTAATTGATGTGTATGAAATCTTTTTGTGATGCATGCTTTGGTTTCCCTTCTAGAATCATCTCTTTGTATCATTATTTTTGATGTTTTTACTGTGCATTCACAACGAAAATTCAAATTTCCTTTCCTTTGCGCGACCAGACTGGTCGTTTTTAGAACAGTGGTATGGTCGGTTTTTAGATGAGCCGATCCTCCTTTGACCGACCAGAACAGGCTATCTTTAGTTTTACCTGATATGAACGATCCAGATGGATTTGTATCTTGACCGACCAGGGTATGATTGTTTTCAGACTAATCATAAAACGACCAGCCTTGGGATGTTTTTACCGATCCATAAGAGGCTAATTTTACGAGATTAGGTTTTGACTGGCTGGGAACGACCAGGTACCCTATCAGCTTAGAGCGACCGGAGCTTGACTGACTTGGAGTGATCAGATGCTTTGCCAGTTTTTGACTTTTAAAGCGATCAGCCTTAGATAACTTTCAGGCCGACCATTCTTGTTTGACCGATCATGACCGATCAATTTAGTTCACAACACTTGCTTGAATTTGATTGTTAACCAAATTTTTTTTGAAATTTCTGTGCAGGATGACAGGTAAGCATAGTATGGCAGAAAACCCCCAGCAGGAGGATAGTGATTCTAAAAGACAGCGCAGAGCTGGTAAATCTCCTGTGCCTGAAGCTTGCTCTGCAACTAGTGATCCTGCTGTGAGAACCCCTTCCCTAAATGAACTTCGAATTATCATAAATAGACCCCAATATTGTGTCTTGCCATGTCACCCCGAGCTTGCTGATCGGTTCAAAGGATACTGCTTGGATGGGGTGTTCATTAATCCTGATATACACCCGTCCGACTATAGAGTGCTTGCTGATGACGTGAACTCTATCCAGCTTGATGGGCTGACTCATCTTGACAAAGTGAAAGATTGGCTTGAAAGACATTTTGACATGCTTAGCAATTATTGGCTAAAGACTTGACAGGATGGCATGACCTTGTCAACAATCTTTCGGGGCTGAATCGTGAGCATCTCAAGCGTATAGCTCTTTTGGAGGAAGATAAGGCCCTCCTCATTCGAGCTCTCAAGTCTAGGGATAAGACGATTGTCGAAATTTTGGGCCAGGAAAGCGAGGTCCTTCCCCCTTCCCCTTATGATGGGGAGAAATCTCTTGGTAAGAATGCTTGACTTGGGGGTTTCAGATCCAGTGTTTGTAGATATTGTATGACTGGATGTATTAAGCGAGTGCCAGTCCTCGCTTCATGATCCTTTTTACCACCTACTTTTGGTTGTGTACGCGACACTGGTAGTTTTATTTTGGTACGTGTATGTGACGATATTATGCGTTTTGGTGCTTATAACCTTGTTATTGCTTTCTTCTGCGCATTCTGGTTTGTACACTATGCTTATTTATGAATTTCCCGCTTATAAATGGTTGAGATGATCCTTTGGTATGTGAGAAATCAAGGAGCTGCTTTTGCTATATGCCCCCGCACCAATGGGACATTTCAACTTTAATAGATTGAAAATAGATTTGAGATTTGGACGTTTTCAAGCTGTGATCAGAATTTAGGTAGCGTCTGTCATTGCATTGTGACATTTGGAGCTTTTTCATTCTTCATACGTCCTTCGCATGTGTTATCCATAATCTCTTATCCTTTGCGTCCTAATGCGTTGGGTATTCGAGAAATGTTTGGATGCCTCTCAAAGGTTTTCCTTGTAAAAGACTCAGTAATATTGTAGTCAAGTTTTATCTGACTTTGATTTATTGACTGAGCACCCCTGGAGAAGACTCAGTTTATTATTCGACTGAGAATCCTCGGAGAGGGTTTGGGTTAAGAAACTTGGTTATAACGCGATCAGATTTTGTCTGACTTTGGGTTATTTGACCGAGCACCCCTGGAGAAGACTCAGTTTATTATTCGACTGAGAATCCTCGGAGAGGGTTTGGGTTAAGAAACTCGGTTATAACGCGATCAGATTTTGGGTTATTTAACCGAGCACCCCTGGAGAAGACTCAGTTTATTATTCGACTAAGAATCCTCGGAAAGGGTTTGGGTTAAGAAACTCGGTTATAACGCGATCAGATTTTGTCTGACTTTGGGTTATTTAACCGAGCACCCCTGGAGAAGACTCAGTTTATTATTCGACTGAGAATCCTCGGAGAGGGTTTGGGTTAAGAAACTCGGTTATAACGCGATCAAATTTTGTCTGACTTTGGGTTATTTGACCGAGCACCCCTGGAGAAGACTTAGTTTATTATTCGACTGAGAATCCTCGGAGAGGGTTTGGGTTAAGAAACTCGGTTATAACGCGATCAGATTTTGTCTGACTTTGGGTTATTTGACCGAGCACCCCTGGAGAAGACTCAGTTTATTATTCGACTGAGAATCCTCGGAGAGGGTTTGGGTTAAGAAACTCTGTTATAACGCGATCAGATTTTGTCTGACTTTGGGTTATTTGACCGAGCACCCCTGGAGAAGACTCAGTTTATTATTCGACTGAGAATCCTCGGAGAGGGTTTGGGTTAAGAAACTCGGTTATAACGCGATCAGATTTTGTCTGACTTTGGGTTATTTGACCGAGCACCCCTGGAGAAGACTCAGTTTATTATCCGACTGAGAATCTTCGGAGAGGGTTTGGGTTAAGATTGCGCCTGCTTTTGGACCATATTTCTTCAGTAAAGCTATGGCGAGTTTCTTGCCGGAAAACAGGATGAAGGAGGTATTGTGTCCTGTAACCATAGCTATGCGTCTTTTGGATATATGATCAAAGGCATGCGAATATGAAGCTTTGACAGAGTCAGAAGTGTTGCTGGATTTATATTCATGTAATTTCATACAAAGTATTTACTATATTCATAGAAAAATACAAAAGTACATGAGTTAGAAAATCATTTGAAATAGCGACGAAGGTGATCACTGTTCCAGGCCCTTGGGAATTCTACTCCATGTGTAGTTTCGAGTTCAAAGGTACTGTCCAGAAGCTTTTGAATGACAATAGACGGTCCTTCCCAATTGGGGCTAAAGACTCCTGTATGTCGTTATATGCTCTTGCGCGGGGGAGGTTTTTAATTGCTATAGAGGAGTTTCATGGATGCAGAGAGGAGTCTCCGTATCCTTCTGAATTTCGTATTTCCGGGCTTCAGTCAGTTCTGCCATATAGCATTCTCTTGATTCCTGAGGATCCCCTTTAATAACTCCCACCCCATTTGCGGTCGGGAACTTCATCACCGAGCACCAAGGAGCAAGAGCTATCCTGAAGTTGGCAAGTGCCGGCCTCCCCAAGAATGCATTATACCCTGAAGGTGAGTCTATTATAACGAAAGATTGTATCATGGAGACTTGCCTCTTTCCCTCTCCTAGCTCTAGAAGTAGATCAATCACGCCGATTGGCTGAGTTGGCATACCAGCGAACCCGTGTATTTTGTCTTTGCTAGCTCGCACATTATCCATGGATAGACCCATTTTAGAGAAAGTACTGTAAAACAGAACGTTCACGGATGCTCCGCTATCAATTAACACCTTCTTTACTATTGCTGGACCCAAGCCAATAGTGATTACCATCGGGTCAACAGTTGGAACCAACATTCCATTGGAATCCCGATTCCGGAAGATAACATCTTCACAGGATGTTTTAGGCATTTTTCGTCGAAGAGAATTATCGCAAACCTCAAAACCGTCTCCTTTTAGAATGCTTCTTGGTTCACTAGTATACCTGATCATATCCTTCCAAGCGTCCCCTGCAGGATGAGGACCACCACTAATCGTATTGATTATTGGTCGGGAGTCACTTGCAGGTATTCTTCCATCTTGAGTCGGACAAGTCTGCTGCCCCTGAGTAGGCTCGACATCTGATGAACGCATTACATACTCCTGGAGACGATTTTGCCTTATCAATTCTTCAATCAAGTTTTTCAGGTGTCGACATTCATTAGTGTCGTGTCCTGGTCGATTGTGAAATCGACAGAACCTCCCTGAGTTTGCAGCTTCTTCATACACCTTTACTGGCTTTGGGCTCGGATAGCCCTCTGCATCCTTTGTTGCCATATATATATGTGCTCGATTGTATCATTCAATGGAGTAAAATCCGTTGGCTTGAAGAAACGTCGTTTCTTGGAATCCTTATCATTTCTAGCATCATTACTGCTTCCTCTCTTTTGACCTTCCCCAAAATTTTCTTGACTATTCTTTTTGGGAGCTTCCTTCCATTCCGGGACCACCTTAGCTTTGACATTGCCAACGGAATAGATAGGATCGTCTTCAAGACACTTGTATTCCTCGGCTTGGTCATAAAAATTTTCTAGCGTCTCAGGTTTCTTTCTTTTTAGCCACCTTCCGAATTCAGACAGCTTATCAATGCCCCCTTTAAGGCCATTAGAATTAGCCTTGGCTCTTGGGTCCCTACTTCTGCAGCAGCAGCATTAAAACGATTCAAGAAAGACCTTATCGTTTCACCAGGAGCTTGTTCTAGTTCGTTGAGGGACATGATATCTCTGACCTTTGTTGTTTGGAGGCGGAACTGGTCTCGGAAGCATCTTGCCAATGTGGCAAAGTCATCAATAGATCGGGGATGCAACCTTGTGAACCATAATGACGCAACCCCTTCCAAATACACCGGGAAGTACAAGCACTTAAGTTCGTCAGTTGCTTGTGCCCCATCCATGTGCTGATCATATCGAAACAAGAACACATTGGGGTCGCCTGTCCCGTTATAAGCTTGGATTGAAGGAGGTTTGAATTTGCGTGGGAAAGTTGTCTTTTTAATCCTTTCAGTGAGGGGGTTTTGGACGGTGCGAATTCCCATTCAGCCTCACTTTCGTTTCGAGATTGGCTTTCATAAGCTGTTGGACCATTTTCTTGAGGCGTTCCTTCTCAGGGAGGCTATCTGCGGGGCGGACGCCTTTGTCTTGACCGGAGGCTTGTCTGAGCAACCCATCGCGATTGAGACTTAGGGGCCCTGGTCTTTCTTGGTTGGAAAGTGCCCCTTTGGCAGAATTGGCCGCTTGATGAGAAGTGATCCCTGCAGTGCGGTTCCGATCAGCTTGCTTCAAAACCTCATGCTTTCCTTTATCTGGATCGGAGATTTCTTGAAAAGATTTTTCCCGATTTGGACTAGAAGAAGAAGAAGAACCAGCATCCTCTGCACGAATGGGCTTAGAGGCCATCTTTGCCGTAGCGGCCTGAAGAGCAAAGAGAGAATCAAGTTTTGTCAACATGGCTTTGTTAGCTATCTCTAGCTGTTGCGTCAATCCAGCGACAGCCTGATCAAGCTCGCCTCTTGTGACATTCACACCTCCATTAGATGTCTCTCCCACTTCAAATCGGTTAGCCATGGGGGTCTCATCCCGATTTTCTCCGTTAGAGATTCTAATTCTAGCTTCCTTATTAGCTTTTGGCGGCATTATTTCAGAAAGCAATTTGAACTTTGTAGAAAATCCGTCAGAAGGTCCAAATCGCAAGCTGGAGCGAGCTATTTTAAGGCATAGCTTCAAGATCCCAAGATCTGCGTAGTATACTTGATGCTAGAAAGTAGATCTGGCCCCACGGTGGGCGCCTAATTGTTGATACCGAAAATTGGTATAACAACCAAAATGGGATTTCTAAACACGTTACCTAATCGGAGGCGAGATGCTTAGAAAGCACGTCACCTTTTCAGAGGCGGGGCGTTAGAAAACCTTTAGAGTTGTGTGAGGCCATATCTAACATTCAAAAGCATCAAAATACCAAAATAAAGAAAGAAGACAAGAATTTTATAGTGGTTCGACTCTTATTCGAGCCTACGTCCACTTTGAAGATTGAATTTCATTAGTAGCCACAAAATTACAATATTTGCTTCATTATGCATTCACACAAGCTTCTTTGACATGCATTTATTTCTACAACCGATTAAAAGAATGGATGAAAGCTTGACGTATTTTATGCCAATCCCTCCATGAAAGCCATGGATAAAAGCTCCTTAGATGATCAAGAAGAAATGAAGTAGTGTGAAGAGTGCTTATGCTTGTTCCTCCATGAAGGCTATGCTCCACATGCTCCAATGCTCCATAGATTTGTGATCGATGATAGAGAAGAGATGTAGAAATGCTTGGAGAAATCCCAAAAGCAATTAGACAGCACCTCCTCGTAATTCCAGAAAAGCCCCCCCACAAAATGATGGAGGTAGGGTCCTATTTATAGGCGGAGAAATGGCTGAAATCTTGTATGTAGGGGTCTGGTCGGCTTTTTCGGTATTTACGAAAATGCCACTGCCAGTTGTCACCGGTTGTTTCCAGCTGTCACGCCCTCACAGGTCGTTTCTAGCGCTTTGGCCGACCAGGAGCTTCTTCCAGAAGAAAGGACGACCAGGAGGCTAGAATGTGGAGCGGACCGACCAATGAATACCCTCCAGAATTGTGCGACCAGGATTGAGAACACATCGGAATTGGTTCCCTCAAACATGGGATCGGTCTCCAGAGAAGGACGATCAGCTGCCCTTTGTATTTGGAGCGATCAGAGACTAGCGGGCGACCAAGTTTGGAACAACCAGCTTTCTTTAGCTTTTGGGACGATCGGGTCAGCGCATAAAAGAGAGCGACCAGGAGTTTCTACCCTCAGGAACAATCAGAATCCTTAGGACGATCAAGGTTCTTCTACTCTTTGGAGCGACCAGATTTCTTTTGCTTCTGGGGCGACCAGCTTTAGGACGACCAGGAATCTTGCGCTATGACCGTTCCCTTTTAATAACGGCAGGACCGATCCCTTCTTCAAAACGATTAAAACCGACCCATACTCACTTGGATCGATCGGATGGATAACACATGCTATCATGTTATGCAAGTCTATAAAGTCATTACCTTGATCTTGTGCGTTAAAAGCTATAACCTTTATGTTGAAATGTTGCATTATGCAACATGAGAACCCTCATAACCTTTAGGTTAACTTGCATATGAAGTCATAACCCTTATGTGATGTTATATGCGAGTTACTTGTCATCATTTCATGTCATCTATGACCATGTATCACCTATTTGCCAAGTTTGAATGTTATGCATGTTTTTGAGGCTTGACAATGTAACATGCAAGTTTGTGAGCACATTTATGCCTCATTTCCACCATGTTTAACTTGTGGCCTTATACCCTTTTTGTCATGCCTTTGCCAAGTTCCTTCTTTAAATCCATTATGCGTTGTTGTGAATGTATATGCGAGTTTAAAAGCGTTGGGGTTAGGTTATGGGGAAACTTTAATGACATGAAACATGATTTGGGTAAGTTGGTATAAACGTGACAACATGTAACTTTGGCTATGAGCATGGGACTTGGAAACTTGACACGTATGGGTTGTAAGTGTAACAAGACACTAGACCAAACATGAAAATGGCCAACTCGAGGTTGGGTTGAGTTTGTAGCATAAATCTACCCGGACCCGCCCGGCTTAACTAGTGGCTTCAAACAATAGGATCCAATGTGAGAAGTTGGTCATGTCGCGCTTAAGACCCGAGGTTAGACTAGGTTGTGGTGTAAATCTACCCGGACCCGCCCGGCTTAACTAGTAACCACAACAAAGTCTAATGTGAGAGGTTGAGAGTGCATTAATTAAATTGATGCCACATGATAAGGTTAAGTAAATTTGACTAATGACACTTAACCGATATGACACAAATGGGTAGGTTAAGTGGGACCGGGCTTGATTTCTTAATGACACTTAACCATACAAGACAGTTAGGGGATGGGGTTAAGTAATTTATGCTTAACTAATATAAACACGGTAATTAGATGGGGTTAAGTAACTAAGACTTAACTAATCTAAACACGGTAATTAGATGGGGTTAAGTAACTAAGACTTAACTAATCTAAACACGGTAATTAGATGGGGTTAAGTAATCTATACTTAACTAATCTAAACACGGGAATTCGATGGGGTTAAGTTAAACACTTAACCAATCTAAACTTGGTTATTCAATGGGGTTAAGTAACCAATACTTAACCAATTTAACATGATAATTTAATGGGGTTAAGTAACTTATACCTAACCAATTATACGTGATGATTTGATGAGGTTAAGTAACCTATACTTAACCAATCTAATAGGTGGACCTGATAAGGGTTAGGTCACAAGACCTTTTAAGATTAGGCTTAACCATTGTAATACGATTAGTGGATGGGGTTAAGCTAACCCATACTTAACCAATCCGACTCGATAATCTGATGGGATTAAGATAATCCATGCATAATCAATCTAACATAAAAATCTGATAGGGTTAAGGCAAATAAATACTTAACCAATTTGACTTGATAGGGTTAAGTCATGAGCTTCTTGGTACACTTAACCAACTTGTATGGCTAAGCCTTGAACTTGAGTACTTAGCCAATCTTGACATGATTTGTAGGCGGGTCAAGTCACGAACTTGGATAACAACACTTAACCCATTTGACAAAACCCTAGCTCAAAGGACTAGGTTGGAAATCGTAGTTAACAAGGATAGCGGAAAGAGGGGCTAAGTGGTAAACCTTAGTTAAGGGTAACTAAGTAATAATTCTTAGCTAAGGACATGGGACTAGTTCATAAAGAGATGAGTAACCTGGTACGGTAGGTCATCGCTTAGTATACGAGGAGGAGCAAGTTATCTGACTAGGATAAAAGCTCCAGCGAACTGGGTGACGAAGTGAAAGCTTCGGGGAACGTGAGGGTACTCTTGGTATCCCTCTGTGAGGTGGCGAGTGGTCCATGAAACCCGGCCTCACAGGGGTTAAGGTCTGCGGTAGAAGAGCCAAGAGTATGCCTTGGTTGCTATGCGAGCGACCTAAAGACTGGGATGGATTAGCGTGGAGTCGACGATACTTGATTTTGCCCCAGGATAGCATGTCGCCGACTACCTACCATCTTTAGTCAATCGTGTACGTACGGAAAGGCAGGGAACTCCCAAAAGACCATATACTAGCTATCAAGTTATGGGTGAGGTTGGCTATCTGGAAGTGGGCATCGATGGGCCTTAGTGTAGTTCTCATACATGATTTTTCTTGGATTGCCTTTCAGTAGTTGAGGGAGGGGTCACGTAGGACCATAGCCACGGGTACAAAAACAGACCTTGATATCTGCATCAGCAGACGACTTAAAGCTCCCGACCGAGTCCCGTATTTCTTGATTTGCCCTGGCACGGAACTCGGATGGCACATTGAGGAACATGTGCATCTAGACATGGAAAACGATTCACGATACATACGTGGGATAAAGGGCGCGGTTGACGGGTGGCATAATCCCTAGTGGCCCTAGGTGGTTGAACCCCAACTGAGACACGGAAACGTTCATTAGGTAGCATAATCCCTAGTGGTCCTAGGTGGCATAAATCCTAAGTGGACACGCGATAGTTCATGGTAAGAAAACATAACTAGATCAAGGGTAGCAGTCCAAAATAACCTCAAGGATAAAACGTTTACATGGGAAAGCCCGTATGGCCTACGGCAAAGGACTGAACTTATACATGGAAAGAAACATACGAGTTGGGAAAACCTACATATGCTATATATTAGGTTGACATGGACCATTACATGACATTGGGCAAGGGACATTCATAGTTAACACATGACGCGGGTTGGGATACTAGTACGAGGGGTGCAGAGCAAATATACCTGTTAGACCCAGGAGAAATATACATGATAGATACCGTGGGATGTTATACAGGATAGATACCTTGGGATAGTATACTTGATAGAAACCTGACAATGTGATACCTTGATTTTTCTTGACACCGTAGTTTATTATGACACACTCGTGTATCTTGGTACAGCAGTTCATCCTGTTATTTTGGTTTAGCTTATCTATCTTGTCATCATACTTATGTTCATCTCAGTTCCTCATGCCAGTTAACTTTACTAGTTTATATACTGATAGTAGATAGGGCTTACCAGTCTTTATGACTGACCCCGTTTTGTTTCGCCTCTTGTCTTCCGTTCCCTCCCCCAGGTTACAAGGAGGAAACACTGTTATCTAGTTCGGGCTTCTTCTGCTTGAAGGTCATCACGCATGGCTTGGACTTTTCTTGGCTATGGCTACTTTACTGTTTTACTTGGGGAATACTTTATGAAATGGTTTTATGCTTCTTTATTATTGCAAGACAGGTTTTGATGTATTCTGATGTAAAAGGCTTTAGACCTTATTTTATAAGGTAATGAAATTTGTTTCACTTCCGCTGTTTTATATATATATATATGTTCTGTCTTGTAATATTTCTGTGCTTGTTTACCTCGATAATGCTTCACCAAACCTAGTGCATTCCCTTTGTGAGTGACCCTAGCGGAGGTGGGGTGTTACAATGACAGTATACACGGATGCCTGTGGTACCGAACTAGGTGCTGTATTGATGCAAGGAGGAAGAGTCGTAGCTTGCGCTAGTCGCTAACTGAAACCGCATGAGAAAAGATATCCTACCCATGATTTGGAATTCGCAGCTATCATATTCGCATTGAAGATGTGGAGACATTATCTCTTTGGAGAAAGATTCGAGTTGTTTACCGATCATAAGTCATTAAAGTATCTCTTTTCTCAGAAGGATCTAAATCTCTGACAGCAAAGATGGTTAGAATTCTTAGCTTCCTATGATTTCGATATCGCATATACACCAGGAAAGGGCAATGCGGTAGCCGATGAATTGAGTAGGAGACATGCCAGTTTAGGGGCTATGTTACTAGAATGGAAGCAACTAGAGTATATCGCTGGGTATGATTTCAGACTAAAGTGCGAATTGGATCCAGAAATGCTAGCAAGTTTGATGATCAGACCCACTTTGATTGATCAGATTGGTTCCAGTCAGAGGGACGATCCTAACCTGTTGGAAATCATCTCCAAGTTAGAGATGGGTGTCGACAAGGAGATGAACAAATAAGGGCTTGATTGAGATGGATGGCTTAGAAAGAATGCGAGACTAGTTATGCCCAATGTTAATGGATTGAGAGATGAAGTGCTTAGAGAATGTCATCACTCAAAACTAACTATACATCCCAGTGGTAAAAGATGTATCGAGACATGAAGCAGACCTACTACTAGGAAGGGATAAAAAGAGACATTGGGAAGTTTATATCCAAATGCATAAATTGCCAACTAGTTAAAGCCGAGCAAAAGAAGCCTGGTGGCTTGTTACAACCATTTGAAATTCCAGAATGGAAATGGGAACAAGTCTCAATGGACTTCATTGATGGGTTACCAAGGACTAGATCGGGCCATGATAGTATTTGGGTGATTGTGGACTGATTAACCAAGAGTGTAAGGTTTATACCCATCAAGTCGAATAGAACGAAAACTAAGTTAGCTGAACTGTATATGAAGTGGGTAGTGAGATTTCATGGAACACCCAAGGGTATTGTGAGTGATCGAGATCTGTTGTTTACTAGTGGATTTTGGAAGAGCTTACAAGAGGCTTTAGGATCAGAATTGAATCTCAATATCACGTACCATCCTCAAACCGAGAGTCGGACAGAGAGGGTGAATTGTGTATTAGAAGATCTCTTGAGAGCTTGTATATTGGATTTTAGAGGGTCGTGGAATGACCATTCGCATCTGGTTGAGTTCGCATATAATAATAGTTATCAGTCCAGTATTGGTATGGCTCCATTTGAAGCTTTGTACGGAGGACCGTGCAACTCACCATCATGTTGGTTGGAAACCAGTGAGGAATTCATGATTGGGCCAGATGTGATAAGAGAAACTTCAGACAAGATCAAGGTTATCCAACAACGAATGAAGGCTGCCTAAGATAGGCAGAAGAGTTATGCTGATAAGAGGAGAAGAAATTTGAAATTCTCTGTTGGTGACTTGGTGTTTTCAAGATTTCTCCGTTAAAGAGCATGATTCGATTTGGTAGGAGAGGCAAGTTAACACCAAGATTTCTTGGTCCACTCCCAATTCTCGAACAAGTTGGGAATTAAGCATATAAAGTTGAATTACCTGACAAGATGGCGGGAGTACACAACGTATTTCATGTTTCTCAGTTAAGGAAGTTCGTGCACGATCTCGATATGACTATTTCACCGGATCAGTTGGATGACATCGAAGTAGAACCCGAAGCGGTTGGGATCCGCAAGCCAATCCGTATTGTCGAGAGCGATACGAAGCAACTTCGAACAAAGGCGGTGAAACTGGTCATGGTTCAGTGGGGCATGAATGTGAGTGACTGTACTTGGGAAACAGAGGAGAGCATAAGGAAATTGCATCCAGCACTCTTTGCCTGGTAAGATTTTAATAGTGATAGTTTCTTCACTTTTTAGTAGACCGCGTTCTAAGGCAGGCTTGTTGTGTATGTTTGATTGTTTGTGAATGGTTGATAGGCATGCGGGACCCATTGTTGTTTCTTAATTAAGGAATTTCGGGGGCGAAATTTCTTAGGGGAGGGGGGAGGAGAATGTAATGACCCGCATTCTACGCATTGGAGGATCATAGAATATTTATTTCATTTTCATATGAGGTCGTATGGTCGTGTAACTTTGGGGATCGACTATTGGGGTCATTCCTCATGATCACGATTTTTGCCAATTTTTAAATGACTATTTTGCCCCTGGCGAATTTTGTTTAGACTATAAATTTTGATTGGTAAGGAGTTTTGACCAGAAACCACTTCCATTGGATTTGGATGATGGTTTACCTTTTCGTAGAGTGGTCACATGGATCAAACGGACTTATCGTTTGGGAGATATGGCTAAAACAAGGTTTGGAAGGTGGAAAACAGCTTAACCGGGCCTAACTAGGGTGATTAGCAGCTAGGCCCATAACCCATTTCGGGATTAGGGTTATGGGAGGGCTGATAGGGTTAGAAGATTTAGTTTTTGTCATTTTTCAGCCGCCACTTTTCATCCTTGAAACCCTAGTAATGGCCTTCATCCTCTAAATCACTCCCTAATCACCTTCTAATCATTAATTAAGAAGATCTACACCAAATCATGGTAAATCAACACCAAATTAAAGTTGGAGATGCTGTGTTGCCTTGGAAAACTCCCCAAAACAGTGGAGTTTCAGATCTATAATTTATTTGTGGCTAAGGTGAGTGATTTGCACTGTTTTTCACTAATTACGGCTAACTCGGGGTGATTAGTGATTATTAGCGAAATTATGGCTCAGAAAAATCCGAAAAAATTTGTAAAATTCTTAAATATTATTTTATGCCTTTGTTAGAAATTTGGGTTAATTTGGACATGTTTTGCTAATCATATGGTCAAATCATGATTAAAGGGAAACCATAGGTTTTGGGTATGTTTGATCCATTTTGACATGTTATAATTGTTGTTTTGGTGTTTACGGTCGTTTCTACATGTTGTTATAACTGTTTGGATTGATTTGTGATTGCATAGAAAAGTTAGATTGGTCGAAAACGCCGTCGTATAGCATAAATTGCTTGCTGGAAGAGTTGTAGGAAATTGGTCAGTCCCCGTTCGTGAAGCACTTGTCATGACCCGACTCCTCGGTTCGCGAAGCACCCTTCATGAGCCAGCAGCAAGTCACGAGTCAACCTAGAGATTAGGCCATGATCTTCAGTCACGGACCAGAGCAGGGACTATCCACGGACCGGAATAGGGTACCACGAGCCACTTCAAGCATCACGAACCGTGGACCAGATGGGATCCACGAGCCAACCCAGGAGCATCATCACGAGCCGAGGACAGGAGGGCGAGCCACGAACCGATGACTAGGGAGAATCACGAACTAGTCTCCAAGTTTAGCAGTGAATGAACTGAATGGAAACTGAAGTGCTGACGGGATAATGACCAAAACCCAAGATGCAAAGGTTGTCCAAATGAGGAGTTGTTACTCAAGATCCAATTGGGAACCAAGAGTTAACTTCATGAGTTGGACTTTGCTGCGGGACGTGTGCAAAGGAGTTATCGATGTCTATAGCTTTGACTCACCACTGAGAGAAGGAAACTGGCTATGGATCAGTGCAGTGGGGTTGTTATGACTCCATGGGGGCAAAGTTATCGTAGCAGGGCTATGTGCCAGTGGAGTGGAGTTGTCATGACTCCATGGGGCAGAGTGGACATAGTAAGGTATTAGTGGTTACTGATCAGTGCAGTGGAGCCATCATGTGAAACACCCCCCTCCATTAAGGTCACTCACAAAGGGAATGGCTTAACTTTGGTGGAGGTTTGTAAGTAAAAGTCACAGATAAAACACAAGACAAATATAAACACACACACACACACACACACACACACACACACATATATATATATATATAAGCAGCGGAAAAACAACAGACTTTTTATTTCATAAATACGTGTTCATACAAAACATTTACATAACTGTCACATAATAACTTCCAAAACATTACAACATCCTTTCTGTCTTGGTTATTAAATAAAGAAGCATAAAACATAATTAAAAGTGCATAAATCCCCATGATTGTGTCCGACAGCCATAGCCAAGGAGAGAGAGTCAAAACCGTACATCTACTATCTTGAAGCTTGTAAAGAGTCTGACTAAGCTGAGTTGTTCCCTCCCTGTGGACCTGGGGGGGGGGGGGAACGGAAGAAAAGAAGACGAAAGAAAATAGGGTCAGACGTAAAGCCTGGCAAGTCTAGTGACTCTTCAGTATGAGAATAAAAATAAGGGCATGATAGGTATAAACTGGAAAGTGTCATAAACTAAGATAAATTAATTTTGAAATGAATATACTATCGCACCCCACACTATATCTCTGCACCTACTTGTATTGTCTTAACTGGCACCCCATGCAGGAGGTAAAGTGATCCCCTTTTTCTAAAGATCGGCTCCTACTCGCATAATCATCTGTGTCTTACGGCCCCCAAAGATTGTAGATTCCTATGCTGTTCCCACCATAGGGTGTATCAAGTCCCATGGTGGCAGCCCGACACAATACTAGAATGCATAAGTTATACTACTGGTGCCCCCAGTGCCCTGTTTGTCTGCTCCGAAGTGTGTGCATGCTTGCACTCCGTTAGAACCCACACTATTGCACCCACCGTCGTCTCTTTTGACCGCTTACAATCAGCCCAGTAATCGTGCCCCACCCTGCCTAGTTTCAGGGTACCATGATACCTAATTGGGTTACTGCTGAAATGGGTCCCCATTACTAGGGTTTTCTAGTCAAACATGTTAAATGGTTTAGTGTATGTATTTACCTAACCCCACCCATCAATTTCATTAACATGTTGAATTGGTTAAGTGTTTTAGTTAACTTAACCCTACCATCCTGACAGTTTGTCCTTAGCTTTTTAAAGCACCGACCACTCACATTAGACAGGTATTGTTACGGTTACTGGATGTGCCGGTTGGTTCCAGGCAGATTTACACCGTAACTCAGTCTAACCCCGGGTCCTTATTGGGCTCCATGCTTAACCACCCACATTGGATAGGTATTGTTGTGACTACTGGACAGCCAGGCAGGTCCGGGCAGGTTTACATCACAACTCAATCCAACCTCGTGTTAAGCATACTCGTATTTTCTAAATTTACATATTTGTCTTTATTACTAGTTATATGTAAATTTTCTAACAATTAAATGTTATGGCCCACTTTCCAAGTTTAACATTTTTGGTATAAGAATTTATACCGTTTAAATGCCACCAATTTTGGCATGTGACAAACATGCCAATTCCATATATTTTTATGTCAAGTTTTCCTATAATTACCAATTTATCCCAACGTTTCCCCGTCTAAGTATTAGGCTAACAATCTTAGCCAAATTTTCGTTCGCGTGATTTTTAACATATAATATTAGGCTAAAAACTTAGCATAATTTATCGTACACAAAATTGGCATAAAGTAGTTCACTAACATAACATGACATAGGTGTAAACTTGGCATTTTTGGCATAGTCAATATGAACATCATAGGTGTGAACTTGCAAAATAGTCAACATGAATGTCATAGGTGTGAACTTGCAACATAGACTAAATCAACATACATGTGAATTTACAACATAGCCTAAATCAACTTTCATATATGTGAACTTGCATTGAAATAGGGATCTAACCAAATAGGTGTCACATAAATTAGCATACGATTTAGACAACATAAGCCTAAACATGTTTTGGATCTAGGCATAACGTCGAACATAACTAGCATATGAAAAGAATGTGACGTTTTCATAAAGTATGTATAATTTCATCGCATGTGTGAACTAGATCCAATCATATGTCTAATTACAACATGAAACATATATTGAAGTGGATCATGACATGGATCAAATTAGGAACTTGCAACTTTTGTATGAACATAAGAGCATGTTTATGAACATAACCATTTAGGCATAGGGATTCTTAGCATAAAGTATACATACAACCTATATAATCACATAAACATATAGGTATAGATTACAACATGAACTATACAACTTGCATGCGATGTTGTTTTCATTCTAAATGTACAATAGGATCAACATAAACTCAATTATACCACAAACATCACAATAACACAATCATTTCAGTACATGAATTAACATCGTCATTACATAATAGCACAATTCCATTCCCAATTTACATCGAATCAAGTCTTAATTTTACTCACATCGGAAAAATCACTATACTTAGAACAAACGACGAACTTGAATTTTGGATTCTGAGTTCTGAATTTGAAATGCTTTCCTTTGGGTAGACTAACGTTGTTTGAATCGTGTTTTACTTTAGTTTTTGCTCGTCTCTAAGCTTTCTATATGTGGAGGCTACTCTTGGTTTCCTTCCAGCAGCATGACGGCTCTATCTCCAATTTATTTGTGTGAATTTAGGTTTAGACTCAAGTTGTATTTATAGAATTTTAAATTAATTAGAGCCGTTGATGAATCTAGAGTTAATCAGGGCCATCCATCTCAAGAGAAGCCAATCAGAAAGCGACATGTAAGCCCTAGTGAAACAGCCAAGCCCCAAAAATCGACCAAAAACCCGACCAGGTCAGCCAGGGCCAAACCTGGTCGACTGGGCAGGTCGACCCCCAGGTCGACCCTATGGTCGACCTGGTCACCCAGGTCGACCCCTAGGTCGACCTGGTGCCTGGGCGGGAATTTTCCCGCCCAGCCTAGTTTGGGTCTGAATTTTGAATTTTTGAACTTCGTTTGAACCGTTTGAATTTTAATTTGAATTCTGAATCTTCCGGAGGTCAAAACTCCTTCATACGGAGTCCGATTCACGCAAACTCGGACTCTATCTCAGGTAGAATTCCGAGACGAGCGCAACGGCGTAACCCGTTTCCCTTAATTCTTTCATTAAGAATTAATTATATGCAAATTCGGGGTGTTACATCATGACTCCATGGGGCAGAGTGATCGTAACAAAGAATTGGGTGACCAAAGTGGTAGATATCATATACTTTACGCACTGGGCGAGAGATGTGAGGACAGTTGCTATGTTTGATGTTTGCTATCACCATTACTTTCACACCATGTGTTAGTGTTACCTTAGAGTATCGTACATCCTGTTGTGCTAACTCTTCAGTTGCAGGTCCAGGTTCAGGTATGGTTATGTATACTTGTTATTGTTCTGTTTTTGCTGCTTATCGCTATTACCAGACTTTTGTCTGACCCAGAGTTTTATGTCTCTTCTTATTACTCTGGATGCTCCTTAACGAGCAGACTAGAGACAGCTTAGTTGGTTATGCACGAGTAGCTATCCGGAGACGAGCAGGAGGCTTACACGTATTGTTCCCATATATTCTCTGTGTGTTGTTGCCGGTCACTACTTTAGGCATAGCAGTGTACCTTCCGCTTTAGAGACAGTATTTTAAAGTTGTAATAGTGATGGTTTGGATCATAAGCTGTATCTTGAATTTTCCGCTGCTATGATGGTTTAGTTTTCAGCTTATGCACTGTCTCTCCAGTTTTATATCAAGTTATGTTATTATTATATTTTGTTCCATGCGCAGTGAGATATACTACAGGTTCTTTGGTTGTTCATCGTTCAAATTCCTTCCCTTTTCTTTCTTTTCTTTCTTTTCTTTTGATGACTGTCTAGTGCTGGTTGGACGTCGGCATGGCGCGTTTCATTGGAAATGTCGACTGGTGCGGGGCGGGCCATCACAAGAAATGTCTTTTAGCATCGTGACAACTACAAGGAGCTGCTGCAATCTGTTGGGACGCACAACTACGAACATTCCTGAAGACGACTTTACTTGGGAAAAATTCAAAGAGGAGTTCAAAGCATAATTTCTTCCTGCAGCAGGGAAAACAAGAATGTATCAGGATTTCATAGATCTCAAGCAAGGAAATATGTCGATAGTTGAATACGAGATTAAGTTTAATGAACTTTCCTATTTTGGATCGGAGTTGATCAATACTTCGCTCAAAAAAAACGAGATGTTTATAGCTGGTTTCATGGATAGTTTGCAAGTTAAGATGATAGGACATCTGAAGGATCCATTCGTTGACTTGATGGACATGGCCATTCGATATAAAGCATTAGATGCAAAGAAACCAGTGGCAAAGGAGCAGACCGGAGAAACCAATGGAGGAAATCCCAACAAAAGGAAGTTTAATCCAAATAAGAAAAACAAGAAAATTGGAAAAGTGGGAGAGGAGACTTCCCAGGATCGTTACAAGAATTTGGTATGCCACAACTATAAAGAGAAATGACACATTTCTAGGTTTTGTAAGAACTCAAAAGTCAAGAAGCCAGAGCCACCTCGGTAGTAACCACAGGGAAAGGGTACTAGTATTGTCCGGCAGATTTTATGCTGTAAGCGTCATCAGCCCGGACATTTACCAAAGATTGTCCGCTTATGAAAAAGGGAACGCAACAAAAGGTCTATGCCTTAATGCATAAGCCATCAACCTATGAGGATGTGGAAATGGAATAAGTTCTGGAAGGTACTCTATGCTTTTAAGTTAAAGGAGTTAAATTAATTAGGATCAGTCTTAGAATAAATTGAATCGAGTGGAATTAAATTAAAATTATATCTAATTATGTTGGTATAAGAACTAAAGTTAGAATTTTAAAATTGAATTAAAATTTGATATTTCCACTAAATTAAGTTAGACTTAACTGGATATGAATCCATGGTAAGTAAACTAGTTGATTTTTGAAATAAAATCTGATTTCTAAATTCCGAAATGGAGACAACTAATTTAATAGTTAATTAGTTAAGGGACACTGTGGATGGAATTTAATGGAGTTAAGTGTATTGATCTGATGAGTTGAATATGGATTCTAGTTTAAAAAGAGAATTCGGAGCAGATAAATATATTTGAATGGGTTGATTCAAATTAAGGAAGTATATAAGATTTGGAAATTTTTCCAAATTAAATCCAGAATATTTTGGAGTAATATAGGTAATGAGGAATTAAAATGTGGATTTAAGAAATTGGAACCTAACTGGAGATTGGTTGAGTTGAATGATTTTCTAGGTATCGATCTAATGTTGATTTCGGTCTTCCGGGTTGATACTTAGAGGGTTATTCACTTACCGATTTATGGTCAGGAACTAATGGATGTTGAGGAATAGTAATGGAAAGGTTTTCCAATCAAGTGACAAATATTTTAATTATGGAAATAACTGTGATAAAATTACTGGTGTGTGTTAATTATTTATTTATAGAAGTTTATAACTCTATTTATAACTTGAATCTATGCGTTAATCTCAAATTTCGAGGACGAAATATTGATAAGGAGGGTAGATTGTAATGTCCTCGGGTTTTGACTACCACTTGCTAAATCGTAAATCAATGGTCACATAAATAACTAATTTAAATTTGTAGAAATTGATTTAATACTTGTAGAAAATATAACTAATCTTTTAAAACTACATACATATGCATCACTACATGTAAATGTCTAACTTATGTATGCATGACAATTATGACAATAAGAATTTAAAGATAAGCGTCTTAGTTCACATTTTTAGATTTTTTCTAACTTATTTAAGAACTAAATTTATTAAGGAAAATTTTTAGTTGCTTCATATATAAGAAAAATGTTTAAGTTTTAATAGGAAAATACAAAAGAAAATTAAAGGAGTAATGGGCTGAAGCTTTAAATAGGCCTTTTGTAATTAAGAATAGTAAATGTTTAATAAGAAGGGAAGTTTAGTCTAAATAATTTAGACATTTGTTTTAAGTAAAAGATCTTAATAGCTTAATAATGATTTTGTTTAATAATTTATAATTATAACCTTGATAATTTATAATAAGATATTAAGCAATGATGTAACCAATATAAAATATATTATACAAACACTTTTAAATACATTTATATAAGTTGTATTAGTTTAATTATTCATATAATAAGATATTAAGCAATGATGTAACCAATATAAAATAGATTATACAAAAACTTTTAAATACATTTATATAAGCTGTATCAGTTTAATTATTCATATAAATAATTCAATCAAATAAAAGGGGAATGTTTTATTAAATCATTTCAGGGCTAAGTAAATAAATAAAGGTGGATAAGTTGAATCAAGAGAAGTTGGTTAATTTAAATGTTTGAATAAACAACGAAATATAATTTTATCGACTTAAGTCGATAAATCTTTTATATATCAGGAGATGGTTTAAAAATCAAATTAACGATATAAATTAAAGTGAATATTAAATACAAAATTTTATATAATAATCTGATCCATTTAAGTATCAGCTGCCCCTAAAAGATATTAACATTAATCGTTTCGAAGAACTCGGAATATATATTCCACTTCGATTCGATTTTTGTGTTGCAAGTCGAAGATTATCAAAGATAATAAAAGATACAGTTATGCAAGAATTGTTTTATAAATCCTAGGTATAAACTTCCTAAGATGGGTTTATAAAATAATGTCTTCGGTTTGTCCAGTCCTAGGACAACTTGTATGGATGAATGTTTGACAGAGTACTCCTAACTAATCACGTACATTGATCTTTTCAAACGTAGTTATGTGTGGCAAAGGAATTCGTTTCTCTTGCTTTATGTTCATAATATTTTTTTGAAGAAACTAATTAGTGATTGGCGGGGTTTTACAATGTAGCATTCGAAGCAAATAAAAAGTGTTTTGTCAAGGTAAGTTTAGCCTCAAGTTTCACAACCAGGAAATGGAAAAAATCGGACAGGCAGCATGGCTATGTGGGTAGCTCCCATTATGGCGTATTATCACCACTCTAGATATATTTCTTTTATTCCTTATTCTATCGATGTTGTCCCATTCGGGAAATGGTTGCCGTACACTTCCATTGGTGATATACATTCGATACACTCAAGATAAATGAGTGGTCAGTCATGTGTGCTCGGGTTACAAGAAGTTCTTGTCGAACCCAGTGTATTTCTCTCTATAGATACACTATCGGAAGGTGGTTTCATACCTTATCATATTTGGAAACCCATTATCCATAAGCGTTAAGCTGTTTTATTTGTATATTATGTATGTAGAATATGAGATGCAAATATTTATACTAGATTCTAAATTATTTGTGGAAACCCTAGACATTATCATAATATCTGATTTAAATATGCAAACTGTTTTGATTCTCATAAGGTAAAACCCAGTTCCGTACTTACTGTGTGGTCTTATGAGTTATTTTTATTCTTAACTTGTTTTAAAATCATTTACTCACACCAGTCCCTGACTGAACCAAAGTTTATTTTTTTGTGTTGTCTTTAAACTCTTGGGTACTCACAACACTTGTTATGAGTAGACAAGTTATCCAGGTCTTGACTTAACTTTTGGAGTAGCTGGATGGGACTGATCTGAATATTGCCCTATCTATCATATTTATGTATAATTATCTGCAAGTTGGTTTATCCATGATGTTATGTATAATTATCGGCATGTTAGTTTATCACAAATGTTTAAGTATGTAATTCGTGATGACATGTATCCGTATGTATGAAGTACTCTAATATACTTGGCTTATGATATGTAATATTTTGGGTTATTATGTTTTGTTCAACTTCTGCTGTGAGATTTTGATGTTTTCTTTCGTTTTATCTTCTATCTATCTTTTATTTTTCATAATGACATGACTTCTGAGGTGTTCGAAAGTTGGGTCGCTACAATATGAGTACATTGACCATCTGTAAGGTCCATCAAATCCTAATCCGTCTTCACTCAGAGAACCAACTTCATGGTACGTTGAAATGGAAGAGTGACACTAAGAGGAAGCGTGACAAAGAGAGCTTGAGGTAGGGATGCACCAGATGCAGATGGATCACCAGCAGCAACTAGCTCCTCAATGCACCCAAGGGTCACGAAGTTTAATTCCTCCTGCCTAAAATGTCATTGATGTCGATGAAGTTCAATTTGTGAATGTTGTATGCTTTTTTGGTTTTGAAGCACCACTCTTAATCGTCAGGCATGGAAACGACGTTGTTCCCATCTACTATTATTACCCGCTACATCCAAATGGACGTGAATTTGGACAGTGCGTAGATGAATGTTTCCCAACTAGGTTCATTACCTATGCTTCGGAGAGAGACTAAGAGAAAGGAGGCTTCGCACTCAACTCAATGATTATATGCAGGCAAATTAGCTCTTTTGAATTGGTTTTAATTAGAAGCTGTTATAGATTTATGCTACCTTTATTAACATGGTTGTATCATTTTATTTATCGTAGTTGTATTGTGATTGTACTATTAGCAAGGGTCATCCTCCTTTTATTTGTATGAAGTTCTTTTATTTAAGTAAATTAGCGTGCGTCGTCCTTTGTGAAATGGTTGCTATTCACGTAATGGTCGTTCTTAATTTGACGATATACAAATGGAATCCTTTTATAGCGACTTTCTGAAAAAATCGAAGGAAACGATATCTAATTTATATAAAAATCAACATTTAAAATTTCATGTTAATCGATACCCAGATTATACAAAAATATATTTTAAACTATTAAATAAATGTTATGGTTTATAAACGATTCCATGGCGACTTTATAAAAATTTGATTTGGACATAACTCAACATTTACAATACGAAAACATGATTTATCTCTTCTATTAGAAAACTATAATCCAATCGATCCTAATGATTCTTGTTACATAGGAATTCGACTTATATTGGATCTTGTACATTCAGTTAAAGTTCAAAATGTAAAACTACAAACTACCGCGATGTTACGAGCTCGTTTTTAATTAAATATAAATGATTCATTCAAACGCCGTTTAATTAAAAAAATTGTTATTATAATTCAAGTTTATAGTATTAAATCTATTAAAATTTATAAATCTACATTTAAACCAATTTTAAATGTTTAATTAAATGGTTAAAATTTCAGGTTGTTCCAAGTAATATGATATAAATAACGGACATAAAGACAGATTAAAAATAAGAACAGAGCAGGTACACATAAGAACGTACACGCATATTACATATAACAACACAACAATTACACATAAGAACGTACAGACATATTACATATAGGAACCAATACAAATACGAAACATACAAGCGAATAAGCTTCAACAATGGACTACAACATAATACAAAGATACGAGAAAATATAACAGAAATGTCTGCTACATGAACTACTGCACATCAAACTGGTGTGAATCATTAAAAAGATCCGCTGCATCCTTGTTTTCATCCTAGTCATCATCACATCCTTCGTCGACTCTCGGTTTGTGGCGGTATCGCTACCTATCAGTAAAGGTAAGCTCGTTACTACAAGCAGTCAACTCATCTAGACTCTGTTGGTGCCCACCGTATATCACTTATCGAAGTCCCAACTGCATCTGATGAAGATCCTCATAAGAAAATATGGTGGATCCGGATACTTCGTGACCACTGGCCGTGGAATATCAATATATCTATCTTCTCTATATGTAGTGGGTATGCCAATAGTCCAACCATAGTATGGAATCTCGGTAGGCTGTAGAGGATGTGGAGGCTGGTAAACCTGCATGCACTGTGAAATGTCCTAAATAAAAGGGGTTACAAGTCCACTTCAAATAGCAGAAGGACCAAAGAAATCAACTACTGTCGCATGCACAAAACTTCCCATATGAGGTGGCATTGTAATACTGCTTCCATAAAGAAATATTATCCCTGCACATAATAATGAAGTTACTAGCTGGCCACCACTCCTCGGCGTGCCACTGTAAGTCACCAATAGCGTAAACCCAGGGATTACTTGTATCTGGGTGTGGATCGCCAAGAACAAAATCACCATCATATATCTATCTCCAGCATCGCTCCGCTAAGTACAAGTAGAAGCTTAAACTAGGTGGACAAGATACCAGTGGAAAGCGACTTACCGAAAGAAAATTAGCTTGCACTACGTTGGGGTCGATCATAAATGGCGAACCATCATAGGGATGCCAAAGAACCGACCCTTGTGTGGTCTTCAACTCAGTCTAGTTACGAGCTACAACAAATACATGTCGTGCTTTCCCTTCTAGAACCTGTCTATGGTTAACGAGACTCCACGCTCGAACTCTGGAAAGTAAAGGGACAGTGAGGGATGCAAGGTGGGAAAAGTCATGTTGTGAAAGTACACATAGTACCAGTACTGCAAGATCTCCCAAAAACCCGTAATCGAAGCCATTTTTGCTCTAATGACACACTGATGATTCAATGACTTATACAAGTAGGCTAATATAGGTGTCCCCCAGTCGTAAACAAAGACTACTATCAAATGAAAACTCTTCTACTAGCATCACATAACCACAAGGGATTGTGCTCGAAGTATTTGTAAAAGATAAAGTTCCCATCATATACAAAACAAATAATCTAACAATCTCCAAATGGATGTATATTTACTAAAGTCTGGATTGCTTGTCTGATGTATGAGCATCTAATATGGAAACCAGCAGTGATGCCACTCTGTAAGTCAATATGTAGAAATAAACTAGCTAGAAGGTCAAAGTGGAACCGCTCAATACGCTGTAAGGTTTCTCCTGACCTACGGCTATACCGGTGAGAACAGAGAAGTCTAATGGGGAGATTTCTAACTCACCAAAACTAAAGTGGAATGTATGAGTTGTTTTCCAGCAATATACAGCCAATGCACCACATAACTGAACATCATTATTTAAAAGGTTTTCGATACCTATTTAACCAATTATAAACAATTAATAGCGATTAAAATGAATATACTAATTTGTATCTAGTTATGTTTAGAAAAACGTACTCATAAAGTTGTCAAACCTAATATCACAGAGAAACCCATGAATAATACCTTTTGTTTCGTACTCACGGATCGGTCTGTATATACGAACAATACTAACTCAAGAGCTATGTGTACGCTTGCGTCAAGCCTAATACTAAGTACGAGACTTATTAATTTTTTGTATGACATTAAACATGTAAAAAATATATAAATTAAACTTACAGATGCATCAACTAAAATGCTGACGTGCTCTTTGCTTTCAGCTAATTCACGAAAATTAGCCAACTTTTTCTCCGGTCTCAAGTTCGGGTCTTTGTGAGGATCCAGGTTTTTCTGATCATTGCTCTAGCAAAACGTCTTCTCCTGACTGTCATTGTATGTCAACCTCCCGTACCGTCAGTCGGCATGTTTTCTTCTACAGGTGTGTGCTCCTCAGACGGATTGACATTTCCGCTACGACTTCCGCTTGCTCGCATCGCTCTCCATATGTGTCTCATAGCCAGCTTAGCAGAAGTCGGTTATATATACCCACGTACTTTGTCAGCTTATTTTAAACCGGCTAAGCCGGCGGTGTGGATTGACTTTTGCACCACCATATAGATCGAAATCCATTTCGATAGCTGGCTTAAAATAAGTTGGCTAAGGAATTCACAACTCATACCTCGGGTTGGGAATGCTCTTATACGCAAGTTTCATCTTCATCCTCCCTATGAACCCCCTCCCCTTATAAAATAATTTTGAGAACTCCTCATAAAACCTTGACGGCCAAGCATCTCCTTCCTAAAGCAACAACCGCTGCACATTTCAAAATCCAACCCCCTCTATCTTAATACGAACCCAACTCCCTCTCTCTGACCTCAAACTGCACCATTATGATATGCAATGCCCTCGTGCCATACAAGCCTTAACCTCCTAGAGATTTATTGGCTCAACCAGAATATGATATAAATCTCCACCTATAAAGCCTTGTCCGACTTATCATTTCTTAAAGGTTGACCAATGAAATTTTGTGATTTCTCCTCCTTTGTTCTAAGGGATCCCTTAACATATACAGAAATAGCATTGATCCTCCATTACATTTTTGAATAGGACAGACAGAAACACAACATGTTGTTATTTTATGCTAATTTGTAGTATGAGTTTAAGAACATATCACTTGTCTCGGATTGGAGATAAAGCAAAGACTGGTTGGCGTGATGATGATGATTTCAAAGTTATTTTATGAATAGCTGCAAAAGGGGAAGAAGTAGTAGATATTAAGACTTTTTGCAATAGATCTTTTCATCATTATCTAGTGGGTAGATAATTTGCAACTTACCACACGCCTTGTCATTTGCGTTATTCAGTAGAACATTATTTCAAAGACATGATGTTTTCGATTAGATTATCTGTTTATGCAGGAGGCTACGTATATGATCTATCATATGCATTAACTCCTGACTACATCTTGATTACATTAAAACATGGTTTGATTTATTGCCAGAATGGAAAGACAAATATTTTAAAAGGTACATATTCAATTTCTTTTGAAGAAGATGATTTTTTTTTATAAATTTTTGTTCAGTAGTTTTGGAAGAAAGTGGTGTTTAAACGCTTTTTAAAATTTAGTTTTTCAAACCATGTGTAAGTCCGAATGGAAGAGCAAAAATATTTTTATGGGAGTGAGAATATTTAATTTTAAAATACCATATGCTCAACGTTAGGAGGATCGGTGTGATAGTGGATATAAATTTAGTGAAGCATTAATGTTAGCATATGTTAAGCATGGACGATAATGAAGGTGAAATGCCGTTTTAATTTCAGTTTATATTTCCATGCTTTTATAATAAGGCACAAAAATTCATGTTTAAAAGGAACTCCGCTTTAGAATTTAATATTAAATTTCCTTTTAAGTATTATACTTGGAAAATTTGGAGAAAATTCATAGGCAATAGATGATTTTCTAACATGCAACAAAACTAGTATACAATAGAATGGTATGAATGTAACATTCTCCATTTAAATTCTATTATGTCATAAGAGGAAAAGTTTAAAATACAATTATTTTGATATTTATCTTTTTGAATTGTAGGAATTGGATGCAGAATTATATTGTTTGAGCTATACTCGTGTTAATAAGGGTATAGAAATTAGTGGGTGAATAAAGGGCTTTGAATTTAAAAAATTTCATGCATATAGAACTACCC
The DNA here is from genome assembly GCA_030737875.1 of Allium sativum. Taxonomy (NCBI): domain Eukaryota; kingdom Viridiplantae; phylum Streptophyta; class Magnoliopsida; order Asparagales; family Amaryllidaceae; genus Allium; species Allium sativum. Next base: position 705,717,112 of record CM060921.1, read on the forward strand.
GTATATATATGTTGTTCGTGTCATATTTTTAAGAACACAATTAAAAGAATGCATTTTATAAGAGGCACCGATTTAGAATTACTCAGCATACATGTGTTGTATGCTTTGATATGCCATGCATTTGTATACATTTGGCTGCAAAATTGGATGTAAGCAAATTTATTGAATGACATACAATGGTTGCGTACAGTGCCCATGGTTGAATCATAAGGAAATTTTGGGTCGAATTATATTAAATTGTGATAAGGATTGACATAATCTAAGTAAATCTCTGAATATATAGTATTCCATAATATGAGAAAATAGAATAAATACCATTAATGATATTATTTAATATCATTAATGATATTATTTAATATCATTAATGATATTATTCCATAACTGGAGCATTATGTATAAATAGTATGCCATAGTATGAGGAAATAAAATAAATATCATTAATGATATTTTTCCATAAATATCATTAATGGTATTATTTCACAATTGTTGCAATGTGTATGACTACATGCATCTTGTAACTTTATATATTTGTGATTCATGAATGGAAAAGTATCCTTCTCTTATCTCTTCATCATGGTATTAGAGCCTTGATCCAAAACAGTTCAACTTCCTCTTCTTCAATGACTCTCGTTAACCAAACTTCATCCTTTCAGATTCTTTATGGCAGTGATCCCACAAAACCCTACATTTTTCTAGGAAAATGTCAATGGTGCTGAGAACAAGGACATGTGATTGCTCACTGTCCTTTATTTAAGCAAAAGTTTCCTAATGCCATTCCTCCTTCAAATTCTCAACCTCCGCCAAACTTGTTCACACCAAAACCTTAAGCAAACATTGTAAATCCCTCTACCTCTTCATCCTCTTCAACATGGCTTCTCGATAGTGGTGCCACGTTACGATAGATCTGAACAATCTATCCCTCCATGTTTCTTATGATGGAACTGAAGAGTTGATCGTCGGCGATGGCAAAGGCCTTAAAATCACTCATGTCAATTCTTGTTCTTTATCATCACTCAAACTGAATAATGTCTTAGTTGTTCCTACCATGTCCAAAAATGTAATTTTCGTTTCTCAACATTGTCATGATAACAATATCTCAATTATCTTTTCTTCCACCTCTTTTCATATGAAGGATCTCAAAACGGGTGAATCTCTTTTCTAGGGGCTAGTTGCAACAGGCATTTATCAGCTCAAATCCACAACCCCTACAGTCTATGCAAGCATAACTAGTTCACTTGATTGGCATCATTATTTAGGGCATCTGTCTTATAATGTTTTTAGGCAAATTGTTTTCAAAAATGAACTTCATGTTCCTAGTATCTCCACTTTAGATTGTAATTCATGTGCTTGCAATAAAAGTCATAAACTTCCTTTTCTACTTCCTCTATTGTGTCTACTGCCCCACTTGAGTTTGTTTATTCTGATCTTTGGACATCACCAATTTACTCTCATGATGACTTTAAATATTATCTTAATTTCGTTGATCATTTTTCTAAAAACATTTGGAACGAAAATGCAATGCAAAACATATATTTATTCGCTATAAAGCTCTAGTTGAAAAATACTTTCAACTGCCTCTCAAAACTCTCTACTCGGACAACGGCGATGAGTATGAAAGCCTACGTAACTACCTGTCCATCGATGGAATTTCGCATCTCACAACTCCACCCCTCACCCCTCAACACAATCGCTATTTGGGGCAATGACGTCGACACATTGTTGAGACATTTCTATCTCTCTTAACTCATGCTAAAATGCCCCTTGAATATTGGACAAATGCCTGCTCAACAGCTGTTTACTTGATTAATTGACTTCCAACGCCAACTCTAAACAATGTGTCACCCTTCTTTAAATTATTAGGCAAACATCATAATTATTCCAAGCTTCGAAGTTTTGGATGTCTTCGCTACCCATGGCTTAAACCCTACAATTCTCACAAACTTGAACTCAAATCTCAACCATGTATTTTTGTTGGTTATTCACCTACTGAAAGTGCATATTATTGTCTCGAATTAAACATTAATCATGTTTCTCATGTTCACTTCAAAGAGAATATTTTTCCTTTTTCTAAACCTAAAAGTTCAACTGCCTACTTTTCTGACCTAGTGGAACAATGGGCACCTCTCACATTATATATATTATCAAATACTCAATCTTCCTCCTCTCATTCATTGCAAACTAACTCACCTTCCATCACACCTCCTACCTCATTCCCCACTTCACCCCTTTCACCTCCTATGTCCGCAACAAACTCATCTCAACCTCCTAATACCACTGCTGAACTTTCCTGTACGTTATCTCAGTCAAATCTCGATATCTCCACACCTACAAATTCAATACCCAACAATCCTGTACTTTCTCCTCAAATGACCACAGGACTCCAACATGGCATTAGGTAACCAATCAGTAAACTGTAAATGCGGAGGTCCATGAAATGGAGATCCCAAAAAATATCACCCAAGCATTTAAAAGCCCAGTTTGGCGCAAAGCTATGGATGAAGAGATTAATGCATTGGTGAAAAATAGAACTTGGGATCTTGTACCTTCATCTATGTCACAAAATGTAGTGGTATGCAAACGGATTTTTTGAATTGAAAAGAATAAGGATGGTAACATTATTCAGTACAAGGCTCGCTATGTTGCAAGAGGTTTTAATTAGAGAATCGGCATTGACTATGGTGAGACTTTGAGCCCCGTAGTTAAACCCGCCACGGTTCGGCTTGTGCTCCCACTTGTAGTTAGTCAAGATTGGTCATTGTGCCAACTTGACATAAACAATGCTTTTCTACAGGGCACACTCACTGAAGATGTATACGCCATACAACCTCCTGGCTACACAGATCTTATACATCCAACACATGTATGTAAATTAAACAAGGCACTGTATGGGTTAAAACAAGCTCCAAGAGCTTGGTATAAAGAATTATGGCAATATTTAATTGAGTTGGGCTTCAAGAATATGGTATCTAATTCATCCTTATTCACATTGCAAAAAAATGGTGACATCATTTATCTGTTGGTTTATGTGGATGATATTATTGTTACAAGTAATGCAACTCTTGCACTGGAATCTTTTATAAAAAATTTGGCGACACGTTTCTCATTCAAAGACCTTGGAGAATTGTCTTACTTCCTGGGAGTGGAAGTAATGCCTCATACAAAAGGTATTTTCTTGAGTCAAAAGAGGTATATTGCTGATATTTTGTGCAAAGCTAATATGGCAATGCAAAACCAGTTGCAACACCATTAGCAACTCATCCTCCGTTAAATATACATGGAAATCTTCTCAATGATCCTACTGAGTATCGTACTTTGATAGGAAGTTTACAATATTTAAGTCTTACAAGGCCTGATGTGGCATTCGTAGTGAGCAAGTTAGCTCAATACATGCAGCGTCCAACTGAGGAACACATGCAATCTCTACATCGTCTTCTTCGGTATCTAAGTGGTACATCTAATATGGGTTTAATTATACATAAGGATTCACCTCTTACTCTCCCTTCTTATTCTGATGCGGATTGGGCTCGTGACAAAGACGACTACATTTCTCCAACAGCATATATAGTCTATTTGGGCAAGAATCCTATCTCCTGGATGTCAAAGAAGCATCGTTCATGAGCTAGATCATCTACTAAGGTCGAGTACACGGCAGTGGCAAATGCTACCTCCGAAATTCTTTCAGTTGGAAATTTGTTCAAGGAGCTTGGTCATAACCTCACTTTCATGCCAGTCATCTATTGTGATAATGCTGGAGCTACATATGTGAGTGCTAATCCGGTTCTAAAATGAAGCCTTTGGGATTAGACTACCATTTTGTCAAATAAAATGTGCAACCTGGAAATTTGAGGGTCACTTACATCTCCACTAATGACCAGCTTGCGGATGCCCTCACCAAGCCACTACCACATACCTCCTTCACAACATTGGTTAGCAAAATTGATCTTTCATTCTGGCTGTCCGTTTTGAGGGGACGTGATAAGGATTGACATAATCTAAGTCAATTTCTGCATATATGGTATGCCATAATATGAGTAAACAGAATAAATACCATTAATGATATTATTAAATATTATTAATGATATTATTCCATAATTGGAGCATTATGTATTAATAGTATGCCATAGTATAAGAAAATAGAATAAATATCATTTATGATATTATTCCATAAATATCACTAATGATATTGTTTCATAATTGTTGCAGTGTGTATGATTGCATGTATCTTGTAACTGTATATATTTGTGATTCATGAATGGAAAATTATCCTTCTCTTCAACCCATCATCAAATTGTAAGAATACCTATTGAGTTTTGTTTTAATGAATAAAAAATTTATTGTAATACCCTGATATTTAATAAAGAAATTAATAAATAGAAAATGAATTCAATAAGAATGAATTAACTTAAATAAAAAAGAATAAAAAAAGATTTTTTTTACAAATCTCTAAATTTCTCTACAAAAACTTTTTCATTGCATCCGTTGCATTTTTGCAATTTTCATATATTACTTGTCTAATTCCGAGTAAAAACAAAAAGTTATGAAGAAAAGGCTGAAACAAGAATTTACAAGTTTATTATAAAAAAATGTTGCTCAAAACGCCCGGTCCTTAGAGTCGGGTCGACCGACTTAGGAAAAATGCCCAATAAGCCTTGTACCTAGCCAACTGTCTAACTAGATATATAATAAGAAAGTTAGACCTGAGAGTTATAAAACCTGAACCATTAAGATTAAAGATTAATGATTAGATGTTTGCCTATGACGTGTCAATTGTAGATTTAATTAAGTCAATCCTGTGGCCCAAGATCCCTTAGCACTCCTATAAGTAGAACCTAACCTATACTTTTCATTCCATACATTTTTCTCCTCCTCTAGGATTTCTCTTAATTTTTAGATGTTGAACCTAAAATTAAATATTTTCTTTAAGAAAGAAGTATATAAATAAAAGTATTATTTAGTAGATCTTGATAAAAGGGATTAAAGAAAGCCACTGGATATTAGCATAATACCACAGAAGAGTGGAAATTCACCACTTTAGAAATAAAAATTAAAGAAATAGGGTTGAAATTAATTTTAGCCTATAATTTTGGTTAACTGTTTTAATTTCAGTTTAGTGTAAATTTATTCTCTATCAAATTTTACAATTTATTTTAAATTTGTAGTCTATTACAACTATTTTACATTTCTTTAACATGTGTTAAATAATCTATGTTTCTGCAGATTTTAGATAAAAATTACGTTTAGATCCTTTTTAACTTATGTGTAGTCTAGTACAAAAGATAGAAATTTCACGTAATATAATTTAAAAATAAAATGTATAATTTCCAGAAAAGACAAAACTAAATATGTAAAATATGTAAATCTATAATAGAAGAAAATAAAATGTTCTGAAAAGATAAAAAAAATTGTTAAAGAACAATTTTTTAAAACCAGTAGATAATAAATTTACAGTTTTCAAATAAAAAGAAGTAGTTGACAATTTTTCAATTATGCCCAGTAAATTTACAGTTTTTGCAAATTTAATATGGTTTTTTACACTCTTAATTACATTTCTTTTGCATGTATTAAAGAGTTATGATTATGTAAGCTTAGTTTAACAAAAGTTTTAAATTCATTAAGATCATGTGAAATAATAAAAAACAAAGAGAGATTTCATGTAAAACAGAGAATATAGAGTTATTAGAAAAGATCTAAAACATATGTAAAACTTGTAGATATGTAATAAAAGAAAATGGATTGAGAAGGCAACCTTGAAAATAGAGACTATTATGAAATAGAGGGAAATACATAAAATAACCAAATTATCATAATAATAAAAAGAGAATTGCGAGGGGGGGGGGAGGGGTGGTACCGGCGGTTATTAGAAACGCATGCCTAATTGAGATGGATAAGTGACCAATTGTTAAGACTCAGTCATAGAGGACCTTGGTTGGAGTACATGTAAGTTATTGTTTAATGGGGCCCGTACCTACGGCAGACCATACATGCATGCTGAATTGTGATAGATAATTGACGGGATAGGGAAAGGACCTCAATTAGTGCGTACCGGCGATAATCAAGCATGTGACATCGATTTAAGGTAGATAGTCGTTGTTGGTCATACTGTAACAACCCGCCTGGAGTAGGCCTAATTTTCGGCTCAGAAAAGGCCCATCGTAACTTAAATCCACTTTAAATGAATTGTTGGTTCCCATAACGAATTACATTTGCACAGAATAACATATAACATAACGCTATGGAATCTTACACAGCGAAACAAAAAAGTATAATACCAAAATAAGATGCAACATATTATTAAAAGCCATACAAATTATAAAATACAATTATACAAAATAGTACATCATCATTGTTCATAATCTAGAGTTTCCATAAGAGAAATAGCAATAATAACTAATAATAGCATAATAGCCTCGTCGCCTTCTTTAGGCTCCATCATCGTTTCGTCCATTGAGTCATTACCCCACTTGTTGACTTGTTAGATATGTTAAGGAGAGGGGTCATAAAATAAAGTCCTATGTAACTGAAAACAATATTTTCTTAAAGACCATACCCTAGATTTGGCAGGTTATATATATATATATATATATATATATATATATATATATATATATACTATACTATTAAAGCTGAGTTGTTTTTCGGTGGCTCTCAAGCCCCTTCCATTTTCTGTGAGACTCTCCCTGAGGGTGACACGTGGAATGTGCACTAAAGCGTCTTCCTTCTTCCCGAATCTTTCTTTCACGTTTCTTTTCGCGTTCTCATCCCCTTTTTCCTTACCTTTCGTTTTGCTCTGCATTCCCAAACCCTAATTTAATTTCTACATATATGCAGTACATCTCCTTTCTTTACTTTGTCCTCCGCTTATTTTCTCTTAACCCCCACCACTTTTTCCCTCCCTAAACCCTAAATTAAATTTGGGCTTTTCAGTTTCGTGATTCAAGAATTGGCTTGCCAGCATGGCTATACCCTGCCATTTCCCCTTTGATTTTGTGTGCGCCTTTCCTCCACCACATCAAACTTATACATTCAGCCTTTGTCATCCTATCCGTTGTATCCTCTAGACTCTGGACGCCCAGCTTGAGGTAAGAATCCTAAATTCACTTCGTTTATCTCACTACTACTTTTACAGTTTTCCCCACCATCCAATTTATCTGTTCATTTTTTTTTGTATTCTCTAAATTAGGACAATTTGATCTATTCCTACTCGCCAAATTAGGGCAATCCGATACTTCGACGTCACAAAATCGGTGAGGGTTACCGTCCATTTGTGAACTACTGGTGAGTTGCTGCGATTTACATGCTCTCCTGGATCACGTTGAGGTAATCTTGGTTCCTAACACTGTTTGCACCAACTGATTTCATTTTTGTGTGGGATTTGTACTCTTTCTATTTTTCCAGTGGTTAATTTGTAGTAAAATATAATTTACTAATTTCTCAAATTCATGTCAATTTAGGATCTATGATTTCATTAGATTTTTTTATTTTCCCACTATGAATTTCTGCATTTATGGTTTGAATTGATTCAGATAACAGTAATTCTAAAATTATTCACCTTTTTTACATGTGGGTCTAATTTCTAATTTTGTCTTCATTCCAACTGATGTAAAAGGAGATTTAAATAGAACCAAAAAAATATGCATTATGTGGCTGATAGAATACAACAAGATAGATTAAGACATGGCAACATTACCAAAGAGAAGATTACCAAAGCGAATATGATATTATTTTAAACTAATAGTACATCGATCTTGACTAATCATGTTTTGCCAATTTCTGGTGCAACCTCAATATGCAGTTCATAGATAAGTTATATGAATGGATGTTGTTCATGCAGATATGGAAGAAAAATGCATGACACATTTTTTTAGTTGTTGAGCTCTATTCTTTACTTATGCCACGCAGGAGATTCCAAAAGCCTTTGGTGGCATATTTGCTGCTTCGTAAAAATAATTATAGGTAAAATAATATTTACTACAAGCAAGGATGACTCAATGATGGTTACGTTTATATCTCTAATTTTTACATTTGAGCATCTTATATTTCTGTGTAACATTCGTACTACTATATGTTCTACTATTTTTATCATTTGTTATTTCCATTGACTGTTTTGATCACGCTATGATAACATTGATGAGTGAATGTGAAATTATTAGTATAGTTTTGACATTTCCTATCATTGAACTTGGTTACATATGAGTGTTTAACAATTAGAATCAGCTGTCATTCTTTGCCTTTGCTAAAACATCACGATGTATTGTATACGGGTTTAATGAACGATATTCACTTACACGCATTATCAGTAACATAGAATTTGCTGTCTATGTTGATTCCAGTTCTTAAGGTTCACGTTTGTTTGACGGTGTCTTTCCCCATCTTATTTTTAACAACTTGAATTGATCATGTCTATCTATCATCACTATTTGTTTTAACTCTTAATTAACATAACTCATGACTCATAAGTGGAAATTTTTAAAATAGTTCTTCAAATTTAGTAAGAATCCAAGTCGTCACTTTTTTTGGACTCTTAAATGTCACTGCTTATTATCCTTAAGCGTGCCATGAATATTTGGTTGAATTTAAACTGCTGTCATTTCACTTTTATTCAAAGATCGTTGATTTGTAGATTGTGATAACAACAGAAGCATGGCTCCTGTATGACTGATAAATTTCAGTTCTCTTAGTTATTTACTGAATTTAAAACTTGAGTTTTGTATGTTAAATATTTGCAAAATGTTAAAACTGACAAATGAGTTAACAATTTTGCAGGCAAGCAACTAAGAGAGCGGAAGAAAAGCCATCGTCAATACACAACCTAACATGGATTGGGAGGGTTAAGGGCCTTTAGGTGAGTTATTCAATGTATAATGATATGAAATTCAAAATTGTTATCTCATGCTTCTTTTTTGTTGTAAAAATTTGTTACACAACCTAACATGCTTTTTTTTTCCAATTCGGTTTGCTTCAATTTCCACCTGAACATCAATTTTCATTAATGGTTGCTCGATGAAAAATGCCTTGGTGTCTGCTTTTTAGTTTTCATTTATTTCTTCCAATTTATTTGCAAAATATGGATCCTCATTACTTTGTATTTAAGCTTATTGCCTTTGTCATCATTATGGATGTTAGACTTTGCAACTGTTTTTTAAATTTTGTTCCATGATTCTATTTTCTTAAACAGTTCTCCCCTTAATTTGATTGCTGGAACATATCATCAGTATTACAGGTAGCTGTTGTGGCTGATTTTGAACTTCCATCAACTATGGTATGTATCCCTACTTTCATCTTTATTTCCATGTAACGATGTGCTGGTATTAGTCGTACCCTTCAAATGTCTGCTTAAATCTTCTTCTTTGACCAAAGTAAAACAATATTTTTGCCTGTCGCAGAAGAACTTTCTATTGCTAAAATATTTTCGTTGCCTTACTAATTTGAGTGTGTCCAAATGCTACTAACTGGTAATTATTTTTGAAATGCTGTTAATAATCCACATCAAAATTGGTAATTACTTATGAGCTTGGTTTCAAGTACTTGATGATTGTTAGAAGTATTATTATTTTTTAAACGAAGTGGATCTCTCAATCGAAGTGCACATGTATAACTCAATTAGTTTCTATCGTTTTTTGTTCTTCCTGGCAGTCACCTAATTTGACAGTTTTCCTCTAAAATATTGGACATAGAATTCATTCAAAGCTTTTGTTTATGTAAATTTTTGCTACCAACTATAGTTTATTGAATTCAATTCTTTCCTTTTGATAAAAAAATCCAGTGGAGTTCAGCTAATGCTGAAGTTTTACCATATTCTAGCTGATTTGATTACTGGCTAACACGAGGAGGGATCTTGCTATAAATCTACCAAATCACACATTACATGCTTCTACAACCTTTTGCTAATTTGAAACTAACACTGTACATTCATAATTTCTACTCATTATGTTCTTTATACCAACAACATCAATTTTCAGTTTAGCTTTGCCAAAAAAGATATCTTGAATTATCATTATAAAATTTTATGTTCTACCAATGCATATTCCAAAAATAGAAATTTTTATGTTGATTTTTTCAGCCGTTTGGTTATTAAAATGTATGTTTTCACCGTACAATTTCTTATGCATGAGTTAGTAGTAGGATTTGATATTAAGCTTCCTACTAATGACTACGACTGCTAGAATACACAAGATTCCTACATATGTTTTTACTCAGGCTTTAGTTCGTATATATTGTGATTGCCATTAGAATTTGTATTTGATTTTTGTGGTACGAAGAAAATTTTGTCAATGTTTTTATGGATCTTCCATGAACTATCTTATCGTAAAAATTAGTTTGATTATGTTTGAGTTCTTTATGATTATTTTTTTTTTAAAAAAAATAGTTTTTTGCTTAAATGTTAAGGTAGATAGAGCTTTTTGTGCTATGCCATATTTTTATGTCTCATTTTTTGTTTAATAATTTATAACTGAGATACAGAACCCCTGCTTGAGCCTTTCAATTTATTTATGTATAGGGATAAATTTCGGATTTTCATGTTTCGTAGTAGCAACCAAAGTCCATGGATATATATATATATATATATATATAATGTGTGTGTGTGTGTTTTATCCTTAGTGTACATGGATTCCTATCATTCCTAATATGATGCATTTAATCATATTCTTATTATGTTTGTATACATGGATGCCTATCTATGCATTCATTTGATTCCTAATGTATGTGTATTTACATTTGGAATCTTTTGGAAGAACTCCTCTGAAAAGTTTAAACCTCCTCTGAAAAGTTTAAACTAGGTAAAATCACCCTTCCAAAAAAAATAAAAAATCAAATTCTCATAATTATCCCCTTACTTTTTTTAACTCTCCTAAAAAATGTTATACCACTATGCTGCTAATTTCTTCTATTTTTTTTTAACTTCAAATAGTCATGTGCATCAATGTAAGTATTTAGTTTCTATAAAAGCACCGATCAGTCAAGTTATATTTAGCTAACGTGGATTTTGTTCTTTTTTCATTTCAAATAGTCATGTGCATCAATGTTAGTATTTAGTTTCTATAAAAGCACTGAATCAGTCAAGTTATATTTGGCTAACGTGATTTTTGTTGTGTTTGAGTTGCCAAAATGTGAGTCTAAAAATAGATTAGCCGCTTGGAAACTAAGCTGCTTATTTGTATTTTAGATATGGATTATTTCTTCTATAATAATAATAGTTGACGTGATAATTGAGATTTGAGTATCATGTCATCTTGGGTGTTGTTTACACGCAAATGGATATCATTTATTTTTAGTACGGTGCTAAGCATGAAACTAAAGTTGATATTCAAAATGTCATTTTCTTCTGCGAACTGTGTTTCAGTTGTTAATGTTAATGTTCAATAGTCAACTTATGAGGTAAAGAAAATTGATAATTAGCAGAAATCATAACTGTTTTCAACTTACAATCTTCACTAATAACTACCATTGGTTCGGATTATTCCCATTAATTCTCCAGTGTAGTTCTGTAGTGTAGCCTCTGTACTTAGTAAATTGATGGAGGTCCAACTCTTCATTACAATTACAATTTCAATATTCTCGCTTTGACAAGTTTGTTATGATCAAAGAAATTTCTCTCATGATACTTATGTTTATGGAATCCTGGACTGCAGATACGTGTACGCACTGGCATATGTTCTGCACATAATGTACACACTGGCATTATGTCCGGCCAATATAATATATAAACACCTAGAGCATATATTGTTCTGTCAGCATTATTACGAATATAGAGAAATATGTCACTTAGTTGACATTACAATATTGTTGTAACAAATACTCAGGCACAAAACATATAAAATGCAGTCCGTTTTGACTTTCTTTAACCTATAAATACATTTCAAATCCTTCAAACGAAAATTTTACTCATTGTTTGATATGCCAACTACATTATTTACTGTTTGAATACCTCTTCCCTTAAACGTTGAATACTTTAAAGTGAGGGAATTCATTTGAAAAATGCACTGAGACATGCGTGTTCACTTTTTTCCTCAAATACGATGACATTGCGAATAAACCTCTAATATTAGTACACTGATTCTAAAGAAAGCATAAACTACTTCTTTGCTTCATTTTGGGTAATTATAATTTCGATATATTGTGTAGATCTCTTATTTTGATTCATAATTGCTTCACTAGATAATGCTTATCTTCTAAAAACCTCTGCGTGTCAGCTAGACATTTCATCATCATTAGATATCTATTTTTTTCCAATTGATCTCAGTCGAGCAAATGCAAAAAAGGATAGGTCAGTGAGAGAAGAATCATGAAATCCTGGGATTAGTTTAAAGTCAAGCACAGCTGAAGAGTCATGGACTTGCTTAGAAATATGGTAAGTAATTTTTTTTTTAAATTATGTTTTTATGGTAGTTCAATCAAATGCCATTTCCCATCATTAGTATAGTTACAGAACTGTGCAAGAAGAATATAGTTTTTTAATATGCATTCAAAATCTCAGGGTGAAAGAATATATTAGTCGTATTTTTCTGATGTTTGCTGGATATAAAATTATAGTGAGAACAAGTTTTTAAAAAAAAATACAAAGACTATATAAGATCAAATTAAAAATTTGGCATGGACAGCTTCATGTAACATGACTATTAGTAGCTCTAAAGACATTATTTTTTTCATTCTCAGTTATAACTCAATTTTTTTAATTATATTCAATATGCTGACTTCAGTTAGAATTATCTCCTCGCCTAATGCTACTACAAAGACCCCAGATGAGTGGTTGGCAAATAAATTTCCATGCCTACATTCATTGAATGTATTTACCATAAAACTTTCAAGTATATTAAGCATCGATTCAGTAGGACTAATAACGTTATTTATTCGTGGACACATCAAAAAAAATTCTAATATTTTTTCATTTACGTTTGTATTTATTTGTATTAGTGATTATATACGTTTGCGCGGTGCATGTGCGTTGTTCTCTTATATCCACGTTGTAAAAGACTACATATAGTTCTTGACGTATAATTTCCTAATTATCTTTCTTTCATGCTTTATTTCCACTCACATTATAAATTAACTACATCAAATATTAGTGGCTTCATCCAATACAAAATTATTACCCGCTGAGTTATTTTTGTTTCGCATTTCCTATTGTACACATACATTTGTGTTCTTTGTTGAATTTTAGGTTTGATTCATGATAAGTAAAAGATAATTTTAATTTGGATGTCCATTATTTAAAGGCTGCAAAATCATACATATTTCTTAATCACAAAAAAAAAGTATTTGGATTTGCAGAAAGTGTCACTTAGTGTTAAACAGACCACCAGTGTTGAACCAAAATATGATTGTATATTTCTATATATTTATTTATGCGAACTCTCTTTTAGTGTTTAGTCGTTGAAGAATTATTTGAAATCTTTGTAACAGAGTATTACTCAAAAATGAATTTTGGTTTCACATTGTACATTTTAGTACATGTCTTAACTTCACTTGACATGCCAATACACTTTCAACATTCCAAGTTATATATCTTATTATGAAACCACAATAAGAAGTTATTGAACTCTGTTGATTTAGCATATTTATGAAGGGCATACTTCCACTTTGTCCAGTTTTAATCTACCCTAATTTTTTTAACCCAATTTAGGAAATTTTATATTCACTAAACTAATAAATTTGGTGTTTCTAATACTATCAACATACTAGAAATTTTAGCTTTGTAAATGAAAATTTGAAACATCCATGATGTGAGCATTAATATTAAAAGAACTGATTATATGTTAACCATTATGTCCTGCATTTTTTAAACTTTTGGTAGATTTTGTAGGCATATTACATTATTCATCCCTTGCTAAACGTATAAGTGATGAGGTATTTACCATTCGTTCATACCATGTGTCAATTAATGCATAAGCTCCTTATGTTTGGATTTTATGTTTTGAATGCATGAGACTTGAATTGGAAAATAATTAATCAGTTATCTTAATCATGGAAGACCTTGACTATAACACAAAATAATATGGAAGGAATTTCCTGAAATAAGCAGTAATCAAATGGTTTTATCTATGTCATATGTGTCTCTATGGTGTGTCAATATTATTTTAGCTCTTTCAAGGTTTGCCTTGCTTCCATGTAATAATTGTATAACATTCTATTTATGTTGACTTGATTTTCTCCTTTTTATTCTCCTTATTCGAATAGGACAAAAAAGTTTGTGAGATCAGCTAGATACTTTACATCGAAAAAAAAAAAAAAAAAGAGATATTTCAAAAATCATACTTGGTAAATTTTTTACATGGTGAATTGAAGAATTTTTTTATTTTTTAAGTTGGATTCTCATGGGATACACTAATCAGTAAATAATTAAATATATAAGCAATGGAGGTTTCTGCTTCCTACTTCAAACAATAGGTTAAGCTTTTTTATCTGTTATAATTTTTTATTGTTTAAGTTGGATTCTCATGGGATACACTAATCAGTAAATAAATATATAAGCAATGGAGGTTTCTGCTTCTTACTTCAAACAATAGGTTAACCTTTTTTATCTGCTATAATTTTTTATTATTTAAGTTGGATTCTCATGGGATACACTAATCAGCAAATAAATATATAAGCAATGGAGGTTTCTGCTTCCTACTTCAAACAATAGGTTAACCTTTTTTATTTGTTATTCGAGTACAACACATTTGTTGATATACAAGTAATCAGTCTCAATGTTGTCAGTTACATGGATCAATTGTTAACATGAATTTCATAAATAGTCTAAAATAATGTATGGATGTTAGTTGCTTTGACAAATTATAATAACTATGTAGAATTGTCATGCTGCTAGGTGTAAAATTCTAACCATGAGTTTAAAACTTTGCATGCCAATTTATTTATCTACTATTGTACAATCCCATTTTTTTTGTTTCATCATGTTAATATTATGGATTAATATATTTTTGGCCAGGAACTTGGCGTTTTGACTGTGGGCGTTTATTTGTTTCACGTGCAACAAATAAAGAACTACTATTAAAAGCTATCCTTTTGAAAAGAACAGACCTTCTGAAAGGAACGAAGTTTAAGATATCCTAAATGTATTTTTATTCACATGAGGAGTCTGTAAGGTCTTTCATAGTTTCCTGTTGTTTCTGAAGGATCTTAAAAGTTTATAATTGATATTGTATAAGCTAAGACCAAGTTAGCTTTTACGGATAGAACCAAACTGTTGAACAGTGTAACAAATTATTATGTACCACACATTTTGGACATTCAATCGTGATTCTGAGGAAACTTTGAGTCATTTATCGAAAGGATGACTTTGTTATTTCATTCTACTGATATTTTTATGCTTTGTACATTTTGTGCATGTCGGACATAATAAAACTTTTTAGTCCTTTTATGCTTTAATGTAATTCGTCCAAATAATATGCATAACATATCATAGTTTGCCTTCAATTTAGGAGTGTCCAATTTTTGGCAAACTTTAGAACATGTATTATCTCTACATTGTTAAGTGGTTTAAATGAAGTGGGCGATTTGTGCGCAATATGTATACTTAACCAGATCATGACTGTTTTGATCCTTCGTTCCAAGGACATTATCTGATGATGCAACATGATACAAGTTTTTTTTAAAAAAAACTTTTACTTTTTGTAATAGTAATTTTTGTAGACTCTATTTTATGGTAAATTTCTTATTGTTTCTTTTTCAGTATCTTGATCAATAATTTAGAATAGATATAAACTAACAATATTGCCAAACCCGTATGCGAAAATCAACCTCAATAGAAAATCAAGTTTAAACCATTCTGCTACTTATTAATTTGATGTTACTTTCAGTAACTTCAATGAAAGTACATTAAACTTATTATATAAACACATATTGTGTTAATAATAAGCATATAAACGTTTTTACATAGTGTTATTTTTTTCAGATTAGTGCGGCTGTCTTAGGAAGCATTACCCAGCTATACGGAATACAACTACCAGCACTACCAGCTGTGCTTGAGATGATTTAATGTTGTTGCATCACATCACTTTATATTATCATTTAAGAACCTGTGGTATTTCAATAGTCAGACCAACCTATGTAGTAGTTTTCTCTATGAATATTATGAAGCTGTATATAATCTCATTTACCAGTTGAAGTACATGGTATTGACATTCAACTTTATGGTGGTGTTCATATTTTACAACATATTGACTTACCTCTAGCTGTCAAATGCTATGTCTTTCCAACTGTATTTAGGATCCATTGGTTTTTCAAGTGTTTAAATAGCATATTTTTTTATCTTGCTGTTATCAACTTCTAGCTGTCAAATGAAATTCATCGTTTTGTGATATATGAAAATAATGGTAAGAGATGATATGTGAGTACAGTGTGAACAGTGTACATACCTCAAATTGTACGAAATTGCCGACAATCTAAAGAACAAAATTCTATGGCACGTTATGCCATATTTTTGTGTAACAATGTAGTCCCGCCTTTTACTCTTAGAGGGCATCTTACATATGCAGATTCAATATGACAACACTTACGTTACCGTTGGCTCATTGGAAAGTCACATCTTACGCTGCTTTCATATTTTTGGTTTTTTTATATGCATCTTATTATCTTAAAAATATTATAAACACACAAATTAAGGGACCATAATATCAATCAATGTTTGTATTTGCAACATATATGACGTATTAACCAAAAGCTATCATTTCAACCAAAATTAATGCATGTAATACCAACAAATTTGCAACAGAGATCAATCGGTTGTAATATAGACCAAAAGCCATAATTTCAGCCAAAAGTAATGAATGTAATACCAACAAATAAATTAATGAACAAATAAATGGGTTGTAATATTAACCATAGTATCGATTCGGTTATGGCCAGAACTTTAATTTCAATGATAATAAGCTGTAATATCAATGTTTTAGTATATATGCATCGTTTTTTGCGAACCGTGTGCGAAGCACGGGTTCACACTAGTATATATATATATATATCAAGGTATGTCTACGAAATGCATAAGCACACATATACAGAAAAATATTCTAATTAATGAGTTGTATACCTAAATCAATCACTTAGGACCTCTATTAATGCATTTAGGGTGGAGACCCAACGAGATGGACATTCTTAAACACTTAAGGCCCATTCTAGCATGTTTACTAAGGGTGGATTCTTATGATCTCTTATGACCCTAAGGCAGACCCTAGCTTCTTAAGACCCCATCCTAGCACGTCAATGTTCTTCTCACAAGTAATATGAGAAGTAGTATCTCGTCTCTTAGTAGCAGTTTAGGGTAGGCCCGTATAGACCCCTTTAAGACTGCTTCGGCGGACGTCTCGTGTTGCGACTTAACTAATATTACGGTGGAACACCTATGCCGCTTAACACTTCACTTAGACAGTTTTTGAAATAGATAGCATGCTACGTCCCACGTATACCAGATATATCCCTAGGTTGGCCCTCACAAAGCTCCTAGAGGAAGTGGACATTTGTTAAACTACCCTACTCCATTATTGCCATGATTAAACCAATTTTAGAGAAGGAGGACCCATAGACCTACTTCGAATCTAATAAGGGAAGGTCCTATCACTTTGGTCCATATCCAAGAAATAAAATTTCAGAATGGTCCTGGTCCTAACCACTTAAGACCCAAACTAGATAAGAACAAAGTTAGCCACTTAAAACCTTCTCAAGGCATAACAAGCCTACCTATTTACACACATAATAAGTATATATACATATATACATATATACACACACATACACACACTAGACCTCTCACATTAACCGTCTACATGTAGATGCTAGACATGCCTGGTCGCTCCGGGCAGATTTATACCACAAGTGGGATTAACCTTGTGTCATAGTGTACTAAACTAAATGGCACATGACACCTAGACCTCTCACATTAGACGAACCCACTTGTGGTTGCTAGATTTTCCAGTTGGTTATGGGCAGAATTCTTCCACAAATGATGAGCAATCTCGTGTCTATGTGTCATTATTTAATATATAAATAAGTCATTTTATATGCACATGCAAACAACAATTTATTTTGGGACATTTCAAACTTTTAACCTTATTAAATATATTTATTACGTCGTTATTATATTGAATTGCGTTAGCTACGTTACATAAATAGGATATTTGATACGTATAATAAGTGCCAATTTACGTTCGAATATGAAACATTTTAACGGTGTAAATAAATGTTTTAATGGTGTAAATTGTCAATTCGGTCTACATTAAAGGCATGCAAGTTAATTCCTACATCAAATCGCTAAATATATGGCATAATTAACAATAGCAGTAATGGGAGAAATACAAAATAAATATCAAAACTTGGATCTTACGCTAGTTAGAACAATTCAGGTAATGAATCAAGAACAAGGTGTAAAATTCATACAACATATATACATATGTATATGTATACACATATATACCTAGACCTTTATTTATTCTAATTTACCCTTTTCCATGTTTTACATAAAACATTGATATTTGATTTGTTTCAAATTTGAATACATTCAAATTATCCATTTAGAATGGAAATCCAGACATATTCAAATAATAAAACTAAATTAAATCCGATTTTTTTACATCACAATCAATTTTAGATAAAAAGGATAAATCAGATCAAACAAAAGTTAATCACCCAAAATGTTCTTCATCCATAACCCAAACAAATTCACAAACCCAAACATTTATTGACAATTCTTGCGAAACATATGTAAAAATAGGAAATTTGGGGGTTTTACAATTTGATATTATGGTGAATCCAAATCTCCCTAGTCATACTAATCAATATAAAATTCTACTAAATGTAGAATATGCCTAAACAATTATTATTTCCACTCACAATGATTTGCTGTATGGAAATGTTGTTGGTTTGATGTTTTATGCCCATAAGATATGAAAATCTTCAATAACGAGCGCAAATGCAAACTCCGATCCCCTGGAAATATATATATATATATATATATAGGAATTAAAAAATTATAATTCTTATAAATATAAATCTTATGATTTCAGATTCGTATCCTATCCAAATTCCATAAGAAAAGGGATTAGAAAAGAAAAATAGATTTTAAGAGAGGAAGAAAAAACCAATAATATATTTCTGTGGAATCAATGGCAGAGTGGAGGCAGGGAAGGAGAAGAAGACTAGGTTTAGGGTATTTTTTTAGCAAGACGGTAGTGTAGAGTGGTTCTACGCAGCTGATTCCTATTAAGAATATGTAGAATAAACGGTCAATAGGCCTGACCGGTGGTAAAACAAGTCTAAGTGCCCATTACATCATATTATACAATCATGAATGTAAACATACATACGTAAGCCATAAGCACCATATAAAACAACCAAAAAGCCAACGAACCAGGAACCACGACAAGGTGACGAAGACCATCGAACTGCAAGCCAAAATACTGGTTTCAAGCTAATGGACGATCCATAGAGCGAGCTAGATGAAATGGTCACCATGGGCATGGAAAAACCCTTCGCTAATGTAGCTCCAGCGCCTCTGAGCTTCCCATTGATTCTTCAAATTTAACCTCAGTTGACATTAACCTCGATCTGAAAGTTAGCCAAGCTTCGACACCTATCCATAAGTAGTAAGAATGAGTTATTCTATGGCATAACTATAGTCCACTTGTCGAACGTCCATTGAAGAAACAGTTGTTGCGTTCAACCCAAACTGTCCAGATGAAGGCAGCGATGAAAGTGTCAAGCTCTGAGGAGTAGGGAGAGTACTACCAATGATCCAGATGATGAAACTGTAGAGGAATTGAGCCAAAAACATGTGCTGCCACAGAGGTCCAAACGAAGGAATTGAGTTCGTAGCCATTTAAAAGATGTGGAATAGATTCATCGGCAAGGTGGCAAAGAACACAAGCGGGGTTCACCATGATATTTTTGTGGATCATACTATCTTTGGTATTGATGCTACCATGCGCTGGGCACCACACGAAATAAACGTATCCTAGGCGGTGCCCTAATCTTCCAAATTCTAGGGAAGTTGAATAAATGTCCAGAGAAGGCAAGAAACTTATAAACTTAACTAAGAAAATGTGGTTGAATGTGAGGTTCTAGATTTTAATATAAGGGTTATAAGTGAGGGAAGTGGCCTGGATGATATTAAAGACTTTGTGTAACTCGACCAAAATGGATAGAAGAAAGTTGGTGGTGGGAACGATGGTCGATATGCCAAGTTGGATAGCTTATTGGATCGATACCGAGGTGTTGGGGGAGTAGAGAAAAGGAAAGCGTATAGATGCGCAAGGGGATAGTCGTAGAACCAGGTGTCAAGCCAGAAAAGACTAGGAGTGTCATTATCAACCATAATGGAAACAAGGTACTTAATGCGAGGAAGTTGTTTGTGAACAAATTGAACAATTGTAAACAATTATTTAATTCGTTCGGCTTTCCTGAACAAGGATTGTTGTAAAGGGTGTCGAACTCTAGGACCAAAATTATTTTACTACTAAATCCAATCAGATTATTTCGAAAGTTTGATTTTTGAAAACAACAGAAAATAAATAAAAAGAGAGTTTTTTCTTAAATAGATGAAAGTAATTAGGGAGTAATGACATAAACCGGATTAATAATCATCAATCGCCAAACAATTTAATATAGATCTAACTCATGTTTCTGCCACAAATATGAATCAACAATAATTAGGTTTTTTAGAAGCAAACATGTGAATAACAACAAGCATAGCCTATGCAAGAGCTAAGCTCTTAAACAACCGTAGGCTATCAGGATAGGTTCACTACTTTATTTCTAAAACCCCTAAAAATTAGATCTAAATCTGAATAGTGTTAGATCAAACATGAATATACTCGGTAATGGAGCACAACTCTTAAAAGACACAGAGTATAAAGGTTTAGATCTAACTTTTGAATCAAATCTAGATCTATATGCATAAATTCCTCATCTCTTTGGCTATGTGATTCATATTGAATCTAATCTATAAGCGTCATCACCCCCTAATTAAAGAGGATTAACTAGACATAGCTAAATGAGAATAAGGGAAAAATAAAAGTACAAACATAAATAAAATAAAACAAAAACAAAGAAGAGAATGAGAAGAATACTTTCATTCCAAGAGAAGAGTTACAGAATAAAACCCAATATCCTTTAAATGTAGGAGATATAAGGGTATTTATAGCTGCCATGACCAAAGTGACCAAGTACAAGATGTGGGACAAAAGTCTTTGCCTAAATAAAAAATAAACCAATGTGAACGCATGTGAATGGACTTGCAAATGTCATGGAAAAATAGCTTGCGGGAATCAAATGGCATCAACTTCAATCGTTTTGAGCATGAATAAGAACTCCATAACATCTGAGACTAGTGATCTTTATGAAAAAGCAATGAATCTTGACATTAAAATATGCGGCAGAAGGTGGTTGAACAACAACATTCCTTCAGGTCTTCATGCTTTAATCCATCTCTAAAAACCAACACTCTTCTTGCACCAATTCTTCAAGCTTTTTTAACAATTAAGTGCGTCAATCCATTCATCTTAAATAATATGACAATACAACTATAAATACACAGAATTAATTATTTTGAAGAGAAAACAAGATAAATAAGCGGATAAAATATACACATTTACGTGTATATTTGAAGTGAATGAAGTACTCTACTACAACGGTGATGGACGGGTTAGGGGACGTGCATGCAGGATGGATTTAGATTGGATGTTGTAGTAGCGTGAAAGAATCCATGATTTCCAGAGAGAAACCCCGAAGGCCAAACTACGCCATAAACACTTAGCCAGAAGTGCGTGATTAAGAATACAGGTTTGGAATTCCCAAACCACCAGCATTAACCTCCAAGCAAACTGAGCTCCAATTGACAAGTGCGATAGCGGGTCCACCATGCCAGAGAAAGGAATGATGGAGCTTGTCGATTGTGTTTATGACCCAACTCAGTGCTCAATCAATAGAAAGCCAGTAAAGTGGGAGAGCAGAAAGGACTGCTTTTACGAGGGTTAGACGACCGATAGTTGAGATGGAGGAGGTTTTCCAGCATGTAAGTCTAGATTTGATTTTTGAAATGAGTGTGATCGTCGCTTTCCTATGAAATAGAAAAGAGCGAAATTTTAAAACTATTCTGCAAGCGCACAGATCGTGTAATATGCAGGGTTGAATTACAGGGAGGTAAATTAAATTAAATTATTTATATAATTTCTTGGGCAAGCTAGATGAAATTTGGAGATTCGGTTGAAAAACAATAAAGCTATTATTGAATTGAATCAGATCTGAATCTAATCAAATCTATATTCAATCCAATATGACCTAGAAAAGCAATAAAAAGGATAGAAATTTAAATTGTACAAATTAAATAACAAACAGAAAATAACTTATGATTACCGCTGAATCTAACCAGACGATCAATCACTAATGAAAATAAGTGAAAAATACAAATAGTGCTCTACCAAATCTAATTGTGTAGACAACACTAATTTCTAAGAAAATAAAAAATTGCATAAAAGAGAAAAAGTAAGAGAAAACTCTCAATTCATGGATTATGTTTACAATGAGATTACAAGGGTATTTATAGGATAGATAGCCAACCCTAACCCTAATACTAATACAATGACAAATGAGCCTTAGGGAAATCACAAAAGAGACCACAATGAGAATTACAAACGGGCCTTAGTGAAATCTAGTAAATTTGGGCCTTTCCTCTTTTCCTCTTGCTTCCTTGACAATTCCTCATTGATTTGTGATATGCATAGCCTTTCTACTAGTTATTTTCTTATCCAAAAAGCAATTTGATGTAAGATCTTCATCTGCAAGTCTTCAAATATGTATACACAGCAATTTGACCTCTATTTTCCATTTTTTTGACTGCATGTGGCTTAATTGGCATATCTGTTAAAGTAACAAAACAATACCCAAGTAATATTTATTTATATACAAAAGATAAGATATAAGAGCATAAAATAAACACATTTCTATATCAATCAAATACCCCCACAATTATCCTTTACTCGTCCTAGAGTAAAACAAAAAATGGAAAACTAAACTAGATAGGTCACACTTTCGTAGGAAACACAATTGCATTGAGCGTATACAACAAGCCGTTAAACCTCTAGGTGTCCCTAGTAGGGTGAGTGGTGTCTCGTGAGGATTTTCAGCGGATACTACACACAAAATCCAAATGCAGTATGTTATGGTTCTAATGCAACTACATGAATGAAATATACATATGCAAAAAATAAAAAATGAAAACACGACTTATTTCAGGAAAGTGGTACACCAAGTTAAGTTAACAATTTCTAGTTAGTTGATTTTATTTTAGATACCTCAACTTGTCACAAATTTTCAATATAATTCAAGTTTTCAAATGTTAAATTCTAGTTTGGCCAGTTGGTTCGGTTGATAACATAGTGCAGCCATGAAATAAATTCTTAGTTTGCTTGTCACAATTCGTAAAGTGGTATTCTAATTTCCTTGTGTATGGATAGTCAAATCAATAAGGTCAAGAAATGTTTGGGTATCATCGCTTATTCTCTATCTCTACAAAAGTTAAAATTTATGATTAATTACATACACCTAACTTAAAGACCAAGGTATACCACCCATTCACTGCCTTGCGGACTGACGGAGAGTTGGGAAAGAGCTTGGCGGATTGTGCAGACCGATGCTGACTTTGTCAACAACATGTCGGTAATCCTTAGGTGTCCAACTCATAAAATGAGACCAAGATATACCAATGTTGACTTTGTCAACAACATGTCGGATAGAGCTTGGCGGGTTTGCACACCAATGCTAGATTTACAAGCAATGTTGGATACCCTTGGATTACTATTATTATTATTATTATTGAAAATATAAGAACAAGAGAGAGTTACGCGAATCCAGCTTAACACAACTTAGTTTTAAAGATTCGAAAAGCTAATATAAATATTTTTAAGTTCTTCACTCATTAAACAAAGACTACAATTTAGAATAAACTTCAAGGTCATTACCTAAGAGTTTCCCTATGTACCGGATACACTATTATCCCTCAAAATTCAACTTTTCATTATATTTCATATTCAAACTTAGTTAAGAGAAAAAAATACTATCAACTGATTATCAATCCTTAACTTATTTTGTTGTATCAATCTAAAATGAGTTGTATTTTCCCAAAAAAAAAATTTAACATGTTACCACAATCTAAAATGCATGATGGTTCTATCTAAATGCATGAAAAAAAGGAAAAATTCAAGGAAAAAGAAGAAAAAAGATTGCAATGAAGACTCCCCCACACTAGAACTAAACAGTTTCCACACTGTCAACACGTTTTCTAAATGTGAAAGATGGAACCCAAAGGTGAATGAGATGCATAATTATTTGTAAAATGAAATGCAGTCTATCTACATGTAAGAAGGGATCATATGTACAATGATATATGTGTTTGCGATGCATGCCACGCAATGCCACCAACTTTTTCTCCCACACTTGGTTCTAGCCGGATGAATCCCATTCCCACTATGTCTAGGCATGTTTTCTAATAAGCAAAAGGTTTTGAAAACCATCTCATCTTTATACCTAGATTTATAGTCCAGTAGATAAATGTCCAGGGTCATCCTAACATGAAGTTTTTCAACCAAGCCAGCATTCCAAAAATAATTCATGTGTTTAACAAATTTAGCAGTATAATTGTTCTAAAATTTGAGATCGTATGTAAACTCAGTTGCAGTCGTGAAATTTAAATTCTGAGTATTATTACATTTCTCAATTTTATTAATTGACAACGTATTTTCGACATTAACAAACTCTAGTTCGTTTGAAACCTCAAAATCGAAATTTTCGAACGTGGATTGGTGGCTTTATTCAATTTCATCCTCATTTGGCAATTCATCCTCATACAATCCAAAAAATTCATGTTCATTAAAATCCTTCTCCAAATTTGAATTGAAAAATTCAACATTTTTATTCTATTCAATCTCTAGAATTTCAAGTTTCCCACAGCCTGAAAGAGGAAGATCAAAATCTGAGCTTAGATCTTTTTCCTGAAAATAATCAAAGTCCATATCATTTTTTGAATTTTGAACAACTTCATTTAGATCATTATTCTCAATTTCCAAAGTTGTAATCTTAAAATTTTCACAACCAGTAAAGAATGGATTATTTTCTTGTTCATCGCTTATTTGAATTTGATTTTGTTGCTCTCTTTGTTCTTTCAAAGATGTCATTAAACAAAGAAGTTCATCCATCTTTTTATTTAGCCTTTCTTCCCTCTCCCTAAGAATGCTAAGATGATATTCTTCAGAATCCTTGATTTGATAGCTCTCGTTTTGGATTTCTTGATTCTCCCACATCAATTTCACAATCGATGTCATTTCCAATGTGGTGGTTGTTCGAATTTTCAGAAAAATGACGATGATATTGGAAATCATTTTGATTATAAAAATTATATTCGTGACCAAAACTATTGGAATTAGAGGGAAAATTGAAATTTTGGTTATTTTCAATATTCTGATATGGGCTATAACTTTGGAAATTTTGGTTTACAACCCCATACTGATGTTGATCAAAGCTATATTGGGATTCAAAGCCATTTTGATGTGGATGTGGCCCATAATCGAAATTATTGAATGAGTTGAAGTCGCCATTTCGATCATTTCTATGATTTTGAAAATGTTGGTCAGTTGGAAAATTTTGAAAATTGTTGACATTGGACTCACGAAATTTTGGAAAATTTTTCTTTATGAGCTGTAATTCATAGTCATACTCCTCAAGAGGACGTCAACTCCGATTATTATCCCACATTTCTCTCAATGATTTTTTTGAATCAAACATTTTAAAGAAGTCACGGCAGGACATAAATTATTCTCACTTCAAAATAGTATAAAATACTAAGTTGTGCTCTATTAATTAACTGACTCAATTAGAAGGGGAAGAGGGTCTTATGGCCGTTCACGTATAGTATATATACTAAGGTATACGACCAATGTTTTACGGGTAGTATGCAACTTCTTTTGCAAATATTTCAATAAATTGAACTACTATATATCCGCGATCCAATTATACGATACAGTCAACTTCACAAACACCAATTTTCAATTATATTGTCTTGCAAATGAAATCAAGCTTTATAATTAAAAAACGATGAGAGTGATGATTTTAATTATGGAAATTCGTTCCTCACAAATAGATTCAGAAAATTCAATCATAGAACAGTCACAGAATAATAACAGAAAATATAAATATTGTACAAGCAAGCCGCTGCACTTGCAGAAGATTTTTACAAGCAATTTCTATATTTTTCAAGCACCTGCATATCCTGTAGAGTTTAGAAAGTTTTACAGTGGAGTGTAGCTGTCCGTCCAAAAAATTTAAGTAGCGCTCACGTTTTAAACTGCACTGTTTGCAAATGGGTGTTGTTATTGACACTCCAAATATTGTTAAGGGAGGTCAAATTTTAAAAACACTCCAATCATTAAAAAAATGTTAAGGGGAGTCACGTACTTAATTTTTTATGCTCCCTTTTTACCCTGGCAATAACAACATTTACCATCCCAAATCCCAATTAATTTTAAATGCAAAAAAACAAAATTCCTAAATTATTTACAAACAAAAAAGAGCAATCGTTTGGGGAGAAATAATGGCGCAAACGAAGAACATGAAACAAATGAGATTGTTGATAATTTAACAAATGAGAAATGAAATTATTAAAAAAAAAGCGATCGACAAATGAGAAATGAAACTATTTAAAAAAACGATAGATAAATGAGATTATTGATATTTTGATGTAAAAAATCTAATGAAGTTCGACAAATATACCGTATTTTTTTTAAATTAATAACTAAAAAAAAGATTATTGTAAAGAAGGCTAATTTGGTAAAATAAACTTTATTTGTTAAGGGGGGGTGCTCCCTGCATTGATACTCCCCTTAACAAATTCTTTATTTTTTTAAACTGATCCTCCACTTAACAATAATTGGAGTGTCAATAACAATCCCCTTGCAAATTGGTTGACCTCTGAATTTCTTATTCGTTTGCTCGAATTCTTTCTCACTTCGATCTTTGAATATTCTTTTGAGATTTCACCCTTTTTTTGGAAGCAATAAAAAAAACGAAAATACTGAATAGGAATTAAAAAACAAACAAACAAACTAAACGCTAGAAAAAAACTACACTAAGACGTAGCTTGATGGGAAAAAAATAAACAAAAAAAGAAAATCAAGCACTGAATCTAATACAAGCAGAAACCCAGGCAACAATTGGAAAATAATCCCAAAACTGGCACCAAAATCCTAAGCTCCTAGAATAAAAACAAAACTCACGCCCTCCCTTTTCTGTAAATTCCAATCGACCACTATGAAGACCAAAACTCACGCCCCTTAACCCACCTGAAATAACAGCAGTACCAAACGACTGACCCGTTAAATCGTTTATTATATAATTTCCCCCAAACCCAATAAAAGAAGGACGAGAACGATCTAATTTAACGCGATTGCTTAGGGTTCGGGTTTTGGTTCACGGTAGCGAATCGGGTTCAAGAGATTGCGGTGCTAATCAGATCGGATTTGTGGCAGAGTTGTTGACTATGTGGGATTGTTTAATTCAAGTGATCGGAGGTGAAAGTTTTGCGATGAGGGGATGGGTCTGGTGATTAACAGGACTTGTGTGAGGGGTGCGATTGGGATTTTGCGATTTGGTTGGTAAACGAAAGGTGTATGGCTTCTGTGTGTTCTGGAGAATATGTTTTCAATGAAGGTTATGACGACTTGGTTTATGGACATTGCGTGAACTACTACGGTGTATTGCGGTGGAAGTTGGGTTTGAGGATTTTGATCGAGGTTGGCTACGGATGTACGGTTTGGTGTTCGAATTAGGCATTGCGATGGGTTGATTTTGTCTATGAGGGGTAGGCACAGTTTGGTGATCTGAAGTAGGGTATAGATGTTGGGATACCGAAATGAAGGGAAGATCGGAGATTTGATGATGTTTGCAGGGGAGATGAACTGTGATAGTGGGAGTTCAGTGGGGTGTTGTTAATGGTGATAAAGAACTGGGTGAACGGTGGTGAAAAAATTGAGCAATGTAGATGGATGGCTTGAGGCAGAAGCTGTAAGGGCTGTGGTTGGTGAAGTATGGTTGGCAATTGGGTTCTAGAAGTTGGTATGTTGGCATTTTGAAGACGGAGGGGGTGTACACATATGAGGTTGAAGAAGAAGGCAGAAAAGAATAGCTCTTTTTATTTTTTGATTATTGAAAAGGGGAAAGAATTAAAAATGGAATGGTTTGAAAGTTGGAAAGAAATCTATTGAAAAGTGGCAAGTTTTCTTTTTTTAAAAAAAATCTTTTTAGAATCTTGTAAAAGAAGAAAGAAATTGTAGAAAAGGGAAAAAAAATAGATGGGAAGAAACTGAATGAAAATGTGTAACGAACCGGGATTTTCGACTCCGAAAATCAACATCAAATTACCATGTTGACTATTCAGACATCGAACATTCCAGATCATTAATAGAAAGAAGTTAGAGGGTGAGATAAGAAAGAAAGAAATATTAGAATAGAAGAAGAAGAAGAACCACCACACACAGAGTCTCACATCGCAGCGGAATAAAATATAATACAGAAATAAATCTTTATTGAGAACTTTCAAAATACTTACAATATCAGAGTACATCAACATCTGGACAGTGATAATCTGTCCTCATACAACACACAGCGGAATACTAGTAATATCATACGTCTGGACTTTTCCAGCTCGTCTCTTCACAGTAGTCGATAACCTGAACCTGTACAACCCGGCCTAACCCGAGCATTTACAAAACACCGGGTCAGTCTGGTGAACCAGAGTGAGATAAACTCGCACAGTAATAAGGGTGAACCATCCAATCATGATTTTAAAGTTCAAAACCTTTTCAAAAGAAAAAGGTAATCGTAAGACCAAATCCACACATAAATACGGACGGTTTTTACCTTACGATAACCCAAAACAGTTTTGAAACCAATATCTTGTCTGATATTATAATAATGTCTAAACACAAGTAAATAGAATCTAGTAGAACGCTTGCATCTCACGCTCTACATATATAGTATACAAACAAAACCGCAGGCGCTTATTGGAGATTGGATTCCAACTTGACAAGGTATGGGTCCACCTTCCGATAGTGTATCTCTAGAGACGAATACACTGGGTTCAACAAGAACTTCTTGCAACCCGGCCCTCACATGACCGACCACTCATTTCGCTTGAGTGTATCGAATGTATATCACCAACGGTTGGGATCAGCAACCGTCTCCCGAAAAGGGACAGCATCGAAACATAGATTTAAGAAACAATTAGGACTTCCTCTAGATAGGCGATCATACACCCTAATGGGAGCGACCCACATAGCCATGCTGCCTGCCCGATTTTTGTCATTTCCCGGTTGATGAGGCTTGAGGCTTAGATTAGCTTTTGAACATCTGGTCATCATTCACTTTGAATGCCACATTGTCAGATCCGTCAGATATCACTAATTGACGTCCACAAAAATACTCTAGCCGAAAGCTAGAGAATGGCAATTCCCTGCCAACAACTATCGTACGTTTGAAGAAATCAACGTACGTGACCCTTTGGAAATACTCTGTCAGACACTCGTCCATACACGTCATCCAGGAACAGGATGAACCGAAGGCACTCTCCTACTGCATCCAATATAGGAATCACCCCATGGATCGGTAGCGAGAAGTCCTTGCAACCCCGTAGATTCCAACTACGACAGAATCACAGCTTATCTCTGCTTGCCAGGCAGAGAATATTAGTGGTTCTTCCGTTTATGAAGATCCACGGTCTTCACAGCACCATCTCGATCATCTTCTGAGATCTTCACGTATTTGTTGGTCGGAATGGTTTTCGAATATAAATTCGATCCCGGTCTTTCCATACCAACACTCGTATTGGTCAGATTTGATAGTCGGTGTTTAACTATCAAAATATTCAGTGTTTCAAACATGACACTCCAATGAGTTCACTGGTTCGGTATTCAACATCACTTGGCCTTTAATTAAACTGATTTACTTTTGTTAAATTAAAACTTCTAATTTCAATCTTTGAAAATACGATAATTGAATAACTCCAATCTGATTTAACTCTAATCGATTAACTAATATTCGACTTCACTCCATTCGCCTGACTCTAGATCACAGCGATCACAATGGTTACGCCTGATTCCCTCAGGAAACATCCGACCGCCATAGGCTATCTGCAGCCCTGCGAATTACGCTAGCAGTCGTACGAAATGGCAACTTAGCCGGATAATTATGTTTGGCTAATTCTATCTTGAATAACTACATCCAATTTCCCATTTGAAATCTCATTTAAAATTCTCCTTTTTACTATTCAATTGGCTTGCATCTCACATTCGGTAACTTTTTGAATGAATTCCCATTTAAAAATATATTTCTAAATTCATTAAAAATAATAACTTATTTCAAACATTCACTACTTTAGTAGTTAATCCCTTGTAAATCCTTATTTAAATTCAACAATATTCCTTTAACTATTTTAGTCAAAACACATTAACTTGACAAACAATTCTAATTCCAAACGGTCGATTTAATTAACTCAAAAACTTGATTATCTCATTAACCAATTTCACAAATCCTCGCTTTAACTTAATTAAAAATATAATTAATTTAAATAGATTCTAATTATTTGTTTCTTTACAAAACAATGATCAAAGTTTAACCCTTTCAATTCATTTCTTGTCTTCATACTTGAAAATCAGATTAACATCAGCATATACTTTATAAAATAACCTAACCATAAATCAAGGTCTTAAATAAATAAAATATTTATTGAATTCCCTTTTATACTTTATTCAAATAATAAATTTCAAGATCTGAGTCCAGTTATAAGATAAACTTTATAACCTCACTTTTATCGACTCACCTAACGGTGAATCCATATTTATAAACCGATTGATTTTTAAAGGCCATACTCTGCCAAACACTTTAATCAATATCACCCATTGGTTTTAAACTAACAGATGTTGAACATTCAATAATCAACCATCAAATCAATCAACCCAAACAGATCAGTTCATATATGAGAATATAAAAATACATTCTTAGGGATCCGGTTGGATCCCTCCAACCTGTTCTTCCCTGTATTCAAAACGGTTATCACAAACCAGGTCAAACAATCCCATTTAACGGATATATCATAGCAATTAGCAACCATTTTATATCAACTAACCAATAAAACATTTTCATCAGTTCCTCCAGTTCAACCGAAAACACGTTTATTTTATAAACGTGACCAACCAAGGTGATTCACCTTTATTGGAATCAATCGTTAAAATAACGATTTGGTATTTCACTGAAATTAAACACAGTTTAATTTCATCTGTTAAATCAACAGATAAATAACTAACAAAGCCGTCACCCATTGGCAAGCCGAGCACACAAAATAAAAACACCCAATTTATATAAAATATAAAAAGGGTAACTGAGTGAGTTTAACTCACCTTGATTCCGTTTGTTGTTTTGAACGATTGGTTTTAATCAAATTAAACGAAAGTTCAATTTAATTAAAAACCCTGGTTGACTCCCGTTGTGTCCATTTTGATTCCATAGCGTAGATCAAGTCAACATGATTCCAATGCCACTTTGTTTATCCATTTCTGATAACAGAGGCAATAGTTATAAATAAAATGATATGATTTAATTAAATCAACAGATTTCTTAATCATAATTAAACTAATTACTTTTAAATTCAGAAAGAATTTGCCGATTATTCATTTTGTTCGGTTTCCTTCCTGCGGCTTGAATCCCTTCGGTACCTATGATAGATGTGTTATAATTAATTTAGTTCATTATATTAATTTAGTAGTTAATCAATCCAATTGTAAAAATCTACCAATTACAGTCCGGTAGTTCTGTTCCTCTCCAGCCCGCTACCTTTCATTTCCTTTTTCGAATACTTCTGCAAATGTTATGACATTTGTAACTACTATTATTAATCATAATATAATAATGTTTATTACGGTAGGGCCGATTGTCTTACTTCATTGTGGTTTCCAGGTTCCTTAACGATCTGCAGCAAATCATAAATTAGTATGTATAATTTATGTATTTTAACCACTAAATTCCTTAATTAGTTTTAGGTTCAAACTAATTACATCCTATCTTCTTCCCGTACAGACGGTTTGGTCCAGACATGTGTTCTTCCTTCACATGATCTGTCTGTTGCCACACCTTTGTTCTGATTTACTATTTCCCTTCCGTTCACAATGGGCTCGGATTCCTTCCTATTTTATATGATTCCATCTGCAAAGAAATGTTAATTTAATTAATTAATTCATTAGTAATCACGTATTAACCTAAATAATATACTGTGTATATAAAATACATTGGTTCAAAGAAGAAACTGGCCGATTATAATCCTTCCACTTCGTATTCTTTACCTCCGAACTTCACAGACTTCGAACTCCCTTGTAGCGCCGTCGGTCTTCGTTCTGGCGATCATCGGAGTGCCCAATCAGCACCGCCTACACACCACCTACCAGTGGTACTGACCCCGTCCCACTCGACTTTGCCAATAACCGGCCAGAAACCCAAAACCGTCAGCCCTACTTCGCCAGAAACCAACCTCCTACGACGATCTGAAATTTCCGAGTTGTTCGCCTTCGCCCGCTAGCCCTCCTCCCTGAAGTTCGCTCAACTCGGCGGCCGTTATAACTCTCAGTCCAATTCGAATGCCACGCCCTTTGGGGCCGAGGTTCTGTCGCCTCAGGTTAATACTCGATCATCTTCATTCAATTAGGAAAGCTCATCAAGTTGAACAGTATTAGTATTGAGGATTTTCGAATTTTGAGTGATAGATTTTTGATTAAAATGGGAGGAAGAATTGGATAGAACTGTTCGTTCTCTTATGTTAGTGGCAGCTTGTATGCGTGGTTGACCACGAGAGAAACATTAGGGTTGTTTGACCAATTGTGGAAGGGTACTTATATGGGTTAAACGTGGGGCGCACGGTGTCGATGGATTGGCCGCCAAGAAAATTAGTTGTTTGGGAGCCAAGGAATGCACAGTAGAACGAAAATTTGGGATGCAAGGAACCAATAATTACTTAGGATGGCGGAAAGAAAAAAAATGTACAGTATAAAGTTGGGTATATTTTATTTTTATTTTAATACCATGAATCTTCGTAGCGAGAATTTTGTTAAAAACCCACCACAATGATTTCTGTCTTCTGATAAAAATGCTATTCTTGATGTAAAACGATATTCCGAATTCAATGGAACAAGTTTCGTCGAAATCCGAGGTCGTA
Source organism: Allium sativum (assembly GCA_030737875.1). Taxonomy (NCBI): domain Eukaryota; kingdom Viridiplantae; phylum Streptophyta; class Magnoliopsida; order Asparagales; family Amaryllidaceae; genus Allium; species Allium sativum. The sequence goes on from CM060921.1 coordinate 705,750,344, forward strand.
TGAAAAATTTTCCTTTATGAAACCAGAAATGAACACGCGTTTAATTTTTTCACGGTCACCAGGTAAATCAAATCCACTTGAAACTGCGAACATCGACAATAACTTTTCGATACGAATCCAACGGCATTAATTTCGTCGCATTCTGAGACTGTTGCCCCGGTAGGCTGTTTTTACCCTGAACCGCTATACCCCTTTTTAACACCAAATTTTCCCGTCTCTAAAAATAACAAACTATATACCTATCCTGACTCTAATCGATGATACGAATTCAACGGAACTGGTTTCGTGGCCTAATTCGATCGTCTTCTCAAGTTACACCCAAATACCCTTTATTTTATTTAAATACGCGCTATAGAAATGAACGGGCGTTTACGGCTACCGTGGTCACATACAATATCGGTTTTCCACGCAATTCACCACCGTACAATAATTTAGCGATACGGTTCTAATGAAACTGATTTCGTCGAAATCTGAGTCCGTTTGCAAAATGGCTATTTTAAAGGCCTATAATTAAATAACGGTTTTCCATAGCGACTATTTCAAAATTTGATTTGGCCATAACTATCAAATTATAACACGAAATTTGGATTTTTCTCTTTCATATGAAAGCTATTGCCAATACGGCTCCAACGTGTCTTGTTTCACAGAAATCCGACTTATATCGAATCCTGTATTCTCAGTTGAAGTTCAAAACTTCATTTCACGAACTGCACGCCATTTTCAAGCTCGAATTTATATTATATATAAATTATAACGTTCAACTTCGTTTCTTAATAACGAATTAAATATGAAATTCCATTAATATTCCCAACATAATATTTAAAACTAATTTAAATATTCATATTCAAATGGTCGAAAAACACGGGTCGTTACAAAATGGGCAGGTGTTTTTTTTAAATTGTTGTGAAAATAGAAGAGAAAAAAATGTAAAAGGAAAGAAAATTGAAAAAGGGATAGAAATAAATGAAAAGGGAGAAAATAAAATCAATGAAATTTGGCAAGTTTTTTTTCTTTTGCTTAGAAGATTACGTTATCAATCATCAATCAGTAATACCAAATCAATCAGTCAAGATCTTTTTTTTCTTCTATATATACAGCAAAACAAAAGGAAAAAATAAAAGGAAATAAAAACTAATACGAATCGGAAATTAAATAAATAATAAAATTTAATCGTTACCTCCCGGCAACAGCGCCAAAAACTTGATCGTCGCTTTCCTATGAAATAGAAAATCGCGAAATTTTAAAATAAATTCTACAAGCGCATAGATCGTGTAATATGTAGGTCGAATCACGGGAGGTAGATTAAATTAAATTATTTATATAATTTCTTGGGCGAGCTAGACGAAATTTGGAGATTCGGTTGAAAAACAATAAAGCTATTATTGAATTGAATCAGATCTGAATCTAATCAAATCTATATTCAATCCAATATTACCTAGGGAAGCAATAAAAAGGACAGAAATTAAAATTGTAGAAATTAAATAACAAACAAAAAATAAATTAGGATTACCACTGAATCTAATCTGACGGTTAATCACTAATGAAAATAAGTGAAAAATACAAATAGTGCTCTACCAAATCTAATTGTGTAGACAACACTAATTTCTAAGAAAATAAAAAAATTAGTGTGAATAAATGAAAAAATGGAATTAAGGATGGAAGAAATCCAATTGCACCAACATGGTAGAAATCATCTATGCACGAAAATTTGAAGGTGGAAATCCCAATTCATAGTATCAAAAGCTTTGTGAAAGTCCTGTTTCAGAAGTAAGCCTTCGGTTTTTGAGTAATGGTAGAACGAAATGATTTCTTGGGCGGTTGCGATGCAATCATTGATGTTTCTACCCAGGATGAATGCAGACATCTGCGGACTAATTAGGAAAGGGTTGTTAGTTTGTAACCAGTTAGCCAAAACCTTGGTGATGAGCTTAAAGGAGCAGTTGAGAAGGCTGATCGGACGGAAGTTCTTAGTGTGGTTGGCTCCATCATGTTTGGGGAGGATGATGATCTTGGCGTAGTTCAAACGGTTAATGAATTGTTATGTAACGACCCGTATTTTTGGCAGTCAAATATTTAATTTAATTTATTATTTTAAATATTATATTTGGAATATTAATGAATTTTAATATTGAATTCGCTATTAAAACAAAGGTGAACGTTATAATTTACATATAATTTAAAACGAGCTCGAAATGGCGCTACAGTTCGTAATATGGAATTTTGAACTTCAATTGAATATACAGGATCCGATATAAGTCGAAATTCTGTGAAACAAGAAACGTTGGAAGCGTGTTGATTATAATTTTCATATAGAAGAGAGAAATCCAAATTTCGTATTAAAGATCGCAAGTTATGTCCAAACCAAATTTTAAAATAGTCGCTGTGAAATCGTTATAAATAATACCATTTATTTAATATAATGATTTTTGAGAAGATTTCTATACAATGCGAATATGGTTCCACTCGAAAATATTGAACGTTAATCGGGCGCTAAATAATAAAATCAACATACCTTCAGCCAAAATTTCGACCCATAAATATATGTAAATATGTCTGTGCAATCACATACACCCATGTGTACTTCAAACTTTCAATCAGCAGTAATGTAACACTGTGAATTTATTTGAAAAGAATGTAAATATCAAAGAGAATTTGTCTCTGTCTGGTTCTATTCAAATTATCGACACATCAGTTCTGTTCAAACAAATAGGTTGATCAAAGGTTGCGGCTATCCAATCCTCTTCGCACATCTATATAAATAATAAAAAATATATTCAAACATTGCCTTCCAAATCAAGGAATCCAAATCAGCACCTTGATAGGATTACACGTCCACTCTACATATTTGATCAGCACAATTGTATACTGACTTTTACCTATCTTGTCACTAGTTTAGTTTACTAGCAAGTCCATAGCTATACTGATAAACTCATACCTGGCTCTACTCTACTCTATTTTGTTTAAAAATAAAATAAATACAACCAAATACTTGAGCCGTAGGGAAGTAGCTGTCCACCATCACGTTTCACAAATACACCAGCACATGTCTGTACAGCTATTTCTTCAGCTATCCTAATATTTTGATGTTGTGCTAACCAAACAACTGAGATCCGTGACGGCTAAGCTTTCAAATACTGTGATTGCCAAACTTTCAACTCTGTGTTTGCCAAACTTCACTTCACTAAAATGTAAAACCCACATCTCCGTATTGTTTCAGAAATTGATACAGTAAAGAAAAATTTTAGTTCCAAAATTTTCTTTGAATTTTTAAAAATCATATAGTCCACCTAAAATCTGGAAACAAGCCGCAATGCACTCCAAAGATCGAGCTCAACATTTCCGTGGCCTCCATATTGATTGCGATGATGTTCGATGCCAAGTGTTGCAACCTAGGTTTACCTTTATCTTGAGATTTAGGCATCGATGCGCGAATTCGTTGGTGGAAGGGTGATCAGCGACGAGTAGGGCACACGTTGGAGTTTTTCTGTGAATTCTGGGAGTAATAAGTGCCACACCTGATAAGGCACACCCATCATCATCTCAAGCCAGAGGCGATCGGAAGGAGGGTGTGACATGGTCGACAAGTTCAGTTCGAGTAGATAAGTGGTTTGGTATATTTTATGTGAAGGTTCACGAAGTTGGGGAAGGTATCATTTGTATACTATGCACAGGAGGAGGAAACGAAAGTTTTTGAAATGGGGACGACAAAATACGGTGGAATGTGGATACGCAGGTTCGTGGGCTTCGTGGGGGATCTGGGGCGGTTAAGTGGGCTTTGGCTGGGATTAAAGTAGAAGAAACAAGAAAGGGGGAAAAAATAAAATAAAAGAAGAAGGCTTGTTAGGTAGACGTGAAGTAAAATGGGGAGGCGGGTGTTATTTGCTGAATGATGGGGGAAAGTGGAGTAGTAGTTGTGTCACGTATGGGAAGAATTATAGGGTGAAGGAAGGAGGTGTTACGAGTTTTAAAAGGGATAAAATAGAGAAGAGTCGGGTTTTTAACAAGCATAAGTGATATGTTTGTGGTAGAGTGGAATCCGGTTTGTTTCATAAGTAGCAAGTGAATGGTGACGTGGATCAACACAAGATAAAGACAATATATTTGTTCACTAATTGAGGTAAAAAAGGATTTTATAATTATGTTTATAAATTAATCTAAAATAAATTAAACGTTGATTTATTTGAGTAAGAATGTATGCTAGTAATAACTATAACTAGGTCGTTCATTTTCAGATTCAAACAAAATGAGGGCGTCGGGATCAAATCGACAAGTACAACGTAAGGGAGCTCATCGGATCAGCACTGGAAACTATTAGGATTTTGATAAAATTAAACGAGGGTTTAATTTTATTAAAACAAAGCGTTTTAATGACGAATGGAAAACAAGGTGAGTTAAACTCACTTAGTTCTTCCCATTTATATTCTATATAAATTGGGTTTTTATTTTGTGTGCTCTGTTTGTTGATGGTTGACTGTTTTGCTAATTATTTATCCATTTGTTGATTTAACCAATGAAATTAAACTGTGGTTTAATTTCATTAAAATACCAAATCATTATTTTAATGATTGGATCCAATAGAGGTAACCTACCTTGTTGGTCATGTTTATAGAATAAACGTGTTTAATGGCTTGAGTTGTTTGAACTGATTAAATTGTTTGGTTTATCGATCAATGTTAAATGGTCGTTATTTATTATTAGTTAAACGGGATTGAATGATCTGATTTAGAGATAACCATTTGAATACAGGGAAGAACAGGTTGGAGGGATCTAACGGGATTCCTCAAATATTTTTTTTCATATTATCATATATGAACTGATCTAATGGGGTGATTGATTTGATTATTGATCATTGACTGGGAATTTAACCCGTGTTTTGTTTAAACCAATGGACAATATTGGTTGAGTAATTGGCAACATATGGCCTATAAAATCAATCATTTTATAAATGTTGATTTTCCTTCAGGTAAATCGACAGGAATGAAGTTATAAAGTTTATTTTATAACTGGAGATAGATTTTGAAATATATTATTTTGAATAAAATTTATTAAAAGAAGAATAAGTATTTATTATTTATTATTTAAGTATATAATTAATTATAAGTGAATTTTATAAAGTAACTTCTAATGTTAATCAGAATTATAAACTCGTGAATAGAAATTAACCCAACCGTTAAGTTGGATAATTGCTTTGTTAAGAAAAAAAGGGGAATTTATTTAAATTAATTAAATTATTAATTAATTTAAAGGGGAAACAAATTGAAATTGGTTAATGGAATAATCATGGTTTGAGTTGACTAAATCAAACATTTTTAATTGGGACTGATTATTAAATTGGCGTGTTTTGAATAAAATAGTTTAATGAATATTATTTTATTTTCATGAGATTGTAAAAAAGGGGTTTACTATTTAAATTTATTATTAAAGGAATTAACTACTGAAGTAGGTAATGGTCGAAGTAAATTATTATTTTCTTTAATAATAATTTAGGAGGTTCTTTTTAATTGAAAATCATTTAAAAAGGTAATCGAAGGTGAAATGAAATCTAATGGAATGGTGAAAGGAGTTTATGAACAGGTTTTGTTCAAACCTAAGTTTATAACAAAGTTATAAAAGGAATTTTTAAGTGAATATTATAGCTTAAATTAAATATTACTTAATTATTTGAATTAAGCAAAAGGAAATTTAGATAAATGGGTTTACGATAAACGAGGATTATATAAAAGAGGTTCGTGGTGTGATATCACGTTTCGTAATAATGGGATTAAGTAAGAAAAAGGGAATTTGAAATAAGATTTCCAAAAGTGGGAATGGTTGAATAGATTTGGAAGGAGATTTGTAAAATTGAATTTGGGTATAGAAGTGGGCCATAGGGTCGTATAACCAAATCCGAATTATAAATGAGTTTGGTTAAAGAGATCGAGTTAAAAGTGATATTTTATAAAGAAGTTACTTAATTATTGAATTAAGAAAGAATAGGCATATCCGAGAAAAAAGATTTTCAAAGTAAAAAGGTTTTATGAAACCATATTTGAATAAAATAGTTAAATGGAATTGGTGTGGATATGGGAATGAAAGATTGGGTTTTGGATTACAACAGACATCTATCTTAAGATATGAACGTTGTTGATCAAGGTCTGAGAGGTAATTAAAATACTCCAACTTGAACGACTTCAGGATTATCTGAGGATGATATTAGTTGTAATGGTAAAAGAGGTTAATAAAATTTATTATTTCATTAGAGAAATAATAACACAATATTTTTGATGAAGATTTGGAAAATATATATATAATGAGGATGCCAAAGTAAAAGGGAAACAAAAAGGGAAATTGGAAAATTAAAATGATATTTTTGAATTAGAAAGGAGACGTAAAGTTGAGTTCTATTCTAGGGAGATAAGTATGGATTATTATTTTAAGTAATGAAATAAAAGATATTCCGTAACGTTATTTTTACGAGTAATAAGTTAATGAATTTCCCAATATTGGATGATAATGTGGCTAATGTTTTGAAAGTGAAAATTGGAAACTAGATATATAAAAGTGAATTTGTTAAAGAATAATCTTATGTTAAATAAGAAGCGAGAAAACTATATTTATAATATCGAAAGATTTAAGAGTTTGAATTTACATTTGTTTTAATTAAAAGGCCGAGTGAGACCGAATACTGAATCAGTGAACTGACAGGATTGTCATGATTGAAACACTGTTTATTTTGATAGTTAAATCACCAACTATCAAATCTGTCCAATACGATTATTGGTACGGAAAGACCGGGATCGAATTTATATTCGAAAACAATTCCGGCCAACAAATACGTGAAGATATCAAGAGATGATCGAGATGGAGCAATGAAGACCGTGGATCTTGATAAATGGAAGAACTGCTAATAATCTCTGGGATTGCAACTAGAGATAAACTGTGGTTCTGTCGTGGTTGGAATCTACGGATTGCAAGGACTGCTCGTTACTAATCTATAAGGTGATTCCTTGGATGTGGTAGGAGTGTGCCTTCGGTTCATCCTATTCTTGGATGACTTGTATGGACGAATGTCTGACAGAATATTTCCAGAAAACCACGTATGTTGATTTTTACAAATATATCGAGCGGTGACAAAGAGGGGCACTTCTTTTAAACCCAGAGTATATTTGTGGACGTCAATTAGTGGTTTGACGTATCTGATAATGTAGCATTCAAAGTGAATGGCGACCAGATGTTCCAGGCGATAATTCAGACCTCAAGCCTCATAACTGGGAAATGACAAAAATCGGGCAGTAGCATGGCTATGTGGGTCGCTCCCATTAGGGTGCATAATCATCTATCTAGAGAAATTCCTTTTGCTTTCTTAATCTATTTTTGATGTTGTCCCACTCAGGAAACGGTGGTTTGAACCTTACCGTTGGTGATATACATTCGATACACTCAAGCGAAACGAGTGGTTGGTCATGTGTGGGCCGGGTTACAAGACGTTATTGAACCTAGTGTATTCCCCTCTAGAGAAACACTCTTGGCAGGCGGTCCCATACCTTGTCATAGTGGGAATTCAATCTCCAATAAGCGCCCGCGGTTTTGATTGTATACTATATATGTGGAGCGTGAGATGCAAGCGTTCCGCTAGATTGATATCTACTTGTATTTAGACACCATTATAATATCAGAAAAGATATTGATTTCAAAAATGTTTTGGGTTATCGTAAGGTAAAAACCGTCTGTATTTATGTGTGGATTTGGTCTTACGATTATCCTTTCCTTTCGAAAAGATTTTGAACTTTAAAATCAAGTTGGATGATCCCCTTAATACTGTGCGAGTTTTTCCCACTCTAGTTCACCAGACTGACCCGGTGTTTTGTGAATGCTATGGTTAGATCGGGGTGTACAGGTCCAGGTTATCGGATGCTGCGAAGTCCAGAGACGAGCTGGAAGAGTTCGGATGTATGATATTATATAGCTACTATTCCGCTGTGTATTGTGTATGAGGACAGGTTATTACCACTATCTAAATGTGTGATGTACTCTGATGATTGTAAATATTTTAAAAGCTTTCAGTAAAGTTTTATTTCTATATTATCTTTTATTTCGCTGCGATGTAAGACTCTGATTCTGTGTTGTGGTGTTTCTTCTTTTTTTCTTCTTTAATTCTAATATTTCTTTCTTTCTCATCTCACCCTCTAATTTCTTTCTAATAACTATCCAGTGTTTTCGGTGTTTAGAAGGTCGGCATAAGTTACGGTAAATGTATTTATGTCGATTTTCGGGGCCGAAAATCCCTGGGTCGTTACAGTGGTATCAGAGCTATAGGTTTAGTAATAACCTCGGCTCTGTGGAGTAACTCGATAGAGATTGGGTTAGTAATACCCTAGATCGAGATTGAGTGTAAATAAATGAGAGCGTATTTGTAAATTTTATATACAAATGTTTTGTATCATGTTTGTTGATCAGTTCAAGTGTTGAGAAGCAATTGGACTGGTTGATGAATGCAATATTGTTTTGTAAAGAGGGTAAATAAAATAATTGTACCCAAATTATATTTTTGTATATAAAAAAATAATTTTATAAATTATTGGGATATTAGTGTGTTTGATCGATTTGAATGGAATTCAAATCGGATTGAAAACTTGAATTGAGACTTAACCTGGATAATTGTAATTTAATTAAGAATGATATCGAAATTAAATAAAACAGATTTAGGAATTGGAAATTTGTTGAATAAATAATAATCAAATAGAAATTAAACGGATATTAATCGATTAATGTTCAAATATGTGAAACCAAAATAAAATACTAATATTGAATGTAAATTCAATTGATTGGGTTGTGTATTTGTTGTTGGTTGTGAATTGTTTGTTATTGGATGATAGTTTGTTTAAAATGGAATAATCAACAGTTAATTGGAACTAAATGAATTATAAACTAAAGAATAATTTATGGTATAATTTAACTGGAATAAAAGTGAATATAAATTGGAATAGAATCTCCCATGAATTAAAACTGAATAACTATCCCTAGTATTCACATATACTTGTTATAATGAAGTGATGCCACATGTTTGATTTTGGAAATCTGTATAGTTATATCTGTAGCGTTATTTAAGAAATACATGAAATTGTCACTGCCATATATGAATTGAGTTAAATACAGGTGCCTGATGGCTAGGCAGATTGATATTGGTTGAGTAAATCGCACATACGTTGAGTAATTATGCTCAACAGTGCTCATAAAAGGTACGCCTACGTGAAAATATAAAATTTTGGCTTTTGGTTTTTGTTTTCTGACCATGTGGGTCGATGTATATTGTAATAACCTGGAAATCCGAGCCAATTTAAATTTTTTATTTTGGCTATTTTGGCAATTTTGGTGAATTTTGATCATTTAAAATGAATTATTTTAAATAATAACGATGAGAAATTTATTTTGAATAGAATTAGAACGTATATATTTATATAGATCGTCGTTAGAATATAAATAATTATTTTAAATTATAAAAGGAGTTGAAAATGGCGTGGTAGTTCGATAATTCGATTTCAAATCTCAATTGAATATACCGGGTGCAAAATAAACCGGATTTTAGTGAAACCAAAAATATTTGAATCTAATGGAGAATATCTTTCCAACGAATCCGAGAAATTGAAATTTCATAGCGGGAATCAAAAGATATGTCCAGTTGAAAATTTAGAATAGTCGCTATGGAATTTCGGCCCTTAAAAATGGAAATTTTTCAAACGGTCTCGGAATTCGACGAAACTAGTTTTTTTAGGACCGTATCGTCAATGCAAAGCTAGAAAATATTTTTCGGGAATTTTTAGAGTTCATATGTGGCCCCAATAAATTGAAATGTGCGTTCAAATTCAATATATAGAGTTAAATTTTGATTTAAACGAAAACTGATTGTAACGATAGAATTGGCTAATGAAACATATCTCATTGTGTCCGGAATGGGGGTAATTAGCTAGGGACAATAGGCGGTAGGCCTCTTTTAGAGGTCAAATGAAAAAGTCAATTTTTTGAAGTTAAATAATTAAAAATAAAATAAACCTCCCTTCATCTCTTTAACCCTTCAGCCCTCCCCCCCCCCCCCCATTTCAAAATCATTACAGAATAAAAAAAAATCGGATTGGAGGGAATCAAAGCCGCCACCGACATTCGTCCCTCCGCCCACCGCCGCCTGGCCGGATCCCTCTCCCCGCGTCGATCTCCCCCCTCAGCACCCCCTTCTTCCTCCGCAACCTCTCCTCCTCCTCTGTAAAACCGACGCCGCCTGAGACCCTCGAACCCGCGCCCCTTTCCAACCACTTCCGACGTAGCCCACGCACCCTCTCCACCCTCAGACGATCCTCCGAACCCCTATCCCCTCTCTCTCAATTCAAAAACCCGAAACCCCTCTCCCTCCCTCGCTTCGATTTGTAAACCCCAAACCCAGATTTGCAACCATCCGCCGGTCTTACCTCAGTCATCAGCGAGCCCCTCCACTTTTCCTTGACCACTGTAAGCTTCATTTTGTTTTATTTACTATTTTCTTTCTTTATATAATGTAAAAAAGGTTTAAAATGAAAAATATATCATTTTTATATATCGTATGATATTGAGAGAAATAAAAATACGATTTTTAATTATGTAGAAGATTAAAAATATAATTTTTATGTAAGTAGAAGAATAAAAATATGATTTTTATATGATAGAAAGAATAAAAATATAATTTTTATATTATTGAAAGAGAAAAAAATATGATTTTTATTACATTTGAAAAGGCGAAATCTTTATATTTGAAAAGGTGAAATCTTTATATTTGAAAAGGCGAAATTTTTATATAAAGAATAGCGTGATAAAAATATAATCTTTATTATATGAACACCGTTATAAAAATAGAATTTTTATCTATATAGTAGCGGTGTAAAAGTGGAATTTTTATCTATATGGTAGTGGTGTAAAAATAGAATTTTTATTTATATAGTAGCGGTGTAAAAATATGATTTTTATATAAATTGCAACAATATAAAAATGTGATTTTTATATATGTAGTGGCTACGTGCAACAAAAGTGACAAAAGGCGAGAACGACGAAGATTTCTACATATGAAGAGTCATGGCGTTTGGTTTAGCTTGGGTGAGAACTTCTCACCTTTAATTTAATTTTCTAGTTATATAAATATATACTAGGATGCAGACGGTGTTTAGTAGCACACGACACCCGTCGTCCACCGACCATGGACAGCTTGTATGCTTGTTTATTTGATTTTGATGTGTAGTTGATTGTGTGATGTGATGTGAAAAGAAATAAAATATTTATATAGTTAAAAATATTTTATAGTTGAAAATAGAATTTTTAACGTGTATATAAAATAAATAAATATAAAAATATCGGACGATTTGTTTATATACACTGATTTGATTGATATTGATTGGGACGATAAATTTTACACATCGCCCAACTGCACAAATAAAATCTGTGTTTGATTGTTTGAAACCCCACACGGGTATTGGGATGATATATGACGTACACTACTCCCGATAATTAGTTGTATGTCGATCGATTGATTGACAAACTTTTATAAGCATTGAATATTTATATTTGATGCTTATACAGTGTAGAATGCACTTTGGATGATGGTTGATTATTTGTCATTGTGGATATATACATGCGTTGTATGAAAATCCATAGAAATAAAATCTATGGTAATTGATTGGGCTTCATTCCAGTTTTGAATAGAAATATTTGAAATACAAATATTTGAAATAGAATATTTGAAAATAGAAATATATGAATCCCTGTTGATTAGATTGACGCCATTTTGACGTGAACGATATTTATATCGATTTTATTCAATTTTCAATGTACATTGAAAGTGTTTTCGAAATTTGAATTATATTGAAAATAATCGAAATTCGAAGTGAAATTGAATAGAATTGAATTCGAATTGAAATTGAATAGAATTGAATTCGAATTGAAATTGAATAGAATTGAAAACGAATTGAAATTTGAATAGAATTGAAAACGAATTGAAATTGAATAGAATTGAATTCGAATTGAAATTGAATAGAATTGAATTCGAATTGAAATTGAATAGAAATGAATTCGAATTGAAATTGAATAGAAATGAATTCGAATTGAAATTGAATTAATTTGAAATTCAAATTGAATTGAAAATGAATTGAAATTCAAATTAAATTGAAATTGAATTGAAATTGAATTGAAATCGTTTTGAAATGAAATTAAAACGAATTTATAAGGAAAAAAATTCAATTTTGAATTGGAGTTGAAATCGTTTCGAAAACGAATTTAAAACGATTTATAAAGTTCGTTTTAAAAGGAAATCAACAAGATATAATATATATATATATATATATATATATATATATATATATATATATATAATGCCCTGAATAGAACGCGTCGCGCCGCGGCAGTTCGCGAATATCGACCATTGACTTCGAATGGATATTGCGGAAGATCCGACCGTCGGATTCTCCTAAAACCGGAACCATTGGGTTCGTATCGAAAAAGCTTTCTAACGAATATTAGAAATTTGGGATCTAACGGTTGGATTTGGAATTATTTCCAAATCAAATTTGGAAAAGGTCGCTATAAGTGCAGTTCGATGGCCGTTGATGGAAATCGACTGTACGGGCCTTAATAAAATTATTAAAAATAGTAATAATTTGTGTAAAATCATAAGAACTGATTTGTAAAGAATTGGGATGAAAAACTCCATATTTGAAAAGATAAAAATAGATTTTTATCGAAATGAACTAGTTTTGAACTAGAACTATAATTCATTTATTTTTGAAATAAATAAAGTGAATTTGAAATGGTTTAGAAATATAACCAGAATTTCCAATAATTAAATTGGAAGGGATTTGAATCGAAATTGTCTTCAGAATATTTTGATGTTGGATTTCGTGATGATACATATATTGTTATGGGAATTTGAAAGATATATTAATATCGTTATTTCCAATACTATATTTGTTAGTCGTAGAATTTGATATTGAATATAAGCCGATATATTTTCTGTTCAGAGCCTTGTATTTAATATCAAATGTGATTTGGGTTTGTCGTGAATGGTGTCTTCATTAACACTGTTCTTAAGCCCAGTTGAGAAAAAGATTAAATCTATTTATTTAGATTTAATGAAGTGTACCAATTAAATAATATTTAATTGGAATTGAATTGGTATTGATTTTTGGGTTTATCGTGAACAGTGTTTTAAATAACACTTGTTCTTTAACCCGAAAATTAATAGAATGTGATTTTGGGTTTATCGTGAACCGTGTTTTAAAAGACATTGGCTCTTTAACTCAATTAAAGACAGGATATTGATTTCTGTAAAGATTAAAACTAAGTGGAGTTTTAATGAATCTTTAATTAGATTGAAAAGATCGAGAATGGAGTATCGCCAGTTTTACTCCAGGCGATAGTTAAATCTTTAATTAGATTTGAACGTGCAATGGTAATTGAATTTACCGATAACACCGTGGTGTTAGATATGAAGTATTACCAGTTTTACTTCATGGGATGAATAGGTGGGGATTGGGAAATAAAATAAATGATTACTCCGGTGTGGTTCGCTAATTCCAACTAGTTTGAATTGATATTCAAAGAAGATTAAAGAATAAATTTAAAGAATTTATCTTTGATAAAATTAATGGGAACCTTTCCCAAAGTATAAGAATATTTGAATAAAAGAATATTCTGAATGGGAATGAGGCGTATGTTGTGTTTGGGTAACACTTGTTTAATAAATACGTGAGTTATTCATAAAGACCGGGTTTATCCCATTCTGAATAACTGATTCGACGTGGTGTCGAAGATGAAGACGGTGGTTGAAGACCGGAGGTCTTCACGTCGTTTGGATGGTTACTAATGATCTTGATTGGGCTGTACACCCAAGAAGATGGAAACAGTTAGTGATCGTCCAGACGTACTTGGAGATCGATGGATATGCGGGGTACTAGGTGCCTCCGGTTTCATTCAGACCTAGAACGAACTTGTAAATGGACTGTGTGTCTGACATTGGATTTTAGTCTGTTTGATTGATTTCTATTAAATATATTTCTGTTTGGCGGCGGAGAATTTATTCTCTTGCTTAACGCCCTTCTCTGAGACGTACGAGCTCAGGGGTTATATGTTGATAGATATCAAACGCATGGAGTGAATTGCCTGTGTGGCATGCCTAAGTGGCAATTGATCAAGGCTTCTGTTGAAAAGCAAAGTCTTGTGGTGATGATCAAAGCACGTCCTGTGTGGCATAGCTTTGTGTAACGTAGATTCGCGAGCCTTACATCCCGGTTGTGAACCAGAAACGGGAGAGGACGTCAGGGAGGGCATGCGTTTCCTTCTAGCTAGAAGTGGCATCAGTGGTTTTACACGCCCTGACGAGTTTGACTTATGTGGTTGTTGCTGTTGCGAGGCGCCTCGGTTAGATCAGACGATCCGGGTCCGATGGAGTCATTCGTTGGCTCACTTACGCCCCATAGGGCGGGGAAACGCAGTGTTCAGGAATTTTAATCCACATCGGTGGACCGGCGCTGAGGATCCAAGGGTCACTTGAGCTCTGATCCTGAGACTCGGGCTAGACAATCTCGAATCGGTGAGGACTATCTTTTGCCTCGGTTCACAGATGGAAATCCAACTTCCAATACGTGACTTTGCGGTTTTATTTGTAGAGCCTAGTATGGCGACATAGTGGGATGGGGCGCTTATGCCGTCTATGATTGATACTTATGATTTGAAGTTGTTTTATACACTATACACTTATAGTAATAATAAATGATTTGTTTTCAACGTATCAAGCATTCTTGGCTATTATAAGGTAAAAACCCTATCCTCCGGCTTGCGTTGCATTGTGTGATGGGACCTGGGTCTTATAATAGCTTCATTTTTCTTTATTTAGCATTGCGCTGTTTGTTTTATGCACTGGTATTCTTGGGAGGAAACCCGTTCCGTGTTATACGGCGTGGTCCCTTAATTTACCTAACTTTAAAATAAAGATGAATAACTGTTTTAGTTCTCACACCAGTCCCATGACTGACCTGGAGTTTATTGTTTTAACCTAAACTCTGGGTGCCCTTATTTTGACATGGGCAGCTAGTAGTTTTGGTTTTGCAGATTTATATTCACAGGATCCTAATTTACAGCTGGAACGATACTCGGAAAGCTTTGTATCCGCGTATTACTTCTAGTTGTGTATTGTATTATTTTCCGCTGCTATGTAATGTATTGTAATCTCTGATATTTATCGAATGTATTTTATTCATTCATACTCTGTATATTCTTGTATTCTGATGGAATTGTCGTAATAAGCAATGAAATGTTCTTCCCTCTGTGTTCTATTTTGTCGTGTTCTCGAAACAATCAGGCGTTTCGAACGGTCTTGATCGGTTTAGCGGCTGATTCGGATCGAGCGAAATTCCCGGTTGTTACATCGTGGTATCAGAGCTTTGGTTTACAAAGCTCAGAGAATAAGACACATTAGAACCATACGAAAGAATTCATCAGACATTGGATTAGTAATATCCAATGGAATGACTCGTTAGAGATGGGGTCAGTAGTATCCTAGAACGAGTGTGAAGAGTATATTTTAAAAAGGAAAACAAATTTTGTTTTGAAATTTAAATCGTTTTATACGTATTTGAATATTTATTTGTATTGAATTTGGACGATCCAGTATATAAAGATTTTGCATGTACGCCTTGCAAACGTGTATTCGAAGTTTTAATATACTGGATAGATATAGGATCACACTCTAGTCGCTCGGAGAGGACTCTGATGATTGGTGCATCATCATCAGAGTTGATACTCGAGTGCCAAAAGTGTGATATCTATATATTTCCATTAGACTGGTGTGAGAACCAAAATTAGATAGGACTTACTGTTGTGATTTGGCATCAAAATCTGATTTTTTGACTACATATCAAAGTTATGAATTTCAAAAGCTAATCAACTAATTGATTGCTGGTTGTGTTGTTTGATTATAGTTTGATTAATTAAATGTTGAACCTTTAGCCAAATTATATCAAATAGTGATTTATATTGAAAATTAGTCGCATTTGCATGCATATACATGTACTCACACTGAACAGGTCATAGCAAGGATGCTAGAGCAGAAGAATAAAATTGTTTGACCGACAAATAGGTACATGTTTACCATAATTTACTGTTTTGTTTGGGTGATGATGATTTTATGAGCCGATTGGCTAGCCGCTTAGCTTTTTCCTTTTCTTTTGGATTGAAGAAGGCCATGGGAGGCTATATGAAATATCCCGAAGTCCCCGGTGCAGAGAAGGTTATGGCGAAATTTTTCGAAAATTTAGGGTGTTAGCCAAATTTTTTGAAAAATTTGAAAAGTTCTTAGAAACTGAAAAGTTGAAGAACTTAAGCCGTAAAGAAAATATTGAAAGTTGAGTTGAATAGTTAAACAACTTTCGGCTTCGTTCCTTTTCAGGGACGAAAAGTTTTAAGTGGGGGAGATTGTAATAACCTGGAAATCCGAGCCAATTTAAAATTTTTATTTTGGCAATTTTAGTGAATTTTGATCATTTAAAATGAATTATTTTAAATAATAACGACGAGAAATTTATTTTGAATAGAATTAGAACGTATATATTTATATAGATCGTCGTTAGAATATAAGTAATTATTTTAAATTATAAAAGGAGTTGAAAATGGCGCGGTAGTTCGATAATTCGATTTCAAATTTCAATTGAATATATCGGGTGCAAAATAAACCGAATTTTAGTGAAACAAAAAATATTTGAATCTAATGGAGAATATCTTTCCAACGAATCCGAGAAATTGAAATTTCATAGCGGGAATCAAAAGATATGTCTAGTTGAAAATTTAGAATAGTCGCTATGGAATTTCGGCCCTTAAAAATGGAAATTTTGCAAACGACCTCGGATTTCGACGAAACCACTTTTGTTGGATCCGCGATGTCAAGTTATTGCTAGATTCCAAATTTCATAATTTTTCGAATCAATATGTGAGCGTGGCGAAGTTAAACGCGTTTGACCATTTTCAGTTGATTTTAATCGACTGGAAAATGGCCATTTTTCAAACGGTCTCGGAATTCGACGAAACTAGTTTTTTAGGACCGTATTGTCAATGCGAAGCTAGAAAATATTTTTCGGGAATTTTTAGAGTTCATATGTGGCCCCAGTAAATTGAAATGTGCGTTCAAATTCAATATATAGAGTTAAATTTTGATTTAAACGAAAACTGATTGTAACGATAGAATTGGCTAACGAAGCATATCTCATTGTGTTCGGAATGAGGGTAATTAGCTAGGGACGATAGGCGGTGGGCCATGTTTAGAGGTCAAATGAAAAAGTCAACTTTTTGAAGTTAAATAATTAAAAATAAAATAAACCTCCCTTCATCTCTTTAACGCTTCAGCCCCCCCCCATTTCAAAATCATTACAGAATAAAAAAATCGCGCTGGAGTGAATCGAAGCCGCCACCGACGTTCATCCCTCCGCCCACCGCCGCCTGGCCGGATCCCTCTCCCCGCGTCGATCTCCTCCCTCAGCACCCCCTTCTTCCTCCGCAACCTCTCCTCCTCCTCTGTAAAACCGACGCCGCCTGAGACCCTCGAACCCGCGCCCCTCTCCAACCACTTCCGACGCAGCCCACGCACCCCCTCCACCCTCAGACGATCCTCCGAACCCCTATCCCCTCTCTCTCAATTCAAAAACCCGAAACCCCTCTCCCTCCCTCGCTTCGATTTGTAAACCCAAACCCAGATTTGCAACCATCCGCCGGTCTTACCTCAGTCATCAGCGAGCCCCTCCCCTTTTCCTTGACCACTGTAAGCTTCATTTTGTTTTATTTACTATTTTCTTTCTTTATATAATGTAAATAAGGTTTAAAATGAAAAATATATCAGTTTTATATATCGTATGATATTGAGAGGGATAAAAATACGATTTTTAATTATGTAGCAGATTAAAAAAATAATTTTTATGTAAGTAGAAGAATAAAAATATGATTTTTATATGATAGAAAGAATAAAAATATATTTTTTATATTATTGAAAGAGAAAAAAATATGATTTTTATTATATTTGAAAAGGCGAAATCTTTATAATTGAAAAGGCGAAATCTTTATATTTGAAAAGGCGAAATCTTTATATTTGAAAAGGCGAAATGTTTATATTTGAAAAGCCAAGATTTTTATATAAAGAATAGCGTGATAAAAATATAATCTTTATTATATGAACACCGTTATAAAAATAGAATTTTTATCTATATAGTAGCGGTGTAAAAATAGAATTTTTATCTATATAGTAGCGGTGTAAAAATAGAATTTTTATCTATATAGTAGCGGTGTAAAAATAGAATTTTTATCTATATAGTAGCGGTGTAAAAATATGATTTTTATATACATAGCAACAATATAAAAATGTGATTTTTATATATGTAGTGGCTACGTGCAACAAAAGTGACAAAAGGCGAGAACGACGAAGATTTCTACATATGAAGAGTCATGGCGTTTGGTTTAGCTTGGGTGAGAACTTCTCACCTTTAATTTAGTTTTCTAGTTATATAAATATATACTAGGATGCAGACGGTGTTTAGTAGCACCCGACACCCGTCGTCCACAGACCATTGACGGCTTGTATGCTTGTTTGTTTGATTTTGATGTGTAGTTGATTGTGTGATGTGATGTGAAAAGAAATAAAATATTTATATAGTTAAAAATATTTTATAGTTGAAAATAGAATTTTTAATGTGTATATAAAATAAATAAATATAAACAGATCGGACGATTTGTTTATATACACTGATTTCATTGACATTGATTGGGACGATAAATTTTACACATCGCCCAACTGCACAAATAAAATATGTGTTTGATTGTTTGAAACCCCACACGGGTATTGGGATGATATATGACGTACACTAATACCGATAATTAGTTGTATGTCGATCGATTGATTGACAGACTGTTACAAGCGTTGAATATTTATATTTGATGCTTATACAGTGTAGAATGCACTTTGGATGATGGTTGATTATTTTCATTGTGGATATATACATGCGTTGTATGAAAATCCATAGAAATAAAATCTATGGTAATTGATTGGGCTTCATTCCAGTTTTGAATAGAAATATTTGAAATAGAAATATTTGAAATAGAATATTTGAAAATAGAAATATATAAAGCCGTGTTGATTAGATTGACGCCATTTTGACATGAACGATATTTATATCGATTTTATTCAATTTTCAATGTATATTGAAAGTGTTTTCGAAATTTGAATTACATTGAAAATAATCGAAATTCGAATTGAAATTGAATAGAATTGAATAGAATTGAAAACGAATTGAAATTTGAATAGAATTGAATTCGAATTGAAATTGAATAGAATTGAATTCGAATTGAAATTGAATAGAAATGAATTCGAATTGAAATTGAATAGAAATGAATTCGAATTGAAATTGAATTAATTTGAAATTCAAACTGAATTGAAAATGAATTGAAATTCGAACTAAATTGAAATTGAATTGAAATTGTTTTGAAATGAAATTAAAACGAATTTATAAGGAAAAAATTCAATTTTGAATATAATTTGAAATGTAGTTGAAATCGTTTCGAAAACGAATTTAAAACGATTTATAAAGTTCGCTTTAAAAGGAAATCATATATTTATATTATATATATAATGGCCTGAATAGAACGCGCCGCACCGCGGCAGTTTGCGATTTTCGACTATTGACTTCGAATGGATATTGCGGGAGATCCGACCGTCGGATTCTCCTAAAACCGGAACCGTTGGGTTCGTATCGAAAAGAGCTTTCTAACGATTATTAGAAATTTGGGATCTAACTGTTGGATTTGGAATTATGTCCAAATCAAATTTGGAAAAGGTCGCTATAAGTGCAGTTCGATGGCCGTTGATGGAAATAGACTGTACGAGTCTTGATAAAATTATTAAAAATAGTAATAATTAGTGTAAAATCATAAGAAATGATTTGTGAAGAACTGGGTTGAAAAACTCCATATTTGAAAAGATAAAAATAGATTTTTATCGAAATGAACTAGTTTTGAACTAGAACTATAATTCATTTATTTTTGAAATAAATAAAGTGAATTTGAAATGGTTTAGAAATATAACCAGAATTTCCAATAATTGAATTGGAAGGGATTTGAATCGAAATTGTCTTCGGAATATTTCGATGTTGGATTTCGTGATGATACAGATATTGTTATGGGGATTTGAAAGATATATTAATCTCGTTATTTCCAATACGATATTTGTTAGTCGTAGAATTTGATATTGAATATAAGCCGATATATTTTCTATTCAGAGCCTTGTATTTAATATCAAATGTGATTTGGGTTTGTCGTGAATGGTGTCTTCATTAACACTGTTCTTAAGCCCAGTTGAGAAAAAGATTAAATCTTTTTATTTAGATTTAATGAAGTGTACCAATTAAATAATATTTAATTGGAATTGAATTGGTATTGATTTTTGGGTTTATCGTGAACAGTGTTTTAAATAACACTTGTTCTTTAACCCGATAATTAATAGAATGTGATTTTGGGTTTATCGTGAACCGTGTTTTAAAAGACATTGTCTCTTTAACCCAGTTAAAGACATGATATTGATTTCTGTAAAGATTAAAACTAAGTGGAGTTTTAATGAATCTTTAATTAGATTGAAAAGATTGAGAATGGAGTATCGCCAGTTTTACTCCAGGCGATAGTTAAATCTTTAATTAGATTTGAACGTGAAATGGTAATTGAATTTACCGATAACACCGTGGTGTTAGATATGAAGTATTACCAGTTTTACTTCATGGGATGAATAGGTGGGGATTGGGAAATAAAATAAATGATTACTCCGGTGTGGTTCGCTAATTCCAACTAGTTTGAATTGATATTCAAAGAAGATTAAAGAATAAATTTAAAGAATTTATCTTTGATAAAATTAATGGGAACCTTTCCCAAAGTATAAGAATATTTGAATAAAAGAATATTCTGAATGGGAATGAGGCGTATGTTGTGTTTGGGTAACACTTGTTTAATATATATGTGAGTTATTCAGAAAGACCGGGTTTATCCCATTCTGAATAACTGATTCGACGTGGTGTCGAAGATGAAGACGGTGGTTGAAGACCGGAGGTCTTCACGTCGTTTGGATGGTTACTAATGATCTTGATTGGGCTGTACACCCAAGAAGATGGAAACAGTTAGTGATCGTCCAGACGTACTTGGAGATCAATGGATATGCGGGGTACTAGGTGCCTCCGGTTTCGTTCAGACCTAGAACGAACTTGTAAATGGACTGTGTGTCTGACATTGGATTTTAGTCTGTTTGATTGATTTCTATTAAATATATTTCTGTTTGGCGGCGGAGAATTTATTCTCTTGCTTAACGCCCTTCTCTGAGACGTACGAGCTCAGGGGTTATATGTTGATAGATATCAAACGCATGGAGTGAATTGCCTGTGTGGCAAGCCTAAGTGGCAATTGATCAAGGCTTCGGTTGAAAAGCAAAGTCTTGTGGTGATGATCAAAGCACGTCCTGTGTGGCATAGCTTTGTGTAACGTAGATTCGCGAGCCTTACATCCCGGTTGTGAACCAGAAACGGGAGAGGACGTCAGGGAGGGCATGCGTTTCCTTCTAGCTAGAAGTGGCATCAGTGGTTTTACACGCCCTGACGAGTTTGACTTATGTGGTTGTTGCTGTTGCGAGGCGCCTCGGTTAGATCAGACGATCCGGGTCCGATGGAATCATTCGTTGGCTCACTTACGCCCCATAGGGCGGGGAAACGCAGTGTTCAGGAATTTTAATCCACATCGGTGGACCGGCGCTGAGGATCCAAGGGTCACTTGAGCTCTGATCCTGAGACTCGGGCTAGACAATCTCAAATCGGTGAGGACTATCTTTTGCCTCGGTTCACAGATGGAAATCCAACTTCCAGTACGTAACTTTGCAGTTTTATTTGTAGAGCCTAGTATGGCGACATAGTGGGATGGGGCGCTTATGCCGTCTATGATTGATACTTATGATTTGAAGTTGTTTTATACACTATACACTTATAGTAATAATAAATGATTTGTTTTCAACGTATCAACCATTCTTGGCTATTATAAGGTAAAAACCCTATCCTCCGGCTTGCGTTGCATTGTGTGATGGGACCTGGGTCTTATAATAGCTTCATTTTTCTTTATTTAGCATTGCGCTGTTTGTTTTATGCACTGGTATTCTTGGGAGGAAACCCGTTCCGTGTTATACGGCATGGTCCCTTGATTTTCCTAACTTTAAAATAAAGATAAATAACTGTTTTAGTTCTCACACCAGTCCCGTGACTGACTTGGAGTTTATTGTTTTAACCTAAACTCTGGGTGCCCTTATTTTGACACCGGCAGCTAGTAGTTTTGGTTTTGCAGATTTATATTTACATGATCCTGATTTACAGTTGGAACAATACTCGGAAAGCTTTGTATCCGCGTATTACTTCTAGTTGTGTATTGTATTATTTTCCGCTGCTATGTAATGTATTGTAATCTCTGATATTTATCGAATGTATTTTATTCATTCATACTCTGTATATTCTTGTATTCTGATGGAATTGTTGTAATAAGCAATGAAATGTTCTTCCGTCTGTGTTCTATTTTGTCGTGTTCTCGAAACAATCAGGCGTTTCGAACGGTCTTGATCAGTTTAGCGACTGATTCGGATCGAGCGAAATTCCCGGTCGTTACATATGTATATTATTTGTTCCTGCGATATCGCAGATGTCACTCCGTGTAGGGGAGACTCTGTCGAATTTTTCCTAGAATTTAAAGTGATAGAAAATTTTCGATATTTTTGAAATTATTTATGTATGGTTAAATTGGTTTTCGATTTATAATAAATTGGATTTGGAAATTAAAGGGTTTGTAACGTTCTTTCCTACCTTAGCAATTTCGGGGACGAAATTATTTTAAGGGGGGAAGAATGTAACGACCCGTATTTTTGGCAGTCAAATATTTAATTTAATTTATTATTTTAAATATTATATTTGGAATATTAATGGATTTTAATATTAAATTCGCTATTAAAACAAAGTTGAACGTTATAATTTATATATAATTTAAAACGAGCTCGAAATAGCGCTGCAGTTCGTAATATGGAATTTTGAACTTCAATTGAATATACAGGATCCGATATAAGTCGGAATTCTGTAAAACAAGAAATGTTGGAAGCGTGTTGACTATAATTTTCATATGGAAGAGAGAAATCCAGATTTCGTGTTAAACATTGCAAGTTGTGTCCAAACCAAATTTTAAAATAGTCGCTGTGAAACCGTTATAAATAATATCATTTATTTAATATAATGATTTCTGAGAAGATTTCTATATAATGCGAATATGGTTCCACTCGAAAATATTGAACGTTAATCGGGCGCTAAATAATAAAATCAACATACCTTCAGCCAAAATTTCGACCCATAAATATATGTAAATATGTCTGTGCAATCACATACACCCATGTGTACTGCAAACTTTCAATCTGCAGTAATTTAACGCTGTGAATTTGTTTGAAAAGAATGGAAATATCAAAGAGAATTTGTCTCTGTCTGGTTCTGTTCAAATTCTCGACACATCAGTTCTGTTCAAACAAATAGGTTGATCAAAGGTTGCGGCTATCCAATCCTCTTTGCACATCTATATAAATAATAAAAAATATATTCAAACATTGCTTTCCAAATCAAGGAATCCAAAACAGCACCTTGATAGGATTACACGTCCACTCTACATATTTGATCAGCACAATTGTATACTGACTTTTACCTATCTTGTCGCTAGTTTAGTTTACTAGCAAGTCCATAGCTATACTGATAAAATCATACCTGACTCTACTCTACTCTATTTTGTTTAAAAATAAAATAAATACAACCAAATACTTGAGCCGTAGGGAAGTAGCTGTCCACCATCACGTTGCACAAGTACACCAACACATGTCTGTACAACTATTTCTTCAGCTATCCTAATATTTTGATGTCGTGCTAACCAAACAACTGGGATCCGTGACGACCAAGCTTTCAAATACCTTGATTGCCAAACTTTCAACTCCATGTTTGCCAAGCTTCACTTCACTATATAAATGTAAAACATGCGTCTCTGCATTGTTTCAGAAATCGATACAGTAAAGAAAAACTTTAGTTCCAAATTTTTCTTTGAATTTTTAAAAATCACATAGTCCACCTAAAATCTGGAAACAAGCCACAGTACACTCCTAAAATCGAGCTCAACATTTCCGTGGCCTCCATATTGATTGCGATGATGTTCGATGCCAAGTGTTGCAACCTAGGTTTACCTTTATCTCAAGATTTAGGGTTCGATGCGCGAATTCGTTGACGGAAGGGTAATCAGCGACGAGTAGGGCACACATTGGAGTTTTTCCGCGAATTCTGGGAGTAATAAGTGTCACACCTGATAAGGCACAACCATCGTCATCTCGAGACCGAGGCCATCAGAAGGAGGGGTGACATGGTCGGCAAGTTCAGTTTGAGTAGAGAAGTGGTTTGTTATATTTTATGTGAAGGTTCACGAAGTTGGGGAAGGTATCATTTGTATACCATGCACAGGAGGAGGAAATGAGAGTTTTTGAAATGCGGAAGACAAAGTACTGCGGAAGGTGGATACGCGGGTTTGTGGGCTTCGTGGGGGATCTGGGCCGGTTAAGTGGGCTTGGGTCGGGATTAAAGTAGAAGAAAAAAGAAAGGGAGAAAAATAAAATAAAAGAAGAAGGCTTGTTAGGTGGACGTGAAGTAAAATAGTGTGGCGGGTGTTATTTGCTAAATGATGGGGGAAAGTGGAGTAGCAGTTGTTTCACGTATGGGAAGAATTATAGGGTGAAGGAAGGAGGTGTTACGAGTTTTGAAAGGGATAAAATAGAGAAGGGTCGACTTTTTAACACGTAGAAGTGGTATGTTTGTGGTAGACTAGAATCTGGGTCATTCATTTTTAGACTCAAACAAAATGAGGTCGTCGGGATCAAATCGACAAGTATATCATAAGGGAGCTCATCTAATCAGCACTAGAAACTATCGGGATTTTGATAAAATTAAACGAGTGTTTAATTTTATTAAAACAAAGCGTTTTAATGACGAATGGAAAACAAGGTGAGTTAAACTCACTCAGTTCTTCCCATTTATATTTTATATAAATTGTGTTTTTATTTTGTGTGCTCTGTTTGTTGATGGTTGACTGTTTTGCTAATTATTTATCCATTTGTTGATTTAACCAATGAAATTAAACTATGGTTTAATTTCAGTAAAATACCAAATCGTTATTTTAACGATTGGATCCAATAGAGGTAACCTATCTTGTTGGTCATGTTTATAGAATAAACGTGTTTAATGGCTTGAGTTGTTTGAACTGAT
Organism: Allium sativum; assembly: GCA_030737875.1. NCBI lineage: Eukaryota > Viridiplantae > Streptophyta > Magnoliopsida > Asparagales > Amaryllidaceae > Allium > Allium sativum. Next base: position 705,775,714 of record CM060921.1, read on the forward strand.
TGAATTATTTGGTTTATCGATCGATGTTAAATGGTTGTTATTTATTATCAGTTAAATGGGATTGAATGATCTGATTTAGAGATAACCATTTGAATACAGGGAAGAACAGGTTGGAGGGATCCAACGGGATTCCTCAAATATATTATTTATTTTCATATTATCATATATGAACTGATCTAATGGGGTGATTGATTTGATTATTGATTATTGACTGGGAATTCAACCCGTGTTTTGTTTAAACCAAAGGACAATATTGGTTGAGTAATTGCAACATATAGCCTATAAAATCAATCGTTTTATAAATGTTGATTTACTGTCAGGCAAATCGACAGGAATGAAGTTATAAAATTTATTTTATAATTGGAGATAGATTTTGAAATATATTATTTTGAATACAAGTTATTAAAAGAAAAATAAATATTTATTATTTAAGTATATAATTATTTATAAGTGAATTTTATAAAGTAACTACTGATGTTAATTAGATTTATAAACTTGTGAATAGAAATTAACCCAACCGTTAAGTTGGATAATTGCTTTGTTAAGAAAAAGGGGAATTTATTTAAATTAATTAAATTATTAATTAATTTAAAGGGGAAACTTATTGGAATTGGTTAATGGAATAACCGTGGTTTGAGTTGACTAAATCGAACATTTTTCATTGGGACTGATTATTAAATTGGCGTGTTTTGAATAAAATAGTTTAATGAATATTACTTAATTTTAATAAGATTGTAAAAAAGGGGTTTAGTATTTATTTTTGTTATTAAATGAATTAACTACTGAAGGAGGTAATGGTCAAAGTAAATTATTATTTTCATTAATAATAATTTAGGAGGTTCTTTTTAATTGAAATTCATTTAGTAATCGAAGGTGAAATGAAATCTAATGGAATGGTGAAAGGAGTTTATGAACAGGTTTTGTTCAAACCTGAGTTTATAACAAAGTTATAAAAGGAATTTTTAAGAGAATATTATAGCTTAAATTAAATGTTACTTAATTATTTGAATTAAGCAAAAGGAAATTTAGATAAATGGGTTTACGATAAACCAGTATTATATAAAAGAGGTTCGTGGTGTGATATCACGTTATGTAATAATGGGATTATGTAAGAAAAAGGGAATTCGAAATAAGATTTCCAAAAGCGGGAATGGTTGAATAGAATTGGAAGGAGATTTGTAAAATTGAATTAGGGTATAGAAGTGGGCCATAGGGTCGTATAACCAAATCCGAATTATAAATGAGTTTGGTTAAAGAGATTGAGTTAAAAGTGATATTTTTTAAAGAAGTTACTTAAATATTGAATTAAGAAAGAATGGGCATATTTGAGAAAAAGATTTTCAAAGTAAAAAGGTTTTATGAAACCATGTTTGAATAAAATAGTTAAATGGAATTGGTGTGGATATGGGAATGAAAGATTGGGTTTTGGATTACAACTGGAATCTATCTTAAGATATGAACGTTGTTGATCAAGGTCTGAAAGGTAATTAAAATACCCCAACTTGAACGACTTCACGATTATCTGAGAATGATATTAGTTGTAATGGTAAAAGAGGTTAATAAAATTTATTATTTCATTAGAGAAATAATAACGCAATATTTTTGATGAAGATTTGGAAAATATATATATAATGAGGATGCCAAAGTAAAAGGGAAATTGGAAAAATAAAATGATATTTTTGAATTAGAAAGGAAACATAAAGTTGAGTTCTATTCTAGGGAGGTATGGATTATTGTTTTAAGTAATGAAATAAAAGATATTCCGTAATGATATTTTTACGAGTAATAAGTTAATGAATTTTCTAATATTGGATGATAATGTGGCTATGTTTTTGAAAGTGAAAACAGGAAACTAGATATATAAAAGTGAATTTGTCAAAGAATAATCTTATGTTAAATAAGAAGCGAGAAAACTATATTTATAATATCGAAAGATTTAAGACTTTGAATTTACATTTGTTTTAATTAAAAGGCCGAGTGAGACCGAATACTGAACAAGTGAAGTCACTGGATTGTCATGATTGAAACAGTGTTTATTTTTATAGTTAAATCACCAACTATCAAATCTTTTCAATACGATTGTTGGTACGGAAAGACCGGGATCGAATTTATATTCGAAAACCATTCCGACCAACAAATATGTGAAGATATCAAGAGATGATCGAGATGGAGCATTGAGGACCGTGGATCTTGATAAACGGAAGAACCGCTAATAATCTCTGGGATTGCAACTAGAGATGAACTGTGGTTCTGTCGTGGTTGGAATCTACGGATTGCAAGGACTGCTCGTTACTAATCTATAAGGTGATTCCTTGGATGTGGTAGGAGGGTGCCTTCGGTTCATCCTGTTCCTGGATGACTTGTATAGACGAATGACTGGCAGAGTATTTCCAGAAAACCACGTATATTGATTTTTACAAATATATCGAGCGGTGACAAAGAGAGGCACTTCTTTTAAACCCAGAGTATATTTGTGGCCGTCAATTAGTGGTTTGACGGATCTGACAATGTGGCATTCAAAGTGAATGGTGACCAGATGTTCCAGAAGATAATTCTGACCTCAAGCCTCACAATCGGGAAATGACAAAAATCGGGCTGGCAGCATGGCAATGTGGGTCTCTCCCATTAGGGTGTATAATCACCTATCTAGAGAAATTCCTTTTTATTCTTTAGTTTATTTTTGATGTTGTCTCGTTCGGGAAACGGTGGTTTGAGCCCAACCGTTGGTGATATACATTCGATACACTCAAGCGAAATGAGTGGTCGGTCATGTGTGGGCCGGGTTACAAGACGTTCTTGTTGAACCCAGTGTATTCCCCTCTAGAGATACACTATCGACAGCGGTCCCATACCTTGTCATAGTGGGAATCCAATCTCCAACAAGCGCCCGCGGTTTTGATTGTATACTATATATGTGGAGCGTGAGATGCAAGCGTTCCGCCAGATTGATATCTACTTGTATTTAGACACTATTATAATATCAGAAAAGATATTGATTTCAAAAATGTTTTGGGTTATCGTAAGGTAAGAACCGTCCGTATTTATGTGTGGATTTGGTCTTACGATTATCCTTTCCTTTCGAAAAGATTTTGAACTTTAAAATCAAGTTGGATGATCCCCTTAATACTGTGTGAGTTTTTCTCACTCTGGTTCACCAGATTGACCCAGTTTTTTGTGAATGCTCGGGTTAGACCGGGGTGTACAGGTCTAGGTTATCGGATGCTGCGAAGTCCAGAGACAAGCTGGAAGAGTTCAGACGTATGATATTATATAGCTACTATTATGCTGTGTATTGTGTATGAGGACAGGTTATTATCACTGTCCAGATGTGTGATGTACTCTGATGATTGTAAATATTTTAAAAGCTCTCAGTAAAGTTTTATTTCTATATTATATCTTGTTCCACTGCGATGTAAGACTCTGATTCTGTGTTACGGTGTTTCTTTTTTTTTCTTTTATTCTAATATTTCTTTCTTTCTTGTCTCACCCTATAATTTCTTTCTAATAACTATCCAGTGTTTCGGTGTTTGGAAGGTCGGCATGAGTTGTGGTAAATGTATTTATGTTGATTTTCAGGGCCGAAAATCCCTGGGTCGTTACATGGGATCAGAGTAGAATACGTTGAATAACTTCATGATGTCGGGTTTGATGATTTCCCGAAAGTTGGTGCATAAAGCAGGACCAAAGCTATCGGGTCCACATGCCTTGTTGAAATCCATGTGTTTTAAGGCTTAAAAAAATTCAAGTTCAAAGAAGGGGTCGTTGATGGGGACAGACTCATGATCGGGGTAGAGAAGGGACCAGTCGATGGTGATGGCATACGATGATCGAGAAGGTTCCAGAAGAAGGTGGTGAAGTTAGCATTGATGGTCAAGGGGCTGGTGGAATAGATGTCACCATCTTGCAATCCATTGATGACTATGAAACGTTTCTGTTATTAGCAAATCTATGAAAAAATCCGTGTATTGGTCACCCTCCGCTAGCCACCGGGACTTTAAACGTTGTCTCCATCCCATTTCTTCTTGTTTACGGAGACGCTGAAGCTCCTACTCAAGCTGAAGAAGTTTGTTAAAATCTTCAACGCTGAGGGGGGAAGTCTCCTCTTTGAGGTTAAGATCCAGAATGTCATTTTGGATGTTAGCAATATGTAATATGAGGGAGTTCCAGATGTTGCTCTCCGATGGTTTGATGGGTTTACGAAGGCAGCGAAGCTTGGAGACAAGGGTAGCATAGGCATAAGTGAAATGTGGGAAATAAAACCATGCAGTACCAACGAATTCAGCAACGTATGGTTAAGTTAACCAAAAACGTTCGAAGCAAAAAAGGCAATGAGTGGGTAAGGGACTGTCGGTTGTTAGCAAAATGGGCCAGTGATCGGAAAGCACAGACGCTAACCTAGAAACCATTGAAAGCGAATAGAAATCATCTCAGTGTGTACTGAAGAGAAAACGATCGAGTTTAACCAAAGTTGGTGAGTCACGGTGGTTCGGCCACGTGTAGCGTCTGTTGATGATGGGTGGGTCAACGAGATCATATCGATTGATGAAGTCACTGACGTCTGCCGATTCAGTGGAAGAGCCAGATGATTTACATCCCCACTGATGATCCATGAGCCATTGTGGTTTAGGCCTAGGTCCGTACAAGCCTAACAGAGGGATCGCTTATCGTGGCTGCATGGCGGGCCGTAGATGTTGGAGAAGAGAAAGTTGGTGTTAGGCATGGTGGTGGAGAATGATGTGAAGAGCGGAGGTGGATTTAATAGTTTGTAGTGAGGTCCACATAGAATTGTTCCAGGCGGAAATAATGCCACCTCTGGAACCAACAACATAAATAGAATCCCAATTCAGGAAAAACAAATTCAAAAATGAATTTATGGTGTGGGGTCACTGAATTTGGATTCTTGGAGCAAAAGAATGTCTAGGTGCAAAGAAGAAAAATTGAAATTAACTGCAAACTATTTGTTGGGATCCCCTAACCCCCTATTCTTACATGAAAGAATCTCATTGAGAAAAGGTGGACCCCTCCTTTTCCAATGATTGCATAGAAGAATTGTGCTCGTGTGTTAAATTAATTCCCATGTAGTGTGCCAACTTCTTATTTAGGGCATAACTTTCATCAGAAAAAACAACAGGTTGAAAGAAACTACCCTTGGCGGGAGAAGAATTACCAGAGGAAGCAGCATTGAGCTTGGAACTTCTTCGTACAGTGATGGAGGAGTTCTAGAGCCAACATTGGGGTTTGGCGTCGGTCAGAGGTGGCAGAGGGGGAGTTTCCTGGAAGTTGGAGGGAGATGGATCAATTGGTGGAGAAACTCTCGGTAAGGGAAGTGGGCCAGAAAGGTCTACATTAGCTAAAGAGTGCCACCTAGGTTCAGTGGATGGCCATGGGCCCCACCCCAAGGGACCAATGATCTCTAGGGAAGTTTATGGGAGTGGTTTAGCGATTGTGGGGTTGGCAGTGATGGGAATGGAATGTAAAAATGGTTGATTCAACTAGCATAGCGTCGAATCGATATTGTGGGTCAGGTGATGGAATGTTGAGAGGTTCCATGAAGAAATCTCGGTTATTCTCAAAGTGGTTTTCGAGGAGGAGGTCTTCAAGGTATAGGGTTGAGTAAAATTGATCCTAGTGCTCGACAGTGATGAGGAAGTGGGCGTTGTCGAAGAAAATAGAGTAGGTGCAGGGGAGGTTATCTTCCTTAAGAAATCTAACTCTTAGGAAAAAAATACACATTCCTTAACTAAAGGTAACTCAAAAATTGCTAATTTTAATGGCAGTCTTGCTCCCTACTCCTCCTCCCTTCTCCTTCGTCCCCCCGCTACCGTGCCTTCTTTCAGCCTCCCCGCCCCAAACCATCGCCTGCTCCTCCACCGTCGAAGCTCATTCCCTTATCCCAGTACAAATACTCAAAGCCTATCACTTCCCGTCCTTCATCTTCAATTCTCTCTCGTCCTCCACAACAGCTGACACGATCACTTTCCCCCATCTGTTCCTACACATTGGCCATCACTATGTCTTCTCCGACACCCCCTGCTCCACCAAAGCCAAAAACCTATCGTCATACCTTACCGGAATTCAAATCAACAAAATTTACCGTTGATTTTCTAAAGTGGAACAGTCGCTGCGTAAATTGCTTTGATAGAGGACACGTGGCAAGAGAGTGCATGAACCTAAAAATATGTTGTTATTGCAATCTTTTAGGCTACATAAGCGCACATTGTTCCAAGAAAATCTCTTCACATCCCCTACCGAAAAACAAATCCTGCCCAAATATTATTCGCCAATATTCTGCAACGTGATCCCTAAATTTCTCAACCAAATATCACTTAATTATTTGTCACCTCAATCTACCGTAAAAACAAGTTCCACCTCATCACCTCAACAAACTCCTAAACCTAAACTTTTTCCTTTTAAAAATTTCCCATGGCATACTACTCGTTCTACATCACCACCACATTCACCACTGGGGTTTGGACCCTAGAAACTTTACGCTTGGCCCTCACTAATCACTTCCAATGAGATGACTAGCCAGCCTGGATCATCTCCAGCATATACTTCCATATTTTTTGTCCCACTCATGGAACTTACGTTCGAGCCATTCAGCTTGGTACTCTCAGTAAACCCGACCGTATTTTCGGTGGCACTCTCCTCCTCCGCCCTTGGACAGACTTTGAAGAAGACCTTAAACCCAATTTAGATCCCACTTCATGGGCCAGAGTTGAAGGCTTTCCGAAATTCCTCAAAGATAACTTTGAAGTTGTTAGTAAAGTTGTGAAATCCTCGGGCCGAGTGACCGAACTGGGTAACTGTGAGCATTCATATCTTGACCACCGCTACTTGTTCTTAAAGATTCAGTCTTACATTGGTGTGGACACCCCCAGCAAAATCGCTGCACACATCAACAATTATGAATATTTTCTACAAGTGAAGCATTGGGATCATGCACACTATACGAGAAAACCAGAAACAATTCTGCTTGGCTTAGATGAAAGTGACATCAACTTCCAGGACAAGAGGGTCTATACCGAGGACTTACAAGATTTAAACTTGAGTGTCCGATTTGATGTCGTGGGTTATGAACCAAGATCACACTCCCCCTTTCCCGCAAGATGCCATCCCGGACAATTCAGTTGAGGTTTTTGTTCCAGCAGGCTGGAGAGATTGGCCAGAGTCCCCACAACAACTTATGCATGATTATGACTTCTAGGAAGAACAAATGTCGCCTCTACAATTTATCGATGATTCACCGACCACCCCAGTTGCACAACTTGCCAAACCAAGGCTAACAAAGGTCGTGGTCAGCCGCAACTAAAGGATCAACAAAGCTAGGTCCCTCCTTGGAACCTCAGGTATGGCGAATTCTACTCTCTTAAGACTCATTCTTCCATTGGAGACTCATCAGGAAGAATCACAAGGAAGCACAAATTTTTGTCATTTATTATTATTAATTTGTTTTAGGAATATTTTTACAGGGTGTTACATTCTCCCCCTCCAAATTAGATTTTGTCCCGAAATCTTTCCGAAGGGGCAAAAAACGCAACTCGCTATAAACATCCATGTTATTTTTAATTTATCAATAAACATCCATAACTCACAGTGATTATGAACTGCAGACTCCCTAAAGTGAGCTCAACCCTGGAATATATGTGAAATAAGTGATGAAGTATGTATGCAAAACATCCTAATATGCATGCATTCTATATGCGTGCGATGTGTAACTGTGTTGCATCCATTTCCCTAACATCCAATGTAGCAACCATGATGCGTCCATAAACATAATTTAGAGGAAAAATTACCCGGGAAAAGATCTGGGTGGGTCTGTCTCATCTTATCCTTAGTCCACCATGTGCTTTCCATAGGATCATTTCCCCATTGTACTCGGACGAGGCGAATGGTTTTATTGCGGAGTCTCTTGATTCCATGCTTTACAATCTTTGTAGTGGTAGGGAACCCTGGACTCCAAATTAAGTATTCCCGTGTCCTCAATTTCATCGAGCTCGAGTCTGATAGTAGAATCATGAAGCCATTTCCTCAGATGTGATACATGAAAATCGTTATGGATTCCCACTAGGTGTTCTAGGAGATCCGCTTGATAGGCCAAAGATCTTATCCTCTCGATGATGCGAAAAAGTCCAATAAATCTGGGAGCCAGTTTCCCAGTCTTTCCAAATCAAACAATCTTCTTAGTTGGGGAAACCTTTACAAATACCAAGTCTCCGATATCGAACTCATGTTCCCTCCTCCTCTTATCTGCATATGATTTCTGGCGGTCTTGGGCTGCCTTCATCTTCTGCCTTATCAAAGAAAATTTCTCTGTGGAATCTCAGACAATGGATGTCTGAGTAAAACCTTGTCGGTAGTTTCCCACCAATAAGTTTGAAATTTGCATGGCCTCCCATAAAGTGCATCAAAAGGGTCATACCAACCGTTGCTTGAAAACTATTGTTATAAGTAAATTCCACAAGTGGCAGGTGATGCTCCCAAACTCCTCCAAAGTAAATAATGCAAGCTCTAAGCCAGTCTTTTAGGATCTGATCCATTCTTTCCGTTTGGCCATCGGTTTGCGGTGATAAGTTGTACTTAAGTTGAGGGTCGTTCCCAATGATGCTTCTAAACTTCTCCAAAATTCACTCACGAATAAGGGGTCTCGATCACTTGTTGTTCTAGATATGATACCATGAAATCTGACTATCCCTCTGACATATAACTACGCCAATGAAGCTGCGGTCCTATTCTTTTTTATTGGTATAAGGTGAGCACTCTTGGTCAAATGGTCTACTATAACCCAATAGCCTCATTTTCCTTCCGACTTCTTGGAAACCCATCCACGAAATCCATGTAAATATGTTCCCACTTCCCTATGGGAATTTCTAAAAGCAAACATAATCCTCCGCCCTTCGTTGCTCTGCTTTTACTTTTTGGCATGCTGAACACTTGGCTACAAACTCAGTTATCTCTCTTTTCATCCCTTCCCCATGGAGATTCTTCTTCATATCTTTATGGATTTTATCTCCACCTGGGTGTATGGTCATCCTTGATTTATGGCACTCCTCTAAAATTTCCTTTCTTAATTCCTCATCTTTAGGGACGCAATGTTGTCCATCCCTAAACACATTTTTGTCTTCACCTAATGAATATCTGACTGAATGGGTAAAGGTCTCCTTCTTCTCCACTTTCTCTTTCAAGTTTCTTATCTCCTCGTCAAGGTCTTGCATACTCCGAATCCTTTCTCTTAGAGCGGGTTCTAACAAGCATAACTCCGAGAAAACTACTAGAACCTACTAGCAGGGGTTGCAAGTTAAAGTTAGAGAGAAACTCCAACTGTTCCAAAATTGCATTCATGCATTCCTTCTACTTAACGCATTTGTGACGACATTCCCTTTCCCTGGGGTATATTGGATCTTAAAATAAAAAGAGGCAATGTACTTCATCCATCGTTACTGTCTTAAATTCAGGTCACTTTGAGAGAATAAATATTTTAGGGATTTGTAGTTGGTAAAAAATTCAAACTACACCCCTAAAAGATAATGCCCCCATATCTTTAAGGCGAACACTGCTACAGATAACTCTAGGTCATGAACCAGATACCTCTTCTCAGGGTCATTGAGTTGTCTACTGGTATAAGAAACAACCCTTCTTTCTTGCCTAAGAACTTCTCCTAAAGTCGGTTCCACATGCGTCAGTGTAAACTGTGAACATCCTTGAGCCATCGGGTGTAATAAGGACTGATGCACTAGTCAATACTTCCTTTAATTTCTTAAAAACCGTATTGCACTTGTTACTCTAAGAAAATACCAAGTTCTTCTTCGTTAGTTGGGTTAACAGAGTAGAAATCTTTGCGAAGTCTTTAATAAACTTTCGGTAATATCAAGCAATCTAAACAAGCTTCTCACCTCCGTAGCATTTCGAGGTACTATCCATTCCTTAATTGCCTCGATCTTTGCAGGGTCTACTACCAAGCCTTTGCGTGACACGATATGTCCCAAAAATCTAACTTCTTCTCTATAGAAATGACACTTCGAAAATTTGGCTTTCAACTGGTTCTCTCTTAATATCCCTAGGGCATGTCTTAAGTGAATTTCATGTTCTTTATGGCCTTAGAAAATATAAGGATATCGTCTATGAAAACTACCATGATCTTATTCAGAATGCTCCTAAACATTCTACTCGTGCGGTCAACAAAGAAGGTAGGTGCATTCGTCAGTCTAAAGGGCGTAACTTCCCATTAGAACAATCCATCCTGCGTCCTAAACGTGGTTTTATCCTTATGGTCCTCCGAAATTCTCAATTAGTGTAATCCAGTTGCATGATCTAATTGGCTAAATACTCGTGCTCCTCCCAAGCGGTCAAATGTAAGGGGTACCTATTCTCCATGGTTAGATTATTAAGCACCCTATAATCCACACAAAGTCTTAAAGATCCATCTGCTTTGGTGGCAAACACAGCAGGAGCACCCATTCAGAAGTACTTCCATGAATGAAGCCTTTCTCTAGTAATTCCAGAATCTATTTATCCAACTCTCTCTTTTCTTCTGGCGCTATATGCCTCAATGGTAAAGCTACTAGTCTAACATCCTTCTCTAGGTCAATGCGAAAAGAGATTTCTTTATAGGGTGGAAGTCCCGTGACTTCCTCGAAGACGTCCAAGAATTCACATACAATAGGAACTGAAGATGGTCCTTTTGAACTGGTAGATAAGGTATATATTAGGGCTCTATCCTTATTTCTAATGTTATAAGGAATTCTCAGGTTACGTCCTCCTCGGCTCCTAAGATGAACAATTCTCTTGTCGTAATCTAGGATGTCCCCGTAAAATGATAGCCAGTCCATACCTAGGATAAGGTCATAACCCTACAAAATCCAACACATATGCTTCGCAGAGGAAATCATCATCATTGATATCCAATACTAGGTCTTTGCATATCAACTCAAGATACTTAGTTCCTCCGATAGGGTTGGCTACCTCTATCGTATTATTAGTGATTGATAAGGGAAGGTTCAATAAATCAACTAGCCTCTTAGATATAAAAGAATGGGTCGCTCCCGAGTCAAACAAGGTGCATACGGAAATTCCTAAAATAGAAGTTTACCTTCAAATGCGGGTTGACCTTGATCTCTTGAGGGTCGGCCCTGTATTGGTGCTGCCTCTAATGCATAATTCTGACCGCTATGAATAGCCTTAGGCTTTAGGCAATCTCTAGACAGGTGTCCTTCCTTATGGAAATTGTAGCACCTCTCCTTAAACTCTTTCTTTGCGAAAGCAGTTTTGCAATCCTTGGCCTCATGGCCCTTGAGGTTCCACCTCGTACAAGTCTTAGCTTCTTTTTTAAACTTACCCATTTTATACTTGTTCTTCCACCATGCTTTCTTCTTATTTATATTAGAACTATAATTTCCTTCTCCTTTCTTACCATTCTTATCTCCTTAAATACTTCAGCTGTGCACGGTCGTCTCCACTAATGTTTCAAAGGTTGCTTCGAATCTCACTTGCGCCAACAAAGGCTCATTCAGTGGGGAATTTAACATCTTAACAAACCTCAAAGCTTTGTTCTTTGGGGTATCCACCAAACCCTTACCTACTCTCGTGGACTCATATTCCCTTGTTTGAGGCAGATGAATTTTTCTGATTGGATTGTCGTCTTAGTATTTGGTAGAAACTTTGCTTCAAAGTGGGTCTTGAATTCATTCCATGTAAATACCCTACCCTTATTTTCTCTAATACTAGGTTCCACCATTCAATGGCTTCTCCTTTTAAGTGCGAGGTCGTAATTCTCCTTTTAACTTCATCTAAACGTCCAGTGGCTTCAAAAATCCTTTCACAGTCCATTATCCAAGCTTGAGCATCCACAAAGCTTTCTGTTTATAAGAATGGTTTTCCACCAAGGCTTGAAAAATTCTTATAAAATCGTGGAATATCAAAGGCTACCTCAATGGCAGGAGCTGTAGGCATCGCTGGAGTGGGATTAGCAACAGGGACCTACAATACAGTACAGAGATACTGTTGGAATCATTCTGGCAAATACTGAGGTTTTGTTTGGTTTCCCTAATCAGAAGGATTTTCATCCGTTCTACTATCTGAAAAAGAAAAGGAAGAATCCTTCAATAGATACTCCTGAGATAGTATTTAAGCTGTAAAAAAGGAAGAAAACGATAAAGTTTCCTAGTATATTTATGTATGCTTATTGGGATATATATATAATATGGTTTGAAATTTTTTTCAAACTACAAATATGCTTCTTCTACATATAATTTTCCTAAAACTGGGTAACCTAGGCTCTGATACCGATTATAACAACCCACCCGGAGTGGGCCTAAATTTCAACCCAAAAAAGTTCCATTGAAACTTATAGCCACTCTAAACGGATTGTTGGTTCCTATAAGGAATTACATTTGCACATAACAACAGATAACATAACATTACTGAATCTCACATAGTGGAACAAATAAGTATAATACCAAAATAAAATGCGCTATATTATTGAAAGCTACAGATTCATATACAAATTGTCAAATACAATTATTCAAAATGGTACATCGACATTGTTCATAATCTAGAGTTTATATAAGTAAAATAGAGCAGTAATAAGTAATAATAGTATAAAAGCCTCATCGCCTTCTTCAGGCTCTACCATCGTTTCTTCCATTGAGTCGTTACCCCACTTATTGACTTGTCAGATATGTTAAGGAGAGGTGTCAGAACATAAAGTCATGTATGATTGAAAACAATATTTGCTTAAAGACCATACCCTATATTTTGTAGGTTATATATATGTCAAGGTATGTCTACGAAACACATAATAAGAACACCAGCGAGGTAGATATCCGAATCAATCATTTAGAACCTCTATTGATGCATTTAGGATAGACACCTAACGAGGTGGACATTCCCAGTCACTTAAGTCCCATTCTAGCATATTTATTATGGGTGGGTTCTTATGATTTCTTATGACCCTAAGACGGACCCTAGATACTTACGATCCCGTCCTAGCACGTCAATGTTCTTATATATATATATATATATATATATATATATATACAATCATAATTAATATAACAAGTAGTATCTCACTGCTTAGTATCGGTTTTGGGTAGGCCCGTAAAGAGCCCTTTGAGACCCCTCCATCAGACGTCTCATGTTACTACTTAACTGATATTACGGTAAAACACTTATGCCGCTTAAGACTTCCCTTAGACAGTTAGAGAAATAGATAGCATGTTACGTCCCACGTATACCAAATCTGTCTCTAAGTTTGCCCTCACAAAGCTCCTAGAGGAAATGGACATTCCGGTAAACTACCCTACTCCATTATTGCCATGACTAAACCACTTTTATAGAAGGTGGACCCACAGACCTACTTTGAATCTAATAAGGGAGGGTCCCATCACTTTGGTCCATATCCAAGGAATAAACCTTCAGAATGGTCCTAGTCCTAACCACTTAAGACCCAAACTAAATAAGAAGAAAGTCAGCCACATAAGAACTTCTCAAGGCCTAGTAAGCTTACCTATTTACATGCATAATAGGTATACACACACACACACTTGGCCTCTCACATTAGACAGTCACATGTAGATGCTGGGTTTGCTGGGCGGTTCAAGGTATACTTCTACTACAAGTGGGCTTAACCTCATGTCATAGTGTACTAAATAACCCATGACACCTAGACCTCTCACATTAGCCTAACCCATTTGTGGTTAGTGGATTTTCCAGTAGGTTCCGGGCAGACTTCTACCACAATGACGACTAACCTCGTGCCTGTATGTTATATAAATAAGCCATTTTATACGCACACACAAACAACAATTTATTTGGGTACATTTCAAATTTCTAACCTTATCCTAACGTATATACAACGTCATTATTATGTTGAATTACATTAGCTACGTTATATAAATAGAATATTTAATACGTATAATAAGCGCTAGTTTCCGTTCGAATAAAGAAACGTTTTAATGGTGTAGGTTGTCAATTCGGTCTACATTAAAGGAATATAAGTTAATTCCCATGTCAAACCACTAAATACATAGCATAATGGTATAACTAATGATAACAGTAATGGGAAAAATATAATATAACTATCAAACTTGCATCTTGGGTTTGTTGACCAATTCAGGTAATGAATTAAGGACAGTTTAAATTTTATGCAGTAATCACACACACACATATATATACATAGACATCTATTTAATCTTATTTACTCTTTTCCTTGTTGTACATAAAAACATTGACATTTGATTTGTTTCAAATCTTAACAAATTCAAATTATCCATTTAGAATGGAAATCCAAAACTATTCAAATAACAAAACTAAATCAAATCCGAACCTTTTTACAAGTAACAATCCGTATTTTCAGAACCAATTTAAAACTTTTATTTTAGCAATTTTGATGAATTTTGAATATTTATAATGATTTATTTTAAATAATAACGATAAAAAGTTATTTTAAATGAAGTTAGAATGAATAAATTTATTTTAAATATAAGACGAGCCTGAAATTTGAAAATTTGATTTTAAACTTTAATTGAATGTACATGATTCAAAATAAATCGGATTTCAGTAAAACCAGAAACATTTGAATCTGTTTAATTATATCTTTCTAACAAATGTGAAAAACTAGGTTTCATAATATAAATTGAAAGTTATGCCCAGTTTAAAATTTAAAATAGTCGCTATGAAATTTATATATTTTTTAAATAAAATATAGCCCTTAAAAATAGCTATTTTGCAAACGACCTCCGTTTTCGATGAAACTATTTTTGTTGGATCCGGAATGTCAAATTATTGTTATATTCCAATTTTCATAATTTTTGAAATTAACATGTGAGCGTGGTGAATTTGAACCTGTTTTGTCAATTTCAATTGAATTGAATCGACTAGAAAATGACCATTTTTCAAATGATCTCCAAATTCGATGAAATTAATTTTGTTAGGACTGTATCATCAAAACATAGCTAGATTTATTTTTTTATAATTTTTGTAGCCAGTAAATTAAAATGTACATTTAAATTCAATATATATTGATTTATATTTTAATTTAAAGAAAAACTGACTAAAACAGTCGAGTTGGCTTATGAAACATATTCCATTATGTCTGGAATGGGGGTATTTGGCTAGGGGCGACAGTCGTTGATTTTGATTTGAAGTTCGATGTGTTAAACCACTATTTTAGGAATTAATTATTATTAGATATAATATATATATATATATATATATTAAATTAGAAAGCCTAGTTCTCTTCAGAAATAAAACCGCCGCCATTTCGTATCGAACGTCCGTAATGGTTTGAATTTCCTCCTCAGATTTCAGAAAATCCATGGCGAATTAAAACCTTAAATCAAAGCGAAAATTATAGAGATTTTTCTGCTCTTCAAATTC
Organism: Allium sativum; assembly: GCA_030737875.1. NCBI lineage: Eukaryota > Viridiplantae > Streptophyta > Magnoliopsida > Asparagales > Amaryllidaceae > Allium > Allium sativum. The sequence goes on from CM060921.1 coordinate 705,791,089, forward strand.
ACACAAGCATGATCATTTTTCATTGATTAATTGGCATGAATTCCTGTCTCAAACCCTCGTCGTTCAACCTCGTTTCCGCCGCCGTAGACGCCGTCGAGTTCGCCAGTTCTGAGGAGGTAGGTGCTAATCTCTAAGGCCGACAACGTGGCGCGGTCTGATCGTCACCCAGCCACATGTATTTCAAGAAAAGTGGAACCCTAGTAATCGATCTCGAATTTGAATAGCGGCTGAGTTAATAAAGGAAGAAGAAGGGGGCTATTTTTTATTTAATTAATTTATTAATTAATTTTAAAATGTCATTAATGTATAAAAGCACATATCTTTCTCATACGAACCCCAAATCGCATGAAACAAGATCCGTTGTGATCGTAGGGACGAGAGCTTCACAACAAGACTAACTGGGTCAAATTTGGAGCAAATCAGAATTTAGGACAAATTAAAATCCGAACAGTTCAGAAATTCAGAAATTAAAACTGATAGAGTGGAAACCGACGGTGAGAACTCTCTCACACTCAATTTAATTTACAGTTAATATATACTAGGTTGCAAACGGGGCTTAGAAGCCCCCGACACTATTTGTTTTTACAGACCAGTTGATTGTTTGTTTGGATTGTGATTGGGATGGATGTTGTTGTATATAAAATTTATTTATATAAAACATGTAAAAAATTATCATGAAAAGAAAATAAAACAAATATTCATTTACAAACCGGACGGTTTGTTTGTGTATTGTTATTTATCTGATATTGATTGGGATGATAAATTTTACACATCGCTCAACTGCACAAAATAATAAATAGTATTTGTTGTTTGAAAACCCTATACAGGTACTGGGATAATATTTGACATACACTGATCCCAATAATTAGATGTATATCTTTCGATGGGTTGACAAACTGTATAAGCGTTATTTATTCATTTTAATGCTTATGCAGTTGTAAAATGCACTCTGGTTGTTGTATGAATTTTTAAGGATTGTTTTCATTATTGTTGTATTTATGTGATGTTGAAATCCATATAACTAAAATTATATGGTCATTGATTGAGTATGATTCCAGTTCAGAATTAACAAATATTTCAAAATAATATTAAGTAAATATTGAAAGGTGAAGACGTGTTAAGTAGCTAAACGTCATTTTAACACGAACGAGATTTTTGTCGATTTTATCCATTTTATAATGAATATCGAGAAGTGATTTCAAAATCTGATATTTTGAAAATATTATCATTTTAATATTATAATGATATGAAATATTAAATTTTGAAAATGAATTTGAAATCGTTTTAAAATAAATTTAAACCTAATTTATAATGGAATATTCAATTTTGATTTAAATTTGAAAATGAAGTGGAAATCATTTTTAAAATGAATTTAAAACAATTTATAAAATACGTTTTGGAATGAAATCGAATATATATATTATATATATTAATGGCCGGAATAGAACGTGCCGCGCAACGACCATTCACTAATTTCGACCATTAACTTCAAATAGACATAACGGGAGATCCGATCGTCGGATTCTCCTAAAATGGAACCGTTGGGTTGTTATCGAAAAGAGATTTTTAATGAATATAAGAGATTTAAAATCTAATGGTTAGGTTTTAAGATATGTCCAAATCAATTTCAGAAAAGGTCGTTATGGACACAGTTCGGTGGCCGTTATTGGAAACCGACTGTACGAGCGATAGTAAAATTATTTAAAATATGGAAAAATTGTGTAAAATCATAATAAATGATGTAGAAAGATTTTGGGAGAACATATTTGAAAAGATAAAAATATATTTTTATCGAAATGAACTAGTTAATAAATAGAAAAATAATCCAATTATTATTAGAAATAACCAAATTGGATTTGGAAATGGTTTTAATATAACCAGAAATTTCCAGTGAATAAACTGGAATGGATACAGAATGGAAATAATCATCGGAATATTTCGATATTAGATTCCGCGATTATACGGATATCATTGAGGAATTTGGAAGATATATATATCGTTATTCCCAATACGATATTTGTTGGTTTCACATTTTGATATTTAATATAAGCTGATATAATATCTATTCCGGGCCTTGTATTTGATATCAAATTGGATTTTGGGTTTGTCGTGAACGGTGTCTTAAATAACACTGTTCTTAAACCCAGTTGAAAAAAGAATAAATCTTTAAATTAAGATTTAGTGAAGTTTTCCAATTAATTAGCATTTAATTGGAAGTGAATAAAAGAATTGGATTTTTGGGTTTATCGTGAACGGTGTTTTAAATAACGCTTGTTCTTTAACCCAATTAACAGTGAAGAATATGATTCAGAATTTATTATCTTTTAATTAAGATTGATGGAATTTTCCAAAGTAAAATTTTCCAATTTAATATATTAAATTGGAATTGAATGGAATTCGATTTGGTAATAATCGAGATGAGCTTCTGTGGATGAAGACCGCGGCTATATATGGAATTTAAAAGGCCTTGCCGCTATTCCATTTATATTAATAGTCTAATACGGGAATTTATATCGATTATACACTGTTATGATTTCCGTGAAGATTCCATAGTTAATGGAAGATGATTTTGGGTTTATCGTGAACTGTGTTTTTAAATGACATTAGTTCTTTAACCCGGTTAAAGATAAGATTAATTTCTTGAATTCGAATTGTCATTAAGTAATGATTTTTGAGATTAAAACTGAACTATAGTTTTAATGAATCTTTAATTAGATTGAAATGTGAATGAGGGGAATAAATTTATCGAATTTATGAAATGATCGAGGATGGAGCACCACCAGTTTTACTCCAAGCGATAGTTAAATCTTTTATTAGATTTGAACGTGAAATGGTAATTAAATTTACCAATAACACCATGAGTGTTAGATATAGAGTACTACCAGTTTTTCTCTATGGGTGAATAGGTTGGGATTGGGATTAATTAAATGAATGATTACTTCGGTAAGGTTCGTTAATCCCGACTAGTTGATGAACCTTAATTTGGTTTAGAATTGTGAAAAGATAAAATAAAATCTTTTGAAATGAGATCAAAAATAAAATTTAAAAGAATTTATCTTTTATAAATTAACGGGAACCTTTCCCTAAAAATGTGAATATTTAAACGAAAGAATATTCTGGATTGGAATGAAGCGTTTGATGTGTTGTTATAAAACTTGATTATAAGATACACGAGTTATTCGGAAAGACCAGGTTTAACCCATTCTGACTAATGAATACGACTACTAACAGTCGAAGGGATTGAAGACGGTGCAAGACCGACGATCTTCACATCGAATGGATGGGTTGCTACTGATGCCCATGATTGGAGTAGCTACCTTGAAGGGGCTACAGTGGTAGCCGTCCGGACGTATTTGTTGATTGTTCGGATATATAAGGGCCTCTCTCCTATATCGGACATACGGGACGAGGAATAAGGTGCCTTCGGTTTCGTTTAGATCCAGAATGGACTTGAAAATGGATGTTATGTCTGACCTTGTATTCCTTTATGTTCTATTTGTTGATCTCTGCTAAATATATATATGTTTGGTGGTAGAGAACTTATTCTCTTTTTTAACACCCTTCTCTGAGACGTACGAGCTTAGACGTTATATATTGGCAGAAATCAATGGCATGGTAAGGATTGACAATGTGACATGCTGAGATGCATGGATCAAGGCTTTTGTTGAAAAGAAAATCCTTGTGGATGATGATCAAATCATAGCTTTAATTAGCATAGCTTTGTGCAGTGTTACTTCGCGAGCCTCACACACCGGTATGATGGTGAACTGATGGTCTGGTCAGTATGCTTTCGAGATGAGGATGGATTCGGTCGACCGAGATGAGCTGAGTGTGGTCGCTCCACGCTTAGAGGGATAGGGAACACCCCCTGATTCCCAGATGGATAGAGTAAGCAGCGTTTTCTCATGCACGGGACGTAAGTCGCGGAGATACTCAATATTATGGATATAGTGGGGATGTGCATTACGGCGTTTTCTCATGCCTGGGACGTAAGCCATGGGAATTTCACTACGTGATAGATTTTTCGAATCAGGAGCCATCATGATGGAAATCCAACTTTCCAATACGAGCTTTGCGGTTTTAATTGTAAACCTATATTGGCGACATGTATATGGTACCCATGCCGTCTAGGATTGTTACATTTACTTTCGAAATTGATTTCTACACTATACACTTATAGTAATAATAAAAGATAAATTTCGCGTACCAAGCATATTTGGCTATTATAAGATAAAGCTCTATCCTCCGGCTTGTGTTGCATTGTGTGATGGGACCCGAGTCATATAATAGCTTCATTTTTCTTTAATTAGCATTGCGCTGTTGGTTTTATGCACTGGTATTCTTGGGGGTAAACCCGTTCCGTGTTATACGACGTGGTCCCTTGATTTACCCTAACTTTAAAATCAAATTAATAACTGCTTTAGTTCTCACACCAGTCCCATGACTAACTTGGAGTTTATTGTTTTAACCTAAACTCTGGGTTCCCTTATTTTCCTCACGGGTAGCTAGTAGTTTTGGTTTTCATAGATATTTCTTTACACAGGATCATGGATTACAACTGGAGCTATATTTGGAAAGCTTTGTATCCGTTTATTTCATTCAGTTGTGTTAGTCATTATGTTTATACATTTTAAATTTCCGCTGCTATGTATTTTAAATCTCTGATATTTTCCTGTGTAATATTTATTCATACTCTGATATATTCTTGTACTCTAATGTAAATTGTTGTAATAAGCAATGAAATGTTCTGTTTTTTGTGTTCGGATTTGTCGTGTTCTCAATTCAATCTAGGCTTTCCTGTAAGGGTGAGTTTGGGTCGTTTCATTTTAGTATCAGAGCTTCGGTTTACAGAGCTTGAGAATGAGTCACATTAGAACCGAACGAAAGAATTCATCGGAGATAGGATTAGAAATATCCTATAAGAATAACTCATTCGAAATGGAGTTAGTAATACCCTAGAATGAGTTTGAAGAGTGTTATATAAAAAAACAAATTTAATTTTGAAAATTACTTCTTATTATACATATTTGAATATTTTATTTTATATTGAATTTGGACAATCGAGTATATGAAGATTTTGCATAAGTCTCAAATATAGTGGATAAATATATAATCACATTCTATTCGCCTGGAGATGATTCTGATGATTGAGGCCTCATCATCAGTGTTTATGTTCGAGTATCGAAAATGGGATATCTATATATTTCCAATCGACTGGTGTGAGAACCAAAATTTAGATATGGTTTATTATTTTGATTTGGCACCAGAAATAGATTTTTGTATATAAAAATTATATATCTGAAAAGCTAATCAACACAATTGATTGCTGGCTGTGATGTTTGATTATTGATTCCTCTAAAAAAATATTAGAATGATAAATAAAGTATAAATCAAAATATTTGTTAAGGGAAAAATAATACAATCTCTCTTGATAAAATCCTCAAAATATTATGTAGGATATGGATGACTGTGGATTATCTAGTACTGAATTTTGGACGACTCCAAAACAAGCAAGAAGGGCTCATCAGCGAGCAGAAAAGGAAAGAGAGTTGAACTTAGGAACACACAAAGTTGTTTATTGTCGTAAATGCAGAAAAGAAGGCCATTATGCAATTCTATGTCCTAAGAAAAAGAAGAGTAAAGAAAAAGAGATAAGAACGGACATAGTTTGTTCCAAGTGCAAAGAGACTGGACATTTTGTGGATAAGTGAACAAAAGTAAAGAAAAAAAAATCCAAAAAACTAGGAAAAGAAAGGAAGTGCTTCCAATGCAAAAAAGTAGGGCATTTAGCCCGAGATTTCCCGTTAAAGAAGGGTGATAAGAAATCCAAAGGAAAGGAGCTATCTACTTTGGAAATTATGCAAGAAGGAGGCACGACTTCTTAGAAAGTTAGGTTCTACTATAATGAACTAGGATTTTGGATATATGTATGATGCTTGTATGAACGTATGGATGCTTTTTGTTTTAAAAATGTATTGGTATGATATAATATATCTAATGTAAGAAAAATGTTGAATAAGTTGAATTTAGCATCAAATATTGAACTGAATTGAAAATTGATTTGAATTACATATATGTACATGTATATATAATAAACAGGTCATAGCGAGGAAGCTAGGAAGAGGAATAAAATTGTATGCCCGACAAATAGGTAAATGTTTACTATTTTCTTGGGTTTTGATGGTTTTATGAGCCGATTGGCTAGCCGCTTGGCTTTTTCTATTGGATTGATGAAAGTTCTGTGAGGCAAGTTGCGGTTTTAAAGGTCTCCCCGTAAAAAGTAGGTTATGGCGAAATTTTTCGGAAATTTAGGGTGTTAGCCAAATTTTTTAGAAATTAGAAAATTCTTAGGAACTGAAAAGTTGAAGAATGAAAGCCAAAATGAAAGTTGAGTTGGTTGGTTAAACAACATTCAGCTTCGTTCCTTTTCGAGGACGAAAATTTTTAAGTGGGGGAGATTGTAACAACCCGGATTTTCAGAACCAACTGAAATTTTTTATTTTAGCAATTTTAATGGATTTAGCTATTAAAAATTATTTTAAATGAATTTAGAACGAATAAATTTATTTTAAATATAAAACGAGCCTGAAATGGCATGACAATTTGAAAATTCGATTTTAAACTCTAACTGAATGTACATGATTCAAAATAAATCGGATTTCAGTAAAATAAGAAACATTTGAATCTATTTAATTATATCTTTCTAACGAATGTGAAAACTGAGATTTCATAATATAAATTGAAAGTTATGCCCAGTTTAAAATTTAAAATAGTCGTTATGAAATTTATATATATTTTAAATAAAATATAGCCCTTAAAAATAGCCATTTTGCAAACGACCTCCGTTTTCAATGAAACCACTTTTGTTGGATCCAGAATATCAAATTATAGTTATATTCCAAATTTCATAATTTTTGAAATTAATATGTGAGTGTGGTGAATTTAAACGTGTTTTGTCAATTTTAATTGAATTGGATTGACTAGAAAATGGCCATTTTTCAAACGGTTTCCAAATTCGATGAAATTAGTTTTATCAGGACCGTGTCATCAAAACACAGCTACATTTATTTTTCTGTAATTTTTAGAGTAAGTATGTGGCCCTAGTAAATTAAAATGTATATATAAATTCAATATATATTGATTTTTATTTTAGTTTAAAGAAAAACTGACTGAAACTGTCGAATTGGCTTACGAAACATATTCCATTGTGTCCAAAATGGGGGAATTTGGCTAGGGCTAACAGTCGTTGGGTTTGATTTGGAATTCGATGTGCTAAACCACTATTTTATAAATTAATTATTACTAAATAAATAAATATATATATATATAATTAGAAACCCTAGTTCTCTTTAGAAATAAAACCACTGTCATCTCGTATCGAACGGGTGGAATGGTTCGAATTACCTCCTCAGATTTCAGAAAATTCGTGGCGAATGAAAACCTGAAATCAAAGCGAAAATTATAGAGGTTTTTCTGCTCTTTAGATTCACACAAGCATGATCATTTTTCATCGATTAATTAGCGTGAATTCCTATCTCAAACCCTCGCCGTTCAACCTCGTTTCTGCCGCCGTAGCCGCCATCGAGTTCGCCAGTTCTGATGGGGTAGGCGCGGTTCTCTGAGGAGGACAACGTGGCGCGGTCTGATCGTCATCCAGCTACGTGTATTTCGAGAAAAGTGGAACCCTAGTAATCGATCTCGAATTTGAACAACTGCTGAGTTGATAAAGGAAGAAGAAGGTGGCTATTTTTTCTTTAATTAAGTTTAAAATGTCATTAAAGTATAAAAGCTCATATCGTTCTCATACGAACTCGAAATCGCATGAAACAAGATCCTTTGCGATCGTGGGGACGAGGGCTTCACAACAAGACTAACTGGGTCAAATTTGGAGCAAATTAGAATTTAGGACAAATTAAAATCCGAACAGTTCAGAAATTCATAAATTAAAACTGACGGAGTGGAAACCGACGGTGAGAACTCTCTCTCACTCAATTTAATTTACAGTTGTTATATACTAGGTTCCAGACGAGGCTTAGAAGCCCTCAACACTATTTTTTGTAAAGACCAGTTGATTGTTTGTTTGGATTGTGATTGCGATGGATGTTGTTGTATATAAAAATTATTTATATAAAAAAATATAAAAATTATCATGAAAATAAAATAAAATAAATATTCATTTACAAACCGGACGGTTTGTTTGTGTACACTTATTTATCTGATATTGATTGGGACGTTAAATTTTACACATCGCCCAACTGCACAAATAATAATCAGTATTTGTTGTTTGAAAACCCCACACGGGTATTGGGATAATATTTGACACACACTGATCCCAAATATTAGATGTATGTCAATCGATGGGTTGACAGTCTGTATAAGCGTTATTTATTTATTTTAATGCTTATACAGTTGTAAATTGCACTCTGGTTGTTGTATGAATTTTTAAGGATTGTTTATCATTATTGTTGTATTCATGTGATGTTGAAATCCATATAATTGAAATTATATATTAATTGACTGAGTCTTATTCCAGTTCAGAATTAACGAATATTTTAAAATAATATTAAGTAAATATTGAAATGTGAAGCCGGGTTTAGTAGTTAAACGTCGTTTTAACACGAACTGGATTTTGTCGATTTTATCCATTTTATGATGAATATCGAAAAGTGATTTCAAAATTTGATATTTTGAAAATATTATCATTTTAATATTATAATGATATGAAATATTCAATTTTGAAAATGAAATTGAAATCATTTTAAATTAAATTTAAAACGAATAATGGAATATTCAATTTAGATTTAAATTTGAAATGAAGTGGAAATCATTTTTAAAACGAATTTAAAACGATTTATAAAATACGTTTTAAAACGAAATCGAATATATATTATTTATATATATTAATGGCCTGAATAGAACGCGCTGCGTAGCGACCGTTTGCGAATTTCGACCATTAATTTCAAATGGACAAAACAGGAGATCCGACTGTCGGATTCTCCTAAAACCGGAACCGTTAGGTTCGTACCGAAAAGAGCTATCCAATGAATATAAGATATTTGAAATCTAACGGGTAGATTTTAAGATATGTCCAAATCAATTTCAGAAAAGGTCGCTATGGACGCAGTTCGGTGGCCGTTATTGGAAACCGACTGTACAAGCGATAATAAAATTATTAAAAGTATGGGAAAATTGTGTAAAATCATAATAAATGATTTGGAATGATTTTGAATGAAAAATTCCATATTTGAAAAGAGAAAAATTTATTTTTATCGAAATAAACTAGTTAATTACTAGAAAAATAATCCAATTATTTTTAGCAATAAACAAATTGGATTTGAAAATGGTTTTAATATAACCAGAAATTTTCAACGAATAAGTTGGAATGGATTCGGAATGGAAATAATCTTCGGAATATTTCTGTATTGGATTCCGTGATTATAGGGACATTGTTAAGGAATTTGGAAGATATATATATCTTTATTCCCAATACGATATTTGTTGGTTTCAGAATTTGATATTGAATATAAGCCGATATGATTTCTATTAAGGGCCTTGTGTTTGATATCAAATTGGATTTTGGGTTTGTCGTGAATGGTGTCTTAAATAACACTATTCTTTAACCCAGTTGAGAAAAGAATTAATCTTTAAATTAAGATTTAGTGAAGTTTTTCAATTAATTAATATTTAGTTGGAAGTGAATAAAAGAATTGGATTTTTGGGTTTATCGTAAACGGTGTTTTAAATAACACTTGTTCTTTAACCCAATTAACATTGAAGAATATGATTTGGATTTTATAATCTTTTAATTAATATTAATGGAATTTTCCAAAGTAAAATTTTCCAATTTAATATATTAAATTGGAATTGAATGGAATTCGATTTGATAATAACTGAGATGAGCTTCTGTGGATGAAGACCTCTACTATATATGGAATTTAAAAGGCCTTACCGCTATTCCATTTATATTACTAGTCTGATACGAGAATTTATATCGATTATACACTGTTATGATTTCCGTGAAGATTCCATAGATAATGGAAGATGATTTTGGGTTTATCTTGAACTATGTTTTTAAATGACATTAGTTCATTAACCCAGTTAAAGATAAGATTAATTTCTTGAAAGGACACGAACTTCCCCGGTCTCCGAAGAGAAGAGAAAGAACGAATTGTTTTGAGAACACGACAAAATAGAATGCAGACGGAAGAACATTTCATTGTTATTACAACAATACATCAGAATACAAGAATATACAGAGTATAAATGAATATTACACAGAAATATCAGAGATTACAATAAATTACATAGCAGCGGAAAATAATACAATACACAACTAGAAGAGATATACGGATACAAAGCTTTCCGGATATCGTTCCAGATGTAAACCAGGATCCTGTGAATATAATCTACAAAACCAAAACTACGAGCTGCCCATGTCAAAATAAGGGCACCCAGAGTTTAGGTCAAAACAATAAACTCCAGGTTAGTCATAGGACTGGTGTGAGAACTAAAACAGTTATTAATCTTTATTTTTAAAGTTAGGTAAATCAAGGGACCACGCCGTATAACACGGAACGGGTTTCCTCCCAAGAATACCAGTGCATAAAACAAAAAGCGCAATGCTAAATAAAGAAAAATGAAGCTATTATAAGACCCAGTTCCCATCACACAATGCAACGCAAGCCGGAGGATAGGATTTTTACCTTATAATAGCCAAGAATGCTTAGTACGTTTAAAACAAATCATTTGATACTATTATAAGTGCATAGTGTATAAAACAACTTCAAATCATAAGTATCAATCATAGACGGCATAAGTGCCCCATCCCACTATGTCGCCATACTAGGCTCTAACAATAAAACTGAAAATGTCATATATTTGGAAATTAGATTTCCTCTTATGAACCGAGGCAAGGGATCGTCCTCTACCGATTCGAGACAATCTAGCCCATGTCTCAGGAACAGCCGCAACTGCCCCATGGATCGTTAGGGCCGGTCCACCGATGTGGATTATTATGCCTGAACACTACGTTTCCCCGCCATTTGGGGCGTAAATGAGCCAACGAATGACTCCATCGGACCCGGATCGTCCGATCAAACCGAGGTGCCTCGCAACAACAACAACCACACAGGTGAAAAGTATATAAATGTCAGGGCTGGTAGGTCACTGACACCACCCTAGCTAGAAGGAAACGCAGGCCCTCCCTGAGGTCCTCTCCCGTTTCTAGTTCACAACCGGGGTGTGAGGCTCGCGAATTCACGTTACACAAAGCTATGCCACACAGGCGGTGCTTTGATCATCAACCACAAGACTTTGCTTTTCAGCAGAAGCCTTGATCATTTGCCACTTAGGCATGCCACACAGGCAATTCACTCTATGCGTTTGATATCCACCAGTATATAACCCCTGAGCTCGTACGTCTCAGAGAAGGGCATTAAGCAAGAGAATAAATTCTCCGCCGCCCCTCAGATATATATTTAATAGAAATCAATCACACAGACTAAAATCCAATGTCAGACACACAGTCTGTAACGACCCGTATTCTACACATCATAGGATTGTAGAATATTTATTTCTTTCCCGTATGAAGTCATATGGTCATGTAACTTTGGGAAACATCCATTAGAGTCATTTCCCATGGTTATGATTTTTGTCGATTTTTAAATGACCATTTGCCCCTAGTTGGTACTGTTTTGGCCATAACTTTTGATTGGAAAGGAATTTTGACCTGAAACCACTTCCATTGGATTCGTTTGATGGTTTACCTTTCCGTATAGTGGTCATAATAGCCAAACGGACTTACCGTTTGGGAGATATGGCTGAAATAATGTTTGGAGGGTGAAAAACAGCTCAACCGGGCCAAATCGGGTGATTAGTGAGTAGGCCCATAACCCATTTCGGGATTAGGGTTATGGGGAGGCTGAAATGAGATAGAGGATCATTCCATTTCATTTTTCTAGCCTCCACTTATCACCAAGGAACCCTAAAAATGGCCTCTAACCTCTAAATCACCTCCAAATCATCTTTTGGTCAAGGATTAAGCTTAGCAACATCTAATCAAGGGAGATCTACACCAAAGCAACATTGGAGCTGCTGTTTAGCATTGGGATTCACATCAAATCAGAGATTTATTTCAGATCTTAGTTTATTTTGTGGCTAAGGTGAGTGATTTGCATAGTTTTGCACTAATTATGGCTAATTAGGGTTGATTAGTGTTAATTAGCGAATTTAAACATGATAAAATTCGGGAAAAATGTTCATAAATTTTTAAATTATGTTTTAGACCTCTGAGATGAATTTGGGTTAATTTGGTTAAGTTTTGCTAATCCTATCATTAGTTTCACCTAAGCATGCTTAAGGGGAAATATGAGATTTTGGGTATGTTTGATCCATTTTAACCTATCATGTTGATGTTTTGATGTTTGTGGTTGATTTTGCATGTTGCTATGACTGTATGAAATGCTTTTTGATTGATTTCAATAGTTAGAATGGTCGAAAACGTCGTCGAATGGCGTAAACACTTGTTGGAACAGTTTCAGAAAACAGTGCAGGGTTCGGATCGGATCGGATATGGGGCTCGGATCGGATATGTTGAACTGAGCAAGGAATTCGATCGGATCGGAACCCAACACTTGGGAAAAATGGCAAAAAGGAAGGCCACGCTGGCTGAACTGGGATCGGATCGGATTAGGGAGTAGGGATCGGAGCGGATAGAGGAGGATGGATCGGATCGAAGCACGTAAAGGATGAGGAGGCGGATCGGAGCGGAAGCATGAACTGGAGGGGGAGTGACACCCGACCCGAACCGAGGATAAACGCCCGACCCGAACCGATGGAGTGGCACCCGACCCGAACCGCACCAGAAGAAGACCCGACCCGAACAGATGGAGGATACCCGACCCGAACCGATGGCTTGAGAAGGAACCCGACCCGACCCAGTATTGACCAATAACCCGAGATGCAAAGGTAGTCCAATATGGGAAGTTAGAGCTCAGGATCCAGTTGGGAACCGATGAGTTCACTTCATGGTTGGACTTTGCTGCGGGACGTGTGCTAAGGAGTTGTCGACGTTCATAACTTCGATTCACCACTAAGAATGAATGATGGGCTACTTATCAGTGCAGTAGGGTCATTATGACATGAGGGGCAAGGTGATGGTAGCAAGACTACGTTATTAGTGCAGTAGGGTCATTATGACCTGAGGGGCAAGGTGATGCGTAGTAAGACTATGAGCCAGCGCAGATGGGGTGAATAACTCCATGGGGCAAGTGGACATAGTAAGGATTGGTAAGGCTATGAGCCAGTGCAGTGGGGTTCTTGTGACTCCATGGGGCAAAGTGGACATAGCAAAGGATTAATGGCTACGTTATCAGTGCAGTGAAGCCATTTATGACTTCATGGGGCAGAGTGATCGTAGCAAGGTATGTTGGGTGATCGAAGTGGTGAATATCGTATGCTTTACGCACTGAGTGAGAGATGTGAGGATGGATGCTATGTTTGATTGTTTGCCATCATTATGACATGCACACCTCCCCCACCCCCGTATCTTTACACTGTTTGATATGGTACCTTAAAGTGTTGTACAGTATGTAGTGCTAACTCTTTGGTTGCAGGTTCAGGTATGTTTTAGTCTACCTGTTATTGTTCACTTTAGATGCTTATCGCTCATACCAGGCTTTATGTCTGACCCAGAGTTTTATGTCTCCTCTTATTACTCTGGGTGCTCACACGAGCAGACTAGAGACAGGTTAGCTGGTGATGCGCGAGTAGCTGATTCGGAGGCGGGAATGAGGCTTCCACATATGATATATATATATATATACACATTCTCCCTGTGTCGTTGGTGGTCGCTACTTGGGCATTAGTAGTGTACCTCCTTTATCTTACTTTTGCTTTGAGACAATTTGAAAGTTGTAATAAGCTGTATTTTGGATTTCCGCTGCTATGATGTTTAGTTCTGATTTTCAGCTTATGCACTGTCTCTCCTGTTTTATGTTAAGTATGTTATTATTATATTTTGTTCTATGCGCTGTGAGACATTCTACAGGTTCTTTATATGTTCATTTCCTTCTTCCCTTTCCTTCTCATGACCCGTTCCGTGCTAACTGGACATGTGTACAGCGCACCTTTGGAGTAAATGTCGGTTGGTGCGGGGCGGGCCGTCACACTTGGTATCAGAGCTCTAGTTGCGTAGTTAACCTAGGGAAAGACACTAGGGAGAGTTAGTACGTATATGAGAGTGTGTATTTGTAATTATTTTGGTTTTCAAAAGCTATGTATATATATATATATACTATTAGTAGTATAAGAATGAAGTTGCACTGTACTAGCACCACTATGGGGTCGTTAATCGTTTCCCTTTTTCAGATTGACGATGAGCCGAGATACGAGGGGTGCTGGTAGAGGGACCAACCAAGGGAATGCCGCTGACATGAGGGCAATGTTTACTAACCTCATGAGAGACATGCTTAAAGAAGTGCAAGGGGCAGTTCCCAATCCCAGAGTTGGTGTTTGCCCAGTAGTGCAGGCGCCTAGGATCGATTTTGCCAAGTTGTGCAAGGATTACACTAATCTTGGTGGAAAGCCGTTCCACGGAACGGAGTCAACCACAGATGTTCAAGATTGGATGGATAGCTGTGATCGTATCTTAGATGACTTGGGTCTTGAGGATGCGATGAAGAGAAGGCTAGCGTCTCGTCAGCTGCAAGGGTGAGCGATGAATTGGTGGAATGCCATTAGAACATCTACTCCAGAAGATCAGGTTACTTGGGATCAGTTCAAGGCTCGCTTTAGCGAGAAGTTCATTCCAGCTGCCCAAAAGTCAGTATTGTTTAAGAGGTTCTTGGAATTCAAGCAGAACGGAAGGGCAGTTTCTGATTATACTGCTGAGTTCGTCACTTTGTCGAAGTATGGACCGTCTCTCATTGATACTCCTGAAAAGAAGAATGAGAAGTTCATTACTGGTTTGGATGGATACTTGGGGGAGAGGCTTATCAACCACATCGATGAGACTTTTGAATCGATCGTGGGGAAAGCTTTGAGATCAGAGAGTCTTTACCCTAAGTCAAAGACTGAGGCTGCATCTGCAGAAGGGCTAAAGCCGCAAGCAGGCGGTGGAGGCAAGAATAACTCTCAGAATAAGAGAAAGCAGGACCAATCTAAAGGTGGCCAGAAAAAGAGCTAGAAGGATGTTGAGTGCTTCAGCTGTGGAAAGAAGGGCCATTATGCTAAAGAATGTCGGGCCAAGCCAGCGGAAAGGAAGTGCTACAACTGTGGTCAAATGGGACATCAGAAGGATAAGTGTCCGCAACCTCTTAAGGAGAAGCAGATTGTGAAAGCATATGCTATTGATGCTGTCCCTTCTTCGTCGAATGCCCCAACTGCGGCGGAGAAAGGAAAGAATGTTGTTATTCAAGGTATGCTTTCTATTTATGATGTACCAGTTCGAGTTTTGTTTGATACTGGGGCTTCCCGTTCCTTCATATCTAGTGACCTGGTAGATAGGTTGGGACTGGAACCCGAGATAGTCGATAGACCAATGGTTGTGACGAACCCGATTGGTGGTTCGACTAGCCTTAGTATGATTTGCATGAATTTGGTCTTATCGAGTCATGGATGTATGTTTGTATGTGATTGCTTTGTTTTGGGCTTTACTGGTTATGGCATTATATTGGGAGTCGATTGGCTCCAAAGATACGGGGTGGTGGTAGACTGTGAGGGTTTTTTGGTGACAGTGAGGGCGGATGATGGGCGGAGGGTAGTGTTTGGTAGTCTACCTAGTGATGGGGTTATGGCTAGTTTTGTAAATTCCCTCGACATCCCGCAGGATGAGTTGTCAGATGTGCCCGTGGTTGGCCAGTATCCGGACGTCTTCGAGGAGGTGACCGGGCTTCCACCACACCGAGAGATTGAGTTCCGTATTGATTTAGTGAAAGATGCCAGACCTATAGTGATGCCACTTCGTCGTATGGCACCAAGGGAGCAACGAGAGCTCGGGGTGCAAGTCAGCAATCTTTTGAAGAAGGGATTTATTAGAAGGAGTGTCTCCGAGTGGGGAGCACCAGTTGTGTTTGCCACTAAGGCAGATGGTTCCCTTCGTTTGTGTGTGGACTATCGCGAGTTGAATAAGGTGACGAGGAAGAATAAGTATCCTCTACCGCGGATAGATGATTTGTTTGATCAGCCGGAAGGAGCTAGAATGTTCTCCCAGTTGGACCTCGCGATAGGATTTCATCAGCTTCGAGTAGCGGATGAGAGTGTTCCGAAAACGGCATTTAGGACGCCGTCTGGATTTTATGAGTGGTTGATCATGCCGTTTGGGTTGACCAATGCACCAGCCTACTTTGTGGATCTTATGAATCGAGTATTCAGAGATCAGTTGAATAAGTTTGTTCTTGTGTTTGTGGATGATATCCTTGTTTACTCAAGGACAGAGGAGGAACACAAGGGACACTTGAGGATAGTGATGTAGGTGTTGAGGAAACACCAATTGAGAGCGAAATTTTCTAAGTGTCATTTTTGGAGAAGGGAAGTGAGATTCTTGGGTCATGTTGTTTCCGAGAGTGGTATTGCCGTGGACCCTGCGAAGGTGGCTACGGTACAGGATTGGCCTACGCCCAAGAATGCAACAGATGTGAGAAGTTTCTTGGGATTAGCTGGATATTATCATAAGTTTATCCAGGACTTCTCCAAGATAGCAGCAACGTTGACTCAGTTGACTAAGAAGAATCAGTCCATCGTCTGGGACGAAGTGTGTGAGGATGCCTTCAAGAGTCTAAAGGAGAAGTTGACGCGTGCGCTAGTGTTAGTCATTCCTAAAGGGAATGAAGAGATGACGGTATACACGGATGCTTGTGGTACCGGACTGGGTGCAGTATTGATGCAAGAAGGTAGGGTTGTAGCTTATGCTAGTCGACAGCTAAAGCCGCATGAGAAGAAGTATCCTACCCATGATTTGGAATTGGCAGCGATTGTATTTGCGCTGAAGATGTGGAGACACTATCTCTTGGGAGAAAGATTTGAGTTGTTTACCGATCATAAATCGTTGAAATATCTCTTCTCTCAGAAAGATCTGAATCTCCGTCAGCAGAGATGGTTAGAGTTCTTGGCTTCGTATGATTTTGATATCGCATATACACCTGGGAAAGGTAATGCGGTAGCCGATGCCTTGAGTAGGAGACATGCCAGCTTAGGGGCAATGTTTCTTGAGTGGAAGCAACTGGAGTATATCGCGGGGTTTGATTTCAGACCAAAGTGCGAATTGGATCCAGTCATGCTAGCTAGTTTGGCGATCAGACCCACTTTGATAGAGCGGATTGGTTCTATTCAGAGGGACGATTCTAATATATTAGAAATCATCTCTAAGTTAGAGATGAACATCGACGGTGAGGAGATAAATGTGTATGGGCTTGATCGGGATGGATGGCTTCGAAAGAATGGAAGACTAGTTGTGCCCAACGTGAATGGTTTGAGAGATGAAGTGCTTAGAGAATGTCATCACTCAAAACTGACTATACATCCCGGTGGTAATAAGATGTATCGAGACATGAGACAGACTTACTACTGGGAAGGGATGAAAAGAGACGTTGGGAAGTTTATATCCAAATGCATGAATTGCCAGCTTGTTAAAGCCGAGCAAAAGAAGCCTAGTGGGTTGTTGCAACCATTAGAAATTCCCGAATGGAAATGGGAGCAAGTCTCGATGGATTTCATCGATGGTTTACCAAGGACTAGATAGGGATATGATAGCATTTGGGTAATTGTGGATCGATTGACTAAAAGTGCAAAATTTATACCAGTCAAATCGACCAGAACGGCAGCCAAGTTGGCAGAATTGTATATGAAGTGGGTAGTGAGATTTCATGGAGTACCCAAAAGCATTGTGAGTGACCGAGACCCGTTGTTCACTAGTGGGTTTTGGAAGAGCTTACAAGAGGCTCTAGGGTCAGGATTACATCTCAGTACCGCATATCATCCTCAGACCGACGGTCAGACGGAGAGGGTGAATCGTATATTGGAAGACCTCTTGAGAGCGTGTATATTGGATTTTGGTGGATCATGGGATGACCATTTGCATCTAGTAGAGTTTGCATATAATAATAGCTACCAATCCAGTATCGGTATGACTCCATATGAAGCTTTGTACGGAAGACCATGCAACTCACCATCATGTTGGATAGAGACTGGCGAGAAGTTTGTGCTTGGACCAGATGTGGTGAGAGAAACTTCGGATAAGATTAAGATCATTCAGCAACGAATGAAAGCTGCCCAAGATAGGCAGAAGAGTTATGCTGATAAGAGGAGAAGAGACTTGAAATTCTCCGTTGGTGACTTGGTGTTTGTCAAGATCTCTCCGTTGAAGAGCATGATACGATTTGGCAGGAGAGGTAAGTTGGCACCAAGATTTGTTGGCCCGTTCCCTGTTCTTGAACTAGTCGGGAATTTGGCATATAGAGTTGGCTTACCAGAGAAAATGGCGGGAGTTCACAATGTATTTCATGTTTCCCAACTAAGGAAGTTCGTCCACGACTCAGATATGACTATTTCACCTGATCAGTTAGAGGACTTCGAAGTAGAACCCGAGGCGGTTGGGAACTGCAAGCCGATCCGTATTGTGGGGTACGATACGAAGCAACTTCGAAGGAAGGCGGTGAAGCTAGTCAAGGTTCAGTGGGGCGAGGACGAGAACGATTGTACTTGGGAGACAGAGGAGAGTATTAGGAAGGCATATCCAGAACTCTTTGCCTGGTAAGATTTACCTTGCGATTTAGTTATTCCGCATGCTAGGATAGACTTATTTTACTTGTTTGCATGTTTGATTGTTGTTTTATGATTGTTAGGCATGCGGGAGCCTTTGTGTGTGTTTTGATTAGGGAATTTCGGGGGCGAAATTTCTTAAGGGGGGGGGGGGGGGAGAGTGTAACGACCCGTATTCTACACATCATAGGATTGTAGAATATTTATTTCTTTCCCGTATGAAGTCATATGGTCATGTAACTTTGAGAAACATCAATTAGAGTCATTTTCAATGATTATGATTTTTGTTGATTTTTAAATGACCATTTTGCCCCTAGTTGGTACTGTTTTGACCATAACTTTTGATTGGAAAGGAATTTTGACCTGAAACCACTTCCATTGGATTCATTTGATGGTTTACCTTTCCGTAGAGTGGTCATAATAACCAAACGGACTTACCGTTTGGGAGATATGGCTGAAATAAGGTTTGGAGGGTGAAAAACAGCTCAACCGGGCCAAATCGGGTGATTAGTGAGTAGGCCCATAACCCATTTCGGGATTAGGGTTATGGGGAGGCTGAAATGAGATAGAGAATCATTCCATTTCAGTTTTCTAGCCTCCACTTATCACCAAGGAACCCTAAAAATGGCCTCTAACCTCTAAATCACCTCCAAATCATCTTTTGGTCAAGGATTAAGCTTAGCAACATCTAATCAAGGGAGATCTACACCAAAGCAACATTGGAGCTGCTGTTTAGCATTGGGATTCACATCAAATCAGAGATTTATTTCAGATCTTAGTTTATTTTGTGGCTAAGGTGAGTGATTTGCATAGTTTTACACTAATTATGGCTAATTAGGGTTGATTAGTGTTAATTAGCGAATTTAAACATGATAAAATTCGGGGAAAATGTTCATAAATTCTTAAATGATGTTTTAGACCTCTGAGATGAATTTGGGTTAATTTGGTTAAGTTTTGTTAATCCTATCATTAGTTTCACCTAAACATGCTTAAGGGGAAATATGAGATTTTGGGTATGTTTGATCCATTTTAACCTATCATGTTGATGTTTTGATGTTTGTGGTTGATTATGCATGTTGCTATGACTGTATGAAATGCTTTGTGATTGATTTCAATAGTTAGAATGGTCGAAAACGTCGTCGAATGGCGTAAACACTTGTTGGAACAGTTTCAGAAAACAGTGCAGGGTTCGGATCGGATATGGGGCTCGGATCGGATATGTTGAACTGAGCAAGGAATTCGATCGGATCGGAACCCAACACTTGGAAAAAATGGCAAAAAGGAAGGCCACGCTAGCTGAACTGGGATCGGATCGGATTAGGGAGTAGGGATCGGAGCGGATAGAGGAGGATGGATCGGATCGAAGCACGTAAAGGATGAGGAGGCGGATCAGAGCGGAAGCATGAACTGGAGGGGGAGTGACACCCGACCCGAACCGAGGATAAACGCCCGACCCGAACCGATGGAGTGGCACCCGACCCGAACCGCACCAGAAGAAGACCCGACCCGAACAGATGGAGGATACCCGACCCGAACCGATGGCTTGAGAAGGAACCGACCCGATCCAGTATTGACCAATAACCCGAGATGCAAAGGTAGTCCAATATGGGAAGTTAGAGCTCAGGATCCAGTTGGGAACCGATGAGTTCACTTCATGGTTGGACTTTGCTGCGGGACGTGTGCTAAGGAGTTGTCGACGTTCATAACTTCGATTCACCACTAAGAATGAATGATGGGCTACTTATCAGTGCAGTAGGGTCATTATGACCTGAGGGGCAAGGTGATGGTAGCAAGACTACGTTATCAGTGCAGTAGGGTCATTATGACCTGAGGGGCAAGATGATGCATAGTAAGACTATGAGCCAGCGCAGATGGGGTGAATAACTCCATGGGGCAAGTGGACATAGTAAGGATTGGTAAGGCTATGAGCCAGTGCAGTGGGGTTCTTGTGACTCCATGGGGCAAAGTGGACATAGCAAAGGATTAGTGGCTACGTTATCAGTGCAGTGAAGCCATTTATGACTTCATGGGGCAGAGTGATTGTAGCAAGGTATGTTGGGTGATCGAAGTGGTGAATATCGTATGCTTTACGCACAGAGTGAGAGATGTGAGGATGGATGCTATGTTTGATTGTTTGCCATCATTATGACATGCACACCTCCCCCACCTTCGTATCTTTACACTGTTTGATATGGTACCTTAGAGAGTTGTACAGTATGTAGTGCTAACTCTTTGGTTGCAGGTCCAGGTTCAGGTATGTTTTAGTCTACCTGTTATTGTTCACTTTAGATGCTTATCGCTCATACCAGGCTTTATGTCTGACCCAGAGTTTTATGTCTCCTCTTATTACTCTGGGTGCTCACACGAGCAGACTAGAGACAGGTTAGCTGGTGATGCGCGAGTAGCTGATTCGGAGGCGGGCAGGAGGCTTCCACGTATGATATATATACACATTCTCCCTGTGTCGTTGGTGGTCGCTACTTGGGCATTAGTAGTGTACCTCCTTTATCTTACTTTTTCTTTGAGACAGTTTGAAAGTTGTAATAAGATGTATTTTGGATTTCCGCTGCTATGATGTTTAGTTCTGATTTTCAGCTTATGCACTGTCTCTCCTGTTTTATGTCAAGTATGTTATTATTATATTTTGTTCTATGCGCTGTGAGACATTCTACAGGTTCTTTGTATGTTCATTTTCCTTCTTCCCTTTCCTTCTCACGACCCGTTCTGCGCTAATTGGACATGTGTACAGCGCACATTTGGAGTAAATGTCGGTTGGTGCGGGGCGGGCCGTCACACAGTCCATTTACAATTCCATTCTGGGTCTGAACGAAACCGGAGGCACCTAGTACCCCGCATATCCATCGATCTCCAAGTACGTCTGGACGATCACCAACTGTTTCCATCTTCTTGGGTGTACAGCCCAATCAAGATCATCAGTAATTATCCAAACGACGTGAAGACCTCCGGTCTTCAACCACCGTCTTCATCTTCGACACCACGTCGAGTTAGTTATTCAGAATGGGATAAACCCGGTCTTTCTGAACAACTCGCGTATATATATAATAAACACGTGTTACACAAACACAACATACGCCTCTTTCCAATTCAGAATATTCTTTTATTCAAATATTCTTATATTTTGGGAAAGGTTCCCATTAATTTTATCAAAGATAAATCCTTTAAATTTATTCTTTAATCTTCTTTGAATATAAATTCAAACTAGTCGGGATTAGCGAATCACACCGGAATAATCATTTATTTTATTTCCCAATCCCCACCTACTCATCTCATGAAGTAAAACTGGTAATACTTCACATCTAACACCACGTTGTTATTGGTAAATTCAACTACCATTTCATGTTTAAATCTAATTAAAGATTTAACTATCGCCTGGAGCAAAACTAGTGATACTCGATTCTCGATCATTTCAATCTAATTAAAGATCCATTAAAACTTCGCTTAGTTTTAATCTTCACAGAAATCAATATCCTGTCTTTAACTGGGTTAAAGAACCAATGTCATTTAAAACACAGCCCACAATAAACCCAAAATCACATTCATTAATTATCGGGTTAAAGAACAAGTGTTATTTAAAACACTGTTCACGATAAACCCAAAAATCAATATCAATTCAATTAAATATTATTTAATTGGTACACTTCATTAAATCTAAATAAAAAGATTTAATCTTTTCTCAACTGGGCTTAAGAACAGTGTTAATGAAAACACTATTCACGACAAACCCAAAGCACATTTGATATTAAATACAAGGCTCTGAATAGAAAATATATCGGCTTATATTCAACATCAAATTCTACGACCAACAAATATCGTATTGGAAATAACGATATATATATCTTTCAAATTCCCATAACAATATCTGTATCATCACGAAATCCAACATCGAAATATTCCGAAGACAATTTCGATTCAAATCCGTTCAAATGCAATTATTGGAAATTCTGGTTATTTTCAAAACCATTTCAAATCCAATTTATTTATTTTAAAAATAAATAAATTACTATTCTAGTTCAAAACTAGTTCATTTCGATAAAAATCTATTTTTATCTTTTCAAATATGGAGTTTTTCATCCCAATTCTTCACAAATCATTTCTTATGATTTTACACAAATTATTGATATTTTTAATAATTTTATCAAGGCCCGTACAGTCGATTTCCATCAACGGCCATCGAACTGCACTTATAGCGACCTTTTCCAAATTTGATTTGGACATAACTCCAAATCCAACCGTTAGATTTCAAATTTCTAATATTCGTTAGAAAGCTCTTTTCGATACGAACCCAACGGTTCCGATTTCAGGAGAATCCGACAGTCGGATCTCCCGCAATATCCATTCGAAGTCAATGGTCGAAATTCACGAACTACCGCGGCGCGTTCTATTCAGGCCATTATATTATATATATAATATATACTTCATCGATTTACTTTTCAAAACGATTTTTAATTCAATTTCAATTCGTTTTCAACTCAATTTGAATTTCAAATTAATTCAATTTCAATTCAAATTCATTTATATTCAATTTCAATTCGATTCAATTTCAATTCGAATTCATTTCTATTCAATTTCAATTCGAATTTCAATTCTTTTCAAAATATCAGATTTTGAAATCACTTTCGATATTCATTATAAAATGAATAAAATCGATATAAATATCGTTCACGTCAAAATGGCGTCAATCTAATCAACACGGCTTCATATATTCTTTTTCAAACATTTCCATTTCAAATATTTCTTTTTCTTAACCGGAATGAGGCCCAATCAATTACCATATAATGTTAATTATATAGATTTTCTACAACACATATATATATCAACGATGACAAATAATCAACCATCATCCAAAGTGCATTCTACACTGTATAAGCATCAAATATAAATATTACAGCTTATAACAGTCTGTCAATCAATCGATCAACATACAACTAATTATTGGGATTAGTGTATGTCATCCATCATCCCAATACCCATGTGGGGTTTCAAACAATCAAACACAGATTTTATTTGTGCAGTTGGGCGATGTGTAAAATTTATCGTCCCAATCAATATCAGTCAAATGTGTGTATATAAACAAATCGTCCGATTTGTTTATTTTATTTCATTTCATATATACGTTAAAATTCTATTTTTAACTATAAAATATTTTATTTCATCTATATAATTATTTTATTTCATTTCACATCACATCACACAATCAACTACACATCAAAATCAAACAAACAAGCATACAAGCCGTCCATGGTCTGTGGACGACGGGTGTCGGGTGCTACTAAACACCGTCTGCATCCTAGTATATATTTTTAACTAGAAAACAAAATAAAAAGGTGAGAAGTTCTCACAGAATAGTTAATCCAATCCCACGACTCTTCTTATGTAGAAATCTTCGTCGTTCTTGCCTCTTGTCAGTTTTCACTGCCCGTATTCTCTACATATATAAAAATCACATTTTTACTTCGCTATTCAATATATAAAAATCAAATTTTTTTACTTTGCTATTCAATATATAAAAATCGAATTTTTTTACTTTGCTATTCAATATATAAAAATCGAATTTTTTCTTTGCTATTCAATATATAAAAATCGTATTTTTACTTTGCTATTCAATATATAAAAATCGAATTTTTTTACTTTGCTATTCAATATATAAAAATCGAATTTTTTTCTTTGCTATTCAATATATAAAAATCGAATTTTTTTTCTTTGCTATTCAATATATAAAAATCGAATTTTTTTTACTTTGATATTCAATATATAAAAATCGAAATTTTTTTCTTTGCTATTCAATATATAAAAATCGAATTTTTACTTTCTCTATAATATAAAAATCATATCTTTTATCCACATTAAAAATCATGTCTTTATTTAATAAAAGATTATATTTTTATACTTCTACAATATAAAAGATTATATTTTTATACCTCTACAATATAAAAGATTATATTTTTAACCTTTTCTTTATATAAAAATTATATTTCCATATTCCATATATGATAAAAATCGAATTTTTATTCTTTCTATCATGTAAAAATTATATTTTTCCTACGCCTATCATATAAAAATTATATTTTTAATTGTCTACTAATATCAAAATCATATTTTTATCTCTAACTAACTAATTACTTTATAAATAAATAACCTAGACAATTAAATAAACCAAAATAAAAATAAAAATAAAAGAAACTTACATTGTATCGGATTTTTCCGAGGCGGGGGAGGGGGGGGGGGGATCTTCGGTCGGCAGCAGGAGGAAAGGGGGGGCGTCGGTCTCGGTAGAGGATGGGGGGGGGATCTTGATCGCGGTAGAGGGTAGGGGGGTTTCGATCGAGGCAGAGGAGGCGGGGGGGGGGGGGGGGTGTCGCGGTCGAGGTAGAGGAGGAGGGGGGGTCGCGCGGTGGCGCAGGGGGAGGGGTATCGCGATGGCGCGCCGCCTGGGGGGGGCTCGGCGGTAGTTTAGGTTTTTTTTTTATTTCGTTTTCTGAAATGAACACTAAAGGGGGGGGAGGGGGCTGAGTAAATAAATGAGAGGGGGGGGGTTTATTTTTAATTATAGTTTTATTTTATTTTAATCCCAAAAGGTAACTTTTTCTTTCGACCTCGAAACAAGGCCCACCGCCTGTCGTCCATAGCTAATTACCCCCATTCCGAACACAATGGGATATGTACCGCAAGCTGATTTGATCTTTTCAATCAGTTTTCGTTGAATTCACATTTAAATCATTATACTGGATTTTAAACGTACACTTCAAATTACCGGGGTCACATACGGACTCGAAAAATCCCCGAAAAATAATTTCTGGCTTCGTATTGATGATACGGTCCTAACAAAACTAGTTTCGTCGAATTCTGAGACCGTTTGAAAAATGGCCATTTTCCAGTCGATTAAAATCAACTGAAACTGGTCAAACGCATTTTCCTTTGCCACGCTCACATATTGACTCGAAAAATGATGAAATTTGGAATCTAGCAATAATTTGCCATCACGGACCCAACAAAAGTGGTTTCGTCGAAATCCGAAGTCATTTGCAAAATCTCCATTTTTAAGGGCCTGAATTCCATAACGACTATTCAGAAATTTCAACTGGACATATCTTTTGATTCCCGCTATGAAAATTTGATTTTTCGGATTTGTTAGAAAGATATTCACAATTAGATTCCATCATTTTTGGTTTCACTAAAATCCGGTTTATTTTGCACCCGGTATGTTCAATTGAAGTTTGAAATCGAATTATCGAGCTACCGCGCCGTTTTCAATTCCTCTTATAAATATAAATAATTATTTATATTCTATCGTCGATTCAAACGAATATATACGTTCGAATTATATTCAAAATAAATTTTTCGTCGTTATTATTTAAAATAATCTATTTTAAATATTCAAAATTCGCTAAAATTGCCAAAATAAAAATTTTAAACTGGCCCAGATTTCCGGGTTATTACAATCTCCCCCACTTAAAACTTTTCGTCCTCGAAAAGGAACAAAGCCAAAAGTTGTTTCACAAATCAACTCAACTTTCATTATTTTTATTATGGCTTAAGTTCTTCAACTTTTCAGTTTCTAAGAACTTTTCAAATTTTTCAAAAATTTGGCTAACACCCTAAATTTTCGAAAAATTTCGCCATAACCTTCCCTGCACCGGGAGCCACGGGAAAATCCCGAAATTGCCATACAGGCCCTCTGATTTCAAAAAGAAAAAGAAAAAGCCAAGCGGCTAGCCAATCGGCTCATAAAATCATCATCACCCAAACAAAACAGTAAATTATGATAAACATGTACCTATTTGTCGGGCAAACAATTTTATTCTTCTGCTCTAGCCTCTTTGCTATGAGCTGTTCAATGTAAGTACAAGTATATGCAAGAAAATGCGACTAAATTTCAATACAATTCACTATTTGATTCAATTTGGCTATATGGTACAAATTTTATCAAACAAATAAACAAACAACACAAACATCAATCAATTAGTAGATTAACGTTTCAAATTCATAATTTTGATACATAGTCTAAATTCAGATTTTTGATGCCAATTCACAACGATAAGCCCTATCTAATTTCGGTTCTCACACCAGTCTAATGGAAATATAGAAATCTAACTTTCGCTACTTGAAAATAAATACTGGCGACAGTGCCCAATCCCCAGAATTATCCCCGGGCAACTAGAGTATGATTCTATAACTATCCAGTATATTAAAACTTCGAATACACGTTTGCAAGACATATAAGCAAAATCTCTATATATTGGATTGTCCAAATTCATATAAATAAATAATCAAATACGAGTAATTGATTTAAATTTTCAAAACAAACTTGTTTTCATTTTAAAAACATACTCTTTGCACTCGTTCTAGGATACTACTGATCCCATCTCTAACGAGTCATCCCCATTGGATATTACTAATCCAATATCTGATGAATTCTTTCGTATGGTTCTAATGTGTCTTGTCCACGAGCTCTGTAAACCAAAGCTCTGATACCACGATGAAACAACCCGACGAAATCCAGTAGGCTTTGCAACCATCCCTTCAACCCCCAAAGCAGCAGGTAAAACCCACCATGGCTTCCAAGTGGTCCCCCAGTAACTTGTTTTACGGCAACCCTCTCGAGCCTCCCGGCCACTGCCTAACCAACCCCCACCACTAGGGACATGTGGGGGTAAGAGTTTCCCGTTCGGCACTAAACCGCGAAGCGAGAACCCTCTATCACGACTGCAACAAGAACTGGTGATACTCGATTCTCGATCATTTCAATCTATTTAAAGATTCATTAAAACTCCACTTAGTTTTAATCTTCACAAAAATCAATATCCTGTTTTTAACTGGGTTAAAGAACCAATGTCATTTAAAACACGGCCCACAATAAACCCAAAATCACATTAATTAATTATCGGGTTAAAGAACAAGTGTTATGTAAAACACTGTTCACGATAAACCCAAAAATCAATATCAATTCAATTAAATATTATTTAATTGGTACACTTCATTAAATCTAAATAAAAAGATTTAATCTTTTCTCAACTGGGCTTAAGAACAGTGTTAATGAAAACACTATTCATGACAAACCCAAAGCACATTTGATATTAAATACAAGGCTCTGAATAGAAAATATATCGGCTTATATTCAACATCAAATTCTACGACCAACAAATATCGTATTGGAAATAACGATATATATATATCTTTCAAATTCCCATAACAATATCTGTATCATCACGAAATCCAACATCGAAATATTCTGAAGACAATTTCGATTCAAATCCGTTCCAATGCAATTATTGGAAATTCTGGTTATTTTCAAAACCATTTCAAATCCAATTTATTTATTTTTAAAAATAAATAAATTACTATTCTAGTTCAAAACTAGTTCATTTCGATAAAAATCTATTTTTATCTTTTCAAATATGGAGTTTTTCATCCCAATTCTTCACAAATCATTTCTTATGATTTTACACAAATTATTGATATTTTTAATAATTTTATCAAGGCCCGTACAGTCGATTTCCATCAACGGCCATCGAACTGCACTTATAGCGACCTTTTCCAAATTTGATTTGGACATAACTCCAAATCCAACTGTTAGATTTCAAATTTCTAATATTCGTTAGAAAGCTCTTTTCGATACGAACCCAACGGTTCCGGTTTCAGGAGAATCCGACGGTTGGATCTCCCGCAATATCCATTCGAAGTCAATGGTCGAAATTCAGGAACTGCCACGGCGCAGCGCATTCTATTCAGCCCATTATATTATATATATAATATATACTTCGTCGATTTACTTTTCAAAACGATTTTTAATTCAATTTCAATTCGTTTTCAATTCAATTTGAATTTCAAATTAATTCAATTTCAATTCAAATTCATTTATATTCAATTTCAATTCGATTCAATTTCAATTCGAATTCATTTCTATTCAATTTCAATTCGAATTTCAATTCTTTTCAAAATATCAGATTTTGAAATCACTTTCGATATTCATTATAAAATGAATAAAATCGATATTAATATCGTTCACGTCAAAATGGCGTCAATCTAATCAACACGGCTTCATATATTCATATTTTCAAATATTCCATTTCGAATATTTCTATTTCAAATATTCCTATTCAAATATTTCTTTTCAAATATTCTATTTCAAATATTTCTTTTTCAAACATTTCCATTTCAAATATTTCTTTTTCTAAACTGGAATGAGGCCCAATCAATTACTATATAATGTTAATTATATGGATTTTCTACAACACATGTATATATCAACGATGACAAATAATCAACCATCATCCAAAGTGCATTCTACACTGTATAAGCATCAAATATAAATATTTAACGCTTATAACAGTCTGTCAATCAATCGATCGACATACAACTAATTATTGGGATTAGTGTATGTCATCCATCATCCCAATACCCGTGTGGGGTTTCAAACAATCAAACACAGATTTTATTTGTGCAGTTGGGCGATGTGTAAAATTTATCGTCCCAATCAATATCAGTCAAATGTGTGTATATAAACAAATCGTCCGATTTGTTTATTTTATTTCATTTCATATATACGTTAAAATTCTATTTTTAACTATAAAATATTTTATTTCATCTATATAATTATTTTATTTCATTTCACATCACATCACACAATCAACTACACATCAAAATCAAACAAACAAGCATACAAGTCGTCCATGGTCTGTGGACGACGGGTGTCGGGTGCTACTAAACACCGTCTGCATCCTAGTATATATTTTTAACTAGAAAACAAAATAAAAAGGTGAGAAGTTCTCACAGAATAGTTAATCCAATCCTACGACTCTTCTTATGTAGAAATCTTCGTCGTTTTTGCCTCTTGTCACTTTTCACTGCCCGTATTCTCTACATATATAAAAATCGCATTTTTACTTCGCTATTCAATATATAAAAATCGAATTTTTTACTTTGCTATTCAATATATAAAAATCGATTTTTTTTTGCTTTGCTATTCAATATATAAAAATCGAATTTTTTCTTTGCTATTCAATATATAAAAATTGAATTTTTACTTTGCTATTCAATATATAAAAATCGAAATTTTTTACTTTGCTATTCAATATATAAAAATCGAATTTTTTTTCTTTGCTATTCAATATATAAAAATTGATTTTTTTTCTTTGCTATTCAATATATAAAAATCGAATTTTTTTTACTTTGCTATTCAATATATAAAAATCAAATTTTTTTTCTTTGCTATTCAATATATAAAAATCGAATTTTTACTTTGCTATTCAATATATAAAAATCGAATTTTTACTTTGCTATTCAATGTATAAAAATCGAATTTTTACTTTCTCTATAATATAAAAATCATATCTTTTATCCACATTAAAAATCATGTTTTTATTTAATAAAAGATTATATTTTTATACTTCTACAATATAAAAGATTATATTTTTATACCTCTACAATATAAAAGATTATATTTTTAACCTTTTCTTCATATAAAAATTATATTTCTATATTCCACATATGATAAAAATCGAATTTTTATTCTTTCTATCATGTAAAAATTATATTTTTCCTACGCCTATCATATAAAAATTATATTTTTAATTGTCTACTAATATCAAAATCATATTTTTATCTCTAACAAACTAATTACTTTATAAATAAATAACCTAGACAATTAAATAAACCAAAATAAAAATAAAAATAAAAGAAACTTACATTGTATCGGATTTTTCCGAGGGGGGGTTTTCGGTCGGCAACAAGAAGAAAGGGGGGGCGTCGGTCTCGGCAGAGTATGGGGGGAATCTTGATCGCGGCAGAGGGTGGGGGGTTCGATCGAGGCAGAGGAGGAGGGGGGGTGTCGCGGTCGAGGCAGAGGAGGAGGGGGGTCGCGCGGTGGCGCAGGGGGAGGGGGGTATCGCGGTGACGCGCCGCCTGGGGGGGGGCTCGGCGGTAGTTTAGGTTTTTTTTATTATTTCGTTTTAAATAAAGGAGAGGGGGGGTTTATTTTTAATTATAGTTTTATTTTATTTTAATCCCAAAAGGTAACTTTTTCTTTCGACCTCGAAACAAGGCCCACCGCCTGTCGTCCATAGCTAATTACCCCCATTCCGAACACAATGGGATATGTACCACAAGTTGATTCGATCTTTTCAATTAGTTTTCGTTGAATTTGCATTTAAATCATTATATTGGATTTTAAACGTACACTTCAAATTACCGGGGTCACATACGGACTCGAAAAATTCCAAAAAAATAATTTCTGGCTTCGTATTGACGATACGGTCCTAACAAAACTAGTTTCGTCGAATTCTGAGACCGTTTGAAAAATGGCCATTTTCCAGTCGATTAAAATCAACTGAAACTGGTCAAACGCATTTTCCTTTGCCACGCTCACATATTGACTCGAAAAATTATAAAATTTGGAATCTAGCAATAATTTTCCATCACGGACCCAACAAATGTGGTTTCGTCGAAATCCGAAGTCATTTGCAAAATCTCCATTTTTAAGGGCCTGAATTCCATAGCGACTATTCAGAAATTTCAACTGGACATATCTTTTGATTCCCACTATGAAATTTTGATTTTTTGGATTCGTTAGAAAGATATTCACAATTAGATTCCATCATTTTTGGTTTCACTAAAATCCGGTTTATTTTGCACCTGGTATGTTCAATTGAAGTTTGAAATCGAATTATCGAACTACCGCGCCGTTTTCAATTCCTTTTATAAATATAAATAATTATTTATATTCTATCGTCGATTCAAACGAATATATACGTTCGAATTATATTCAAAATAAATTTCTCCTCGTTATTATTTAAAATAATCTATTTTAAATATTCAAAATTCGCTAAAATTGCCAAAATAAAAAATTTAAACTGGCCTAGATTTCCAGGTTATTACATTTCTTGAATTCGAATTATGATTAAGTAACCAGTGTAAACCCGTGCTGCGCACACGGACTACAATTACACGGGTACTCACATTAAAAACATTTCAAATAAAAAAATTCATTTATTTTTATCAAAAATTATTTTTCAAAAATTGAAGTGGTTCCTGAGCATTTTTCTATCAACTCCAAAGAAGTCAAACATGTGACCCTATTGGAATCATATAAGAAATATAACATCAATTACATTTCTCTAGATAAAGTGTCACTATAGAAACTTTGAATAGAATTCTCTTGGATCCATAAATTATTTTGACAAAAAATTAAGCACTGCAGTCCAATAGGCAAAACAGTATGAGCCAAAAGAAATGATCAACGTTTCTATACACATTAGCACACTTGCAGAATGTTTCCATCTTTCCATAACATTAACTTTATAGAATTTTGTGTAGAAATTTTTTTATATTGTTCCACATAATATACTATAAATTACAGAGGTTCTGTATAAAAGTGCATGATTGCTGTAGACTTGTCTATAACTGTTTGATGTATATCTGCCATTAAACATGTAATAGTCCCCTTGTTTTGAGCACTTCAATGGAAGTCAGCATGAACAATACATATCTATAAAACTCCAGCAACCTGGAAATGTGAGAGAAGAAAACATGTTACTTGTTTGATAACTCTAATACTTTTTTTAAAACCAACCACAATATATATATATATATATATATATATATATATATATATATATATATATATATATTCTAGAAATTCATGAACAACCTAATTTGCTTTCTACATATTGTGCTAGAATTAAGTAATCAACCTGCATAGCTTACTCCAACAACGTGGAAATCTCTATGTTTTACTGTGGACACTGCTCCATCCATCGTCGTATAAGAAATATGAGTGCATCTTGGGCTACAAGCATAATGCATAGTTTTAGACATTATACCTGCAAAAAAATACATCAAAAACTTGGCATTATCAAAATACATTACCAGTTTGTTCATGTGAGCTTATTCCCAAACTTGTTACCCTTGAATTACAATCATTTGTAAAGGATTTAAAACATAATGAGTTTTCATCTATCTAAGAAGAATGCTTATGTTAGAGCCTAGGTTCAATTATTGAAGAAATTAGAGATCATAAATAGAAGAGTTTGCATAAATAAAATAAAAGAACAATTATACTTTTGCAATGCATTGAATTCGTTTTGCATATATTCCTCAACTGTGCGTAAACTGGTTGATAAAGACATGGAATATAATTATCAATAAAACAATACAGTTAAAAATATTATGATTATCAATTAACAAAGTGTGTCCTCGTGTGTTAGTGCAAAAGTTCCTCTCAATGCTCTGCTAATTTACAAATGTGATGCATGCATTTCTAATGATATTCTGCTTTCATATACTTTACTCATCACTTAAACATAAATCAGTGCTTGCAGTTTCTTTTTACCTAGTAGTCTTTCTACGCAAAAGATTTTGCACAATCGTCCATGTATATAAAAGGAAGTAAATAACCCTAAACAAACCGAAAAGCAGAGTCTAGAAGGCCGATGAAATTAGGACGCCCCTGCAATGCACATGCCATGTCACTTTCATCAAACCCGAACGTGAGCTTTCTCAAGTGCATTAGAAGTCATACATATCCACATGCCTGATGAAAAACAAAGTATAGTAAAGTGAAATAAAATAAACACCTAACAAATCCTCTTACATCAATCCAAACAGAAGAAAATACATATTGAGAAAATGCTTGCATTGGAAATGAGATGTCACGTTACTTAATAATGACGAAAACATCTTGGCTATTAACAACACATGCTTAAGTTTGGAGACTTTAGCGTTCCATTTGTGTATGTGCATTTTGACCATTTGCATTTTCGAGTGTTATGATAGCTTCAAAGGCGTGATATAGTAACCCCGTCATAAATGAACACGCATTCCCCCACCAAAGATCATTATCGTACCCACATTTTTTTTTAATGAGAAACACTCATAGGAATGAACTAAATTTATAGTTGAGGAGGAACCAAAAAGGTAAATTTTGTAAAATCGTAGTAAGTATAAATCAAATGCTGCTCCCTAAATTGTATAATTAATACATTATAATAGGTTACCGCTAAAGATTTCAAAAGCACATACATAGGTAACTTTAAAAATTGAACAAAGTGGAAACAAATTCTCTAATAATGAAAATTTCGATAAATATTAATTTTTTTATAAGGTGTTAATCAAATTTCTTTGCATATGCCTACATTGAAAAATATGGCGCCAATGTTCTTTATGAATACAGGATTCATATTTAAAAAAAAGGAAACTGGATTTCAGCATCATATGCAGATGTAAATAATTGAATCGTGAAAATAAGCAGTTGAATTATATGAATCCCGAAGAAGACAGCAGCTCTAGTTGCTTCATTATATAGAGATTTGGGTACAAAATCTACAAAAAAAAGTTCTTCAAGGATTGTACTAAATGAAAAACAAAAAAAAAAACTTGTTTCCATTTGGAGAGTTATTTCAAAAGAACTTATCGACAAAAGTTATAAGTGTAAATTATCAACTGTTAGTGCTTTAAGAATTAGACCTAAAAATTGGAATAGTAAACCAAAAAAGTAATGTCCAAATATAATGCCAAACATGTAAACTTATAAAAGAAAACCCGTATGGATAAAATTTTGATATAAGCTGAATATTTGTAATTCTTACATTTCGTTGTTGACCGATTAATAATCTCTACGCAATGCCATAATTTTGTGTATCGAAGTATCTAAGATGTTTTAGCATTACTAAATAGAGTAATAATAATCCAATCCGACATGTGGTTTTGAAAGATTTACTGCCCTTTTGGTTATATGTAAATATTTGTAATGTTTCCTTCCTGATTGCATGAGTTGAAAAAAAACAGCTAGCTTTTGCAATCGAATTGTAAACAAATAACAATTGCAGTTTATATTATAGAAAATGTGTAATACCATTTCCATATATGCATTACTCAGTGTATAAATACATATATCTCAGTAGACATCCAAGCATGTGATCAGGTAATAAATTATCTTTAATTTGAATAACAGGAATTTACTTATGCTCTTTAAGTAGTCACCGGTATAAACTCTAATTGGCATAAGCAGTTTGAGTTTTCAGTCCATCATGGATCAAATGACAATTAAGATGCACCAATCTCAGCTTTGAAAGATAAATGACCAAAAAAAACACAAATGTAACAATTACCAGAATTGTAGGTTTTACAAAAATCAAATTATATTGTTTTCAGGATGTGAGAGTTTTCATAAAGTAGGAAAACTGTACAAACAACACAATCTATGGGGTCTATTATAGAGATAGAAGACCTATTCCTTATAATGACCTTCAATTCTGGTGGCAAGAAAAATGAAGAAGAAATCAAATCGGCAATTAACAAAAAAAAATGCTAAAAAAATCTTACCACCAAAAAAATAAAATTTCAAACCAGTAGTAGGTTTGTAAAGTCAAAATAACGTCTTCAAAGGCCTAAAAATGACCAAGTACTCTTTTTGATTTCTACGTTGTTTTGACCCTATTCGGGTTCGTACAACACTACAACAGTGGAACGTCTCGAAAGAAAAGTTTTCAAATAAATGCTCATCTATATAATGCTTAACCAAAAGAAAAATAATGTAGATAAACTATATAAGAAACTTTTGTTGAAATTTTTTAATCTTAGCATTCTTTTTAGTGTTATTTAATTTGAAAATATACTATAATTTATAACATCACTTATCGTACAGATATCCTGTATGAAGCCCTCATTTTGCCTAATGTTGCTAGACAATCCTCCTAGCGAGAACCATGAACAAATTATTATATTTATGGAAAATAAAGGTATGAAGGTTTTGAGGCTTATGGTTCATGTACCAAGATTATTTTTAACCATCAATAATGCATATGCATAAATGTTTTTGTGAGTGCATTGCGTATGAAAACTTGTAAATAAATGTTAAATGGATAAGTAAATATTAGCTGCACAAAATGAAGGCATGCATATCACAGGACGTAATAACCTGACATTTAAGTCATGATGTCCTCATTCCCCAAGACCGATATTACCTTGTATGTTGTCATAATCTGGCATTGAAATCAAATATCTCTTATTTTTTGCAATGAAAACCTAGAAGATAAATGAAAAAGTATCCAAATGTGAATAAATATTGTATATTTAACATGAGATAAACAATTACAACTAAATATGACATTATAGATAAAAGAAAGAGAAAATCGGGTAGATTAATGTAAAGCAAACTGACCATAATATTGTTAAGTAGTTCCGTCCAATCTGGTAAAGATATCCCACAAGGCAATGCCAGAGCTGAAGTATGAACACTTTGAGAGAATTATAAGCATGTTTAAGGAAGTAAAATGTATCATGGATAAACAAAATATCACCTTTAGCATAGATACTTGATTCTTTACATTATACCCCCAATACTAATAAATGGATAAAGTTATCCAAAGAAAACAATAATTTATATTATATTATTGGAAGTGTATATTGTCGTCATGATTTTATCATATAAACATGTATAATAATATTATTAAATATTGAATAAAAAGTAGGTTTGATATATGCATCTTAGTGTTTGTCAAACTATTTAGAAATTACAGAGATATTAGTAGAGAAAGATATACATATCTATTTAAAGACCTTGTATTTTTGAGCTTGTTGAAATATCAAGGTTTAAATGTTATCTTTGACTAAATTTGATGATATATTTAAACCTTCTCTGCAAACAGTTGCATTAAATTAATATAAAGATTATATAAGAGGGAACTTGATTTGAACAAATAAGTAATAGACTGGATAAATGAGCAATAAATCAAAGGATCCTTGTATTGAAAAGACAATATGACCATGAAATTTAACATCGGAGTAAGACGAATTTATTTCTAGCTCTGTCCCATAATATGTAATGGAAGAAACAAAAGATGATATACCAAACAAACCCTTGCTACTCATGTCGTTACCTTTGAATATAATATGAGTTGTATAATACTGAGAATGTTTACTTGAATTGGATAGCTTAATTGTACAGAATTTCTTTTGAACTCACATTTGAAATGGCACCGAAGTAGATGCAACTGAAGAATAAATTATGAATCCATTGTGTACCTATATCTAAAGACACTTTTACTTGACTGGATTAATATGGAACTGATTGATACAATCACATACGATTTCAACTATAATATATACATACAAAGTCATTTTTATTTCTACACACTTCTAAATAGTATGTTATTTTGCATGTATCACACAAAAATGCCAACAAAAGAATAAAAATGAAATGATGAACCCCATGTTTATAAGTAGATTTACAGAAAAAAAAAAGATGAATGCGAATTGAAATGTATATCAGCAAAGAATTCATTTCACACCATGAAAGCAACCATGAAGAAGAAAATTTTTGATCACACCAAGTCAATCATAAAAGGACATCCCATACCATGATAGTAACTAAATTAGCAATGAGCTCATTTCCAACCATCCATACTAAGATCCAAATTGAAATGTGTATCAAAATCTAGCCACCCTTGCAATCAAAAGTAGACATCAAAGAATGCAACTGAAGCATGAGCCATGTAGCCTCTATTTGTCTTCGGCCTCGAAAACCAAAAGTAAAGAACATGAGAAAACGCAAAACAAAGAGCTTAAAATGTATTAATTGTTGCTAATTCCAAGAAAAATGAATGTGTGAATCTTTTGTCAGAACATTGTCTCCAGCACGATGTGAAAAAATGAAGAGACCTACAGGAAAAGAGAAAGCACCGGAAACCGTGGGCAGAAGGAGAAGACATGGACTGGGAAATGTGGATAGGGTAGAAGCTGGTGCTTTCACGATAGGAGAATCAAGCGGCAGAGTATGCCTTGTAGATGGAGCGGTTAATGGGGACGCCGAAGGAAAGGATAAAGAAAGAGGCAGTGAGAAAATCAAGGGTTTCCAACGAAGGGTGTGCCATCAGTAAGAAAAGGCGAAGCTGCTACTGGGAATATGGGGATCTAGGGCTTAGTGGAATACAACGGAAAGAGACGACATGGGAAAAGAAGGTTTTACTTTCAGGTGTATAGATAAAGACAGAGGATGGGATAGGAACAGATTGTTCAGATGCGATTTGGGAAAGTAAAAGCAGCGATAATTGAGCTTCCACTCCACGTGTCATGCTGAGAAACATTGTTGGAGGAGGCATGTGAGCTCTTGAAATATAACTTGGCTTTAATAGTATAGTATAAATGATTTTTGAGATTAAAACTGAACTAGCGTTTTAATGAATCTTTAATTAGATTGAAATGTGAATGAGGCGATTAAATTTATTAAATTTATGAAATGATCGAGGATTGAGTACCACCGGTTTTACTCCAAGCGATAGTTAAATCTTTAATTAGATTTGAACGTGAAATGATAATTAAATTTACCAATAACACCGTGGGTGTTAGAAATAGAGTACTACCAGTTTTTCTCCATGGGATGAATAGGTTGGGATTGGGATTAATAAAATGAATGATTACTTCGGTAAGGCTCGTTAATCTTGACTAGTTGATAAACCTTAATTTGGTTTAGAATTGTGAAAAGATAAAATAAAATCTTTTGAAATGAGATCAAAAAGAAATTTTATAAGAATTTATCTTTGATAAAATTAATGGGAACCTTTCCCTAAAAATGTGAATATTTGAACAAAAGAATATTCTGGATTGGAATGAGGCGTATGATGTGTTGTTATAGCACTTGATTATAAGATACGAGAGTTATTCGGAAAGAACAAGTTTAACATATTCTGAATAATGAATACGTTGTAAATTGATGGTATGTCTGACGTTGTTTTCCTTTATGCTCTATTCGTTGATCTCTATTAAATATATATATGTTTGGTGGCGGAGAATTTATTCTCTTGCTTAACACCCTTTTCTGAGACGTACGAGCTTTGAGGTTATATATTGGCAGAAGTCAATGGTATGGTATGGATTGACAATGTGACATGCTGAGATGCATGGATCAAGGCTTTTGTTGAAAAGCGAAGCCTTGTGGATGACGATCAAAGCATAGCTTTAATTAGAATAGCTTTGTGTAGCGTTACTTCGCGAGCCTCACACACCGGTATGATGGTGAACTAATGGTCAAGTCAGTATGATTTCAAGATAGGATGGATTCGGTCGACCGAGATGAGCTGAGTGTGGTCGCTCCACGCTCAAAGGGATAGGGCACACCCCCGATTCCCAGATGGATAGAATAAGCGGCGTTTTCTCATGCATCGGATGTAAGTCGTGGAGATACTCGATATCCTAGATTTAGTGCGGATGTGTGTTACGGCGTTTTCTCATGCCTGGGACGTAAGTCGTGGGGAATTGCACTACGCGATAGATCTTCCGAATCAGGGGCCATCACGATGGAAATCCAACTTTCTTATATGAGCTTTGCATTTTTAATTGTAAACCTATATTGGCGACATGATATATGGTACCCATGTCATCTAGGATTGATACATTTACTTTCAAAATTGATTTCTACACTATACACTTATAGTAATAATAAAACATAAATTTCGCGTACCAAGCATATTTGGCTATTATAAGGTAAAACTATATCCTCTGGCTTGGGTTGCATTGTGTGATGGGACCTGAGTCTTATAATAGATTCATTTTTCTTTAATTAGTGTTGCGCTGTTTGTTTTATGCACTGGTATTCTTGGGGGTAAACCCGTTCCGTGTTAGAAGGCGTGGTCCCTTGATTTACTTAAATTTAAAATCAAATTAATAACTATTTTAGTTCTCACACCAGTCCCATGACTGACCTAGAGTTTATTGTTTTAACCTAAACTCTGGGTGCCCTTATTTTCCACACGGGCAGCTAGTAGTTTTGGTTTTCGCAGATATTTCTTTACATGGGATCCTGGATTACAATTGGAGCAATATTCAGAAAGCTTTGTATCCGTGTATTTCATTCAGTTGTGTTAGTCATTGTATTTATACATTTTAAATTTCCACTGCTTTGTATTTTAAATCTCTGATATTTTCTATGTAATATTTATTCATACTCCGATACATTCTTGTACTCTGATATAAATTGTTGTAATAAGCAATGAAATGTTTTATTGTTCGTGTTCTGATTTGTCGTGTTCTCAATTCAATCAGGATTTTCCCGTAAGGGTGAGTTTGGGTTGTTTCATTACATCACAAACACTTTTAAATAAAAAGGATATATAAAATCAAACAAAAGTAAATCACCCAAAATTTTCTTCATCCATAACCCAAACAAATTCACAAACTCAAACATTTATTGACAATTCTTGCGAAACATAAATAAAAATAGGAGATTTGGGGGTTTTACAATTTGATATTATCGTGAATCCAAATCTCTCTAGGCATATTAATCAATATAAAAATCTACTAAATATAGAATATCCCTAAACAATTACTATTTCCACTCATGGTGATTTAACTATGTGAAAAATTCACAGATTTGACGTTGTTTGCCTATAAGATCTTAACATATCCAAGAACGAACACAAATGCAAACTCCAATCCTCTACAAATATATATATATATATATATATATAAGAATTAAACAGTTAGAATTCTTATATATATAAATATTATGAATCCAGATTTAGATCATATCCAAATTTTATAAGAAAAGGGATTTGAAAAGATCAATAGATTTTAAGAGAGGAAGAAGAAAACATAAAATATATTTCTCTGGAATCAAGGCAGAGTGGAGGCAGGGGAGGAAAAGAAGACTAGGTTTAGGTATGAGGTTTAGGGTGTTATTTATAGGTGTGTGAGTGATTAATAGCCGTAGGACTATTTAAATTAAATGCCAACCGTCAATCTATAAACAAACACCGAAAAACTCAACCCGAACTAGGCCAAATTAGGCACTGGCCGCACCAGGCGGTCGACAGCTCCCCTAGAGGGGTGGTTGACCGGCAGTCGACACCCCTCCTAGAGGAGTCGACCTCCTGGTCATATTTTTGGCTAGTGTCCTGCATTTAAGACTGAAGAGATATTTTATATAACATTTATTAATTCTATTTATATCTTTCCTTTTAAACGTTATTCTTGTCCCATGTTGTATACTTATATATATATATATATATATACACACACATATTCAAATTGGACCGAATATTCCAATCACTCATTTATTGGTCATATATTATTCCATATATTTATATTATAATTTGAATTTCAAACACTGTTGCATATATATTTAATGTACAACTTCTTTTAAGTGTTCCTTTCATATGGGCTCGAATTTTGATATATTATATATGAAAATTGATCAAAATTTCGCCGCGAATATAACACGATATTTCCATAGCCAAATTCCCAATGCTGCAAAATTTCATTTTTCGGCCCATTAATATAATATTACTTTATTGTAAATTATTATTATTATTTATTATTAATTTGTTTTAGGTATATTTTTATGTGGTGTTACACATAAGCTAGATAAATGCCATCTGAACAGTGAATCCATGGAGCAGTGATTCGAAGAGAGTAAATAACTGGTAACAACACTTTCAGTTTCAGGGTGGCCCGTACAATAATTCACGTCCATGTTGGTTTCGATTTAAGGGTAAGAGGAATCGACTACCATGCTAGCTTCATTGTAGAGAGTAGGAGGCCGAACATGGTAGAAATAAGAATTTTGCTTAATAGTACTTCTGTAGTCAGAGCTTCAGCTTGAACAGTCAAACATAAGTGGTTATCATAAGAATTCAACCTAAGCAATTATCCTAAG
Source organism: Allium sativum (assembly GCA_030737875.1). Classification (NCBI taxonomy): domain Eukaryota; kingdom Viridiplantae; phylum Streptophyta; class Magnoliopsida; order Asparagales; family Amaryllidaceae; genus Allium; species Allium sativum. The sequence goes on from CM060921.1 coordinate 705,832,511, forward strand.
TTATTACCTTAAATGAAGCATGAAAACTAATCTTTATAACAATTAGTATATTTATTTAGTCAATTATCTCTTAATTGTTCTCCATCCAGTAGTCATTTTCTATTAATCAGACTTTTATGTTTGATTCATTATCCTTCCTCTTCTTTATTTATAGGCTTGTAGGAAAGTTGCAGATTCTTGATAGGCTTGGAGGATTACTTGGACGCCCCGTACCTATGAGTCCCACTTTCTTTTATTTAATGTATTTTGGTTTGAAAAAGTGATGATTTGATATATTATGTTCTTTCGCATTATAGTAATTTTGAAACTTTAATGTAATGACATTTTATTCAATTATGGAATGGTACTTTTCTAATAAGATTAATTAAGATATTATGTTTCCAAAGTAATTTCTTTTATGTCTTGTGAGTCTTAGTCTCCACAAATGATTTAGTTATATCTAGACGCTTCACATTCCTTGATATGACTCATTAAGGTTATGCTAAGGGATGTGGGCTATCACATTTGGCATCAAAGGCATAAGTCACATGATTCCTTAAAAAGTTAAGTATTTTTGAAAAAGGATTTTTTTAAAGTATAGTATTTTGAAAACAAAAGTTTTATATCAAAAATCATTTAAATTTGTTTCTCTTCTTTGTCAAGTCCTCTCCTACCTTCGTTAATTTATTTATATGATGATTTAATTATGCTTACCGACGAAGAGAAATTCCAAATCCTTATATGTTAAACTTTAGATTTAAAGCATTGATGTGCCCATTTGGCTTGGTCGATACTTACAACTCATTTCTGATTACGGATTTAGGAGATAACTTGCTATTAGCTAAGTCTAGTCTTGATAAGTAGACTATGGCGGCAAGGAGAGCAAGATGACTTAAGAATATTTCAGTAGAAATTCGAAAAAAGGAAAAGATGCTTAACGGGATAAGAAAAAGGAGGAAATATGACCAACATCTTAGGAAACATCCAAAATAAATGTGTTGTATGACTTATCGGTTAGAGGAAAAATGTTACACTTATGACCAAAAGAGGTTGAGTGGTAATGAGGGAGAGAGCAAAGAAAGAACCTGACAAAAGTGTGATGCCAATCCCAAATTCTTTCCATTTCTAGTTTTCCCAACTGTTCTTATTTCGATTTTGGAGCATCCTGCTCTTTTATCTTTAGTACCGTAGTGATTTTTTGCACTTATACGTTTCTCTAGACTAAGTAGTAGTTTATATCCCTAAAGGATGATTGGCATAGTTATTTATGATACACCGGGGTTTGAAACTCAAGACTCTAGATATAGAGTGATGCTTATGTTTAGGAATTTCTAGGTTTATATTGATTTTGAGTTTAGATAGATTATCTATATACTATGATATCCCAGGTTATGAAACATAAGTAGATACTTGGGCACGTATAATAGACATACCCTAGAGTTTTCCTGTAACAACTTGGGTTAAGGCACCTTGGTAAACAGGTTTTAATGAAATTTGTGATTTGAGATTAGTGAAAATAAAATACAAATTCATGAAGAAGAACTCGAATAATCATCTAAGTTGATTATATAAAGAAAATAAAGTTTGAAAAACTTTATAATGTGTATTTGGAGTCAATACATGTGATAAAGGATTGTATTTGTGGCAAACGTAATTGTATTTGTGGCAAACGTAATACTTTTTGCAATTATTGCTGACAATGAATTTTGATTGAAATGCGTGACTTTGAATTCAATTGAGTGTGATAAAATATGAAACTAAAATAGTGATTGAAAATCTTTGTTCAAGTGTTTAAAATACTTTAACGTGATTTGTACATTTTTTTTCAGACAAGTAAAAGATCTTGTGTAAAGTTGAGATTTTAAAATGTAAGTTTTGAACAAAAAAAAGGTGAAAGGTGAAACATGAAAATATTAAAGTGTTATATTGAAATTTATATTTAAATTGGTTTGATAATAACTACTATTTCATGTTTGAATATTTTATAGAGCATTAATATTGCAAAAATAAACAAATATTTGGTAAACATGTGTTAAGTTGTATTTATTTTTGGTTTTATTGAAAAGGGTGTGCAACACTTTGAGTTAGTAACATTTGTACTTATTGGGTATTTGGAAGGTTGAAATCAAATCCAAATCCATAGAAATAACCGATGGGAGTAAAATGAGAAACTACGTACATTACTTTCTCTTCTAATTCGTGCTCTATTCTTCTTGAAAAGAAAAAAAAACAATGGTTTCTCTTGCTCCTCAAAATCAAAACCCTAACTATTCTAAAAATCATAATAAATCGAATTAAATTCCACAAAAGCTTAAAATTTTGATATGTTGTTGATACGATCCAACACCTTTATTCCAAATTTCATGGCATTTGGTTTAGTTTTGATAAGTTAAACGTCTTCATTTCTCTAGTTGTTTTCGGGTTAAATCTGGGATGAAAACGAAGGTTAGTAGAAAATTTATAGCTAATTATATTAAAATCAAAAAAATATGAGATTTTGATATGTTGTTCATAACTCAAGAATACACCTTATGTAAAAATTTCTTAGCAAATTACTTAAATAGGTTATTCAAAACCTTACTGCACCAAGGATAAAAATGAATCCTTTCAAGGAATTGTTGGTGCATTGGTGCATGCAAATTTGAGATGTTAAGGTGATTTGTTACAGTCACTCTTTGTACTTTAAGTATTTTTATGCATTTGAATCTGAGTATTATCACTTCCCTAGTTTGATTCATGCCTTTATGATGATTTTTGTAGCTTATTTGGTGAAAATCGTTCACTATAAATTTGATTTTATAAACTGCTGCATATATGGTTTGAGTCCATGCTTTAATCAGTGTATCTCTTGCAATATTTCCCAAAATTTGATAATTTTGGATGCTTTGGAAAGCCTAGATCAGTTACTCCAACTTGTATGTTTTGAGTTTATGGTTTATATGGTCAAAATTGTATCTTTGCATCACTATCCCAAAACTGAAACGACAGTAGTACTATAATTTAGATCAGAGAAATCTTTAGTCACATATTTCATCACTTATTGTAATTCAATAAATCTAGATGTTTTGAAAAGCTTGTAACTTGTTCTACCAGTTTCATGTTTTGAGTTTTTTAGGATTTTGAGGCTGACTTATTCAAATTGAGCTTTCCTATTTTTGTCCTGAGAACAAAATTGACAGTTGCTTTGTTTGAATCCAAATTGAAATCGACCATAACCTTTTCGTTTCTTACCCGAGATAGAATATCTTGGACGTTCTTCAAAACTTAGAACATGTTTTACAAGTTTTATGTTTTGACTTTTTTTTACGATTTTGAGGTTAACTTATTCAAAATTGTGCTTTTCTACTATTGTCCCGAAAGCAAAATTAATAGTTTCTCTGTAATGAGTCTGGAACGAAGTCGACTATAACTTTTCCGTTTCTTATAGGAATTCGACTGTCTTGGATGTTCAGGAAAGCTTAAACATGGGGCTGTATTTTTTATGTTTGGAGTTTTCCAAATTTTTTGACAAAAAAATTGCTTGTTTGTTGCTATTCTTGGAGCAAATTGAAAGCAACAACAATTACAAGTCCTTTATGATGAGTTTTATGATATTTCTTGTTTGTTATGAGTGTGCATTTATAGTGACATTTCTTGTGATTCCATGACACATGTACCAGTTTTTGTAAATCATTTTCGAAATGTTTTAAGTATATAAATATAATTTTGAAACAAAGTATTGTTTTGATAAGGTTTTATAAATATATTAAAAACATTATTTTAACAAGTATTTCCAAATTTTACCATTTTCAAAGATTTTTCCAAGAAACTATATTTTTCCAAACTATTTCCTTAATTATGTTTGTAATATAAAAACCACACGTATTTTCCCCTTCAAGAGGCGTGTTGGCGAGTTAATGATATCATAGACCCTGAAGTATAGAAGGTGACGTATACGATATTGATTCATCCTAGATCCATCTAATCGAAGCACCAATTTGCAATGATTTTCTATGTTTCTGGTGATTCCATGTATTTTCTAATATGGAGTGGACTTGTCGTGTGTGAACCGTTAAGTGAGAGAGAGCGGTATAAGACATATGATTACCACTTATTGGGTTACTTTCTATGAGATGTACACATTAAATTATATTACCATCGGGTGAACTCGGTGGATCTTCGGGTGTATAATGACCTATTTGGTCATCTTATAAGGTACCTTTATAAAATATTTGTACTAGTAAGGCCTCGAGCCATTGTGGTGTATTAGCACATGTAGGTGTTGCTTCGACTTGCCAGTTCAGTGGTTGGATCCAACAATCTCTTGTTTTTGGTGCTTTTGGTGAATCTAACGTTTTTGGTGATTTTTGCGACTCTGGTGTTTTTGGTTATTTATGTGGATCTGGTGGTCTTGGTGATTTTTGTGTTTAGTGTTTTCACCATTTTAAAATGAACATTATACGTTCCTTCTCCGCTATAATCGGAGATTCCTATGTATACATGGTGATTTTATTTTTTAATTTCGAACTCTTTTCGAGTTCCATGAGTTTCGGGATTTTTTTGATTAGAACTTTTGATCGAGTTTTTTAATTCTAGGAATTTATGTTATTTATGACATTTTTGAGTTTTCTGTCCTATATTTATATGATTTAAAGTATTATTTTCCCTGATTGTAGAGTTGGTGCAGCCTGTGTTGATGGAAATACTTGAGTCTATGTTTGTATTTCTATTGAGTGACTAGTGTATTAATTTCGTGAATTCATCCCGAGTGTATAATATTTCTTTCTAATGGAAAGGAATCGTCGCATTTGAGTTTCGAGTTAAATCTGTGATTATTAAATTCCTTTTCTTACGAAAAGGAATTTGTGTCAATTGACATTCTATTTCACTTATCATGTTATTACTAATGTGTTTAGACTAAATTGACCCACGTGTTCACACTCGGGTCAGACCAAGTTGTTTTGTGTTATAATTTGTTGTTGATTAGAGGTTATCTATTCCAGCATGGACTATCTCTTGAGGCTATTACCTTAAATGTGTAGTAACACATTCATATCATTGTATATTAAATCATTTGGGACATGTTGTGTATATGTATGGTTCATATGATACCATATGAGTACATAACACATGTATATGTTGTATTCTGCTATCACCTATATGTATTCTGTTCTATCATCTATGTTCTGTGATGTATTGTAATTTATTCTAAATACGATCCTTGGCCATTATAGTTTTATATTATATGAGTTGACTTCATCGATCCACTTGTGGTAAAAAGGGAAAAAATTTGCACCCTCGGCATATTCGATACTCAACTAATACAAGATTATAGATGGTCGCTCCTATCTTCCCTATTCGCCGCTCTATCAGATGACATTACTTGTTAATGCTCTTATTAGGGTGGGTCTCGGAGTGTGGCGTTACAAGTTGGTATCGGAGCAAAATTCAGAACAAAGTACGATAAATAAAAAACAGAGCCGAAATAGCACAAGTGTTACCACATGAGAGGATAACACTCATGTCTACTTTTATCACTTTCCATCATTCTTCTTAATTTGTGTCCTTGATCATTTGAGTCATGCGTAAATTATAGCTTTGGGAATACATTTAGGAATGTGTTTCATTCCATAGTATTTCATGAGTTGAATCCTGTCATATATAGTTTATCTTGATAGGAATCTCCATCCCATTGAATCCCTTTGGTGCTTAAATCTTAATTAAATTCATACCCTATCCTCTTGCATAATGTTGATGGTTGAGTTAAATAAAGTAAATGGGATGGGTAAATAAATTAAATCAATAATAATAAAAGGGAAATCTGTATTGAGATAAAAGAAAAATATTTTGAGAGAAATCATAGTGCGCAGCGGAAACACGTGAATAGTTTTGGTTGTGATAAATTTAATGAATTTATAATTGAGATCAAGGGATGGTAAATAAATGATTAAATTTGGGTGAAGAGTAAATTGAGAAATGAAAATATAATGCATGATTATTAGTGAAACTTAGTTTTGGGTAGTATTTTTAAATCAATAGTATTTGTGATAATTAAATAATAAATATTACCATGGATGAACCAAAAATCTGTGATTATCTATTGTGCTGAATTGTCCGTTAAGTATTTTAAGAGTTCTAATTGGTACGTTTAAGCAATATCGATAAGAAATTCTTAAACACTTATATGAGATGATCGAACACATTATTTTGAGTAATAAAATAAATTATGGGGAAGTGTTGTGTAAAAATTTCGTGGGAAAATAGTGTTAAACAACTATATGAGATGTGAATAATAGAAAAGACGGCGAGGCAATCATGATGTTACATCGACATTGCAGCCATACAACAGGAGAACCACTATAAATTTGGTGTTTTAATATTTATTGAAACAAATCAATGAGTTGTTAAGTGAAAATTTGTGTTTTGAGAAGATTAATAAAGTAAATATGCAGTGTTTTTGAGAGTAAAGAATTGTTCCAAAGAAGTAACTATCCTGAACATGAAAAGTATTTTAGAAATACACTATCATATTTGAACTTAAAAACGATTGCAACCGCCAAGATGTGAATGATAACGGGTAAATAGAGAGATTGTTTGATTCTACAATCAAAATAGCAACTCTCATTTGGATAATTAACACAAATCTAATGGTGAGGCAATGTTAATTATTTGCTAGAAATTGGGAAATATTGAGTGTGGATGTCAATTATATGTTATGTTAAAGATAATATATTACCTAAATCTTACATGCATATTATTCAGTATGAGAGTTTAAAACTTTTGTGAACTGTGTAACAAATTTTTGGCCAAAATGAATGTTTGTTAGTGTGAATTTGTTAAAATTCATTTGAAAGTTAGTTTAAATTAATTATAATTTTAAGTATCTAAGATTTCCATAAAAAAGGATCCAATAATAAATGTTTTAGCATCAAAACGATGTTTGGGGAATATGGTCTGAGATTAGAATAATTTGGGAATTCCAAACTCTAAATAAAATTTAAAAGCTGAAGATTTCATTTGAAAAAGTGTTGTACTAAAATAGCGGTAACTTGAGATTTGTAAGTCCAAATTAACTCAATCTTTTTGCAATTTGAAGTGCATTCAATATGCTACTAAACTTCTTCTTACCACTTTGGAAGATTTTGCATTTTATTTGGTCTAAAATTGAATGGGTGGACATATCTATCCTATTATAAATCTTTTGAGATTTATGCTGAATGTAAATTTAGCATAGTTTTTGAATCGTATGTTTGATTTTGATGATCTTTATATTGCTGAAAGCTTAGACTTAGTAGAATATCAGACTTTGAAGATTGCTATGTTAAAACCCGAGTTCTTTATAGTAGGTCTGAAAACACTGATTTGTTGCCTAAATGGTCAAGTGTAATGCAATATATTTTATGAATGTCACCTAATATGATTTATTTGAATTAAGTACATGAAATGGTGGATGGTTGGAATTTATTTTGTGGAAAGACTTATATATATATAATATTATGCTAGCTCGCTTTTAAAATGCTAAAAAGAAAGGTATATTCTTAAATTAATTCTTTAAATGTTAAATGTTGATATATATTGTGTTTTCGACCTAATGGTCAATATATATTATACGAATCATCTTTGCAATATTATAATTAGGCCTCCACTCAAAGGACACTCTACACATTTTTCTAAAAAAAATTAACACTTAGAAAATTTTGAGAAACAAATTTATAAGGAAAAAATTTCTTTGTAAATAAATTTGAGATGAGCTTTGAAATATAAATGTGTTATAATAAGAAAATAGCGAGAATGCAATTTCTTAAAGGGGGAGCCTGTAACAACCTGTTCAGGGTACCGGGGTAAACAAATTTTAATGAAATTTGTGATTGGAGAAAAATAAAATATAAATTCATGAAGAAGAACCCGCATAATCATCTAAGTTGATTATATAAAGAACATAAAGTTTGAAAAACTTTAAAATGTGCATTTGGAGTCATTACATGTGATAAAGGATCTTATTTATGGCAAATGCAATAATTTTTGCAAATTATTGCTAACAATAAATTTTGATTGAAAAGTGTAACTTTGAATTTATTCGAGTGTAAATAAAACGTGAAACTAAAATAATGATTGGAAATCAATGTTTAAGTGTTTAAAATATTTTAACGTGATTTGTACATTTGTTTTGTACTAGTAAAATATTTTTTGTAAATTTGAGATTTTAAAATATAAGTTTTGAATCAAAGAAAGGTGAAAGGTGAATTTTAATAAACATGAAAATATTCACATGTTATAATGAAATTTATATTTAAATTGTTTTGAGAATAATCATTTCATGTTTAAATATTTTATAGAGAACTAATAATGCAAAATATGAACAAAGATTTGGTGAAAATGTGTTGCAACATTTTGAGTTAGTAACACTCGTGCTCGTTGGGTATTGGGAAGGTTGAAATCAAACCCAAACCCATAGAAATAACTGGTGGGAGTAAAATGAGAAAGTACGTACATTACTTTCTCTTCCAATGCATTCTCTATTCTTCTTGAGAAGGAAAAAAACAATGGCTTCTCTTGCTCCTCAAAATCAAAACCCTAGCTATTTTAAAATTCGTAATAACTAAAATTAATTTCCCAAAATCCTTAAATTTTGATGTTTTGTTGATATGATCCAGCACCACTATTCAAAATTTCGTGGCATTTGGTTTAGTTTTGGTGGTCAAACATCTTCTTTTTTTAGTTGTTTTCGGATTAGATCTAGGATAAAATTGAAGGTTAGTAAAAAAAATTTATAACTAATTGTAGTAAAATCAGAAAAATATGGGATTTTGATAGTTTGTTCCTAAATCATGATTAAAACTTGTATAAAAATTTACTAGCAAATTACTTAAATTCGCTATGCCAAAACCTTGTTATACCGAGGACAAAAACGCAGTTTTTCAGGGAATTATTGGTGTGTTGATGCATGCAAAATTGAGATGTTAAGGTGAGGTATTACAATCACTCTTTCTAGTTTAAACATTCTTATGCATTCAAAGTTGAGCATTCTCGCTATCCCAGCTTGATTTATGTCCTTTATGAGGATTTTGATAGCTTACTTGGTGAAAATCATTAACTATAAGTTTGGTTTTATTAACTGTTGCAAACATGGTTTGAGTCCATGTTTGAGCCAGTGTATCTCCTCCCATACTTACTGGAATTTAAAATTTTTGGATGCATTGGAAAACTTTGATTATCTTCACTAGCTTTTATGTTTTGAGATATTTTGTTGTTTATATGTTCAAAATTGTATCTTTTTGTCGCTGTACCGATACCGATATGATAGTAGTATTATAATTTAGATTTGAGAGTAGTTTTAATCATATATTTTCATCATGTGACGATCCCAAAATCTGAGGGGCGGTATTAAGGATAATCATTAGGAAATAACACATTAATCATCATAGCAGAGTACAGATAATAGCAGAAACAATAAATAAAATACTTTTACATGGATATGACAGCGGAATCACAACATGTAGGAATATCAGAATAGCATAACATGGGATATACTTAGTAAAAAGAAAGGGAAGTGATCAGTCATCATCGCCAGAGGCGGAATACATACATGCAGTGACATAATAAGAGTATCAGTCTACGTCGCCGAAGGCGGAATACATATACATATAGTGAGAAATACGGAAAGTAAATCAGTCTGCATCGCCAGTGGCGGAATCATAATATGAATACAGTAATGGCGGAAAATATCTAAGTCATCTCTATGAAGTCAGCCTCGCCACGAGCCAAAAGTGCACGCTATGCAGCAGTGCAGAACCAAAAACCACCTGTCACCTGTGTACTAGGCTGCCCGTGTGAAAATAAGGGCACCCGCGTTTGCAAAGTGAAACAAACAACGAGTCAGTCATGGGGACTGGTATGAGGAATCTATTTAACAGTTAAACAACAGTAAATAGTAAATCATAGGACCACGCCACTTTCGCGGAACGGGTTTACTCCAGTGATTGCTAGTGCATTTAAAACAAAGTAAATTCTTTTAAAACAACGCAATGCTTTTAGAAAGAATGAAACCATTATAAGACTCAGGTCCCATCACACAATGCAACGCAAACCGGAGGATAGAGTTTTACCTTATAATAGCCAAATATGCTTAATACGTATAAAGCAAAATCATTTGATATTATTACTAGTGCATATATGTTTCAAAACGACTAGCATCATAAATATCAATCATAGGCGGCATAACTACCATCTACTATGTCTCCATACTAGTTCTACAGTCAAATCCGTTATCTCGTATTGGAAATTGGATTTCCGTCATGAGTCGAGGCAAGGGGCAAGCTCCTCTCCGCTTCGAGACACTTTAGCAAATGCCTCAGGATTACGCACACTGGGTAACCCTTGGATCGGCTGGGCCGGTCCTCACTTACGTTAGAGGATTGGCAATTCCTGAACACACGTTTCCCGGTCCTTACAGACCTATAATCGAGGTGCCTCGCATTCCAACAACCACAAAGGTGAAAAGTAGATATATATGTCAGGGGTGGTAAGTCACTGACACCACCATAGCTAGAAAGAAACGTCGTGCTCTCCCAGCGGCCCGTATCCCGTTTTTAACTCATACCGGGGTGTGAGGTTCGCGAATCTACGAAATACACAAAGCTAGGCCACGTAGACCTTGCTTTGATCATCATCCACAAGACTTTGCTTTGTAACAGAAGCCTTGATCATAGCATCTTGGCATGCCACATAGGCAGTCCACTCCATACGATTGATTTCTATCGATATATAACCCCTGAGCTCGTACGTCTCAGAGAAGGGCGTTAAGCAAAAGAATAAATTCTCCGCCGCCAAACAGATATATATTTAACAGAGATCAATCAATATAGAACAAAATCCAATGTCAGACACACAGTCCATTTACAAGTCCGTCCTGGGTCTGAACGAAACCGGAGGCGTCAAATTCCTCGCAAATCCGTACAATCAACGCATACGTTCAGACGGCTACTACTTCCGTCCCTTCCGGTAGCTACTCCGGTTAGGAACCTCAGTAGCGCCCATCCAACCGATACGAAGATCGTCGGTCTTGAATCGTCTTTGCATTTTCCAATTCGAATCGCTCGCTGAATTATTTGAAATGAGGGTTAGCTCGGCCTTTTCAAATAATTCACGTCATTAGAATTTAAATCGATTCTTTATGTGGTTATATCATTCGACATCCATCTTTAAGTTATTCAGTGTTATTTTCATGTCATACACATACAACCATCAAATATCAAACAATTCAAGCACAATTCGTTTATTTGCAACCTATGTTGCTTACAATATTTTATAGCGATTTTTCGCCATTTTTATTTATTTAAAAATGGCCATATTTAATTAAACGACGTTTCAGGTCGTGTCGTGGCGCTGTTTTTCTCCTAATTTGTTTTACACATATCGGAAATTTAACCGTTGGATTTCTACAAAGTCTATATCAATGGGAAGATATTCCCAAGGCGAACCCAACGGTTCCAGTTTCGTGAGAATCCGACGGTCGGATCTTCCACACTAGTCGTTTGAAGTTACAGTTTCAAAATTCGAACTGCAGCGTCGTTATTCGATTTAAATTAATTATATTTATATTTATATATAAATATAAACGATTCTGGCGCTGTTTTTCTTCAGATTTGAATTAAACATTCCGGACAATCCAACCGTTGGATTTTTACAAGGTTGGTGCCGTTGGAAAGATATTTCCAAGGCGAACCCAGCGGTTGCGGTTTCGGGAAAATCCGATGGTTGGATTTCTCGTACTAATCGTTTCAAATTACGATTCCGAAACGCGAACTGCACGGCCTCTATTCCTTTTAATTATATTTATATTTATATATATAAATATAGTTCATCCCATAGTTTCAACTATAGTTCATTTTATATTTTCAACTTCGTTTTCACTTCAAATATTTCACTAACGCCTTAATATTTCGAAAAATTTCGCCATAACCTCCTTTGTACGGGGAGGGGTTTGGAAATTTATTGGGCCGTATTAGGTACCCAATAAATCCTAAAAAGCATTCACATATTTTTAGTGATATATTTTGGTGTTTACGGGGGAGCATGTACTGATAATCACTCCAGAGAATAAATTCCCGTCACCCCGTTTCCGTGTGGAAATAAATAGTCCATGTGCCGTATCTAATAACTAGAGCGACATGATTATTGTCAACTCTAGACCCGTGTGGGGGTTTTTATTAATCTGACAATTTATCGTTATAATTTATATAGTCCATATCAGTCATCTGTTCAACCTGTAGTACTTAGTCATCGCCATACAAGCCTCTTGCTTGTATGGTAAATCTTCCACCTCGTCACACAAGCTCCAATTTCTTATGTGGAATATGATGAAGTATGCCTATCGTCAAGAAGTATGCCATGTAGTGTAGTTCAAAATTAATTGTTACTATCCTATGGCGTTGTTTATTATTTCACACAGAAAAACCAGCACTCCGCATCCAATGGCATTCACAGGAGTTGATATACAAATAAAATTGCGCAGCCAACTCATCAAGGTTTACCTATTTGTCGGGCACGCAAATAATTTCTTTACTCTACAGCTAATCCATTTTTTCTGTTCAACACATGTATATATATGCAGAACAAAGCTAATAATAATATTTCTAGCAAACTATTATTTATTTCAACACGTGTGTATTTTTAACTAAGCGTATACATGATAAAAGGAATATTTTTATCATCAAAAATATTTATTCGACACATGTGTATTTTTTTAACTAAGCGTATACATGGTAAAAGGAATATTTTTATCATCAAAAATATTTATTCGACACATGTGTATTTTTAACTCTTCATATTCACTATAAAATATAGTTTTCATTGTCGATTCATTTTATTTTTAGACGACGAAAACATTCAACACATGAATTTCAACTCGACGAACAAATTTCAATTCAACACATGAATATTCTATATCGTTTGTATATATAAAAATGTGATTTTTATCGCTAAAGCCATTTGTTTGAATTCAAATAATATTCAACACATGAATTTCAACTCAACGAATGAATTGCAACTCAACACATGAATATTCGATATAGTTTGTATATATATATAAAAATGTGATTTTTATCGCTAAAGCCATTTGTTTAAATTCAAATAATATTCAACACATGAATTTCAACTCAACGAATGAATTGCAACTCAACACATGAATATTCGATATAGTTTGTATATATATAAAAATATGATTTTTATCGCTAAAGCCATTTGTTTAAATTCAAATAATATTCAACACATGAATTTCAACTCAACGAATGAATTGCAACTCAACACATGAATATTCGATATAGTTTGTATATATATAAAAATGTGATTTTTATCGCTAAAGCCATTTGTTTAAATTCAAATAATATTCAACACATGAATTTCAACTCAACGAATGAATTGCAACTCAACACATGAATATTCGATATAGTTTGTATATATATAAAAATGTGATTTTTATCGCTAAAGCCATTTGTTTAAATTCAAATAATATTCAACACATGAATTTCAACTCAACGAATGAATTGCAACTCAACACATGAATATTCGATATAGTTTGTATATATATAAAAATGTGATTTTTATCGCTAAAGCCATTTGTTTAAATTCAAATAATATTCAACACATGAATTTCAACTCAACGAATGAATTGCAACTCAACACATGAATATTCGATATAGTTTGTATATATATAAAAATGTGATTTTTATCGCTAAAGCCATTTGTTTAAATTCAAATAATATTCAACACATGAATTTCAACTCAACGAATGAATTGCAACTCAACACATGAATATTCGATATAGTTTGTATATATATAAAAATGTGATTTTTATCGCTAAAGCCATTTGTTTAAATTCAAATAATATTCAACACATGAATTTCAACTCAACGAATGAATTGCAACTCAACACATGAATATTCGATATAGTTTGTATATATATAAAAATGTGATTTTTATCGCTAAAGCCATTTGTTTAAATTCAAATAATATTCAACACATGAATTTCAACTCAACGAATGAATTGCAACTCAACACATGAATATTCGATATAGCATATGTAAATAGTTTCAATGAATGAAAATTATTCTAACACATAAATATTTCAGAAAATTTCGGCAGCATAACGGCAGGGTAGTTAAAACCGGGACCGTCCCTAGTACGGCTCCTCGCTCTACCTTAAAACCTCGCGGTTTTTGACAATGGGGATCATGCATCTAGTTCGCACGCAGGTGACATGTTTTATTTTCAATTCCACAATCCTATTCTATTTTGTTCCAACCACAAGAGGGTATTTTTCAACCACAAAGGTATTTTTCAACCATAATATCAACCACAAACAATTGTTTCCAACCATTCGTCAAACCATATAATATCACGTCAAACACAAGCAATAAATATCGTCCATGGTTTGTGGACGAGGGGAGTATATATATATATATATAGTATAATAATTCACTTGCATTTCATCACTATTCAAAGCATATATGTTTCAAACAACGCTTGTATAATTTATACATCGCTAATATAACTTATACAACACATGTACATGAGGTATACAATGCGTATATAATTTACACTTCGCTTATATAATTTATACAACGCGATTACATTCACACAAATAGTTTAGATTCCTCACATTGGTTCTTGCGGTGCTAAAAATCGTAGGAAGGTCAGAAAAATCCGCGGCTTCTTCTAGAATGTAGAAAGCCTCCTTGCGGTCACGGTGTCTCCTGTTTCATCGAATTTCGTTGAAGAACGAAAAAGATATTATTTTTCAAAGTTTTGCAACGCTTTTAAAGTGTTAAAACAATTTAAAATTAAATACCCCGTTAGTTTCCAAACCTGTTCAATTCTAGGTTTTGATTTTTCTTTTGATCCGTAGCTCTATAGGACGATCAGGTTGTTGGACGTCGTCGAGGGAGGAAAGAGCTCTCCGGCGGTGGTTGTCTGAAGTGGTGCGACGGCGAATCCAAGCGGCGGTGGCTCCAGGAAGGCGGCGACTTTGAAGCGCTCGAACTCGTCGACGGCGGCTCTGTTGGTGGCGAGGCTAGGTCGGATGTGGAGAGGGGAGTACGGCGAGCAAAAGCCTCAACAGTGGTCGGCGGCGAAACGGCCTGTGGCGATCGGAAAAAGGAGGGGAAGCGAGGAGCTACGGGAGTCGTTCGTCTCGTCTGGCGGCTTAGGGTTTTAGGTTTTTTTTTTTTAAAAAAAAAAAAATTCCTATTGGTCGATATTTATAGAAAATTTTTAAATAGTGTTTTTGCAAACGGACTCCTTTTTAAACCCAACGACTGTCGCTCCTAGCTAAATACCCCCATTCCGGACACAATGGGATATGTTTCGTTGGCCATTTCGACTGTTACAGTCAGTTATTTTTCAATTTAAAATATAAAACATTCGATATTTAATTTAAACGTACATTTCAATTTGCCAGGGCCACAAACTGAATCGAAAAATTCCAGAAAAATAAATCTAGCTTTGTTTTGACGATACGGTCCTAACAAAACTAGTTTCGTCGAATTCTGAGCTCGTTTGCACAACGGCCATTTTTAGGTCGACCCATTTTAACAGAATTTGACCAAACACGTTATCTTTTGCCCCGCTCACATACTAGCTTCAAAAATTACGAAATTTGAAACTTAGCAATTATTTGACATCCCAGACCCAACAAAAGTGGTTTCGTCGAATTCCGAGGTCGTATGCAAAATCTCAATTTCCAAGGGCTATATATACTGTATAGCGACCTTTCTGAAAATTCATTTGGCTATAACTTTTGATTTCCGTTATGAAATTTCGATTTTTCAGATTCGTTAGAAAGGTATTGATAAACAGATTTAAATATTTTCAGTTTCGTTAAAATCTGTTATATTTTCCACCCGGTACAGTCAGACAAAGTTTGTATTCAAAATTTCAAACTGCCCTATCATACCAAATTCTATAATTTATTGAAATATGCTATTTCAATCATTCAAATTTCCTGGTAATAACCTAATTAAAAAAAAATTAAACTGGTTCACATTTTCCGGGTTATTACACATCACTTATCAATATTCGATGAATCTGGATGTCTTGGAAAGCGTATAACTTATTCTATATGTTTCATGTTTTGAGTTTTCTAAGATTGTGAGGCTAATTTATTCAAAGTTATGCTTTTCTACTGTACTGTGTTGTAAGAATAAAATTGACAGTTGCTTTTTGCTGAATCTGAAATGAATTCGAGAAAAAAAAATCGTTTCTTGTCTAAATTCGAGTATCTTGGATGTTCTACAAAGCTTAAAATATGTTCTACAAGTTTCATGTTTTGAGTTTTCTAAGATTTTGAGTTAATTTATTCAAAATTGTGCTTTTCTATTGTTTTCTTGAGTGCATAAATAACAGTTGCTCTGTGTTGAATCTGAAACGAAACTTACTATATCTTTTCTGTTTCTTACTTGAATCAGATCATCTTGGATGTTCTGGAAAGCTTAGACATAGGGCTATGAGTTTTATATTTGGAGTTTTCCAAAATTTTGATGTTTGCTTGATAAAAATTATGGTGCTTTGTTATTGCTTTGAGAGAAAATTGACAGAAACAAACATTACAAGTCCTTTATGATGAGTTTTATGATATTTCTTGTTTGTTGCGAGTGTGCAGTTCTAGTCACATTTCTTATGATTCCATACACATGCACTAGTTTTTATAATTCATTTTCGAAATGTTTTAAGTATAAAAATATTTTTTTGAAACAAAGTATTGTTTTGATAATGTTTTATAAATATATTAGAAATATTAGTTTAATAAGAGTTTCCACACTTCAAAAATTTTAAGATTTTTCCAAGATACTACATTTTTCCAAACTATTTCCTTATGTATATTTTTAGTATAAAAATGACATGTATTTACAAACTTCGAGAAGGCGTGTTGGTGAGTAAAAGATATCGTAAACCTCGCGGTATAGGACACAATTGTTTACAATATTGATTTATCCTAGATTTCACACAATAAGGCACCAATTTGTGGTGATTTTCTGTATTTCTAATGATTCCTTATATTTTCTAAAGTGGAGCGGACTTATATTGTGTGAACCATTAAACGAGAGCGTGCGATATGTGATGCATGATTACCACTTTTCAAGTTACTATATGTGAAATGTACAAATTCCGATGATACTACTAATACTAGACCTTCGGGTCAATTCGGTGGACCTTTAGGGCAGTTCGGCGTTCATGTGTTAGTTGGTGGTATATAATGTGACACCCCACGTCCATTAATGTCACTCACAAAGGGAATGCATTAACTTCCATGGAGCGTTTTAAGCGTGTATAGAACAGAAACTTAACAACAAGACATATATAAAACAGTACTTAAAAATTTAAAACTTCATTCATTGCAACGGTAAACAAATAAGTTTGATTACATCATAAAAAAAACCCAAAGACTAAAGTCAAGTACATAATATCCATCTTGACTAAATCAGAGTACATAAAATGGAAGACATAACCCCAACATAAAACAGCCATAAACAAGATAGGCTGAACTTTTACTTCAGCGATCCAAGCAACTTCCAAAAGAAAGAGATAAGGCTGTCCAAATCAAGCTCCACTAGTACTAGTCCCACCCTGAGCACCTGGGGGAGGGGAGGGGGAAAGGAAGAAAAGAGGTGGAAACAAAGGGGGTCAGACATAAAGTCTGGCGAGTGCAATAACTTTAACAATATAATCATTAAGTAACTAGGATAAGGCATAAGCTGAAAAATAAGGAAATGACTGTGAACAGATGGGTATGACAAAGCAAACAAAGGAAATAAGATGAACAAAGATAACGTTAAAGGCGTACCTAATCACTATAGGACAATTACTACACTGCACCACACCAAACACCCTAAAAGTTGATCCCTCCTACAGAACTCAACAATGATAATGGTAGTTTCGTGTACCCCTAGCTGCCTTCATTGGTGTCGTCTTCCCCTATCTCCACTAGGTGTACCCACTACCCCCATTCGATCGGCTCCCTAACTCGCAGATACCCGTGCTGGCCCCACAGTGGGGTGTATCACTCCCCAAAGTGGCAACCCGTTACCATCAAAATGCACAGCTTATATCTACACGATGCAACAACGTCTTACCTACCAGCCCAGGCCCACACACGCATATGACCCCGCTGGACTTGCATTGCCACCGCTAACCCATTTTTACCTCTTATAATCAAACCCAGTACGCGTGTCCCGTCCTCGACTTGGGTCGAGCCCACAAAGATACTTAATGGGTTACTGGTTTGAAAAGGGCCCCTCATGCATGACACAAGCTTTCCACCTATGCTTGGTCCCCTCTAAGGTGATCGGCACGGTCGTCCATAAAGAGCCTCAAAAGGTGCCATGCCAATGCTAGCCTGAAAACTATTATTATAGGTGAACTCTACTAGTGGAACTTGTTCTTCCAATGTCCCTCCAAAGTCTAGAATGCATAGCCTCAGAAGGTCTTCTAGAATCCGATTCACCCTCTCGGTTTGGTCGTCCGTCTGAGGATGATAAGCGGTACTTAAGCATAATTGCGTTCCGACCGCCTCTTGTAAGCTCTTCCAGATTTCGCTTATGAAAATAGGATCTCTATCGCTCACAATGCTGGAGGGTATGCCGTGCAAACGAACTATCTCTCGAAGGTAAATAGATGCTAACCATGTGGCGGTCCTTCTACTTTTGACGGGAATAAAATGGGCACTTTTAGTAAGTCGGTCTACAATTACCCAAATCCCTGTATTACCCTTCCTCGATCTTGGTAACCCATCTACAAAATCCATGAAAACGCTTTCCCATTTCCAAAGCGGAATCTCTAAGGGATGGAGCAAACCTCCGGGCTTCTTTTGCTCTGCCTTAACTTGCTGGCACACTAAGCATCTAGCAACGAACTCGGCCATGTCCTTTTTCATTCTGGCCTAAAAGAAGACTCGCTTCATATCCCTATACATCTTATCACCACCGGGATGTATGGTCATCTTCGAGCGATGTGAGTCTTTAAGAATTGCCTTCTTCAAACTTTCGTCTTGTGGTACGCAAAGTCTTCCATCTCTACGTAGCCAACCTCTTTCAGCTATAGCATATCTATCCAGATGTCTCGAGGACTCCCCTCCTATAAGCTTGCCAACTATCTCAACCAATTGTAGGTCGTTTCGCTGTGCCTCTCCAACTCGACCCAAAAGTGTAGGTTGCACCTCTAACAATGCCAATAATCCGGGTACATAATTGATAGAGGGTCTGAAGTCAAAGGAAGATATATACTCCAAACTCTTCCGCTCTACGAACAAAGGACTTAAAGTTAACTTCTTTCTACTTAAGGCGTCAGCTACAACGTTACCCTTGCCAGGGGTATATGCGATCTCAAAGTCGTAGGATGCCAAAAACACCATCCATCTCTGCTGCCTCAAGTTTAGGTCCTTCTGAGAGAATAAGTACTTTAGAGACTTATGGTCTGTATACAACTCAAACCTTTCTCCAAGCAAATAATGACGCCACGACTTAAGCGCAAAAACTATGGCTGCCAACTCCAAGTCATGGGTAGGGTAATTTTTCTCGTGGGTTTTCAACTGTCTTCCACCATAGCATATCACCCTTCCCTCTTGCATTAAAACTGCGCCAAGCTCTGTCCCGCAAGCATCAGTATATACAGTGAATGCATTACTCCCGTCTGGCAAAACTAAAACTGGAGCTGTCGTCAAAGCTCTCTTCAGGCGTTGGAAAGCATCGTCACAGTCAATGTCCCAAGTAAAAGTCAAATTCTTCTTCGTTAATCGAGTGAGAGGGGCTGATATCTTCGCGAAGTCCTTATTGAACTTCCTATAATAGCCAGCTAGCCCTAAAAAGCTTCTTACTTCGGTTGTGTTCTTAGGCGTTTTCCAATCTTGGAATGCCACTATCTTAGCGGGATCCACAGCTATCCCTTCCTTAGAGACCACATATCCTAAGAACCTCACTTCTTTTCTCCAAAAATGGCACTTGGAGAACTTAGCTTTTAGCTGATGTGCTTGTAGGGTCTCCAAGAATTCCCTAGGATGTAGGGCATGCTCTTCTTCATTTTTAGAGAAAACCAGAATGTCGTCTACAAAGACTACCACAAACTTGTTCAGAAACTCTCTAAACACCCTACTCATTAAGTCAACAAAGTATGCGGGTGCATTCGTCAAACCAAAAGGCATGACGAGCCACTTGAAGAAACCGTCAGGAGTTCTAAATGCAGTCTTATCGATGCTATCTTCAGCCACCCTTAGCTGATGAAACCCTGTAGCCAAATCCAGTTGCGAGAAAACTGAAGCACCAACCAACTGATCGAATAAATCGTCTATCCTCGGTAACGGGTGTTTGTTCTTCTTTGTTAGCTTATTCAGCTCTCTATAGTCCATGCACAATCTAAGTGAACCATCAGCTTTTGTAGCAAAAACGACTGGAGCACCCCACTCCAAAATACTTCTTCTTATGAACCCCTTCTCAAGCAATTCTTTCACTTGCTTACTGAGTTCTCTTCTCTCACTCGGAGCCATGTGGCGCACTGGTAATGCAACTGGCTTTGCATTATCTACTAAGTAAATTTGAAAGTCTATCTCATGCCTCGGGGGTAAACCTCGAACTTCATCGAAGAAATCCGAGTATTCACGGACCACTCTAACAGACTGCAAATTCTCAACAGACGCGTCAAGCGATTCTAGATAACTTAGCATAACATAATTCATGGTATTACAAGAGATTTCGAGAGTGTTTCCCAAGAGAGTCATAAGCCCAACCTCGCTCTTTTCACAATCTAGGATGGCTGCATTACTGGATAGCCAATCCATGCCCAAAATTAACCCATAGCCCATGAAACCCAAAACATAAGCATCACGTCTAAACCCAACGCTAAGTATAGAAATTTAGAAATCCAAACAAATCATCGACAAATAGGCTGAGCCCCCAATTAGATTTGAAACAACTAAGGGATCCTCTACTATACTGGTGTTTAGGTGTAGTGTCTCAACTAAAGCAGTGGATATAAAAGAGTGCGATGCGCCAGAATCAAGGAGTGTGCGAACAGGATGATCGAAAAGATAAACTAAACTTTCAACGGAAATTGCTCTACCTCGTTCTTGTAGCGGTGGGACCACGAGAGCCTGGACCTGCCCCCTTGCCTGCCTTGGTGCCATGAGAGCCTGAATCTGCCCTCCAGAGGTAGGCCTTGCCCTCTGCCCTTTCTTTGGGCAGTCCTTAATCAGATGTCCTGCCTCGCCACAGTGGAAACAACTAGTCTTCTTCTTCTTCCTACAGTCTTTGCTTAGATGGCCTGGTGTCCCACAGTTAAAGCATCTTTTCTTTCCCTTACCATTGTTGTCTTTACCACCCTTCTTGTTCTACTGTTGCTGTTGTGGTTTCTTTTGATCCCCTTTCTTCTCAGGTGCCTTATTAGCATTGGCGCCTTTCTCCTCTTCATGCATAAGCGCCTTGTCAACTAGTCTCTCAGAGGTGACCCCCATAGGGATGTGGGTCATAGCTAACCCATGTAGCGGCTCGTTCAAACCCTTAACAAATCTCAGGGCCTTCTTTTCGGGTGTATTCACCAAGTCCAAGCCAAATCTCGCCAACTGATTGAACTTGTTGACGTATTCTTTCACTGATAGATTCCCCTGCCTCAATGCCAAAAACTTTTCCATGTATAGATTCTCTTCAGCCCGTGAAAGAAACTTTGCCTCAAACCTACGCCTGAAATCCAGCCATGTATCAACTGGATGCTCTCCATTAATGACCTCCCACCAAAACGAGGCCTCATTCTTCATTAACCAGGCAGCTAACTGGACCTTTCTTCCATCTTCTACCTCAAAGATTCCAAACAGTTCTTCCACCTCCTTTAGCCAATTTCAAGCTTCAACAAACGTCTCCGACCCGTGAAATGGTTTCCCGCCCATTTCCCGAAAGTCCTTGCATATCTTTGCGAAAGTGTCAACACGGGGAGGCAGAGGAAGAGGAGGAGGAGCATTTGCTGTGCCTGCGACATGGGCCCTAGCTTCCAGATACCTTCTAAACAATCCTAGTATTAGTATCCCCTCGGGTATCTCGGGAATTCCAGACACGCTGAAAAGAAAATGAAGAGATTCAAACGAAGAATTCGAAAGAAAGATATATGGCTCTTGGGGTTATGCTTTTAAAATAAACTTTTCTCTTGAAGATATTCTCCTTAAAACGTATTTTTGAGAGTATTTCTTTATAAAAGAGCTTTTTTTTAAAGTAGTTTTTCAAAATATCTTATCTGTTCTGATAACCTTCAGCTCTGATACCACGTGTGACACCCTACGTCCATTAATGTCACTCACAAAGGGAATGCATTAACTTTCATGGAGCATTTTAAGTTTGTATAGAACAGAAACTTAACAACAAGACAGATATAAAATAGTACTTAAAAATTTAAAACTTCATTCATTGCAGCGGTAAACAAATAAGTTTGATTACATCATCAAAAAAACCAAAGACTAGAGTCAAGTACATAATATCCATCTTGACTAAATCAGAGTACATAAAATGGAAGACATAACCCCAACATAAAATAGCCATAAACAAGATAGGCTGAACTTTTACTTCAGTGATCCAAGCAACTTCCAAAAGAAAGAGATAAGGCTGTCCAAATCAAGCTCCACTAGTACTAGTCCCACCCTGAGCACCTGGGGAGGGGGGAAGGAAGAAAAGCGGTGGAAGCAAAGGGGGACAGACATAAAGTCTGGCGAGTGCAATTTCTTTAACTATATAATCATTAAGTAAATAGGATAAGGCATAAGCTGGAAAATAAGGAAATGACTGTGAACAAATGGGTATGACAAAGCAAACAAAGGAAATTAGATGAAAAAAGATAACGTTAAAGGCGTACCTAATCACTATAGGATAATTACTACACTGCACCACACCAAACACCCTAAAAGTTGATCCCGCCTACATAACTCAATAATGATAATGGTAGTTTCGTGTACCACTAGCTGCCTTCATAGGTTCTGTCTGCCCCTATCTCCTCTAGGTGTACCCACTACCCCCATTCGATCGGCTCCCTAACTCGTAGATACCCGTGCTGGCCCCACAGTGGGGTGTATCACTCCCCAAAGTGGAAACCTGATACCACCAAAATGCACGGCTTATATCTACACGATGCTACAACATCTTACCTACCAGCCCGGTCCCACACACGCATATGACCCCGTTGCTCTTGCGTTGCCACCGCTTACCCGTTTTGACCTCTTACAATCAAACCCAGTACGCGTGTCCCGTCCTTGACTTGGGTCGAGCCCACAAAGATACTTAATGGGTTACTGGTTTGAGAAGGGCCCCCCATGCATGACACAAGCTTTCCACCTATGCTTGGTCCCCTCTAAGGTTTTCCCCCACTTAACCCCATTCGTATTCATGTCTTCTTACATGTTTCAATCTTGGTTAAGTGCATCTAATCGTATTTCACATGCCACCCAAGGCACCCTCTTAATTTCACAAGCCACCCAAAGCACCCACTTAACCCCCTTATGTCCCACCACATGTTTATCTGTTAAGTGTTTCTTAATTCATTAACACCGTAACCTTGTAAAGACATCCCACATTAGACCAGCATTTGTGGCAGCTGGATTTGTCGGGCGGGTCTGGGCTGTCTTACACCACAAACGAGCCTAACCTTGTGTCTTTACAACTGTTATGCATTTAATTCATGCCTTTGACTTCTCACATTAGACTGGCATTTGTGGCTGCTGGATTTGCCGGTCGGGTCCGGGCAGTCTTACACCACAAAAGAGTCTAACCTCGTGTCTTAGGCGGTTTATTATTACACATCTTCATTTAACCCCAAATTGGATTAATATCCCTATTCAAATTTGTCAATGAATTCTGAATATACTTATGTCCATAATTGTCTCAATTATGTCCATAAATGCCAAATTTTCCAATTAGTGTCTTAAATTAATTATATGCCTTTTCAAGGCCATTATGCCAATTCTCAATATGTGTATATTCAATATTACCCCTATCGTCCCCACGTTGTTCGTTCGTTTATCATGACATATATGTATATTAGACTTGCAATTAGTCTAGCACATAAAAGGGAAGAAACATCGCAAATTTGCATAACACACAAAATGGATCTAATCTTACAAATAAGGATTACAACATAACTTGCATAAACTTTGTATTGTCATGAATCTAAACATAGGCCTAAAGGTGTGAACTTTCATATATATAATATAGTTTTTCAGCTAAAACTTGCATATATGAATATAGTTTTCATTCCAAAACTTGCATAGGCCATAGTCACAAACTTGCATAAAACTATGTACATAATAGGTCTAAATCTAAAGGTGTAAACTTGCATATATGTGAATCCAATCTCTACCTAAACTTGCATATAGTCACTTTATTTGATTCACATGTAAACTTATGTACAATTCATATAGAAACTAGCATATAATCTACACCCAAACTTGCATATAAAATGATATCAAACATGAATCAAGTTGAACATAGGTGATTTGGCATACGAAAAGAGATCCACAACAAAACTATCATTATGAACAACTAGCATATATTCACAAAATATCACATTTTTCCAATGTTTCACAAACATAGCCATTTAACCCAATTTATAACTCAATCCCAATTAACTTATTAATTATCTTATTAAAGAAATTGAACTCACAACTCAAAGAAAGTCTTGAGTTCTGGAATCTGAGTTCTAAAATTGATTTAGCTCGCCTTTGAAGTAGACAAGTTCGTTGTTGTTGTTATAAATGTGAGTTGAATTGAGTTGATTAGCTTCACTTTCTCTCTAGTTGGTGGCGGTTACTCTAGGTTGCAAGGTGATAGCATGATGGCCATGGTTCTAATTTTTATTTGGTTTTAGGGTTTGAGTCTACATGTGTTTATATAAAATTTAGGATTAATTTAGGCCATCCAATCAACTTAGAATCAATCAAGACCATCCAGTCAAGATAGAGTGACACCTCAGCCGTAATGACTCGGCACTGAGTCACAAAATCGTCATCTTTCAGATCTTCCCGAGGAGGGGGAGGGCAGGTCGACCCCCAGGTCGACCTGTAGGGGGGAGGTCGACACTAGGTTCGACCCCCTGGTCGACCTGGGTTCTGGGCGGGAATTTTCCCGCCCAGCTCGCTTCTGACTCCTGATTTGAATTTTGAATCTGTTTTGAGCTATTTGAATTTATTTGAATTTTCTAGAAACTTCCGACAACCATTACTTCTTCATACGAAGTCCAATTTATGCAAACTCAGACTCTGTCTCAACCAAAATTCCGAGACGAACACAATGGCGTAACCTGTTTCCCTTGATTCTCACATTTAAAATTAAGTATTCTTTAATTTGTTAACTTTAATATTTAAAATTACGGGGTGTTACATATAATGACTTATTTGACCATCTTACAAGATGCTTTTATATAATATTAGTACTGGTAAGGTCTCGAGCCATTTTGTTGTAGTAGCACATGCAGGCGTTGCTTTGGCTTGCCAATCCAGTGGTTGGATCCAACAATCTGGTGTTTTTGGTGATTTTGGTGAATTTGGTGTTTTTAGTGAATCTAATGTTTTTGGTGATTTTGGTGAATTTAGTGATTTGGTAACTTCGGTGATTTTTATATTTAGTGTTTTCATGGTAATTGAACATTATACGTGTTTTACTCTGCCGTAATCGGAGAGTCCAATGTGTGTATGGCTATTTTATTTTTATGTTTTGAACTCTTAACCGAGTTCCATGAGTTTTGGATTTTTTTATTTGAACTTTTGATCGAGTTCTGTTATTCTTGGAATTTATGTTATTTCTGAGATTTCTGAGTTTTCCCTCCTATATTTATGTGATTTAAAGTATTATTTACCCTAATTGAAGAGTTAGGGTAACCTATGTTGATGGAAATACCTGAGTCTATGTTCGTGTTTCTCTTGAGTGATTGATGTATTAATTTCATGAACTCATCCCTAGCGTATAATGTTCCTTTCTATTGGAAAGGAATTTCACATTTCAGTTTCGAGTAAAATCTTTGATTATTAAATTCCTTTTCTTGTGAAAAGGAATTAGTGTCTGTTGACATTCTATTTCACTTATCATGTTATTACTGATACGCTTAAACTAGACTGACCTGTGTATTTACACTCGGGTCAGACTGAGTTGTTTCATAGCTTGCTGTTGATTCAAGGTTAGATATTCCATCTTGGACCATCACTTGAGGCTATTTCCTAAAATGTGTAGTGGCGCACTCATATCATTTTATATTAATTCTTTTGGGATATGACGTGTATGTGGATGGTTCATATGAAACCATATAAGTATGTAGCACATGTATATATTGTATTCTTCTGTTGTATTCATATGTATTCTATTTTGTGATCTGTTATCTATGATGTATTGCAATTTGTTTTGAATACAATCCTTAGTCATCATATTTTTATATTAGATAAATTGAGTGCGTCGATCCACTTGAGGTAAGAAAAAAATATACACCCAAACGATATTAGATACTCATCTAATGCAAGATTACGAATGGTCTCTCTTATCCACTCATATTCTCCGCTCTAATAGATGTCATTACTCATTAATGCTCTTTATTAGGGTGAGTCCCAAGGTGGGACGTTACATTTCTTATAATCTAAGACTATAAAGTAAGTTACTACATAGTCTTATCTATTGATTAGAAGCTTTCTAGACATTTCGAGGAAGTCATTGGACTTCAACTTTACAAAATACTGATTTTATGACATATATTATAATGTTTAAATCATAATATTTCAAGGAAGATATAAGGATCCAAAGGAAAGATGCGAGCTCAGTAAATGGATTAAAAAGATTTCGAGAAATCAGATCAAGGAACTATTAAAGAAAGGATTTATAAGACAAATATTTCAAAATGATATACACCACTCATCTTTGCCTCAAAGATGGGTAGTTCCTTTGGCTTGGCATTATAGAGGGCTAAGTAAGTTAAGAAGAACCATTATCCTCCGCCTTTATAGATGGTCTCTTTGACTAATTAGTAGGAGCCGAGATTTTCTCATAGCTAGACTTTATAGTGGTTTCCACCAGTCATGAGTAGCGAAAATTTATATATATATATATAACACTGCTATTTGAACGCCCAATGAATTTTATAAATAGCTAGAGTTGGGTGTTTTGTAAATAAAATTGTAGGGGTCTCTATGGATAAAAAATTGTCTGGTCTATAAGTGATGAGGAAAAAGTTTGTATTTAATGGAGGTATTCAGTATGTTCGAAGCACATAAACTCTAGACAAAGTTATATGTGAACCAATTTTGGAGGTAGGAAATTTTCTTAGATTAGTTGATTGCTATAGAAAAGTTGTTAATTTTTTTATAAGATATCAATTTTCTTAAGCTACATCACCAAGAAGAATTTTGGCTAATATATCAGTATCAGTCCTACCCGGTGGCACTAAGTACTAGAGACCCGTGTCAGGAACTACCTTGAGATAACTATCGTTAATTTTCCTGTTAATTCATGGAGACATTACCTATTGTGGAGGGGGAAGAAGGAATTTGAGCTGGTAGTTGATCGCAAATCATTAGTTTATTTGTTCTCTTAAGGAGATTATAATTTAATACATTAAAGACAGATGGCGCTGCAAGCATCCGATGACTTTGGCTTTTCATTTACTCTTGGTAAGAGTAAGTATGTAGTTGATGCATTAATAGAAAGAGGGTGACAATAAATTCTTTATTTTCTTATAAGAGTTCTTGGAATAAATGCATTTGAAGTATATTTAACTTTTATTAAAATACTCAGCATTCGAGGAAGGAAGCATTTTTGTGAATCTTTAGCATACCCTAATTGGGAAAAGGTTATAAGTACAATTAGGTTTTAGGTTGATCGAATATGTCTAGTGTCATTATTAGAAATTCGGAATGTGAAGAGGTACATTTGACTGTATAGAATAACCACTAGCATTATTGACGGTTGAGGCCCATTTTACCTTAGTATGTTTTGGAAGGATCTATAAAACTTATAGGAACCAAGGTTGAAAATAAGTATAGTTTATCACCCATAAATAAATAATTGGACAAAGAGGGACAAATAGAGACTTAAAGGATTTACCTTGAAAGTATATCCTGGATTATAATGGGACATAGAGATGAATTTTACTATCGGAAAAGTTGGTGTTAAGAATTTGTTATTCATTAAGATCTCTTCATTTGGGCGTGAGATGAGAATCTTAAAAACCTGGTTTACAGAGTAATAAATTATGGAAACAAATTTTGACATAATTGTTAAATCGGGTTTATAGAATCTAAGAACTTGAATAAGCAATAAGTTTAGAAATTGATTGATCACCCATATGTTGTAAGCAGCAAAGAAATAGAAATTCCATTAGAATAATGGGATAAATATTTGTGTTTCAAGGAAGAAATTTGAAGAAAAGGATTTTAATAAGGAATAATCTTTAGTGAGTAATTATTACAGATATACTTGACTTAAAAAAATAAGTCTCTAATGAGAAAGAAAGTTGTAAGTCCACTCTGAGTCTAACACCATGTATAAATAATTGTATATTTCAAAAAGAAATTCTTGTAACTTCATAAATATTAAAATTCCATAAAAGATCTTTTCAATTAAGATTTTTAAAGGATAAACTAAGTTTTAAAAAATTATAGGCTTTAACAAAAAAGTGTACTCTTATATGGTTGGATAATATAAGTGGAGCGAATACAGGAATAATAGGTAAAAAGATTATAGTCATCGATATAGAGTGGGAATATCGTAGAAGTAATAAGGTCATGGAGGCTTTACTTAGTGGTAGAGTAAACTTTAGAATTTTAGACTAAGTTGTGACAACATCTCAATACTAGACTGGATTCACTAATGAAAGGAGGTGAATTGATAGATGAGTCAGAAGAAAAAAATTGAGAGGCAAAATAGTGAATTTGCTTTATGGCTTGTGAGACTTGTTCTTATGGAAACTAGAATAGGTAATATGGTAAAGTTTCCAATGAATCAATGACTCAACAACTCAATAGGAACCATTCAATTAGCAAAGATGGAAAAAGAGCATGAGCCGTTGATTCATCATATAACATCAATTAATTCCACAATAAGATTTTTCATCTCATTGGGAGAACTTTCAGATGTAGCGATTAAGGTGCCTTAGGAGAGAATCTAAGTTTCTTACTCACAACTATTAGATAACATCTTTTATATGTTATATCATTAGTGCTTTCCTTTGGCTAGGATTTTATTTTACTATCTCTTTGGAGGGTAAATCTTAGGATTTAGTTAATGGATGGTAGGAATAGTTGTAAACATATTATTAGAAATATTATGTATAATGGATGCACGTGTTTACTAGTGGATGAAAATGGACTAATGTACACACACTAAGCAATGTTATCTTCTAGGGATCAGCCAACTAGGTCACGAAAGCATATGCATATGGGTGTGTGCTGCATTTTATTATTTATTCCATGATTGTTATAATTGAATGGATAACATATGCATTGTAATGACCCGCATTGTCAGAGGTATTATAATTAAATAATTTAATTATATAAATAGTGATTTAGGGAATTAATTCGTCGTTAATCAAATTATAGTGAATATTTAATTAAATTAAATAATTAAATAATATATTTAATTCAGAAATAATCAAAAATATTGGAAATCACAATATTCTGTGAACTGGGTCATCCCTAAGATTTAATTCAGCTTAGAGTTGAAGTATATTGACGAATATATTCAATCGACGTCAGTTTGAACGTAGAGTTATAATATAATTAAAATCAAGCTCGAAATGGCGCTGCAGTTTGTAAATTGGCGATTCGAACTTCAACTGAATGTACAGGGTTCGTTTTAAGCTGGATTTCTGTGAAACAAGAAACGTGTAGAGCTGGTGGAGTATATCTTTCTAGTGGAAGAGAAAAATCGGGATTTCGTCGTGTAGATTTTGATTTACATCCAAATCAAATTTTAGAAAAGTCGCTGTGGAATTCCTTTATAATTTATAAAGGAATTATTTATATTTTTAAAAAGGAATTTCAATATAAATCGAATATCGGGTTGACTCACAAGTGAATATCGAGATGGAAATTCATATAGGAATATTCTGGAGCTGTAGGGTATTCCACTGTGAATATATACGATAATATTTATTTTTAAATAATAAATTTAATTATATTTAAATATATTTATATATTTAAATGGGTCATCCAGAGCTTTAAAAATAGCCACTTTTGCAAACGAAGTCGGAATTCGACGAAACTAGTTTTGTTAGATCTGCAATGTCAAATAGTTGTTAGATTTCCAGTTTCGTGATTTTTAGAGTCACTGTGTGGTCGTACGGATTTTTAGAGTGAAAATAGTTAGTTTTTCGACGGTTAAAAATACACTGTGTGAGCAAACAGAGTCGGAATTCGACGAAACCAGTTTCGTTGGGACCGTAATATCGAACTCTAGCTGCATGTCCAGTTTCGTGATTTTTGGATATCATATGAGATCACAGGATTTTTTGGAAGATAAATATGAACTACGGTAGCTATATAAATGAATGAAAAAATATATTCTTACACTATAAATACTCCTTAAAAATCCTAAACCCTAAATTCTTCCTCCACAAAGTCAACAGCAAGAAAAAACCCGCCGCTGTTCTTATTATTTCAAAACGTAGAAAATCTTAAAAGAAAAATCCAAGGAATTCGAAATAAATTCTATAAATCAAATCATGGATAGATCGAGCATCCTAGAGTGAAGAGCTTCGAGTTGAGGTTGGTTTTGGATAGTGCGACGCAAGTTTGGGATGCTTCAGTTTTTCCCCGTGAAGTCTTGAGAGTGGTCGGACTTCCATTGGTGATGCCGCAGTTTGTGAGGAGGAGGTCATCGGGTTCGGGGTATGAAAAGAAATCGAATGGTGGTGGTTAGGCTGTCAACGGTGGCCAATTATGGAATGCGTCGTCGGCTATGGTGGGATTGGGGCTACAGGCCGTTTCAGTTGAGGGGCGACGAGTTTGGGTTGGTGGTGATGGGTCCGAGGAGATTTCGACGTGGAGTGGAATGGTGGTATTGGTGTTGCCGATAGGTGAACGAGGGGGGAGGACGACGACAGTCAACGGTGGGTCAACGAGGAAGTGGAGTAGCGGTTCAGAAGGTCTTAACGTAGAAGAAGGGAGAGTGAGCGGGTTTAAATGGTTACGGGCCGGTTTGGTTGAAAAGGTCAAAGCCCAATGGATTTTTAAATTAAAATTCTATTTCTATTTAAAATGTAATAACTTGTGACCCTTATATCTCGGTCATACGACATCAGATTGACGAACCGTAAGTTGCGTTGGGATCGTATGGACGGTGGCTACACCATGGAACTGATTGGAGGTGAATCCTAGCTCGTTACAATTTATGGCAAAATAAATTGTTCGATCTGAATCAACGACAATTATCGTTAATTAACAATGATAGTCCAATGTGAGTAAAACTCACCAACTCTGAACAGTTCTATTTTTATAACGTATATTTAAAACTGATAAATGATGACTGATTGTTGTGTGTTAACTGTTGGTTGAGTTGTTTGTGTATTGATTGAAATCATAGATAACAATATATATATATATATATATATATATATATATATATCGTTCATCGAATATTGATTATGTTTTATCAAAATATTTTATATATGTGTTGTTTAACGTCTGTGATGCAGGGGAACAGGTAGGAGGGGTCAATGTAACATCCCGTAATTCTGTAACACTAAGATTCACAAATCAAGGCAGAATTAAATTTTAAATTCAAAATCAAGGGAAACGGGCTGCGCCATTGCGTTCGTCTCGGAGTTCTACATGAAAACGAGTCCGAGTTTGCGTAAATCAGGTCAGAAAACGAGTTCAAATTCGAAAAACAGACCCAGATTGGGCTGGGCGGGAATGTTCCCGCCCAAGGCACCCAGGTCGACTGGGTAGTTGACCTGGGGCACCCAGGTCGACTGGGTAGTCGACCTGGGGGTCGACCTCCCCGCTTTTTCCAGTTTTTTTGAACCTGGTTCGTTCTGATGTATTTGGTCACGTTTTCTACCTAGGTTCGTCCGCCTAACCCTATATAAACAGCCCTAGTCTCCTTCTCTATTCACAATTCTTTTCTATCCTTATGCTGCCTCTGAGAAAATATATAAATAAATAATATATAAAATAAATCAAGACGAGGAAATGCTGCTCAAGTTGTCAAGAGGAGGTTCGAATCAAGATTAAAGCTTCAGGATGAGAATCAAAGGCTAACTCAAATGATTTCGAGCAACGTCGCACGAATCATAGCATCGCCATCTTTCTATTCTAATCTTATCTCTATAAGTCAGTTACTTTTTAGATTTGAACGTTTCTCTCTGTTCGTGACATGAAATTAAAGGAGTAAAAGAATATGCCAAATCTTTCTATTAGAATCAGTGCTTATATCTTTGGACCTAATTAAGAACTGTTATGATTCGATGACCAATTAGGCCTTGCCTATGACTATGAAAATTGCCTATGACTATGAACATTGCCTATGACTGTGACTGTGACTATGAGGATTGTTTCCTTGACCATGAACACAAGCCTATGCCTTTGATTAGGAAACATAAACTATTTCCTATGACATAAACACCTATGATTCATGACTAGGAAAGTGTTGCATAAGTTTTGTGACTATGAAATTGGGTCTAAACCTGATTATCTATTCTGTCTATTCTTGGTTTTCTTTGGTTTTAGATCTTGGGAATTTACCTATTAAGTTAGGTCTACCCATGTTTATCTATTCTGTCTATTCTTGGTTTTCTTTGGTTTTAGATCTTGGGAATTTACCTATTAAGTTAGGTCTACCCATACTCTTGAACCTACGACGTTATTCAACCCTTTTCATGTCGTAATCTATATGCCTGTGAATTATCATCTTATGCCAGTTGTTATGTCCGTTCTTTCATGGCATTTTGGTTCATTCCGTTTTATCGACGAATCTAGCTTTATTTATGATCTAGGTTGAATCACGATTATACGAACGATGGGAATACGTTTTGGGGAAAAACATGAAATTGACTAAACTTGGAAATTGGCATAATTTGGGAACATGCATTATAGCATGACTATTAAGATGAAAATTAGAATAACAAGTCTAGTTTTGACATGAACTGGAATTAGAATATTAAATCAGAATTGGGTGGCCAAATTAAGCATGATAGGTATATTAGCATAATTTACATACATTGGGCGTAAATGGTAAATGGTTAAATGGACCACAAAATAGGTAGTTGGTATGCAAATTAAGTTTTGGGCATAAACGGTGAACTAGAACATGAAATCTAGTTTGACATAAACTATAAACTAGAATATAAAATCTAGTTTTGGCGTGAACTGTAAATGGGGGTGTTGGATCTAAATTATAAACTGTAAGATAGGCAAATCAAGATTTGGGCCTAGAATACAAGTCCATTAGTAGGCATGGCAAATGTATAGGGTATAGGCCAAATTTATTTTAAAAAGGGAAAATGGACTTTGAGGATAAGTGGTTAAACTTTGAGGATAAATTGTTAAAAATTTATTTATATACAAAAGAAAGGTTTATTAATGACATCTCTTTTAATAATACATACACCAGAAAGTTCTAGGGTGACAGAGAGGATAGTGTCTAGGCTTGGGTTTGGAAAATACAAGTTTCCTGGTCTCCCTGGCTATCCCTAACTGATCCGACGGACGGGATGGTTACTTTCAAACCCTGATTTGAAAATTAATCAAAACCCTTTGAACTTAGAAAACACGAATATGCCTAACCCGGGGTTAAACTGAGTTGCGATGTAAACCTGCCCGGAACCAACCGGCACATCCAGTAATCGCAACAATATCTGTCTAATGTGAGTGGTGGCGGCTTAAATTTATTTAGTTAAATCTATAACAAGAATGGTAGGGTTAAGTTAACTAAGACACTTAACCAATTTAACATGATAACTAGACCGGTGGGTGGGGTTAGGTTCATACAGACACTTAACACAGTTAAGCTAGAATGGGAGGGTTAAGTCCATATGAACACTTAACCAACTTAACACAGTTAAGCTAGAATGGGAGGGCTAAGTCCATAGGGACACTTAACCCACTTAACATGGTAACAAGACAAGATTTGTAGGGGTTAAGTAACTAAGGAAACACTTAACCAAATTAACATGTTAACCAGACTAGAGGTTAGGGTTAAGTAAAGTTAATATACTTAGCCAAATTAACAAGTTAACCAGACTAAAGGTTGGGGTTAAGTAAAATTTAATACACTTAGCCAATTTGATATGTTAGCTGGACTAGACTGTAGGGTTAAGTAAACTTGAACACTTAACCATCAGATTGTGATAAAGGAATAGGGTTAAGTTTAAAATATGAAGGGATAATACTTAACCACTAATGTTAGTTGAAACAGACGGGCAAGGTTAAGTTAAAAAGGAACACTTAACCAATACAGGATGAATGGATAGGGTTAAGTAATAAGAAATACTTAACCGATATAACTTGGTTTGTGGTAGGGTTAAGTCAACATGAATTATTTGATAACACTTAACCAGTTTAACAGGATAAATGAAGAAGGTTAAGTTAGCTTGAATTGACTAATGACACTTAACCAATCCAAAGTGACGAGAAGAGAACTAAGTAGTAAAACTTAGTTAAAAGGAACTAAGTAGTAAACCTTAGTTAAGAAAACAACGATTCTGGAAACTAAGTGGTAAACCTTAGTTAGTAGAACTAAGTAGTAATTCTTAGTATAACACGGGAAGGAGCGAATGTCCGTCTGAGAAGGCTCCAACGAATTGGGTTACGAAGCCTGAGGCTTCGAGGGGACGTGAGGGTACTCTTGGTATCCCTCTGTGAGGCTGCAGATGATCCTCCTGGGCTCACAGAGGTTAAGGTCTGCGTTAGAAGAACCAGGGGTATGCCTTGGTTGCAATATATGGCAACCTAAAGACTAGGATGGACCGGCGTGATTCGGCGAGAAAACGGTAGCCCTATGATAGCAACTCGTCGTCTACCTTGAGTCAATCGAGATACGTGAAGCGCAAAGGCGGAGAACTCCAAAAGACCATATACTTGCTATTTAGTTATGGGTGAGGATGGCCATAGGATAGTGGGGCACCGGGGGCTTGCGTATAGTTCTCATTTTTCAAGGTGTGCCTTTCATTAGTTGAGGGAGGGGTCAAGTGGGACCATAGCCACTGAAACAAAAACAGACCTTAGCATCTGCATCGGCAGATATCTGAAAGCTCCCGACCGAGTTCTGTATTTCTTGATTTGCCCTGCCACAGGACTCGGGCCGCACATTACATGACATGTGCATCTAGACAAGCGATAACGATTCGCGATACATGCGTGGGGAAGTATAGGAACATATACCACTCTAGGTAGTGTGTCCTAGACTTGGGGGCATCGTTCGACAGGTAGCGTAATCCCTAGTTGGACTAGGTGGCGTAAACCCTGAATCCGAAAAGCGTTCAGCAGATATTGTAAACTCTAGTTGAATCTAGAAGGCACTTGATAGAAAACCCTAGATTAGATCTAGGTAACAAATAATAAATGTATGCCTGAAGGCAATGAAAACTACCGGGATTGGGATCACGTTATCATTACTAGTTGGGACACTAGTTAGGCGGTGCAGAGATATTGAAACCAGTATAATAAGGAACTAGCGAAGCGGCAAAAGTATTAGAGCATATCCAGTTTATCTTAGCTTAGCATATCTTGTGATCATCTTGTCTAATCTTGCTGACCCTATCATCATGGTGTAATCTTGTATTCAGTTAATTCATGTCGTTTTGTTTTTCCATGTTCACATGCTTGAAGTTACCGAACTTACTCAGGCTTTATGTCTGACTCTGTTTTTCTTTCGTCTTCTTTTCTTCCGTTCCCCCCTCTAGGTAGTAAAGGAGGGAATAGTATAACTCAGGTTAAGTTGGACTGTCACTCTTTCCCAGCTTGAAGATTTGTCGAAGTTTTGCTTGGATTCTCTTTTCAGATGCTATGGCTGGCTCTTGCTAAAATTAGGGAATATAAATGTTGTTTTATGCTTCTTTATTTTGTAAGACAGATGATACTCTGATATTGTAAAGAAATCATTGTACAAACTATTTTATCAATAAAGCAAAGTTTTATTTTCCGCTGTTTAATTTCTGTCTATCTTGTAATTTATCTGCATCTTTTACCCTAAATGCTCCACATAACTTAGTGCATTCCCTTTGTGAGTGACACTAACGGATGTGGGGTGTTACAGTCCAACTGGACTCCTTAGTATTTATGATACTGTTCTGTTCATATATTGTAATATATGATGTGATATATAATCTGTTCGATTATGTGTGTTTAAATGATATCGATCATTGTGGTTTGCTATTTTGAATATCATAAAAGACCCTGGGATGTAAAAAGGGATATTTCAATGTATATTGAAATAAAGGATTTTTTATAAAATCAACCGATTTTATAAAAGGAAATAATTTGAAAACAAAGCATTTATAAAATCATAGGATATTATAAAGGAGAATATTTATTTAGAAAATAAATAGGATAAAAGGAAAAAAGGAAATTAACGAGATGGGAAAGAGTTAGTCGATTAGAGTTATCAAATAGAGTTATCAAAAAAAAGTTAATCAAATATAGTTTATTCGAAGAAGTTAGTCAAACATAGTTATTCAGGATAAGTTACCATTTAGCACGACTGCTAGCGTAATTCGCAGGGCTGCAGATAGCCTACGGCGGTCGGATGTTTCCTGAGGGAATCAGGCGTAACCATTGTGATCGCTGCGATCTAGAGTCAAGCGAATGGAGTTAGATCGAATATAGCTATTCGAAATAAAGTTAAAACAGATATTAGTTATTCAAATAGAGTTAATCGAATAGAGTTAAAGGAATAGAGTTAATCGAATAGAGTTAAAGAAATAGAGTTAAGCAAAATTAGAAACTGACTAGAGATTAGTAAGTTGAATGGTTTCCTGAGTATCGATCTGATGTTGGTTTCGGCCTTCGGGGTTTATACTTAGAGAATCGTTCTCATACTAGTTTACAGTTAGGGACTGATAAATTATGGGATGATAGTGATATGTAAATAAACAAATGGAAATGTTTTCCAGTGTTAATAACATATATTTTCTAAACATAGATAATAAGCGAATATGAATATATATATATATATATATGATTGATGATTGATTGATAGAATTTCCATTTGGTAATGATATCGTTGTTTGCACACGTGTTTTTCTTTGATAGTTAAATCACAGACTATCAAAGTTTTGACCATTTTAACGTTGTTAATATGGAGAGACCGGTTGGATTATTATCCGAAGAACCACTCCGTATTGGCATAAGCGTTGCGAATCATATATGCCAAAGATAATTGAAGATGGAGTTATGCAAGGGCTATCCTGTTTACAGAATAGTGCCTTCGGTTTGTCCAGTCCCAGGACAACTTGTATGGACGAAGGTCTGACAGAGTATATCTGGTAGATCACGTAAGTTGATCGTTTCAAATGTATTTACGTTGGTGGCGGAGGAATTCGTTTCTCTTAGCTTATACCCGTGGTATTTTTTGGGAAATCAATTAGTGATTTAAAGGGTATGACGATGTGACATTCTAAGTGAATGAAGATATGGTATGTGAAAAGATAAGCGTAGCTTCTAGCCTCACATCCGGTAATGACAGAAATCAGGCAGGCAACATGGCTAAGTCGGTCGCACCGAAGTAGGGTGTATAATCACCTATCTAGAGAATATTCATTTGCTTCTTTAATCTATCAATGCTGTCCCATATATATATATATACATATATATATACACGGGAACGGTTGTTGATCCCAACCGTTGGTGATGTACATTCGATACACTCAAGCGAAATGAGTGGTTGGTCATGTGTGGCTGAGTTGCAAGATGTTCTTGTTCAACTCCAGTGTATCGTTCCTAGAGTACACTGATCGGAAGGTGGTTCCATACCTTGTCATAGTTGGAAATCCATTACCCAATACGTGCTTGCGGTTTCGATTGTATACTATATGTAGAACGTGAGATGAAAGCGTTTCTGCTAGATTGATATCTATTTGTACATAGACATTATTGTAATATCAAAAGGTTTTTGATATAAATATATTTTGGATTCTCATAAGGGAAAAACCTGTTCAGTTATACGGCGTGGTCTTATGAGATATCGTTTACTTGTTCAGACCGTTTTAAACTGTTTTACTCGTACTAGTCCCATGACTGACCTGGAGTTTATTTTGTTTTGTTTTCGCTAAACTCTTGGGTGCCGAAATTTGTACGGGCAGTCAAGTAGTCGGGATTTACAGATACACTTGGGGAGCTTGGAGCAAGAGGCTTCAAGATTCTATAGCTATTATTATTTCCGCTGTTGTTGTAAGTGTTGGACTCTGATAAGTGCTATTGTATACATAATTGTTTTATTTCAAAAGTTATGTTATATTTTATTCGTTCCGCTGTGAGTTTCGTGTTTACTCTGATGATGATGTTCTTCTTCTTCTTCTATTCTATAAGTTTCTATCTTATCTATTCTTACCCTCTATCTTCTTTCTATTAGTTTCTTGAATTTCCAGTGCAATTTGGGGTTGGACTTGTGTTATTTGGTCAGCTCAAATTGGTCCGGATTTTCGGGTTATTACATGCATGTTGCATATGGATGATGTTTTTGGCATACCTATGGAATTATCAGTCGTTATTAGCATACTTGCATGCATCTGGATGCATGACGCCAACATATTTTCATAAATATGTGGTCGACTGAATCAGAATTCCATCTAATCTTTTGTTTTAGTAAGAGACATGTGCGCTTATATGATTTCATAACAGCGTATTTTGCATTAAAAAAATTAAGGACAATGGATGGTGTTTGAGTGGATGGTCATAGATTTTGTTTGTAGTTGTTAATTATATTTTTCTACCCTTGGAGATTTTAGGAACAAAATCATTTAATAAGGGGAGAATGTAACACCCGATATTTTAATAATAAGATTAATAAAGAAAAATGAATTCAATAAGAAGGAATTATCTGGAGTGAGGAGAAGGAATTATCCAGAGTAATGAAAAAATTAAAAAAAAAATTTATTTGTGTCCGAATTTGGCTACGAAACTTCCATTGTGTCTGTGATGATTTTCTAGGTAATTTTTACATGTTATTTGTCCAAATCTGAATAAAGACAAAGGAGTTATGATGAAAGGACTGAGACCAAAATCTACAAGTTCATTACTTAAAAAATGTAGGTTGAGTTGATTGCCCCTGGGCAAAATGCCCAGTAAGCCATGCACCTGACCTGTATTTAGATTGGGTTCATAATAAGAAAGATAGATCTAAGATCTATAAAACTAAACCATTCAGATTTGAAATTAGCAGATAGATGTTTACCCGTAACATGACAATTTCAGATTTAATCAGGCTGATCCTATGGCCCAAGATCCCTTAACACATGTATAAATAGAAGTTAGCCTAAGTCTTTGACTCTGTACACTCTTCTTCCTTCTCTTCCTAATTCTCTCTCCAATTATTAGAGGTACCTAAAATTAAATATTTCCTTTAAGGAAGAATAAAATAAATAACAAATATTATTTAAAAGATCTAGAGAGGGGAGGCTATAGAAGGTTACAAGACGTCAGCATAGGGCCATAAGTGAGTGGAAAGTTACTATTTTAGAAAAACAAATTAAAGAAATAGGTTTAAAAATAGTTTCATTTTACAATTTTAGTTCACAGTTTTCAGTATAGTATAAGTCTATTCTTAGTCTATTTTTGCAGTTTAGTACAGTTTATTTACAGACTTTTTTTTAACATGTGTTAAGTAACCAGTGTCCCTGTAGTTTTTAGATAAAAGTTATTTTAAATTCTTTTTAACTTATGAAAAAAATAGTAGAAAAGATATGAATTTCACGTAACACCAATTTAAAAGATATTGTATAATTTATAGAAAAGACTAAACACACATGTTATTTATGTAAATCTATAATAGAAGAAAATAAGCCGTTCTAAAAAGATAAGAAGTAGTAAAGGAACAAGTTTTTAAATCTTGTAAATAAATAAATTTTGCGGTTTTACAGTCCCTGGGGTTCTCCTTAAGCTTGATTTCTCAAAAGCATTCGATTCAGTCAACTGGGATTTTATATTACAACTTATGTCTCATAGAGGCTTTCCTCTGAAATGGTGCACCTGGATTAAACATATTCTCACCTCGAGCTACTCCTCAGTCATCATTAATGGAGAATCCGGGGGTAAAATTAAATCTAGAAGGGGATTAAAACAAGGTGATCCCCTGTCGCCCTTAATTTTTGTTCTAGTAGCCGATGTCTTTAATCAAATGGTGAAGCAATCCTTATCCACCAACATTCTCTCAGGCATTTCTCTGCCAAACACCACCCTCACCATCACTAATTTGCAGTTTGCTGACGATACTATCCTCTTCACTACACCAACTCCTTAAAATATTCATTGCCTAAAAGTCCTTCTATACACCTTTGAACTCATTTCAGGACTTTCCATCAACTTCAAGAAGAGCTCTATTATTATGTTGGGTAATTCCTCGTATCTTGGTGCCTCAATTGCTAATTGCCTTAACTGTAAGGAAGATTCTTTCCCCATCACTTATCTTGGTATTCCTTTGCGGCCTACCAAACTTCATAAGTCTGATTGGTTTCCTCTCATTTCCAAAATTGAATCTAGATTGGCATCCTGGAAAGCAAATTCATTATCCGCTGCTGGCCGCCTGGTTCTCCTCAAAAGTGTCATCTCCTCAATTCCATTATATTGGATGTCATTCCATAAATTACCAGTTTGGGTAATTAACAAGATAAATTCCATTTGTAGCTCCTTTTTTTGGAATGGTGACAAACTCAAATGACTTGTAAATTGGCAAACTGTTTGTCTCCCCTACTCTCATGGGGGTTTGAATGTTCCAAATCTCTCAACCTTCAAATTTTGCTCTCTTAACCAAATGGATCTGGAGAATTCTCTCTCCAACCGGCTATATTTGGAAGGACTGGATCTTAAAACGTCACTACAACTCTAATCCACACTTGGTCCTCCATTTTATCCCTTCCTCACGGCCGTCTCCTTTTTGGAGCGGTGTATTGAGCGCCCTTCCGAGAGTTAAAATGCTTTTCCATGTTAAAGTAAATAATGGAGAATCTTGCTTGTTTTGGCAAGACATTTGGAACGGTGAATTACCTTTATCCTCCTCCTTCAACATTCTCGGGCCATCAAACAGTTCTAACCCACTAACTCTTGCTGATGCATTTAGATTAGGGCCACTGGGCTTTTTTCCTAACTCATGGGTTGGGCTTTCCACACTTAATGAATTAATCCGCATTGGAGAACTTATTAATAACTGCAGGTTAGCTATTGGGCCAGACTTTTTCTCTTGGGCCTTGAACTCCTCTAATACATTCTCTGTTAAATCGTGTTACAATTATCTAATCCACCCA
This sequence comes from Allium sativum, assembly GCA_030737875.1. NCBI lineage: Eukaryota > Viridiplantae > Streptophyta > Magnoliopsida > Asparagales > Amaryllidaceae > Allium > Allium sativum. The sequence goes on from CM060921.1 coordinate 705,873,917, forward strand.
GGTCGTCGCTTCTCTTTCTCCAGAATCTGTAAATGTCATCTCCCTCCCCGTGTTATTTTTTTTAATGGCTTCTAATCCATAATCGAATTAACTCAAAAGACAAACTTCGCCATTTCAGCATCGATGTCGATCCACTCTGTGTCCTCTGCAATATAGAAAATGAATCTCTTAACCACTTGTTCTTTGACTGCGATTTCGCCTTTGCTGTTTGGACGACAATCAATTCATTCGTTCTTGGATTCATTCCTTCGATTCGTTTCTTCTTTGATTATTGGCAGCACTCCTCCCCCAACCCATCTATGGATTCTTTGGTAGCGATCTTCTCTTGTTGTATCTGGTTAGAGCGCAACGCTTGCGTCTTCAGTAAGCCTAGAAAGTATTTGCTGGGAACCTGTTATCACATACTGCACCTCTTCGAACTTTGGACAGGCACAGTCAGACGCGCCCGATTCAGATTCTCCCTCCCCAGACCGCACTCTCCTGGAACCCAGGGCAGCAGCTCCTTGTTCCCTCTTTGAGAAGGAGTACCTGGTTGATTTATTTTGGCTATGTACGGAGCACTGTTATATAGTGTAGACATGTTATGTATTTTGCTTTCTCATGCGGTAGTTTTATCATGTATATATATTATCGGTATGCTAGACTGACTACTTAAGACCGTCTTAGTCTTTCTTATTTTGGAAGCTACTGGTTGGGCTTGTCAACCGGCTACTATTCTATTTTATATCTATGCGTAATCGGCTGTGTAGTTCATGCTACACACCCGTCCTTCCTCAAAAAAACAAGTAATTGACAGTTGTTCGATTGAACCAGTGAAGTTACAACTTTTCCAAATTAAGTAAAGTTGATTTACAGTTTAAATACATTTATTTTACATATATAAAAGAGCTATAATATTGTAAGTTTTAATTTAAAAGAAGTTTTAAATTCATCCAGATTATGTATAAGAAAAAGAGAGATTTTATGGAAAGTAGAGAACATTAAATTATTAAAAATACCTAAAACACATGTAAAACATGTATGTTTATAATATATGTTGTAATAAAGGAAAAAAAGAAAGAAAAAGAAAGTTTATTATGATATTATTAATGGTAGGAAAATCATCTTTAACATAAATACTATCATGAAATAGAAAGAAAGACATAAAAAATCAAAATTTCATAATAATAGAAACAATATAGTGGGGCTATATACTGACGACCATCAAACTCGCATGCCAAATTGAGGTGGATAAGTGGCTAATAGTTATGACTCATTCATAGTGGATCGAGGCGGGAGGAAAACTAAATTATTGTTTGAAGGGGGCCGCACCTGCGACATATCATACACGTATGGGAATAGTGGTAGATAACTTCTTCAATAGTGAAAGGACCCAAGCCAGAGCGTATTGGCGATGACCAAGCCTGCGACATCAAATTAGGGTAATAAGTCATTGTTGGTCCTAGCGCTAGAGAGATGTCCATCTAAACGATGAATCCACAGACAGTGATTCAAAGATCGTAAATAAGGGACAACATCAGCTTCAATTTCAGGGTGTTCTATACGGTGATTAGATCCGAGCGGGTTCTGATTTGGTGTAAGCGACATCAACTACCATGCCACCTTCATGGTAGTGATTATAAGGCGGATCATGATAGAAGTAGGAGTCAGTCGTGATAGTACTTCTATAATAAAAGCTTCAGTCAAAATGCAAACAATCAAACTTAAGTAATAATCCCAGGAAGTCAACCTAAATAATCATCCTGAACCATCGCCTTAAGTAAAGAACATACGTTAAATCTCGTAATACTTAGAACTATTCTTTAGATATAATGACATCCCGACATTGGTAGGGGCCATAGAGGAATGGATGTCGCGAGTTCTGCGCGAACCTATATCTCGTATGTATTCTTCTGTCTCTCTAGCCTATTTATCTTATCCACCTCCTGAGGTGGGCCCCCTCCTCAGGTTTTGTTGTCCCCCTTACGTAGCAAGGAGGAGATAGCGATCGTCTCTCCTGCCTTACTAAGAATATCTTCCCCTCCAGATCTCGGGCTTCGGCGTTCGCATCGTCTAGCCTTATCCCTAGAGAGACTGTTAAGTTCTCTATCATTTAGGAGGCACGAGCTTTATCTTTTTCTGCTCAGCCTAGTTCTTCACGCCGGAGGCTGATAACGGCTCCAAGCACCCCCCGCACCATTCGCCCATGCTCTATAGCGCCGTCCAAGCAGATTCTTTGATCTACTGGATTCACTCTTTACCTTATCTGAGTGGTTTTCTTCTCTTTTTTGTATTGCTATCTTGTGTGTGTCTATCTTCTCATGTTCCGAGTTGCCTCTTTGCTCTTCTCTTGTATGGCAAAATTTTTGTTTGGAATGTTCGTGGCAACGTAGATAATGCTTCCTTGGCGAGTCTTAAGTGCATCGTCAAGAAGCAATCTGTCTGTCTGGTGGCATTTCTGGAGTCTTTCAATGGTTCAGTGTCTCTCACCAACTCTGCGCTCTCTCTAGATTTCGGAGGTGCTTTAACCAATGTTTCCAACAAGATTTGGATTCTTTGTTCTAAGGGCATGGTAGTTAGACCCATCTTCGACTTCGATCGGCTTCCGGCTGTAGCTTGTTTGCTCCCTTCTTTTTCTCCTTCTTTTTTTGTTCTCAGTTATGTACGCTAAGTGTGATCGGATAGAGAGGCGTGCCCTTTGGACTGATATTCTCTCTCTCGTTGACATGGGTTTTGTAGCGTTGGTAGTAGGAGATGACTTCAATGTCCTTTCATGCCAAGCTAAGAAATGGGGGAGGGGGGATCCCAATTAATCGGGCGGCGGTTAGGGATTTCAACTCTTTCAAAGTTAGCCATGGTCTGTCGGTGGTTTCTTTTGTATGCTCTGATTTACTTGGTGTAATAAACAGAATGGTCATGGCTGAATACTCTCTCATCTTGATAGAGTGTTTGGATGCAAGGGATGTTTTTCCCTCCCATTCTTGTTTTCTGTCTCACACCTGCACCGTTCCATACTGGATCGTGCTCCTATGATCCTTTACTGCTCCCGTTTTGCGAAGTTCAGTCCATCTTCTTTTCATTTCCAGACTATGTGGAGGTCTCACCATTCATTCCACAAGTTGGTCGAAGATTCTTGTGCTTCTTCTGCGTTTGGCGATCCATTTTCTATGTTCTCTCGTAAGCTTAAGTGCTCCAAAGCATGTCTCAAGCTTTGGAATGTGAAGGTCTTTAAGAATATCATCGATCGCGTCAAGGCGGTAGAAGAATCTCGTATCTTAACGGAGGCTACCTACGATGAAGTCCTTTCTATCGCTAACAAGGAAGCAAGTGCCCTAGCCCAAATTTCTTTTTCTTCTGAGCTTCGAATCGAGAAAGATTTCCAATGTCAAAAGGCCAAAATTAAGTGGGTGGTTGAAGGAGATGCAAACTGGAGATTTTTCCACTATTTTATCCGTAATAAGAATCATATCTTATTAATTCACCAAATCCTTAGTCCTGGTCTTACTCTGTCTACCACCCCAGTGGAAGTCAAAGAGATTATTCTACACCACTTCCAGTCTTTCATGGGCTATCCATCGGTTTCCGACACTGATCTAACTCTATTGGCTTTTATCCCTAGGATCATTCTCTCGAAGGAGCATAGTGAGTTATCCTACTCTCCTACTGCTGATGAGATTCATTCTTGCGTGTTTGCTTTTAGTAAGGATAGTGCGAGTAGGCCTGATGGGTTCAACGGGGTTTTTTACCTCACTGTTTGGCCCTTCATCCAAGAAGATCTATGTTTGGATATCCAATATTTCTTCTCAAGTGGAGAGCTTCCATAAGGATGGACCTCCACTGATTTGATTCTCATCCCCAAGAGCGAAAGCCCTCGAGAGTGCTCAGACTTTGCCTAGTCTACTTGTGCAATTTCTTTAACAAGATCATTTCTAAGGTGCTTAATTCTAGACTACCTCCTTTTCTAGACCGTGTTATCTCGTCGTCCCAAGAAGGCTTTGATAAGGGACGTCTGATTACGGATAATATTTTCTTAACTCAGGAGCTCATTTCCTAAATCGATCATAAGGTCAAGGGATCCAACATAGTTATCAAGCTTGACATGGCAAAGGCATACGACCGTATGTCTTGGTTTTTTGTCATCAAAGTACTCCAGGCTTTGGATTTTCCAGAGTCTCTCATTGACCTTGCGTGGAGGCTCACTTCGAGCTATTGGTTCCAAGCTCTAATCAATGGATCAGCCAATGGGTACTTCAGATCTGGTAAGGGACTGCGTCAGGGTGATCCCCCTCGATTTTATTTGTCATCGCCGCGGAGGCTTTCATTCGTGGCTTACATGTGCTTGCAATTATAGGCCAAATCCAACAATTTGGGTTACCTAGTGGTTATCCTCTTATCTCGTCGTTATCGTTTGGAGATGACATTAACATCTTCTCGAACGGTGACCTATGCTCTCTCAACCGTGTCTTAGCCTTAATTCACGAATACGAGAGGTACTCTGGCCAACTCGTGAACTTAGTTAAAAGTTGTTTCGCCCCTACGCAAAACTTTTCTACGGAAAGGATCTCTTGGCTTGAAACTTTCTTTGGTTTCAAACTGGCTTCGCTTCCTATGTCATAGCTAGGCATTTTTCTCTACGGAGATAGGAAACTTAATGCCGTTTTTGACCCCATAACTGGCAAACTTAGGGGTAAGATTATCTTCTGGAATACAACGCTTCTTTCTCAAGCAGAAAGACTGGTTATTATAAAGTAAATCCTTGACTCTATAGGATCACATGTGTTCATTGCCATGACTGCAACTTCTTCCTTCTTCTGTTCATGCCAGTCTTTGGAATCATCCTTTTTCCAGGGGAAAAAGGACAATGTTAATCGCCACCATTGGATTTCTTGGGATATCATTTGTCGCCTAAGAGCAAAGCCATTCTTGGTCTTCGTAATGTAATCGATCTTTGCACGATTTATGCTTGCAAGTTGTGGGTTCGGTTCCATTCTAACAACTCCCTTTGGGTGTTGTTTCTTCACTCCAAGTATTGCAGACTCTTGTCCGAAATTTATCCGGCACCCTGTCTTATGCTTGTGTGACGTGGAAACAGATGCAAGCTGTGAAGTCCTTTGCCAATTCTCATGGGGGGAATCGGATGGGATGGTGGCCCTTTTTGGGTTCCGGTGGCATGGAACTCGGCTATGATTCCAGGGCCCACAAATCCTATGTTTTGTTTCATTTGGGATTGTCGTATCCCTCTTAAGGTTTTTTTTTGTTTATATGGAAAACCATTCATAATGGTTTACCACTAGACGACAACCTTGTGAGGATCGTCATTCCTATGGTGTTTCGTTGTTAATGTTGTAGAGATGGGGGCTTTGAGTCTGCTGCTCATTTATTCTAGTGTGGTTCCTGTGCCTTGTCTGTCTAGAATTACTTTGGGAAACTGGTTGGTCTCTGAGATAATGCCTCTTCTCTTATGGATCTTCTTCGCTTTTGGTGGGTTGTTAGAGTCGAGAAAGCTCTTACTTTTATCTTGTTCTGCCAGATTCCTTACCTGATCTGTTGGCATCTATGGTGCTCGTGGAATAAGGCCATCTTTGATGGCATGCTTATGGATTTGCCCACCATTATCAGAAGGGTCAAGAGTGATATTTTTTTTGCCTTCGCAGAAGGCCTTTTAAGGGAGCTTTACGTTCCCGCTTGTGGGTTTTGGCCCGCATCTTCGATTCAATATCCTTTCCTCCTAGAGCGGGTATTGGTTGATCGAGTGGCTACCCTGTGTGAGTGTGTGTGTGAGTGTTCTATGTTGTTTAGCTTTGAGTTTTGATTTATTTTTTGTCATATTTCCCATTCCCTTATCTTACATAGCCGCTCTTAAGTGCAAGTGTTAGGTAAGAAGGTCTTCGAGAGATCAGGATGCATTTGGGTGTTGTCTTTCCTAGATATGTAAATTAGTTGGAGCTTCAGTTTTTGAGAGGGAATTGGATCACAGAAGCCACTGCATGTCCTTTGTCAGGCTCTTACAGAATTTAGAGAAGGATTCATGAGGATATCTCCATGTGACTGGTGGAGTGTGAGAGATACATTAGACTCCTTCGGCGGTCTCTTCGTCTGACAGATACATTGGAGTCTTTCATTTTGGAGTTGTGTCATGTTTTTTCCCTTTTTGGTATTTCATTACCAAAATTATAGTAGTCGTTTATAAACTACTTAACAGTTTTTGTGAGCCTTTGGAGAATGAGTTTATTCTCTATTTTTGCTATATGCTTTTCCCTTTTGAAAAAAATATTACCTTTTAATTTTTCTCTTTCTTGTTGTCACTTTCAATTCACCATACTTTTATGTGTGATCCATTCTTCTTCATCTTCTTCCCCTATTAACATGCAAGAAAGTAACGGATTCTTGATAGGCCTAGAGTATTTCTTGGATGCCTCAGTCCTATGAGTCCAAGATTTTTTATTTAATGTACTTTGATTTAAGAAAGGGATGTTTTGATATATTTTGTACTATGATATTATAGTAATTTTGAGACTTTGGTGTAATGACGTTTTGTTAGACCAAAATCTGGGCCTAACAGCCAAATGCAGCATGAAGTCCTCACAATCATAAATCGCAGGTCACAGAATGCAGAAAAAGTAAATAACAGGAGACACACAAAGTTTTTATAGTGGTTCGGCTCAAACTAAGCCTATGTCCACTTTATCTCCTCTTAAATCCTAAGAAGTTACAAGTACAATTCTCTTGGTTTATACACAACATCCTTGTGTTTACAATGAAAAGAGTTAGGAAATCATAAGATTATACATGAAATCCTCATTTTATATTCTGCAATTTGGCTTCTTTGCTGCTAAAAATGCTTTGCAGAGAGAAATGGTGGAAGCCGTGAAAAGTTAGAGCCAAAAGATCCTTCAATCTGCCTTTAAATGGTGCATTTATAGCCATTTCCTAAAACCGGTTCGTGAGACACGTGGCACGCATACCAAAAATATCGAAATGAGGTGGAAAACGTCTAGAAATCCTCTCCAAGTCGTTATAGCCATTTGCAATCAGATCCAGGTTGATAGGAGTACGATATGGCATGAGAATATGTCAAAACATGCTGTCCAGGAGCAGGTTCGAGGGTCAGGTCGTGGTCACATAGGGCAAACCGAGCCGGTACGTGATGAGGTGGTGAAGCTCGTGCAGAGCGGGTCGTGATCTAGGTGGGCATCACGAGCGGGTCATGATCCAAGGGGCCACCACGACCCGGGCGGGTTAACGAGCAGGAAATGAGGGCGAGCCGAGGTGGGTCCCACGAGCCAAAAGTGGTCCCACGAGCCGAGGAGGGTGACCCGACCAGGGATGTCACCAATTCCAAAATCCAGGTTCTATGCGTGTTTACAGAAATAGACGTAACTTCCAAACCGTAAGTCTGTTTTGCCCAAAAGAAAGCTCTACCTGAAGCTAATTCAGAGGGCTACAAGAGTTACCAATCCAAGCTCCGTAATTGCTTGTTTTGAGCCCAAAAGAGGTCGTCTGACAGGAGTTTCGGGCCATTCTTTGTTTGTGTTGCGACTTCAACCAAATCGCTTTCTGTCTTCTGACATGTTTCCAATCCCTAAACACGCTGTTATCCAAAGATTCCATGTGTGACAGCTTTTACAAAAAAGTGTGTCAACAAGTTTTCCCCCAGAGTATATCTTGCTGGTTGAAGGAAGATGTGTTCTGGATACTCCGAGAAATCCATACCTGTACAGAGGTAGAGGTAAAACGATTGTGCCAAATCCTAACATTATTATTCAAACTTTCCCGAGCATAAACCATACTCAAGGAACGTCCAAGTTATCCAGCCCAATCCTGGCAAGGGCCAAAACTTCTAGGCATAATCCATACCAGATTTCCTTTGTCACACCATGTCAAGATCGATTGTAATTCCTTAAGTATAATCCATACTTAAGATTCCAAAGCGAGTATAAACCATACTCGAGTTACCAATCTAATTATCGTTCATACTCATATCTAGATAAAGCTATACTTGCCACAGCCTAACAAGATAGTCTGACCCTAGGCGTAAACCACACCTAGTGTTTCAAAATAAGTATAACCCATACTTTAACCAAGATTGAGGATCTCGCCACATCTTGACAAGTTACTTAAATTCACCAAACATAATCCATGCTCGGAAAATCCTTCCTTATTCAATTCAACATGCAAAACCAAAGCAAATCCTGATTGGTTTGACATCGAGTCCACAGCACGCTTTGGTGCTACATCCTAACCTCGTACGTGTGTACTCCGATTCAACCAATCGGAAAACCTAATGAAAGAAAAAAAATCTTAAAGCCTAAGAAATGCAGAAAATGAAAATTGATCTCATCCAGATCAGTTGATGATAAGCCCGCGAGAGCTCGATCCAGGGTCATTCACTCTCCGGGGAGCAGGGGGTGGCAGCGCAAGTGCAGACGCTGTTGGTGGTTTCACGTACTCGGGTAGCTCTCCATGTCTAACCCGTTCCTCAATCAAATCACACAGATGCCTTCAGTCATTCGTGTCATGACCCTCCATATCATGGAATATGCAGTGCTTTCCAGAATCGCGTTCTCTTTGCGATGGCTACCTCCTGGGAGGCTTTGGGTAGGAGACAACGTCATTTGTGTCCATGTAGATGTCAGATAATAAAGCATTGATTTTAGTGTATTTTTCGTATTTGGGCCCTCTCCGGGGATGAATGTTGCAGTCATTCTTGACGGCGGATTTTCCTTTGCCATTTCCAAAATCTGGTGGTTCTCCATCTTTAACCATGTTACATCGAGAATGCGTTTCTCAAAAGTTGCATCTTCTTCTCACAGAAATCTGTCTGCTTTGAGGTGGAAGTCACCGAGATTGCGCGGTGGATCTCGGTACAAAGAGTTCTTTAACTCCGAGTTATCCAAGACACTGGATACTGCAGCCATCAGTACCATCGATGGTTCAGGGCGATCAACTGATGCTGCTGCAACATTGAATCTTTCCAGAAATGAGCGTAGAGTTTCTTTGGGCCTCTGCTTGATTGTCGTGAGTGATATGACGTTCTTGGGTCGTGCGATGTGAACCCGAAATTGTTAAAGGAAGCGAGCGACCAACGTATTCCAGTTGTTAATCGATTTCGTTTCTGGCTGCCGAATCGACATGGCTGCTATATCAGTCAGAAAGAGGGAAAAACATTTAGCCCAGATATTGGTTCCCGATGCCGATTGAACTACCATATGTCGTTTGTAGCACATTAGGTGCACGGTAGGATCTTTCCTGTCGTTGTAGGGCTCCAGTTGTGGAAGTTTCAATCTGGGGGATTGCGAGGATTCCAGATTTCCTGAGTGAATGGGTTGTGATTGACGTCATCCACGTTGCTATGATAAGGGCGGCATCTCATGAGGCGTTGAATGAGATTAGCGAGCCGATTGCCCTCAAAAAGTTGTTGTAAATTGCCAAGATCAGAGCTAGTGCCCCCAGCGTTGAATATGAGAGAAGGAAGCTGCCGGTGAGCTGTTGGGAGTGAGTCGCTGGGACCGGTTCGTGAGCTAGGGTGCATCACGAGCCGGGTCATGGAGGTATGCTGCTCATGATTCAGAGTTGCGGAGTCCGGCTCATGGTTTGAGGGGAGAGACCCGACCCGGTCGTGTGTCCTCATCACGAGCCGCTCCCGGCTCTACATCACGAGCCGCTCCAGTTTCTTCATCACGAGTCGTGTTCTGTTGCTGAGCGAGGAGGTTGCCCTCGAGTCCTAGTGATGCACGAGTCGCTTCAATGGCTTCATTTCCAATGCGTTGATCGTTGAAGCTTGGTCTACCATCCATCCGAGCGAAGAATCCATCGATCATCTCCTGTTGTTTCCTGAGGAGATCGTCCTGCCTTGCCATTTGATCTCTCACTTCAGCGAGAACGTCGTCCATCTCGTCTCTAGTTAAGTATTGCGAAGGATCTCCCTAAGAGGAAGCCTCCTGGCTCGCATTGTTCCTTGCGCCTTCAGCGTCAGCATCCTCAGCATGAGAGGAAGTTCCAGTTTTCTTTCTTTTGATTGACATTTATCCAAGCTAGAAGTTGAGGTTGTCATGCGCCCCCTACCTGGCGCACCAAAATGTTAGACCAAAATCTAGGGCTAACACCCAAATGCAGCGTGAAGTCCTCACAATCACAAATCGCAGATCACAGAATGCAGAAAACAGTAAATAACAAGAGACACATGAAGTTTTTATAGTGTTCCGACTTAAACCAAGCCTACGCCCACTTTATCTCCTCTAAATCCTAAGAAGTTACAAGTACAATTCTCTCGGTTTATACACGAAATTCTCGTGTTTACAATGAAAAGAGGTTGGAAATCATAAGATTATACACGAAATCCTTATGTTATATTGTGGAATTTTTCTTTTTTACTCATGAAAATGCTTTGCAGAGAGAAATGGTGGAAGCCATGAGAAGTTAGAGCCAAAAGATCCTTCAATTTGCCTTCAAATGGTGTATTTATAGACATTTCCTGAAACCGGTTCATGAGTAATGTGGCATGCATCCCAAAAATCTCAAAATGAGGTGGAAAACGTCTAGAAATCCTCTCCAAGACGTTATATGCCACCTGCAATCAAATCATTATTGATAGGAGTATGATGTGGCAAGAGAATAGGTCAAACCATGCTGTCCCGGAGCAGGTTCGGGGGTCGGGTCGTGGTCACATAGGGCGAACCGAGCCGGTACATGATGACGTGGTGAAACTCGTGCAGAGCGGGTCGTGATCTAGGTGGGCATCACGAGCGGGTCTTGATCCAAGGGGCCACCACGAGCCGGGATGGTTAATGAGCAGGAAATGAGGGCGAGCCGAGGTGGGTCCAACGAGCCAAAAGTGGTCCCACGAGCCGAGGAGGGCGACCCGACCATGGATGTCACCAATTCCAAATTCCAGGTTCTATGCGCGTTTATGGAAACAGACGTAACTTCCAAACCGTAAGTCCGTTTTGCCCAAACAAATGCTCTACCTGAAACTAATTCAAATGGCTACAAGAGTTACCAAGCAAAGCTTTGTAATTGCTGTTTTTGGGCCCAAAAGAGGTCGTCTGATAGGAGTTTCGGGCCATTCTTTGTTTGTGTTGCGACTTCAACCAAATCGCTTTCTGTCTTCGGACAACGTTTCCAAACCCTGAGCACGCTGCTATCCAGAGATTCCATGTGTGACAGCTTTTACCAAAAAGTGTGTCAACAAGTTTGCCCCCCAGAACATATCTTGCTGGTTGAAGGAAGATGTGTTATGGATACTCTAAGTAATCCATACCTGTACAGAGGTAGAGGTAAAACGAATGTGCTAAATCCAAACAGTATTATTCAAACTTCCCGAGCATAAACCATACTCGAGGAACGTCTAAGTCATCCTGCCAAATCCTGGCAAGGGCCAAAACATCTAGGCGTAATCCATATCGGATTTCCTTTATCACATCCTGACAAGAAAATTTGTAATTCCTTAAGTATAATCCGTACTTAAGATTCCAAAGCGAGTATGAACCATACTCGAGTTGCCAATCTGAGTATCATCCATACTCATATCCAGAGAAAGCTATACTTGCCACAGCCTGACAAGATAGTCCGACCCTAGGCGTAATCCACACCTAGTGTTTCAAAATAAGTATAAGCCATACTTTAACCAAGACTGAGGATCTCGCCACATCCTGACAAGATACTTAAATTCACCAAACATAATCCATGCTCGAAAAATCTTTTCTTGTTCAATTCAACATGCAAAACCAAAGCAAATCCTGATTGGTTTGACATTGAGTCCACAACACGCTTTGGGGCTACATCATAACCTCGTATGTGTGTACTCCGATTCAACCAATCAGAAAACCTAATGAAAGCAAAAAAAAAATCTTAAAGCCTACGTAACGCAGAAAATGAAAGTTGGTCTCATCCATATCAGTTGATGATGAGCCCGCGAGAGCTCGATCCAGGGTCATTCCTTCTACAGGGAGCAGGAGGTGGCAGCGTAGGTGCAGGCGTTGTTGGTGGTTTCACGTACTCGGGTAGCTCTTAATGTCTAACCCGTTCCTCAATCAAATCACGCAGATGCCTGCAGCCATTCGTGTCATGACCGTCCATATCATGGAATATGCAGTGCCTTCCAGAATTGCGTTCTCTTTGCGATGGCTACCTCCTGGGAGGCTTTGGGTAGGAGACAACGTTGTTTGTGTCCATGTAGATGTCAGATAATGAAGCATTGATTTCAGTGTATTTTTCGTATTTGGGCCCTCTTCGGGGCTGAGTGTTGCAGTCATTCTTGACGGCGGCTTTTCCTTTGCCATTTCCAAAATCAGGCGGTTCTACGTCTTTAACCATGTTACATCGAGAATGCATTTCTCAAAAGTTGCATCTTCTTCTCACAGAAAGTTGTCTGCTTCGAGGTGGAAGTCGCCGAGATTGCGTGGTGGATCTCGGTACAAAGACTTCTTTAACTCCGAGTTATCCAAGACACCGGATACTGCTGCCATCAATACCATCGATGGTTCAGGGTGATCAATTGCTGCTGCTGCAACATTGGATCTTTCCAGAAATGAGTGTAGAGTTTCTTTGGGCCTCTGCTTGATTATAGTGAGTGACATGACGTTCTTGGGTCGTGCGATGTGAACCCGAAATTGTTCAAAGAAGCGAGCGACCAACATATTCCAGTTGTTGATCGATTCCGTTTCTAGTTGCCGAATCCACGTGGCTGCTATATTAGTCAGAAAGAGGAGAAAACATTTAGCCATGATGTTTCCCGACGCCGATTGAACTTCCATTGGCCATTTGTAGCGCATCAGGTGCCTGGTAGGATCTATCCTACCATTGTAGGGCTCCAGTTGTGGAAGTTTGAAATCTGGGGGATTGCGAGAATTCTTGATTTCCTGAGTGAATGGGTTGTGATTGACAACATCCACGTCGTTACGATAAGTGCGGCCTCTCGTGAGGCGTTGAATGAGATTAGCGAGCTGATCGCCCTCAAAAAGTTGTTATAAATTGCCAAGATAAAATCTAGTGCCCCCAGCGTGAATATCAGAGAAGGAAGCTGCCGGTGAGTTGTTGGGAGTGAGTCGCTGGGACCGGTTCGTGAGCCAGGGGGTGCATCACGAGCCGGGTCGTGGAGGTCTGCGTCTCGTGATTCAGGGTTGCGGAGTCCGGCTCATGGCCCGACCCAGTCGTGTGCCCCAATCACGAGCCGCTCCTAGCTCTGCATCACGAGCCGCTCCAGATTCTGCATCACGAGCTGTGTTCTGTTGCTTAGCGAGGTGGTTGGCCCCGAGTCCTAGTGATGCATGAGCCGCTTCAGTGGCTTCATTTCCAGTGCGTTGATCGTTGAAGCTCACTCTGCCATCCATCTGAGCGAAGAATCCATCGATAATCCCCTGTTGTTTCCTAAGGTGATCGTCCTACCTTGCCATTTGTCTATCAATTCAGCGAGAACGCCGTCCATTTCGTCTCTAGTTAAGTAGTGCGAAGGATTTCCAAGAGAGTAAGCCTCCTGACTCACCTCGTTCCTTGCGCCTTCAGCGTCAGCATCCTCAGCATGAGAGGAAGTTCCAGTTTTCTTCCTTTTGATTGCCATTTATCCAAGCTAGAAGTTGAGGTTGTCGTGGCCCCCACCTGGCACGCCAAAATATTAGACCAAAATCTAGGCCTAACAAACAAATGCAGCGTGAAGTCCTCACAACCACAAATCGCAGATCACAAAATGCATAAAATAGTAAATAACAGGCGACATACGAAATTTTTATAGTGGTTCGGCTCAAACCAAGCCTACATCCACTTTATCTCCTCTTAAATCCGAAGAAGTTACAAGTACAATTCTCTTGGTTTATACACGAAATACTCATGCTTACAGTGAAAAGATTTAGGAAACATAAGATTATACATGAAATCCTCGTGTTATATTGTGGAATTTGGCTTATTTGCCGTTGAAAATGCTTTGCAGAGAGAAATGGTGGAAGCCGTGAGAAGTTAGAGCCAAAAGATTCTTCAATTTTCCTTCAAATAGTGCATTTATAGCCATTTCCTGAAACCGATTCCTGAGACACATGTCACGCATCCCAAAAATCTCGAAATGAGGTGGAAAACGTTCAGAAATCCTCTCCAAGTCGTTATATGCCACTTGCAATCAGATCTGGTTTGATAGGAGTAAGATATGGCACGAGAATAGGTCAAAACATGCTGTCCAGGAGCAGGTTCGGGGGTCCGGTCGTGGTCACATAGGGCGAATCGAGCCGGTACGTAATGAGGTGGTGAAACTCGTGCAGAGCGGGTCATGATCTAGGTGGGCATCACGAGCGGGTCGTGATCCAGGGGGGCACCACGAGCCGGGCTGGTTAACAAGCAGGAAATGAGGGCGAGCCGAGGTGGGTCCCACGAGCCAAAAGTAGTCCCACGAGCCGAGGAGGGCGACCCTACCAGGGATGTCATCAATTCCAAAAAATCTAGGTTTTGTGCGCGTTTACGGAAACAGACGCAACTTCCAAACCGAAAGTCCATTTTTCCCAAACGAAAGCTCTACCTGAAACTAATCCAGAGGGCTACAAGAATTACCGAGCCAAGCTCCGTAATTGCTGTTTTCTGGCTCAAAAGAGGTCGTCTGATAGGAGTTTTGGGCCATTCTTTGTTTGTGTTGTGACTTCAACCAAATCGCTTTCTGTCTTCTGACAATGTTTCCAATCCCTGAGCACGCTACTATCCAGAGATTCCATGTGTGACAGCTTTTACCAAAATGTGTGTCAACAAGTTTGCCCCCGGAACATATCTTGCTGGTTGAAGGAAAATGTGTTCTGGATACTCCGAGAAATCTATACTTGTACAAAGGTAGAGGTAAAACCAATCAGGATTATTAAACTTTCCCGAGCATAAACCATACTCGTGGAATGTCCAAGTCATCCTGCCAAGGGCCAAAGCTTCTAGGCATAATCCATACCAGATTTCCTTTGTCACATCCTGATAAGACCGTTTGTAATTCCTTAAGTATAATCCATACTTAAGATTCCAAAGCGAGTATAAACCATACTCGAGTTATCAATCTGAGTATCATCCCTACTCATATCCAGAGAAAGCTATACTTGCCACAGCCTGAAAATATAGTCCGACCCTAGGCGTAATCCACACGTGGGGTTTCAAAATAAGTATAAGCCATACTTTAGCCGAGATTGAGGATCTCGCCACATCCTGACAAGATCCTTAAATTCACCAAACATAATCCATGCTTGGAAAATCCTTCCTTATTCAATTCAACATGCAAAACCAATGCAAATCCTGATTGGTTTGACATCGAGTCCAGAGCATGCTTTTGGGCTACATCCTAACCTCGTACGTGTGTACTCCGATTCAACCAATCGGAAAACCTAATGAAAGCAAAAAAAAAATCTTAAATCCTAAGAAAAGCAGAAAATGAAAGTTGATCTCATCCAGATCAGTTGATGATGATCCCACGAGAGCTCAATCCAGGGTCATTCCCTCTCCGGGGAGACGGAGGTGGCAGCGCAGGTTCAAGCACTATTGGTGGTAGAATCGCCGAGATTGCACGGTGGATCTCGGTACAAAGACTTCTTGAACTCCGAGTTATCCAAGACACCGGATATTGCTGCCACCAGTACAATCGATGGTTCAGGGCGATCAACTGATGCTGCTGCAACATTGAATCTTTCTAGAAATGAGCGTAGAGTTTTTTTGGGCCCCTGCTTGATTGTGGTGAGTGACATGACGTTCTTGGGTCGTGTGATTTGAACCCGAAATTGTTCAAGGAAGCGAGCGACCATCATATTCCAGCTGTTGATCGATTCCGATTCTAGCTGCCGAATCCACATGGCTGCTATATCAGTCAGAAAGAGGGGAAAACATTTAGCCATGACGTTTTCCAACGCCGATTGAACTTCCATATGCCGTTTGTAGCGCATTAGGTGCACGGTAGGATATG
Organism: Allium sativum; assembly: GCA_030737875.1. Lineage (NCBI taxonomy): Eukaryota > Viridiplantae > Streptophyta > Magnoliopsida > Asparagales > Amaryllidaceae > Allium > Allium sativum. The sequence continues at coordinate 705,889,803 of CM060921.1, forward strand.
TCCTACCGTTATAGGGCTCCAGTTGTGGAAGTTTGAAATCTGGGGGATTAAGAGAATTCCTAATTTCCTGAGTGAATGGGTTGTGCTTGACGTCATCTATGTCACTCCGATAAGTGCGGCCTCTCATGAGGCGTTGAATGAGATTAGCGAGTCGATCTCCCTCAAAAAGTTGTTGTAAATTGCCAAGATCAGAGCTAGTGCCCCTAGCGTTGAATGTGAGAGAAGGAAGTTGCCGATGAGCTGCTGGGAGTGAGTCGCTGGGACCGGTTCGTGAGCCGAGGGTGCATCACGAGTCGGGTCATGGAGGTCTGCGTCTCATGATTCAGGGTTGTGGAGTCCGGCTTATCGTTCGAGGGGGGCGACCCGACCCGGTCGTTTGTCCCCATCATGATCCGCTCCTGGCTCTGCATCACGAGCCGCTCCAGGTTCTTCATCACGAGTCGTGTTCTGTTACTGAGCGAGGAGGTTGCCCCCGAGTCCTAGTGATGCATGAGCCGCTTCAGTGGCTTCATTTCCAGTGCGTTGATTGTTGAAGCTCGGTCTGCCATCCATCCGAGCGAAGAATCCATCGATCATCTCCTATTATTTCCTGAGGAGATCGTCCTGCCTTGCCATTTGATCTCTCAATTCAGCGAGAACGCCATCCATCTCGCCTCTAGTTAAGTAGTGCGAAGTATCTCCATGAGAAGAAGCCTCCTGGCTCGCCTCATTCCTTGCGCCTTCAGCGTCAACATCCTCAGCATGAGAGGAAGTTCCAGTTTTCTGCCTTTTGATTGCCATTTATCCAAGCTAGAAGTTGAGGTTGTCGCGTGCCCCCTACCTGGCGCACCAAAATGTTAGACCAAAATCTAGGCCTAACACCCAAATGCAGCGTAAAGTCCTCACAATCACAAATCGTAGATCACAGAGTGTAGAAAACAGTAAATAACAGGAGATACATGAAGTTTTTATGGTGGTTCGGCTCAAACCAAGCCTACGTCCACTTTATCTCCTCTTAAATCCTAAGAAGTTACAAGTACAATTCTCTCAGTTTATACACGAAATCCTCGTGTTTACAATGAAAAGAGGTAGGAAATCATAAGATTATACACGAAATCCTCGTGTTATATTGTGGAATTTGGCTTCTTTGCTGCTGAATATGCTTTGCAGAGAGAAATGGTGGAAGCCGTGAGAAGTTAGAGCCAAAAGTCCTTCAATTTGCCCTTAAATGGTGCATTTATAGCCATTTCCTGAAGCCGGTTTGTGAGACACGAGGCATGCATCCCAAAAATCTCGAAATGAGGTGAAAAATCCAGAAATCCTCTCCAAGTCATTATATGCCACCTGCAATCACATTCGAGTTGATAGGAGTAAGATATGGCATGAGAATAGGTCAAAACATGCTGTCCAAGAGTAGGTTCGTGGGTCCGGTCATGGTCACATAGGGCGAACCGAGCCGGTACGTGATGAGGTGGTGAAACTCGTGCAGAGCGGGTCGTGATCTAGGTGGGCATCACAAGCTGGTCGTGATCCAGGGGGCCACCACGAGCCGGGTTGGTTAACGAGCAGGGAATGAGGGCGAGCCGAGGTGGGTCCCACAAGCCAAAAGTGGTCCCATGAGCCGAGGAGGGTGACCCGACCAGGGATGTCACCAATTCCAAAATCCAGGTTATGTGCGCGTTTACGGAAACGGACGCAACATCCAAACCGTAAGTCCGTTTTGCCCAAACGAAATCTCTACCTGAAGCTAATTCAGAGGGCTACAAGAGCTACCGAGCAAAGCTCTGTAATTGCTGTTTTCGAGCCCAAAAGAGGTCGTCTGATAGGAGTTTCGGGCCATTCTTTGTTTGTGTTGCGACTTCAACCAAATCGCTTTCTGTCTTCTGACAACGTTTCCAATCCCTGAGCACGCTGCTATCTAGAGTTTCCATGTGTGACAACTTTTACCAAAAAGTGTGTCAACACGTTTTATTCTGTCACGAAACAATACTTTTTTGAAAAGCTTAAATATGATATTATGTTACCGCTGTAATTTCTTTAATGCCTTGTGAGTCTTAGTTTTTGCAAGGTTTTTTGTTATACATAAACATTCCACATTCCTTGGTAGATGTGGGGTATCACAACTGTCAATGCTCAAAAATTGAATTTAATAAAACATCAAAATTTGTCCATGAAATTTACCTTACTGTGTTTGGGGTATTTATTTGAGAAATCTTAATCTTGGGATTTTATGATCGAACTTCGGAAGAAAAAGTTACAATTATTCAAAACATTTAGAATGAAAATTATTAAAAAATGAAATGATAACATAAGATTGAATGCAAACCTCCCTAATTAACCCCCTACCCAGGTTAGTCAAGTACTGATGACTGACTGCTTTGAAATGAACATTTGGCCTAACAACCCAAAATATGATAGATACGATTTATTGGAACGTCTATAATACAGGACTTACCAGTTATAGCTAGACTCATATTTTCTAATTCAAAGATTCTATCATCTTCCTTCTTCGTTACTTTAGAAATTACAAAATAGTATATATTTATATAAACTAGGGAATGGTGGAGAATAAAATGGGAAGTAAAAAAGAAGCGAATCAACATCACGAAAGAAAAAGGTTGAATTCATTATTATAAATCTATATTTCCCTTAACCCCAAATCGTTTCTTAGGTGTGTAACTTTAGTCGTATGTATACACATTGTTATACATACTCTATAGATTAAAAATTAAAAGAGGTCAAATTGAATGAATGATTTTAGCATGGAAGATACCGAAAGCTTGAATTATGAATGAGATATTATAGGATTTACTTACAATATTGAAATTTATGTCACTGAATTTTGTTTGATATGATTAATCTAAATATTCATTATTTATTAATCAACTTTATTAGTTACCTAGTGTCTTAGGCTCATATCATAATACCTTGTAAGTCAATATGTTCATATTAAATACTAACGCCTAATCACAAGGCTAACATAGAATTTAGGCGCTTAAATTAATGCCTTTTAAGTCAATACGTTCATATTAAAGCCTACCTGCCATGTCCACCATCCCTATCACATTTATATTTGAAAATAAACCTTGTTTGTTTATTAAGATTTCTCAATTATCATATTTATGCAAATATAGGTTATAGTTCACTTTTCTATCACAACATCACCATAGTTATATAATTTTGCTTATTAAACTAAATTTACAATCGCAAGTTTACAATGAGCCTTTTTCTTATTTCTTTTACCTACATAACGTCTTTCGGTTATGTTACCCTTTTTATTTATATCCTTGCAAATTATTCTTTAGAAAGTTAGGCATGTTCCTATTTGATTGGTTATTAAAACTGCATAAAATTTATTTCCATAGTTTAAGGTAATTGCTGCAATAGGAATCCATAATTCCAAGGCATTTCATTCTATTATTTTTAGGCTATTGGGATGTGCACAATAAGCTAAATCCCTATTCACCCTAATTATGACTTTATTTCTTTTATTTCTTCCAATTATGTTTTCCATTGTTCTTACAAATCAAACTATGGAAATATATTCCCTATTTTCTAACTATATAGTTTTGGCTTATTCCTAACTTAATGATTTAATCGTTATACGTAAATTTGTTTCTCAACTTATATTCTCAATTTGATATATCTATAGTAAATTTGGACACAGTTGAGCTTGTACCCTTTTTTCTTTTAATTCCAACAATTTCTATGTTCATTCCTTTTAAATCATAATGGTTAATTATCATATTTATCATGCAACTATAAATTTCCGGTACATAATATTAATTATATCATGTCAATTTGTGTCACAATTATTTGACAAGTCTTATCAAGCTTTTCTATTTTTAGCCTAAATTCTCTTTCTATTACAGTTTTGGAATCACATGTTCATTTAGCTTCAATTAATCAAATCCTCTTTTATTCATAATTCCAATTGAATTATATTTTCCAAAGCGCACAAATAAAAAATATTATAATCAGACACATAAGATTAGACACACAACTCAATCATATATGCATACAATTATTGGAGATATTTTTTTATATTTCGCACATAACCAAAATTCAACATAAACCTATAAAATTTGACGTAGAAAAAGGAGAAAAGAAGACTGAAAGAATATCTTATTAACCTTGAAGAAATCAAATGATATCATATACCATTATATAAAAATTTAATTTAAATCTACTCATCTTACATTTTGCGCACCAAATTCTGAATTTGATTCATATTTAGGCTTATTGTTTATTTGGACAGAAAATATGAATATATAAATCATGAATCCATTGCTTTTGCTTCGAAATATCAAGTCAAATAACCATAATCTAATCTAATTTTTTGGAAGAGTGTGGAGGAGAAAAGGAATTTGCAGAGCTATCTCTCACAAAATATGAGCTCAAGAGCTAGGCCTTGTAGGTTTATTTATAGATGTCCAGACAAACCACATTCGTCAGATTTATGTTGACATAAATCCTACCGTTTAAATCAAACCCGGTCCATGAGTCGTGTATATATACGTATATGTATATATTAAAAAAACATTCCAAGTTGATTAGGGTTGACCTATAGCCATGCTTGGGTCGGTACATGGGTCGACCCGGCCCTCATATGGGTCGACCCAACTGATGTATGGTTCGACCCATGCGATTTAATTTAAATCGCTGGGTCACCTGTTTTGTGCACGGTTAACTCCTTGCTTGTTTCATTCCATTGCATATTTATTTTTGGACCATTTTTTTTTTTTGAAAGGCAAGTGAAAATTTATTCACCACTTCAAGAGTTACATCGACTGAAAAAAATACATAAGCAATACAAACTCTTGATTTCCAAGCCTGGAAATAACTAACAATGTAACAACAAATAGAAACAAGAACGCATACAAATTTCAATAGTATAGATATCTTAGAACTCAAAATATGACATAGCAGCAACACCATGCTGAAGTTTCCAACCTTGCAAGGAAGTTCCCCAGGTACTGACTAGTCGAACATAGTCACTATACTTCCAGTTCTTCAATAACTCAAGAAGGAATAACAAATCAAAGTTGCAAAAGATAACAAAAGCCCATGTACCAGGAGAGAATCAGTTAAGAACAGGATCAAACATCGGACCAGGATTTTTCCTGGTATGTCTCTTCGATTTATTGGTGAAAGGATACACATCATCAGGTAAGTAGTCATTTCCATCGTCTAAGTCCGAGCCATCCCAAAATTTTCCTTTGAGTTTCTTGGCTTTAGTCGATGGTAAAGAACTCATAGATACGGCTGATGATAGAGATGCTAACGAGCTGTTCACTTTTGGGAAGGTTAAACCATTACCTATGACCGTTGGAGGAGGCAGGATGATATCCAGAGGAGGCTTCAAGCTACTATAAGGGGACTTAGAAGCAGATGGTGAAGCCACCATTGCTGCATTAGCTACAGTAGAAGCCTTGCTGATCGAAGAAGAGCATGACATAGTGGCGTAAGGTCTAGACAAGTCAGGTGAAGTTTCAGGTGAGGTGGAAGTTTTACCAGATGAAGACTTTGGCGTTTGCTTATCATTAAAAATATTGCTCACGGAATGTTTACAAAGCGCAAGTGCGTCCTCCGCTACTTGTGCATGGTTGTTAACCGCCATATTGCGATCTTCAGTAAAACCATTGCCTCCTTGCGGCTCGTCCAAGTCAACTGCAGAATCATGTAGAGAACCATTATCACCATTACTATTATTTCCATTACCATCCGATTCCGTCTCCAAAACATTAAAAGGATTACTATTAGCATTTGCCTTCTCTTTTCCAACATTGACAGTTCCATTAACATTTTGCTTTCGTTTCATTCTCCAAAATTTGGAGTTATTTGTCCTAGCAGATTTCCAGTTGCCTTGCGGAATAGTAGATGTGTCCTTTTTATTGAACTGTCGAGGTGGAACATAAGCATTGACATGATTATCAACATAATTCTCATCGTGCTTTTCAACCTCATCCTGTGTATTGCTATTAAATTCACAACTATTAGTGGTATGACCAAATACCCTACAAATAGTACATATTTTGGGTCGCCAATCATAGGATAGTTTAACTATCGGACATTCTTTGCCTAGTCCAGCTACAGCTATTTTTTCAGGAAGCTCAAACTCCGATGAAATTTCAATTAAGGCCTTTGCATATCTGAATCTTTGTAGCTTTTCAGTGCTACTATCAAAGCATATCAACCTCCCGACATGACAAGCTAGCCAATTTATACCGATTAAAGTCCATATAATAGTTGGAATACAATAAAAATGAACCCAAACAGGGACTTCTTTTACCTGAGCCTGTGAATTTCCTATTGACGGATCCCATTTAGTTTGATAAACATACGCCCTCTTATGAAAATAGGATCCGACTTCAAGATTTTCTCTCTATCTGAGTCATTAGAAAATTTGAAATAATAGTGCATACCATCCGATCTAATACTAACTTCCCCATCTAATTTCCAGTACCGATTTAAGAAATTTACCACCATGGTATAAGAAGAATTACCATCAAGGAAAAAACCAACCAAAAAATCACTCCAATATGGCATACCTTCGGATCTAATTGGATCTGGATTCTCCTGTGGTATGCCGTCCCTAGGGATGTCAAAGTTTTTGGGCTGGTAGGCGCTCGCGTTGCGTGGGAGGGATGTGAAAAGGGAAGCGTAATCCTTCTTAGTGAATGCTGGAAAGGAGGCATTAGAAGATGATGGGATTGCTGCAGCAGATCTATAAAGATGCGGATCAGATAAATTGGATCTGAGAACCGAATTGGAGGAGTTGACTGTAACGGGTTTATCAATCGCTGGAGGTGGATCAGGGGGGATGGGCGGCGGAGATGAACGTGAGGGTAGAGGAGGGAAGGTGGTGTCGAAGGAGAAGGAGGTGGAAGAAGAAAGAAAGGCGGATTGCTCAACCGCCATTTGCTATGGCGGAGAATCAAAACCATCTTGAATGCATGCTCAAATTTCAATCTCAAATGCATAATTAATATGCACGTATACATTGAAATTTATTTACGTATATTTACACAAGATTTCAAATTTTATTTTTAATGCCGTATTTATTTCTAGTTTTATTACATGCGCATTAATTTTCTTTCGTTTTCAACATTTGTTTAATTTCAAATTCAAGCATTAACGTTATTCCCATTATGTTCATTTTAATTTCATTAATGACACACATTAACTTTCAAATTCAAATTAGCATTGCTTTTGAAACTTATACGTTTATATGAAATAAATATATATTTACATAAGCTTACATGCATGCATGTTACAATTAATTTGTTTTTTTTCATTTTTAAACTTTAAGGTTACATTCGATTTAATAATTTAAAATGTGCTATTAAGTAACTTCCATTCATTCTTCTGTAATGTTTCTTTCTGTTTAATTCTACTTATACCATTGCAAAGTTATGTTTTCATAATGACAACTTTTTATTTATTGCTCATTTATTTTGAACTTTGGTTTCCACAATTATTATAATAATTTTTGTTGTTAAAAATAGGGGGTGTTACAACAATGCTCATTCACAAAACGAAACATCTTAGTGTTCCATACTGTCCGTAATTGAAATGGGAGCTTATCGGTCGAAGTCTCATTCAGTTCAAAAGCAGTATGAAGAAGTTACTGTAATTGAAACTAAATAATAGCAATTCTTTACGTAAGTAGAGTTAAATGGATAACTTATTTGTAATCCTTTTAGAAATGGGCCATCGCTTTTATGACTCATTTAATAAAAGTTATAGATTGGTTAACCTAACAGGGTTATTACTAGGGTAAATGAGTTGGGTAAATGGGTAGAAAGATAGTTTGATAAGTCTACCTAGGCTTGACATTAGCTACTTCCAAAATAACCACGTTTTAATGTTTGTCATTGTTTGATAGAATCATTGCTAGGTTCTACTGTTTGTTTTACCGTTGTTTAAGTCAAGTGGGACTTGTTACCCTCGTTAAATCAGTTGTATTCTCCATGCAAGTGTATTAGGCTAGAACTTTCATCTCACGTAGCAAACTTATAAGTATGATCAAACCACATTTGTGAAGTTTCTTTGGACTGGCATTATACATGGTAGACACTTAACTTCTATCCCTTTCAAGCATATCGAAAAACCAATTAATAATGGTGTCCTCGTATTAAATTTTGCGATATCATATGGTAGAATTGAAGAGGATGGAAGTAGCTTCGTGTAAGAGAAGATGGTTCACAAATTGGATCTCGTATGTGAAAGATATGGTGAAGAAGGCAGAAAGATTTGGGTTGGAAGCAGTTTTAGATGTCTAAAATTATTTTCAGACATCTAAAACCAACCTTTGTAAAACCTAAATAGCCATTCAGACGTCTGGAAATAATTTCAAACATCTGGAAACCCATTCATACGCCTGAAATTTCTGGTAAACATCTGAAACGAGCCAGGGAGAATCCCAAATGTAATTCTAGACGTCTGAAATTTAGGTTCATAGTTCTAAATCAGAATCTGGGCTGATTTCTGGCTTGGAAAGATGATGTTGATTTGTGAAGCTGAAAGGGGCATTATGGACATTTGCCAGGGGTTTCTACACAAGTATATAAGATATTTTTTAGATTTGAAAGGATGAGGATTTTAGATTGATTAATCCATCAAGACAAGGGTTTAGTCCTCCATTAATTAGAGTTTGTCAATCCTATTACTTTTTTCAATTCTATTTCCGTAAAATTATATTCTCTACTAAATATTGGATCATTGCAATCAATCTCTTGTACTCTTCTCATTTGGTGATAATGAAACTCTCTCTCAAAGTGGCCGTACATTAACAAATCATTAGTGGAACCAATATAAATCTTTATGTGATTTAGTTTATTATTATTATTCTTTATACTTCTTTTTTGTGTTTTTTATTGAATTTGAATCATTTGAGGTTGGTTTGATCATAGATCGGTTGTTTGTTCACTATATAGCATGGTCTAACTGGTTTTTCCACTTTGTTAGGTATTGGATAGAGTGGTCACAATCGTGTGTTTCCCCCGACATTTGGTATTATAGCGTAGATGTTGTTAGGTGGTTGCGGATTCAAATAGTCTCTTAGAGGTTAGTTCAAGGGGAATATCGCCGTATGTACGTCGATCTTATATGGTATTCGAATCAAAATTGGTTATAAATAAGTGGAATGATGATAATGATGTTGAAAAGTGACAATGGAAGATGAAAGCGGTTCTAAGGAGGAATCGGGTGCATCAGGTAGTATTTAATACACATTTGTTGTCGGCAGACATTCCAGATGTTGAGAGAGAGGAATTGGAAGAGTGGGCATTTACTACACTTCAACTTGCTATAAGAGTGAACGTTATCTTCGAAATAGTGGTGAGACGACCGTTAAGTGTGCTTGGGAGAAGTTGGAGGAGTTATACATGAAGAAGTCACTCACTAATCGTTTGATCTTGTTGCAAACGTTTTTCAATTATAAGATGAAAGATGGAACTTCGTTATAGGCATATTTTAATGTGTTTGATGATTTGCTATTGATTGGGGAAGAGCATAAGGCAATGGTATTATTGTGTTCATTATCGGACCGTTGTAGGGGTTTCTCAAATAGTTTGATCTATAGTCAGGATACATTGACGTTGGTTGATGTCAAGATAGATCTTCTTAGTGAGGAATTGAAAGATCAAATGAAGAAGTTGAGTGTGGGAAGAAGCAACGTCGGCAATGGTCAAGATTTGTTTTCGTAGAAGGAGAAATACGTGAAGAAGGAGAGTTGGGGGCGTTCCAAATCTAGGAATCTCGGTTGGGAAGGAAAGTCGAAGGAAAGGAAAGGCAAGTGCTATATTTGTATCACCCTATAATTTTAAAGGATATTATTAACAATAGACTAAGGGATACTTAATTGAATATTGGGAATTAAGTAAAATGGACTGTACCATTGTGTTCATCTCTAAATTATGGTTCAGATAGACTCCGAGTTTGCATAAAACGGACATCGTATGAGGAAGAAACGAAGGTTAGAAGTTTGTATACATATAAAGAAGGATATATGTAAATATAAACCAAACCAGTTCAAAATAATTCAAAAATAATGAAGCGGGAAACAAAGGCGGCTTGGCAGGAACCAGACCCATTGGGGGCCGATCCACGCCTGGTCTAGGTCGACCTATGAGTCGATCCAAGGTCAGGTGGGTCAACCCATGGGTCGACCCAGGTGGGGGTGGGTCGACCCACTCACAATATGGCAACATTCATTCTTCTGTTTCTAGACTGTTTAGTTAACCGGGTTCATTATTTTTTTGAGCGAATTGGATTTAAAAACAGGGATCTGATGGTTAAGGATTGTCTTGTAAGCTCTATATAAAGGCATGCACTACTATCAAATCAATTACACTTCTTCATACTTCTTCCTTAAACTTCTGTTTTAAAAATTTAAGATGAAGATGGGGAGATGCTGCTGAAACTTGGATTGAATCAAGACAATGCTTACCTGACTTATACAAGAATCCCTTTTGCAACATCAACATATTATCCTCTGTTCTTTAAATCTAATCCCTGTGAGTTCATGTTACTTTTAGATATAAATATTTAACACTAACCTTAACATGTTAATAAAACTGGATCTGAGCAAATGCCTGTTAAGAAACTGATTCATATTTAAACAGTTATACTATAATTACATGTATTTTTTCGTACACCTGTTCTGTTGCTCAGTTGTTATTATATACCTAATTTTGTTATTATATGCCTATTTTTGTTCTTCTCCCTCTCTTTCCCTTTTTATTTTATAAGCCTAGGCAACCTTCGAGCCTAGGCCAATCTCGTAAGAGACATACATATAAATGAAACTGGGATAATTGGGGAATGTATGGGAATGAAAATAAAAGAGGGAAATTTGGGGAATACCTTATACTGTGGAAAATGACTAGAATTTTGAAGTGTATGAACATGTAAATCTATAGGCTTAATTCAAAGATTAAGTGGAACATGTTAATGGAAAGGTATGTAACCTATGGGATCTATTAAATCTGTGGGGGTTAAGTAAAACTGTTAAAACTATAGGGCTAAGTAAACACTGTTTAATTTGTTGGGGTTATATATGAACCTGTTAATCTGTAAGACTTAACTTGTTACATCTGTTGGGTTATATGACCCTGTAAAACTTAACATGTTATATCTATGGGGGTTATACGAACCTGTTAATCTGTAACCTGTTATATCTGTGGGGGTTATATGAACCTATTAATCTATAACCTGTTAAATCTGTGGGGGTAATGCGGCAAAACTTAACCTGTTAAAATCCTAGTTGATTGGGGGACACAAGTTTAGGGGTTTGACTTGTGTCATCTAGTGTGTGGGGTCCATATCAGTCAGTAACCCATTCTGGTATTAAACGGGGACCCCGCACTATGTAGGGGGTCAGGGAACGCATACTGAACTGATAGTAAGAGGTTCATCTGAAAAGGGGTGTATATGGAAGCATTCCAACAGAGTCCTGAGCGTGCATAATTCAATCTATAGGGGATAATAAGCCACTGAAGCACCAGTAAATTGGTCTGTGTCCTTTTGTAGGTCACCATTATAGGAAGTAATACACACTACTGTGGGGACGACATATGGTATTTACGCATTTCGGAGTCGATCGCTTGGGGGCAGTAATTAGGGTACATCTAGTCCTATCTATTTCTGTTGAGGTACCTGCTATTTCTGTTTGGGATAACACCCATTATATTCTGTTGAGGTACCTGTTATTTCTATTTGGGGTAAAACCCATTATGTAACTAGAGTACACCTAAACCTACCATTATGCTTTTGTTGGGATCATTCTGTTTCTGTTATATTAGCGAAAACCTAATCCTGTCATAAATCTGGTATACTAGTATTGATGCATAGAAAATCAGTTGAGAAGCATAGTTTACTCTGTTTATTCTGCTTAATCTGTTCATCCAATTTGTACCTGTAGTATGTTACTGTTATCTCTCATCCAGTTTATTTACCTATCTTGATACTTTTACTTCTTTATATGCTAAAAGTCACTAAACTTGCCAGACTTTATGTCTAACCCTTTTTGCTTCCCATTCTCTCTTTCCTTTCCCTCAGGTTCTCAGGGTGGGAACGCTCAGGCGTGATTAGGACTTTCTCTCTCTTATGTTTTTGCTCAGATCTGGATCTGCTTTGATGTATCACTTCAATTATTTGTCTACTTTGTTATGGCTATTATTAGGGACTATGATTCTACATTTATGTACTCTGATGGTTTTTTGCGCAAGGCAGATGTTTTGATGTATTTGGTTTCAGTATTTTAGCCTGATGTTGTAACTGGTTTTGAGACTATGATGTTTTTCTGCTGAATAATGAAGTTTTAAATTTCCGCTGCTATCTTTTGTATGTGTCTTGTGAGATTCTGTTTCTGTTTACCTATAACACTTCACGGAATGTAATGCATTCTGATAAAGAGTGACATTAACGGACGTGGGGTGTCACAATATTTGTAGGAATCTCGATCATTCAAGAATAGGTGTCCAAACAAGGAGAACAAAAGAAGGAAGTAGCTTCTTCATCCATAGCGGTGGAGAAAGGTTTTTGTGAAGGAGATATGGATGTTTTGACCGCAGTAGCAATAATTGTTTTAGGAAGCGATTAGATGCTCGATTCAGGGGTGTCTTATCATATGACACATAATAGGAATTCTTTTTCTTCTTATGTTGAGAAGGAAGGAAATGCAATTGTTATGGGTAATGGTGCTATGTGTAAATAGGAAGGCATTGGTTTCGTGCAAATAAAGATGTTTGACAAAGTGGTTTGTACTCTCACCAATGTGTGCTATGTTCCAAGACTTAGGAAGTCTCTTATCTCTTTGGGGCAGATGGATTCTTGGGGATGCAAGGTTACTATTGAGAGTGATAGCTTGAGGGTTTCGAAGGACGCACTTGTGGTTATGAAAGGTGCTAGAGCTAATGGAGTTTATTTACTTCAAGGAGTGACCGTTTAAGGAGAAACTTGCATTAGCGTTTATAGTTCTTGTGGCTTGGATGCGATAAGGTTGTGGCATTTTAGATTGGGTCATGTTTCGGAGAAGAGTTTGTATACCCTTTGGAATAGGGATATGACTGGTGGAGAAATTTTCAACAAATTAGATTTTGCGAAGAGTGTGTCATCAAGAAACAAATTAAAGTAACATTAGCTGAAGGAAAACATGTTTTGAGAGGAATTCTTAAGTTTTTGCATACATATGTTCGAGGCTCGACACCGGTAGCTTCTTTGGGAGGAACAAGTATTATATTTACTTCATGGATGACTTTTCTTGTAAAGTTTGGGTGTATGTAATAAAAGCCAAGTTGGAGGTATTTTCTAAGTTCGTAGAATGGGGAGTTTTATTTTAGAATGAGAATGGTAGGTCATTGAAGGTTCTTAGGTCCAACAATGGAGGAGAGTATGCTTCTAGAGATATCTTGAATTATTGCAAGCATCATGGTATTCAAAGGCATTTTACTGCATTGGGAGATCCGCAATCAAATGGGGTTGCATAGAGGATGAACCATACTCTACTTGAGAGAGCTTGATGCTTGAGATTGACATCAGGTTTGTCTAAGGGATTTTAGGCCGAAGCATTGTCAATTCCGGTGCATATTTTGAATCGAATTTCGTGCTTGGCTATTGGTAACAAAATTCTGGAGGAAGTATGGAATCGAAAGAGCATTGACTTGTGTCATCTGCATGCCTTTGGATGTCCCATGTATGTGCATGATCTGGGTGATAAGCTTGAGCCTAGAGCTTTCAAGAGATTTTGCTTGTTTATTAGGACGGAGTGAAAGGCTATGGAATTTGGAATCTGGAAACGAAGAAGGTTGGATAATCTTGTCAAGTTACTTTTGAAGAGTTAGCTATGATCAAGGAGAACAATGACTCATCAGACGTTCCAGATTTGGTTCATGGTGAATCAAATGGAAAGAGGTCATTACCACATTTTGTCCAAGGAGAAAAGAGAGTAGAGTTGTTGGAGATGTTTGTGGGGAAGAAGCGATTGATGGAACATCACATAGTCCATATGATTCCTCTAGCAGTGTTGGTGATGTACATGAGCCAAGAGAAGATTCGACTCAAGGTGGAGTCGAAAGAAGTCTGCATGACGGTATTGCTAGTAGGGTTGTCATCATTCTATAAGGCCACGCGAGAGGTATGGTAACCGGAAGTACCTAAGTTTTTGTGATAGGTTGGACTATGGCGCTTCATGTAGTCCGAGATGAACCGATGGACCTTAATGATGTCGTGAAATCAAGTGATAGCTCGAAATGGATTTGTGCCATGGAGAAAGAGATGTAATCGTTGAAGAAGAACCAAACTTTAGAGTTGCATCCGCTTCCTAAAGGAAATCAGGTAATTGGGTGCAAGTGGATATAAAAGGTGAAGGATAGTGGAAGACACAAAGCTAGGCTACTGGCAAATGGGTTTTCAAAAAGGAAGGGAAAGGAGTACGATGAGATATTCACACCGGTTGTGCACCATACTTCTTTCCGGATATTAATTGTTATAGTTGCTATTCACAACTTAGAGTTGGAGCAACTTGATTTGAAAACCACCTTCTTGCATGGTGACTTGGATGAAGGCATCCACATGGAGCAACCCGAAAGGGTTTATGGTAGATGGTAAGTTAAACTTGGTGTGCAAGTTAAAGAAATCACTATACGGTTTGAACTAATCGCCTCAACAATGGTACAAGAGGATCGATCATTTCATGCTTGAAAGTGGCTTCCATCGAAGCATCAAAGATGCTTGTGTATATTTTAAGAAGTTTGGAAATGATTCTTGGATGTATTTACTCTTGTACGTGGACGAATACTCATAGCTTCAGAGGATAAGGCAGAAATCAACAAGTTTAAATTGAGACTGGAAGCAAAATTCGAAATGAAAGACCATGGGGAAGCTAAAAAGAGATTGGGCATGGAAATTGGAAGGGACCAAATTCGTTTTGAGTTGAAATTGACTCGAAAGGAGTATATAAAGAAAGTGTTTTGCTGGTTTAGCATGGAGAACGCAAAGGCGTCGAATACACCTTTACCTTTCATGTGAATCTTTCAAGTTAAGAATCTCTTATCGGAGAGATAGAGACAATGTTATATGGCAATGGTGCCATATGCAAGTGCGGTTGGTAGTTTGATGTATGTCATGGTGTGTACATGGCCCGATGTTGCAAACGCCGTTGGGGTGGTTAGACGTTTCTTGGCTAATTCAGGAAAATCGCATTAGGAATCAGTCAAGCTTATTTTGGGATACTTGAAAGGTACAACATCTCATGGACTTGTCTTTAGGGGTAGTAAGGAAAAGAGCTGCAATTTGGTTGGTTATTGTGATTCAGACAATGCCAATAATAGAGATCAGAGAAAGTCCTTCTGGATATGTCTTCATACTTGGTAGCACGGCCATAAGTTGGAGATCGAGATTGCAAACCGTATTTGCTTTATCCACCATGGAGGAAGAGTTAATAGCCGCGATAGAGGCGGCAAAGAAGGCTCTCTATTTAATGTGCCTGTTATGTTACTTGGGATTTGAACACAATAGGATCGACGTTCATTGTGATAACCAAAGTGTTATCCATTTGGTGGAGAACATGGCGTTTAGCTCATGGACTAAGCACATAGAAGTGAGAGAATCGTTCTTGGCAGCCATAGATGAAGATAAGCAAGTATATTTTCGAAAAGTGTAAACCAATAACAATGTGATAGATATGTTCACTAAGATGTTGCTGGTTGCCAAGTTCTAGCATTGCCCAAACTTGATTCCCTTGGAGAAGTGCTACATGTGACTAGGTGGCATGGGTAAAAGAGGAGGTTAGTTTTGATGAGGAAGAGTTGTAGTGCAAGATTGAAGTTCTATCTTCTTGTAAGAACTAGTTGACACTCCTAGGTACTTTATCTTTTGGTTGAGATGGATTTTTTTGGAGTTGCGTGCTTTTAACACTTTATTAGCGGGTGGGGGCTTTGCCTGAACTCGCTGATGAAGTGCAATGTGGGGTGGCTTTGTTGGAACTCATCGGGAAAATATTGAAGCTTAGGTGAAGGTAAAGTGATGATAGTTGGTTCTATCGAGTGTATATGATGGTATGATACCATTGGTACAGGAGATAGGTATAATATAGAGGTGGAGTGTTAAATTTTTTAATACTATATGATAGAATTGAAGAGGATGGAATGAACTTCATATAGGAGAATACGTTTCTCAAATCAGAGCTCGTACGTGGAAGATATGCCAAAGAAGGCAGGAAAATTTCGGTTGAGAGCGGTTTTAGACGTCTGAAATTATTTTCAAATGTCTGAAACCAACCCATGACCCGAATAGCCATTCAGATGGCTAAAAATAATTTCAGACATTTGGGAAGCTATCTGAACGTCTGAAATTTCTAGTAGACATCTAAAACAATCTAAGGAGAATCCTGAATGTAATTTCAGACGTATGAATAAGAATTTGGGCTGATTTAGGGTCTGGAAAGCTGATGTTGATTTGTGAAGATGAAAGCGGCATTATAGACATTTTCCTGGGGATTCTGCACAAGTATATATGTTTTTTTTTAAGTTTTGAATGGACGAGTGTTTTGGATTGATTAATCCATCAAGGAAAAGGTTTAGTCCTCTATTAATTAAGGTTTGGCAATCCTAATAATTTCTTCAATTCTAGTTTCCACCAACTTCAATTATTTATTGAACATTGGATCATTGTTATCAATCTCTTGTACTCTTCTCATTTGGTGATAATAAAGCACTCTCTCAAAGTGGATCTACACTAACAAATCGTTAGTGGAACCACTATAAATCTTGGTGTGATTTAATTTATTGTTATCGTTCTTTATAATGCTTGTTTTGTGTTTATGATCGGTTTTATATCGTTTGAGGTGGTTTGATCATAAATTGGTTGTTTGTGCACTATCTAGCACAATCTAACTCATTTTACGATGCATTAGGGATTGGACCGAGTGCTCTCAATCATGTGTTTTCCCGAACACTCGGAATATATAGCATGAGTCTGTAGAACAGAGCAGCTTCATCCAACATATAGATAATTTTTTGAACACTAGAGATAATATATGTGTTAAAGAGAATACATGTGATAAATGGCAGGAGTTTTTTTGATATGGTTGTTCCTATGAATCCTAGCTGGATTAGAGGAGTATATTTAAACTTTGAGAGAGAGTCCTACCTTATATCACGACATGACTAGGTTGGGGGCCATGAGATTTTGGGATGAACCTTGGGTTTAGAAAGAGAGTATATTCAAGAGGGTACTTAACCACAATGATATGGAGCAATCAGGATTAGGTATGAACGCACTGGTTAACACCGTGATACATGGTAGTGTCTTTAGCTTGCCTCATTCATCTAATCAAAGAATTAATGAGGTGTGGAATAAAATTTATTGTGTGTCGATTTTTGGACTATTGACAGCTAAGTGTATTGGTGGGAATTAAAGAATTCATATAAGTGAAGTAAAATGTATGATTACTTAGCTGGAAATAATTTGAATACAAAATGAAGATGGCTTAAATATATATGGAGTAAAGACAATAGTGTGAATGAAAACTTTGTGCTTTGGAAAGTTATCAACAGACTTTTGGTTAACTAAAGCTAGACTGGTTAATAGAGGCTTGGAATTTAATATTTACTATGTTTTTCGTATTATGGAGCCTGAAAATATTAAGCACTCTTCTTTAGTATGGTGACATCTACAAAATATGGAAGCATCTTTTCAAGTGTCTGGGTGAAGCTAATGTTGTGCATGATGCTGATAGTGCTTGGGATCAAATTTATAGTTATGAAGGAGAATAACAGAAGGTTAGCAACTTGTTCTTAAAGAAATTTATTAGAGGAGTGTGGAATGAGAGGAATATTAGGATTTTCCATCTTGATAGGAGCAAGACAATGGAGCAATTGAGAAGATACATTTTTCATGAAATCAAAAATGGGACAAAATTGCTCGATTCCACCTTTGATCCAGGCATTTTACGCCTCATCGCTTAGTGCTAGTTTTACAATCATATTTAGTGTTTTTCTGCCATTTGGTGAATTTTTTTTTTTGTGTTTTTTTCCTTGTTCTTGTAGCATCTTGTTCCCCTGTTGTCTTGCTTCCCTTTCCTGTTGCATTTTTGTTTTTTTGATGCTACAATAAAATGGTAAGGGATCATTTAACCCCATCGGCCTTGCAAAAAAAAAAAAAAAAAAGAGTACATTTGTTTCATCTTCTTCACCACATTGGCAACATGTTAGATCAATTCCATTCCTATTCTTCTCAGCTTATTTTCATTGGGTAATGCATTTTTAACACTTTCTTTGAAAATAGGATTTTTTTTTTGATGGCTTCCATTACTTTCCCAAATATGTTAGGCCGAAAGATCCTTGTAATTTGAATTTGGATGGGCTAAAAGTTCGTAGACATCTGCTACCGCAATGAAAAGTGTTATGTGGCATAGCTACCATTTTAAGCTTTTCAACTTGGATTCATAAGGTTTTGATTTTTGATTTTTATAATATGGAAAGGTTACTTGGTCATTTAAGATAAAGTTGATAGCCTTGGATTTAAGGGAATACTAGTTTGATTGATCTCATGAAATCCAGTTTGTTACTCAAAAAGAACTTCCTAGCAGTCCATAGAGCATTCCAAAAGGGGGCTTGAGACTTCAAAGGAATAGCTAGCTGCATAAGATCTTAAATATGCCTTTAAAATCCAGGACAATTTTCCAATTCAACCCGATATTTTGTCTCTTTTCAATAACCTGGAAGTCCTTGGTGCTAATATAATGCCTTTTGCACCATGTTATCTAACTAAAATTCTTCCATTAAGGAAGTTGTTCAGATGTGAATATTCATTGCTGCTTCTTAGCACTTTAAGATGTTAATGACTCCCAATCCATCTTGCTTAATGGGTGCATCAATCTTGTTATTGGCAATTAGCATAGGCTTCTTAGAAAATAGAATACCAGTCCAGAGAAAGTGACAACAAGCCTTTCTAATCTGCTGCAGTAGCCTTTTTAGGAAGGATCACCAAATGTGAGTAGTAAAATTGCATGGGGATGATAATAGATTTAATCACAGTTAGCCTGCCAGCCTGAGAGAGAGAGAAAGTCTTGTTTTATTATAGGTTCAGTTTGTTGGTTATCTTTTAGTAGAGATGGATGCACTGTTTGGTTTGAAAACATCCAAAGATAAGAGGAACTCCTAGATAGTTTATCGTGGTTTTTCCAACTGAAGCTTGTAGGTAAAAGCTAATTTTTTCTTGTTTTCCATCGGAAGACTTGAAATGATTATGGAGGACTTACTGAAGTTGATGTTAAGTGTAACACCCCGTAATTTTAACAACACTAAAGATGATAAACTAAAGAATAATTAATTAAATATTTGGAATTAAGTGAAATGGACTGCACCATTGCATTCATCTAGGAATTCTGGTCGAA
The DNA here is from genome assembly GCA_030737875.1 of Allium sativum. Classification (NCBI taxonomy): domain Eukaryota; kingdom Viridiplantae; phylum Streptophyta; class Magnoliopsida; order Asparagales; family Amaryllidaceae; genus Allium; species Allium sativum. The sequence goes on from CM060921.1 coordinate 705,909,184, forward strand.
ATAGATACCTAGTTTGCGTAAAACGGGCATCGTCTGAAGAAATTATTAAGGTTAGAAGTTTATATATGCACAAGAGAAATATATATAAATAAAATAAATCCAGAATTCAAACAAATTAAAAATTTGAATAGCAGAAGGGGAGCGGGAAAATTCCCGTCCATGGGTGTCGACCCATGGGTTGACCCGGTCAAGGGGGTGTCGACCCCTGGATCGACACATAAAGGGGGGTCAACCCCCGTACAGATCTTGGCAGATTCCTAGTTCTGAACGTGGACTGAATTCTAGGCTATATTCGTTGACTCTAGGCTATAAATAGGACCTCATTCTCATTGTTTTATTCATTCAAGAACAATGGAAAACTAGATGTTGCCTCTGCCTAGATTTAAATAACCTATTTTTCTTCTACAACAAGAGTTAGACAAATTCAGAGATTATTTCTTTGACATCTGCAATTATTCTTCTGTTTCTTAGATCCAATCAGAGCGAATCTACGTTATTTATAGATATAAACACTTAAAAGTTATTTTTGACATGTCTATGAATTGGATCTAAGCCTGTGACTAATTGAATCATAACAGATCTGCCATAACTTATGTATTAAGTTATTTTGACATGACTATGTATTGGATCTAAGCCTATGTCTATTTATCATGTCATATCTGCCATTGTTTGTATATCTAATTCACTGATTGGATCTCATCATGCCTGTTTTTTATCATGACACTATTCCTAATTAGTTCCATTATCACATGTTCATCATATCTTTTCCTATATGCCTATTTTGTCATTATGCCCAATTTTGTCAATATATGTTTATTAGTTGCTATGCCTATTCCTGCCATCATATGTCAATCTTGTTATTATGTTTATTTCTGTTCTCTTCCCTCCTTCTTTTCCCTTTTTATTTTATAGTCAGGCTACCTTCGAGCCTAGGCATACCGCTGAAATATGCAAACGCGTGAAATTGGGAACGAGGGGAAAACATTAAAATTGGGGTGTAACTTGTATTTGAAAATTTGGGCATAACCTGAATTAAACACATGAATATGGATTTAGGGCATAAATCAAATTGTGATTTAGATCTTAATTTGGGGCATATGGTACATGACGTATATGACTTTGAAAAAGGGGCATGAAAACCTATAATAAAATAGGGATAATTGTTAAATAGTGAAAATGCCTAGATTTACAGTAATTAGAAACTGTAACCGCGCTTAGACACGAGGTTAGATTACACTTGTGGTAGAAGTCTGCACGGACCTGCCCGGCATATCCAACGGCCATAAGTGGTAAATCTAATGTGAGGGGGTCTAAGTGCACAAACACTTAACGTGCTAAGACACGAGGTTTAGTCCGACTTGTGGAAGAAGTCTGCCCAGAACCGCTCGGCAAATCCAGTGTCCACAAGTTGTAGGCTTAATATGGGAGGTCTAGCGCATTATAACCATAAATGAATATATGGTAATGAACCTGAATGCTTAACCTGTTTGAATCATGAACATGTTAACTTGAGTAGGGGTTAAATAAACTTGTTTGAAAAAGTGGGTGGGTTAAGTAAATGTTGGGGTGGTGGGTAATATTTATATATAGGCCCACAAACTTAATCTATAGGGTTATGCAATCTTGTTACACTGGTAGGCATGATCTATGGAAATCCTAGTAGTGGGGATGCAAGCCTGGGGGAAGCTTGTATCATCTTGTGTGTGGGACCCGTTTCAGTCAGTAACCCATATATAGGTATCAAAGGAGTACTCCGAACTAGGTCGGAGTCGGGGCACGCTTACTGAGCTGATTGTAAGAGACCCAAAAGAGGGGAAGGTGTCTGACGGCGCTTTCCATCGGGTTCAAGTGCGCGCATGGGTCCGCCTACTCGGGAAGATAAGACACTGTGGCATCGGTAGATATAGTTGTGCACATCCTAAAAACGAGGGTTGCCACTTTATGGGGAGATACATCTTACTGTGGGGCCTACACAGGGTAACTACGGAATGGGGAGTTGATCAATTGGGTTAGTAATTAGGGTACATTTAGACTCTGCTATGTTTTGGAGCCCATTATTATCCTTAGTGGTAACTCCGGTATGTTCAGTTGGGCTGCCTTTTAAATTGTATAGGGTTAAACCTCCCAGTAGAAGTACACCTAAGTCTACCATCTTGTACTTATTGGGGATCATCTTGTTCTAATGATACTAATATTGGTGCAGGGAAAGAAAAGTATTAGAGAAGCGCTATACATATTCGTTTTGTTCAATTTATCCTGTTTACCTTGTCATACCTGCCTCGTATGCTGTAATCTAGCTCTCCACTTTATATGTCTGTCATGATGCTTTTGCTTATTTATATGCTAAAAGTAACTGGACTCGTTAGACTTTATGTATGACCCATTTTGTTTCCTCTTCTTTCTCTTCCGTTCCTCCCCAGGTTCTCAAGGTGGGAATACTCAAGCTTGACCAGGATTATGTTTTCGTTCTGCTTGAAGCTGGTTAGATGTACTGCTTGATTTCATATCTTCTCTACTATGGCTTTGCTCTTGGGGATTATGCTCTTTTCATGTTTATTGTACTCTGGTGATTTTAGTACAAGACAGAAGTTTTAAGTTGATGTACTGGGTTTTATATATTTCAAACTCATGATGTAACCATGTTTTGAACCACGATGTTTTATGCTTAATAAAGTTTTAAATTCCGCTGCTGTTTTATATTTGTCTTGTAATGTTTCTGTTTACCTATAAAACTTCACGAAACTTAATGCATTCTCTTAAAGAGTGACATTAACGGACATAGGGTGTCACACTTGGTATCAGAGCTGAAGGTTACCAGATTGGATAAAAGATTTCAAAAATTATTTTAAAAATGTTTTAAAAAAAAGTCTGTTTTGAAAAACATATTCCCCAAAGCCATATGTAATATCTTTCGATTCTCTTTTTGAATCCCTTTTTCCTTTTCATTTCAGCATGTCTAGGGAACTGAATATTCCCTAGGGCGTTCAAGTACCAGATTGGTTCCGTTGATATCTTAAGGCTACGACACCAACCTGGAGCCAAGGAGACGTCTCTCTTCCAGCTGCAGCCGTTGTTCCTCCACCATCGCGAGTAGATGATTTCTATAAGAAGAGATGTCATGTTTGTAGATGTAGGGGTCATTTGACCAAAGATTGCAAAGCCCGAGGAAAGAGGAAATGTCATAGTTGTGGGCGCATGGGTCATTTGATCAAGGATTGCAAGAAAAGAAAGAAGGTTTGTTTCCATTATGGAGCGGTCGGACACTATTCTAGGGAGTGCCCGAAGAAGCAAGGGCAGGATCTTTTGGAGGGAAGGTGTATGCTCTCGTGGCCATTGTACCGGATAAAGGTAAGAAAGTTTTTGTTAATGGTTTGATTTCTCTTTCCAATTATCCGGTTAGAACTCTTTTTGATTCTAACGCTTTGCATTCTTTTATATCTGATTCTGTTGTTGAGTCTCTTCCCCTTAGTACTAGTATGTTTTGGATCCCATTGTTGTCTCAAACCCCATTGGTGGTACGACTCATCTGTCTATGATTTGTCAGGGTTTGAGAATATCTGTGTTAGGCGTCGAGTTTGAGTGTGACGCATATGTGCTTGGTTCCATGGGCTATGGTTTGATTCTAAGGATAGATTGGCTAGCCATGTACAGTGCCATTCTGGATTGTGAAAGGAGGGTCGTTAAACTTTTGACTTGCCATGGGAGGACCCTCGATATTTCTTGTGACCCAAAAGGGTCAGTCATGCTTAGTTTCCTAGAGTCACTTGATGCATCTATCGATGATCTGTGATCGGTACCAGTAGTCTATGAGTATCCTAATGTTTTTGATGAGGTTCGGGGCTTACCTCCGAGACGCGAGATAGACTTTCGTATATACTTGGTGGACAATGTAAAGCCAATTGCATTTCCTGTGTGCCACATGGCTCCAAGAGAAAGAAGGGAGCCCAGCAATCAAGTCGGGGAGCTACTTGAGAAAGGGTTATTAGGCGAAACATGTCTGAATGGGGTGCTCCGGTGTATTCGCAACTAAGGCGGATGGTTCGCTTCGCTTATGTGTGGATTATAAGGAGTTGAATAAACTCACCAAGAAGCATAGGCACACACTTCCGAGGATAGATAATTTGTTTGACCAGCTTGTTGTTGCATCTGTTTTCTCTAGGTTATACTTAGCCACGGAGTTTCATCAGTTGAGGGTGGTCGAGGATAGTATAGACAAGACTGCTTTTAGGACTCCATATGGTTTCTTTGAGTGGCTCATCAGGCCTTTTGGGTTGAGGAATGCACCCGCCTATTTTGTTGATCTGATGAGTAGGGAGTTTCGGGAATTTCTAAATAATTTCATCGTGGTCTTTGTTGATGATATCTTGATTTTCTCGAAGGGCGAGGAAAAGCATGCTCGACATTTCAGGAAGGTTTTGAAAACTCTCCATGCACACCAGCTTAAGGCGAAGTTCTCTAAATGTCATTTTTGAAGAAAAGAAATGAGATTTTTAAGGCATGTGGTCCTTAAAGATGGGATAGCAGTGGACCCCGCGAAGGTAGTTGCAGTTCAAGATTAGCAGATCCCAAAGAATGCAACGGAGGTGAGATTTTTTCTTGGATTGGTGGGCTATTATAGAGAGTTCGTTAAGGACTTTGCAAAGATATCAGCCCCACTCACCAAGCTTACAAAGAAGAATTTGACATCTTCATGTGATGTAGATTTTGAGGATGCTTTCCAGCGATTGAAGAGGGCTCTGACAACATCCCCAGTCTTGACCTTGCCCGATGGGAACAAAGTGTTCACAATATACACTGATGCATGTGGTACAAGGCTTGGTGCGGTTCTGATGCAAGAGGGAAGGGTAGTGTGTTATGGAGGTAGACAGCTAAGAGTTCATGAGAAGAACTACCCTACCCATGACTTAGAGCTAGCTTCCCTAGTATTCGTGCCTAGGATATGACGCCATTATCTACTTGGAGAGAAGTTTGAGTTGTACACCGATCTCAAATCTCTCAAGTACTTGTTCCCGCAGAAGGATCCGAATTTAAGGCAACAAAGGTGGATTGAGTTCCTAGCATCCTATGACTTTGAAATTGCTTATACCCTTGGCAAGGGTAATGTGGTGGCAGATGCATTGAGTAGGCAAAGGATGGCCTTAAAGTCCTCCGTTCGTGGAAAGGAAAAGCTTGGAGTTTATATCGACTTTTAATTTTAGACCCTCCACCGAGTTTATACCCGGTTTATTGGCATCACTGGAGGTGCGACCTACTCTTTTGGATCAGATAGGAACTTCACAGTGAGCGGGTCTACAGATTTCAGACATCTTGGATAGGCTTTGTAGAGGGGAGACTTCTAGTCACCTCAGTAAATATTCCACAGATGATAGAGGGTGGTTGCGACGAGATTGATGGCTTTGTATTCCTCGAGTTGGGAGTCTGTTGAAGACATTCCTTGAGGAAGCCCATCATTCTAAGATGACTATTCATCCAGGTGGTGATAAGATGTATAGAGATATAAAGAGGGTTTTCTTTTGGGCTGGGTGAAGAAAGACGTGGCGGAGTTTGTTTCTCAATGTTTGATTTGCGAGAAAGTCAAGGCTGAGAAAAAGAATCCCGGTGGTTTGCTTCATACTTTAGGGGTCACACAATGGAAATGGGAGGGCGTCTCTATGGATTTCATCGATGGTTTGCCAAGATCAAGGAAAGGCAACGCCAGTATTTGGGTTATAGTAACTACGAGCGCTCATTTCATTCCAGTTAAGAGTAAGAGGACGACAGCATGGATGACAGCAGTTTACGTTCGTGAGATAGCCCGTCTTCATGGAATACCTTCCAGTATCGTAAGTGATCGTGACCCCATTTTCACCAGTGAATTTTGGAGGAGCTTGCAAGAAGCAATAGGTACACAGTTGTGCTTGAGCATCGCTTATCACCCTCAGACCAATGGGCAGACGGAAAGGGTGAACAGAGTCCTTGAGGATCTTTTGTGACTGTGTGTCCTAGACTTCAGACGGTCTTGAGAAGAGCATCTTCCTTTAGTAGCAACAACAGTTATCAAGCTAGCATTAGCGTGGGACCCTTCGAAGCATTGTACAGGTGACCCTATAGATTACCGACTTGTTGGTGAGAATCTACAGAAAGACTTCTACTTGGACCGGATATGGTTAGTGAAACATCAAAAAAGATTGACCTTATCCGCAGACGTATGAAGACAGCTCAGGATATGCAAAAGTCCTACGCAGATAAAAGGAGGGCTGACATTGAGTTTGAGGTGGGAGACATGGTTTTCATTAAGATATCACCAATAAGGAATGTTGTTCACTGATCTATAGGGAAATTGGCACCGAGATTCGTAGGGCCACTTCCCACAACAGAAAGGATTGGCCAAATGGCCTATAGAGTAAAGCTACTAGAGAGACTATCTGGCGATCATGATGTTTTCCATGTTTCTCATTTACGGAAGTGTTTGCATGATGCTGCAGAAGTAGTTGAGCCGAGTATGCTTGAGGAAGTAGAGGTAGAAAGGGAGGCGACAGTTAGACGAGTTCCTACCCATATTCTTGGATCAGAATTTAAGAAGCTACGCAACCTTGAAGTCAAGTTAATGAAACTTCAGTGGGGAGATAACCAAGAGGATGCAACTTGGGAGACCGAAGACAAGACTCACGCTTCATACCCTTTTCTTTTCAAGGGTATGTTCTTAACTTCCTTTCTAAATCTTTTATTCATGCTTGTTTCTATCATTTAGGTATATCCTATCGATCGAATCTTCGACCCTTAAGTAGGAATCCCATGAATGTAAACATGTGTTTGAGCCATGTTATTGTTGACGGATTCAAGTGGTGCTAGTGGCTGCTCGTGGATGCATATACACAAACATTAGGCACGAGATCGTCTCAATGACTCTCATACTGCATATGGATGTGTGTGCATTTTTCTTCTTTTAATGGATGAAAGTGGGTGTATCATCATATGGATGTTGCATTTGGACGAATGGTTGTGCATGGATATAGAACTTACATGTTATAATAGGGTTATTTGCATACATGTTGGATTCATGGCACTACCATACCTTGCATTAAGGAGGTTGACTGAATCAGTACACCGCCTAATCTTTCGCATTAGTGTAGGGACATATACACACACACCTTTGCATATGTTCATATAAGCATTATAAATCTTCAAGGTCAATGGATGCCTGTGATTGGTGGATGAGTAAATGAGTGATGGATGTTACGATATACATTCTTCTTAACTTGGAGACTTCGGGGACGAAATCCTTTAAATAGGGGAGAATGTAACACCCCATAATTTTAACAACACTAAAGATGATAAACTAAAGAATACTTAATTAAATATTCAGAATTAAGTGAAACGGACTGCGCCATGGCGTTCATCTCGGAATTCTAGTCAAAATAGACACCTGGTTTGCGTAAAACAGACATCGTATGAAGAAGTTATTAAGGTTAGAAGTTTATATACGCACAAGAGAGATATATTAAGTAAAATAAATCCAAAATTCGAGCAACAGAAGGGGAGCGGGAAAATTTGTAATGACCCGCATTTGCAGAGGTATTATAACTAATTTATTTAATTATATAAATAGTGATATAGTGAATTAAATGGTGGTTTAATTAAACAATGGTGAATATTTAATTTAAAATAATAAATTAAATAATATATTTAATTCTGAAATAATCAAAATTGGCTGAAATGGCGATATGGTGTGAACTGGATCATCTGTGATATTTAATTAAGTTTAGAATTGAATTAGAATAACGAATATATTATTTGAACAACAGTTTGAACGTATAATTATATTATAACTAAAATCGAGCTTGAAATGGCGCTGCAGTTCGTAATTTTGGCGATTTGAACTTCAACTGAATGTACAAGATTCGTTTTAAGCCGGATTTCAATGAAACAAGAAACGTGTGGAGCTGGTGGAGTATATCTTTCTAGTGGAAGAGAAAAATCGGGATTTTGTCATGTAGATTTTGATTTACGTCCAAATCAAATTTTAGAAAAGTCGCTGTGTAATTCCTTTATAATTTATAAAGGAATTATTTATATTTTAAAAAGGAATTTCAATATAAATCGAATATCGGGTTGACCCAGATTTGAAATATCAAGTTATAAATCCCAGTAGAGTTGTATGGTATTCCACTGTGAATATATACGATAATATAAATTTATTTATATTTAATTTAATTATATTTAAATATATTTATATATTTAAATGGGTCACCAAAACTTTAAAAATAGCCAGTTTTGCAAACGACCTCAGAATTCGACGAAACTAATTTTATTGGATCCGCAATGTCAAATAGTTTTTAGATTTCCAGTTTCGTGATTTTAAGAGTCACTGTGTGGTCGTACGGATTTTTAGAGTGAAAAATAGTTAGTATTTCGATGGTTAAAAATACACCGTGTGAGCAAACGGAGTCGGAATTCGACGAAACCAGTTTCGTTGGGTCCGTAATGTCAAACTCTAGTGGCATGTCAATTTTCGTGATTTTTGGGTATCGTATGCAATCACGAGAATTTTTAGAAAGCAAAATGAATATAGAAATGAGAATATACCGGTAATATTCCATTTTATAAAATATCTAAAAATATCTAAACCCCTCTATAAATAGCCTTTCCTACCCTTAAACCCTAATTACATTTTTATTTTGGTCAACACGATTTTTTTTCGCCGTTTGTTCCTTCCAAAAAAGTTTGATCCTCAAAATATATTTCTAAAATCAAAACAAAATTCTATAAATTAGGTTATACATATATATGAACTCGTATCAGGGTTTGCAACAATCTCAGATGGTTTTTACAGAGTTCGAAGTCCCTTTCTGTGTGTTGGGCTCTTCGGCAGTGTACCTAGGGTTCCAAGAATTGAGATATTGAGGTAGTGATTCACGAAATGTGTGTTGTAGTCGATTTCGATGTGAAGAGTAGCTCGCGTTGTGATTTTCTTGAGTGATTTGAAGGAAAAAAATGTCGATGTCTTCTGAAACTTGACGAGCAGGATGGTTCAACGGAAATGATGAGGGGCCATCGAGTTGATGAAAATTGTGTCGGGAAGGAAGAGGACGTGAAGAGGAGAATGATGGTGAGGAGGGTTTGTGATTCGGTTGAGTGTTAGAGGAGCAATGGTGGTTTAAAGGAGAGGTAATGTCTGGTGGATTCAACAGGAGACGTCGGCTTTATTTCTTGGAGGAAGAAGGAATAAGGGGCAGACGGGTTGGGCTTTGCGAAGTTGGTCTTGGGCCAGGTAAAAAGGCGAAACAAGATCCGATGGGATCGTATGGACGAGAGCTTCACAATGAAGCTGACTGGAAGTGGATTTGGGCTCGTATGAATTTATGGTGAATTAAATTGTTTGATTCAAATCAAACAAACAGTTTATCGTTCTTTAACGATGAACTGCAAATGTGAGTAAATCTCACTAACTCTGAACAGTTTATAATTTCATGTTGTATTTTTAGAACTGTTAAAAATTGGCTGATTGACTGTGTGTTGACCGATTGATTGAACTGCTAGTCAGTGAATGAAATAATATATATATATATATATATATATATATATAATACAAACAGTTAGATAGTTATATATTGATTCTGTTTATCAGAATAATTCATATTGAACTGAAAGTGATGACAATCATGTTGTGTAACATCTGTGGATGCAGGGAAACAGGTTGGAGGAATCCGACTGGATTCCTCAACAGTTATTTTATTGTTTTTCATATATTGTGATATATGATGTGATTTATAATCTGTAGTGGACTTTGTGTGTTTGGACGATATTGGTTATCGTGAGTTGATATATGGAAAAACCATAACATGCCGGAATATAGAAAATGGAATTTTAAAAGGGTTATTGAAAACGAATTTGTTTATAAAATCATAGGAATATTTATAAAATAGAGAACATTTATAAAGTGGAATATAAATAAATAGAGAATGTTTATAAAGTGGAATGTTTATAAATAGAGAATATTTATAAAGTGAAATATTTATAAATAGAGAATATTTATAAAGTGGAATGTTTATAAATAGGCAATATTGTTAAGTGGGATTATAACTGAAGGGTAATCTTTATAAATGAAATATTTATAAAGTGAATTATTTATTTAGGATAAATAAATAAGATGTTATGAAATGGATTATTTATTTAGGAAATAAATAAGATACGATAATGGATTATTTATTTGTTAAATAAATAGGAAGAGATATTAAATGAGATATTTGTTTGTTAAATAAATAGAATAAGAAAAATGAAATATTTATAAAATCATAAGATTTTATAAATGGGATATTTATTTGTTAAATAAATAAGAGATATTAAATGAGATATTTATTTAGTAAATAAACAGGATTCATTAAAGAGAATATTCATTTAGAAAATAAATAAGGTATTATAAAGGAAATAAGTAGAGTAGAATAAATAAGATATTTTATAGGAAATATTTGCAAACCATTTGCAAATAGAAATTGAAAGGGATATTTATTTGGAAAACAAATAAGATATGATTAAAGGAAATATTTATATTTTGATAAATAAAGAGATATATAAGTCTGAACTTATATGAAGAAGTAAACAGGAAAATGGGGCATATTAATTTATAAATAATATTATAAATTAAGTAAATATTTATCATTGGATAAATAGAATATATAAGTCAAGACTTATATAGAGAAGTAAGAATCGATTTCAACATCGACATCTAAAACTGAATAAGGACGAAGAGTTAAACAGTTAGGGTTAACCAGTTAGAGTAAAACCATTATGGTTAACCAGTTAGAGTAAAACCATTAGGGTTAACCAATTAGGTTAAACTAGTAGAGTTAACCAGTTAGATTTAAACAGTTAGAGTTAACCAGTTAGAGTTAAACAGTTAGAGTTAACCAGTTAGAATTAAACAGTTAGAGTTAATCGATTATAGTAAATCAAACAGAGTTAACCAAACAGAGTTAATCGATAGAGTTAAATCAAACTAGAGTTATTCAAATAGAGTTAATCGAATTTAGTTTATTCGAATAGAGTTGAAATGAGTTAATCGAATTTAGTTATTCGAAGTGAGATAATTGAATCAGAAGTATTCGAAGTGAGTTGATCGAATATAGTTATTCGGCAGAGTTAAATCGAATAAGATTTATTCGAAGAAAGAGATTATCGAATATAAGTATTCGAAAGTAAGCAATTCGAATATAAGTTATTCGAATAAGAGTTAATTAAATAAGGGTTATTCGAATTAGTTATTCGAACAGAGTTAAGTAAATAAGAGTTATTCGAATTAGTTATTCGAATAGAGTTAAACACATAAGAGTAATTGAATGAGTTATTCAAAAGGAGTTATCGATTATAGTTTAATCGAAAGGAGTTATTGAATGAGTTATTCGAAAGGAGTTATCGATTATAGTTTAATCAAAAGGAGTTATTGAATGAGTTATTTGAAAGGAGTTATCGATTATAGTTTAGTAGAAAGGAGTTATCGAATTAGTTATTTGAAAGGAATTAAGTAAGGAGTTAAGTAAAAAGAGTTAATCGATTAGGGTTAAATAAATAGAGTTAATCGAATTTAGTTTATTCGAAGAAAGGTTTTCGAATCTAGTTATTCGTAAGAGAGATTATCAAATATAGTTATTCGAAGGGAGGAGTTATCGAATAGAGATTTATTCGAACGAGAGTTACGTAAGGAAGTGTTAAAGAGTTAAAAGATGAACTTAACCTATTTCGAGATTTGAAATGTTGTTCGGTTAAGGTCTGAGAGGTAGTTATACCCCAACTTGATTGACTTCGTTTTTAATTTAGAAATGGTTAAGGTTCGAGAGTGAAAGTGGTTAAGTGAATTTAGTAAATAAGTATAGTGGTTCGAGTTGTCATCGCGATGTTGATTTAATCATCTGTTTAAATCCAAGTAAAGAAGATTTGGAAATGTTTTCCAAATAGAATCAGAAACGTAACCAAATATTGAAATTGGAAATATGGACTAGAAATGGGAACGTTTTCCAGTGTTAACGTATATTTTCTAAACATAGAAAATAAGGAAATATGAATATATATATATATATGATTGATGATTGATTTGATAGAATTTCCATCTGGAGATAATATCGTTGTTTGCACACCTGTTTTTCTTTGATAGTTAACTCACCGACTATCGAAGTTTTTGACAATTTTAACGTTGTTAATATGGAGAGTCCGGTTGGATTATTATCCAAAGAACCACTCTGTATTGGCATAAGCGTTGCGAATCATATATGCCAAAGATAATTGAAGACGGAGTAAAGTGCAAAGGCTATTGTATTAGTCTTAGATAACAGTGCCTAAGATGGATGTACTGAATAGTGCCTTCAGTTCATCCTGTTCCCGGATGACTTGTATGGGTGAATGTCTGGCAGAGTATTTCCAGAAAGGTCACGTACATTGATTTCTTCAACCGTACCAAGAGTGGAAGCGGAGAAGGAAACTTCTTTAGCTAACACGTAATGTACTGTTTTAGACGTTAATCGGTGATTTGATGGATTTGACGATGTGACATTCGAAGTGAATCTGATGTAATGATAAGGCGTAACCTCAAGCCTCATCAACCGGTAAATGACGGAAATCGGTCAGGCAGCATGGCTAAGTCGGTCGCTCCGAAGTAGGGTGTATTATCACCTGATCTAGAGTTTCATTTATTTCTAAAAATCTATTGTCAATACTGTCCCATTCAGGAAACGGTTGCTGATCCCAACCGTTGGTGATGTACATTCGATACACTCAAGCGAAATGAGTGGTCGGTCATGTTTAGCCGGGTTGCAGGATGTTCTTGTTGAACCCAGTGTATTCCTTTCTAGAGATACACTAGCGAAAGGTGGTTCCATACCTTGTCATAGTTGGAAATCCATTACCCAATACGTGCTTGCGGTTTTGGTTGTATATTATGTATGTAGAACATGAGATGAAAGCGTTTCTGCTAGATGATTATTATACTGTGGTTGATAGACATTATTATAATATCAATAGGTTTTTGATATAAATATATTTTGGATTCTCATAAGGGAAAAACCCATTCCGTTATACGGCGTGGTCTTATGAGATATCGTTTACTTGTTCAAACTGTTTTAAACTGTTTTACTCATACCAGTCCCATGACTGACCTGGAGTTTATTTTGTTTTGTTTCCCTAAACTCTTGGGTGCCCAATTTTGTACGAGCAGTCAAGTAGTCGGGATTTACAGATACTTGAAGAGCTGGAGCAGGAGACTTCAGGATCATATAGCTATAGTTTATTTCCGCTGTGTTGTAAGTGCTGTACTTTGAAAATGATGTATATTCAGGTACAAACGTATATTTCAAGTTATGTTATATATATTATATGTTATTCGTTCCGCTGTGAGATTCGTGTTACTCTGATGTTGTGTTGTTCTTCTTCTTCTATTCTAATTTTCTATCTTATCTTTCCTCACCCTCTAATTTCTTTCATTAATGACCGGGATTTTTCGATGTTTGGTTAGTCGTCATCATGTTTATGTCGATAACCAAAGTCGCCAAAATCCGGGTCATTACAAAATTCCTGCCCATTGGGGTTGACCCATGGTCGACCCCATTAAGGGGGTGTAGACCCCTGTGTCGACCCTTGGGTCGACACACCAATGGAGGGGGTCAACCCCCCTACAGATTTAGGTAGATTCTTGGTTCTGAACATGGACTGAATTCTAGGCTATATTCGCTGAACCTAGGCTATAAATAAGGTCACATTCTCATTGTTTTATTCATTCAAAAACAATGGAGAACTAGATGTTGCCTTTTCCTGGATTAAAATAATCTATTTTTCTTCTACAACAAGAGTTAGACAAATTCAGAGATTTGTGCTTCAACATATGCAATTAATCTTCTGTTTCTTAGACCTAATCACAGAGTGTCTACGTTATTTTTAGACATAAACACTTAAAAGTTGTTTTTGACATGTTCTTGAATTGGATCTAAGCCTATGACTAATTAAATCATATCAAAGATCCCATAACCTGTGTATCTAAGTTACTTCGACATGACTATGAATTGGATCTAAGCTTATGCCTATTTATCATGTCATATCTGCCATTGTTTGTATATCTAATTCACTGATTAGATCTCATCATGCCTGTTTATGATCATAACACTATGCCTAATCAGTTCTATTATCACATGTTCATCAGATCTGTTCCTATATGCATATCTTGTCATTATGCCCAATTTTGTCACTATATGTTTATTATTTGCTATGCCTATTCCTGCCATCATATGTCAATCTTGTTATTATGTTTATTTCTGTTCTCTTCCCTCCTTCCTTTCCCTTTTTATTTTATAGAGGCTACCTTCGAGGCTAGGCATACCGCTGAAATATGCGAACTCGTGAAATTGGGAATGAGGGGAAAACATTTAAATTGGGGCATAACCTGTATTGGAGAATTTGGGAATAACTTGAATTAAATACACGAATATGGATTTGAGGCATAAATCAAATTGTGATTTAGAACTTAATTCGGGGCATATGGTACATTATGAATATGACTTGGAAAAAAGGGGCATGAAAACCTACAATGAAATAAGGATAATTGTTAAATAGTGAAAATGCCTTGATTTACAGTAATTAAAAACTCTAACAGCGCTTAGACATGAGGTTAGATTACATTTATGGTAGAAATCTTCCCGGACCCGCCCGGCATATCCAGCGACCACAAGTGGTGAATCTAATGTGAGGAGTCTAAGTGCAGAAACATGTAACGAGCTAAGACACGAGGTTAAGTCCGACTTGTGGAAGAAGTCTGCCCGGACCCGCCCGGCATTTCCAGCATCTACAACTCGTAGGCTTAATGTGGGAGGTCTAGCACATTATAACCATAAATGAATATATGGTAATGAACTTGAATGCTTAACCTGTTTGAATCCATAGGGATTACATGAACATGTTAAACTGAGTAGGGGTTAAGTAAACTTGTCTGAAACAATGGGTGGATTAAGTATATCTTGGGATGATGGTAATATTTATATATAGGCCCACAAAATTAACCTATGGGGTTATGCAATATTGTTACACTGGTAGGCATGACCTGTGGAAATCCTAGTAGTGAGGATGCAAGCCTAAGGGAAGCTTGTATCATTTTGTGTGTGGGACACGTTTCAGTCAGTACACCATACATAGGTATCAAACGAGTACTCCGAACTAGGTCGGAGTCGGGGCACGCCTAATGAGCTAATTGTAAGAGATCCAAAAGAAGGGAAGGTGTCTGGTGGCGCTCTCCATCGGGCTTATGTGCGTTCATGGGTCCTCCTGCTCGGGAAGATAAGACGATGTGGCATCGGTAGATATGGTTGTGCACATCCTAAAAACGAAGGTTTACCACTTTAAAAGGTGATACATCCTACTGTGGGGCCAACATAGGGTATCTACAGAGTAGGGAGCTGATCGATTGGGTAGTAATTAAGGTACATCTAGAATCTGGAGTTCTTAGCAGCCCGTTATTATCCTTAGGGGTAACTCCGGTATGTTCAGTTGGGCTTCCTGTTAAATTGTATAGGGTTAAACCTCTCACTAGAAGTACTCCTAAGTCTATCATCTTGTACTTTTTGGGGATCGTCTTGTTCTAATGATACTAGTATTGGTGTAGAGAAAGAAAAATATTAGAAAAGTGCTATACATATACGTTATGTTCAGTTTATCCTGTTTACCTTGTCATACCTGCCTCGTATGCTGTTATATATCTCTCCAGTTTATATGCCTGCCATGATGCTTTTACTTATTTATATGCTAAAAGTAACTGGAATCATCAAGTTTTAGGTCTGAACTATTTTGTTCCCTCTTCTTTCTCTTTCGTCCCACCCCTCCTCCCCCAAGGTTCTCAGGGTGGGAATACTCAAGCTTGACCAGGATTCTGTTTTCGTTCTGTTTGAAGCTGCTTAGATGTACTGCTCAATTTCATATCTTCTCTACTATGGCTATGCTTTTGGGGATTATGCTCTTTTCATGTTTATTGTACTCTGATGATTTTAGTACAAGACATATGTTTTAAGTTGATGTACTGGGTTTTTATATATTTCAGACTCATGATGTTACCATGTTTTGAACCATGATGTTTTATGCTTAATAAAGTTTTAAATTCCGCTGCCATTTTATATCTTTCTTGTAATGTTTCTATTTCTATTTACCTATAACGCTTCACGAAACTTAATGCACTCTCTTAAAGAGTGACATTAATGGACGTGGGGTGTCACATTAAGGCCTGTGAGGAGAAAGAAATATTGCATCATGAGGGGCACATTATAGAGGTGCTTAGAGTTTGGTTATAGAAATACCGTCAAGTTAACAACCAAATATACAGAAGTTACAACTAGGTTATGACTTTTAGAGTGGAAATCTATTGCTTGTTTGTATACTTGTCATTGAGTTGAATAGTAAGCATTTGCATGATCAGCAAGAAAATATAAGAACTTATAGCATCACCTTGCCAAATACGCTGATTTCCTGGAAAATGACTACACATATACTCATTTATATAAAGGGAGTATATCTATCTTTTTTATACACATAGATCTATCCACGTGGTGAAAACTACAGTGAAGTTCATCCTTCTTAACACATACATAATAACTGACCAACTAATAAAGTCATATGCTTTGCAAAGGTCTATCTTAATTAAACATCTTTCTCTTTAACTTTTACTATCATAACCCCTAATAAGCTCATGTGACATAAGAATATTATCAGAAGGTACCCCATTCACTCATGAATGCACTCTGGTTAAAAGAAATCAAGTTTGGGAGAACTTGCTTCGACATGCTAGCTAAAATCTTAGATACACATTTGTAGGTTGTATTGTAGTAGCTAATAGGTCTGAAATGATTGACAATAACTGTACTGGAAGGTTTCAGGAATAAACATATTATTGTAGCATTAATGTTATTGAGCATTCTGTTGCATCTAAAGAAGTTCTTGATTGCTTTTGAAAGTGTCTTTAACAATATTCCAACAAGTGGTAAAGAAACATGCATTGAACCCATCTGAACCTTTAGAACAATTCTTTTGGATATCAAAAAGAGAACCTTTAATCTCATCATCAATAACATCTTCAGAGAGCATACATATTTGGTTAGAATGTGTAAGGAAGGGAAATGCAAATGATCGATTATGGTGGTATTGAGAATTTGATTAACAGTACTGCCACTGGATATATGATAGTGTTGGAAACATTTTGTATATGTAGTGAATTTATTAAAAAAAAATACAATGACTAAGAATTTATTATTGAGTCATTATTGCAGTAGAGACGTTAAAGGTTATAACAGTAATATATATGTATATATATGATCCGTTATTGTGATGGAGCAGTTAAACTAGCACAACGGTCATCCGTTACAAAAACAAATGGTATTAAAATGTTGCTATGAATGATAATAAATTAAAATTTAGTAACATTCATCAGCTTTGAAGCATATACAATTTACACGTTATAAATTGCATTTTTGAACGTTTCTTTTATTTATTATGGTATTAATCGTGATCCAACTTTCCTTCCACTAACATAGCGAACGTTACATTTTTTGCATTATTTCTGTATACAAAATAGAATAGATAAATAAAAATATAGGACGATTTCTCATCTTCCCAGCTCTTCAAAAACCATCTTATCTTCATTGAAATTTTTCATTACAAAAAGAAAAGAGCAGTACAACTTTTTTATTTGAGTGAAAATCAGGCTCAATTCGTTTATGCAAGCAAATTGATATTGAAGAAGAGGTTGTTTTATCCTAGAGGTGGCAGCGAAAAGTACGAATTATTTTACGCCATTGAGAAGATCGCCGAAGCGCCTTCAAGAGAGCGACTTTGTACCTGACTCAGCCATTGTTTTTCCAATAAATTGAAGACATTCTAAAAAACAATAGCCTCGACTCCAAATTTTGATGACGCTACTCCTTCCTCCACATTCCAGATCCCTCTTGTCACTGCTGCCCCATTAATATTCGAAGGGCTGCACTTCAAACGCTGGCGTCAGAAGATGGATTTCATTCTGACCATGAGAAAAGTGTTTGCTGCATTCATGACTAACAAATCATAGCTACCAGAGAAACTCGATGAAGCTGATGCCGCCTAGAAGGCTTCCTGGATAGAACAATCGAAGAAACTCCATATTTGGATTAAGCAAGACTACCTCTGCAAAAATTTCATTATCAACGGCCTCAGCAATGACCGATATGACTACTATAATTTTGACAAATCAACAAAGGAGATCTGGGAGGTGCTGAAAAAGAAGTATGACATGGAGGAGGCAGTGGTAAAGAAATATGTTGTCAGTTGTTACCTCAAATATCAGATGACAGACAACAGGTCAATAGAGATCATCTACGAAGGTTAGTTTTAGATGAACAGTTCAAGATTGCTGTAGTTATTGGAAAATTGCGCCAAGGTTGGAAGGACTTTAAAAATGTTTTTGGCATAAGACTAAGTAATTTTCCTTTGAAAGCTTGATCACTCATCCGCATATCGAGGAGGAAGCTTCAAAGCAGAAGCAGAAAGAGGAAGTGCTAGTTGTCACCAATAACAGAACTAAAAATACCAAACCCGTTGTTCTTAAACCAAACAGAAGTCTTTTAAGAATCAAAACCGTCGTAACAAGCAGAATGAGAACCGACAAGTTATCAAAAAAGGACAACAACGACCAACCCGAAAGATTGACTCTGGGCAGCTGTTTATATGTTGTAACTTTGGAAACCCAGGTCATATGGCACGCAAGTGTCAAAACAGGCCATGCCCTACACCGTAAGAGAACCTGACTGAGGTCCCTTTTTTGGCTATGATTATTGAGATTAAACTTATTAGTGGATCAGAGGGTTCGTTGGTGGATAATGGTGCTTCTCGCCATGTCTATTATGATTGTGATATGTTAACTACATACATGACTTTCAGTGATCAAAAAGTGTTGTTGGGAGATTCTCACACCACTAAATTTATTGGGATTGATAATGTGAAAATCAAGTTTACCTTTGGAAAGGCAGTTATTATGAAAGATGTGATGCATACTCCAAAGGTGAGGGAATCTGGTTTCTGGTTTTCTCCTTAATAAGGCTAAGTTTACTCATGTTATAGGGGCTAGCTTGTATAGCTTAACTTGTAAAGATATGTTTCTGGGAAAGGGTTGTTCTTGCAACGGAATATTTTAACTTAATGTTAAATCTGATAAAGTGGCTGGTTCTACTTGTATGATTTTAATATTTGACACTCTAGATTATGTCACGTTAATTAACATATAATTCATAACATAAGCATCTTATATATGATTCCTAAAACTGATTTTGATAAATGTGAATTTTTTACTTAAGTAAAATTACAAAGAAACCACATAAATATGTTGATAGAATATTTGAACCCTTATATTTATGACATTTTAACATATATGAGCTTGATAGCACATTGACTAGACGTGGATACTGGTTTTATTGATGACTATTCTGATTTCACTTATGTTTATCTTATGAAAAATAAAAGTGATGCATTTGACATGTTTAAAAAATTCAACATTGAAAATCAATCCAATCGCAGTGATAGAGGAATAAATATGAATCTAGTCCAATTCTGGATTTCTATTAACTATATGGTATAATACATGAGAGAACTACACCTTATTCACCTGAAATGAATGTTAAAGCTAAAAGAAAAAATAGGACCTTTACTGAATTGGTTGTAGCATTTTATTAAATTCGGGTGTAGCAAAACATTGGTGGGTGGATATATTATTAGCTATGTGTTATGTTTTAAACAGAATCCCTAAATCAAAAAGTAAAATTTCACCTTTTGGAATTTTAAAGAATTACAAGCCCAATGTGTACAATTTTAGAACTTGGCGATGTTTGCATACATTCGTATTCCCGAAAAATAGTTTTAGCGTAGGATCAGATATTATGGATTTATATGTATATGCAGAAGCTTAACAATGTGATATATTAAACTTATGTATTAGTTACGCAAGTAAAAATGTATAAACTAAATATAACGATATAACAGATAAGCACTATGTAAATGCAATAAAATAAAATAATGACACCAGGAATTTTTATATTGGTTTGGAGCACTGTCCTAGACTTTTTCTGGATTTTCACTAGAAACACCCACACGTCACCTGGAGAAACTGGTTAAAAACAAAACCGAGCAACTAAACGGGATTTCATGCCTAAGAAAACAGAACAAGTCTTCAATAACACGCCTTAGCAAGCAAACAAGAATTTAATAATAAGCCTGAGCAACTGAATAGGACTTCAACAATACTACAAGAGCTTTTGACTTTAATATGTGTTCTAAGCAACACTGATTAGTCACTAATTGAGAACACCCTTCCTATAATCTTATACTCGGATATTTGATGTGTGTGTGAAGATTTGAAGGAAGTATATTGCTTATTGAATCGAGAAATTTGAAATAGAATCAATGATTTAAAGAAATAAGAACGAATTTGAATGCTTTTAGAATGTAAAATTGTACAGAAAATAAGATCAGAAATTAGTGCAAGAATCGATGAATTGGAAAGTGAAATTTTGTGATGTATAAATAGTATTGATGAGTGGTAATTGTTTTTGCAAAGATTCATTGAATATACGCAATAATTTCTATTTAGAAATGGATCACAACTCTTCATGAAAGGAGATGTCTTTTCATAAATATGACTGTTAGATTCGGATCATTCGACTGGTCAAAACTCACCAGTCAACTGGTTAAAAATGTGTGTGTGCATGTGTGTGTGTGTGTGTGTGTGTGTATATATGCACACAAGAAGCCAGGACTGTGGCTTTTAAGCCCTACCAGTCAACTGGTAGAGATATGACCATTTGAGGGTTAATTTCACTAGCATCTATTCATAATTTAATAATACATTAAATGGATGTTAAAACTGGTTTTTTAAATGGTTAAATAAAAGAGGAAAATTTATATGGACCAACCTGAAGGATTTGTAGTTCCTGGCTAAGAACATAAATTTTGTAAATTAGATAAATCATTATAAAGTTAAAAACAAACCCTTAAGCAATGACCTGAAAATTTTGATAACTTGATAATCTCACATGGTTTTAAAGTTAATGAAAGTGACAAATGCATTTATTATAAATTTGAGAATGACATTTTGTATTATCATATGTTTACGTGTGGATGACCTACTTATTTTTGGGTCAAACATTTATGCCATGGACACTATTAAATCTTTGTTAAGTGCCAATTTTGACATGAAAGATCTAAGTAAAGCGAGTGTAATCCTCGGTATTAAGATTACTAGGTTCGAAAAGGGACTTTATTTGAATCAATCTCATTACGTCGAGAGGATTCTAAAGAAATACAGTCGCTTTGACTACAAACCTGCATGTACGCCTTATGATCCCGGTGTAAAGCTTTTAAAAACACCGATGAAGGTGTATGATAGTCTGAATATGCGAGCATCATCGTTAGCCTTCGATATGCCACTGATCTTATTAGACCAGACATTGTGTATGTCATGGGATTATTGTGCAGGTTTACCAGTAGACCTAGTATAGAGCACTAGCATGCTATTGAGAGGATCATGAGATACCTTGAACAAACTATGAAACTTGGACTACATTATGAAAAGTTTCCTGCTGTTCTTGAAGGTTATTTAGATACAGATTGGAATGCTTTATCTGATGATTCAAAGTGACCAGTGGCTATATATTTAGCATTGCTGGAGGAGCTGTTTCTTAGAAATCCAAGAAACAAACTACTTTGGCTCAGTCTACTATGGAGTCAGATATGATAGCGCTAGCCACAGCTGTTGGATCTAGATTAACCCTCGAGTGGGGTGAATAGGGTTAATTGGAGTTTTACAAAATATTAAAATTATCACAGCACAAATTTCAACAGCTAAAATAAACGAAGCAAGTAAATGACCCGGATTTTACCCAGCTTTAGCAAACCTTGCCTACTACTGCATTCCCCAAGATTTCTACAAGGTACTAAAAAAAGCCCCTCAAAAAACCCTTTAAAATTGCAAACTCTGCTCCTGTTCTATTCCTACACTCAAAACCCTGCACTGATCTTTATCCCCAAGATCGAATTTCCCCGAATTACAAACCCGTAACTCGTAAAACCTAGCTATAAATTTTATAACTAGCAATCTCTAGTTTTTCAGACAAACAAGAAAAATTGATGGATGGTTACATATGAAAAATCCCTTTGTAAGATATAATATGTTAGCCTCCCTTATTTCTTTGGGATGTCTTCGCTTCAAAAATGTCAGTCGAGCAAAATTAGGATTTTCCCTTGCCAAATCAATTTGTGAGTTCGAATAATCTTAATGAAATAAGTCTTTGATGGATCAATCGATGTTGCTCCTTGTTTAATGATTTGGGGAATGATTTGCGATAGAAACACGTGAGTTCTCTGGATTTTCTTTTGCTTTCGTAATTTGTTGCCTTTGGATTTGATACAATCAATTGCCAATGATGATGTGGTGTAAATAGGATTTAGAAATCTGTTAACATCCTATGATTTCACACGATGGCTTAGTTTGATTTGTTGTGTGATTTTGTTGCCTTGGTTTGAGCTTTGTTGGTTTTCTGAGATCCTAGAAACAAATAAAATTGATCTTGTCTATTTTGCTCTTGCTTGATTATTACCTTGCCGTAAATGATTGAATTTGGAATCAATTCGAATGATTTTTTGCTGAAAATTTGGTCTTTGAATCCCCTCTAGGTTTTTGAAAAATATGGAAACAATTAAAATTGTTCTTCTTGCCTAAAAAATGTTTTTGAACTTTTCTGGAAAATTTCTTGTGTGATTGAATATCTGTGAACATTGCTTGACTTTGCCGTTTTTGGAATCAATTCAAAATGTTTTTGGCCACATATAAAAAACTGAAAAACAAATCTTTTGTGATTAAAACATTCCAGAGATTTGCTTTGCCCCTTTTAACATTTGCGAACAATAACGTTCTCGGAAACATTGAATAAAAATCTTGCCAATGAAATTGTCACGTGATTTTCTGGAACCAGATAGATGTTTCATTGTCTTTGTAATATTATGGAAATAGAAGTTTGATAGTAATTTATTTCTCAGCATTCTTGTAAGAGAAAAATTCACTTATTTTACTAGTTTGACATGCATCCCATTTTACTTTGAGGTTGTTCACATGTATATTGACTAAATCGGTTTCTTAAGCTTCTTGAATATGTCTTTATGGCAAGTCTTTATGCCAAAAAAAACTTGCCATGCTATCCGAGTTGTTCATTGGCATGTTGATACATTGGGTCGTAGTGCTGTCTGCATGGTTGACTTGTCATTGTTGAGTGTCATCCATATACATATACGTATATACACACTAACTTATATATATGTATATATATATATATATATAGGGGAACCTACTTCCATGTTTGCTTGAACTAGTGACTTGACTTGCTCCATCTTGGTATAACCTGTTTTGTTGCTTGTGACTTATTGCACTCAACTGCTGCACCTATAATTACCATTGACTTGAGCTTCTCGGCCATGCTCATTTGTATTTGCATGTACTCATGCTATATACATCTTCTATGTCGTGTATATGCCATAATGTTTGTATAAGCCGCTACCATGCACATTGCATGAACCTATTTTGTTGCCACTTGATAGTTCGGATTTTCTGGCTTTGGTATTCCAGTTTACATTCATATTTTGACTTGACATTATTGTTTTTGATATATCCAATTAGTACGTATAAATTATGTATATATACACAAAGAGTATATGTGTGTGTGTATGTAGCTTGCCATCATGCTGACTTGACTTACCATCCATGTTTTCCCACACTGATGGTTTTGAATTTGCATTTGAACTTATCTTCCTGCATGACAAACTTCATGACTGCAAACAAAAGTGTGTGTGTGTGTGTATACATATACATATATATATACACTTGTGTGTATATATGTATATCAACTTTGCATATACACCACCCATGTACCTGTGTGTATCATTTGCCATTTGTGTGCTGCATATCACTGTATCTCTTAGTGCATATATCATTTTGTTGACCATTTGGCATTTTCTCTGTCCATTTTCTTTTATCTGCCATTTTTGTGCTTTGCTTCATATTTTCTTGTATATGACCATTTGTTACATGGCCTAAGCTTTGCTGTTGAGTCATATTTGTGTTGACTTGGTACTTGATCATTTACTGCCGCATATACATGCATATTTATATACAATTATGTATATGTGTGTTTGGTTCTTTGCATTTGAACTTGCCACTTGCACATTGCATCATTGAAAGTGTTGCTTTGACTGTTTGCATTGAATTCCTTAGTTATGTCCGTTCACAAATATTTGACCATATTGTACCTGCACAAAAATATGTGAATATACACACACATGTATGTGTATATACACACACATGTATGGGTATACATAAATTGTGTATGTGCAATATATATATCTATACTAATAATACAAATACCTCTCCATGGTGAAACTTTTTTGTATGGTCAAAAAAATCCTTTGCTCTCAACGCAACTGAAGTGAATTGCAACGTTTAACGGAAGGGTGAAATTGTAATTCCAAACACACATATCCAAAACCCACTACTGTTTTGGTTGGTCAAACTATGTCGGCAGTTTTTTTTCCTCCACTTTCCCACTCTGTTATTCCCATCTTCTTCCTTCTTTTTTGGTAAAAAAAATTGGCGTCCACCCTTCATACCTCCGTTTTATTGCCTTCCATGAAATTCGGTCTGAATATCATATCCAACTACAAGCGCGTTGTCTTCTTCTTGCAACTCAGTATCAATTCCTCCTGAAATTGGAAAAAGATTGTCGCTTGCCTCCTGTTGTTAGTTTGGTAAGAAGCTTGATGTTCTTATATGTCTAATTTACTTAATGTTTCAGTTAGGTTTTGATTTTGGATTTTCGGTTTTATGTCTCTTCCTTTTCCAACCAGTGTCGATTTACTCGGAAATTTGGGGTTTCAGATTCAATGACCCTTCTGATTTACAAACTTGGGGTTTGTGTTGAACATCGAAGAGGTTTACAACTGCTGGCTATTAGGTAAAATGCTTCCTACTCTTTTGATTTAACGTATGTTTCAATCGGGTTTAAATTTGGGGTTCCAGGTTTGATGGATAACATAATTTGACATGTCCCTGCGTTGATTAGCTCAAAAATTGGATCTGCAATTTAATGTTTGAATGGTTTGGGGTTGAAGAATGGCAGCACAGTTAAAAAGGCCTCCACTCTCACTTTTTGTATGGTTCCATATTGCATTAAAAATTATCAAAGAGCTTGCGATTTTGTTTCCTATGTTTCTGTCAGATATCGATGGAGAAAGCTTGAATCTTTCTTATGTTCCTAAGGAACACTGATGGAGAAAGCTTAGATCTGTGTTTGCTAACGGTGGTGGTACAGTATTTGGGTAATGCTTCCTTCCCCATTGTTCATTTAACTTGATTTTCTTTTCTTTCAATTGTTAGTATAAAGAAATAATTTAGGAGAAAACTCATTCTGTATAAATTTTAGTAGTTTTAGTCATGTTTCTTATGTTCCCACAAAATAGATTTTAAGGTTTGGTTGTGCTAATAATTCAGTTATAAGAAATATATGTTTGCTAATTGGATTTCATAATTTATTTTATATATGCGATCATGCTGAATTCTTCAAAATATGAAACATGGAATTATAAAAGTACTTAATTGTGCTATTAATTCAATTATAAGAAACATATGTTTGCATCATGTTTCTTATATTCCCACAAAATAGATTTTAAGGTTTGGTTGTGCTACTAATTTAGTTGTAAGAAATATATGTTTGATGATTGGATTTCATAACTTATTATATATATGCGATAATGCTGAATTCTTCAAAATATGAAACATGGAATTATAAAAGTACTTAGTTGTGCTATTAATTTGATTATAAGAAACATATGTTCATAACTAATTACATATATATATATATATATATATATATATATATATGTGTGTGTGTGTGTGTGTGTGTGTGTGTGTGTGTGTGTGTGTGTGTGTGATCATTCAAAATACTTCAAAATTTAATGATAGAAGAAATTAGTAGGTATGCTAACTAATATGAAATATAGAATTCAATATCGTATTTTTTTTTAAATAATATGTGAATTAAAGCTCTTTATATCTCAGTAGCAATATCTGTATATATTAATTAAATGACATTTATAATCATTTTTTTATATTACATTGATTTCTTCTATATTGGTAATTCATTTTGCTCAACTCATTGGGATATAAAAGTTCTTTATAGATTGCATGCAAGACAAAGAGCCCTTGCAATTAGACATGCAACATTCATTAGTAACTTATTTTATATGATTTGGTCTAATTTTTGTTTGTTTTCTTCAGTTGCCATAATCTCGCCATAGTAGCGCATATTGCATATGTTTGTTCTTCTAAGACATAACCTTCATTCAAGAAAAATTAAATTACTGTATTTTTCTTAAATAATATCCACTAATGCAATAACGGTGACAAAAAGCATTCCATTTTCAGATACCAGATCAAAACTTCAAAGGCCAATAAGCAATATATTAAATGAATCATGTGAGAAAGTTGGAATGAGGAAGTAAACTGACATTATATTTTTTTTACTAATTGGCATCTATTTTGTTAGGTGTGCAGCCAAATTATGATTTCAGCTTTAAATGTTTGATTTTTGCCTCAAATAAGTGCTATTGGCAGTAATACAAATTTTGTATGCTGAAATTTGCAGATGGATTCTCTTTCTTTCTACTCATGTGACAAAGCAGTTTAAAGCATGCTTATAAAACATGATATCACATTTGCAGAACATATATGAAGAACATGCATTGGAAGATATGGGGAGGGGAGCTCATTATTCAGATAAGGAGAGCTAAGTTGACTGATTTGACAGTTGAAGCTGATATTAGCTAAGACGAATAAGGTGAGATTTTCTAGAATAATGAATTGATTGATTTTGAACTGAATATAATTGATTGATTTTAGTTTGCTAAGATCATTCGATATTATAATTCACAAATGGGTACTGTTTTTGGATAGGAGATTTATGAAAATTTGACCGTCTTACTATAAATTTATATTTTCATTGTAAGCAAGTAATATAAATGACGAGTTGCATATTATCTTTAGGTAACAATGCACCGAAGCTTCATTCATAGATTCTTCTGGAAAAAAGTTACTATTGAAAAATCCATGTTTGACAAAAATGTGGCATTTTAATAAGTTATGTAGAAAGTCCATGAGTTTGATGAATTTGACACAGATATGCTTATTAACGATGATTCTATTGCCAAGCCAGTCTCTGATTTGCAGTCTAAATGTATTTTACTTTTATTTATATATCGGATCTACTGATGTGTTAATTTGATGAAAAAATTTGTACAGTTATGTGTTTTGAGCTTTAGACCATGCTAGGGGACACAAATTGATGCGATACCGAGGATGTAGAGATTTTTTCAATCCTGTATCTTTATCTGCGAATGTTCTGATCATTAAGGTAAATCATTTTAAGGCTTCATGTTTACCATTTTTTACTGTCTAATTTAACTACAATATAGATTACATTGTAATTTAGGTGACATGGAACATCATTTTGCAGATGTAATTACTGTTATGAAGATGTGCGTTCAAAGGGTACCATCATATACCCAATACTATAAGTTAATTGTTTTAGTCAACTGGCATGTATATTGAAAGCAAAAATATATAAATATATTATTTGCCTACCATTAGCTTTGATTTTAGTTGAACATGACAATATTGAGATTCCTTTACGTTTCAAATTAAGCTTTTCAACCTACCCTACCATGGTTGAATTTAGTGTTAATTGATCTACTTGGTAACAAATTTATGTTCGTTGCTGCTTTGATGGCAAGAGTAAATCATTTTTCTTTTGCATTTAGTAGACAAGTTAACCCAAGTAATTAACGTTCAAAGAAAAAAGCAAAAAATAATAGTAGGAGAAATAGATTTTATAATAAGTAATTTGCTTTTGCATTTAGTTGACACGTACTCATTTTTCTCTTAATTATAGTCAAATTGGGGGACGTGATATTGACAGCAATACAAAATTTTGTATGCTCAAATTTGCGGATGGATTCTTTCTCTCCACTCATGTGACAAAGCAATGAAGCCTCTAAACATGATACAGGCATGGGATGCACAGCTGATCTAGGAGTGTGAAGGGGTGAACTAACGGCAGGAAAAACACACTTTAGGCAATTGACAACTAAAGGTTGCAAGTCTGTAAGTGATGTAGAAAAGGGGAAGTAGATTTCTGACATATATGTGTCCAGGCTGAAACAATTTTATACTATATGAACCTTCCAAATGAACGACCCTACTGCATTATTGCATGCGCTACTGCATTATTGCATGCGCTACTGCATTTGACATGTGTATTGCATATTACTGTGTATCCACGTCAAATTAAACAAAATTTAATGTTTTCTACTCTCTTTTTTTCTTCCAATATTCCACATTTTCTGCATACGCATAGCTGTAATGACTGCTCATTCTTAACTTTATTCCCACCTTTGGTCAAATACATCTATGCACACGCCCATCGGGCGTGCATATGTACTGGTATATATATATATATATATATATATATATATGAGCACTAAAGACACTACCTACCTTGTGGTATTTACAGTGAATCACCGTGAATATCACAAGTCATGAAATATGATTAGAAACGCACCAAAATTCTAAGGCAAATAAATTTTAATATAAAATTATATCTGCTAAAATTTAAAATTATTTTGTTCTAGTTTACTCTGTGTGTTTCTGTGATAGGTAAGCAGGTGACTGGACTGGTAGTGAAGCAGATAGAATAAGTGAGTGACATAATGCATATGAGTGAGTGACTGTATATGAGTGGCTGAGTGTTGTAGTGAGGAACATATGTAATAAATGAAAATGAATGTGAAATTGAAATGTAATATAATACAATGAGATGTACAAATAGTGGAGTTGTAAGATTGTACTATTGAAATGTTTGAAATAAAATATTATATTTAAATAAAATACCGTTTGAATATACAAATTCTAGTGTAGTAGTATTTTATTCAAATATAAATATTTAATTCTGTTTGTGATGAAGTAGAATAGTACAATTACAAACACATTTATGATAATAATATTATATATTTGTTATCATCAAACAAAAATCTTATAATTGTTATATACAACAATCTCCCCTTTTTTATGATGACAAACACATAATAAGATTTTGAAAACAGCAAATGTGTTTGACGGTGAATTGTGGAACTCCCCATATATGTATGCTCCCCCTACAACAGAACTCCCCCTAAATATGTGCAAGAGTGAAAAAGAAAAATAATAATTGAAACTTCAATATTGAAATATTCAAGAAATATTTACTCGTCGATCAAAATGTTAACCATTCGCTTTTTTGTTACCATCAAAAGGATACAGAAATCAAAATAGTGATGAAACATAAACTAGAAATATAAAATCAGCACAAGAGAGAACATTCATCTTAAATCTCATTCAGTCAAACAAAGATCATAATATTCTAAGAACTAGAAGCAAATTTCACATTCTAGAATGATAGATTTACGATGAATTTTATAAAATGGGGAAAGTTTTAAATACATATGGATACCAACTATTTTCATATACATTTCTAAAAATTAAGCACAAAACATGATGGATTTATATTACGATTATAAATCAAATTAGAAGACAAAAATAAATAATCTCAAATCCAAATGACTATCAACCAACAAATCATAATATATCATAAAATATTAACACATTTCACAAGTTAGAAAATGGAGTTATAATGGTTTTTACACCCCAAGGATGATTTCATATAAAATTTTATTTATTTTCTTTTGTTTTTCTTTACATTTTAATTTTAAGAGCACACTAGCCACGCATAACTAGATCTTGGATTTTTAAATGAGGTCAATTGCAAATTAAATTATTAGTAGTCTCATAACCATGCATGACCAAATCTTGGAATTTTAAATGAGGTTAAAGAAACACTTATGCATATCATATATTTATCATTTTCTTTTACAAAATCTCCTCAGTATATAAAACCAATATGGATGATAGAAATATGGTAGGTACAGAAATGATTGTGAAATAAATTTCTAAATTAATCCTATTTTGAAATATGCTCAACTGCGATGGGATCTCTGAAAATCTTCAATTATCTCTTTTTCTGAAAAATAATATAGTCACATTTCCATCATACAATTTAAAACAATATATTTAATTGATTTTTAAAAAATAAACTCTCCATATTAATATAAAATCATGATGGATTACAGAAGGATGATAGGTAGAGAAGATGTTTGTGAAATAAGTCCCAATTTAAAGATATTATAAAAACTATTCAAAACGTCATGAGAATTTAAATAAAATTTCCTCTTGTGAAATATATTATAGTCACAACTCATCACAATTTCAAAAACCTGATAATAATTTTGATGAATTATAAATACTGTTCAATTTGGTTATTGATTTCAATTTTAGAATAAATAATCAATAAATGATTTTAAAATTGAAATACAAAAGGGATTTGAAAGATCTATGTAGTTTGAAAACCAGTTTTATAAAATCAGACAAAAGAATAAGAAATATTACAGGGATACCACTTGGAGCTCGTAATTGCCATAGTAGTATTCTAGTGTATCTCAAACAAATAAATCAATTACCAAGCCAAGCAAGCACTTCAGTTCCAATTATCAGAGTAGTAAAACATTAAATTCCTAAAAAAGTATCACAAGAATTTTGCACAATTATTTCTACCAAGCATGGGAGATGATTCATGATCCATGGTAAAAACGGTTCTTTTGAAATTGCTTGATGAGATGTGTAAGTTTTCAATTCAATGAATCGATTACACAAGATTATAATTTAAAATCCAAGAAGTGTGTGAGACTTAAGAAATCTAAATTTTCAAATGATTTCAAACAATCAAATATGCAGGCCAAATGATCATGATTTAAAAATAAATTTCAAGATTCAACACAATGATCCAAGCCAAATGTTTTTCAATTCAGAAATATCTGAGCCAATCAAAAAAACTATAAAATTATCACAATTGAAAAATAATAATGTGCTATAATGAATATAACTTTTATGTCTTTCCAAAATGAATTAGAAGAAACTCAAAACAGCAAAGGTGTGTGAAATTTCATTAATTTTTCAGATCTTCAAAAAATTTAGAATTCAAATTAACAGTGTTCAAAATATGGTAAGAATGCTTCAACATTGTTAGGAATTCAGAAATAAAAAAATAAACTTCAAAATAATTGCAAAATTTACAATTTTGAATTCAAGATTTGGAAATGATTAAAATATGAGAGTTTTCATAAAAATGGGGCAAGTTTCCATAAAACCAAGTATTCTGCAATTTGAAGTTAAGAAGCTCAAGAAGAAGAAAAAAATATGGTGGCATTGTCAATGCAAATAAGCATAATCAGAAAAAAAAGAAAGGGTGGAAGGAAGAATAAGATGTAGGAATAAAATTAGAAAAAAAAAATAATAAATGTGAGTCAAGAGATTATACCTGGTTTTGCAGCAGACATTGTAGATCTCCAACGCATTAATCATGGCTAAGGAACAAAGAATGTAACAACCCGTATTTCTGATAATATGTTATATTGTAAATCGAGGAAGAAATTAATTCTAAAATCTGAATCAAGGGAAAACGAGCTATGCCATTGTGTTCGTCTCGGAAAAATACGCGAAATAGAGTCCGAGTTTTCGAAAATCGGAGTCCGTATGACCCGATTAAGGCCCAGCGAAGTTTTCAGAAAATTTCTAAGTAAAAACAGATTTCAAATTCAAACCTGAACTTGGAAATTGGGCCAGTTGGGCCAGGCGGCAAAAATTCCCGCCACAGTACCCAAGTCGACAGCCCTGTCGACTTGGGAGTCGACTTGGTCTGACCAGGTCGACAGCCCTGTCGACATGGCTGTCGACTTGGCTCAGACGCCCAGTCAAGCCTGGTGCACCCTTTTGAGAATGGGTTGAGCTAGGGGGCCAGATTCGGTTTTGAGGGTTGAGATTGCAACTAGGGTTTTATCCTATGGTCTAAAACACTAGCCTAATCTATAAATAAGACCCTAACCTACCCTAAATCATCATTAATCTATCCTACAACTAAACTATGGCAAAATCAATCCTCTCATGGCCTCCACTCTCTTCATACAATTCCTAAATCAAATTTCTAAGAGATTTCCATGCATACAAGTGCATTTAGGCTTGTATGATCCTCTTTAGCTTGCATTAAAGTCTAGTTCTTATATTTGCATCATAAAGGAGGAGTCTTGATCAAGTTTGCTTGCATTTTTGGGGTTTTTGGTTGCATGAGGGTTTTCTTACATTTGCAATACTCATTTGAGTCCGCATAAGCATTGTAAGCCCTATTCCTTTCATACTTGAACTTTAAAGTTAAAAGTATGATATGCAAGTTGACATATGTTATGCAAGTTTGTTTATGCAAGTATGATATGCAAGTTGACATATGTTATGCAAGTTTGTTTATTCAAGTATGATATGCAAGTTGACATATGTTATGCAAGTTTGTTTATGCAAGTATGATATGCAAGTTGACATATGTTATGCAAGTATGATATGCAAGTTGTCATATGTTATGCAAGTTTGTTTATGCAAGTTTGATATGCAAGTTGTCATATGATATGCAAGTATGTTATGCAAGTTTGGGATGGTCATATGGTTCATGTTATCATGTTATGCATGCTTTTTGGGCCTAAAAATGTAATATGCAAGTGTATGCACACATGAACCTTTCATATGCCACCATGTTGAACTTGTGGCTTCAACACCTTTATGTCATGATTATGTCAAGTCCCCTCTTTCTATCCTTTATGCGCTATGGCGATATGTAAGCGATGGGATTGCGTTTGGGGTTGGGTAAACTTAAAAGACATAAAAACATGAGCTTGGGAATTTACCTATTAAGTTAGGTCTACCCATTGGGAATTTACCTATTAAGTTAGGTCTACCCAATTGCTTGAAAATTTGTAATATGTTTTGGAAACATGATGGACATGACACTTAGAAAAGATAAGTGTGACAAACTCGAGGTTGGGTTGAGTGTGTAGCGTAAACCTACCCAGAACCGACCGGCCTAACTAGTTGCTACAAACAATAGGACCCAATGTGAGAAGTTGGTCATGTTGTACCTTGAACCCGAGGTTAGACCAAGTTGTGGTGTAAAGCTACCCGGAACCGACCGGCTTAACTAGTAACCGCAACAAAGTCTAATGTGAGAGGTTAAGGCGCATTAATTAATTAATGCTACATGATAAGGTTAAGAAAATCTGACTTATGACACTTAACCAATCTGAACTCGTAAGTTAACGGGGTTAAGTTAACCTACACTTAACCAATCTGAACTCGGTAAATTAACGGGGTTAAGTTAACCTACACTTAACCAATCTGAACTCGGTAATTCAACAGAGTTAAGTTGAACTATACTTGACCAATCTAACTCAGTAATTTGGTAAGACTAAGAACCAATTTGATACCTGGTCTGGATAAAACTAACTTGATTGATAAATTAAACGAACTTGTTTTGCGGATCTGTAGGACCCACACCATGTTGGGCAAGTTTGTAAATCTGTTATCTGATCCATTAGTCTGAAAACTGATCGTCTGAACCTAGTATGTCTGAACTCTGTTAATAAGTTAATCTGAATCTGATAGTCTGGGGACACAAGGGGGAATACTTGTGTCATCTGTTGTTTGGGACCCATATTAGTCAGTATCCCTTTCTGGTATCAAAACTTTGACCCAACCGTAGGTGGGGTCTGGGCACGCTTACTGAACTAATTATAAGTGGTTCATTCTGATAATGGCGATGGGTGTTGATGGTGCGTTCCAACCGGGTCATGTGCGTGCATGGATCCCGGTCTGCCTCTGAGGATGTAAGACACCGTGACATCTGTAAATATGCCTCTGCTAATTGGTTGCCACTTTAGGGAGTGATACACCCTATCGTGGGGCCGACACAGGGTATTTATGTATTAGGGAGCCGATCGCTTGGGTAGGATTTAGGGTACACTTAGTTCTGTCTGATTCTGTTGGTACCGTCTGTTTGTTGGGTGGCAACGCCCGTCTGTTTCTGAGTGGTACCGTTCTGTTAGGGTGGTAAAGGCCCATTATGGTTAGCATTCCGTTTCTGTACTTTATCTGTTGGGAGGGTAAAAGCCCATTTTTCCAAAACTCTAGTTCTGTATGGACCATTCTGTTCCGTTCTGTTTCGATATGAACATTGGGGTAACACCTAATCCTGTTATACTAGAATTGGTACCAAGAAGTTGGATCTTGGTTTGAGTCAAACACCTGATACTGGGCCAAGTTTAGGCCAAGGGATAAATTCTTGATTATACATGACATGTTAGAATGCTAATACACCTGTGGTGCAAAATCTTAATCCTGATTATGCGATGACACCTTTATCTACCTTGATAGTTAATCATCATGCTAGTATGTTGTTATCCTTATGTTCATACCTGCCGCTCATGCCAGTTAACTTTATCAGTTTACATTGATTGTAGTAGGGCTTACTCAGTCTTTTTGACTGACCTGTTTTCTTTCGCCTCTTTTCTTCCGTTTCCCTCCCCAGGTTTACAGGGTGGGAATACCAGTACTTAGCTTGGATCTTAGCTGCTTTTCTTGGATAGCTCATGTATGCTTTGGACTTGAGCTTGCTATGGTTTTTCCACTTTGGGGATAGCTACTTTATGTTTTCCTTTTCAGTTCCCGGTTTTATGTACTAGACTTGTTTTTTTGGAAAATTGACATGATGTTGTACTAGACTTGTTTTGAAATGGTTTAAAATCTTCCGCTGTTTTATCTATGCTTCTATGTTATTTACTCTGTTTACATATATACATATGTTCTTGTTCTGCCTTGATATATCATTATGCATGTTTACCTGATTCAAACGCCCCTCCAAAGTCAGAGTGCTTGCAAGAGTGGTACTGGCGGAGGTGGGGTGTTACAAAGAATAATTCAAAAATATAGAGCAACTTGAATTTAATCTCTCTTTTGCAAAGTGGTTCCTCTGCCTCCTCCGGTACCTATGAATTTATAGGATCGAGTGGTCTAACAAAGATCATTTTACCACTCATACTCCATTTACACGTATTTGTATAACAGTCCATCAGAATTTACCAAAGTGCCTTTAGGGACCGAAAACCATTTAAATTTAACCAAGCTCGTTTTATTACCATTCGGGTTCTGTAACGTCCTGGATTTTTCGGCCATTTAAATTTGAATATTTAAATTGTTTATATATTATATTCGGAATATAATGAATTTTTAATTGAATTTATTTAGAGTTCGAATATATATATTTATATATTAATTAAATCGAGCTCGAAAACGTCGCGGTAGTTCGAAATTTTCGATTTGAACTTTGACTGAATATACGGGGTCCGACATAAGTCAGATTTATGTGAAACGACGCACGTTGGAAACGATTCGATTATATTTTTCTAATGAAAGAGAAAAATCGAAATTCCAGCTTATAGATTTCAAGTTACGTTCAGTTCAAATTTTCAAATAGTCGCTGTGGAATTCGGTTTTTAATTTATAACGATTTAATTGTTTATATTATACGATTTTATAGCATCGGAATATTATTGTTAATGTCAAGGGTGAATTCTCTACGGGTTGATGTTGAAAATGTTGTTTAATAAATACAGCGATATTTATTTCATTATTTTTTTTCGTTAATCTAGCCGTCTAAATCTAGTTTACATTTTAACAAATATTAAATTAGATTTATAAATAAGACCCTTGGATATATATATATACCAACAGAAATAAAATATATGTGTTCGAGTCAATTAACTGCTCAATTTCCCGTTAGTAAGACAAGGCAGGGTAAAACTGAATGCGCTTAATTTGAAACTGAACTTGAATATGAATACACATGAGCGTGCACAATAATACGGACTCATTTGCATTCGGGAGTACATTAATACATTAAACCGTACATGTCGTGTTCATTTAGAATTAGGCAAAGTTAATACATTAATCTTTATACACAAATTCAAAATGACATAATACAAAGAAGAAACTATATACAAGATGTTATATACATGTTCGAGAATACAAAATACAAAGAAAGAAAAAATCAATGTTGCTAAAGTCTCGTGCCCTTTCCAGTACTAGCGAATCCATGTTGGCTCCATCCATTTTGATCTGCAAATAAGAAAGGAAAAACCCATTAAAATGGGAAATCTCATGATAGTAGTGGACAGGGTAAGGAAAGATCATGGGAACGAAAAGAAGAAAAAAAGAAGAAAAAAAAAGGGGGTCAATGTAGAAAAGAAAATCAAATGTAATCTGTATGGTCAAATTCAACAGTAAATTCACATGCAGTGAATCTCATACATACAAATCCAAGCAAGAAATATGTATCACAGAACCCAAGAGTTTCTGATCTGAATAGGTTATGCACATGTAAAAGATAACAAATCATTAACAGTGAAGAAAATCAAATCCATATATGTAAATATCAAATCTCCATAGACTGTGAACAACTAGGAAAGAAATCAAAAATATATGAATATATTTTTGCCATCAAATCCTTACGGCCAACAGCTAAGTCACATGCATATACAGTAACATTTATGTACAAAATTCACTGTTCACTTGTATTTTAAATGGAAGAAAAATCTATGCTTTTGTTCAAAATCTCTGAGTGAAACTTACAAGGCATAGCTAAACAGCTAGTAAGCAGCTTAGGTAATAGCTAAGTGGTTAAATAAATCCATGTACAAATTCCATTGTTTCCAAAACAGAAAATCTATAGTGCAGGACTCAAATCTTTGACAAAATAGGAAAAAACTTATTAGCCTCAAGATTCGATCACTGTTCAGTACTGAAGATGGTTCAATCAAACAGCCTATACATGTGCCTATATATCGAGAATTCTTTATACATCCACTATGTAATGCATTTATAAATCTGAACACAAAATCTAAAGGGGCAGATTTTAATGTCTGATTGAATTAACAAAACATAACATCACTATCACCTATCCAGTTCAACCAAAATCCACATTGAACAAATCTGAAGATCCTATACCAACAATCCGAACCAAAATCCAAGTACAGATTTGAATGGTGATTGAGATAACAATACGATTTGGACAGTGATTATATCCTATCACCCACTACTATAAATAGGACGTTCACGCAGAGGTAATTCACCATTCCAAAGACAACCCAAAACAAATGCAATAACAAGAAAATCCAAATTCAAGAATCAGAAAATCAAATAAAAACAGCACCGCAAATAAAGAAGCAAGTTAAAAGAAAACTTAGCTTTCGAATTTGTCTGTTGAAGCCGTCCTCGGTTTGGCTTGCTCGTGTGGTGCTAGAAGACTCGGTGGCTTGACCGTGGGTGGTGGATTGTTGAGGAGGCCGAAGGGGGTGGTGACACGCTGGGGTTCGGAGGATTAGAAGCAAGGGAAGCTCGAGAGGGTAGCAGCGGTTGCGCCAGAGACTAACTCCGATTTGCTGAAGACCGACGGGGGCGTAGGGTGTCGGGTTTTGCCCAGAAGCGATGGATCAGCGGAGGCGATGGGAATTAGGGATTTAGGGTTTTCGGTTTGATCAATTTTGTGGCGGCTGAATAATGAAGAGGAGGATCGGTGAATTAGGGTTTTAAACAAGGGTAATCGGGTAATGGGTTGGGCCGGAAATTGGCAAGGTAAAGCCCGTTCAAAATTTATTTTAAATCCATGTTTTAAATTCAATTTAGTTTATAAAATTCGTAATTCAATTTCTCTTTCATACGATCTCGGATTCAGGCGCGGTCAGATGCTTTGGTATCATGGAGTCGAGTAGATCGAAATGGAGCAGGCCCAGTCCGGATCTGAAGTAGCTGGAATTTTTATTCGAATTAAACGTCAATCTGATCAAAACCAGACAGTTTTATCGACAGATCAAAACCCAAGTGAGTTAAACTCACTCAGCTCTTCCAATTTATATTTTTTATAAATTGGATTTTTATTTTCGTGTTTTGATTGATAGTGTTTGACTGATTGCCTGTTATATAATCGTGGATTTAATTTCTGGGAATTTAACAATCGTTTAATTTCAGAAAATACCTACTGTGTTGGGGACGACCCATCACGAAAAAAAATTCCTTGATTGGTCACGTTTATGAATCGTGTTCGAAACTGTTTGACTTGTTTGAACTGTGTGATTTGGCTGTTGGTAATTATAAATCAAATGGTAGATGATTGTATTTTCGAACTTTATTCCGACAATTCTTCTGATAATAACCAATGGATGTCGTGTGTTGAATAATTAGGCATCGCCTGACCTGTTAATCAGTTGATGTATAAAATATGGGTTTTTATCGACCATGGGTCGATAATATTTAAGTTATAAATAGATTTTTGAAGTTAGTACATGGAAAAGTTATTTCAAAGAAAATAAGTATTAAATATTTAAAGTTGATAAGAGAATTCTAGAATTTGTTACGTCGATAAGCATTATAACCAAGTGAGATAGCCTAGGGGTTTAGTATCTGATTAGTCATGGGAAATTAAATAAAGTTATTTAAATTAATTATATTTTAATTAATTTAAAGAAATAGAGTTGATTAAAGGAGTAATCATGTTTTGTGACGACCATTTAAAACCAAGTTAGACTCGAACTTAGTGAAATAATTAAGTGAATAATTGGTTAAACTTAGTAAGAGTTAAGAAGGACATTTATTATACTAGTAAATAAAGGAGTTAAATAAATTTGCAGTAATTTATGTTAAGTTAAAATAATCTCTTCTTAGACGTAATATATTTAAGTAAGCCGGTTTGAAATGAAATATAGTTGGGTATTAAGGATGAGTTATATTTTTGAACTCAAGTTTTTAATCAAGTGATAAAGAGTGCTGATGAGATACGGTAGCTAAAACATTACTTAGCATTTGGACTAAGTAAAGGGAATTATGAAGGGTTTATATAAAACCTGAAAGGTATAAACAAGTTTATAAATGGGACGTGAATTAAAGCGTTATTTTTATACTTGATAATGGTATTAAGTTAAAGCCAGAGTTGAAAGGAGATTTCCTGAAAGAAGAAGGGAATTGGAAAAAATGGGATTTTAGTTAGGATGTGGAGAAAAGGGTTGGAAATAGGATGTGTAATTCAATTTATGGAATAAAGTAATAAGTCAAGAAGTAATAAAAGTGTCGTTTAGTAAGATATTATTAAGCGATATTAAGTTAAAGGGAAACTTACAAAGGATAACTATAAGGCTATACCTTTATCAATAGAATGCGAGATTTAATGTCAGTTCTTAGATTACAACTCGTACTTACCTAAAGATATTAACGTTGTTGATCAAGGTCTGAGAGGTAATTAAAATACCCCAACTTGAACGACTTCGGAAAAATCCAAGGGTGATACTAGTTGGTAATGGCTAGAATGTAGGATAAGATTTTCGACGTAAAGTAAATGATATAGGATGTTTTTTTCCCTAGCAACAGAGTTAAAAGGAGTTTGAACGATGAGATATAGGAGGGGTCGTTCTATAAGAATATTGGTTTCAAATTATATTAAACATTGTATTCACATTATTATCATTCGATAGTTAAATCACCGACTATCGAGTCTGACCTTACGATTGTTGGTTGGAAAGACCGGAATCAAATGTATATTCGATAACCATTCCGACCAACAAGTACGAGATAAAAGAGATCAAGTGACGATCGAGATGGAGCATGTGAAGACCACAGATCTTCATAAAGCGGAAGAACCACTTACAATCCCTGATTCGACCCGGAGATATACTGGGGTTCGGTCGTGGTTGAAACTGTGGATTGCAAGGACTATCGCTACTGATCCATGGGGTGATTCCTATATCGGAGGCAGTAGGAGAGTACCTTCGGTTCACCCTGTTCCTGGGTGACTTGTATGGACGAGTGTCTGACAAAGTATTTCCAAAGGGATTACACCTATTGATGTTCTACAAACGTATCTCTGTTGGTGGCGGAGAAGGCTGTACACCTTCTTTGGCTTAACGCTCAGAGTATTTTTGTGGGAATCAGTATTCAGTGATACCTGGCGGATCTGACGATGTAGCATTCAAAGTGAATGGTGGCCAGGTGTGCAAAAGATTATGACCTCAAGCCTCACAGCCGGGAAATGACAAAAATCGGGCAGGCAGCATGGCTATGTGGGTCGCTCCCATTAGGGTGTATAATCACCTATCTAGAGAAATTCCTTTTGTTTCTTAATCTATCGATTCTACCCATTCGGGAACGGTGGTTTGAGTCCAACCGTTGGTGATATACATTCGATACACTCAAGCGAAATGAGTGGTTGGTCATGTGAGGGCCGGGTTGCAAGAAGTTCTTGTTGAACCCTGTGTATTCGCCTCTAGAGATACACGTGCGGAAGGTGGTTCCATACCTTGTCAAGTTGGAAATCCAATATCCAATAAGCGCCCGTGGGTTTCAATTGTATACTATATACGGGAAGCGTGAGATGTAAGCGTTCCTCTAGATTTGATATTTATTTGTATCTAGACATTATCATAATATCAGATCAAGATATGATTTCAAAAGATGTTTAGGTTATCGTAAGGTAAAAACCGTCCGTGTTTATGTGTGGATCGGTCTTACGATTACCATTTTCTTTCGAAAGGATTTTAAACTCT
Organism: Allium sativum; assembly: GCA_030737875.1. Lineage (NCBI taxonomy): Eukaryota > Viridiplantae > Streptophyta > Magnoliopsida > Asparagales > Amaryllidaceae > Allium > Allium sativum. The sequence continues at coordinate 705,949,852 of CM060921.1, forward strand.
AAAATCAAGTTGTGTGCTATCCTTAATAGCTGTGCGAGTTTTCTCACTCTGGTTCACCAGACTGACCCGGTGTTTTGTAAATGCTCGGGTTAGACCGAGGTGTACAGGTTCAGGTTATCAGGTACTGAGAAGTCCGGAGACGAGCTGAAGATGTTCAGATGAATGATATTCCGCTGTGTGATTATATATATGAGGACAGATTATCAACACTGTCCAGATGTGTGTTGTACTCTGATGTTGTAAGTATTTTCAAAAGCTCTCAATAAAGATGTATTTATGTATTATATTTTGTTCCGCTGCGATGTGAGACTCTGTGTTGATTCTTCTTCTTCTATTCCAACTTTCTTTCTTTCTTATCTCACCCTCTAATTTCTTTCTAAACGTTCCAGTGTTTTCAGTGCTTGGAGGATCGGCATGAGTACGGTAAAGGGTATTTATGTCGATTTCCGAGGCCCGAAACATCTGGGTCGTTACAGGTTCCAAAGACGTTTAAATTGACTGTTATAAAACAGGTTCACATTTCGGTTGTGATTTAAAATCCTTTGAAATTTCCAAAGTCCGGATTTTTAAGTCGATTCTTTTTCTAAACAATTTGAAGGATTTTTAAAACCTTTTGGATTCAGTTTTTAAAAGCCAACACTTTTTCCAAAACCGAGAGCATTTTTATTTCTTGAAGAAAGTTGATTTTTCAACAACATGTTCATCGATTTTTTTTCCTGTTGAAAAATGTTTCAAACTTAACTCAACACCATTGATTTTGGATTTCAAAAAATTATTCTCGTTTACCAGCTTAGAGCAACAGTTGATCTCAATTTCTCTTTTCTCAGAATCATTTTGCTTTAAAAACAGATTTTCATCTTCAAGCATGTTGATTCTGGTTTTAGATTCGGAGATCTCAGATTGAAATAGTTTTTGTTTTTCAAACTCAAAATTTTCAAATTTCTTGAATTTCTCAATTTCACTTTCTAGTTCTTTCAAAATCAAACTAGTTTTCAACAAGCTTTATTTTTCAGTCATTTCCTATTTGGAATTTTTGATAGTCTTAGAATTTTCAAATTCCTTTCGCAATTTTTTTGTGTACTTTTTAGCTCAATCTCGCTTTCTTTTGAAATCAGAATTTCCTCTCCTAGCTCTTGAATTTTTTTATCGAGATGAATGAGATCAGTTTTCAATTTCAAACAATTTTTGCAATCAAAATTTTCAAATTTCCTAACATTTTTAAATTTTGATTACAAAGCATTACTTTTGCTGATCCACTCAAGTTTCTCAGATTTCAGAGATTTATTTTTAGATTTTAGACTCTCAACAGATTTAGTTAAACCATTTATAAGATGAGTCTAATCTCCATAATAAAAATCATCTGTTGAGTCTCCATCATCACCTATTTCTACTTTCAGACATATTTCTGAACCTGAGTTGTCCTTTTGGGGGTTTGAACAGTTGGTGTCCTTCCTTCCATACAATGCATCAAGAGTTTTCCACATATCCTGCGCAGTTAAACAATGAGAGATAAATATTAACTGATCATTACTGAGATATGAACAAATAATATGCATAACATGAGTATTGGAAACCTTATCCCTCTTATCTAGCATGTCTCCCATATTTTCAATAATATTCCAGTATTAAGAGCTAATACGTTTTAGATAGAATTCGATTTTGGATTTCCAAATTAAAAATCTGTCCCATTGAAAATAATTGGAATATTACTGGTATTAATGCAAAAAATGGCACTAACACCCCCAAAGTGTTTTTCACCAATTCACAAACAGTTTAGATCTAGAAAAGTGGCAACCACAAACATAGAAAAAAGGTAAGAACATGGAGAATTAAAGTGGTTCGGCCTCAGTTTCGGCCTACGTACACTATGAGGGAGGATTTTATTATCATTAAGGATATTACAAGGTACTTCTATGACTTTACACATTTTCTCTCTTTACAATGATTCTCTCTATTTTCTTCTCTTTAATGTCTTGATTCCCTCAAAATCACTATGGAAATGGCTAGATCTCTATGATTATGATGATTGTTGGAGTAGATCTTCAAAATTTTGAGCACTTAGATGATCTTACGCGAACCCATGGTGATTGAGATGTTGAATCGAAGCTTGAAAAAGGTTTAATGGAGGTTTGAATGATTTGGAGTCGGAGAGAAATGAGTTTGGCATCACCCCGTGGTTGGAGAAATCTCCCCTTTCATGCATGAAGTGGCGGGGTATTTATCGAAGTGGTTTGAAGTGGAGTGGCAATTCTGTAATTTAGCATGTACAAGTTATCGGGTCGTCAAACGACCTGTCCATCTTAACGATCTGTTTCCACCTTTATACACGAACGGCCTAGTATACACAAGCAAAACAAACCCTGTTAAATATGTGATGACCTTCTTCTGCTTTGTAAACACAAACGACCAGATGTTTCTCTCATCTAGCCACGTGTGTCTATCCCATTATACAGTGTGCTCCACGTATGTTGTACATAACCAACCCATATTATTCATAGGGACAGAACGACCTAATAACAAGAATCACGCGTAACGTCTTGAATATACTGGAGCGACCTCATATATATCCCAACGATCCACTAATTACATACATTGAAACACCCCACTTCCGTTAGGGTCACTCTCAAAGGGAATGCCCTAATTTTGGTGGAGGTTTATAAGTATAAATCACAGATATACAAGACAGATATAATAACACATATTTTTGAACAGCGGAAAAACAACAACTTTTATTTCATTAAAATACGTGTTACACCAACCATACCATAATTGTCTTACAATACTTCCAAAAACATAACATCTTCATAACTGTCTTGATTACATTATTTAAAGAAGCATAAAGAAAACATAAATAAACTGCAAAAGTCCCATAGTTGCTATCAAAAGCCATAGTCCAAAACGAAAAGATCCAAGCAATACATTCTTTCTCATCAAGCTGGATATGAAGGCTGGTCAAGCTGTGGTATTCCCTCCCTGTGGACCTGGGGGGGAGGGGGGAAACGGAAGAAAAGAAGACGAAAGAAAAGTAGAGTCAGACATAAAGCCTGAGTAAGTCTAGGACTATTCAGTCTATGAATAAAGAACTGGGTATGATAAGTATAAACTAGAAATGGGAAAGCACCATAAACCAAGTTAAGTTGTCTAGGGTCGAATATACTATCGTACCCCATATTAATCTTTGTACCCATATAAACTAGTTCCCAACAGGCACCCCATAATCAGGGTGAAGTGATCCATTTTATGATGATCGGCTCCTACTCGCATAGTTACATGTGTCTTACGGCCCCTGATGTTGTAGTTACCTATGATGGTCCCACCGTGGGGTGTATCAAGTCCCATGGTGGCGGCCCGACACAACCCTAGAATGCACAGGTATGCTACTGGTGCCCAGTGCCTTATTTTTCTGCGCCGGAGTGTGTGCACGCCCACACCCCGTTAGAACCTACACTGCTACACCACCGCTGTCGATTTGACCTCTTACAGTCAACCCAGTAATCGTGCCCCACCCTGCCTAGTTTCAGGGTATCATGATACGCCTTGTAGGGTTACTGCTGAAAAGGGTCCCCCGCTACTAGGTTTTCTATTTCTAGCCAACATGCTAAGTTAGTTAAGTGTTTTATAAACCTAACCCCCAATCATTCTATTTAGTTTAGCATGTTCTGTTTTGATTAAGTCTTAATTCACTTAATCCAATCAATCCTGACTCAGCCTTGATTGTCTTATTAAAGCCTTGACCTCTCACATTAGACAGGTATTGTTGTGGCTGCCTGTTGCCGGTTGGGTCCGGGCAGTCTTACGCCACAACTCAGTCTAACCTCGGGTCCTTATTGGGATCCGTGTTTAACCACCCACATTGGATAGGTATTGTTGTGACTACTGGACAGCCGGGCGTTTCCGGGCAGGTTTACATCACAACTCAATCCAAACTCGGGTTAAACACATCGTATTTTCTACATTTACATATTTTGTCTCTTTTCTTTTTATATGTAAATATTTGCGGCCCATTATTCAAATTCATCTTTATTAATTAAGATTTATTTATGCCACTTAATTGTTTTTCAAGGTTGTTGGCATGCGTCAAACATGCCAACACATATGTTCTATATTTTGGCCCAAACGTCAATACCTCTGTTTTACACGTTCGTTCAAATGTAAGGTGTGTTGGGTTTAATACTTAAACCCAATTTAGCCATACAAAAAGGGGAGGCTTATAACATGGTGTTTATAAGGTAACATAAAAAGGGGAGTGTGAATGCATGAACTTGCAACATAACGATTCAATTAACATAAGGTAGGTGCATGTGAACTTGCAATTGTAACAACATATAATATAAGCAATACTTAAACATGAATCATTCTATTCACATAATCATGGTATAAACAAAGCATGAATCATTCTATTCGTGTAGTCATGGCATAAATGATACTTAAACATGAACCATTCTAATCATATAATTATGGCATAATCATAATTGAACATGAGTCCTTCTATTCATATAGTCATGGCATAAACATAATTGAACATGAATCCTACTATTCATATAATCATGGTTTTTATCCTATCTATGTAACTTGTAAGTGGGATGTAATTCTAGTGTAATTTCTAATGTAACTTATGTGCCAAATATATTATCATATGATTATGATAACAACATAAGCCTAGAAACATGTTTTCAACTAGGCATAATAACAAACATAGTTTAGTCATGTTCATAAAATTAATACAAGCTTACAAAGACGCTTGCTTTTGTCACTATAAAAAAAAATCATGATTTTTATACTTGAACTATGATGGCAATTCCAACATAACCTTCATATGAATCATAATACTTAAGTGGATCAAATTACACTAAAGATGACCGTAGAATTATACACCATGTTGGCGTAACAATAAATCATATACTTGCATGAATTTCAAATAAACTATTACAACATATAGTTGTTATTTTCAACATGAATCATATACTTGCAATTATCAAATGGGTGTTGTAAATAACTACCACAAACATGTAGTTTTCAATATGAATCATATGCTTGCATGAATCCCAATTAAAATTCCACAACATGTGGTTGTCAACATAAACCATATACTTGTATGAATCAAATCGTACACCATAGCATTGCCAAATCAAAATAACATACAAACATAAGTTATTATCGCCACAATTCCATTTCGTTGTTAACTTCCAATCGTATACCATAATATTCCCAAATCGTTTAGCATCAAAGCAACATACAAATATAGATTATTATCGCTACAATTCCATTTCTTACTTTACACAAATCAACACAATTATTTAATTCACATCGGAATAGCACTCTACTTACAACGTGTGACGAATCTTCAATTCAGGAATCTGAATTCTGAATTTGGAGATGCCATCCTTTGTTGTAGGCATTGCTTTGATTTGATTAACGTTGCTTTAAGCTTTTGATATATCTCCTAATTGTCTCTCTATTTCTGACGGCTATCCTCAGTCTCTCCTCAGCAGCATGACGGTCTCATCTCCATTTTAGTTTATGTGAATTAGGGTTAGTCTTAGGTCCTTTTTATAGAGTTTTTGAGTTAATTTAGACCGTCGATGAAGCTTGGTTTAACAATAGCCGTTCGTTCAAAGAAGAGACCAACCAGGAGCTGACACCTAGCCCTAGTGACAAGGCAAGGCTCAGAAAATCGACCAAACATAGACTAGGCCAGCCAGGGTGGGCTGGGTTCGACCTGGCTCAGGGGCCAGGTCGACTCCCCAGTCGACCCCCAGGTCGACTCTAGAGTCGACCTGCCTGGGCAGGTCGACACCTAGGTCGACTCCCAGGCCGACCTGGCCTGGCAGGTCGACCCTAGGGTCGACCCCTAGGTCGACCTGGTGGGTTTGGGAAGGAATTTCCCCGCCTACTCTGATTGGGCTGAATTTTAAATCTGTTTTCGAAATTCGAATTTTCTGAAACTTCATCGGGCCATAACTTGGTCATACGGACTCCGTTTTTCGAAAACTCGGACTCTATTTCGCATATTTTTCCGAGACGAACGCAATGGCATATCCTGTTTCCCTTAATACTTTAACTAGAATTTATTATACTTTAATTTGTGGATTTCACTGTTATAAAATACACGGGGTGTTACATTCTCCCCCACTTAAAAGGATTTCGTCTCGAAATCTTCAAGTTCAGGAAGAATGTACCTCCTAACATCCAAACATCCATCTACTCATCCATCAAACACGAGCATCCATTGTCCTTAAAAGACTTCTAATGCTTCATGATAATATGCGAAGTGTGTGTGTACATGTACTTATCTAATGCAAAATCAGGCGGTCTACTGATTCAGTTGACCTCCTTAATGCGAATTATGTAAGTGCTATGAATCCATTATGTATGCAAACCCTCCTATTCATGATTCTACATGAGTGCACAACCATTCATATAAATGCAACATAAATATGACAACATATTAAAGTTCAACCATATACGAATGCAAACATATATGCATATGCAATATGAAGTGATTGAGCCGATCTAAAACCTAGATTGTGTGTGTATATGCAACCACGAGCAACCACTAGCAATCACTTGCAACCACTTGCAACCATCAAGCATAACATGTCTCAAACACATGTTTTCATCCAAAGAGTTTCTACCTAAAAGATAAGGTCGAGGAGATATACCTAAAAAGATAGATAAAAGCGCAACTTAAGGAAAAAGAAATATCAAAGATGTACCCTCGAAAAGAAAAGGGTAGGCTGCGCGTATTTTAGCTTCAGTTTCCTAAGTTGCATCTCCTTCGGCGTCGCTCAACTGAACTTTGACGAGCTTGACTTCGCGGTTGCGTAGCTTCTTCACTTCCGTTCCTAATATGCGGGTTGGAACTTTCCTTATGGGTTCTTCGCGCTCCACTTCAGCTTCTTCTAGGATATTGGGCTCTACCACTTCAGCAGACTCATGTAGACATTTTCGGAGATGTGAAACGTGAAAGACGTTGTGAACTCCGGCCAATTTTTCGGGTAGCTCTAATCTATAGGCCATTTTCCCAATTTTCTCGATGATAGGGAATGGCCCTACGAACCTTGGTGCTAGCTTTCCTGTGGTTCCAAAACGAACAACGTTCCTTAGCGGAGATACCTTAAGAAAAACTCTGTCTCCAACCTCAAATTCAAGGTCGGTCCTCCTCTTGTCGGCGTAGGACTTTTGTCCTTCTTGGGCCGTCTTCATCCTTCTTCGTATTAAGTCTACTCTCTCTAAAGTCTCTCGGATCATATCTGGTCCAAGTATGAGCTTATCAGTAGACTCCCACCAACAAGTGGGTGATCGGCACGGTCTTCTATATAAAGCTTCGAAGGGCGCCATTCCGATGGTTGCTTGATAGCTGTTGTTGTAGGCAAATTCCACCAAAGGAAGATGGTCTTCCCACGTCCCTCCGAAGTCAAGGATGCACAGTCTTAAAAGGTCCTCCAAAACTCTGTTCACTCTTTCTGTTTGGCCGTCGGTTTGGGGATGATAGGATGTGCTCAAGCATAACTGTGTTCCTACCGCTTCTTGCAGACTCCACCAAAACTCACTTGTGAAGATAGGGTCTCAGTCACTAACAATGCTGGATGGTATTCCATGGAGTCGAACGATTTCCTTGAGGTAAAGAGATGCTAGGGATGAGGCAGTTCTTTTACTTTTGACAGGTAAAAAGTGGGCGCTTTTAGTAAGCCTATCCACTATTACCCAAATGCTAGTGTTGCCTCTCCTAGACCTAGGCAGCCCATCGATGAAGTCCATTGAGATGCTATCCCACTTCCACTGCGGGACCTCTAGAGGATGTAGCAGACCGCCAGGCTTTTTCTATTCCGCCTTAACCTGTTGGCACACCCTACACTTAGAAACGAATTCTGCCACGTCCTTTTTCATGTCGTTCCAAAAGAAAGTTCTTTTTATGTCCTTGTACATTTTATCTCCGCCTGGGTGTATCGTCATCTTGGAGTGATGTGCTTCCTCGAGAACCTTCTTTACTAAATCCCTTGTCTGTGGGACGCATAGTCTTCCGTCTCGCCTTAGCCAACCCTTATCGTCGATGGTGTATCTGTTGAGGTGACTTGAAGTCTCACCCCTAATTAGCCTATCAATCGTCTCCACAAGCTGAGGGTCCTCGCGTTGTGTTGTCCCTATCGAGTCCACTAAAGTCGGGCGTACTTCGAGAGATGCTAGCAAGACTGGTACAAAATCGAAGGAAGGCCTAAAGTCGAAGCTGGCTATAAACTCTAGGCTTTGTCTTTCAACAAACAGCGGGCTTAAGGTCAGTTTCTTTCAGCTCAACGCATCTGCCACTACGTTGCCTTTGCCCGGAGTGTAGGAGATCTCGAAATCGTACGAGGCAAGAAACTCCATCCATCTCTGTTGCCTCAAGTTAAGATCTTTCTGCGAGAAAAGATATTTCAACGATTTATGGTCAGTGTAAAGTTCAAACTTCTCACCTAGGAGATAGTGTCGCCAAGACTTGAGTGCAAAGACGATGGCGGCTAACTCAAGATCGTGGGTCGGATAGTTCTTTTCATGCACTTTCAATTGTCTCCCGCCATAAGCTACTACCCTTCCTTCTTGCATTAAGACGGCGCCTAGCCCTGTCCCACATGCATCTGTATAAATGGTGAACATCTTGCTTCCATCTGGCAACGTCAAAACTGGGGCTGTTGTAAGAGCCCTTTTCAGTCGCTGGAAAGCAAACTCACAATACAAGTCCCAATTGAACACTAGATTCTTCTTGGTCAACTTTGTGAGCGGAGCTGAGATTTTCGCAAAATCCTTTATGAACTTTCGATAGAAACCTGCTAGTCCTAGAAAACTTCGGACCTCAGTTGCATTCCTTGGTGTCTTCCAATCCTGTACCGCCACTACCTTACCAGGGTCTACTGCTAACCCTTGTTTGGATACTATGTGCCCAAGGAACCTCACTTCTTCTCTCCAAAAGTGGCATTTGGAGAATTTGGCTTTTAGCTGATGGATTCGCAGATTTTCCATGATTGCCCTCAAGTGCTGAGCATGTTCCTCTTCACTCTTTGAGAAGATAAGGATATCGTCTACGAAGACCACTACGAACTTATTGAGGAAATCTCTGAATACCCTACTCATCAGGTCCACGAAGTAAGCAGGTGCATTTGTCAAGCCGAAAGGCATGACAAGCCATTCAAAGAAGCCGTCTGACGTTCTGAATGCCGTTTTATCGATACTATCTTCAGCCACCCTTAGCTGATGAAAACCGGTCGCTAAATCGAGTTGGGAGAAAACAGACGCTCCTACAAGCTGATCAAACAGATCGTCAATTATGGGGAGAGGGTGCCTATTCTTTTTCGTTAGCTTGTTGAGCTCCCTATAGTCAACACATAGACGGAGTGAACCATCCGCCTTTGTAGCGAACACCACTGGAGCGCCCCATTCTGAAATACACCTCCTAATGAACCCCTTTTCTAGAAGCTCTTTAATCTGTTTACTGAGCTCTTTCCTTTCCCATGGAGCCATGTGTCTAACGGGCAACGCAACGGGCTTTGCATTATCTACAAGGTATATGCGGAAGTCTAACTCCCGCTTCGGAGGCAAGCCCTTCACCTCTTCGAAGACATCCGGATATTCCCGGACCACTCTAACCGATTGCAAATTTTCAACGGAGGCATCTAGCGATTCAAGGTAACTAAGCATAACCGCATACGAGGGATTACAAGTAATTTCCAAAGTATTACCGAGCTAGGTTAGGAGCCTAACAACCCTTTTCTCACAATCGAGGATGGCCCCATTACTGGATAGCCAATCCATGCCCAAAATCAAACCGTATCCCGAAAAGCCCAAAACAAAGGCACTACATTTAAACTCTACGCTTAGAATAGAAATTTTCAATCCCAAACAGATCATAGACAAATGAGCTGGGCCCCCAATTGGGTTTGAAACAATTAAGGGGTCCTCTACCATACTAGTTTTTAGGTGCAGAGATTCTACTAAAGCAGATGAGATAAAGGAGTGTGATGCGCCGAAATCAAATAAAGTGCAAACGGGGTGATCATAAAGATAAACTACACTTTCTACAGAAGTATTTATACCTCGCTGTTGCAGAGGTGGCGCTTCTAGCACATGAACTTGTGCCCCTGAGGTGGATCCAGCCCTCTGCACCTGTCCTCGTTTCTTTGGGCAGTCCTTTGCCATGTGGCCTGTCTCACCACAAGAAAAGCACCCACCATTCATCTTGGCCTTCTTTTTCCGGCAATCTTTCACTAAGTGCCCCACTTTGCCACAGAAATTACACTTCCTCTTCTCTTTGTTGCCTTTCCCGCCCTTCTTAAAGTCCGTCTTCTTAGGCTGCAAACCTTCTTTCTTCCCTTGAGAGTTTTCTGCCTTTGTCTCCTTCTTGCCCTTATCCTCTTCGTTCAGCAACGCCATCTGTACCAACCTTTCATACGTAGCTCCCATGGGTATATGTGTCATGGCCAAACTGTGTAATGGCTCATTCAACCCTTTGACAAAACGGAGAGCCTTCTTGTGCGGGGTGTTGACTAGGTCCAGTCCGAACCTAGCCAGCTCATCAAACTGATTAACATACTCTTTGACTGTCTTGTTCCCTTGCTTAAGAAATAAGAAATTTTCCAACTGCAAACTCCTTTCCGCGTCTGAGAGAAATTTAGCCTCAAACCTTGCCCTAAAGTCCTCCCATGTTTCCACTGGTCTTTCTGCATTAGTGACTTCCCACCAGTAGGAAGCCTCGCCTTTAAGTAGCCATACTGCCAGTTGTACTTTCTGTCTATCCTCTACCTCAAAGATGATGAATAAGTCCTCGGTTTCTTTCAGCCAATTTCTAGCTTCCACGAAGGACTCAGTTCCATGAAAATCCTTTCCTCCCATAGCTTTAAAATCTTTACATATCTTAGCAAAGGTGTTTCCCCACGGAGGAGGTGGAGGAAGAGGTGCTGCTGCAGCTGGATGATTTCCTGCAGCTGGGGGAGGAGGAACGGTAGGACCTGGCTGAGTGGCCCTTGCTTCTAAGAACCGTCTAAACCAACCAGGTATTGGTACACCCTCTGGCAAGTTAAGTTCTTCGGACATGCTGAAACAAAAAGGATAGATTCAAAACGAAGGATAAGAGATAGTTCCTATGGCTTTGGGGGGGGCTTGCCTTTTAAAATAAAATAATATTTTATCTTTTAAAAATGCTTCTTTAAATTTCCTTTTTGAAAAATAAATTTTCAAAACTTTTTATCTTATCTGGTAAACCTATGCTCTGATACCAAGTGAAACACCCCACCTCCGTTAGGGTCACTCTCAAAGGGAATGCCCTAATTTTGGTGGAGGTTTATAAGTATAAATCACAGATATACAAGACAGATATAATAACACATATTTTTGAACAGCGGAAAAATAACAACTTTTATTTCATTAAAATACGTGTTACACCAACCATACCATAATTGTCTTACAATACTTCCAAAAACATAACATCTTCATAACTGTCTTGATTACATTATTTAAAGAAGCATAAAGACAACATAAATAAACTGCAAAAGTCCCATAGTTGCTGTCAAAAGCCATAGTCCAAAACGAAAAGATCCAAGCAATACATTCTTTCTCTTCAAGCTGGATATGAAGGCTGGTCAAGCTGTGGTATTCCCTCCCTGTGGACCTGGGGGGGGGGGAACGGAAGAAAAGAAGATGAAAGAAAAGTAGAGTCAGACATAAAGCCTGAGTAAGTCTAGGACTATTCAGTCTATGAATAAAGAACTGGGTATGATAAGTATAAACTAGAAATGGGAAAGCACCATAAACCAAGTTAAGTTGTCTAGCGTCGAATATACTATCGTACCCCATATTAATCTTTGTACCCATATAAACTAGTTCCCAACAGGCACCCCATAATCAGGGTGAAGTGATCCATTTTATGATGATCGGCTCCTACTCGCATAGTTACATGTGTCTTACGGCCCCTGATGTTGTAGTTACCTATGCTGGTCCCACCATGGGGTGTATCAAGTCCCATGGTGGCGGCCCGACACAACCCTAGAATGTACAGGTGTGCTACTGGTGCCCAGTGCCTTATTTTTCTGCGCCGGAGTGTGTGCACGCCCACACCCCATTAGAACCTACACTGCTACACCACCGCCGTCGATTTGACCTCTTACAGTCAGCCCAGTAATCGTGCCCCACCCTGCCTAGTTTCAGGGTATCATGATACGCCTTGTAGGGTTACTGCTGAAAAGGGTCCCCCGCTACTAGGTTTTCTATTTCTAGCCAACATGCTAAGTTGGTTAAGTGTTTTATAAACCTAACCCCAAATCATTCTATTTAGTTTAGCATGTTCTATTTTGATTAAGTCTTAATTCACTTAATCCTATCAATCTTGACTCAGCCTTAATTGTCTTATTAAAGCCTTGACCTCTCACATTAGACAGGTATTGTTGTGGCTGCCTGTTGCCGGTTGGGTCCGGGCAGTCTTACGCCACAACTCAGTCTAACCTCGGGTCCTTATTGGGCTCCGTGTTTAACCACCCACATTGGATAGGTATTGTTGTGACTACTGGAGAGCCGGGCGGTTCCGGGCAGGTTTACATCACAACTCAATCCAACCTCGGGTTAAACACATCGTATTTTCTACATTTACATATTTTGTCTCTTTTCTTTTTATATGTAAATATTTGCGGCCCATTATTCAAATTCATCTTTATTAATTAAGATTTATTTATGCCACTTAATTGTTTTTCAAGGTTGTTGGCATGTGTCAAACATGCCAACACTTATGTTCTATATTTTAGCCCAAACGTCAATACCCCCGTTTTACACGTTCGTTCAAATGTAAGGTGTGTTGGATTTAATACTTAAACCCAATTTAGCCATATAAAAAGGGGAGGCTTATAGCATGGTGTTTATAAGGTAACATAAAAAGGGGAGTGTGAACGCATGAACTTGCAACATAACGATTCAATTAACATAAGGTAGGTGCATGTGAACTTGCAATTGTAACAACATATAATATAAGAAATACTTAAACATGAATCATTCTATTCACATAATCATGGTATAAACAAAGCATGAATCATTCTATTCGTGTAGTCATGGCATAAATGATACTTAAACATGAACCATTCTAATCATATAATTATGGCATAATCATAATTGAACATAAGTCCTTCTATTCATATAGTCATGGCATAAACATAATTGAACATGAATCCTACTATTCATATAATCATGGTTTTTATCCTATCTATGTAACTTGTAAGTGGGATGTAATTCTAGTGTAATTTCTAATGTAACTTATGTGCCAAATATATTATCATATGATTATGATAACAACATAAGCCTAGAAACATGTTTTCAACTAGGCATAATAACAAACATAGTTTAGTCATGTTCATAAAATTAATACAAGCTTACAAAGACGCTTGTTTTGTCACTATAAAAAAATCATGATTTTTATACTTGAACTATGATGCCAATTCCAACATAACCTTCATATGAATCATAATACTTAAGTGGATCAAATTACACTAAAGATGACCATAGAATTATACATCATGTTGGCGTAACAATAAATCATATACTTGCATGAATTTCAAATAAACTATTACAACATATTGTTGTTATTTTCAACATGAATCATATACTTGCAATTATCAAATGGGTGTTGTAAATAACTACCACAAACATGTAGTTTTCAATATGAATCATATGCTTGCATGAATCCCAATTAAAATTCCACAACATGTGGTTGTCAACATAAACCATATACTTGTATGAATCAAATCGTACACCATAGCATTGCCAAATCAAAATAGCATACAAACATAAGTTATTATCGCCACAATTCCATTTCGTTGTTAACTTCCAATCGTATACCATAATATTCCCAAATCGTTTAGCATCAAAGCAACATACAAATATAGATTATTATCGCCACAATTCCATTTCTTACTTTACACAAATCAACACAATTATTTAATTCACATCGGAATAGCACTCTACTTACAACGTGTGACGTATCTTCAATTCAGGAATCTGAATTCTGAATTTGGAGATGCTATCCTTTGTTGTAGACGTTGCTTTGATTTGATTAACATTGCTTTAAGCTTTTGATTTATCTCCTAATTGTCTCTCTATTTCTGACGGCTATCCTCAGTCTCTCCTCAGCAGCATGACGGTCTCATCTCCATTTTAGTTTATGTGAATTAGGGTTAGTCTTAGGTCCTTTTTATAGAGTTTTTGAGTTAATTTAGACCGTCGATGAAGATTGGTTTAACAATAGCCGTTCGTTCAAAGAAGAGACCAACCAGGAGCTGACACCTAGCCCTAGTGACAAGGCAAGGCTCAGAAAATCGACCAAACATAGACTAGGCCAGCCAGGGTGGGCTGGGTTCGACCTGGCTCAGGGGCCAGGTCGACTCCCCAGTCGACACCCAGGTCGACTCTAGAGTTGACCTTCCTGGGCAGGTCGACACCTAGGTCGACTCCCAGGTCGACCTGGCCTGGCAGGTCGACCCTAGGGTCGACCCCCAGGTCGACCTGGTGGGTTTGGGCGGGAATTTCCCCGCCTACTCTGATTGGGCTGAATTTTAAATCTGTTTTCGAAATTCGAATTTTCTGAAACTTCATCGGGCCATAACTTGGTCATACGGACTCCGTTTTTCGAAAACTCGGACTCTATTTCGCGTATTTTTCCGAGACGAACGCAATGGCATATCCCGTTTCCCTTAATACTTTAACTATAATTTATTATAATTTAATTTGTGGATTTCACTATTATAAAATACACGGGGTGTTACATACATGGACAAAACAACCCGTCTTTTATGTGTGCCAGCAATGCAACCAACTTAGATCTGGTATAGCTACAACCTGGCAAGTTTAAAGCAGGCAAATGACATGATTCTGCCCTCTCATGTATTGCCACGTGGCGCCTTGAGCAAGGTCATCCCATTGTTTTCTTATACGATCTATTGTCGTATGATAATTTGCATGATCCATACTTGGCATAAATGTGTAAGTGAATGAGCCGGAGAATGTGTTCTGCCTTGCGCCACGTGGCTTCGTGCATGTGGAATATAACGACCTGCTATACATATTTTAAACTATCTCATCATATAAGATTAGGCAATCCCAACAAATGAGGCATCACCCTTGCAATTATATGCGATCTACGAGTTGTCTGTATAATGTGCAGCTCTATATCTTCAGCAATTCATGTTTATACTAGTGTACAACTCATCTACCGATCTATGATTTCAAGTCATTGGTGTCCCGAGAAACCCAAGCAAGTTGACGACCTGATGAAAATGCAATGACCCATGTAATAGGTGCACACATGTTTACTTTGTCACTGATCTAAGCTTTTCACTTGTGATGCACGAGAATAGAACGATCCATTTAATCGCCACATCACCATGAAAAATGAATGAGATGTTCCATCATCATGAAGAATCCGCGATCTATGTTGTTAGCATTAGCAATTGATCCATTGGTCCAGTATATTGTCCACGTATTATTTTCTGAACCCCATTTTCATAATGGGGTTAACAACTAGGTTAACTTTCGTTATCTTGACAAGTAGTGAGCACCATTACTCTAGAGTTAATAAAATACCTGCTCTGATACTACTTGTTGGATTTAGATTAACCCTAGAGGGGTGTGGATAGGGTTTGTTGGAGTTTTAAAAAATATTAAAGTTAGCAATGCACAAAATTCAATAGAGAAAATAAAAGCAAAAAGTAAATGACCTAGAGTCTACCTAGCTTCGGCAAACACTGCCTACTACTGCATTTCCCAATATTTTTACTAGGTATTAAAATAGATCTTGCGTACAAAACCCTGCTCCTGTTCTAATCCTACGCTCAAAACCCTACACTGATCTTTATCCCCAAGATAAGATTTTCCATGAATTAAAAACCCGTAACTCATAAACCCTTGCTATAAATTCTACAACTAGTAATCTCTAGTTTTTATAGACAAACTAGAAAAAACTGATGGACAATTACAAATGAAAAAAATAAAATACAAGACAAAACTAATAAAAACCCCTTTGTAAGATATAATATGTTGGCCTCCTTATTTCTTTAAAATGTCTTAGCTTCAAAAATGTTGGCCAAACAAAATTAGCGTTTTCCCCTTCCCAAGTCAATTCGTGACTTCGAATAATTTAATTGAAATCTTTCTTTGATGATCGATCGATGTTGCTCCTTGTTGAATGATCTAGGGAATGATGTGCGATTGAAACACGAGTGAGTTCTCTGGATTTTCTTTTGCTTACATATTTTGTTGCTTTTTGGTTTCGATACAATCAATTGTAGATGATGTAGTGTAAATAGGACTTAGAAATCCTTAACGTCCTCTTATTTCGCATGATGACTTGGTTGATTTGTTGTGTGATTTTGTTGCCTTGATTTGAGATGTGTTGGTTCTCTGAGACCCTGGAAACAAATAAAATTGATCTTGCCTATTTTGCTTTTGCGTGATTGTTGCCTTGCAGTTAGGGATAAATTGAAACCAATTCGAATGATTTCTTGCCAAAAATCTGGTCTTTGAATCCCATGTTGATTTTTGAAAAAACTGGAAATAATTAAAATTGATCTTCTTGCCTAGAAACTGTTTTTGAACTTTTCTAGAAAGTTTCTTGCATGATTGAATATCTGTGAAGGTTGCTCGACTTTTCCATTTCTGGAATCAATTCAAAATGTTTCTTGCCATATATAAAAAATTAAAAAAAAAATGTTATTAAAACTATCTAGAGATCTGATTGCCCCATTTAACATTTTCCAACAATAACATTCCTGGAAATTGAATAAAATCTTTCTAATGAAATTGTCACATGATTTTCTGGAAGCAAATGTTTGATTGTCTTCTTCATAATATTCTAGAAATAGAAGTTTGGCAATAATATATTTCCCAGTATTCTTGTAAGAGGCAAATTCACATATATTAATGGTTTAACATGCATGCAATTTTGCTTTGAGTTTACCAGCATGTATATTGACTTGACCAGTTTCTTGAGGATCTTGAATATGTATTTATG
Organism: Allium sativum; assembly: GCA_030737875.1. Lineage (NCBI taxonomy): Eukaryota > Viridiplantae > Streptophyta > Magnoliopsida > Asparagales > Amaryllidaceae > Allium > Allium sativum. Next base: position 705,966,866 of record CM060921.1, read on the forward strand.
CCAAAAAAAACTTGCCATGCTATCTAAGTTGTTCACTGGCATATTGATTCATTGAGTCGTGGTGTTGTGTGCATGGCTGACCTGTCATTGTTGAGTGCCATGCACATCTATATATCTATACTAATAATACAAATACCATCCCATGGTGAAGCTTTTTTGGATTGTCAATAAACCCCTTTGCTCTCAAACCAACTAAAAGTGCTAACAACATCTAATACAAGGGCAAAACGTACTTCACATATCCCTAACCCACTACTCTGTCAGTTGATCAAAAGCATGACCGCATTTTTTTAGTTTTCCTCCACTTTTCCACTCCGTTCTTTCTGTCTTCTTTCCTCCTCTTTTTTGTCATCAAAACTGAAACCTCGAAATTTTTAGTCATGGCAACAATCCATAATTCATACTCCACTAACCTTTTTTTCCTTCCGCCTCATTACATCTGCACCTACCCACCAGCTCACTTTCATTTTCGCTGACTTCACCACCGTTTACTTTTGATTTATTCATCAATCCACCGCTTCCGGTTAAATTTTTCCCTTCCTAATCCTACCATAACCGAGTAGTTTCCAGATCTGTGTCTTTACTCCCTCTAGGACCTTTTTTCCCCATCCTTACATCCGTAGCCATGGTAAAACCCTATTTTGCTTGATTCCCCTCGCATTAATGATAGTAGCTAATTTTATTTTCTCCAAATCTGCAGGTACCCATGTTTGTTCTTCAGATCTACAACCTAACCTATTTATTCGTAAGTTTCACAGCTTAAGCGTTATATTTGTTCTTCATTCTTCCAGCTGATTTCTTTTATGACAACCATTTGTGCTTTCATACACACATACCTATGCGTTTGTACTCAGTTCAATTAATTTAGGTTCTAATTTACATGCAATTACTAATGTTGTATATCATGCTCTCCAATTCAACCCATTATGATTTTGTTCCATCCATGTTTATATTCAGACATTGTTAATTACCACACACGTTTACATCTTATATTAAGTAATATTGTGACTACGATAATCATTTGTTCATTTGTTTAACAACTGGATACGGTCAGACTAAACTGTAATGTTCAACTATACGAAATATTCATGGAAATTTGTCTTCTTATTTTACCAAGAATTTGATGCCGGTATGAAATAGGAAATAAAGATGGAACCATTGCTTATTAATTTATTTTAATAACCTTAGCGGATACATACATTCATATGCTTTTGGGTATTTCTAATGCTTTTAATATGACAAGACATTGTTACGATATAGAAAGACTGTATTAAATCATATATCCAAAATTTTGTTAATACATCTGTGTGATTTTCGTCCAGAGCCTATATCATTAATAAGGCATGGTGGAGCTACCCAGTTTGAAACATATCAATGATAATGCGGGAATTATTATTTGAACTGCAACAATGTCGATATTCCTACACAGAGACTTTATACCATGCGTTCTATAAATTGAGGAATGAATGGATCGCAGAACAAAAGGCAAGAATAGATTTTATACTCATTTTCCGCTACATTATATGTATGTTTGTTTATCTTTCATTCTGATGTTCTTTTTTCCGGCAGTTGGTACTATAGATTTACCTTATTTTATTTTTGTATTAAATTATTACTTATTTGCTTAATCACTCTTACCCCATCATCCATCTTCTCAATAATCTATGGTCAATCTACTCAATAAATAGTATGAAATTAATGCTTTATTTAAATTGGAGGGACCAAACATTAAAACTTTTACATGAAACAACAAATATTGGCAACGACTTTCAAATTGCTTTGTTGCAGAAGTAGATATAAGTGGCAAGGTGTTATGTGTTGACATGCTATTATTTTCTGACAAAAAATATATTTTAAATTTGTTTTATTTCCATGTATGCTAACATTATTATACTACATAAAAAGTTGTCAAATTTCTAACATCAAAACATCAGCTTACTAATTAAATAATAGTGCACGAATAATAATCAATTGTTTGCAAAACATTGTTTACACAATTCATGAAATTTCATTATTTAAATAGACAGTGTTGTCCATTTAAATTGTGAAATCTTTTGGGTTGTGTAGAGTCGTTTGCAAATGCAATTATTTTTGTTACACCTGCACTATTATTAACTTTGTTTCCTGCTGTTTTTATTTCCTACATTTGAGAACTTCATAGTCAGATACATTGTATATAAATGTAATTCCACATTTGTATATATGACTTATTTTACATATAACGTATGTATTTGTGTGTCTATATATACATATATATACATATATATATATATATATACATATATATATATACATATATATATACATATATCTGTTTTTTTGTGTACATGTACGAAAAATTTACGTCTTCATGAAATTTTTTGACATGTACATTTTGAGAACTATCGAGAGGTCTTCACATGCAACAGTAGTTGCAAATTCTATATGTCAAGCAGTTGGAAATTCTACATTCTTTTGTCTTTCGAAGTTTTTGCATTTGCCACACCACCTATACAAGCAGCAGAAGGTATAGATCAACTGCATGCATTAAGTTCCACATTAATATAATGGATACATCAGCCATTATGCACCCATATTGGGGTAATATATTGTATTTTGGGTCTGATTTCGAGATTTTATCCTGCCTACTATAGTGTTTTCGGGCTGCTGTGTACTTTTTTCGTTGCGTACATATGTTTTGAACATACAGTAAAAACCATTGGATTTATTGCATTAAATCGTAATTTCTCATGTGTTAACATTACAGCAATAGAGAGTGCTAGGTAATCATATATTCATACTCTAAGACAAAATATGTCAAATGGATACCTTATACGAGAAGGATCTTTACAGCCTTCATCCCCTCTTCGATACATTCAAATATTTAACGCTAGTTTTTTAATGATCTAATTTTTGTAGTTCAAGGAGGACAAATACAACCTAAGAAGATAGCATAACTTTAATGAAGATTTGTACATGTTATGTAGAATGCCAAAGGATGTCAATTTATCCAGTGTTGATTAAAAGGTAAGTAAGTTGACTTCAGTTACTCCTACCAGTTGGTTTTGTATAAAACATAGGTTATCTTATGTCTACGTAATATTGCACAGTTCGTATATAATGATTTTTACACTTTTCCATAAACATTAAGCTCTTCATGTTGGTGTGTTATGTTTATATATGATCTGAGAAACTCACACATATAATAGGTTGATTAATTAACATGTAATACCTATTACTATAAGTTGAAAATCCTCTTCAGTCTTTACGATTAACATAATAAATATACATTAGGCATAAATATTATAGTTTTACAACTGTTACATTATTTTATGGTTACACAAAAACATGTTATATGTTACTAATTTGTGGTATTGTTTTGCTTTATTTTTTTTATTTGTTTAGTTTATTTTGTGTGTTCAGTTAACAAATGGAAAAATGATCGGCAAACTCATACTCACTTGCCTTGTGTGTGCTAATAAACCTAATGTACTAATCAGTTGAATCCAATTCAAATTTTTTACACTGTAAAACCATATGCCATATACAAACAGTTTTAACATTGCCATTTGTAAGTAAAAACAACACTAATCAGAATCGTTGCTCCTCCACATATATTTTTGCAAACCCGTCGTTGCTGTGTACATATATATTCATTTATTTCTTCATTGAAATTTGCCACATTTTCAAATATTTGTTGCTGCTCTTCATGCAACAGCTTCTTATTATATTCAATTTTTTTTATTGTTACCACTGTTCTGCTAAACTCTGAAATATTTCGCTTATGTTGATCGGTTTTACAATACCGTTGATATTCTGCTGGAAGTCAGATGCCACAGTTTCACAACTATGATGACAACTCTCACATGAACAGATTACGAATGTTTTTCTACTGCCTGTCAGATGTTAAACAAACTGTTACGACCATTGATAATGGCGAGGCACAGTTTGTCAACTATGACCACAACTCTGACATGAACAGACTACCGGTTATTTTCTTCTGGCAGTCAGATATCGAAGAAACTGTTGCAGCCATTGTACATGGTGAGGCACAGTTTCTCAACTATGACCACAACTCTCACATGAAGAGATTACCGATGTTTTTTTGTTGCCTGTTTGTTGTTCAACAAACTGTTGCATCCATTTTGACATATCGCTGCTGGAAGTAAATGCGGACCACAATGGATATGCACTCACTTTTGCACACTACGATGATTCAGTCAGCTCAATCCCTGAAGTTTATTTCTTTAGTCTTCCAAATTTTGTGCATTTGCAGCACCACCCATACAACCAGCAAAAGGTATGCATCAAATGTCTTCATTTACTTTCATCGTAATATAATTGACACTTATCGCATACCATTTGTAAAGTAGTAATGTCTTCATGTTTCATTGACACTGAGCATATGTTATATGCTTGTGTTCAAAGTTGACATTTCACAAAACATTGCATCCGTATCTATATGCTGAACTAGCAATCCAGCTTTACATGTTTCTTATACGATTCTTATTGTGATGTTTGTACAACCCAGCGTATGAAAGCTTATCTCTTTTGTGTTTGCTTGAATGAACTATATTTTTGCTCTTTCCAATGGACCAATGTGAATTCATCGGAATGTAAGCACATATTTCCGGTAAATACATATGACAAAAACTATAATGATATTATGTTTCAGTTATTTTAAAAAATATGAGTACACAATGCTTTGGATTTCAACTAATAATATAGTATACTTATTCACATTTTATGTTTCAGTTATTTTAAAAAATATGAGTAGAGAATGATTTGGATTTCAAGTAATGATATATTATACTTATTCACATTCGAACCCATTGTACTGCCGCATTGTTATTGTAAATTTACTACTAAACTGAAAAAAAACAAACAGTTTTGACTATTTTACTCGGTCCTCCTTCAATTAATCCATTCTTTTAAAATTTCCATTTATTTCTCCTTTTTTTAAGCAGTTTTTGATAACAGCTCAAAAAAAAAAAAAAATCTATACGATTACAGCAGGTACTGTTTTCCTCTCAATGTCTTTACCTTCTTTCATTCAAACACCTTCTATAATATATGCTTCCATTTTTTCACATGTATTCTTCTGCTCAACACCTATACTCTTTCAACTTTGTTCATTACCCCCATGGATGTTGAACGGCGAGAACACAGACGCCTTGCTCAGCGTGCTAGACGTGCTAGGATGTCTGATGATGAACATGAACATCTGTCAAACCGTAGACAACGACGCCATTCACAACGACTTCGGTCTATAGAACAACAATATGAACCTATCAATGGTACTATTTCATATGATATTAAAAAAAATCTCTTACATTCATCCCCTAGCTTGCACTTATATGTCATTTTAACTTATTTTTCACTCTTTTTCACACAGTCCAAAATAATGTTGTTCCGCTTGAAACATTGAGAACATCCCATAACTGCGCACAAAACGTTGTAGCGAACAATGCCTTTCGTAAACATGTCCTCCCAAAACCAACTGTTTGTATCTTCTGCACAGCAAAAAAAATTGATTTTGAATCTTCACAGTCCTGTTGTTCAAATGGTACGATTCGTATGTTTCTACCTTCTGCACCTCCGCAGTTGATTGCCCTCTTTACTGATCAAACTGAAGTTGGCATGCACTTCCAAACTAATATCAGATCTTACAATAATGCATTCGCTTTCACATCAATGGGTGCAGAAATTGACCAAAATTTGGCTAACGGAATGGATGGAGTTTACTCATATCATGCTCATGGTTCCATCTACCATCGTATTGGCAGTGTGCTACCTACTGATGGAATCATACCACGATATTTACAGCTATACATTTACGACACAGAACATGAAACTGAAAGTCGACAACTGGATATTGAAGTATTAAGACCTGAGCTGCTTCAAATTATAACAGATGTTTTGAATTCAGTTAACCCATTTGTTCCCGTTCTACGTCAGTTGGGACAACGTCCTGATATGCACCTTTGCAGAATTAAAATTAAAGAGATCACAATTGATCGACATATTCATGAAATGCCGACTGCATCACAAGTTGCCGCCATAATTGTAGGCGATGAATCAGATGATTTACAAGGTAGGGACATAATCGTCAGAACATGGTCTGGAAATCTACAACGGGTTCCAGATACAGCTGGATATTATGATCCACTTCAGTATCTACTATTGCTACCTTATGGTCACCATGGTTGGGATCTGAGCTTATACGATAGTGGAAACAATGAAATTAGTTGTGCATCTTATTACTCGCATTTTATACAGGTACATTTATGGTAATACAATATCATATGTCAATACATGTTGAACTCAAGTCAATTCATGCATCCATCAATCTAATTTATTATATTCCAACATTGCAAACTTTTTTTAACTTATGTTGACAATATGTTGTGGCCCACTTATATCATGTTAGGTTTCTACACAATTATTTCACACTACATATTTATCTTTTCATATGCATATTATTATTATTACTCATTCTTTTTAATCTTTTGCATTCACGTTACTTTCCATGTCATACCTTCGTTTGCGTACTGCTTCAATTCTCATTGATTATATCGCTGTCCAAATTCCTGTTATTTTTTTGACCTTTACGTTTGCTAATACCTTCATTTTTCTTGCAGATAGGACCTAGAGACACATCGCTGCTCTTGCTTGCCGACTGGCTTTTTCAACAATATGTGGTTGATATGTATGTCAAAATTGAAACGATGAGACTGAGATATGTTTTACTCATCAAGATAAAATCAGGGTTGATTTGTATCAAGGGTTGCAGGATGCATTGATCGCAGGAGAAACGTCGACCGGTATGTTATGTATTCTACTGGTTTCCTGTTTACTTAATAATCGCTTGCTTCATACATCCTTATCTTACATCTACTTATACATTCTCAATGTTAACTAGTGTAAGTGTAAAAAAAAAAATCTTCCATCATCTAACATTGGTAGTCCACGAGGCATGCGTCACCGCTATCAAGATGCAATGGCCGTAGTGCAAAGGTATGGAAAACCTGATTTTTTTTTGTTACGATTACATGTAATGCTAAATGGCCTGAAATACTTAACGAACTTCTTCCCGGACAACAACCACAAGATAGACTCGACTTAACAACTAGAATTTTCCATGCGAAAATAGAACAATTAAAACATGATTTATTTGACATATGCGTTTTAGGTAACGTTATTGCACATGTACACGTTGTTGAATTTCAAAAAAGGGGATTGCAACATGCACATATTTTAATAATTGTAGCTGAGAACGATAAGAATACTAATCCCGATGAGTATGACTCCGTTGTTAGAGTTGAAATTCCATCTAAAGAATTAGAACCTGATTTACATGCGGCTGTTCTAAAACACATGATTCATCATCCGTGCGGACATATTAACAATAATGCCACATGCATGAAAAATGGTGAGTGTAAAAAGGATTCACCAAACCATTTTCTCCCATTACCGTACAAGGAAAAGACTCATACCCAATATATAGGAGACGTGATAACATGACACATACTCATCCAACGAATAACACAATTGACAATCGTCGGGTAGTGCCATTTAACCCCGTATTTACTACTAAAATATGATTGTCATTTAAATGTTGAAATATGTTCAAGTATTAAATCCGTTAAGTATCTTTACAAGTACGTGTACAAAGGGTCTGACCGCATTTCGGTAGGTGTTTCTACCGCAACAACGATGAAATATCTAAATTTGCTAATGCTCGATAGGTTTGTCCACCAGAGTCATTATGGAGAATCTTTAAATTCCAGCTTAATAGCATTATACCCTCTGTTATTGGTCTGCAAATCCATCTGCCAAATAGACAGCAACTTCATTTTTCTTCATCCGAACAATTGAACGATATACTAAATGACGAAACTAGAACTAAAACTATGCTTACTGAATATTTTAGTACAAATATTAGTGATGAAGAGGCAAGACGGTACTTTTACCATGAGTTCCCACAAAAATATTGGTGGGACAATAAACATAAGTTGTGGATTCGTAGAAAAAATAATCGTAGGGTTATAGGTAGAATTTATATTGTGTCACCCACTGAAGGTGATCGTTATTTCTTGAGATTACTCCTAACACACGTTAGAGGCGCCATATCTTTTAATGATTTACTTACCTTGCAAGGAACATAATACCACACATTTAAAGAAGCCGCTGAACAAAGAGGCTTATTGGAAAATGATGATGATATTTATGACTGCTTACGGGATGCTTCTAACACACATATGCCAACTACGCTAAGAAAATTATTTGTTACAATTTTAATTTATTGTGAACCAAATCATGTGCGTAAGATGTGGGATTTTTTGTTTGAATACATGATTGAAGATTACCAACGTACATCTTCAATTACCGAAAATACATATTTCACTCATGTTTGTCTAGCAGACCTTAACAGGTTGCTACAACAGTACAACAAATCAGTTTTTGAGTATGATTTTCCAATTTCTTCTCTTAATTTCGAGTCTGCCTATTACATTTTTACTGCTATATTGAATGAAAAATCTGTCCATGTACCACAAGAAGACATCGACTCTATTAATTGCTTTAATTTTGAACAACGACATGCATTTGATGTTATCATGAACTCTATTTTTCATAACATAAATTCTGTTTTTTTTAAAATGGGCTGGGGGGTACAGGGAATTTTTTTTTGTATAAGTCTATTTTAGCTCACTCACAAAGTAGAGGTTTAATTGCACTTGCAGTTGCCATATCGGGAATTGCTGCTTTAGCATTGCCCGGTGGTCGAACTGCCCATTCAAGATTTAAAATACCAATAAATCTTGATTCTTCTTCCACCTGTTACATTCCAAAACAATCTGATATTGCAAAACTAATTCGTGAAACAACAATCATTCAATGAGATGAAGCTACAATGGCTCACCATCATGCTGTTGAGGCCGTAGATAAAATAGTTAGAGATATATGTAATACAAACAAACCATTTGGTGGCAAAATCGTAATTTTAGGTGGTGACTTTCAACAAGTTTCTCCCATTGTCCAAAATGGTACTAGAGCTCAAACTGTTGATGCATGCGTTACACAATCATACATATAGTCAGATGTAACGGTTTTTCAGTTGACACAAAATATGTGTGCTATACATGATCCTTCGTATGCTAGCTTTGTTTTACGTATTGGAAACGGAGATGAACCATATATGCATGATGGCATGATCAGACTCCCTGATGATATTATTATATCGTCGAACAATACAAACCCTATTTATTCATTAATTGACCATGGGTCTAAACGAAACCGGAGGCACCTTATTCCTCGTCTCATATGTCCAATACAGGAGAGAGGTCCTCGCATATCCGTCGATCTCCAAGTACGTTTGGACAATCGCCACTTATTACCTTGTCTTGGGTGTACAGACCAATCAAGACATCAGTAATCACCCAAACGATGTGAAGAACTCCGGTCTTCAACCACCGTTTTCATCTTCGACTCTTAATCGTCGTTGTAATTATTCAGAATGGGTTAAACCCGGTCTTTCTGAATAATTTGCGTATTTTATAATCAAGTGTTATAAAAACACATCATACGCCTCATTCCAATTCAGAATATTCTTTTAATAAAATATTCACACTATAAATCTAATTAAAGATTCATTAAAACTCTAATTCATTTTTAATCTCAAAATCATTACTTAATGATTATTCAAATTTAAGAAATAAATCTTATCCTTTAACTAGGTTAAAGAACAAATGTTATTTAAAACACAGTTCACGATAAACCCAAAATCATCTTCCATCAAAGTGGAATCTACACGGAAATCACAACAGTATATAATCGATATAAATTCCCGTGTCATACTAATAATATAAATGGAATAGTGGCTACGCCTTTTAAATTCCATATATAGTAACGGTCTTCATTCACAGAAGCTCATCTCGAATATTACCGAATCGAATTCCATTCAATTCCAATTCAATATATTAAATTGAAAAACTTTACTCTGGAAAATATCCATTTAAATCTTAATAAAAGATTTATAAATTCCAAATTATATTTTCATTGTAAATCGGGTTAAAGAACGAATGTCTTTTAAAACACAGTTCACAATAAACCCAATTCACATTTCATTTCATTCCAATTGCTAAATGTAATTGGAAACTCTAATAATCTTAATTAAAAGATTTATACTTTTCATATGGGGTTTAAGAACAGTGTTATTTAAGACACCATTCACGACAAACCCAAAATCCCATTTATTTAATTTAATTCCAATTAAATATTAATTAATTGGATTTTTATTTCTTGTTAATAACTAGTTTATTTTAATAAAAAAATATTTTTATCTTCATAAATTTGGAATTTTTCATCCAAATTCTTTCCAAATCATTCATTATGATTTTACATAATTTTTCCATATTTTTAATAATTTTATTAAGGCCCTTACGGTCGATTTCCATAAACGGTCATCGAACTGCACTTATAGCGACCTTTTCCAAATTTGATTTGGACATATTTGTAAATCCAACCACTAGATTTCAAATCTCTAATATTCATTGGAAATCTCTTTTCGATACGAACCCAACAGTTCCGGTTTTAGGAGAATCTAACGGTCGGATCTCCCATTACGCCAATTTGAAGTTAATGGTCGAAATTCGCGAACGCTCGCATTCAGGCCATTAAATATATATATATATATAATATTATATATATTTCGTCTATTTCAATTAAGACATATTTATAAAATATTTATAATTTCAGTTCAAAACGATTCCAACTTCATTTTCAATTTTAAATAAAAATTGAATATTCTATATCTTCATCATATTAAAATGATAATATTTTCAAAAATATTATATTTTGAAATCAATTCTTTTCGATATTCATTTTAAAATGAATAAATTCGATCGATAAAGCCGTTGGGGTTAAATTGGCGTTTACTACTTAATTCGGCTTCATATTTTTATATTTTTGTGTCCATCCAAAATCGGACATCAAAATCATAATTTTATTCATTATTGTATATTATTTTAAAATATTGTTTATTTAAAATATTCTTTATTTTCAAAGATTCTATATTTAAAATATTCTTTACATTAAAATGTGATGTTACATTAAAAATGTATCTTTACATATTTACATTCAAAATGTTCTTTTGTATAAATTGTTCTTTTACATTATTTACATTAGAAATGTTTTTCTTTATATATAAATGTATCTTTTACATAAAAATGTCCTTTTATATAAAAATTTATCTTTTATATATAGATGTACATAAAAATGTCCTTTTATATAACAATGTATCTTTTATATATAAATGTATCTTTTATATACAAATGTATCTTTTACATAAAAATGTATTTTTTTACATATAAATGGTTCTATTCACATACAATGTTCTTATACCTGAAAATGTTCTGTTATATAAAAATGACTCTTTTACATGAAATTGTTCTTTTACATATAAATGTCTTTTTATACTAAAATGATCTTTTATTCTAAAATGTTATTTTATTCTAAAGTGATATCTTATTCTAGAATGATATTTTACTAAAATGATGTTTTAGTCTACATTATTCATAAAGCATTATTTATTATAAAAAATTATTTATTATAAGACATTATTTATTTCTGAATAGTAATGTGACTCAATCAGTTACATATAACTTTAGTTATATGGATTTCACACACCGCATGTATGCAACAATAATGGTAAATAATCATCAAACCGTCCAATCACAACCAGAATGAAGTTTATAACTGTATGAGCATCAAAATAAATGAGTAACGGTAATCACATACTATCAATCCAACGATTGACATATAATTAAATTCAGGGGAGATGTGAATAAATTATCATCCCCAGACCCGTGTGGGGTTTTCAAACAACAACAGTTTATTTACACAACTTATTGGTTAATAAATTTAACCAAATTTCACTATTCAAATTATAAATAAATATTTATAATCTAATTTCAACTACAAAATTTATGTTAACATTATTTTAAATCATTTCAACATCAACAACAACATACAATACAGTCAATTTAAATCATCCATGGTTTGTGGACGAGGGGAGTGATCTAACAAGCACCGTGTTCAGTTTATAGTGATTAAACTGATAAAAATCTAAACGGGCAATTCTACATGTTTTTCAGTTATGAAAGTAAATAAATAACTATGAAGAAATTTTAGTGAGGAGTTCTCACCTTGATTTTCACTCCGTCAGTCTTTAACTGGCAATTTTGATTCTGTTCTCCTTTCAGTCAGTTCCATCATAATCTGTTTCATGCTGCATACTATATTAAAAATCATATTTTTATTACGCCTCTCTGTATATAAAAATCATATTTTTAAACTAATGTTATTTTTATTTTTAAGACAATGTTCCTTTCTTTTTTTTCAAAGTGATGTTCTAAATGATGTTTGTTTTTACAAAACAATGTATGTTTATATTTTCAAAAACAACGTATATTTATATTTTCTAAATGATGTTATTTTTATTTCCAAAACAATGTTATTTTATTTTTTTCAAAACAATGTTTGTTTTCACATACAGAACAATGTATATTTTACCTTTCAAAATGATATTCCTTTTTCATTACAAAATAATGTTAATGTCCATTACAAAACAATGTTAATCTTCATGTCAAAACAATATTTTTTTTATTACAAAACAATGTAAATTTTTATTACAAAACAATGTAAATTTATATTACAACAATATAAATTTTATTACAAAACAATTCGCTATTTTATTTCATGAAACTTTGATCTTTTTATTTTACAAAACTTGGTCTTTTTATTTGATAAAACTCTGTTTCTTTTTATTTGTTAAAACTTTGTTTCTTTTTCTTTGATAAAATTTTGATCCATTTTATTTACAAAGCGATGTTATTTTTATTTTCTAAACAATGTTAATTTTGTTTTCTAAACAATGTATATTTTATATTTACAAAACGATGTTATTTTGATTTTACAAAACAATGTTATTTTGATTTTACAAAACAATGTTTATTTGATTTAAACAAGGTAATTTATCAATCCATTAACTAATTTAATTAGGGTTTATTTTCACCTTAATCTCGTTCAAAGAACGTTACTGTTCCCTCTTCTTCTTCTACTGTTTCTCGACCGAAACATCTGAACCTATAGTCGATCGAACTGCTTCCATCCTCGCGAGCACCTGATGCCGCCAGCTCCAGATCAGACCACACCCCATCGTCGGCCGTCGCCCCAACTCCTCGTGCCTCCACCGGCGTGGAGCTCGATGCTTCCCAGGCCCCCATAATCCATCCTGAAGTTCGACGCTTTCTGGTGCTGTTGTGGCCACCACACACCCCTATAGATCATCTCCACCGTTCAAATTCTAGAGCTCATCGAGCTCCTCGTTTTGGCCTTTAGATGTTTTGGTTTTTATAGAGTGGATGTGGAGATTAGAGAGGAGAAAGAAGATGTCTTCGCAGCCGTTAGATTGAGAAGGAGGCGGCTGAATGTATAACGTGATTAGGGTTTAGCGTATTGGAAGCGGTGGCATTTATACTAGTATTTAATTTATTAAATTTTCTTTTTTATTCTGATAATTCTTGTTTAATGCCACGTATTCCAAATCAAACCCAACGAGTGTCGCACCTAGACAAATACCCCTATTTCGGACACAATAGGATATGTCCGGTAAGCTGATTCGACTGTTTCGATAGTTTTTTCTTAAAAATTAAAACATAAATCAATGTATATTTAATTTAAACGTACATTTTAATTTCCCGGGACCACATACTGACTCTAAAAATTTCAAAAAAATTATTTCTAACTTTCTTTTGATGATACGGTCCTAACAAAACTAATTTCATCGAATTTGGAGACCATTTAAAAAATGGCCATTTTCTGGTCGATCCAATTTGATTGAAATTGACAAAACACGTTTTCTTTTGCCACGCTCACATATTAATCCCAAAAATTATGAAAATTGGAATCTAGTAATAATTTGACATTCCTGATCCAACAAAAGTGGTTTCGTCGAAAACAGAGGTCGTTTGCAAAATGGCTATTTTTAAGGGCCATATATATATTATCATATATATAAATACTATAGCGACTTTTCTGAATTTTAGGCTAGACATAACTTTTAATTCCTGTTATGAAATTTGAAATTTTCAGATTCATTAAAAAGATATTTTTAAATAGATTTAAATATTTTTGGTTTTACCCAAATCCGATTTATTTTGAATCCTATACATTCAGTCAAAGTTCAAAATCAAATTTTCAAACTACTGCGCCATTTCAGGCTCGTTTTGTAATTAAAATAAATTTATTCGTTCTTACTTCAATTAAAATAAATTTCTAGTCGTTATTATTTAAAATAAATCATTTTAAATATTCAAAATTCATTAAAATTTCTAAAATAAATTGGTTCTGATTTTCCGGGTCGTTACAATCTCCCACACTTAAAATCTTTTCGTCCTCGAAAAGGAACGGAGCTGAAAGTTGTTTAACTAACCAACTCAACTTTCAACTCTAATTAAATTTTAATTCAGTTCAATCCTAAATTCGATTCATCTAAATTTTTCATTCTTTCTCATATTGGTTGAATTAATCATTATTCCAATATTTTAATTAATTAAACTAATTATCAAACATCACAACCAACAATCAATTAGGTGATTAACTTTTCAAATATATATACTTTTATATATAGTCAAAAATCATATTTCAGTGCAAATCACAATAATAAACCCTATCTAGTTTTGGTTCTCACACTAGTCAATTGGAAATATATAGATATCCCACTTTCGAAACTCGAACATAAACTCTGATGATGATGCATCAATCATCAGAATTATCTTCAGGCGACTTGAGTGTAATTCTATATCAATCTAGTATATTTTCTCCTTCCTTCTCCTTTCTTTTTCACTCCGATCCCTCACCAAATTCAAACACTTTCAAAGGGAAAAATCAAGATCTAAGTGAGATCTAGATGCTCAACGATCATAATCGAGTTTAACGCTCTCAGGTGGTCGAATTTCCATCCCAAAGGGGACGACCTTGAAGCCGTTTTTCTGGCGCTTTAGGGGACCGAGGTGGGTGGTGCTTCAGGCGATGGGAGGGTGTTGGAAGCTCTCGATGTGGTGTGACTTGATCGGAGTACGGCAGCTACAGGGTGGCGCGCGATTCAAGGACGTAGGTAGATTTTGGGTTCGCTGGTTTCCTGTAATGCGAGGAAGAAGAAAAGGAAGAGAGCGGCAATACTTTTTATTTAACGTGACTAAGTAAATAGTTTTTAATTATTTAATTAATTATAAATTAAAGTATTCAAATCTTTAAACGATCATAACTTGTTCATCAGAATTCAGCAAATTCGGGTTCGTTGGAATCGTCTTCGCAAGATCTACGCGATGGAACTGACCAGGACCAAAACGGGGCACGTTGAAAATTCAGACAAAATCAATGTGAGAATTCTATTTATTTTATAATTAAAAATAATTAATTATGTTTGATGTTAAATTCTATTTGATGTTATGTGTGATTTGATCTGGAATTGATGATTGAAGTTGTTATGTAGATCTATTGATTTGATGATTGTTGTGTTGAACAAAATATAATTGTTGAACCAAAATTTGTCATTTTTGACAAATTAGAAATGTTGTATCAAAATTTTCATTTTTGACAAATTAGAGTAGTTGAATTAAAATTGACATTTTTGTCAAATTAGATTAGTCAAAACAAAATATTCATTTTTGTCAAATTAGATTAGTCAAAACAAAATGTTCATTTTTGTCAAATTAGATTATTCAAAACAAAATGTTCATTTTCGTCAAATTAGATTAGTCAAAACAAAATGTTCGTTTTTGTCAAATTAGATTAGTCAAAACAGAATGTTCATTTTTGTCAAATTAGATTAGTTAAAACAAAATATTCATTTTTTTCAAATTAGATTAGTTAAAACACAATATTCATTTTTGTCAAATTAGATTAGTTGGAACAAATGTAACAACCCGGAAAATCCGAACCAATTAAAAATTTTATTTTGGCAATTTTAATGAATTTTGAATATTTAAAACGAATTATTTTAAATAATAACGACGAGAAATTTATTTTGAATAGGATTAGAACGTATATATTTATTTGAATTGTCATTTGAATATAAATATTTATTTTTAATTATAAAAGGAATTGAAAATGGCGCGGTAGTTTGAAAATTCGATTTCAAATTTCAAATGAATGTAAAGGATTCAAAATAAACCAGATTTTAGCGAAACAAAAAATATTAGAATCTATTTGAGAATATATTTCCAACGAGTGCGAAAAATCGAAATTTCATAGCGGGGATAAAAAGTTATGCCCAATTGAAATAGTCGCTATGGAAATATAGCCCTTAAAAATAGCCATTTTGCAAACGACCTCCGTTTTCAACGAAACCACTTTTGTTGAATCCGAGATGTCAAATTATAGCTAGATTCCAAAATTCATAATTTTTGGGATCAATATGTAAGTGTGGCAAAGGAAAATGTGTTTTGTTAGTTTCAGTCAATTTGGATCGACCAGAAAATGGCCATTTTTCAAACGGTCTTCAAATTTGACGAAATTAGTTTTGTTAGGACCGTATCGTCAATAAAAAGCTAGAAATAATTTTTCTATAATTTTTAGATTCAGTATGTGGCTCTAGTAAATTGAAATGTGCGTTCAAATTCAATATATAGATTTATACTTGGATTTCGACGGAAACTGATCGAAACAGTCGAATTGGCTAAAGAAACATATCCCATTGTGTTCGGGATGGAGGTAATTAGTTAGGGGCGACAGTCGGTGAGTTTGATCTTGAGTTCGAAATGAAAAGTTACTTTATGTAATTAATTAAATAATATATATATATATATATTATATTCTCCCTCCGCTCTTTTCTATTTAGTCAACCCCCGTTCAGAACAGAAAAAAAATCCCCGATCCCCAAACCCGCGCCCCACGATCCCGTTGCCCTCCCTTCCTGCCACCGCCCCCTCGCCGGAGCGCTGCCCTACCGCTGCCTCCACCTTCGACGACGCCCTCCGATGTACAACCCCCTTCTCCCTCCTCCATTTTAGCCCCAAATCGAAGCAAACCCCGGGCTTACCATTGCCTAGCCAAAGCCTCAGCCCCGACGCGCAAACCCCTCTCTCTCCTGTCCAACGTGAGCCCCTCCGACCCCCATATCCGAAAAACAGTGAGTCTCTTTATGTATTTACATTTATTTTATTTTATTTTCATTTTTAAAATATAATAATCACGTAGAAAGATCTGATTTTTGATTTAGTAAAGAAAGGATTTTTATATGAGGAAAGTCGAGACTTTATATAAGAAAAGATAATATTTTTAATATAAAAAAGGTGAGATTTTTAATAGAAGAAAGGAATGATTTTTATTAGTAGGAAGATTAGATTTTTGTTCATAAAAACTATAAATTTTTAGACATGAAAGGATTAGATTTTTAAATGTATAAAGATTTGATTTTGTTCTTTAAAAAGATTTGATTTTTAATAGAAGAAAAAATAGTTTTTTCATTGTAGAAAAATTCTATTTTTACATATATGAAGTAGGGATAAAAATCTGATTTTTATATATGGAGTAGCGATCAAAATTCAATCTTTATATAAGAAGTAGAGAAGTAAAAATATAATTTTTATATAGAAAGAAGCATTGTAAAAATATATGATTTTCATATATGAAGTGCCATTATAAAAATATGAATTTTAAAATAAACATCATATTAAAAATGCAATTTTTACTATGAGCAGCGGGAAAAGGTCGGAGTGGAATTTTGGGCATATCCGAACCGTTAAAAAATAGAGAATGATGGAGTGGATCCCAAAGGTGAGAACTCCTCACAATATATGAACTGTTCCCCGTCGTCCACAGACCATGGATGACTTGTTTGATTGTTTAGTTTGGTTGATTAGATTATTTGGTTGAAACTGGTTGTTTGGGTGAAATGAATTGATTATAATTGTTATATGTATATGGCGTGAGCCAATATCAGGAGAGGGGTAATGCTAGACATTACTTGATTTTGATATCGCGTCGTTATGCCGCCAAAATTTTCTAAAATATGTTAGAACAATAAAATATCATTTTTAAAAATGAACCAAATAAATATTTTATCATTAAAAATATAATTTTCAACGGGTATATGAATAAAATAAATATTCATTTACAAATCAGACGATTTGTTTATGTACACCCATTTTACTGATATGGATTGGGACGATAAATTTTACACATCGACCAATTGCATAAATAAAATTCATTATTTATTGATTGAAACCCCATACGGGTATTGGGATGATATTGGACATACACTAATCCCAGTAGTTAGTTGTATGTCAATCGATTGGTTGACAGACGGTTATAAGCGTTAAATATTTATATTTAATGCTTATACAGTGTAGAATACACTCTAGATGATGGATGATTATTTATCACTGTTGTTATATACATGTATTGTATGAAATCCATATAATCAAATTATATGGTAATTGACTGTGTCTGATTCTAGTTCAGAAAGAATGAATATTTTAAAATAATGATTATTTTAAAACAACGAATATTTTCAAATAATATTCAGAAAAAGATCAAAATATGAATTTGATGTCCGATTTGGGATGGACACGAATATATTTAAATATATAAATTCGTGTTGATTAGATTAACGCCATTTTGACGTGAACGATATTTATATCGATTTGATTCATTTCTATAATGAATATCAAAAAGGAAATGATTTTGAAATCTTATGTTTTGAAAATACTATTATTTATATATCGATGATATGGAATGTTCAATTTTGTTTGGAAATTGAATATGAAGTTGAAATCGTTTGGAAAACCATTTTTAAAACGATTTATAAAATACGTTATAAATGGAAATCGACGATATATATATATATATATTATATATATAAAACGGCCAGAATAGAACGCGCCACGCTGCAGCAGTTCGCGAATTTCGACCATTGACTTCGAACAGACATTACGGGAGACCCGATCGTCGGATTCTCCTCAAAACCGGAACCGTTGGGTTCGTATCGAAACGAGCTTTCTAACGAATATTAGAGATTTGAAATCTAACAGTTGGATTTGGAATTATGTCCAAATCAAATTTGGAAAAGGTCGTTGTAAGTGCAGTTCCATGGCCGTTTATGGAAATCGACCGTACAGGCCTTGAAAAACTATTAAAAATTTCAATAATTTGTGTAAAATCATAAGAAATGATTTGGAAAGAATTGGGATGAAAAATTCCATATTTGAAAAGATAAAAATAGATTTTTATTGAAATGAACTAGTATTGAACTAGAATTTTAATCCAGTTATTTTAAAAATAATTAAATTGGATTTGAAATGGTTTTAAAAATAACCGGAAATTCCATTATATGAATTGGGAATGGATTTGAATCGAAATTGTCTTCGGAATATTTCGATGCTGGATTTCGTGATTATACAGATATTGGTAAGGAAATTTGAAAGATATATTTATATCGTTATTTCCAATACGATATTTGTTGGTTGTGGTATTTGATATTGAATATAAGCCGATATATTTCCTATTCAGAACCTTATAATTAATATCAAATGGGATTTGGGTTTGTAGTGAATGGTGTCTTCATTAACATTATTCTTGAACCCAGTTGAGAAAAGATTATATCTTTTTATTTAGATTTAATGAAGTATACCAAATTGATATTTAATTGGAATGGAATTGAAATTGGTCTTTGGGTTTATCGTGAACGGTGTTTTAAATAACACTTGTTCTTTAACCCGATTAACAATGGAATAAGAATTTGGGTTGTCGTGAATGGTATCTTTAATAATACTGTTATTAGACCCAATGGAGTTAAGAAAATCAGAAACTAACTGGAGATTAGTTAAGTTGAATGGTTTCCTGGGTATTGATCTGATGTTGGTTTCGGCCTTCAGGGTTAATACTTAGGGAATTGTTCACTTGCTAATTTACGGTTAAAGGCTGATGGAATGGAATGTGATTTTGGGTTTATCGTGAACCGTGTTTTAAAGGACATTGGTTCTTTAACCCAGTTAAAGACAGAAATAAGATTTTGGGTTGTCGTGAATGGTATCTTTAATAATACTGTTCTTAGTCCCAACAGGTCAAGAAAATCAAAAACTAACTAGAGATTAGTTAAGTTGAATGGTTTCCTGGGTATTGACTTGATGTTGGTTTCGGCCTTCGGGGTTAATACTTGGTGAATTGTTCACTTGCTAATTTACGGTTAAAGGCTGATGGAATGAAATGTGATTTTGAGTTTATCGTGAACCGTGTTTTAAATGACATTGGTTCTTTAACCCAGTTAAAGACAGAATATGATTTCCCAAGTTAAACAATCGTTAATATTGATTTTTTGGAAGATTAAAACCAGGTGGAGTTTTAATGCATCTTTAATTAGATTGAAATGATATCCACAGGAAGATTAAAGAATAAATTTAAAGAATTTATCTTTGATAAAACTAATGGGAACCTTTCCTGAAGTATAATAATATTTGGATAAAGAAATATTCTGGATTGGAATAAGGCGTATGTTGTGTTTCTATATCAATTGTTTATTATATACGTGAGTTATTCAGAAAGACCGGATTTATCCCATTCTGAATAACTAATTCGACGATGTGTCGAGGATGAAGACTGTGGTTGAAGACCGGAGGTCTTCACATCGTTTGGATGATTACTGAGGTCTTGATTGCTCTGTACACCCAAGACAAGGTAATAAGTGGTGATCGTCCAAACGTACTTGGAGATCGACCGGATATGTGAGGACCTCTCCCTTGTATTGGACATTTAGGGAGGAATAAGGTGCCTCCGGTTTCGTTCAGACCCAGAATGAACTTGTAAATGGATGTGTGTTTGACATCGGATTTCATTCTGTGTGATTGATAGACAATAGTTGCATAGCGTGAATTGCCTGATGGCATGCTGAGATGCAAATGATCAAGGCTTCTGTTGAAAAGCAGAGTCTTGTGGTTGATGATCAAAGCACGACTTTAATATAGCGTAGCTTTGAGTGGCGTTAATTCACGAGCCTCACACCCCGGTGTGAACCAGAAATGGGAGAGGACCTCAGGGAGGGCATGCGTTTCCCTCTAGCTAGGAGTGGTGTCAGCGTTTTGCATGCCCTGGCATTTTACTTATGTGGATGATGGATGTGACGGCCCACCCCGCACCAGCCTGCATTTCCTCCGAAGGTGTGCTGTACACATGCCCGACTAGCACGGAACGGTCGCTAAAGAAAGGATAGAAGAGAATGAATTAACAAGGAACCTGTAGAATGTCTCACAGCGCATGGAACAAAATATAATAATAACATAATCTTGACATAAAACAGGCGAGATAGTGCATAAGCTGAAAATTAAACCAACATAATAGCGGAGATCCAAATACAACTTATGATCCTGCATCATTATTACAACTTTTAAACTGTCTCTAAAGCAAAAGAAAGCTAAAGTAGAAGATGCACTACTAATGCCCAAGCAGTGATCTTCAACAACACAGGGAGAATACTATATGTATCATATGTGGAAGCCTCCTGCTCGTCTCCGAATCAGCTACTCGTGCATACCCAGCTAACCTGTCTCTAGTCTGCTCGTGAGAGCACCCAGAGTAATAAGAAGAGAGATAAAACTATGGGTCAGACAAAAATTCTGGTATGAGCAATAAGCAGCTAAACAGAACAATAACAGGTATACTAAACCATACCTGAACCTGGACCTGCAACCAAAGAGTTAGCACTACATACCGTACAATACTTTAAGGTGCCACTGAACATATGGTGTAAAGATAACGGGGGTAGGGGTGTGCATGTCATAATGATGGCAAACAAATCAAACATAGCAACCATCCTCACATCTCTCACTCAATGCGTAAAGCTTACGATGTCCACCACTGTCAATCACTAGACCCATCGAAGTAGTGACGGAGTTCAACTTATACAACTACTGCTACTACCAAGCTTACCACATGGAGTCATGACCAAATCTTTACAAATGACCCCACTTCATTGGTCTATAGCCCTTTAGTCGTACCTAGTCCTCTATGGCCCTGAATCCGTTCACGTACTCCCTACACATAGTGATTCAAAGTTACAGACATCGACAACCCCTTAGCACACGTCCCGCAGCGAAGCCCAATCATGAAGCTCACTCCTTGGTTTCCAACTGTATCCTGAGTCAAAGCTCCTCATTTGGACCTCCTTTGCATCTCTGGTTTTTGTAACAACCCGTATTTTCAATAACCTGTTATAACGTAAATCGAGGCAGAATTTAATTTATAAATCTGAATCAAGGGAAACGGGCTATGCCATTGCGTTCGTCTCGGAAAAATACGCGAAATAGAGTCCGAGTTTTCGAAAATCGGAGTCCGTATGACCCGATTAAGGCCCAATGAAGTTTTCAGAAAATTTCATGTTCAAAACAGATTTTGAATTTCAGGTTCAAAATTCGAAAAACGGTCAAATTGGGCCAGGCGGGAAAATTCCCGCCAGAGCACCCAAGTCGACAGCCCTGTCGACTTGGGAGTCGACTTGAATGGACCCAAGTCGACAGCCCTGTCGACTTGGCTGTCGACTTGGTTCAGCCGGGCAGTTTTGCTTGGTGCACCATTTTGGGGTTTTGGTTAGGTTTTGGGGCCAGATTCGGTTTTAAGGGCTGAGATTGGAATTAGGGTTTAATCCTAAGGTTGAAACTAATCCTAATCTCTATAAATAAGCCCCTAACCTAACCCTAAATCATCATTATTCATTCAAGTAACTAAACTATGGCAAAATCATTCCTCTCATGGCCTCCACTCTCTTCATAAAATTCTAAGTTATTTTTATGAGAGATTTTCCATGCATACAAGTGTTTTCAAGCTTGTATGAGTGTCATTAGCTTGCATTCAAGTCAAGTTTCCATATTTACATCATAAAGCAAGGGTTTTGATCATTTTGGCTCAAGGGTTTTTCTATTGGAGCTTGCATTTTGGGTTTATTTGATTGCATAAGGGCTTTGTCTCAATCTATATATATTTTTGTGTCTTCATAAGCATTGTAAGCCCTTTTCTACTTTCATATTTAAACTCTAAAGTTAATGGATGATGCAAGTTGTGTTTGATCATTATGATATGCAAGTTTATCATGTTATGTTATGCAAGTATGCCATGTTATGATATGCAAGTTTACCATGTTATGCTATGCAAGTATGCCATGTTATGATATGCAAGTTTACCATGTTATGCTATGCAAGTTTGCCATGTTATGATATGCAAGTTTACCATGTTATGCTATGCAAGTATGCCATGTTATGATATGCAAGTTTACCATGTTATGCTATGCAAGTTTGCCATGTTATGATATGCAAGTTTACCATGTTATGCTATGCAAGTTTGCCATGTTATGATATGCAAGTTTATCATGTTATGTTATGCAAGTTTGCTATGTTATGATATGCAAGTTTGCCATATGATATGCAAGTTATGTTATGGTTGATCATTTTGCTCATGTTATCATGTTATGCAAGCTTATCTTGGGTTTATGAGTTTAAAGCTTCAAGCTTTATGCTAAAGGTTGCATTTTGGCAACATGTAAGTTATCATATCCCTTATGATAACTTGCATGTGAGGCTAAATGCGAACTTATGGCAACTTCTACATGTCATTTATCACCATGTATCACTTATATTCTAAGTTTGGTTTTATGCATACTTTTGAGGCCTAATGATGCAATATGCAAGTATATGAACATATGTACATTTCATATGCCACCATGTTAAACTTGTGGCTTCAACACCATTTGTCATCTTTATGCCAAGTTCCCTCTTTCTATCCTTTATGCACTATTGCGATATGTAAGCGATGGGATTGCGTTTGGGATTGGGTAAACTTAAAAGACATAAAAACATAAGATTGGGAATTTACCTATTAAGTTAGGTCTACCCATTGGGAATTTACCTATTAAGTTAGGTCTACCCATTGGGAATTTACCTATTAAGTTAGGTCTACCCAAATGCTTGAAAACTTGTAATATGTTTTGGAAACATAATGGACATGACACTTAGAAAATATAAGTGTGACCAACTCGAGGTTGGGTTGAGTTTGTAGCGTAAAACTACCCGGAACCGACCGGCTTAACTAGTTGCTACAAACAATAGGACCCAATGTGAGAAGTTGGTCATGTTGTACCTTGAACCCGAGGTTAGACCAAGTTGTGGTGTAAAGCTACCCGGACCCGCCCGGCTTAACTAGTAACCACAACAAGGTCTAATGTGAGAGGTTAAGGCACATTAAATTAATTAATGCCTCATGATTTGGGTTAAGTCATGGTCCACTTAATACTTAATCAATTTGGGCTTGGTAGATTAATCAGGGTTAAGTCGTGAACTCATCGTTACACTTAACCAAGTTAATCCATGATTAGTAAAAGGGTTAAACCGTACTTAACCCACTAGAAAATCCTAGCAATGGGGGTCCACTCCAGCTGTAATCCCAAGTTTGTATCATTAAGACCCTAGGGACTAGGCTAGGGTGGGGGCACGATTACTGGACTGGTATAAGTGACCAAAACGACGGCCGAGTGGTACGCCGATGTAGTTCCGGACGGACTATGGTCGTGCACGTAGTCCGTATTTGGAGAAGTCAAGCATGGGTACCAGTAGATCGAGACTGTGCACTTATGTTTATGGTGTCCAGGGGTTGACACCCTAGGGCTTGATACACCCGACGGGAGACCCAGCACAGTCCGACTACAATTATGTTTGGGCCGTATTGACACCAACACGTGACGAGTTAGGCTTAGGGAGCCGATCGATTAGACCGTTTGGTTGGACCTTGTATTAGGGTCATTTCATGTTATTGGGCCAAAGCTTGGGCCAAGGGATCAATACTTGTTTATTCAAGTCATGTTAGCTTGCTAGTACACCTGTGGTGCAAAAACCTTAAACCTGATTATGCGATGACACCTTTATCTACCTTGTTAGTTAATCATCATGCTAGTATGTTGTTATCCTTATGTTCATCCCTGCTTCTCATGTCAGTTAACTTTATCAGTTTACATTGATTGTAGTAGGGCTTACTCAGTCTTTTTGACTGACCTGTTTTCTTTCGCCTCTTTTCTTCCATTCCCCCCCCCCCCCAGGTTCTCAGGGTGGGAATATTGGAGCTTAGCTTGGATTTCTGATCGCTTGCTTGTGGGATTTAGCTCATGTACGGTTTGACATGAAGCTAGCTATGGTTATCACTTATTTTTGGGATAGTACTTATGTATTTCAGATTTTCAGTTGATGTTGTTTTTATCTAGACTTGTTTATTTGGAAAGTTGACATTATGTTGTACCAGACTTGTTTTGAAATGGTTTGAAATCTTCCGCTGTTTTATCTATGTTATTTACTCTGTTTACATATATACATATGTTCTTGTTCTGCCTTGATATATCATTATGCATGTTTACCCGGTACAAACGCCCCTCCAAAGTCAGAGTGCTTGCAAGAGACACCCTAGCGGAGGTGGGGTGTTACATTTGGTATCAGAGCATATGATTTACGAGAAGGAACAAAAAGGTTTTTAGAAAACTTTTGGAAAACTATTTTCAAAACCAAGTATAAAGTATTTTCCAAAGAAAAGTCTAGTTTATTTTAAAGGCTATTCCCCAAAAAGCCATTAGCAAAATTCCTTCGTTTTTCTCCATTCTGAATCTGTCCTTTTCTTCGTTTTCAGTATGGCCGATAACTTTGCTATTCCGGAGGGAGTACACGTACCTGTTTGGTATAGGAGACTTTTGGAGGCTAGGGTGACCGAAGCCGGCCCCGCAGATGTTCCTCCTCCTCCTCCTCCGGTAGTTAATGTTCCTCCTCCTCCTGTCGCTGAGGTTCCTCTTCCTCCTCCCCCTCAGCATCCACAAGAGGATTTCGCGGAGATTTGCAAAGACTTTAAGGCGATGGGTTGCAAGAATTTTGTTGGGATGGAGACTTTTGTTGAGGCAAGAAACTGGTTAAAGGAAACTGAAAACCTCTTTGCTATCTTAGATATAGAAGATCGTAGGAAAGTTCTGTTGGCGGTATGGTTATTGAAAGGGGAAGCTGCTTATTGGTGGGTAGTCACCACCACTACTAGACCAATTGAGACTTGGGATGAGTTTAAAAGAAGGTTTGGACTGAGGTTTTTATCGTCAGCAGAGGAGAACCTTCAGATGGAGAGGTTCCTATCACTAAAGCAAGGGGACATGACCATTATGGAATACGTGGATAAGTTTAATCAACTTGCTCGGTTCGGTTTAGACTTGGTTAACACAGCTCAGAAGAAGGCCATGCACTTTGCTCTAGGACTAAACGAGCCATTGCGCGGTTTGGCCATATCTCATATACCCATCGGAGCGACCTTCGAGAGTTTGGTGAATGTGGCCCTACTCAATGAAGAGAATAGGAGTGACAAGAAGGAAATCAAGGTGAATGAGTCTCAAAACAAGAAAACGGGGCCCAAAAAGGAAATAAAAAAGAAGGAGGAGAAGTCTAAAGATAAGAAGGAAAAGAAGTGCTTTACTTGTGGAAGTTCGACTCATCTTATTAAGGATTGTAAGAAGAGGAAAAGGAAGAATGGTGAATGCTTTTTCTGCGGTGAGACTGGACATTTCATCAAAGATTGCCCGAAGAAGCAAGGGCAAGGTCAGACTCAGTGTGCAAGACCATCTGGAGGGCGAATTCATCCCCTCAACATCGTTCTTCCAGCTCATGATCGAGGTAGTGTTTCTGTTAAAAGTCCTGTTTACATTTCTGATTTTCCTGTTTGTACTTTGTTTGATTCTGGCACATCGCATAATTTATTTCATCTGATCTAGTTGAAAGTTTGCACCTAAGTACTAGTCTAGTTAATGATCCCGTGTGTGTTTCAAATCCAATTGGGGTTTCCGCCCATTTGTCTATTATCTACGTGGATTTGAAAATCTCTATCTTTAGTGTAGAGTTCTCGTGTGATGCTTATATTCTCGGTTTCATGGGGTATGGGTTGATTTTGGGCATGGATTGATTGTCCAGTTTTGGAGCCATCCTTGATTTTTGAGCATAGGGTTGTGAGGCTCATGACTCGCCTCGGTAATACCCTAAAAATTTCTTGTAACCCTATGAGTCCCGTCACGTTGTGTTATCTTGAATCCCTCAACTCGTCTATCGATAGTTTGCAATCTATGAGGGTGGTCCGAGAATATCCTGATATCTTGGGTGAAGTGAAGGGGTTACCCCTAAACGCGAGATAGATTTTCGCATTTATCTGGTTGATAATGCCAAGCCAGTTACGTGGCCGGTTAGGCACATGGTCCCGCAAGATGAGAGTTAAGAAAGCAAGTCAAGGAGTTGCTTGAGAAGAACTTCATACAATGAAGCATTTCCGAAGAGGGTGCTCTAGTAGTATTCGCTACTAATGTGGATAGTTCGCTTCGCCCGTGTGTTGATTATCGTGAGTAGAACAAGGAGAATAGACAACCATTACCAAGGATCGATGATTTGTTTGATCAACTTGTAGGAACATCTGCTTTCTCTTGATCTTGCTACTGGATTCCATCAGCTCAGAGTAGCTGAGGATAGTATATACAAAACTGCGTTCAGAACTCCAGATGGATTCTTAGAATGGCTAGTCATGCCATTCGGTTTGACTAATGCACCCGCCTACTTCGTGGACTTGATGAGTAGGGTGCCTAGGGAGTTCCTGAACAAGTTTGTGGTAATCTTTGTAGAAGATATCCTGACTTTCTTAAAGAACAAGGAAGAACATGCTAAACATCTCAAGGAGGTGATGGATACGCTTAGAGCGCATCAGTTGAAAGCCAAGTCCTCCAAATGTCATTTTGGAGAAAAGAAGTTAGATTTCTTGGGCACATAGTTACTAAGCAAGGCTTAGCGGTGGATCCCGCTAAAGTGGTCGCGGTTCAAGACCGAAAAGCTCCGACGAGGACAATTGATGTAAGAAGTTCTCTCAGTTTAATTAGTTAGTTAGCGTCCCTTGAGCTTAGACCTACCCTTCTGGATCAAGTAGGGACTTCACAGAAGGAAGACCCGCAGTTAGTCGAGATCATGGACAAGTTGATTCGAGGCGAGATGATAAGTCACCTCGCTATAGATGACAAGGGATGGCTAAGACGCGATGAGAGAAAGAAGGCTCTTGAAAATGCACATCATCCGAGGAGGTGGCCGAGTTTGTCCCAAGGTGCATGTCGTGCCAACAGGTTAAGGCCGAGTCATAAAAAGCCCGGTGGGCTATTACATCCATTGGAGGTCCCCGCAATGGAAGTAGTAAAGCGTCACGAAGGATTCCGTGGATGGACTGCCTAGGTCAAGGAAAGAGAATACGAGCATGTGGGTCATAGTAGGTAGACTCACAAAGAGTGCTCATTTCACTCCGGTAAAGAGCGAAAGGACTGCATCATAGCTAGCGACAGTTTACTTTCAAGAAATAAAGCGGTTGCACGAGGTTCCCTAAAGTATAGTTAGTAACCATGACTCAATCTTCACTAGCCAGTTTTGGGATAGTCTACGGGAAGTCATGGGCAAGCGACTGAATCTAAGTACGGCCTATCATTCACAGGCGGATGGTTCATTTCATTCAAGCATGAGTTATAGAAAATCACGTTAGTAAGAGTAATTGGAAACGTGGATTGGTATTTTCAAGAAAAGTTCTGCTGCGTGGAATACTTTATAGTAAGTAAACGAGATCCAGGATTCACTGATGAATTTTGGAGAGCTTGCATGAAACCATGAGGTCATAGTTATGTTTAAGCCAAGAATGATAGAAGAGTAAGTGAAAGAGGAAGACGAGAGGCGACAATGAAATGGGTTCCAACTCATATTTGGAAATAAGAGTTAAGAAGCTAAGAAATCATGAAGTAAAAGACGGTCAAAGCACGGTGGAGTTAAGAAGATTGAAGGCTAGATACGCGCATCATATCTCTTTTTAAGAGTATATTCTTGATCCTTGTTTTCCTGTGGAACTTACTTGCATGTTATCTTTTACATATATCCTCTCGGTCCCATTCTCGATCCCATTTCTGTTGTAAACTCCATAAGGGGGTATGACTCATCGGTTAGTAATACATGTCAAGGTTTGAAGGGGTCCGTTAGGTTGACAAAAACCTTTTGGGCTTTTATAGGATTGGGGTTGGGTTAGGAAGGGATTTCTTGTAATCCAAAAGGAGTATATCTTGCTTATCTTCCCGATCTCTTTGTAGCATATCTTTCTTTCGCTATCTATATCGTGTTAATCTTGTCATGAGAACCTTAGGTAGAAACCCTTTGGATGAAACATGTGTTTGAAACATGTTATGCTTGATGTTTGCAAGTGGTTGCAAGTGTTTGCAAGTGGTTACTCGTGGATGCATTATACACGTTAGGCAATAGATCGGCTCACACACTCCTCATATTGCATATGCATGAGTGTTTATGCTTATTCATGGATGAAAATTTTTGTGTTATCATATGGATGTTGCATATGGATGTATGTTATGTGCACACATATAGATGTTATACATTATGTTAGGAATTGCATACATATGGATTCATTTCACTAACATAATTTGCATTGATGATATTTGCATTAGATAAGTACATATACACACACCTTTGCATATGTTCATACAACATTTAGAACCTTGTAAGGACAATGATTGCTCATGGATGATGTTTTGAGTAGATGGATGTTGGATGGTAGGATACGTTCTTCCTAACTTGAAGATTTCGGGGACGAAATCCTTTAAGGAGGGGAGAATGTAAAAACCCGTATTTTCAATAACCTGTTATAACGTAAATCGAGGCAGAATTTAATTTATAAATCTGAATCAAGGGAAACGGGCTATGCCATTGCGTTCGTCTCGGAAAAATACACGAAATAGAGTCCGAGTTTTCGAAAATCGGAGTCCGTATGACCCGATTAAGGCCCAATGAAGTTTTCAGAAAATTTCATGTTCAAAACAGATTTTGAATTTCGGGTTCAAAATTCGAAAAACGGTCAAATTGGGCCAGGCGGGAAAATTCCCGCCAGAACACCCAAGTCAACAGCCCTATCGACTTGGGAGTCGATTTGGTTGGACCCAAGTCGACAGCCCTGTCGACTTGGCTGTCGACTTGGTTCAGCCGGGCAGTTTTGCCTGGTGCACCATTTTGGGGTTTTGGTTAGGTTTTGGGGCCAGATTCGGTTTTAAGGGCTGAGATTGGAATTAGGGTTTAATCCTAAGGTTGAAACTAATCCTAATCTCTATAAATAAGCCCCTAACCTAACCCTAAATCATCATTATTCATTCAAGTAACTAAACTATGGCAAAATCATTCCTCTCATGGCCTCCACTCTCTTCATAAAATTCTAAGTTATTTCTATGAGAGATTTTCCATGCATACAAGTGTTTTCAAGCTTGTATGAGTGTCATTAGCTTGCATTCAAGTCAAGTTTCCATATTTACATCATAAAGCAAGGGTTTTGATCATTTTGGCTCAAGGGTTTTTCTATTGGAGCTTGCATTTTGGGTTTATTTGATTGCATAAGGGCTTTGTCTCAATCTATATATATTTTTGTGTCTTCATAAGCATTGTAAGCCCTTTTCTACTTTCATATTTAAACTCTAAAGTTAATGGATGATGCAAGTTGTGTTTGATCATTATGATATGCAAGTTTATCATGTTATGTTATGCAAGTATGCCATGTTATGATATGCAAGTTTACCATGTTATGCTATGCAAGTATGCCATGTTATGATATGCAAGTTTACCATGTTATGCTATGCAAGTTTGCCATGTTATGATATGCAAGTTTACCATGTTATGCTATGCAAGTATGCCATGTTATGATATGCAAGTTTACCATGTTATGCTATGCAAGTTTGCCATGTTATGATATGCAAGTTTACCATGTTATGCTATGCAAGTTTGCCATGTTATGATATGCAAGTTTATCATGTTATGTTATGCAAGTTTGCTATGTTATGATATGCAAGTTTGCCATATGATATGCAAGTTATGTTATGGTTGATCATTTTGCTCATGTTATCATGTTATGCAAGCTTATCTTGGGTTTATGAGTTTAAAGCTTCAAGCTTTATGCTAAAGGTTGCATTTTGGCAACATGTAAGTTATCATATCCCTTATGATAACTTGCATGTGAGGCTAAATGCGAACTTATGGCAACTTCTACATGTCATTTATCACCATGTATCACTTATATGCTAAGTTTGGTTTTATGCATACTTTTGAGGCCTAATGATGCAATATGCAAGTATATGAACATATGTACATTTCATATGCCACCATGTTAAACTTGTGGCTTCAACACCATTTGTCATCTTTATGCCAAGTTCCCTCTTTCTATCCTTTATGCGCTATTGCGATATGTAAGCGATGGGATTGCGTTTGGGGTTGGGTAAACTTAAAAGACATAAAAACATAAGATTGGGAATTTACCTATTAAGTTAGGTCTACCCATTGGGAATTTACCTATTAAGTTAGGTCTACCCAAATGCTTGAAAACTTGTAATATGTTTTGGAAACATAATGGACATGACACTTAGAAAATATAAGTGTGACCAACTCGAGGTTGGGTTGAGTTTGTAGCATAAAACTACCCGGAACCGACCGGCTTAACTAGTTGCTACAAACAATATGACCCAATGTGAGAAGTTGGTCATGTTGTACCTTGAACCCGAGGTTAGACCAAGTTGTGGTGTAAAGCTACCCGGACCCGCCCGGCTTAACTAGTAACCACAACAAGGTCTAATGTGAGAGGTTAAGGCACATTAAATTAATTAATGCCTCATGATTAGGGTTAAGTCATGGTCCACTTAATACTTAATCAATTTGGGCTTGGTAGATTAATCAGGGTTAAGTCGTGAACTCATCGTTACACTTAACCAAGTTAATCCATGATTAGTAAAAGGGTTAAACCGTACTTAACCCACTAGAAAATCCTAGCAATGGGGGTCCACTCCAGCAGTAATCCCAAGTTTGTATCATTAAGACCCTAGGGACTAGGCTAGGGTGGGGGCACGATTACTGGACTGGTATAAGTGACCAAAACGACGGCCGAGTGGTACGCCGATGTAGTTCCGGACGGACTATGGTCGTGCACGTAGTCCGTATTTGGAGAAGTCAAGCATGGGTATCAGTAGATCGAGACTGTGCACTTATGTTTATGGTGTCCAGGGGTTGACACCCTAGGGCTTGATACACCCGACGGGAGACCCAGCACAATCCGACTAAAATTATGTTTGGGCCGTATTGACACCAACACGTGACGAGTTAGGCTTAGGGAGCCGATCGATTAGACCGTTTGGTTGGACCTCGTATTAGGGTCATTTCATGTTATTGGGCCAAAGCTTGGGCCAAGGGATCAATACTTGTTTATTCAAGTCATGTTAGCTTGCTAGTACACCTATGGTGCAAAAACCTTAAACCTGATTATGCGATGACACCTTTATCTACCTTGTTAGTTAATCATCATGCTAGTATGTTGTTATCCTTATGTTCATCCCTGCTTCTCATGTCAGTTAACTTTATCAGTTTACATTGATTGTAGTAGGGCTTACTCAGTCTTTTTGACTGACCTGTTTTCTTTCGCCTCTTTTCTTCCGTCCCCCCCCCCCAGGTTCTCAGGGTGGGAATATTGGAGCTTAGCTTGGATTTCTGATCGCTTGCTTGTGGGATTTAGCTCATGTACGGTTTGACATGAAGCTAATTATGGTTATCACTTATTTTGGGGATAGTACTTATGTATTTCAGTTTTTCAGTTGATGTTGTTTTTATCTAGACTTGTTTATTTGGAAAGTTGACATTATGTTGTACCAGACTTGTTTTGAAATGGTTTGAAATCTTCCGCTGTTTTATCTATGTTATTTACTCTGTTTACATATATACATATGTTCTTGTTCTTCCTTGATATATCATTATGCATGTTTACCCGGTACAAACGCCCCTCCAAAGTCAGAGTGCTTGCAAGAGACACCCTGGAGGAGGTGGGGTGTTACAGTTTTGGTCGAATTGGAGTTGGTCTTCAAAAGAGTCGTCGCGTAATCGTAACTCCAGTCCTGTTCGGTTCGGTTGTTCTTCCCTAGTTCGGTTCGGCTCACTCCACTTCCTCACCATCCGGTTCGGTTCGGACGTGTTCAAGTGCTCCAGCCTCGGTTCGGTTAGGTTGTCCTCATCCGGTTCGGTTCGGGTGCCACGCTCCATTGGGTTCGGTTCGGGTGCCATGCTCCATTCGGTTCGGTTCGTCCCTCCTGCTCCAGCTTGCCTGCTCCGATCCGATACCGCTCGTTTGCCTGCTACGATCTGATCCGCTCCCTAGCTCTGATCCGATCCTCTGTCCAAATCCAACTCTAATCAATGGCCTTCCTTCCTGCCAAACTTCCCTTGTGCCAGACTTCAGTTCGGTTCGGATTCCTTGCCCAGCTCTCCTATCCGATCTGAGCCCATACCTGATCCGAAACCCTGCACAACTTTCTGCAACTTTTTCTAGCAACTTGTTTACGCCATTCGACGACGTTTTCGACCAATCTAACTATATTAATCAATCACAAAACAAGTAATACAGTCATAGCAACAAATAGAAGTGGCCATAAACACCAAAACATCAACCATAACATGTAAAACGGATCAAATATAGCCAAAACCCCATATTTTCTCTTAAGCATGTTTAAGTAAAACTAATGACATGATTAGCAAAACTTAACCAAATCAAACCAAATTTCTAGCAGAGGCATAAAATATTATTTAAGAATTTCTAAACATTTTTCCAGAATTTATTAATGTATAAATTCGCTAATCTTCACTAATTACCCTTAATTAACCGTAATTAGTGCAAAACTATGCAAATCTCTCACCTTAGCCACAAATATGTAATGACCCGGGATTTTGAGCGACTTTGGTTATCGACATAAACATGATGACGACTAACCAAACATCGAAAAATCCCGGTAATTAATGAAAGAAATTAGAGGGTGAGGAAAGATAAGATAGAAACTTAGAATAGAGAAGAAGAAGAATACAACATTAGAGTAACACAAACCTCACAGCGGAACGAATAACATATAATAGATAACATATCTTTGAAATATAAATCTGTACTTGAATATACATCATTATCAAAGTACAACACTTACAACACAGCGGAAATAAACTATAGCTACATGATCCTGAAGCCTCCTGCTCCAAGCTCTTCCAGTATATCTGTAAATCCCGACTACTTGACTGCCCGTACAAATTTAGGCACCCAAGAGTTTAGGGGAAACAAAACAAAATAAACTTCGGGTCAGTCATGGGACTGGTATGAGTAAACAGTTCAAGCAGGTAAATGATATCTCATAAGACCATGTCGTATAACGGAACGGGTTTTTCCCTTATGAGAATCCAAAATATCTTTATATCAAAAACCTTTTGATATTATAATAATGTCTATCAACCACAATATAATAATCGTCTAGCAGAAACGCTTTCATCTCACGTTCTATATATATAGTATACAATCAAAACAGCAAGCACGTATTGGGTAATGGATTTCCAACTATGACAAGGTATGGAACCACCTTTCGCTAGTGTACCTCTAGAGAGGAATACACTGGGTTCAACAAGAACATCTTGCAACCCGGCCACACATGACCGACCACTCATTTCACTTGAGTGTATCGAATGTATATCACCAACGGTTGGGATCAGCAACCGTTTCCCGAATGGGACAGCATCAACAATAGATTTTTAGAAGTAAATGAAACTCTAGATCAGGTGATTATACACCCTACTTCGGTGCGACCGACTTAGCCATGCTGCCTGCCCGATTTCTGTCATTTACCGGATGTGAGGCTAGAAGCTACGCTTTATCATCACATCAGATTCACTTCAAATGTCACATCATCAAATCCATCAAATCACCGATTGACGTCCTCAACAATACATTATGTGTTAGCTAAAAGAAGTTTCCTTCTCCGCTTCCACTCTTGGTACGGTTGGAGAAATCAATATACGTGATCGTCTGGAAATACTCTGTCAGACATCCGTCTATACAAGTCATCCAGGAACAGGATGAACTGAAGGCACTATTCTGTAAACAGGATAGCCCTTGCATAACTCCGCCTTCAATTTTCTTTGGCATATATGATTCGGAACGCTTATGCCAATACGGAGTGGTTCTTTGGATAAAAATCCAACCAGTCTCTCCATATTAACAACGTTAAAATGGTCAAAACTTCGATAGTCTGTGATTTAACTATCGAAGAAAACAGGTGTGCAAACAACGATATCATTTCCAAATGGAAATTCATATCGATCAAACATCATTCATCATTAATCTCTTTATTTCATTAATTTACTTATCTCCTGTTTCCCTATATTCAATATTTCTTATTTTCTAAATTTGGAAAATATACGTTATTAACAATGGAAAACATTTCCATTTCTTGTTTTCTTTATTAGAAAACATTTCTGGTTTCTTATTTGGAAAACATTTCCAAAGCTTTTTCATTGGACTTAGACAGATGTTTAAACAAACCATCGCGATGCCAACTCAAACCATTTCCTTTAATTACTAAATTCACTGAACCATCCCTTACTATCGAACCTTAACCATTCCTTAGTTAAAAATGAAGTCAATCAAGTTAGGGTAATACTACCTCTCAGACCTTAACTGAACAACGTTTCTAACCTTGAAATAGACAAAGTTCACACTTCTAATTCTTTAACAAACTTACTTACGTAGCTCTCTTTCAAATATTTTCTATTCGATAATTCTTTCCTTCGATAAGGTATATTCGATAACTCTATTCAATTTATTCCATTCACTTAACTCTTTTTATTTAACTTTAACTCTATTCACTTAACTCCTATTGAATAAACTATATTCGATAACTCTTTTAATTCTATTTGAATAAACTATATATTCGATTAACTCTTTTTACTTTCTATTCGAATAAACTATATATTCGATTAACTCCTTTATTCTATCCGAATAAATTATATATTCGATTAACTCCTTTATTCTATTCGAATAAACTATATTCCATTAACTCTATTATTCTATTTGAATAAACTATATTCGATTAAGTCTATTTGCTTTAACTCTAATCGATTAACTCCAACTGGTTTAACTCTAACTGGTTAACTCTTATTCGAATAATAAATATTCGATTACTCTA
Organism: Allium sativum; assembly: GCA_030737875.1. Lineage (NCBI taxonomy): Eukaryota > Viridiplantae > Streptophyta > Magnoliopsida > Asparagales > Amaryllidaceae > Allium > Allium sativum. The sequence continues at coordinate 706,002,993 of CM060921.1, forward strand.
TTCAACTGACTCGACTCGACTAACCCCTTTCGAATAACTAATTCGATTTACTACTTTCGAATACCATATTCGATTTAACTCCCTTCGAATAACTAATTCGATTTAACTCCTTTCGAATAACTAATTCGATTTAACTCCCTTCGAATAAGTAATTCGATTTAACTCCTTTCGAATAACTAATTCGATTTAATTCCTTTTGAATAACTAATTCGATTTAACTCCTTTTGAATAACTAATTCGATTTAACTCCTTTCGAATACCATATTCGATTTAACTCCTTTATTCGCTTTATAAAGATTTCCCTTTTAACAACGTTTATTTATTTTAAAGATTTACTTTTAGTAACGGTTCTCCACTTTAAAATGATTTCCTTCTTATAACAGTTTCCTTTTTATAACGTTTTCCCTTTTTCTAAATATCTCCTATTTATAAATACTCCAATTTATAAATATTTCTTATTTATAAATATTCCATTTATAAATATTTTATTTTCAAATATCACTTTGACAAATTCCTCCTTATCAACATTTCGGTATTTTATGTTATTCAACATGTCAAATCACGATGATCAATATCGTCCAAACACACATAATTGACAACATATTATATATCACATCATATATCACAATATATGAAAAACAGCAAAAATAATGTTGAGGAATCTAGTCGGATTCCTCCAACCTGTTTCCCTGCATCCACAGATGTTAAACAATATAGATAACATCACTTTCAGTTCCATATGATATATTCTGTTAAACCGAATCAATATAGAAATTTAACTAACTGACTAGCAGTTCAATCAAACAATCAACACACAGTCAATCAGCCAATATCTAGCAGTTCTAAAAATACAACATGAAATTATAAACTGTTCAGAGTTAGTGAGATTTACTCACTTTGGCAGTTCATCGTTAAAGAACGATAAACTGTTGTTTGATTTCAATCAAACAATTTATTTTGCCATAAATTCAAATGAGCTCCACTCCCAGTCAGTCTCATTTGGTAGTCGTCGTCCATACGATCCCAACGCAACTCACGGTTCGTCAATCTGATATCGTATGAGGTAGTTATGATCTATACAAGTTATGCAAATATTTTAAATTAAATTAAAAACTTAAATCCAAACTTTAAATTGGGCTCAACCCTTTTGATTTCTTCCCGGCCCATCAACAGATCCCAGGCCCATCAGTTATACCCAACTCCCCAAAGTCTTCTTCCCTAAATACAACAGCGAAACCGATCCCCTTTTATACCAGTTGACCCATCACTTTGACCGTCCTCCATTCCTCCTCCGACCAACCAATTCCGGCACCGCCTCTACCACCCTGTTCACCATCAAAATCCGCAACCTCCCATCACCTTTGTACCCCACTCGCACTCCCCGAGGTCAGCCCGACCTGTTGTTGTTCACTTCGACCCTGACTGTTGCCATTCGTCACCGTCCACCGGAGCACCCCAAACCATGTCGAGAGGAACCCCAAGCCATTACGAACTCCTCTATAGCCTCGCCTCACCCCAATTCAGCCCCTACAACTCGCAGTTCAAAGCCCTAGCTCGTTGCATTGATTATCCAACACAGAAAATGCTCCGTCGAGTTCCACATAAGTGCTACTACGTTGAAGAGCAAAACCCCAGGATCCTAAATTTATTTGTATTTTGATTTTACAAATTTCCTTTGATTTTTATTTGATTTCCCAACGGAATTTGTTTATACGAGATGAACAAATTTTGGCGGCTCAGTTATTTGACCGAATGAGGATATGGAATTAGGTTAGGAATGTTAAGGGTAGTGGTATTTACAATGGTGATAAATATCTAGATATTTTGGTTAGATATATATATATATACACCATTATATTCATGTCATGTATTTAAAAATCCCTGTGATCACATACACTACCCAAAAATCATGAAAATTGGCACGTAGCTACTGTTCGACATTACGGTCCTAATGAAACTGGTTTCGTCGAATTCCGACTTCGTTTGCTCACACAGCATAATTTTAACCGTTGAAATACTGACTGTTTTTCACTCTAAAAATCTGTACGACCACACAGTGACTCTAAAAATCACGAAACTGTAAATCTAACAACTATTTGACATTGCGGATCCAACAAAATTAGTTTCGTTGAATTCCGACTACGTTTGCAAAAGTTGCTATTTTTAAAGCTCTAAATAACCCATTTAAATATATAAATATATTTAAATATAATTAAATTAAATATTTAAAATTAAATATTATCGTCTATATTCACCATGGAATACCATATAGCTTCAGAATATTCCTTTATGGATTTCTAACTCGATATTTCAAATCTGGGTCAACCCGATATTCGATTTATATTGAAATTCCTTTTTAAAATATAAATAATTCCTTTATAAATTATAAAGGAATTCCACAGCGACTTTTCTAAAATTTGATTTGGACGTAAATGAAAATCTACACGACGAAATCCCGATTTTTCTCTTCTACTAGAAAGATATACTCCACCAGCTCCACACGTTTCTTGTTTCACAGAAATCCGGCTTAAAACGAATCCTGTACATTCAGTTGAAGTTCAAATCGCCAAATTACGAACTGCAGCGCCATTTCGAGCTCGATTTTAATTATATTATAACTCTACGTTCAAACTGTCGTTTATATAATATATTCATTATTCAAATCAAATTCCAAGCTGAATTAAATATCACAGATGATCCAGTTCACAACATATCGCCATTTCAGCCAATTCTGATTATTTCAGAATTAAATATATTATTTAATTTATTATTTTAATTAAATATTCACCATTATTTAATTAAACCACCATTAAATTCTCTAATTCACTATTTAAATAATTAAATAAATAAATTATAATACCTCTGCAAATGCGGGTCATTACAATCTTCCCCACTTAAAATAATTTCGTCCTCGAAATTGCTAAAGCTAGATGACGACCCTATCTACTGGTTAAAACATATTTGTTCACTTCTTAACTTCAGTTTCAACTGAACCAATTTAATTTCAATTAAATTATTAATTAATTCTTATCAACAAAAATTTCCAAAAAAAAAAATTCTTGAAAATTTTCTAACACCTTAATTTTTTTTAAAATTTCGCCAGCGCCTTCTTTGTACTGGTCAATAGGTCAAACTCCAACTCGCCTCTCTAGGCCATCTCCATCCCAAAAGAAAATCAAACAGCCAAGCGGCTTGCCAATTCGGCTCATAATCTTATATCCAATAGTAATATAAACTTGTACCTTTTGTCGGCATATCATTATATCCTTTCCACCTGTTATCAATTCAGCGGATACAAGGGTCATCCCAATCAAATTCCAATCTGCTTTTATCCACAACACAACCATTTGCTTATATCCGAGCCAAATATCATTTCAACTCGAGTTTCTTCTCGATTCCCAACTCTTAACTTGATTATCACATTACACTTCAAATTTGAATCTCACAATCCAATTTGTCTTGATATCATTCTAATTCAACCTCAGCTAGTGGCTTTACTTTAATTCAATTTTGCTTTCTCAAATTTCCGTTAAATTTGTTTTTAATTCAAACGATCATTCCCTGGGAGTTTTTAAACAGTTTACTCTTTTCAAAAATAAAATTTTCCTTTTGAACATGTCAATGAGCCCTTAATTTATATTCCATTAGTTAAATCACTTCTCTATTTATTTATCAATATTTGTTAACCAAATATTTTCAATAACCATATTGGCCTTTCATGTTATTTGGAAAACATTTCCGAATATCGCCTTCTTTTATTTTCTAAACTTAGAAAATATATGCTATTTATAATTGGAAGATATTCCAATTACTTCTCTCTTTTCCGATCTCGTTTATTTCTATACTTAGGAAATATTCTTTATTATATTTCCAAGCTTACACTTATTTGGGTTAAAACGGATGTTGTGTAAAACATCGTTACGACAACCCAAATACTATATTCAACTAACTCTTATTCAACATTGATCTTCGAGCCTGAAATCTTACTATTTATTTGTTAATAATGAAATCAATCAAGTTGGGGGTATAACTACCTCTCAGACCTTAACTGAATAACATTTATAATGTCAAAACAGATAAGACTACTTACTTGAATAATCAATACCATACAACTACTTATTCACTTTTAAACACGTCTACACTTTCTCTTTCTATTCTTACTAGATTTTATTCCTAGTCTTCCTTTTTGATTTTACTATTCTATTTCTAAGTTCGTTTCCTTATCGACTTATCTACATATTGATATATAGATTTCTAACTATCAAATTATCTTAAAAATATTCTATCTCCTTAAATTTTCGGAAAAATTCGCCATAACCTCCTTTGTACCGGGAGTTTCGGGATATTTCAAATAGCCTCCCATGGCCCTCACCAATCCAAAAGAAAAAGAAAAAGCCAAGCGGCTAGCCGATACGGCGCATAAAATCTCATATATGAATTAAATACATACCTTTTCGTCAAGCATTCTATTTATATACCTTCATACCTTATCCATACCTATCTCATGTATATTTATACCTGCCCAATCTATTTTAACTATACCTGATCGTTTTAACTCAATTCGTTAATTAATTTGTTAATTAACTCTTTAGTCTATTCCACTTTTATATTTGAACATGAGATGTTCAAATATATTTTAACTTGCTTATTAACTAATTTGAATCTAAATTTCAAATTTAAGTTCTATATTCAATTTTGAATATCAATTTACAAATCCAATTCACCTTTCAAAGTTCAACTTCAAATTCAAAACTCGATTTACTAATTTCTCTTCAACTTAGTTAATTCTATTCAATTTCTTTTCAAATTTTATATTATAAATCCCATTTGAATTTCTATATTCAAATTCCATATATTCAAATTCTATATTATAATTCCATTTGAATTTCATATATTCAAATTCCATATATTCAAATTCTATATTATAATTCCATTTGAATTTCATATATTCAAACTCCCTTTGAATTTCTATATTCAATTTCTATTTCAATTCCATAGAATTTCATATATTCAAACTCCCTTTGAATTTCGATATTCAATTTCTATTTCAATTCCATTGAATTTCATATATTCAAATTTCATTTCAAACTGTTTGAATTCTATATTCAAATTTCATTTCAACTCTATTTGAATTCTATATTAAAATCTATTTGAATTCTCTTTATTTCATTTCAATTCTATTTGAAACTTCTATTTTCAAATTCTATTATATACATTATAAATCCTATTTTGAAATCAACACAACTTGTCTTTCCCAAAACAAATTCAAAATAGTATCTCTGGTAGTAATTCGTCACTTACAACTCGAAAATGAATACTGATGATGCAACTGTCATCATCGGAATCTATTTTCCAGCGATCGAAGTGAGTTCAATACTATAAAACCATTTCTAAACATTTCCACTTTGAAATTCATTTCAAAATATAATTCATATTGCTTGTAAAACAATTTAAAATCTCCCAGGATCTTAAATTTTCCTTATTTTTAATCCAAATCCATTTACAAACACATATCCAATTCTCCAGAGTTTTAATTAAATTTCTGGTCCAAATTCAGATTAAATTCATTTTGTTATGCCTATACGAATTTTGATTGGTTATATATATCTATAACCATTTTACTTTTATAATCTTACTCGATTTTAATAACAACCAATATATCCAATATATTATAATTTTGATATATATATCTTTTCTATATCAAGATATACCTTGGGTAAACTTATTTTAATTTACCCTCTTTCAAAACATATCGTGTCGGTTTATCGTATTCAAGTGTTTAGTAACTCCTACCGATACAGTGGATCAAACTGATCGACCATAATTCACACACAACTCAACCAATGGATCTCCATAATATAAAACAAATTTTATATCAATAACAAATACGCTCACTCGTATATATACACTCAACTCAATCTAGGGTATTACTAACCCTATCTCCACCGAGTCACGCCACAGAGCCAAGGTAATTTACTCAACTTAAGCTCTGATACCAACTGTAATGACCCGGGATTTTGAGCGACTTTGGTTATCGACATAAACATGATGACGACTAACCAAACATCGAAAAATCCCGGTAATTAATGAAAGAAATTAGAGGGTGGGGAAAGATAAGATAGAAACTTAGAATAGAAGATGAAGAAGAACACAACATCAGAGTAACACGAACCTCACAGCGGAACGAATAACATATAATAGATAACATATCTTTGAAATATAAATCTGTACTTGAATATACATCATTATCAAAGTACAACACTTACAACACAGCGGAAATAAACTATAGCTACATGATCCTGAAGACACCTGCTCCAAGCTCTTCCAGTATATCTGTAAATCCCGACTACTTGACTGCCAGTACAAATTTAGGCACCCAAGAGTTTAGGGAAAACAAAACAAAATAAACTTCGGGTCAGTCATGGGACTGGTATGAGTAAACAGTTTAAAACAGTTCAAGCAGGTAAATGATATCTCATAAGACCACGCCGTATAACGGAACGGGTTTTTCCCTTATGAGAATCCAAAATATCTTTATATCAAAAACCTTTTGATATTATAATAATGTCTATCAACCACAATATAATAATCGTCTAGTAGAAACGCTTTAATCTCACGTTCTACATATATAGTATACAATCAAAATCGCAAGCACGTATTGGGTAATGGATTTCCAACTATGACAAGGTATGGAACCACCTTTCGCTAGTGTACCTCTAGAGAGGAATACACTGGGTTCAATAAGAACATCTTGCAACCCGGCCACACATGACCGACCACTCATTTCGCTTGAGTGTATCAAATGTATATCACCAACGGTTGGGATCAGCAACCGTTTCCCGAATGGGACAGCATCAACAATAGATTTTTAGAAGTAAATGAAACTCTAGATCAGGTGATTATACACCATACTTCGGTGCGACCGACTTAGCCATGATGCCTGCCCGATTTCTGTCATTTACCGGATGTGAGGCTAGAAGCTACGCTTTATCATCACATCAGATTCACTTCAAATGTCACATCATCAAATCCATCAAATCACCGATTGACGTCCTCAAAAATACATTATGTGTTAGCTAAAAGAAGTTTCCTTCTCCGCTTCCACTCTTGGTATGGTTGGAGAAATCAATATACGTGATCGTCTGGAAATACTCTGTCAGACATCCGTCCATACAAGTCATCTAGGAACAGGATGAACCGAAGGCACTATTCTGTAAACAGGATAGCCCTTGCATAACTCCGCCTTCAATTTCCTTTGGCATATATGATTCGTGACGCTTATGCCAATACGGAGTGGTTCTTTGGATAATAATCCAACCGGTCTCTCCATATTAACAACGTTAAAATGGTCAAAACTTCGATAGTCTATGATTTAACTATCGAAGAAAACAGGTGTGCAAATAACGATATCATTTCCAAATGGAAATTTATATCGATCAAACATCATTCAACATTTATCTCTTTATTTCATTAATTTACTTATCTCCTGTTTCCCTATATTCAATATTTCTTATTTTCTAAATTTGGAAAATATACGTTATTAACAATGGAAAACATTTCCATTTCTTGTTTTCTTTATTAGAAAACATTTCTGGTTTCTTATTTGGAAAACATTTCCAAAGCTTTTTCATTGGACTTAGACAGATGTTTAAACAAACCATCGCGATGCCAACTCAAATCATTTCCTTTAATTACTAAATTCACTGAACCATCCCTTACTATCGAACCTTAACCATTCCTTAGTTAAAAATGAAGTCAATCAAGTTGGGGTAATACTACCTCTCAGACCTTAACTGAACAATGTTTCTAACCTTGAAATAGACAAAGTTCACCCTTCTAATTCTTTAACAAACTGCCTTATGTAGCTCTCTTTCAAATCTTTTCTATTCGATAATTCTTTCCTTCGATAAGGTATATTCGATAACTCTATTCAATTTATTCCATTCACTTAACTCTTTTGATTTAACTTTAACTCTATTCACTTAACTCCTATTGAATAAACTATATTCGATAACTCTTTTAATTCTATTTGAATAAACTATATATTCGATTAACTCTGTTTACTTTCTATTCGAATAAACTATATATTCGATTAACTCCTTTATTCTATTCGAATAAACTATATATTCGATTAACTCCTTTATTCTATTCGAATAAACTATATTCGATTAACTCTATTATTCTATTCGAATAAACTATATTCGATTAACTCTATTTTCTTTAACTATAATCGATTAACTCCAACTGGTTTAACTCTAACCGGTTAACTCTTATTCGAATAACAAATATTCGATTACTCTATTCAACTGACACGACTCCACTAACCCCTTTCGAATAACTAATTCGATTTACTACTTTCGAATACCATATTCGATTTAACTCCC